>OY728132.1:1570897500-1573397500 GCA_963277665.1 Viscum album
GAAGGGAACTTGCATCCATCAGATGATAAAAGGGGAATCAACACATGTGTTCATTATTAAATTATCTTTATATTGATAATTGATAATTAAACTAATATAAAACACCCATATAACACCCTTTTGTGGATTCACTATTTTGGTCTCAAAAATGAGAAGCTTTTTAGAAAGCTCTATCAAGATTTTTTAAGGTTATTTTATGTTTAATACACATTAATGATATCATTATTTTATACATGAAAAATGAAAAAACAACCATTTAGTGGTCAATGTGAATGGGATGTAGATAATCTAGAATTAGTAAACACCAATGTGGGTGGACCATTTCATGTAGAACCTAGATGTGGATACTCATACATTAATACCATTATCTAGTACTTTAGTAGGTATGCTTTTATATAATTGATGAGGTATAAATCTTAATCATTTAAGAATTCCAATGCCTTAAAGAATGAGTTTTCTAATCTACATGGTAAGAGTATAATGAAGCATTGTTCTGATCTAGGATGAGAATATCATAAGAAAATTTATATAATTTTTGTTGGATTATGGGAATTTATCTCAACTCACTCTCCCTTATACAATATAGTGTAATTTTTTAGTGAATGGAGGAATTATATCATTTTGGACATTTAATGATTAATGTTGAGTCACATAAGTATTCCATTGTCTTTCAGGGGATATGAATTACATACAACATTATACATATTAATTGTGTACCAAATAATGTGGAAAATTTTTCCCTTCAACTTATGGAGTGTAAATAAACACATTTTAAAATATCATCATCCATGGGGTTGTGAGGTTTTATTGAATGTAACTCAAGAAACAAACTATCACCCCAATGATCAATGTGTATATTTATAGGTTATATGAAAGAAACAATGGTATTATATTTATAAAATCTTTTAGACGAGAAATTAAATATCAAAATATAGGTTGTATTTTATGATAGGGTGAAAAATATTATGTAGGATACTGGGTTCAACATTGAATTTAATGAAGATTACGCCTCAGATACACAAGGGTTGGTACAAGAACTTATTTTATGGGTCCCTATGGAACATCATGTTTTAAAATCCAAATTGTTTAAACTGTGTACATGAGAGGTGAGATAACTCTAAATATATGGTTCTCTAGAAACCAATTATGGTAACTCACCATTTGTATATATTGATGGTCATATATCTTATATGGAGGAATTAGAGAGATCACTGACAACAATATTGAAAAGAATCCATGAATTCCCAGATTAATTCAATGTATCAAAACAATGTTTGGGTTTTGATTGATCTATCAGTTGATGTAAACCCTATTAGATGTAAAGTGGTATTCGGGAGAATAATATACATAGAAAGTACTGTAAAAAATATAAATAAATAAAATTTTCTAAAGTGTTTAGAACATATAAATTATTTTAATATGATAATACCTTTTTTTAAGATTCTATTTTTAAATCCATTAAAATTATATTTTCCATAATAGCTAACCATGACTATGAGATTTAGAAAATGGATATGAATAATTATTTCCTTAAAAGGATCCTTAATAGAATGTGTATATGACAAACCCAAAAGGTTTTGTGCCTGTCAGAAATACCCAAAAGATATTAATGTTGAAAATGTTTATTTATGGATTAAATGAAGTATCTAGGTCATGGAACATTCGAATTGATGAATCAATAAAGGAATTTATTTTCATTAGAAAGTAATGTGATCCGTGTGTTTGCATGAAATTTAGAGAGAGTATAATGTTTTTTATAACAATATATGTGGACTACATTTTACTAATTATAAATTATACACAATCCTTAGAAGAGGTTAAGGCATGGTTGCAAAAGTGACTCTCTATGATGGGTTATGTGATGCAAACTCCATTCCCTGGGTCAAGATCATTCTTCATAGATCCAAGAGGCTACTTGAGATAAGTAAATGTATATTTTTTGGAAAAATATAGAAGAGGTTCAAAATGGAATATCCAATAGGGTATTGGTTCTAATGTCACATATTATACAACTTTCGAAAGAAATGTTTCATTATACACATGTGGAATGAGAGATGATGAGTAATATCCCATAAGATTTTGTAGGAGGATTAATCGGGTATTCCATGTTATGTATGAGGCTTGATGAAGAACATGCTTTGAGTATGGATGGAATATATCAATCATATCCACATGAATACCATTATATTATGGTTAATATTATCCTTAAGAATCTAAGGTGAACTAAGGATATGTTTTTAGTGTATAGAGGAGATAAAAAAAATTTAGTCAAGGGTTATACATATTCTGGTTTTTAGACAGATCATAATTATCCGATATCGTTGTATAAAAATATATTTTATATAAATAGAGAATTTGTGAACTTATAGAGTTCAATGAAGCCAATTGTAATTGATTTTATATTCTAGTTCTGGTATATTACAGATCTTGATGAATTTAAGAAAGTAGTATAGATTAATAAAATTTTCAATTATTATTTTATGGTACGTTGAATTAATTATTCGATCATAATTTATTATGATAACATTTCTCTAGTGGTTGTATCTAAAGAGCCAAGGCTATGTTAATGGATAAGAGCATACTTCTAATGTTTCATCTATTGCATAATTTTTTTCAACGGGGTGATGTTTTAGTGATATTTCAATCCAAAAAGGAAAATATAGATGTCCCCTTAATGGAGACATTATCTTAGTAGAATCATCAGTATCACTTGAGAGATAGTGGACTAAAAGTTGTTGTTAATTAGATATAGTGCAATTAGTGTATGTTCGAGATAGTACCTTAGAACATAATTTCATAGTACTTGACTATATGATTTTTTGATTTTTAATAATTTTTTATTATTAAATTATTTTGTTATTAATTTTAAATTTTTATGTGATATTTGACTAATAATATATGTCTCACTATTAGGTTATAATTGTGCCCTGATATAATGAGAATCTAGAGGTTCCACAATATTATTATTGATTATTGTTCTATTGATGGATTATATTGTCTAATGAGACATTGAAAATAGATTCTATATGGGGTACAAGGTTTATAATATATTGATATGCATTGTAATGGTGTTCTTCCATAATAATAATCATTATAAGAGGTTTTAAGAATATACCCATTAATAGAAAATCAACATTTCCATGCGTCATTGTATGTTGTTTTCATTGGATGTGTTTATTGATCCTTATAATTTGAAATTATTATTAAGGGATATAATGAATACCATTCCATGATGTATTAATGAAAACCATGATGAATTATGATCATGGTGAGGTATAATAGGTTTGATGCATCGTGAGTGATATTACATTAATGGATAATATGATAAAAAATTAAATATTCTATAAAAGTTGATTTTTTAGGCTCTTTGATGGAATGTAACTTCCTACATAAATTAAATTCCTTGGTTTTCAGTGGGAGAATTCAATTCCATAATGTAAAATAATGAAAAATCATGTATATAGGTAGACGTAACAAGTATGTAACATTATTTATTAAAGCTTTCATAATAATGAGATTATATGACATAGTAAATGTTCATTGGTGGCTTGACAACATTGTACTGTTAATTTCTTTAATTAATGGTTTATTTAGTATGTTTCTAGATGACATCATTTATCTTCACGTGTTTATAGATTATGCCACCTAGAAAATGTTCCTAGAGGGTCACATACAATGTGTATCCACAATCTCATTTAAATTATATTAGTGAATTTATCGAGTTATAATACATAATATTTATTTGTTTTTTGTTTGATCACCACAATTTAATCTGATGTTAAATAAAAGAATAAGGGATTTTACTATTAATAATAAATAGTTATTTTTAATTTTACTGAATATAATATTTATATTTATTGTAGAATATTATTGTGAAATTTATTTCTTATAAAATCATTATTTGAGGAGCGGTAAATTTAGAAGAGAGAAAAAGGGCCAGGATGAATGGTTAGATTGGATATAAAATAAATTTTATTTATTTATTTATTTTTAATTTATTTGAACTTGTGAGGAAATTAATAATAATATCATCATCATTATTATTGAACAAGTGGTAAATTTAGAATTATAATTAAGTAATGGGTTTAATGTTCCATTTTACAAACCTAAGTCCACCATAATAAATATTTAATTATATTTTTGTCATTTATAGATTTATCTTTTTTCCGGTCTAATTATATCACGTTCCATATAAAAAAATTAGAGTATAGAAAATATAGACATAGATTCACTCAATCCCTAATAATATATCAAGAGATTTTTATTTATCTCCTCTTCACCTCTCTCAAACTAATTAGAGACCATCAATAGTTCATCCTCTCTCGAGAAGATTTCTATTGTGATCAACCATGAAGAATACAAGTGATTAGGATTGGTCGTGCTAGGACCTAATAGCTCTATAATGTAATTCATATATTTTGGTGCATGTGTGGATAATTACTAAAAGGATTATATAGTAAGACCCCCCAACACAACGATGGATAAATGAAATATATTAAATAAATTCATCAATGAAGATAGAATTATAAGTTGTGTTAGTTTTACATTTGCCAATAAATTAATTATTAATTACATGTGAAGATCATTCAATTTTGGTTCTCTTGTTTTATTCTAGTAAATATTTATACATTATTCATTAGACATCGTACTTTTCACCTATAATGCAACGATTAAACATGATTTTAGACTGAAGATCAAATTATATAAACTATCAAAGAAAACTTATGAAATGGCAAAAACCAACATTAAAAAGTATCCAACATTATCATTACTATATAATCCACTTATACTGATGAAAAAATCCAAGAAAAAATCACAATTCCAAATCATAGGTAGTATAGTGCTTATAAATCCTTCAACAAAAAGAACATAAATACTCTTCAACTCATTTATTGAAATATTAAATCTACAACTATTTTTTATTTTTATAGATCCATCATTCCCAAACCTAAAAATTACCTCAAAATGTTTATTCAAATTCATTATGATGTCATTGTTTACAATCGTATAGGATAAGAACCCAATATCAATTATCTATGCTCAAATTCATCTCTAAGAATTTAATATGACATCAGCAAGATTTTCCCTTATTTTAATATAATTTTATTTCCATGAAACAACTTATATATTTTTTTTATTTCTAATATTGATATAAATCTACAGAATCTTTTATCTATTACAAAAATAATCCTAAAAATGGAAAACATAATATTTAAATATTTATTTTAATATTTTCTATTGAAGATCTTATTTGAATAAATCATGTTAGACAAAATATTTTCTTCCAAAAATTGCATATATTTTAGAAATATTTAGTAGAAATAATGGAATTTTCTCTAATTTTTTTCCTTCCCTTATTTGGATAAATTATTGTTAATTTTTTATTTTTCTACAAATTCACCACTCAAATACCATCTTGATTCATCAAATATTTCATTTTATAAAAAACATAACATCAACATAAAAATTTATTAAACTAGAACATCTTTCTTAGTATTTAATCCAAAATATTTAAAAAATCCTATAATATTTTAAAATATTAATAATTTTTTATTCAAAAAATTTTATTTAACAGTATTCTTTACTTCCCCTTCTATATATTGTATTTTTTTTCATGGTATAATATTTTGATGTCTCTCTTAGGCCACCTAGTTAACTTGAGAATACTTCTTTATCCTTAGATCAACCATTTTTTAAGAATTATTCCAAAGAAATTACAATCAACTATATATTATTGTATTTTAATATCAACTTCTTGTTTATCTACATTTTCTAATTCCTCTTTTCAAAACCCTCATATCCACTAATTTTTCTTATTTCACAGGTCATCATCTTCTTGATAAGTTCAATCTCAGACATTAAAGAACACTCTATGGTTTTTATATTTAATAATTAATCGCAACCACTATAATTTCTTTATCACTGGATTGTAACTATTTCTCATCTTCTTCATGATTTGGTTCAACACCAATATATTCTTTACTATAATTGATTATTCTTTGGAATTTAATATTAAAAATTAAATTAGGAACATGTTTTTTAGTCTTAACATACAAAATAGATATTTGGTAATACCCATGAGGATTCAACACAGACTTATAAATTATCCCATATTTTTGTAAATTAAATAGAAAATTATTACAATTAAATTATAAAAACATAAATTTACAATTGAAACCACGCATTCTTCTAATTATGTAACTATATACTAGTGAAATAAATTCATAAATAATATTTTATTTATTAATTTCATGAGTTAATTGCATATTTGTTAATATTTTTGAACCTATGTAATTCAGTAATTGAGAAAAATAACATTATAAATTCACTATCACATCAAAGGTAAAAAAACTACATAATTTTTTTTTCAAAAGAATCATGAATCAAGTTCAATTACTCAATAGTTTTATCCATTGTATTGTAAACCTGGAAATACCCCTTAATCTCATTTTTATAATTTCATCATTAATTTTTTTATAGATTCATCTCATAGTACCTAGTAAATTAATGGTTTTTTTAAAATAATTAATACACTCATTCATTGTCATAATTATTAAATCATCAAATTTAATTCCTAAATATTGATCTTTTTATTCCTTCACATTACTATCCCATTTATCGGTGTTGAAAATTTTATCCAAAATAATATAAAAATAACAAAAACACAATAAATTAATGAAAATTTGATTAAATTTTGATTCATACAAAGAATTTTATATTTTAGAATCATAATTCAACATATTATTATTTCAATCATTAGAAAGTAAAATTTGTTGGATCGTAGAAATGTATACCATAGACTGTAGCAACATAAGAAAAAAGGTGATATATTTGGATATTTCATCATGTTCTTCTAGATATGATAATTTATACAATAATTTTTCTAATATTTTAGGATTAAAATAGTTGTCCATTATTAATGCTTTAGAAAAGTATTGATTTCTCAAGATTTCATAATTCGTATTTGATACTTCTTACTAATGGTATGGTCCCATGGTGATACCATGAGATTTGGGGTGGTGATGGGTTATAGTGAATCTAGGATTGAAATTTATTTATAATTTTATTATATTAAAATACAATTCTACTTTATTAGAAGAAAAAAATAACATATCACATGTATTATACAATTATCATGTAAAATATAAGATAATAAAAATAATTTAAATAACACAAAGAGAAAAATAATTTATCTTAGTTTCCCAAAATGGGTTATATAATAAGAATACACACACAAGAGTATGTTAGGGTACTAATTAATAAAAATCCCACCAATTTTGTGATTTTTGGGATTTATGAATGGAAATTCCATTCCAACTCCCATCACCTTTACAATTATGGTATTGTATATCAATTCTGGAAGAATCAATCACTCTTTTTTAATTTATGATCTATTTTAGAGGGAAAAGGATCAAACATGAAGAAATGATCATGAATAAGGTTATAATGAACATTAACACAAAAAAAGTGTTTTCCATTTCACATAATAAGATAATTAACATAGTTTTCATTATTCTCAAAACTATTTAATTTCACATATTTAAAAAAAACAATGATCAAAACAGATTTATTTTATTTTTTAATCATATTACTTCTCTAAATTTATCCTTTTAATAAAATTCTGTATTTTCTTATTTTTAGTATTTCTTTGACATGGATCTAAAAATTTCATTCAAACTGTACCAAATATTATTTTGTAATTTATCCAATAAATTTCACAACTTTAATATAAATATTTTGTTAATTTATCACCTCATTAAAACAGCCATAATCGTTATTTAATATTTCATTCAAATACCATATGAATTTCTCCATTAAATTAATATAAATATCTTTTATAAATTATTGGAATAAATTTTGATGATTTTAGTAAAACCACAGTTAAACAGATGTAGGAAATTGTTAGAAACCTCCCAATATCACATACACAAGATTTGGAAAATTGATTTAATTATTAAAAATCATCACATCTTTATTTACAATACTTAAACTAATAGATAAAATTTATGATATCATTTGTGTAGCAATGCAAGTCCTCAAAAATTATTTTTTGAATATATATACTCATACTCCTAGATTTGGTGCTCATAGAATATTATAGAGAAAGGATGGTGATGAAAATAGTTGAATACTACATTATATGTGAGGGCCATAGATAATGGTTGATAGTTCATATAATTAAAGGCAATTGTGGAAGATGTGGGGGTGACTAGAAAGGTCCTTGATAATGGGACACCAATACATGTTGATGAATTTGGGCCAACATGGTAGAGTTATAATTGATAAAATAGGATATAGGCCTTAAATTTATTCACATCCTATGGGTGATATGACCTTTGAACAATGTAAGGTTATTTAGTTAATATATTAAGTAGGATTTTTTTTCGTATTATTATACCTTCCATGTAATGTGTTCCCTATTAACTTAGAAAATAAGGAATTCATTCCTTAACAAAAAGGTTTATAATACACAAACCTATTTAAAAAAAATCAAAAAATTATTCATTCACTTATATACCCAATATATTTATATGTTCAATGATTTAGATAATAAGGAAATCAATTAGATAACATAACCCATATCGATCACACCCTTTGAAATTATTTTCCATTATAAAAATAACTTATTATCCAACAATAATTCAGCATCATAACTGAAATTAATTTCTTATACATGATAAAAATTTTGATATACCACAAATAATTTTTTTATGAACTCAATGAAACAAAAGCAAATGGAGGGTGATCTCAAATATTCAATAAAAGTAGTATACCATGGAAACATTCATAGTAAAATAAAACATGAGTTATATTTTATATTAATTAATCAATAAATGTTTCATCTAATTATTAAAACATGCCCAAAAATTATCTATAGATTAAATAAAAATGTAAATAATTACATGTACTTCAATAATTGTATTCATAATGAGGTAATGATTAATTATGTATGTCTTACCATAAACGAGTTGTCCATGGACGTTATCAATAATCTAATCAATACCATCAAGGCATAAACCAATAAATTATCATTATATGGACATGAAAACACTTAATAATACCAATTATATTCTATCACATGAGACATACATGATGTATCATGTGGTTATATTATATCACCCATGGGTGTAAATTAAATAACACTAATTAATTCATCATGTGATAAGGAATGAATAAATTGTACAATTTATTATAGAACATCCTAGATAATAAATATCCATTTCAATTGAGATATATAAATTCAAATTATTTCTCTTACATTCACATTTTACATTCAAAAATATATAATCATTTGAATACAACTAAGAAGTCTAAAAATTATTCATATTTTCCATGAAAATAACTAACTATTATTTCTTAATGACCACCCTCAATGAAGATTTATGTTTGATAGGGTATTAATTCGATATAAACTAATAAGAATATAACAATTTTAATAGTAGAAGTGATGGATAATAAAATCTTATGAATAAATAACTTGTTCATGAATGAGAAAAATAACGTCAAATGACAATAGGAGAGTGTTAAAGAATATAATAAAAATGAAGTGATAGAAATTAGAATAATACATGTAAAAAAGTATGGTAAATAAAATTTCCCAAGAGGATCAAAGGAGAAAATTCAGTCATCAGAAATGAAGGTTCTGTAGAAATCATTAGTCTTTTAGAAAAACAGAGAGGAAATGGAATTAATTTTTTTTTGAAAAATATTAAATCTTATATTAATTTTTTTTCAATTAAAAAAATATAATTTACATTAAAAATTTTATTCCTAAGATAACATGAATAAAATTAAAAATTTATCAATAAAATAGTTCAAAATAATGAAATCATGAAAAGAAACATAACCTGTGTAACTAAATTTGGATTGGAAGATTAAATATACATAAAGGGAAATGAAATCCCATTTTTGAGACTATAGGAGAATAATTTCATTTTCATTATATATAAAAATAAATAATTTGTTCATAATTATTGATAGAAAATATGATTACTGTAGGATGAATAGATATTTTTTAAATTTATGGGAAAACCGAAAATTATATAAAATACAAATCTATTGTGAGTATAATGTTCTTGAAATAAACTGTGCTGGAAATAAAAAGAAAGAACAAAAGGACTTATAGTTTTTCAAATAACAAATATCCAATTACACTTCTCACTCTCTTATATTCTGTGAAGAGATTAATACCCAAAAAAACCTCAATTTTAATGGTGTGATAAAATTGTTACAAATACTTTCTTTTACAAGAACTTGGATGCAAACCCTTGTCTTTACTAGAGACAAAGATAGTATGTTTACCTGACTTTTGAACATGATTCAAAACACATTAGTCCTTTTAGGTGGTGGAATAACCATATGAATAAATACATTCTTCTTATTTCGAAATGATAAAAGTAGACATGAATAAATATAGATAGAATGAAAAATATTGCCTAAATAAAATCTAATACATGGATTCTATATGTTTATTAGAAATGTCAATGATTTGGATGATCGATGATAGTTGATAACATAAAAGGAACAAAATTCGTAGTTGAAGTCCTTTGATGATCATAGCCATATTATAGAAGATGTCAGTGTTCATGAACTATTATGATCAATAATAATGTGTTAAATATTTATCACGAGTTTTGTGTCAAGTTATCTCTATTGGTATATTTATTTTACATTTAAGATATCTCTCGAATAATTATAACAAATATCCTTAAGGATAATTTCCATGTAAAAAATCTACATGTTAATTTTTAGTGTTTAGTTGTAATATAATATGATGGGTTCCTTGATTTATTAATGTCATGCAGAAAAATAGAGTATAATATATGAATTATAATTATTTATTAAATATTAAAATAAATAATTTAATATTTTAGGTATTTAAATTTAAAAAATTTATCTTTACAAAAACTTTCAACATAAATTATAATATTCTAGATTATTGAGGCATAAAAATATACTAAAAAAGAGCATCACACGAGTTTTAATTTTAATGATTAAGTGTATATAAAATCATGATAAAATAATTTTTTACACACTCTTACAATTATATTTCAAAATATAATAATAAATTTATTTATAAAGTTACTATTTTAATAATAAAAAATAAATTTAAAAAAATCAAGAAATTAAATTTAAACTAATGGTGGATTATAATTTATGGTGGAAGTTTGAAAAATCATTCGTGTCCAATGGTGGGAAAATAAAGAGATATGAAAAATTATAGTAATGCTGAAATGATCGACCATTGTATATCTAGTGATATAAAAACTGAGATTGGGAGATTTTTCTACTACTAGTGGAAATGATCTATAATTTCATTTAGAAATAAGGAAAAAATTAAAGATAAAATATAAATAAATTTACATTCCATTATTTTACAGAAGAATTGAATATATGTAAAAAAACAAGAGACACATTTATTTGAGGTGGTTTCAAATTAAATACCATTGGAGATTTCTAATGGTGTTAGATGAAAAATAACATCGGGAGAGAATGATGTTTTAGGAGTACGATTCAAAGGAAGAAAAGATAAATACAATTAAAAAATGATTTAGCGAAGAAACTTCCCTGATTCGTTTCACAGGATTGTGCTGTAACTAATGAAAAATAGATCACCCATATGATGTTCATCCACCATTAATGGTTAATGAGATCCAATATTAAATAATCAGTGGAAGAGACAAAAACTACCGATCATGTCTGATCCACCTATGGGTAAAAATTTACTGGTGGATTATAACTACAGAAAATAGAGAATATAACATTGGGTCGGTTCAAAAGGTACATTGGTAGAGGTGAACATGTGGTGCCACAATGGTGCTTATGTTTAGGGCTAGCAGATTCATGGTAGAAGGATGCATAGAACACACAATGTGAAAGGATAATGTTTGTTGAAGGAAGGGAGAACTTTTAGGAAGATATATTCCAAGATAAGGTTCAACATTGATGGATTTTTTTGAGGAACAAAATTTTTATGGAGTAAATAAGATCAAACAATGAGAAAAAATATCCACTAATGGTGGAATAAAAATAAAAATTGATCATAAAAGAAAGTGTAGAACCATAACTAGAGAATAAGGGATAGTCATGGAGGAATAAGATGATATAATTTTAAATATATAAGTTTGATAAAATAGATAATATATAGAACATAAAAATAGATCAAACAAATGAGATCTAACTTATACAATGACCAAGATCATGTCAATGTTTTTAAAATAAAAAAAGATACACTATATCATAGTCCCCATCGATATGGTGATATTGAGAGTGAGTGGTATGTCAAAAAACACTTTCCTTCTCACCATTAGAGATGGATACTAGGGATAATACCTAGTTACATTACCAAGACACACCAACATTTTTCATAGATGGCTACCTTGCCCAACCCATCCACCTATAGGGTGCAGTCTACAGGCCTCGTACACAGGTCCAGACACTATAAATGTACACTATACACACCAACCACACAATATTCTAATTTTAGGCTATCTATGATGGTCTTTCTCCCAGTTTTTTCCCAATGGACCTCCTAAGTGGTTGAGGGATAGGCCATGTTCTTTACAAAGGAATGACGAAATTTTAATATTAGGTAATAAAAGAAAATATTACACTTAAGTAAATAAAGTAGAAAAAATATTTATTATCATTATAAAATTTAAAAAACTTACATTATTAAAACATGAACACAAATAAAATAATTACATCAATATTTATATAAAATTTAATAAACATTATTAATTAATGAAAAAAATTAAATTTAAATAACTGTTGGGAGAGAAATTTATCAAAAATGTTTATTTTAAGTATTATAACTACATAAAATTACTAACAAACTATTTATTTTAGTAAATTAGAAAACATAAAATTTAATAAATTACCAATATAAATCTACCCTATTTTAAATTTATCAAAAAAAATTACACTAAAATTTATATATAAAAGAAATTATTTCTTAATTAAAATTAATTTCTCTTAAATAAATGGATTTAAAATTTATCAAATTCTATAGAAATATAAAATTTTAAATTTCTAAAAATGAAATTTTTTGAATGTCTGATACAATTATGATTTAATAGAAGTATAATATAGTAGCCAAATTCAAAACTTTTGTAATAACATTTTTATGTATAATGATTATATGAAAAAATATTTCAATATTCTAACATTCCCGACTAAAATTTCATGTTCTCAAATTTTAGAAAATAAAATTGTGTCGTCAAAATGTCAGAATGATATCTCTGAGTAGGAACAAATTACTTGAATATATCACCTTTACATTCATGATCCCAAATAATATAAAATCATACATCATTTTATTAAGTTACAGAGTTTGGGAGAGGGTTTTTAGGAATGAAAACAACACTTGAGTTATCACCATGAATATAAATTTTATCAAAACTAAAATTGAAATCCTACAAAGTTTATATTATATAAATAATCATTGGTTGTCAAGTATAATAATCAATATATTAATCCTTGGTTTCTGATAGTTCTTATGAATAATTTTTTCATAGATATCCATGAAATTTTACATCTTCCTAAAAGTGACACATACCTATTATTATTTCTCTTGTCAAGTATGAAACCTCCAAATATAGAGTTAGATTTAGATAGTAAATAAAAAATATTCATATTAGAGTAGAATAGTATAGTAAAAATAGAAACATTGATATATTAAATAACTCATTAAATATATTTAAGATGATTTTATTTCAGGTTAGAGTGAAGCCTACCACATTAGTGGACTGAGAACCTGACGTTTGATCAATAGGTAGTGAGATAAAATAGTCTACCTATCCTAACTGTATAAAATTCAATATCATTTGTCATACCAGACTCATCTATGTCTAATTTGGAATTATTACTCATTTTTGGTATCATAGTCTTACTAGAAACATGAAAAAAACTATTTAAAAGTTCTTTTTTCATGCAATTCATGATAAAATTAAATAGAAACATTCCTTTTATTAATTATTAATCTAAGGAATATATTTAGTTTCCCATTAAGCTCTTATCAAATTCACTTATCATAAGTTATGAAAATTCATTAAATATTAAATAATTTGTTTTGTTAAATATTTTATCAACATATATATAATGAAGCAATATACTATTTAAAATTTTTTTTTATAAAAATGGTTTGGATAAATTGTTACATTAACAAAATAATTTGGAAATAAATACTCTTTTAGTGTTTCATACAGTACTTTTTTATCTTAATTAAAAATAGATCATGCTTTATAGATCATAGAAACATTATTTTAAAACTTATCATTGTCAAATCATGGGGGTGTATAAAATATACTTCCTATAAAATAATTCCCTTTAAAAAGGCACATATTACATCCATTTTGGTGTTTGGAAGACTAAATAATTATAAAATAATTATAACTTTTTCTATCCACGAAATATGAGGAATGGAATATTTAAATTCAAATCCCACTTAAGATATATAATTTTCATCTACTAGTATTTTTTTACTCTCATTTGAGCTTTATCAGGATTATTAATAAATATCCATCTAATTCCTTTAATAGGTTTATAATTTGAAAATGTAACTAAATACCCTAATTCATTCCTTTAAAATTGATTCAATTCGTCAAGCATAGAATTCAACTAATTTAAATCTATTAAAACATATTAAAAATTGATACGAACAAAGTCAAAAACAAAATTAGAATAAGAATATTAAATAAAAACTTATTATATTGAATGAATTTGATATTATCCATTATAAATTACTCTTTAATAGTGGTTAAATTTAAGTGTTTTCCATTCATTTGAATCCGTTTGAGAATAAATATGATGCCCCAAAACTGGTGAATTATCATTATCTAGGTCTTTATCTTCACCAAAACAAATTTATCTAAACCTTTTATTTTCATTTTTTGATTCATAATTATGATTATTAGAATTTTTTTAATTAAAATTAACATGAAAAAAATATTTAACAACTATTGTGTTCTTATTTAATATAATATAATTTTATCTAAAAAAGGAATAACCTAACAATATCCCATTATATGAATTATAGTAAAATACTTCTAATTTATATTTTGTATTTATGATAATGACTTCAGATACAATGATCCTGAAATTAAAAAAAATTATGATAAAACCATTTAATTTTATAATAATTTGTATTAGTTAAAAATTTTCTATTATAAAATCTATTTAGAACATGGAAATATGTATTTATAGATTTTAACCAAATGTATTTATGTTTAAAAAATTCAATTTTCATTGTTCTTTAAATTTCATGAATATAAATGTTCATTCATTCTACCACACCATTCAGCTGTAGTGCCCTAGAAGTTATGAATTAATTATTATAACCATATGATTCAAAAATATTTCAAATTCAAAATCCAAAAATTCACCACATATATAAATTCTTAAATATATGGTTGATTTATTTTTTGAAAATTTTATTATTCTTACAAAAACCCCAAAATTTGGAAAATAATTCATTTTTATACAATAAGAAATAAGTCCATAAGAATATACTATAAACATATACAACTACAAATAGATATTATTTACTAAAAAAATCAGATTTTATAGGTCCCAACATGCCAATATATAAAAATTTTAAACATCTATATATACTATCATCAGTTATAAATTTAAATATTTCCTTTTTTACATTTTAAACAAGAATCACATATGAATTAATTAGTTGTATGTATCTTGGGAAATTGAAAAACGAGTTTATTATTTATTAGTTTATGCAATAGTCTATAAATTTAATTACCAATCCTCCTATTACAAAACATTTCATGTTATTATAAATAATAGAAAAATATAACCCTCAGTTTTATTAAATCATAAAAATAAATTGTATATACTTTTTATATTCTATGTGTAGGAAAAAATATTTCATGTTTCATAACAATGTATTTGCTATTTTCATATTAAAATTTTAATATATCATGATAAAACTATTATATACCTATAATGATATGTTTTAAATTATCTTCATATAATAATTTTCAAATAATAACCATTTTAGAAAAACCATATTCAACAATAACTATTATTTTTTTAGTGTTTATCAAAATTTGAAAGGAGTTATTAACATTAATAATCATACTTGAGCAATGTTTGGATTTAAATATTATGAAAATGTACCTTATATATGTATTCACCATATAGACTCTCAACCATTCATGCGTGAGAATCTTATTTATATTCTTTATATCAACTAAAAATTTTATGAACTTTCTATATATTTCTTTTTCAAATGGGATGTATGACATATTTTCATCATTATAATTTTTCTCTATCTGAGGATGTTATGATAATAAATTATGTTCTAGAACTAGCGGAGATAAGGTACCATTGTAAGGTCATTTTTATTTCATTGTCTATTCAGTAAATTTTTTCTATTTAATATTCTATTTCCACATTGATTTATCCATCTATAATACCATACATCACATGAATTAATTGACATTAATTTTGAAATATCACTTATATTGCTCCCTAACCATCTACTTTCTATATTCGTGAAATCAAGGAGACTTTTAAGTTATAATTTTTGAATTATAACAGTCATATAGTCTATTTTGGTACCCAAGATAACCTGGTTACAATTTGATTAGTAGAAAATAACAATGGATTATATATTAATTTAAAGGAATTATTAGGGTGATGATTAAGAAATCAATATATATAAACTTATATTCTGCAGTTCTCAAGTTATTTTGTAAATATCAGGGAAAACTCATTACCATAATTGTCATTGATTCTACATTTAATGAAGGTTACACAGTTGACACTTACATTTGATATTTTAAAAAAATTGTTTTATATAAACGTGTTATTAAATTTTCATATCCAAATACATTTTTTATTTGTGTTTAGTTTCATTAAATAAAATATGTTATCATATTTTTTACAATACTCTAACAAATTTAAATAAATCACATTTTATATTAAAAACATAATTTCTCAAATCCATATTTTTATACTGTATATTTTCTAAATCTGTAAATACGTTTTCCTTGAATCCAAAAGTTGTGTATTATAATTTTCTATTTTCTTGATTTAATTTATTACATTATTTTAATACTATTTTTATATAATAAACATATAAATTAAATATTTCATCTTTATTTTTATCTTTTTCTACCTATTTTTTTAAAACATTTGAATTTCCTCTTATAGTAATAATAATTAATAATTATAATCATTTTTATCTATATTATTTTAGTGGTCAGAGATTAAAAAATTATTAATTTACATTTTAATTTTCTCAATTTCATTAGTAATGATAATATTAATTTTTAATCCAATATAGTTATTAGTTATCATAACTCCATCATTCATAAATTATTCATTTTTACAAAATTTATTAGCATTTTAATAAACATGCTATGAATCAGAACATGAATCAGAATCAATATTTGTTTCATTTCATGATAGAGTGTTATGATGAACATTTTGAAAATTTATAGTCTATTTAATAAGAGAATCATTTTACTCATATTTAATAGCTATAAAATAATGATTATCTATCACTTATATGATTTAGGAATCACCACATGGGTCAAAAATATTTTATATATACCAAACTCTAAAAAATTGTATTTCCCTAATCATCTTTTACCTGTTTCATTTGTTGGATTTTTAAATTTAGGGCAATCAGTGCTTATGTGAAATTTATTTATACACTAACAATAGTTTAATTATAATACATCATTTTTTTGTAGTAGTATTACCATTATTATAGTCATTTGTTGAATTCCTCTTTAACTTACTCATTCCACATATATTTTCACAAACATGAAAAACATAATACTAAAGTGTTCTGTCTCCATGAAAGTTTATCAAAACATTTATTCAGAGGATTTATATTTATCAATGACATTATATTTAAATGAACTTCATTTTTTTAGTATGGTCATACTTTATAATATTTATTATTTCTAACACAAATTAATGGTGAGGGAATATTGGTTCATCTAATGTATACTAGATAAAATTATTTCCCTCATCGATTAACACCTTATATTAATTTCATGTTTTTTAATGATCTGTTAATATTCCTTCTACTTGGGATGTGTTGTTCAAAACACCTCCAAAACCACTCATACCATTGGTTATACTTCTGAACGGATAGAACATCTAGTTTATAGATTCATTATCTCTCATATTATTGTCCTGATATTCTATATAGAGCATTCATAGATTGGTTCTCTTGTAATGTTTAGTCTCATAATGAGTTACTTGAATTATCACTTGCATATTATCATCTTTTTTACAAGCTAAAACATATCAATAGACACTTCCAATTATGTTACGATATAAAATATTATTAACGTTATAATTTAAAACATATTTATCAATTTTATTACCTAGCAGTGTCCCATTATCCTCATTGGATAGTTCATAGGGATTTCCCACGATATTATTATGATCCACACTCATTTGTAACAAGTATAATAGCATTCTATCATTACAAAATCCACAGACACTCCTATAAAAAATGGGTGTTTCTCTAGAATGCATCCATCATTGTTATTGAAACCTTCCATATTAAATGAAATATTATCATTTGTTCCTTATATTGTTATGTATTAGAAATCATGTCAGAAAATATTATGAAATTAGAAGAAAAACTTTTATCATATCAGAGACAATACTCTTATTTAAATTTTTGGATCATTAGTGTTGTAAAATATGACTATAGTTAGGGTGGGATGAAGAGTCATACTATAAATTTAATGATAAAATAATCATTGTATATAAAATTAAATCAATATTGAGAAATGTGTTCTTGAAATAAATCATAGTATAAATAAAATGAATGAATACAATGATTAATAGTCATTCCGATCACATGGATTCTAGTTTACTAATCAACTTACTATACTCAGCATGAAGATTTTTAACTAATAAGAACATAACTTTTAAAGGTGTAAGAACATTTGTATAAATAATCACATTTATAATAACTTGGAGGTAAAACCTTGTATTTAAAAAAGACCATACTAGTATTTTTAGAAAAATTTGATCATCAATCACAGCCCAAACTTAATTTTAGTTGGAGGAATAACCAGATGTATGAAGACATACTTTTGATTTATAAAATTATAATCCAGACTCGATAAAATATAAAAAAAGAGAAATATATTACATGAAAAAAAATATTGATAAATTAAGAGATGATATTAAATGTCAAATGTGTTAAACCTCGATGAATGATGGTCATTTAAAAAGAATAATATTGATGATGAAGTCTGTTGATGATCACATCTGGAATACTGAAGATGTAGAAGTTGATGAAAAATTGAGAGTTATTTTACAAATGAGGGAGTAAATTTTACAAAGGGGGAGAGTTAAAAATGTTTTACTCAAAATTAATACATTTAATCCAATGAAAAATCTATGAATAAAATTATTACGAAAGTCTATAGCTAAGGGGGAGGATAGTAGTATTAATTTATTTATTCAAAAGTGCTTTCATAACTAATAGGGAGGTAATTATTTATTTCTACTTTTAATTTGGTTTTTTCCCTTTTCCAAAAGGTAGAGATTGTTATTTCAAATGTCTTATATATTCATTTTTGGAAAACACAAATACAATTATAGCTACAAAAAAATAATTATATCCACTTGAGTTATGAAAACCCTTATAATTAAATAAATGAATACAATAACCTCCTAAATTGCTATATACATTCTTAAGGATTGTATTCATATATTTTACTTTATTTTGATGTATAATATTTGAATAAAGCATTAATACCTCAACCCATTTTTATAATTTACTCCCCCTTTAATAAAACATTTTCCACCATTGTGGTTTAAAAAATACTTGGGTATTATTGAGTGGCCTAAAAAAGGCTAGAGGAAATGAGTGTAGAACAATGGAAATGGAATCATAATCCTCATTTAAATGGCATATGATCATAGAATTTCAGTTTAAAATCAAGAAAAATGTTACATAAAATCATTCATTTGGTTTTTCTTTCCTCCTCATTTTTGATCAACTCATGGAGAGTGACGTTCATCTTCTTAATAATTTTATTTTTTATTGAGATAGAAACACCTTGATATTTGCGAAGTTCTTATTGGTCTGCAAAAAACTGATCCTGGTTTTTGATGGTGTGTTCATGAATTCTAATTACTTATTCAAGAGTAACAATTTTGTATTGTGTATTCTAATTTTCCATAGACAATAGATTTTTTTGATTAATGAAAAAATTATTTCATCATTGAATTATGAATTATTAAAAAAATTATTAATCGGAAGCACTAAACATTTACTACAACTCTTTCCTTGAATGAGCTTCAACACCATGAGATATTGGAATATGATTTAACCTATCTATAATTTCCTTATCGAGCTTATTGAGAGAAATATCAAGGTAATTTAAAAGCCTTCATATGTCTTAAATTGTTTCCTCATTTTCATTTACTAGGCTTTCTATTTTGTATGACCATTTAGTCATTATGTTTCAAGCCTTATTATTAGAAACCAAACTGTCAATCAAAACTTTTAGATCATATTATATTTCCATTACTCTCGTTCTGATATCCCTAACTGAATTAAATGTATTCCTTTGATTCTCTGTATTGAAATCAATCATTCCTTCTTTTCCGGGAATGTATGGAATATTCTTTTAAATTCTCCTAAACAAATTGACAATGTAGTCTCTTTTATTCAATGAAATTTTGTGCTCTCAATTTGTATCATCATTGTATGATTCATGTTCATTTGATCAGCATGATTCTTTATCAAGTTATATTCCATTCATTTCATTATTTTATTTATAATTATTTATTCTTTTTAAACATGATGTTCTACAACATTTTCTGTAGAGATAATGGTTCTCTCGACATGACAGCTTTGAGCCATTTTCATGATTAGAGAAGGATCTATTTTGATTGAGTTTCCATAGATTGTTCTTGTGCTTGATCGGTAGGAACATATTTTTTTGAAACCCTTTATATTTTTTAAAGGGAATGTTCTTCTATACTTTTCATAGAACTACGAAGGTATTCCATAAGAAAGTCGTCTTCCACTTATTTAACTTTTATTTATCAAGTCAATTGAATATATTCTTGTACTACTACCTACAATTTTTATTTCACTAGATGTTCTAAACCGATCGATTTTTGTTGAATCTTGTCTATCATTTGATCACTTCCTAACTCAACAACTTTTATAATTTTGGAAACATCAAAATTTTGAGCTTTTCTTTTCAGAATACTCTTATTCTTCTTATTAGTCTGTAGAGTTTCTTCTATGATCATCTTCTTAGATATAGCTTTAGTAGGATCAAGACCGAATTGAGGATCACATTATTTTATCTGTTCTTTCTCCTTTCTCCAATATCCTAGAAACACCTTAATGTGTTTGGATTTCTTCTTAGGTTTTGACCCAGTTTGAGGAAATAACTTTTGAGAAATTAATCATGTTGGAAATAATTCTATTAGATGTTGTGCTAATTTACATGGTGTCTATTATTCCACATCATTGACAAATAGTTTTAACTTTTCATCAAAACTAACAATCAATTTCATTATCATATTTTTATTATACATTAACCCTTAAACTATTTCCATTCTCCATTCAAAATAATATTAAAAAACATTAATGAATTATGAACAAACGTAATGAGAATGGTTTGCTGAAATATTATATGGGACTTAATTTCTCCAGACTCTACATTTTTTATAGTTTAGAATATGTAACCCATGAGATTTATGTTTCTCAAACATAAAAGAAAATATAACATAAAGATATCAAAAACCTTAAGAGTTTCTCTATACCCATTCCTTGGAATAAGATATCCTTTAATCCAATGAATAATAAACCAGTTGTCATTTGAGAGATGGACTACATTTATTTTCTCCTAATTGATAAAAATAGTGAAATTTCATATCATTACTTACTAAATATACCAGTTTCCTTATGTACCATATGAGAAGGACAAAAGGAGTCACCTTTAGAAGAGACATTAAGAAAATGTGCTACTTATTTTAATAACATAGTAATCATTCTATTGTACACCGCAAATTTAATAAAATCATTTTCAAAAGATAAAATATTATAGGATTATCTAATCTCTTCAACAAGAATTGGATCATGAGATATGGGTTTCTCAACACAAAGATGATCTCATCCTTAGAAAAATATAATCATTTTGACCGTCAAGTCATAACTATCAAATAAGTCTCATGAAACTAACATCTCTCTGAAAAAAATCCAATTCTAAGAAAGTCTTTGATGACATTTTATGTAGGTGTTTTTTCATAAGACTGAGACATTATGTCAATTTGGAAAAGAAATGATCTTACCGAGTATTAAAAAAGAGTAGAACTTCATTGAGAAAAATAAATAATCGATGTGGGTGCGAGGTTGGGGTCTTCTATTTAAAATATATTTGGGTGACCATTTTTCTTCTAAGTATGAGATTAGAAAATATATTATTCAATGGTGGAGAGTGGAAAAAATTTTATTTAAATAAAAAAATATTGAATGTTTTTTTAAATTTAAAAATAGAAAGATTAACACAAAATAAAAGAAATTTAAAAATAAACCAGAATCTACCTGTCAATGATTTCAAATAAGTTGTTGGTTTTATATTATTATTATTACAGTAAAAACTTAATAAAATATAGAATATAAATAGATTAAATAATGATAAGTGAGTACAATCAAACTTCAAACTAATGATAAATAAATTTAATAAGCTTGGTTTTCCACCAATGAAAATATTTTCAATACCATTGGTTGTATAGTCGATGGAAAAAAATGTCATTACCATAGGTTGTCATGCTGATGAAATAAAAATTCATTACCTTAGGTTTTCAAGCCAATGTAATACAAATTAATTACCACATTTTTTCATGGCAATGGAGAAAAAATTCATTACCATAGTATGTGAAACCAATAGAAAACCAAATAATAACCATTTCTTGTCAAGCCGATGGAAAAAAATCATTACCATAGGTTTTTAAGCTAAAAGAGAGTGTTTTTTAAGACAATTAAAATCAATGTCATTAGTCTTGGATATCATGCCCGTGGACTATACTCTATTAGACCAATTAACGGAATGTCAAAATAATAAACTGAATGTCAAAATGATAAAAAATGTCACACCAAAAATTAAGCCGAAGGAAATAAATAATACAACTAATGAAACAAATAAAAAAAATAGAAGTAAACACTTAGAGATTTAATAAAAAATAAAAAATAAAAAATATGAAACAAAATAATATAAAATAGATAAAACAATAAATAAAATGGTAAATGGTCTCCCCTTATAAAGAGGATTATTCTAATGTAAGGATATTGGTAAAAACATGAGTTATATGTGAATGATTATTTTATTGTAATAATTCCTAGATTCTGTTTAATATATTAAAATCTATCAGAAGACAATGGTTTTGTTAAAATATCCAATAACATCTGTTTCGATGAATTGTAAAATAATATCTACTTTTTTGTGCTTGATCCATAAGAAAGTGATACCAAATATCTATGTGTTTTGAATGAGAGTGATGTGCATGGGTTTTACTTAAAAAATGGCACTTTTTTATCAAAAAATATTTGAGTTTTATTAAAACTCATTCGATAGTCTATGAGTGTGTTTTTTATGCACAACCCTTGAGCACAACAACATCAAACTACCACATATTCAGCTTCAGCAGTGGAGAGTGATATAGAGTGTTGTTTTTTTCATGAACATGTATCTGTGGATTCTTCTAAGAAATGAAATGTTCTAGAAGTAGTATTTCTATCAATTCTACAACCACCAATGTTATCATTCAAAAAACATTTTAATTCAAAATCATTTCAAAAACAATAGAATTGGCATAAATCCAAATATCATTTTAAATATGAGAAAATCCCTTTCACATATTTTAAATGGGATTGTTTTGGATTTTCTTGATATATTTCTCATAAGAATATGGAAATAGTTAGGTCTAAACGACTATAATTTTAGTATAATAGACTTCCAACAAAACCTCTAAATGTTGTTTGATCATTTGGTTGCACAACATCATCCAGATCAAGAGTGTTTGAGTTTCCAATGGGAGTACTAATATTTTTAGTATTATAATAGACGTACTTTTTGATTATGTCTTTGATATAATTATGTTGAGATATATATATATATATCTTTTGTTTATTGAGAAATTTGAAAACCATGAAAGAAGTTTAATTCACCCATCATACTCATTTCAATATCAGACTTCAGTAGGTTTGCAAATGAATCTGTTAATGTCTTTTGGTTTGATCAAAAAATGATTTTATCAACATAAATTTATACAATTATAATATTTTTTTGTTTTCATTCTTCATAAAAATAGATTGATCAGTTTTTTCCTTAATGTTGTTGTTTTGTAAAAAAAATTCGTTAACCTTTCATACAAAGCTCTAGGGTATTCTAAAATCTATAAAGGGTCTTGGAATGCTTATGAAAATATTATGATTTTTTTCTATTTTTAAAATCATTGGTTGGCCTACAAACACTTACTCCTATAAATATAAATTATGAAAATAACACTTGATATTAACTATAGAGACATTCAAATTAAATAATGATGCAATGGGTAATAAATTTCTAATTGATTGGAGTCTTTCTACTAGAGAATAGGTTTCATCATAGATATTTACTTATTTTTTATTATTGCCTTTGATAAAAAATCTATGTTTATTTCTTAAAATGATACCATTTTCATCACATTTATTTTTGAAATCCAATTTTACTCCAATAATACATGTATCCTAATGTTTTTTAAACCAATGAACATAATTTATTCCCTTAAAATTCATTTAGTTTATCTTTAATTTCATTAATCCAATACTCATCACCGAAGGCCTCACTTAGATTTTTATGTTAAAATTGAGATATAAATGCATGATGTTTTATTTCATTTCATAAAGAGATTCTAGTCCTTACTGGTTGTTTTATGTCACCGTTAATGCTACAACTGGGATGATTTCCAAGTAAAAATAGATTTTGTTTTTGAAAAATAAATTTATCAACATAATTTAGAATTTATTCAAGTATAAATGTCTCAAAAACAGTCTCTTGAGTATTTATTGATTTTGAATAATCTTTTATCATAGGATGATAATCAATTTTGGAAAACACATTACAATCAATATTTTGATGATGTATGAAAACAAAAGGGTCTCTTTCATCAAACATAATGTGTATTATTTCTTAAATAGAACATGTGTCTTTATTGAAAAAAAAAGATTTAATAGTTATAGAATAACCTAAAAATATCTCATTATTGTATTTGGGTGAAAAATTATGTAAGTTATCTTTCTTATTTGACAGAAATACTTTTCAACTAAATACGATGAATTGTGATGCTTTTTGTTTTCTACCTTTCAATAACTCTTAAGGGGTTTTGTTAATAAAAGGTGAAATTAAAACATGATTTATAATATAACATGATGTACTAATATCTTAAACTCAAAAATGTTTTTCTATTGAGTATTCAATAAACATGATTCTTGTTATCCCTTCATGAATTCTATTTCTTATTTCAATAACACAATTTAGTTGAGGTGTTCTTGGAGTAGAAAAGTTAAGAGTAATACATTATTTACTACAAAAAATAATGAAAATCATAATTTATAAATTCTCCACCAAGATCACTTCAAATAGTTAAAAATGGTAGGTTTTCCTCTTTTTTATATTTAGAAACAAAAGTTTTAATGAAACCAAATACTTCTGATTTTTTAATGATAAAATAAACCCATGTAAATCTAGTATAATCATCAAATACAACAAATACATAGTGCATGACTCCAATAATTCTAGTTTTTGATTTACCAAAAAGATCTATGGGCACTAACATTAATGCATCATCAGTTGTGACTTCAATAAATGATTTAAATATTGACTTATGTAGTTTTATATATTGAAAATTATCACAAACTTAAGAATCAAACATATGCACATGTAGATATTTAAAAATTTATTTGTCAAAGAGTTTATACATGTTTATAAAATTCTAATGTCCTATTAATTAATACTTTTACAAATATTGGTCATCTACTTCACTTAGAAAAATCAAGAATTGGCTCTTAATGTCATCTATGTTGAAACTATAAATATTCTCATGCATTTTCGCTGATAGAATGAATTCATTCTTGGAATTGTTAATTATACATTTATCATTCATTAAATTAACATGGTATCTTTCATCACATAATTCACTTATGGTAATGAGGATGTTCATAAGACCATAACAAATAAAACATCAGTAATCAATACTTTTCAAAGAAAAAAATATTACCTATATGAACAATCTTTCCTTGAGAATTTTCTCTGAAGGAAACTCTTCCACATTTTTCCTTGATAACGTTTTCAAGGAAGTTCATGTTTCCATTAATGTTTTTAGAATATCCACTATTAAGTTATCATGTATCATTGTTGTTTATTATTTATTTTCTGGAAGAAACAACAATTAAATATTTGGAATCCAAACCTGTTTGGATCTATAAATATTAGAATGAAATATTATTGGAATCCAATTTTTTTTTGAAAAGTGGTCTTTATGGAATCATAATGTTTGGGTTTTATTTAAAGAAAAATTTCTTTCACAATTTCCACAACATTGACATTTGGTTAAAAATAGAGCACTTTGGGGAACAAAATAGTTATTACTAAAAACCGGTTTTGAGTGAGTACAACCATTTACATAACTATTCCTTAGTGGATAAAATTGAAAATAAATTTTATCAAAATCATTCCTTCTAGTAGTGAAATTATATAAGTATTTAATTAAAAAAATAATTAAAATTTTAATATAATGAATAAATTTGTATCCTCATTTGTATTAGTGTTAAAATTAAGTTTTTCTTCTAAAATAGTTTTCTCAGAAATCATATTTTTAAAATATTTAGAATTTTCATTTCTTTTCAAAAATCATTTCCTCATGATTTTTAGAAAATATTTCAATCTCCACAGTTTCATAATCAATAAATCTTGGGAGATCTGATAATTCACTTTATAAAATATCAATCCTGGTATTTTCTTTTTCATTTTTTTCTTGAAACTTTACAATTTTATTTTCTAAAAGTTTAGAAAATATGTAAAATTATTCATAAGAATGTAATTAATTATCACTCTCTAATGAGGTTGTTTATTCATTTTATGAATAATAACTATTAGGATATTTTTTACTCAAATACATATTTCAAAGAGATTCAGATCTACGTAACATGGCCATTTTGAAATGATAACAGGTTTTGGCAAGGAGACCAACATTCTTGTGATTTTAGATATCACTATAAGAAGATTATTATGATTAATCAACTCCCCATGAAATCCAAGAGTCATTAAAATTAAAGACAATCTCTCCCATAGAATTAAAATATTTATTCATATTCTATTCTAAATATCATTCCATTCTATCCTTTGTATTTATCATATGACAATTTGGTGCAATTTTTCCTTCTCATTTACATTCATATCATGTGTATTTAGAATATTAATTTTCAATATTACCTTTGGAAGTAATTTTATATAAATATTTGAAATCCCTCTATCAAAGTATTTTTTTCATTATTCTAGAAATATTTGCAATATCATTTTCAGACTGCTTAGTATCACTAGAATATGATAAGACTTAAAATTTCTTCATTATTTACATAGTTTTCACAGGTGATTGAGATATGGTAGGATTTGATGTAGTATTTAAAGATACTCCTCCATCATTAATTTTCAATGTATCTTCATCTATCATATGTCTTCCATCATATTGCAATAAATTTTTGAAGAGATCGTCTTGTGTAAGATTAGTAATCTTTCTAGAGTCATCAACTAGAGTACACTTGGATTCCCATTCATTTAGCACAATTTCTACGATCTTATCAACTATGACTTCATCATTTAAATTTTTCTCTCAGATAGCTTGAAGGATGTAAGAAATCCTCATAAATAATTTTCGAACCTTAACTACTGGTTCATCATTTGGACAGTCAAAATCTTGATAGTCAGCTCTTATAATTTCTCTTCTAATTTCAACAACATTAGAAGTTTTAAAATTTGTAATATATGATTTCACTCATATTATATTCACAAAATTTCATGAAGATATTTGACTTTAAATATTCTTGTTCATAGAACAAAATTATTATTTTTGAACCTCATAGTTTAACAGATACTAAATTTTTTCATGTATTGTAAAAATTATAACTTCTATCTCGGGAATCTTGTATTCACCATTGAGCATAAAAATGTTATCCACTCCAGTGTTTATGATAATGGTATTAATTAAATTGCTCCAATATTCAAAATCATTACCCTCAAATATAGGGGGTCTTGTATGATTATTATTTTCAATTGAATCGACATTAATCATCACTTCCATTATAAAGAATTTATATTATTTTTCCATGAATATAGGTTAATGTATTTATAAAAAAATTGTAAATTAAAATATAAAAATTAGTGTAAAACATCCTCTAATACCAATTTTAGGATTGAAATGTATATGAGATGACGGAAATAAAAGAGAGGGGCGAATTGTTTGATAAAAAATTCTATTAAATCCCTTAAAATGGTTCATAGTTTAATAGAACATAAACTAAAACAATTTAAAATGCATCTTATAAGAGAAAAAAAACTATCATACTGACTCTCTGTCCGATGGAAGTTTTATGATTCCACATGTTATGAAAACAATAGTTTTCGGGTTGAAGAAAAATATCAGATTATTACATGATTATATGATTCCACCCTATATCGTATAGAATCCATACTAAACGTATTGTTTGTAATTAAAAAAATTATAAAATAATTCAAATATAAAGAAAAAATAAAAGTATTATCTTCATATTACAATAAATAGAAGATGAGTAAATCGTATTATGATACATTTATCCCAATGAGTAGGGTGTCCTTTCACCTAGAATAATAGGTCTTCCTATTCAACACTAGTAAGACATTGATACGATGATCGACACGTCTGTATTTATATCCCAACAAACACTCAAACTTATTTGTAATCGAAACCTCTATCATTAAAACATTTGAAATCCCTCGATAATATAATCAGTTTCACTCTATTCTAATCCATGGTAGACCTTGATCGTTATCACCTGATCTGGTTCACAAAGAAAAATAGGGCACTTATTGGAACACAAGAACTTATAAAGACCCATTCATATTTTGTTATTTCAATGATTTTTCATGAATCAGAGAGAAGTTACATAGCATCTCTCTAGAACATGGAAGTAGCTAATGTTATTGTCTATTCTCCAACTTACCTCTTATTAATAGGGCACAGGTTCCAATGATCATATTTTCTCCAATGTTCATATTTCTCTAAAAAACACAGAGGGGCTTGGATACCTAGCATTTCTATAGTCATATTGAAATAGAAAACATGAAATAATTTTTGATTAGTATATAACTAAAACCACTACATGGTTTTGTTTAAAAAAATATTTATATTAAAATGATAACATGTTTAAAATTCATATTGAACAAGCCTTTTGATAAATGAAGAAATATATGCATGTGATAAAATTATAATATGAGTACGATTAATATTACTTAGTTAAAAATAATATTATGATGCATAGTGAGTATGATATACAATGTGAGTAAGATGAACAATGTCAGTGTTATAAATAGAGTGAAAATAACGGCCATTGTCTATACAATAGACATAGTCAATATGATAGACAATGACAGTACAATAGATAGAGTTAGTACGATAGATAGAGTTAGTATGATAGAAATAGTCAATGCGATAGATAGATTTAGTATGATATAGAGAGTTATTATGATATACAGTGTTATTATGATAGGTAGAGTTAGTAAAATTTCTTAATTGTATTTGTGATTTCTAAATCCAAAGATTTAAAATTCAAAAGAATACTTTTTACATAACAATAGAAACAAGAATATGTTGAATATGTATCAAATGTTTTATTATCGAATGACCTATAGTGGAATATATTTTATTACATTATGATATCTATTTTATTATAAAAACAAAGATCATTTTGGGTTGTTTCAATGTCAAATATCAACAAGATACTTATTTTAGTATAACAATAAAATTTAATGATTGTTACCTTTGGTATTTAAAATCCATGTTCATTAATAGAGTATAATTGGGAATTATAATTCCTCAAGAAATATTGATATAAATTTTTTCATATTTTAAGAATATATATTTACAAAAAATAATATTTATAAAATATTGTAAATGAAATTATAATCTTCTAGCGAATTAATAAATTAAAAGTATATTAAAAATAAAGCATCACAAGTGCTTTAATTTTCATAAATATCTGTAATAAAATATTACTGGCATTAATTTTTACACATTCATATAATTAAATTTCATCATCAAATTTTTTATTACAAAGTAATTATTTTAATAAAATAAAATAAAATATGAAATGAAATTTTTTATAAATTATAATACCAAACAGTGTATTAAATTTGTTGGTGTTTGTTTGATCTACCATTGCTGTCCAATATTGAAAAAAGAGAAAGTGGTGGAAAAAATATTACATAAAAGAAATTATTTACCGTTTGATGTACAACAATATAAATGTATTCAATGGTACCTTGTTTTGATATTAGTAGAAATCATATACCGTTTCATTCATTATTAAAAAATAAATAAATAAAAAACTATTCCCATGCAATTGTTTGACAGAATACACTAAGAGAAAAAATAAAAACATTCTACAATTGGATGTCCAAGATTAGAAAATGATCTATCAATGGATATTTCCAATAGTGGAATATGATAAACAACACCCATTGAAAATGGTGTAGTAGGCGAGAGAAACTGAATAAGAAATAATAAATAAAATAAAACAAAGTGATGAAGATGGAATATGTTTTGATGATTCATTGCACATAGAGAATTATTTACCAGTGATGAACATTTCTATTAGTTGAATGTGATATAATGATGATGGTGAATGAGACCCAATGTTGAATAATTTTTAGAAGAATGAAAAAATTGGTTGAGTTATATGAAAAATAGTATAAATGATCCATCGATGTCTTCCAATAGTGTATCTGGGCCAGGCATAAGAAAAAGAAGGAAGCTAACATTCTATGATTTCTAATGTTTCCTCTATTATGGTGAACTATCAGTTCTGCAATGGTGCTTTTTTTGTGGTCTGGATGATCCACTGTAGAAAGACGCATAGAACAACAGTTGTGCTTGGAGAATATTCCTTGAAGGAATTAGGAAATTAATGTGAGATCTATTCTATTATAAGGTTCAACCCAAAAAAGATCAATAAAGGTATGAACTTTTAGTGGAGTGAAAAATATCAACCTAAGTGTGACAATTACTACTAATGGTAGAATAAAATTGATGGCCTAGCAGTGAATAAGATGTCAACCCATAACTAGAGAATAGATAGGAAACTCAGAGATAATAGATGGTATAATTAAAAAAAGTATAAGTGCATGAGAACAAATAAAATTTGAAACTTTAGAATATATTAAACAGATGATATTTAATATATATGATGACCAAGATTATTTCTGGGATTTTGAAAGACAAATTATGATGTTATATCTCATTCCCACATTGATTTGGAGATATAGAGACCGAGTTGTATATCAAAAAATCTATTTTATCCAAATATTTGAGCTAAATACCATCGATTAACACCAATTATACTATTCACAGACATGGCCCTTGGTATGTAAGTCTACCTAGCCAAACCTATGTGCCAAGTGGGAACAATCTATTAGTTATATACATGGGCCCACATGAAGTAAGTGTGCACTATGCACACCAACTAATCCAAATCCACCTTGTGGGATTCTTATCGAGTGCCTTACAATATGTTTGACTCTATGCCTTCCTTAGTGGTTGATGTCTAGAATAGGTGCCTCACTAGGATGGGCCACATATTTTATAAAAGGAAACAAAAAAATTATTAAACATAATTAACTTTATGAAACCAACAAAATTATTAAACATGGATGACTCTATGTCCTCCTTGTGTTAATTATTATTTTTTATTTTTAATAAAATTTAAAGAGAGTAATTTATGAAAAAAAAATAATACCATATAATGTATTAAAAATAGTTTCAAATACTAAAAAAATCATTCAATCATGGTAATATATATTTATTTGAGAAATAACCACAAATATTAATTTAATACAAATGATAATGAATCGTTTTGATTATAAATACATGGAAATTATGTGGAATATTGTTTTCTTAAATATATGGGAATTTTATGAGTCTGCAAAAATTTACAGCGCTTGATTCTGAGGCCTAGTGTTCCCAGAATCAATTTCTGATGTTTTTTCAGGTATGTTCAGTAAACGTATGAGTGTGTTTTTATAAATTTTGAACCGATGTTCGAAACTAAAATCTGAGGGCACTGTTGAACTCGCAGCGCTAGTATTCTCTTAAGAAGACTTTCATCTCAGCGTTAAATGGTCAATAATAAAAGTTAGTTTTTAGGTTTTTGTAAAAATAATAATAAAATAACGTGATCTACATTTTATTTTAGTTGAGCTTCTATGTGGGTGGCAGGTAGTTAAAACCTACTCATGGAAGTCGGAGCTGGGACCACAACACCTTAACCTCCTATGAGAGGTTATGGTGGTGCGTCCCGACTGCACATAACCTCCCGTGATAGGTTATGACGTAGGGACCAACCGAACATAACCTCCCACAAGAGATTACGTCGAAGGGACCACAAGAGGTCTTAACCCCTATTGATGGAAGAATGTAGAACCTCTCAAACCTCCCACATTAAAGAGGGAGAGCCTCTTGACATTCCTTTAATTCAATTGTGCCAATCTACCTTAATTAAGTTGTGCCAACTCTCTGGAATTATTTAGGGTGAGCAAGTTAATTTAATTCTACCTTTTGAATTTCTCTTCCAACTAAATATTAGATAACTCAATCTAATAATATTTAACATGGCATTTGGGTGGAAGTTGGGAAAGAGGAGATCTTGTGAGGATTAAAATTCTTCCAATGAATAACGAAGAATGAATAATGCATTCTTCAAACGAAAAATTCCGGCAATGATCCTTCTTCTAATTATTCCCCATACACCTAACAATGTGGAGTATCTTCCACTGCTGACGCATCTCGGGTTTTCAAGCGTGTGGTAGGCATGACGAATGACAATTCTCATCGTCTACTTTTTGAGTCTCTATCAACGAATGACGAATGAAAAAAAGAAGGTAGGGGGTTTACATTGAGTAATATTCTTTTTCTTTTTATCATTTTAATTTTAAAGGAATCGATGCGAAGTATTCAAAATAATTTATGTTCATCGTACTCCATTGATGAACCAATTTCTATCACCCCTAAACATGAAGGGAGCGGTTCAAACCAACAATGCCAGACTCTCTCCGCCAATCTCATTGTGATTTTTCCTCAGAATGGCGATGAGGCGATGGAACGATGAAGGCGAAAATAAAAATGGCCATGATACCCGCGACCTCCGTGAACTAGGCCGCACTGACGATGCTCTGGTGCTCCAGTTCGAACCACGACCCTTCGGCCGAGCAACCCTGGTCGCGCCATCCACCAGTAAACAAGCTGAGCTACCCCATCCTGCACAACTGTTGGCTTCCCCAGCCAATCCCCACACCTCCTGGGCACCCCAGCCTACCCAGCCACCTGCCTGGCCATGCTCGAACTAGCCACCCGGCTGCCCGCCTGGCCTCGCCCGACCCAGCCACCAACCTGGCCGCGCCCGAATCGGCCGCCTGGCTGCCCCTTCTAGCCACGCTCTGTCTGACAGAGACCCACCTGGCCGCACTCTGCCTGGATGCACCCCAAATGGTTGCTCCCAGCCTGAACAAACCCCTCCCTGGCAACCCTTCAGGCCTCCAGGTGTGCCACCTTGAACCGGCCGCCCTTCTGGCCTCCGCACGCTCCACCCCGAACAGGCTGCTAGTCAGCCTCCACGCGCACCCCACGTGCCTCCGAAGAACCTTATCCCTTGCGGACTCCCAGGAAAGCTATCATCTCGGCCCTCCTTGCGGAACCCTGGCCGAACTGGCCCAGCCACACCCTCCAGGCCGATCTGTGCTAGGCCGCGCCCTCGCGACGCTCCGGGTCGAACCGCCCTCGCGTCCGGCTGGGCGGGGCCCAGCGGGCCGGGCCGAACCTAACAGGCTGGCCCACCCAATAAGTCAACCATGATCTAGCAGTTATGACTAGCTTAACCGAGACTAGGTCATCCCAGACTGGGTTAGGCCGAGTCGGTCCGACCAGGTTGGACCGGACCTGGGCCCACTACTGACCCTTTACTTTTTTTGGCCATATCATTTGCACTGGATGGCCATTTGATAAACTGTCATAGGTGATGGTTTTCTAGGACCATTAAGGTCCCTTTTAGTATACCCCACTAGAGTTTGCGGTAACATTGGGATATGGTCAGGTCGGATCATACACAAATCCAACCGGGCCCCTGGGACTAAAAATCGTATAACTCACAGACCGAGCATCTGATGGATGCGCCGTCTATTGTGTTGAGACCCCAATGATGAGGCAAAAATTTGAGAAACTTCTACATGGGTCTTCGTAAAATTTGGAGTACAGACCTATAGCTATTGGAGCAGACCCTCTCAGAGACGAGAGATCGGAGTACGGAGACCTAGTAGCTGGCTGAGACCTGATGACTGTAGACCGATTCGACTCATTGTGATTCGACTAGCCCAATGGAGAGCACCTAGTTGTGGAAATAGTCTAACGACGGAGGAGCTCCTGGTTGTGGAAGCATACCCACGGTACTGAACCGGAGGAGTACCTCTATAGGCTATTAGGGGGAGCACCTAGTTGTGGTCGTAGAACCACATTGGGGAGCACCTTGGTAACACATCAGACCCATGGTACTCGACAGGAGAAGTACCTCTGCAGTCCAAGGTTAGTGGGAAGTGCCTCAGTCTCACAGCAATCCCACTGTACTCAAAAAAGGAGGAGTTCTCCAGTATTAATGGTTTATATATTGTGAAAAAACATCCTGGTTGAGCTGAGTCCGTAAGTTTTGTGTTTACCTCATGATTGAGATGGATTACATGACAACTTAGGTATATGTATGGGCATATACCTAAGTGTGGTTTTCTATTTACTTCTTACTCTGTGGTTTATCCTTGTTATATTTGTGAGACCTTGAGGGCCTCGGGATCCCTATTGAGTATCGATATACTCACCCCTACACAGGCTGAATTACTTGAAAACTAAGGTATATGTATGGGAATATACCTATGTGAGGTAATCTGTTGAATTCTTACTTTGTGGTTTATCCTTATTGGATTTTTGAGACTTTGAGTGTCTCGGGGTCCCTATTGAGTATCGTTATACTCACCCCTATATTGGCTTTTCCCGCACCTCATTTTTTAGGTTGCAGACGATAGACAACACTGACCGAGGCTGAGTGGACAGGACTAGAAAGTACCCAGAGGTGGACCACACGACCTAATGGTATACAGAGGAGTCTGACGTATGTGGAGTGTTGTGGAGGTTTTTTGTACCTAAACATAAGGTAGGAATTCCAGGTGGACGATCTAGTAGCTGTTTACCTTCTTTTTATGGTACTTTCTTTCCGTTTCCTTCTACATTACAGTTGGACCAGTATTTCCGGCCCCTTTTACTTTCTAGAACTCTATTGTACACAGTTTTACTTAGTGTTTGGATTCCAGCATGTGCTTTTTTGCTGTTTTCTTACATTTTATAAATAAAATTCCTTCCCATCATATAGATTTACACCTTTGGTGCTAGTCCCCAGCCCATGGCCTATGGAAAGAGGGCATGGGTAGTAATGGCACGGGTCTGGAGGACGGGTTGTGGAAAATTGGTATCATATGAGTAATTTCTATCGTAGAACTTAGGACTATTATCTTTCTTTTCTAGGAAAAAATATTGTTAAGGGTACTGAATGTGGTTTTCAGATCAAGGTGTCCATTGTTGGAGCGGCAGATGAAATATCCATACACAAGGACCCTAACTACTAATTTCCAACTTAGTGCACGAAAAAACTAATTGCATGTGTGTTTTCAAAAGTTCTTTTTATGTCAGCTCAACCAGGTCAGCTACCCTGAAATAATCTTTTGACAATGTCGTATCTGTTTTTTTCTGGATGCCTCCCCATGGAAGACCAGTTAGATCCCCAAGATTCATACGCGTAGATATCCCACCATGGGACAAGGCCCCAGTGCAGTTCCCTTTTCATGCGGAGGCCCCAACGGTACAACCTTCCGTTGGGCCACCGATGACACCATCCCCAATAGCAGATGATGGATGTAGTATGAGCGCACTGCACAAGTTACAGCACCAGAGGCTACCCAGGTTCAGGGGAGAGATGGACCCACAAGGAGCGGAGTATTGTCTGGTGGCTGTGGTGAGAGTCTTCAGACTGGTAGGGATACCAACCGACCTAATGGAGATCCTTTCCACGAGTCTCCTTCAGGAAGCAACATGCATATGGTGGAGCCTGATGCTATAGGTGTATGACGATGCGACACAACTCTGGGAAAACTTCGAGATCCTGTTTTATGTGGATTTTGTCCCAGCCACTCTCCGTGCAGTGGGTATACAGGAGATACTTCATCTGCAGCAGGGAAGCATGACTGTAGCTCAGTACTCAGTGATTTTTACAGACCACTCTCACTACTCCACTTATATTGTAAGTGACCCATTCTTCAGGGCCCATAAATTCAGGAATTGACTCAGGTGAGAGATCAAGGATTCAATGATCTCCCTCAGCATCTTGACGTAGGTAAGGGTGTTGGATCAAGCCCTCTTAGTGAAGAGTTTCTTTCCTGAGCAGTCTCCAGTAGTGAGACCAACCTCTAGTCGACATGCAGTGGAGTCTTCTACAGATGATAGTAGACAGATGTTGCAGAGGTCCAAGAGGACCAGACATAAAGGTGGATGACCTCATGACATTGAATCGGTTGTGCAGGGAACCCGAAGTTGAGACAAAGCCAGACATGCTAGGAGTGAGAAATGTTATGCATGCAGCGGGCAGGGTAACATGGTTCATGACTGTCCGACCCTCCATTTAGATGATCAGCTAATGGTCGAAGGACCACCGAGGCAAAGACAAAGATTTTATTGAGGTGGTATGTAGGGAGCAGACAGATGTGGAAGAGGATCTGGTCATGCAGTTGGCGGTGGGTGACGTTTTGAGGTGTTACCACCACCACCACAAGGAGGTCCACCTCGAATGTGGGGAGGAGGTGGGCATGGGAGAGCTCATCTCCAGGTAGATGAGGCTTATGATCATGACAATAAGGAGATGATTTGAGGTACGATCTGTGTCTACTCTGCCTTAGATGCAGTTCTTATAGACACAGGTTCTAGCCACTCTTTCATTGCCACTACCCACGTTCTGAGTTCAGAGATTGTTACAGAGCAGTTGGCTCGATCCTTACAGCTAGAGACTCTAACAGGAGAAGACTTGACAATTACGCACGGGTGACACTAGTGTGAGCTTTCTCTGGGAGGTGATGGCTTTATCTTTGATCTCGTCGTAGTGGTGTTGATGCCTTAAGACATCATCTTGGGTATGGAATGTTTATCTACAGTCCATGTTTAGATATACATTATTAGTCGCAATGTGTGGTGTGTCCGCATAGATGGGACCGGGTTCACCATCACCGGTGTGAAGGGAGACTTTTCATCACATGATGGTCTTACTCGGAGGAGGGTGCAGCTGATCACTAATCAGTTGGAATGCCTTAACCTTAGAGAAGTTTATTGGGAGAGTCTGAGCTATCCTGTAGTGGCGGACCAGTATGTGGATGTTTTCCACGATGATGTTCCTGAACTACCTCCTCGTAGAGAGTTGAACTTATACATTGACCTGTACCACAGGATGAAACCGATCTCTACACCAACATATCAGATGGCTCCCGCTGAGCATTGTGAGATGCCTGTACAGCTTGAGGATATACAAGGTAAGGGATTCAGCTGGTCCAGTGTTTCTCCCTGGGTAGCCCCGATTATGTTCTCAATGAAAGAGGATGGAAACTTGCGGCTTTGTGTTGACTATCGTCACCTGAACTTGGTGACCTAGAAGAACAAGTACCCACTCCTAAGGATTGACGACCTATTTTATCAGTTGAAGGGAGGACAGTGGTTCTCAAAGATAGACCTCAGGTCAGGCTAGCACCAGATCAGATTTCGAGATGAGGATGTGTAGACGACATCCTTCAGGTGTCGGTATGGCCATTACGAGTTCCTGGTTATGAATTTCAGCATAACCAATTCTCTAGCAGTGTTCATGGGACTCATGAATAGGATCTTCCAGAAATACATTGATCGCTTTTTCGTAGTCTATATCGACGAAATTCAGATCTAATCTACTACTAAGGAGGATCATACCTACCATTTGCGTGTAGTAATGGACACACTTTAAGAGCACCAGCTTTATGGTAAGCACTCAAAGTGAAAATTTTCGATTTGATAAGTTCACTTTTTGGGACACATTATCTCGTAGGTTGGATTTGTAGTGGATCCATTGAATATGGAGGAGGTACTTTCTTGGGAGCCACCCAGGAGTGTGACAAAGATACATAGATTCCTGGGTTTGGATAGGAAGTACTGGAGGTTCGTGCCAGAATTTTCCAGAGTCGGAGCACCTCTATCAGCCTTGAAGAAGAAGGGGAAACCCATAGTATGTTTATAGAGATTCCAACAGAGCTTTTAGGAGCTATGGTAGCGGCTGACTAGTGCCCCCATCATGAGGCTTCCAGAGGAAGGCATTGGGTACGTAGTCTACTGTGACAAATGAGGGACTCGACTCTGGTGTGTCCTGACGCAGGATCGAGTAGTGATTGTGTACGGTTCTATAAATCTAAGACAACACGAGTAGAACTATGCTACCGTTGACCTAGAGTGTGACGTGGTGGTCTTCTCCATGAATATGTGGTGACACTATCTGATGGATGAACGTTTTACCATGTACTCCGATCACATGAGTCTTGGGTATATCTTATCACAGAAGAAGCTGAACCTAAGAAAACGACATTGGATTAAGATCCTCCATGACTATGAATATGAGATAATCTATACTCCTGGTAAGAGAAAGGTTGTTGTAGATTCAATCAGCAGGAGAACTTGTATACAACTACTAGGAAATGTGACAGAGCAACTGGCATCATTGTAGATATCTTTTGTTGATAGAGATGCAGCAGCTTTTCTTCAGTCCCTTACAGTCACTCCCCCACTTATTTAAAGATTTAGAGAGGCACATCATGGGAACACTGACTGCGAGATGAGACTTGCTCAGATATCCATAGGGTAGGCACCTGATTGATTTTCTGAAGGTGGGGAGCACGTCATCCTCTTCAGAGGTCATACCATGGTACTGGTGTCACTTCAGGAGGAAGTATTGAGGGAGTTCAACACATCTCCTCAAGTAGTGAATTCAAGAGTGGAAAAGATGTACTGGGACCTTCGATGACAGGATTGGTGGCTAGGTATAACGAAATCAGTTGGAGAGTTGGTCTCTCGATGCCTCAATTTTTAGAAATTTAAGGTGGAGCACCAGGTACCAACATGCTTGGATCAGCCTTTAGGGGTCCCATAGTGGTAGTGGGATTGGATATCCATAGACTTCGTGATAGGACTTCCACATGAATCTAGGGGTCATGACTTGATTTGGGTGATCATTGACCGACTCACCATGTTGTCCCAATTCCTAGTAATCAAAGCGGAGGGTTCAATAGAGAGCTTGGGATTCCTTTACGTGTAGGATATTGTGAATTTACATGGTATACCCTCAACGATTGTCTTCGATCATGATTAATGGTTTACTTTTGATCTATTGAAGGGGTTTCAGGAGGCTTTCAGGACACAACATCATATGAGCACCACCTTCCATCCTCAGATAGATGTTTAGACTGAGCAGACCATTCAGACCCTAGAGGACATGATGCATGCTTGTTTTCTTGACTTTGGTCACATCTGGGAGGTCCACTTACCATTGGTGGAGTTTTCCTACAATAGTAGCTATCACTCCACCATAGGGATGGAACAATTTGAGGTACTGTACATGTGCCTTTGAAGATAACCCTTATGCTGGACTGACCCCGGGGAGTCAGCACTAGTGGGACCAAAGATGGTACGAGATACCACAGAGATGGTGGAGATCATCTAGGAGTGGATGAATATTGCTCATAGCAGGCAGAAGTCACATTCTGACAAGAGACGGAGACCACTGGAGTTCTTGGATGGCGACCACGTCTTTCTACGGGTCTCACCCCAATGAGGTCTACATAGATTTCTAAGAGGAAGAAAGTTACCTACATGATTCATCAGACCTTTCCATGTCCTCAGTATAGTTGGTGAGGTGGATTACCGCTTAACTCTTCCACCTCATTTTCACTGGGTTCACAACGTCTTCCACATATCTCAGCTTAGGAGATATGTGCAGACCCAACTCACATCGTCAACCATGGAGAGCCGGACGTCGATGATGGGGAGACATTCAAGGAGGTTCTAGTAGTGATTGAGGACCGACAAGTGTGGGCCCTACATGGATGGTTGATAACTCTGGTGTGTGTATGCTGGAAGAACATGAATCTTCAGGATAGCACATGGGAATGGGAGGCTCAGATGCATGCTCAGTACCCCCACTTGTTCCCATTGTTCGAGTTGTATCTTACAGGGACGTGAAGCCCTGAGGTGGGGAGAATGTAATGACCTTCAAATTCCATGGAATTTTTTTTTCATAAATACATGGTGATTTTATGAGTCTGTGAAAATTTACGGTGCTTGATTCTGAGGCCCGGTGTGCCCAGAATCAATTTTTTAAACTTTTCTCAAGTACGTTCAGTAAACGCATGAGTGGGTTTTAATAAAATTTGAACTGGTGCTCCAAACTGAAATCCAATGGAACTGTTGAAATCGTAGCGCCGATATTCACTTAAGAAGAATTTCACCTCGAGGGCTGTTGGTCAAAAATAAAAGTTATTTTTTCTATTTTCATAAAAAAATAAAAATAAAATAAACTGAGTGAAACTTTATTTTATTTGAACCGTCATGTGGGTGACAAGTAGTTAAAACATCATCATGGATGTTGGATGAGGGACCACCACACCATAACCTCCCATGAGAGGTATAGTTATGGGGCCCACCCGAACATAACCTGCTACGAGAGGTGACGACATAGGGAGCACCCGAACATAACCTCCTATGAGAGGATACGCCGTCGGGACCATATGAGGGCTTAACCCCCCTATTGATGGAAGAGAGTAAAACCTATCAACTCTCCCTCATTAATGAGGGAGAGCCTCTTGAACTTCCTTTAATTCAATTGTGCCAATCCCCCCAAATTCAATCGTTCCAGCTCTCCTCAATTAATTAGAGGGAGCCAATTAATTTAATTCTACTTTTTGAATTTCTGTGCCAACAAAATATCACAGAACTCAACCTAATATTATTTCACTAGGAATTTGGGTGGATGTTGGGAATGAAGAGAGCTTGGGAGGATTAGAATTCTCCCAATGAAGAACGAAGAATCAAGAACATGTTCTTCCAACATTGAACGCTTGTGAAAATCCTTCATTGACTTCTTCCTTATACACCTACCGACGGGGAGCATCTTCCACAGCCGACACAGATTGGGTTTGGAAGCATGTGGCACACGCGACGAATAACGATTCTCTTCATCTACTTTTCGCGACTCCGTCAACGAATGACGAATGACAGACAAAAGGTAGTGGGTATACTTTGAGTAATATTCTATTTCTTTTTCTCACATTCGTTTGAAAGGAATTGATGTTAATTATTTAAAGTAGATGATGTTCATCGTACTCCGTTGATGAACCAATTTCTATGACCCCTAACCACGGAGGGTGTGGCCCAAACTAACATGGCTTGACTCCCTCCACCGATCTCTTTGTGATTTACCTCTGCATGGAGATGAGGCAGCGGAATGATGTAGGTGGAAATTACAAAGGTCGAGCTAGCTGTGGCCTCCGCGAACTACACCGCCCCTATGACGCTTCAGTGCTCTGGGCTGAACCACGACCCTCTGGCTGAGTCGCCCTTGTCGGGCCATCTGCCGGCCAAACGGTCGAGGAACCCCGGCCCGCACCATGGTCGACATACTCAGCTTAACCTTGCGCCTCTTGCACACCACAGCCTACCCTACTGCTCCCGAACCGGCCACCCGACTACCCTCTTGTCCGCACCCGAACTGACTGCCCGCCTAGCCGCGCCCAAACCGATCGCCCGCCTGGCTGTGCCCGAACTGAACACCCGATTTCCCTACCTAGCCTACCTCTTCCTGGCCACAACCTGCGTGGCCACGCTCCCCATGGTCGTGCCTCGCCTGGCCACACCCCTCTTGGTCGAGCTGCTGCACGGCCATCCTGTCGACCTCCCCGCGCGCTGCCCCGAACCGGCCACCCAGCTAGCCTCCACATGCGCCACCCTGAACTGTCCACCTTTCATCCTCTGTGTGTTCCCCACATGCCTCTGGAAAACCTACTCCCATGTGGACTCCCAGTCGATCTGGCATCCCGGTCCCCCTCACGGCGCCTTGGCCGAACCGGCCCAGCCGTGCCCATCAGGGAGAGCTGCGCCGGGTCGCGCCCTCGTGACGGTCCGGGCCGAACTACCCTCACGGCCTGCTTAGATGGGCCCAGTAGGGCCGGGCCGAACCTAATTGGCTGGACCGCTGAATGGGTCAGGCCAGACCCAACATGTCTGACTGAGTCAACCTAGATCGGGTTGGCACAAATTGGGTTGGGCCGAGTCGGTCCAACCAGGTCGGACGAGACCTGGGACCACTACTGACACTATACTCTCTTTGGACATATCATTGGCACCAAACGACCATTTGACTAACCTTCAACGACGCTAGTTATCTAGGATCACGACATTCCCTTTGAGTACACCCCACTAGAGTTTAGGGTAATGTTGATATACGGTCAAGTTGGATCGTACACGAATCCAACAGGGCCCCTAGGACTAAAATCATTATAACTCAAAGATTGGGTGTCTGATTGACGTGTCATCTATTGCGATAAGACCCCTATGACGAGCCAGACCTTTGAGATAATTTTACATGGGACTTGGTGATGGTTGGAGAATAAAACTGCAACTCGTAGAGCAGACCCTCTTAATGATGAGCGAGCGGAGTACGAAGACCTAGTATGTGGGTGAGAACAAACTACTGCTGACTGATTGGACTCTGAGTGATTAGACTAGCCCATTGGGGAGCGGCTTGTTGTGGTGGAGACCCACCATGGAGGAGTTCCTGGTTGTTGCGGCAGACCTGTGGTACTAGACAGATGGAGTACCTCTGCAGGCTATTAGGGGGAGCACATGGTTGTGGCGACAGACCCATAGTGGGGAGCGTCTTGGTGATGCAGCAGACCCATGTTACTCGACAGGAGGAGTACCTCAGCAGTTCAAGGTTAGTGGGAGGTGCCTTGGTGTCGCAGAAGGCCCACCGTACTCGACATAAAAGGATTTCTCCAGCAGACATTGTTTCGATAATGTGAATAAAAATATAGGTTGAGCTGAGTAAGTAACTTTGGTTGTTACCTCATGATTGATAAGGATTACTTGATAGCTTAGCTATATGTATTGGCATATACCTAAGTCTGGTTATCTATTGACTTATTTCTTTATGGTTTATCCTTGTTGGATTTGTGAGACCTTGAGGGTCTCGGGGTTCCTACTGAGTATCGTTATACTCCCCACTACACGGGCTAGATTACTTGATATCTTAGTTATCTGTATGGGCATATACATATGTGTGGTTATCTGTTGATTTTTCTACTTTGTGGTTCATCGTTGTTGGATCTGTGAGACCTTGAGGGTCTTAGGGTCTATACTGAGTATCCTTATACTCACCCCTCTATGGGCTTTACTCACACCTCGTTATTTTGGTTGTAGACGATGGACAGTGCTGACCAAGGCTGAGTGGATAGGACTGGATGGTACCCAGAGGTTGACCACACGACGTGACGGTGTACAGAGGAGATGGGAGGACGTAGAGTGTTGTGAAGTTTTTCTGTACCTACCCTTCAGGTAGGACTTCCTGGTGGATGATTTAGTAGTTTTTTACCTTCCTTTAGTTGTACATGATTTCCGTTTCCTTGTACTTTATAGTTGGGCATGTATTTCCATCCCCTTTAACATTCCATCACTCCTTTGTACATAGTTTTACTTAGTGTTTTGCTTCCATCTTGAACTCTGTTTGTGTATGCATATAGTTTATAAAAGAAATTAATTCTCATCATAGAGATTTAAACCTTTGGTGCTAGTCGACATCCCCTATCATATGGAAGGCGAGCTTAGTGTAGTCATGACACTGGTCCCGAGGATGGGTCGTGAAATTGATTTTTGAAATAACCAATCATATAGAAAATGATAAAAACTTATTCTTTCACACAATTGTAAAGAAAATAAAATAATGTTGTATAGAAAAAATTTAGAATACCAATTGAAAATTTAAAATATGAATTTATAAATAACTTGAATTGATATTCTAAAACCATATAATAAAAGAAAATAATATTTTTAATGAAAATAAATAACAAGGACATTGAAGAGAAAGGTTCCCAATGAAACTGGATAAATAAGAATGTATTTTCTTGTAAACATTATTTTTGGGGATTTGAGTACCAAATAGGGGAATATTTGAAAAATTCATTTAAATCCCAAAAAATAAAAAATGTGTAAAAAAATATTTGGTGTTTAGGATATGATTAACATAAAATTCCACCAATCATAAATTGAAACACAAACAAACTTGATAAAAAGTGTTATTTTAAAATAAAACCATACATATCTGGAAATATTCAAATAAAAATCCATAAAATGTTATAAAATGATATGGTTATATAAATTAAATTATGTAAATTCAATAATATTTCATAATTTATTCATGGGTCATTTAATAGACAATAAAAAATTAAACATGACGCACAATGTGAAACATGTTTGATGAAATTGAAATTGAGACAAAGAAACCCTTACTATGGATTCCTGATCGGTCAGATGCACTATAACTTCCATATTAAAAATTTATATATATCATAAATATATAAAAACAATTATCTTTATCATATTATATACCATTCATTTATCATCACTTGATACACACTTTATAATAATTTTTTGATAAAAACAATATTTTGGTATTAACTATTCAGTCTCCCATGCATGTTCAGATTAAGTAGTTTAGGTCCATCCACCATCGTCATGATTAAATATTATAATTTATAATAATAAAAGTTTATAGTATGTATTTTAGGTTTATTTTAAGTCACATGGTCTCTTCATGAAACATATTTTTATGATTCACAAGGAATGTTTAGAAATATCAATTTTTAGAATTTTCATTTCCGTAAAAAGAAATAATTTCTATAGTGAATTAAAATGTATATATAATTAATAAATAAAAAAGTAAAACATATTAAATTGGTCATTTTATTATAAAATCACCAATATCAAACAACCCTTAGTCATTCATGACATAAATAATATAACATTATTCTTGTATGCGGTAAAGATAACTCAAACCAGAGCATGTTATAATGATTGAATGAGTATGAAAATGGTATTTCATTATGATAATATAAATATTCAATAAAATTAGTTATTTATCATAAATTTTATTAATGTTATAACTCATATTTAATCAATTCTAGATAATGAATATTAATAGAAGGCAATTTAATGAAGTTATTACTCACAAAGTGTCTCGATATTTTTGTTTTATATGGTTATTGTTTATGATAACTGTTTATTTAGAATATTATTTATAGAATTGAAAAATTATATTTGATGAGTGTTACTAATTTTATAAATAAAAAAATTATTCATTAAATCAATTTTTAGGACTATTCATGTATGTTTGTGATGAAAAATTAATTAAATAAATCACGGAGGCCATATTAAACATGTAATATGATAGAATTTTCATTTAAAAATGAATGGAAGGGAGTAGATAATGTGTTTTCTATCAATATAATAGAATTTTATTATACTAATGAAATAATTTATATTATATTATTATTCTTATTTAAGTAATATGTGTGCTTTAAGATGACTGATACATGAATGAAATTAGTTAATATAATTACCTCCTATTGGGATATATCCTTACGTCTTTTTATATTGGTCTTTCTGAAATAACCAAACCTATAGGATATGGAAAATAATCTTTTATAGATTTTTTCAGAGAATGAAAAATCTAAGGGGGATAAGTTTCATGGGGAAGCGAGGCATTGAATGGATCCATTTTTTGTTAGGCATGAAACATATGTAAATATATAGAACTCTACAATAATTAAATTTCATTTATGATGGAAAGTGAAAAATAATTAAAAAAGTTAAAATATATAATATTGAATTTTTCAGTATAATATTTCATAATGTTGTTATAATTGTTATGTTATTTTTAGAAATAGTATTTTCAATAGTCACTATAAACCATAAAATTTCAGTAAAATCCCCAAATTTCACCATAATATAATTTTAAATGATGATTCCAAAAATGCAGTTCATTTTTTCATAATATAATTCTCAAATTTATAAATCTTTATTTATATAATATATATACAATTTACATGAGAAATAATATTTTTTGATAGTAATTTTATTTGTAATGAATAATTATGTTAAAATTCCTAAATGTAAATTGTCTTTGGGATATTACTAATTTAATTTAACAATAATTTCTATAATTTTATCAATAGATTGTTTTTTCATCAATTATACATAATTCATTGAAACTATTTATCAGTAATTAATTATATTTTTCCAAATTAAAGTACAACCGTTTTAATTTTACAAAATTATTTTTATGTCAACTATGTTTCATTTCACTCTATCTTAATGTATTTAATATTGTATCATAATAAAAATTTATCGAAATTTCTTTGTATTTTATTTTATCTATCATTCACAATTATTTTATTTAATGGATAGTTCATACTAAAATATATGGATGTAAAATTATTACTGGTTAAATAAATTGGGTCATTGAAATTTTATTTTTTCTCATAACAAAATTAATATATCTTGAAATATTTATAATCTCAAATGCAGATTTTATCATGAAAATTAAATTAATAGGTCCTATTAGAAAAATTATAATTTATTAATTAAATATTTATAAAACCATGTATACACCATTATAAGGCCCATACTTATGAATAATATTCCAAAGGAATACAAAGAAATATTAATGATATTATCCAAAAAAGACTTGATAAATTTAACCTTTTATTTTGGGAGATTGATGAATTATTTTACCATTGGGATATAGAATATGAAAAAAATTAATAACATGTTTCATTACCATTCTATAAAATTGATTTCATCCTTATGTTTTGTTTTGATTTGATTTACACCTATAATACATATCATACTCTAAATGAAAAATTTACAATATGATATTTATTACTAAAACACTAAAATAGACTTTTAATAAATCATAAGGCCCATTAAACAATGACATGTTCTTAGCCTTATCACTAGACATTTACTGAAGCCAAAAATGTAATCACAAGTTAAGATAATAATGAATATGTATTAGACATAATGTGATAAAGGAATATATTAGTCTCTGAAACATTAAGGAGATAACCCAATGTGTAACTTATGTCATTCCACCAAAAACTAAACCCTGACAGTCTTCACAATATATTTGATCAAATTTGAAACCCAAAAAAGAAGATGGATTTTTTTAAAATTACCTTCGAAATAAACATATTTCTAAAATAAAAAATTATCAAACCTTAATAATCATTAAAAATATTCATTAAAATTACAAAAACCCCAAACCATGGAAATCTATGATCCCGTAAATATATTAATCAACCATAAAATAACTTGAATCACTTAGTCACTAAATCAATTTTCAAAACCCAATATTATCAATAATTATCATCTTATAATTCAAAAAAAGTAACCCAATTTAAAAATTAATCATATTTACTTAAACATCAAATCACATACCAACAAAAATTTTAATTTATACATAATTGATTTATTATTCTTAAACCCAATAATAATTTTGAAATTATTGTTAATCATATTAGAATATAATCACATAATACCTCATAATAATTTATATAACAATGACCTTATGATTAAACATAACCATATCAAAATTGAATTATATTTATAAATCATAAATTATCCTTAAATAATGAAATCCTAACCTCATAATATATATATACAATATTCTTATACCAACCATGAATCCCTAAACCCATACTCACAAATCTGCTGTAAAAAATGTAATATTTACATACTAGATTTCTACTAAATGAAGAGTAAAAATATAAACCATCCTTAATTACAAAATAATATGAATTTATTGATTCTATTTTATACTCAAAACCTTTTTAGTTTATGATATATTGATAATTTGGAAAACCATTAGATAACAAAACTCATATCTTTTTCACCCAATGAAAAATTTTTCCATCATATAAATTACATCTTATTTTGTAATAAGACTTCATCATTTTCATTAAAATGTTATACACATGATATTCTTATATTTATATCAAAGATAATAATATAATTCCTAGACTTTGGAAATTGAAAAATAAGATGTGTGAGCTCAAACACTAAATAAGGGTACTATACAATGGAAGAGATCATATAGAAATAAAACATGACTAATATTGAATTATAAACAATCAATTGATTTGATATATAATCAATAATAAAATCATGATATATGTCCATGGATAACATTCAATTGTATATAATCACCATGAAGTAAATAATTATCATCATAGTGATGAAATTCATAATTTTGAACAACTTCCTCGTAACACCCCAACCTAAACAACCACGAACGATTTAGAATTCCGCATGACCTCATACATGACTCACCGTATTCAATTGGATAACGGAAAAACACTATGGTCGAAGAGGAGCATCATTGGGATAATAATCATTCTATATCTTGTAAACATTAAATTATATAATTAAAGTGATAATAATCAAAATAAAAAATAAAAAATAAATAGATAAATCATCAGAGAAGTAACATAACAATAAATTCCAAGCAATTCATTAATATTATCACTTGCTAATCAGATGAACCTAACAAATTAAATTTTCCCCACATGAATTGGATTAATGTATGAATTAATGTGTCTATACAATAATAGTAGTAGGAACCCATCCTAAATTCTATGATGAAACACATGTATCATCATGATAAACCTTATCAACCATAAACTACGAGGACCTACCCCATAAACATATCCATAGTCCTGAAATCTACAAGTTTGTTCAAATGAAAAAGCAGATATTGAGTAAAAATCTCTTTAGCATGCCACCAATGAACCTTAACATAATAACATAAGATATATTATTCAATTCAATGAACATAAACAAAATATATCCAACATATATGAAAATAACACATCTATAACATGCATCATAAGTATGCGGAGACCGACTATACCTGCTTTTATAAAATTCGGGAATGAATGTCAACCATCCTTGTATAACACCCACCATTATGAGATAGTCCATGAATCATTTTTGACATATCCCACTCAAATGGAATACCCATGAAAATGTCGATCTATATATTACACATCCCTCTCTAGGGGATAGTCCATATTACTAAAACTATAAAAACAACTAAATTAATAATGGGAAACATCTCATAAAATCATATATATATATATATATATATATATGAAAAAAAATCATAAATTAATCATATCATTAAAGAGTAACTTCCATAAATTAAATATGAGAGAAAACATCAAACATTGGTTGCATATTTCTATACACACCTCATGTGATAGTTATCAAACATAGGTTTTATAGGGAGAAAATATCAAAACAAAAAATAAGTATAATAACACATATAAACATGAATTAATTCTAAGGACCTCTTGTCATTGATTCCACAACATTAAATGTAATGAGATTTAGATAAAATCCAATTTAATATCAAAATTCTTTTACCATCCATAATTTTCCATGATTATAATTCTAGGATCAATAATGATTATAAATCAGAATTAAAATGTAGGTAAATATACCAGATATAGAAGAATATCCATGATCAACAATGGTTTAGGCCTAAATGATGTGCATACTCTAAAACCAATAATCCGGGTTCCAGTTTTATCAATGAATATAATACCCTTGATTGAACATACAAAAATCGCTTAAATTTGATCAATCCATTGAGATTCAAACAGGTTTATTCCAGGGAGAATATAAGATAATTGATCTATGTTAAAATATATTTCACTAGATTAGATACAAGAAATCGAACCATTTTCTACATGATAGAGAGAGGTGAAAAAGGAGGAGAGAAACCCAAAATCATTGAGTAAGAACATAGAATTCAGAGGAGTTGTAATGGAGGAGAATGATAAAATAAATTAGTTATTAATACATTTTATTTTATGTGATGGATTCTATCATGGTTGGAATTATAGATTCACATCATTGTTTTTTGGGAACGATGATACACCAATAATCATATCGCCTTAGCTTGAAATCCTAAAAACCCCACTCACTTCCAGAATATAACTCTCACATCATAAACAATATTAACACCTAGAATGGATATTCAGGGATTCTTCCCAAAATACACACACATAATAAATATAGATTAATTAAGTGAACTTCTCATATAGTTATCTTCCATAAATTTAGTTATTTATTTCTAAACACACCCATACAAGCCTCAAGATTTTTAATTTCTCCCTTAATGATAAATAAAAATTAAAACAAGATGGACTATAAAACTGAGGATTTTACATTACTGTTAATGAATTAGTTAATAAAATATTCAATAATATAATCTATACCATAAAGTATTAAACTAATACATTATCATTATATGTGTAGGAACATATCAAATAAACTCATTCTAGTTTGTCTCATGGGGCCCAAATGATGCATCAAGGAGATATATTATACTATACCCAATAATCACATAAATATGTCCAATGAATCCATATTAAGAAAGGGAATGAATAAAAAATACTATAAAGAAACAAAATATTTTATTATTATTAATAATTTGTGTTATGATAATATATTATAAATGATTTCAAATAAATAACAAATGTACCTTTGGAAATCAATAATCAATAATATGGAAGTAAGAGGAATATAAGTTATCAACATTCTCTATGTTAATAATTGGTCATTATTTCTGGATGAAAACCCTGTAATATTATATATTGACGAAAGATTACTCAAACTATATAGGGTAATGGGTATATTTCTCTAAATTATTTTTTTAATGATAATATAATTTTAGGTGTTTAGTGTGATTAAACAGAAATACATAAGATGCATAAAAAATATACAATCAAACATTTGAAATATATAATGAAATTAATTTTACCCTAAAATCTAGGAATATAAATCATTCATGGAAATATATAAGTGAAATATATATAGAAAATGATATTCCACATCCCTTTACCAAAGACTAGACCTGGAACAAACCGATAATTCTATGAGAGTTTATTAACAATAAGGGTTAGATTAATATTAAACTAGTCTTATATGGATCTAAAAAAATCTATTCATGAGCTAGAAAATATTATAAAAGGAAAAAAGAAAGAAAATATACTTCTATAATGATCTAATTCAAATTTAGGGACAAAAAAATGAAATATGGACATGTCCAATCCCTAAGTATTTCATATTCACTTCAATGTTCCCTTCTAATAAGAGAAAATTTCATAAATATTTTCCATAACGTGTTAATGTTATTTATCTGAAGCCTTGAAAATTATATTATGTGTATCATTAATTCTATATTGGAACATTTAGGGAACTATATTATCATGAAATTTACCTCCAAATGTCCTAACAAATATTTTATCATCCTTATTTATTCCAAAATCTATTAGTACACCTATACATTTTTCAGTAGATACATTGGATGATTCAAAAACTATATCTTCAATTTCATATTTTCTTTCTATTCAAAAAATATTTTCCATATACCTATATTTTAATTCCATGTTTACATGAATTTTATCTTTTATAGGAGAAAATGTTCATGCCTTCGGGCTTCAACCATTACCCAGTTATCTGGTGGTCATTAGTTAGTGAGGTTTGAATAATATTTACATGGCTTATTTTTAATTTCATCATTATCTGAATATTAATATGATTCTAATATTTCATTATTCTTATTCATTGAAAACAATTTACGACTCCCTATACAATTCAAATTAAAGGGAAATTTCTCGGTGATGTGATTCCTAATTATAGTAGTCATAGAGTGTTTCATCTACAAGTTATAGATTCTCATCAGATGTAATTGACTTATATTTATGGAATGGGTCATCTCGTATATTATATATTGACTCATGTAATTATCTTTATACACAATAATTTTTTAATTTCCCTTTATTATTTAGAGTTACCCTTCCGTCTCCCTCGACATTACACATGATACCCCCTCTAAAAATATCAATCTTATTGTTAATTAATACTCCTATATTCATATTCAATATAACAGCTATAGAAAAGTAAAGATATAAACACCATTCATTGAAACGTGGATAATAACTAGGTATATCCATACTTGAACACACTATCTTCAAACTACATAAAAACTTACAACCTGACAATTATCCTATAAACTAATGTCATCATAAAAAAGGTGGTCCCCGGTTCATAGAGAGATCCAAAAATATGTACAGGTTCAGGAACATAAATAGAAGGAATATAATTCATCAATTTATTCTTTGAAATTATATATTATAACCCCATTATAAGAATAAACTTGGATATAGTGTATAGAAATAATGTCAAATGGGAGATGGAGGGTGATAATGATTGTAATCCTAAAGAATCTGGTGAAAATAGAATAATGCTTATAAATAATTGATGGTATAAAACATAAATTTGAAGTTTATGATATGAGAACATAAATTCATTATAAATTATGATTTATATAATAGGGAAGTATTTCAGAACATTTAAAGGAAAATGGAATTTGTAGATAAAAATATTTTCCATGAATATTTTATAACATTCTTAAAAAAACAGAATTATAAATAACTTCTAAATATACATTCATGAGGTAGAAAGAAGAAATTTAAAAAATATATTAAATTAATTTACTATAATTTAATATTTAAGGTAATCCATACATAATCAATAAAATTTTTAGTGGAAGATAAATATTTCTACAAGTGAAATGAAATTCCTTTTAAAAACGTTTTAGAAATTAATATCCTTTTAATACGAATAAATGTAAAAGTCATAAAATAAATGGAATAATATAACATTTTAAAATCATCATCACTTTGAAAATAATCCATATAATGATTAATTTCAATGATTATAGGAAAATTCATTCATATGGAAATCATTCAAAATATATTAATTTTTCAATTTTTTAATGAATTTAAATATTTACTTTTATGGAAAACATTTAAAAGATCACATTTAAATTTTTTTATTAAAAAACCAATGATTTCCAACTTAGATCATAAAATAAATTTAATTATATAAAAAATAATTCTTGAATAATATTAAATAATATGGATATAGAAATGAATGATTCCTGACCAAAAATGAGAAATGAGGTTGGATATTCTTATAAAAATTCTTTTTGTGGTTTTTTGTACTATAGAAAGGGAAAATAAAATATTACATGAATATAAAAAAATAACTACAATAGAAAACAATATTTGGGTTTTGGGAGATGAAATATAGAAAATTACACCCCTCCCCCCCCCCAATAAAGAGTAGCCTTGTAAAATAAACTGTTCTAAATTTGGTAAATTTAGAAACAAATAGCATTGGCAGTAAAAACGTGATATAATTATGTAAATAATATTAATTATATTAAATAATATGTCAAAAATATTAAAGGCGTATTAATTTTTAAGAACCCAACTTTTTCTAGAGATTTTTAGATCTTGATTATAGGCAATCTATTGGCTAGTTTTTAGTACATTTTGTTTGTGTTATTTTTCGAGAATGTTTTTTATAGAAAATTAAATATTTTGGATGGTGTAGAGGTTGTTCATGGTTGATGTTGGGGTTTCCCAATCTATACCACAATCCATGGAAACTGTGTAAACCTAGACATAGTGTATTCATATGGATTTCCCATTGTTTATCAAACTATATTCCCAAAAAAATAGAAATTGTACCTCCTATGAGATGAGGTACACGATATGGTAAACCATGCAACCCATCCAATAAAACAATGAATTTTGGTTTTTATGAATCCAAAATGTATCCGTAAAAATATCTTATCCCCCACATTATCTGAAAATCAACCCCCAATTTGACCTAAATTATTCAACTCATTTTGTGACTCTCCCATGAGAATTCCTATAGTTCTGGACCTGCATTTTTGGCAATTAGAAGGGTGGGATTAATATTTTCCCCACCCACGGTACGTGTTTTCCTCCCATAAAAATCACAATCTCTGCATCACTCTTTTCTAATCATCTTATTAGATAAAATATGGGGTTTTATCCAATATTGGTTCTAGATATTGTTCTAGGTTTTTGAGAATGGGATTTCTTATCTTGGATCTATGATTCAGGTATAGATCATGTTCTTTTTTTCAGTCATGATTGTTCATGTTAAAATATGAGATTTTCAGGTGGGGATAACTTTTCAATGAATTAATGAAGGTGGTATATTATTCAAATACCATATTCATGATTTCAATTATGTGTTTTGAATTTTTGAATTTAAATGGTTCTATTTGAAAGTTAATTTCCTATTTGAATTAGTAAATTTTGAGAAATAATTGATTATTTAATTAGGGAATTGGGGATAATTATTTTTTGGGTTAGTTATCAGAATATTGAATTGTGGGATTTGGTGATAAATAATTATTGAGTTAATTCTCTAAATATTTTATTTTTTTAATTGGGGATAAATAAATTAATAATTTGCGACCAAAATATTAAAAATTTTGTATTCAAGGAATATATATTTTTGAGATATTTATAAAAATATTTAATTGTAAATTAGTTTAATTAATGGTTGAATTAAATATATTATTTTGTGATTATTGGATTGTTCTAATTAATTGATGAATAAATTAATGTAATTGAAGTGAATAATTAATCATTTAATTATTGATTAAAATTAATGTAATTAATTAATCATTGGATTTATTAATGGAATTCGTGTGATTAATTAATTTCTAAATTATTAAATTGATTGATGTGAACATGCAATTTCTGAAGTTAATTAATTAACATGGGGAATTAATTAATTTGTTGTGGTGATAAGAGTATTAATGTTGATTAATCCTTATTTATGGGATATTATGATATATGTGAAATAGTGTTTAATGACATATTTTGATACATGTGATTGATTGATAAAAGAGAACATGGCATGTATTGATGCTACATATATCCAAGTGAGGTTGGTGGAGAAACAGTGTGTGGGACATAGACCGACCCTCAAAAATCCCATGTGGTCCTAGCCATGATCTTCTAGGAACAGAAACAAATCCATGAGAATATTAATGTATAGGATAGGGAATTATGCTCTATATACCAATGGGGTGTGGGAAATGACTGATTCTCCAAATACCCTTGGGGTTCTAGATATGACATTCTAGAACCTTAGATTGGAGTGGGACAATGGTTACAATTATTCATGATAATATATTGAAATGATGTATAATGGAATAAAAGTGAATTATAATGAATTGGGAATTGAATATGTAACATGGTTCAAATTCCATAACAGGATGAAAAGGTATTGAGGTTTCGAGTGTTCTCAGTATCCTTAGAGGTTATGTGGTAAAATAATGATTAATTGGTAATGTTATAACTATTTACATATAAATTTCACTTATTTATTTATACAGGTGTATATAAAATTATTGAATGGATATTTTATTAGACATTATTATTGGTGTCTCACTGAGTTTAACCCACACACTTCTCAAGTTGTATGATTTTTCCCTGAATATATTTCATGGTTTTATGATTGGTTAAGGAAAATAGTAATATATTAGTGTAACAAGTTTGATGTATAATGAATGAGGGATCCATATGTGGTTTGAGAACCAAATGAGAGTACTCAATGTCTTTGTTTATTTTCAATTTTTCATATTGACACATAGCATGTATTGGAATGAAATACCTACTGATTAGTTCTGGAGATTGTATTTCCTATTATCATTATCATTGGATATTGATGTTTTTATGGTTCTGGGTATAACACTTAGTTATTCTTATTTATTTCCTCTATTGTGATTCTTTAATAAAATAGGTATAGTAATCTTATAGAAAATATTATACCCCCAGTTAGTTGGAAGCATCCACCATATAGGATATCACACTTGATTTCATGTGACTGATTGACTCAGGGCATTAGAGTGTGGCACCATGTTTGGGATGTTACAAATTGGTATCAAATTTGGTTTATTTTCAATCATTTTATCTCACTATTTGAGAAAGGGATACATGATAGTAGGACAATTCGATCATTAGTTAAGAGATATTTCATGGGATTATCATCCCCTATGTACGTCGGTAAATTCCAGGTTTTGGGGAGTGATTATTTTTATTAATATGTGCTATTACAATTGTTATTATTTAACATCAACTGATACACTAGTTGTGTGGTATGGATATTGATGTTGAGTTCTTCTGTGATTTTCTAATATTTGACTCATGGATCATAATGGAATTGGAATTGAGTGTGCATGAATCATAATATGTACATAGGATTGTTATATGACAAGAATCATTTTATCCACATCCGAGAAAACTAGTAATTGGCTATGTTATTGAAAATGAGTTTTCTAGATTTATTATGAAATTGAAATTAAATGGTTCCCAATGAGAAATTTAAATTTTTTTAAGATGATATAATATTGAATAAATGAGTATCTAATGAGACTTGAAAAATTAGAATTATTTACCTTGTTAACCATGTCCTACATATAGCATGGTTATGGGTAGGGATGAACCTCATTTTTAAACATGGGGAGAGGTTTTGGGAATATAATTCTTTTGATTATTATTAATTTAATCTTATGCAAATGTGAAAATTTTATTCTATATCACCTGATATTTTTGATTGATATTGTATATATATGCATCCATGATGTCTCTTGTTGGGAGGACGACATGAGGATATGGTTGTAGATGATCCTCTAGTAGTGGAACATGATGAATAGTTAGTGTCTAGTGAGGATGTTAGAGATATATTCAGAAATGAATTCTCTCAATTTATTAAATTTATTTAATTATACCCAAGTAGGGTTTTGAAATTCATGTTTTAAATAAAGAGGGAGTTTTAGTTGGAGCCCCCAAAAAAATTTATAGGTGAGGTGGGCTGGAGGCAAATGCGTTCTAGATCAACTCCATCCAGATAAGACATGACCACCTATAAACTCATAAAAAGATATTTATGTATTTTTATTATTTGTTTCATGGTAAAAAGATGAATTGGATGGAAATACATACATCGTATGGACAGATGTATAGTATATAGTTGAAGGAAATTAGATGAATTTGTTAGAAAATTTTTATCTAGATATTCTATGGAAGGAGATATTAGTTGTGTTCATGAGATTGACTCAATAGAATAGGTTTATGATGAACTATTAAATATACTTTAAAGATTTTTAAAACTTTTCTACTATGTTGGTTGGATATGAGCATAAATTATTTAAATCATTTCATGATATATATATATATGTGTGTGAAATTAATTAACATGTGAATATCTTTTGGATTAAGATGTTTTTAGAAGTGTTGAATCAAGCACATATATCAGAGGGAAAACTAAAATAGGATTCTATTGGAAGACATGTAAATTCTTATGGCTTATTAAGAGGTATAACTTCGAAGTGTAGGACTAATTATTATGATAATATTGAGAAATGATGAGGAAATAAGAGTGGACAAGGGTAAGGATCAGTTTCCAAGTATTTTACCGATGTTCGGTTTCACCAGTGATATAGGTTGGTCTACATTCATAATCATTTTTTTTGATCATTGGTAAAGTGCCAAGATTGTGCTCAACAGGGATATCTCCAGAGGTTATGTAAAACACATGAAAAATTGGAAATTATGGTTAAACTAGGCTTAATAATTGTGTACAAAGGGGAACTTTTATATTGTATATGTATGCTTGCTATAGTTGTACTAGACATCGAGCCAGAGGTGGTGGGTTTGATACTCTCAGGAAATAATGACAGTATCAGTATTGTGGTGCAGCTCATAGAGCCCAAAATACATCGTAAGGAAGATTGATAAGATAGTTAAATGTAACTCATCATACACTGCTAGATACTTAGGGCAAACCATAGATAGTTATTGGTACTATTGTTATAGATTATAAATTATCTTGTTCATTATTTGATACTTGTTCCTATAATTCATTTATTTCTACAAAACCATTGAATGATTTGAGACTAGTTGTGAATTATGTGAGTGTGGGGTGGATGATAGAGACACTATTGGGAGTGCGGTCGAATGACATCTGTTTGTGCAAGGGGTGTTCTCTTTATGATGGGGAGTATCGTTTTTTGTGGGATATATATTTCATTGACATGATAATCTTTGAATTGGTTTTTCTATGGACTGTTTAGTAGAATAATGATCACACATTTATTGTTACCATATGAAAATAAGATTTATTTATCATATGGGTGACAATGATATCCACTATAGAGAGTGGGATATCGAGGGAGGCTGAGTTGGACCAATTACACATCAACTGGGAGAGCTCACATACAAGGTTTTGAGTTTATTTTTGGATGATGGTGGTGAAAATCATGATGTATTCCCACTTGTAGTATCCCATTTTAAATATTTTTTTCTTTGATAATTCTCATGGATACTATCTAATTGATATTTTTAATTTATAATTGATCTCATGCATGAGCATAATATAGTTTTTATTACACCATTTGGAATGTATCCAATAGAGATTCAAGTAATCAAGTCCAAATGAAAAGAGATGGAGGATAAGAGGTTTATCCCCATCAGCACTTTAAATTGTTGTTCCACAGGATTGTTTTCATTGAAAGATAATGATACTTTGTGCTTCTGTGTTGACTACTAGATGGTGAACCAGATGACTCTGAAGAACTTGCATATTCTTTTGTGTATCAATGATCATTTTGAATAGTTGAGAGGATACTATGTTCTCTGAAATATATACATGCTATCAAATTATAATCATGTGAGAGTTATACATTTTTATATATTGTGGAATTCCTTAAGGATTATATATGGTGTTTATGAGATTTTGGTAATTCTCTTTAGATTGAAAAACACAATAATAATGTTTATAGGCTTGATGAATTGGATCCTCCATCTATACATGTATTAGTTTTTCAATGTAATTTTTGTTGAAATCATAGTGTACTCTAATACTAATGAAAATAATTCCCCAAATCCTGACATCGTAATGAGTAAACTGAGATAGAATAACCTATATACATAACTATATAAGTTATAGCTTTGAATTAATCTTGTACATATATGGGTAAGACATTCTATTAGGAAGATGTGTTAGTGGTCCAATTGAAGGTGTATGTTGTTGTATCAATGGATCATCTTAAGAATGTTTTTTATGTCTATACCATTCTTTGGTTAGCAGGATTTTATCGAATTTTCATCCAACTCATTTACCATTTGGAAGAACCACATTCTTGCATTACAATAATGGGGATAAGTATTATATTGCTAAAATATTGATATAATGTCGTCCAAGTGTTGAATACTTTCTTGACATCAACATCAATATTGATTCTACATGTGTCAATAGAGAAGTATATGTCCATTTTTATGCTTCTGGGATCATCCATAGAGTAGTGTTGATGAACGGATATCGAGTTGTGGAATATTGCTACGAGAAATTGAGGCCACATAAATGTAACTACCTTATGAAAAACCTCAAGTTAGTTGTAGTTTTTTATTATTTTAATTATTAATGTATTATCTATTAGGAGAAGTGTTTTCCATTTATACAGATCTCATGATCTTGAAATATATAATTTTTTAAAGATATTTAAATCTCTAATAGAGAACGTGGGATGATTTTATGCATACTTTCTATTTTGATCATGTATATTAGCACAGAAATGGAATCAATATTGATAATTCATAATGATAGAAAAATCACAGTCATGTGGTTCACGAGTCTAGTGATGGGTGGGAGATGATAGATTTACGAGATGAGATGCAAGGTCTGGTTTAGGAGAGTCAAAAGAAGATGAATCCCATCTCAGTTTTAGTATAGTATTTACTATTATGTTAAATCATATATATAGATTATGATGATCTAGATTGATGAACCTTGAGGTAAATCCTCGAAAGTGGGGAGACACGTTTAGAATGATTAGTAGATGAGTTTGAGATCATCTATGTTAGGAAGTGGGTAGTAATTAATATGATGGTGTGAGATGATAGGATGTGTGAATATAATACCACAAAATGGAAAATACATCCAGCTGTTACAAAACATTAATGTGAGCTATGATGACAAATTATCTGGTCTAGCATGAAAAGGAGACATCAAGTGTATTGACATGATGATACTTCTATCAGTCGGTGAATACTAAGCATCATTTGTACAATGAATTACTACTTTACTTCCCATTCGTGTATAAAAGTGGGATGACATTACTATAGATTTTATAGTGGGTCTCCAATGTATAACATAGAATAATAATTCTATTTAGTTAATGTAAAACTTTTGAAAAATGAATCAAATTAAATTATTATACAATTGAAGTTCTCAATGGAGTAGTTGTTAAACTTTTTAAATCGATAAATAGTCTATATTCATGGTGTTCCATGAAATATACTATCAGATCGTGATACATATTTTACATTATGCTTCTTATAGGGATTACAGAAGTAAAAAGGAACATAGGTTTGGTTGAGTACAACACTCCACCCTTATGTAGATGAGAATTAATGTTGTACTATTGAGTTTCTTGATGATATGATTCAAGTATGTGTCCCGGACATTGGTGGATCTTGGGAGAATAAAATATATTTGGGAGTTCACCCTTAACAACTTCTTTTTAGAAATAATAGATATATAACTATACGAGGCACACTATGGTAGGCCATAAAATAACCTATATGGTGTATGGAGACTAGTGAGTCAGTGTTGTTGGGACCGAGTCTCGCGTAGGAGATGTCATAGTATGTTGAGATGATTTAGAAATGTGTGGATGTACATAGAGTTGAAAAAATTCATATATTAATATATGATGATGATCCCAAGATTTTACAAATGGTGATCAAGTCTTCCTTTGTGTTTTACCTTGATTGGGTCACCACAGGATACAAAGGCATAGAAGGCTCGAAGAAAAGTTTGTTGGACAATTTGAGATTATGGAGAGATTTTGGCTATTGGGGAACTTATTTACTCTTCCATATAAGTATAGTGCTATGCACAAAATTTTTCATGTAGAAGAACATCAACGGTATGATCATGTCCCTTGTCATGTGATTTATGTGGGTGGTGTTTATCTTAAGATAAATGTGTCCATGGAGTTTAACCAGATAAATATGTTCGATCATAGTGAAAAACATTTTGAAGAAAGTCCATCATGGTAGATTATGTTTTCTGGAAACATGGGTTTGTGTGAGAGGAAACATGGTAGAGAGAAATAGATAGATAAGATTATTGGCCTGATCTTTTTAACATAGAGTTTTTGATATTATTGGGAGTACAACACAAGGAAGAGGTGTTAAAATGTAAGGATATTGTGAAAAGCCAACTTATTATAGAGGTGTTTCAAATTTTTTTACTTGTAATATTTTTCTGGGTTTTGATTAGTTTTATTTTAGGGAATTTTATTTAGGTGTTCTTCAAAGAAAATTGAGATCATTAGAATCTTGAGAGGCTATGCACAGTTGGAGCATGATTTTCCAAAACCTTGTTCCCCAACCCAATATACCATTTGAACCTAGCTCGAAAGGATTCTTATGGATGGTCCATAGTTTATCAAATAGTTTTCCATAAAAAGATAAACTGTAGACCCCACCACACAAAAATGTCCCATTTTTATGTTTATTGGTTTTGAATGACATGTGTGAGGTTATAATTAATCCAATATTTAGTAATTAAAATACCTTATCCTCTAAATTAATAAAAAATCAACCCCCAATAAGACCTAAATCATTCATATATTTTTTTTAATCTCAATTGAATTCCTAAATCACCCAACCTTCATTAGTAACAAATTTAATGATGGATTAATGATATTCACCACCCCGAATATTTGTTTTAATCTTATTGACATATTTCTATGTCTTCTTATCTTATTCTTAGAAAAAATTTGGAATTTTATATATTTTAAGTTCTAGATATTGATCTATGTTTTTATAACTTTATTAAATAGATGATGGATCTTGGTTTCATATCTAAACTGTGATCTTGACTTTGCTAATGATCATTATGTTTCAAATTATGGATTTTTTGTTGCTGATCATTTGTCCAAACATTTACGTAGGTGGTACATTATTCATATCCTATAGTCATTATTTTAATTATGCTAATATAATTGTTTAATTTTTAGTGGGTTTTAGATATTGAAAATTTTAGTTGAAAGAATACATTTCGGTAATTAATTAAATAAGGTGTTTTCAAAATTGGAATAATTAATTTTTGAGTTAATTATCAGAATATTGAATTATGGGATTTGGGGATATTAATTATTGAGTCAATTATTGAAATAATGAATTAGTGAATTAGTGAAAAGTAATTGTTGAATTATTTATAATAATATTAAAATTTAGTGAGTTATGGATTTAATATTTTTGAGTTAATTATTATAATACTGAATATTAAATTTTTTGATGATATGGTTGAATTAAATATGGGATATTGAAAATTTTGGATTTTGTTAATTAATTGTTTAATTAATTAAAGGAATTAATGTGATTAATTAATTATTGAATTAATTAATGAAATTTAAGGGATTTATTCTCTTTTGGATTATTTGATATAATTAGATTTATTAATTAGGTTTTGACTTAATGAATTGAATGATGTGAACTTGCAATTGTTTTATTTGATTAATTAATTTTTGATTTATTTAATGTGATTTTGTGATTTGGGTATTAATGTTGATTAATTCTAATTGATGATATATTATGATATATGTGATATAGTGGAACATGTGATATTGTGATACATGTGATTGATTATTATATAGTATAGGAAACATGTTGATGCTCCAAATACCCATATGAGATTCATTGAGAAATGTCTTGTGGGACCCAGAATGGATCTCTAAATACTCACAGTTTCCAATCCATGATTCTCTATGACCAAAAATACATGCATCTAAGTATTATTGAATATGACATGGATCAATTCTCAAAATAAACATGGGTTTTGTGATGGGGAATGGTTTTCCAAATACCCTCGAGTGATAGACATGACTTTCTACTCCCAAGATGTAACACCCCGAGCTTCCACGATACGCTTCTCATTCAATAATGCAATAGCTTGCATTGTACGCAACTTCGAGTTATAAAACACCGCAACAAATCAAAGTAGCCGTTATGAATAGTAATAAACACTTTTTAAAATTATAGAATTTTATATTTCAAAATGGACTTCATTTTTGTATTCGTAATATCGAAATTATCCAAAGTTGATTTTTTTGTAATTTTTTGAGAACTTCCAATTTTTTATGAATAGTGAAAATTACTTAAAAACAACTTTTTTAATCAAAATAATTTATAGTGATAAATTATACAATTTAGTGGTTTTAAAGTATAATTAGAATATATTTTTACCATTTTATCCAAAGGATGTCATTAGAATTAATCTAACATTGAAATTGGACATAAACAATTTCCAATCTTTTGATATAAATTGTTTCTTAAAAACATGCTATTTGTTGTAACAGCGGGAATTGATTATAAAATTAATTAATTCAACTTATATATTTGGATTTTGTAAAATAGACATCATTTTTGAAATCGGAATATCAATTATAGCTTAGGGTGAAATTTTGGCCTTGTTCTGAAAAACTTCAATTTTTGATGAATATTGAAACCACTAAGTGGTAGTTAAATAACTAATTTTTCGTTTAAATGAAATATTACCACTTCTATGATTTGATTTTCAAAAATCCGACATACATGGTTGTCATTAAGAAGTAAAATTTGGTTCAATGAGATTAAAATAATTTTTGGTGAATAGTAACTTTTAAGCTCTTAATCGCGATTAGAGGTAATTAGTGTAGTTTAAGGTAAAAATAATGTTTTAATAATATGAGATGAGTTTGACACTTGTCCTAATTCTATTGGATGAGTCATGGCCGACCAAGACAACCCATGGGTCAACTTGGGAACCCCATGGAGCCACTTTGGTTGGAAAATGACATTAATATATATTTATTTAATGTTAAAATTAAATTGACACAAACATGAGTTGTTATACTAAAACAGTTTTTAAGTGGGGTAACAAAAGTCCAAATTTTGATTATAAATATTAATTAGAAATATAAAAAGATTTCCTACATCATAGTATTTTTTTATAATTTTTAGACATTAAATAAATTAAATTATTTATGACATCATGGTGATGCAGCGATGACCTCTTTATTTAATGATTTAAATAAAATGGAAAGATAATGTAAAATCCAAAGCGTACACTAGTCAAAAACCTATTGGATGAGTAGATTTAGAACCATTATCATCTTATCCTCGAATTATATAAGTGTGGGACCTCTAAAATCCGAAACTCATTTTATAATAAAGTTACTTTTCTTTTCATTCCAAGAGTGCCCCTCCTCTCCACTTATAAAAGGCCCCCACCTATCCCACCTCATTTACACTTTCAAGCCATTTGGCTCGGCCAAACTCTGCCCAAATACTCTCCCAACTTCCCCCTATTACTCCTATAAGCCTCACTTTGGGCAGAACTCTTCCCAAGGAAGCCTTTGGCTCAAATCAAAAAGAGTTACCCGATTTTGAGGTAATGTATTCTCTAATGTTGTTTTGTTTTATTTTTCTTCTCCAACCCCCTAAACTCTTTTTATTAATTTCTTTTGTAACAACACCAGTATCATCAATATAGTAGTATGTTGTTATAACAAGGATTCGAGCTACACTTACACACACCTACATCTACTGGTTAAAGAACATACGGTTTCTATGGATGGCAAATTTCTGGCTCACAAAACGATGATTGTTCAACACTCATATAACACCTTCAAAGGTGGCCATTAAGATGTCACTATTTTTATATATGATATATAATATGTTTATTTTTTACTTATACTTCTGTATTTCTAATTTATGGCATACATTATGATTTCCATTATGGGTAAAACGCGATAATTTCATTTTAGGAAGTGCGGACTACGGCCCTCTCAAAGTGATTTGAATCGTTAATGCCATATGTGGGATGTATAAAGGATGGAGTAAATGGTATTATAAACTATATTATACTGGAATTATATTATACATTTATATCATTATGATTTCGTCCATTAAATATGAAATTGAAATGAAAGTAGAGTTCATGCGTACGTACGGCTTACCGTCTCCATGAACGGTGAATTTCATTTCTTACCTCTAAATGTTACGTAATATTATAAATGAATGTATATACTGGATATATAATATATATATTACATCTAAATTATGAATGTAATTCTGGACATAATGGATATTCTACCACATAAACAACTTGTAATTAAAAGAAGTTTATTGTTGACTCAAGTACCAAAGATCGACAAAACGACCGTTATTAACTTAAATAATTACATAATGTTCATATCATTGTAATAAGTGATATAATAAGGATAATGAAATTGAAAATGGTTCTTAATAAGGTATATATTAACTCCAGTTTATTATTCAGGAGGTTAAAGAATGGTTGAGTCAAGTCAGACACGAGGTAAGGGAATTTCATAACCCAACTTCCATTCTTTGGGTTAATCTCCTACTTTCAAATTATGTCATGATGTTATTATGTCGTATATTGTATTTATAATTTCTTTATGTGTATATATAGTGAATACACATAATAGATATATTTTATTTAAAAATGATCTTTTTAAGGGACTTCGTCTCAATCTCCATTCATTGAGGCATATTTTGTGTTATACACAAATATCTTTTGTAAAGTGTATAAACCCCTTTGACTTTTTACATTTATTCAAAAGGAATCTTTTTATACGAAGCATTTTACTAAATGAAAAAAATGGAATGTTTTTCTTTCCGTACATATGCGGCGACAACGACTTCTCCGCCGCCGTGACCATTATTTGATTTTCGGCTTCCTCTATAAGCCATCATTTTTTTGATAAAAAATAAATACAATGTTTTAACTTTCTTTTATTTTGGTATTGAAAATGGTTTTGGAAGCATTTATATTATATCAATGTGTTGTATTGATATCTTGTGATTGAAATGTGGAAATGTTATGTTTCCTTTATGCATGTTTTATGTGATACAATTATGTTATGGTTTATGATATGTTTAAACCTAATCATATAAGGAATGTACTGGACTTAATAAGTGACGGGGGGAGCCCGCTATAGCTCCCTGATGCATCAGTAGGTCTCATGAGACGACTAGACGTGGAATTGGCTGAGGCCTTTTCCCAATTTGATTTATGGTTTTGGCCGAGGCCTTAATCATTTTAGACGTCTTGGTCGTGGCCTTGACAAAATGTTTCACAATGTCTGGCATTATACATTCCCTCATTATGAAAGTGGTTATTGATATTTCATGTGATTATTCGACCAGTAGAATATCCATGCGAAGAATTGAATGGCATTATCTCGTTTTACTTTTGCCATATTATGTTGATGTTCAAGTTTAAAAGGCTTTTGTTTTATTTATACATTGACTTAAATTTTATGTTTATTTATGAAAGCTTCCACAATATTGTTATCCTTACTGAGCATCTGAGCTCACCCCTTTGAATGTTTTAATATTTTCCAGGATGTGAAGAAGTATTTTATGAATGACCTGCAGGGATTGTGAGAATAGGATATGAGTGTGGACTATGGAGACTGTGATATTGTAGTTTTTCACTTTATTATGTAATGTAACATTTGCGAATGTATCTAGTGTTTCCAAGGCTACTAAACTAATCGGTCTTTCAAGACATGATCGTTTGTGATCATGCCAATGTTACGAAGTAATGCACCGACTCTGGGTAGCTGGGGTCGGGGCGTTACAGTTGGTATCAGAGGAAGTTTAGTACAAACCTTGGAAGCTAGATTTAGAAAAACTCTGATTAGAGCACGTAGACCTAAGATGAACTTTGAGGATTGGTATAGAAGAACTTCCTAAAATTTTGGTATTGTAGAGATCTTGTGAGTTTTCTGAGTAATACATCCTTGTCTGGATACGAGCAGGTAGAGGCGGCTCTGGAACAGATGTACCTAGGGGTAAAACCCGAAAACACCGCTTTGAGCTAGACTCGAACGGGAACGGGTGCACGACAATGGGCCTTCTGCACTCTTGGTTACGCCACTCCCGAGGGATGTGCTTAGGATAATTACCATTTTCTTTACAAACCACTATGAAGGGTTATGATTATATACTTCCTCAAAGAAAACATTTTTATAACTATGGATTATATCCATAATTAGTTCAATTTATGTTAAGTGTTTTACAAGTGTGGAATTACATGTTTTTATTCATAAACTAATCTAGTTTATGCCATTATTTAGAAATGGTGCCTAGTGGAAGGAATGGAAACTGTATCAATGCATGCACTTCGTGTAGAGATTTCCCTCCTACTCAAGATAATTATGGTGGAGCTAGTGATACAACTGGTGCTGATCATCTTCTCACCGTACTGGGACAACTCACGCAGGTTATGAATAACAACCTTACTCGTATGGAGCACCCTGATCCGCAATGTGGAGGATCAATGCTAGACCGTTTCATGAGGCAACAACCACCAACCTTCAATGGGAGTACAAATCCTATAGTAGCTGAGCAATGGATAAATTCCTTAGATAAAATATTCCATGCCTTGGGGAGTAATGAAAGGGAGAAAGTTGTCATGGAATTTTACCGCCTCACTGGAGATGCCGATCAATGGTGGTCACTAATTCAAAACACAAAGGAAGATGATGAATTAACAAACATGGAATGGCAGTAGTTCAAAGAGCTATTCTTAGAAAAATACTTTCCTCGAGACCATCGAGCTGATATGGAAAGGTAATTTCTGAGTCTGAGGCAGAAGGAGGATGAGAATGTCGCAAAGTATGAGGCCAATTTTACAAGGTTAGCGAGGTATGATGCATATTATATATGTAACCCAATAGGTAAGATTGATCATTTCTTTGATGGGTTAAAACCATTTCTCCGTCGAGCTTTAGTATCACAATCGTTCTCAACATACGAAGATATTGTCTCATGTGCTATCAAGACAGAAAAGGAATTCTCTAAGTCTTATGACAACAAAGTAAAGCAAGAGAAGAAGAGAATGGTGGAACAAGAGACAGATAAAGGGAAAAAGGGAAAGAAGGATTTTGCATTATGTGATAATTGTGGGAAGAATCACCCTGGTACTTGCCTAAAAGGAATGGGAGTTTGTTATAAATGTGGGGAAAAAGGTCACCAGGCGCGTGATTGTAAGGGAAAGAAAGAGGATATCAATGTCGAATGCTACAATTGTAGAGAAATGGGTCATTATGCAAATGAATGTCCTAAGCGTCAGGGAAACTTACCTCAGAAAAGGCCAAGGGATCAAGGAAAATCTTATGCTGTTACTACAGTTGAAGCAGAATAACTAATGTATTGGTGCTTTTGGACTCATGGATTATATTCCGGTTATGAGAATAATGTGATATATATATAAGGATTGTACTGCAGTACTTGTTGATTTCAGTAAGGTTTTAATATGATGAAGGTAATTATATTTTTAGTATGTGACAATAAGAGAAACTTTACTTTGTTTGGGGAATCTGATAAATTGATTTTGGAATTAAGAGACCTTTTAGAGAAAGTCTAGACAGAGGTATTTTGGATAACTATAAAGGTTGGAGTGGATTAAGTTGATCTTTGGATAGTATTGTTTATGGTTAAAAAATTTATGAATATTATTTTTGTAATATTATGAAACTATAGTTTTAGGAAAAAGACAACCTGCAGGGTGGGGCATAACCTGTCGCGTCGGACAAAGCTGCAGGAATCGAACCCACAATCATAGTGCGACAGACCTTTATTTCCTACCACTAGCCTACAGGAAGTCCCTGGTTATTACAAAATAATTTTACTAATCTAAATGGTATGTGTAAACATTTGGATCCTTATACAATTAGGATAAATAGAATATTTTTGAGTTCCGTTACCATTTGGAGTAAAAGTTGGGTTTGTGGTAAAAATTTATTAACGAATGAAAGTATACATAACAAGTATGTATATTCCCTTATGTTCTTAGTAAATCTCCTAAATAAATTCCTCAACATTATAAAAGGTAACTTAAAACAAAAATGTTGTCGGTTAACTTTTCCAATTGGGGATTCAATGACCGTTTAACCAATCACAAGTTTGTGATTTTCTTGTTGTTAAACTTTTTCCTAATCTTATTTTCTATAACTATCCATCAGACCTTGATGGTTTGTTTCTCCTCCATATCCATATTTTCATAGAATCCTAAAATGGGCTATATCGGGTGACCTTTGTACTTATCTTTCTTTCTTTTAATGTTATATATTTATTAACCTTATTTCTGATGTGGGTTTTCCTCAAAGGTATTTTCTCTTTTCAACCTTTTATTTTCAAAGAAAAATTTCAAATTGCGAGGATGCAATTTATTGAAGGAGGGGAGAATGTAACACCCCGAGCTTCCATGATATGATTCTCATTCAACAATGCAATAGCTTGCATTGTACGCAACTTCGAGTTCTAAAACACCGCGACTAATCAACGTAGCCGTTAGGAATAGTAATAACCACTTTTTAAAATTATAGAAATTTTATATTTCAAAATGGACTTCATTTTTGTATTCTTAATATCGAAATTATCCAAAGTTGAATTTTTTGTAATTTTCTGAGAACTTCCAATTTTTTATGAATAGTGAAAATTACTTAAAAACAACTATTTTAATCAAAATAATTTATAGTGATAAATTATACTATTTAGTGGTTTTAAAGTATAATTAGAATATATTTTTACCATTTTATCCAAAGTTGTTCATTAGAATTAATTTAACATTGAAATTGGACATAAACAATTGCCAATCTTTTGATATAAATTGTTTCTTAAAAACACGCTATTTGTTGCAACAGCGGGAATTAATTATAAAATTAATTAATGCAACTTATATTTTTGGAATTTTGTAAAATAAAAATCATTTTTGAATTTGGAATATCAATTATAGCTTAGGGTTAAATTTTGGCCAAGTTCTGAAAAACTTCAATTTTTGATAAATAGTGAAACCACTAAGTGGTAGTTAAATAACTGATTTTTCGTTTAAATGAAATATTACCACTTCTGTGATTTGATTTTCAAATATCCGACATACATGGTTTTCATTAAGAAGTAAAATGTGGTTCAATGAGATTAAAATAATTTTTGGTGAATAGTAACTTTTAAGTTCTTAATCACGATTAGAGGTAATTAGTGTAGTTTAAGGTAAAAATAATGTTTTAATAATGTGAGATGAGCTTGACACTTGTCCTACTTCTATTGGATGAGTCATGGACGACCAAGACAACCCATGGGTCAACTTGGGGACCCCATGGAGCCACTTTGGTTGGAAAATGACATTAATATATATTTATTTAATGTTAAAATTAAATTGACACAAACATGAGTTGTTTTACTAAAACAGTTTTTAAGTGTGGTTACACAAGTCCAAATTTTGATTATAAATAATCATTAGAATGATAAAAGGATTTCCTACATCATAGTTTTTTTTATAATTTTTAGACATTAGAAAAATTAAATTATTTATGACATCATGATGATGCAGCGATGACCTCATTATTTAACAATTTAAATAAAATGGAAAGAAAATGTAAACTCCAAAGCGTACACTTGTCAAAAACCTATTAGATGAGTAGATTTCGAACCCTTATCATCTTATCCTCGAATTATATATGTTTGGGACATCTAAAATCCGAAACTCATTTTATAATAAAGTGACTTTTCTTTACTTACCAAGAGTGCCCCTCCTCTCCACTTATAAAAGTCCCCCACCTCTCCCACCTCATTTACACTTTCAAGCCATTTGGCTCGGCCAAACTCTGCCCAAATACTCTCCCAACTTCCCCCTCTTACTCCTAGAATCCTCACTTTGGGCAGAACTCTTCCCAAGGAAGCCTTTGGCTCAAATCAAAGAGAGTTACCCGATTTTGAGGTAATGTCTCCTCTAATGTTGTTTTGTTTTATTTTTCTTCTCCAACCCCATAAACTCTTTTAATTCATTTCTTTTATAACAAAACCAGTATCCTAAATATACTAGGATGTTTTTATAAGAAGGATTAGAGATACACTTACACACACCTACATCTAATGGTTAAAGAACATACGGTTTCTGTGGATGGCGAATTTCTGCCTCACGAAACGATGATTGTCCAACACTCATATAACACCTTCAATGGTGGCCATTAAGATGTCACTATTTTTATATATGATATATAATATGTTTATGTTTTACTTATTCTTCTATATTTCTCATTTATGGCATACTTTATGATTTCCATTATGGGTAAAACACGATAATTTTATTTTAGGAAGTGCGGACTACCGCCCCCTCAAAGTGATTTGAATCGTTAATGCCATATGTGGGATGTATAAAGGATGGAGTAAATGGTATTATAAACTATATTATACTGGAATTATATTATACATTTATATCATTATGATTTCGTCCATTAAATATGAAATTGAAATGAAAGTAGCGTTCATGCGTACGTACGGCTTACCGTCTCCATGAACGGTGCATTTCATTTCTTACCTCTAAATGTTACGTAATATTATAAATGAATGTATATATTGGATATATAAGATATATATGACATCTAAATCAAGAATATAATTCTAGACATAATGGATATTATACCACATAAACAACTTGTAATTATACGAAGTTTATTGTTGACTCAAGTACCAAAGATCAACAAAACGACCGTTATTAACTTAAATAATTACATAATGTTCATATCATTGTAATAAGTGATATAATAAGGATAATTAAATTGAAAATGGTTCTTAATAAGGTATATATTAACTCTAGTTTATTATTCAGGAGGTTAAAGAACGGTTGAGTCAAGTCAGACATGAGGTAAGGGAATTTCATAACCCAACTTCCATTCTTTGGGTTAATCTCCTACTTTCAAATTGTGTCATGATGTTATTATGTCGTATATTGTATGTATACTTTCTTTATGTGTACATATAGTGAATACACATAATAGATATATTTTATTTAAAAATGATCTTTTTAAGGGACTTCGTCTCAATCTCAATTCATTGAGGCATATTTTGTTTTATACACAAATTTCTTTTGTACAGTGTATAAACCCCTTTGACTTTTTACATTTATTAAAAAGGATTCTTTTTATATGAAGCGTTTTACAAAATGACAAAAAAGGAATGTTTTTCTTTCCGTACATATGCGGCGACAACGACTTCTCCGCCGCCGTGACCATTATTTGATTTTAGGCTTCCTCTATAAGCCATCATTTTTTTTATGAAAAATAAATACAAAGTTTTAACTTTCTTTTATTTTGGTATTGAAAATGGTTTTTGAAGCGTTTTTATTATATCAATGTGTTGTATTGATATCTTGTGATTGAAATGTGGAAATTTTATGTTTCCTTTATGCATGTTTTATGTGATACGATTATGTTATGGTTTATGATATGTTTAAACCTATTCATATGAGGAATGTATTGGACTTAATAAGTGACGGGTGGAGCTCGCTATAGATCCTCGATGCATTGGTAGGTCTCATGAGACAACTAGATGTGGAATTGGCTGAGGCCCTTTCCCAATTTGATTTATGGTTTTGGCCGAGGCCTTATTCATTTTAGACGTCTTGGCCGAGGCCTTGACAAAATGTTTCAGAATGTCTGGCATTATACATTCCCTCATTATGAATGTGGTTATTGATATTTCATGTGATTATTCGACCAGTAGAATATCCATGTGAAGAAGTGAATGGCATTATCTCATTTTACTTTTGCCATATTATGTTGATGTTCAAGTTTAAAAGGCATTTGTTTTAGTTATACATTGCCTTAAATTTTTATATTTATTTATGAAAGCTTCCGCAATATTGTTATCCTTACTGAGCATCTGAGGTCACCCCTTTCAATGTTTTAATATTTTCCAGGATGTGAAGAAGTATTTTATGAATGACCTGCATGGATTGTGAGAAGAGAATATGAGTGTGGACTATGGAGACTGTGATATTGTAGTTTTTCACTTTATGATGTAATGTAACGTTTGCGAATGTATCTAGTGTTTCTAAGGCTACTAAACTAATCGGTCTTTCGAGACATGATTTTTTGTGATCATGCCAATGTTACGAAGTAATGCACCGACTCTGGGTAGCTGGGGTCGGGGCGTTACACAAGAGATTCACATTGGACAATTGTTCCATATATATAATGTAATAAATATAAATTAATGGATAATGATATCCAATATTATTATAATTATTTGAGAATTGATTATTTTACTTGGTTTAAACATCGCCTTGAGTTGAATCAGGTATTTACGTTTCAAGTGACCATGGGAACCCAAGAGGTTATGGGGTTTAATGAAGTATAATGGATAGTGTGATAATTATTTTCTTAGTGGTTGTACTTATTTCTTTATACAAGTGCAGACATCATAAATTACTATATATTCTTTCAGATTCAATTAGTGGTGGACTACTGATTTGTAATCACACCCTACTTTGTCTAATTGATCAGTAATCGAATATATTTCAGGGATGAAGGAAACGTTGAGGGAAAGAATCCTATGCTAGAGGGATGATAAGGGTGGAGATTTGAAAAGGGAACTAGACATGGTTTCGGACCCTGTTGGGATTTTCCGGTGTCTCAATTTTTAATGTTTTTTATATTGACACTTGAAAAATGATGGAATGACATATCTTTTGTTTAGTTTTAGATATTTTACTTCCTTTTATGGTTATCATGTGATGTTTATGTTATTCTGGTTATGGTTATATCATTTGGTTATTATTATTTTATTTTCTATTTTGCTTCATTGATAACGAGGGTCTAGGCTCGTTGTGATTGATATTATACCATCTCTACAAGTTGGGGGAATCTTTCATATGGGATGGTGCACTTTTGGTCATGAGATTGACCGTCTCGAGGATATTTGGTTGGCACCTAGGTCAGGACGTTGCATTATTACACCATATAAAATAAAACATGGTTCACAACATGAATCTTGACTTTCTAAATTGAAATTGATAAAAATAAACACTAATCATGGATTAAATATTATTAAAACATGCTATAACTTACATGTATATATTATTATGATTTAGTAATATTTATTTAAATCCTACTATATACCATTAATTTAAATTATATTATTACTCAATTACAAATAAATATTTATAAATAATTATTTTGGGGTAACTATTAAGTTTTCCATGCATGTTCCAATTCAGTGGATTCCATTAATTTACCATGGTAGAATTTTCATTACATATATAATGTTAACTTAGGTTTATATTGTGTTATTGTAAAAATTTGAGATTTATATGGTGTAACAAGCTAGAATTATGTATAACAAATTCATGTTGTTTTAAAATGTGAAATCGATTTTATTTTTCTAAAGTGAATCTTAGTTTAGTGTTTCATCGAATTAAGAATAATCCATAGAAAATAACCTAATACATTATAATGGTACAACTATACTCAATATATATAAGTTAAAACCTTTTAAAATAATACATGTTTTCTTTTTGTGACAAATCATAATAATTTTAACATTTTCCTCATCATCGTCCACAAAATTCATTTACTCTATAAAAATAATTTCAAATCATGGAATGTTAATAAATTATCAGTAAGGGTCATAAAACAAGGGAAATGTGTTTCCAGTGAAAATACATAAAAACAGTTTCCTAAAAACATACATTTATATTCATTAAATGTATTAATCTATAAAAAATGATTCATAACATACCATTTGAAATTTATATAATTTCATGAAACATAATTATCTAGAATAAATAATATATATTTAGTTGATATTGGATATCATTTTATATATCACTCATATAGAAATTTTATATCTTTTGGATACAAAGGGTGTAGTCATCATAGTTACATTTGAAATAATCACCAGAACACTATTCGTAAAATCTCTAAGGAGAAACCTAATATGTTAACTCTATCCCATTAACCATTTAACCGGGGAGATATAATAGGTTAACTCACTATTTCTCTATCATGGATCCACGCATACTCATAAAAAATTTCCAAGGAACATAACATAAAAAAAATAATAATAATATATGAAAGAATCATTCTTTAAGAAAATAAATTTTCCATTTTGAAATAAGTTTTAACTTTTTTAAAAAGATGGATACTCCTAAATGAAAAAAAAAATTATTAGAAAATAGTATCATAAAAGTGTAATGTAATCCTCAAAAAATTAAATCACCATAAAAGTGATAAGTTATAGTCCTGTTGTATATGCTAAAAAACATTCCTTATGTACTATTTAGAAAAAGGTACAACGAACCACATTCGGAAAATGAAAAAAAAAGAATTTATTCAATAAAATTAGTAGTAGTAAAAAAACATGTATCAATGAAATTAAAAATAATATGTTAATATTAAAAAAAATTATTAAATATTTTTATAAAACAATGAAATGGATGAAAAAGTTAGTTTTAAGGTTAACTATAAAAGAAATAGTTTTAAAAAATGTTCATTCTAAATATCACATCATTGAATTGGGAAATAATAAAATGAAAAAAATATTTTTATTCACTAAAAATAAAAAAAAACATGTATTTATACACTATAATATATAAAAATTCATTTTACAAATATAATTATAACTTCATATTTCAGACGTAAAAATTTAAACCAAAAAATGAAAACCAGGTTACGAAAATCTCTTACCTCATGTTAGTCTTCATTCAAGTGTTTTGAAACACAATATATAATGGGTTAAACAATATTATAAAATTGTTAAATAAATATTTTAATATTTATAATACCTTATTTTTTATTATATAAATCTTATGACTGATTTATTAATATTATTACATTATTGTCATGGTTATTGGGTGTGTTTGTTTCACTGTTTCTAGATAGGTTCATTTGTATATAATTATGTATTTTCATCTAAAATGGAAATAAAACACCGGAATTTTAATGAAATTGTACTGATCATAAAATTTTATTAATGGTTTCATATGTCATTTTAATTTCTAATATTATGAATATTCATTATTTAAATTTTTATTATAAAGGTCTATTGTATTTTGGCAGGTTTTTTGAATATCATAAAATAGTTTCATTTTATTTAATATTATCTATGTATATTATTTCCAAAATAATAAATTGGTCATAATAAATATATATACACAATATTAAATAAAATTTATTATTTTATTACCAGTGATGATGGTGGAAAAAATATAAAAAAAATCATTATTCAAAGTCATGGTAAACCAATATAATTTAGAAAATCGTTACATTTGTTTTAGTAAGAGAAGTTGTGAAATGAAATTTATATGATATATTCATTTAAAAAAAATACTATTATATAAATTATTATAGAGTTATGATCCCTTGATGGATGAAGGAGGCGATGAGAAAGTATAAGAAGAAAATAAATCGATGTTATTTGAGAAAATTACCTCCTTGATATCTCCTCATTAAGAGGACAATGCGTATATTGGATTTGGTATTTTGGAGATAGAAGACTAAATTTTACCTACGGATTGTCAAGGGGAGTTTTTTGAAGAGATAAAATACTTTCAGTCAAAATGGGGTGTTGAGGGGTGTTATTTGAACTTCATAAGATGTGGGTATTTGAAATAAACAAAATTATTATCTTTTATTTAAATCTACCACATTGACGTGGAGTTAATTTTTAACAATTATATTTTTAATTTAATTTTTTTGTCTAGTTAGGTTATAAAAATAACTCAATCAATGAATATATGATTTAAATTTAAGGAATGTTATGATTTTAACATTTAACTTTAAACCTTGTCACTATTTTACATATACCTAGGTAAATATATTTTTTTACATCGGAAACAATTTTATACATAAAATAGTAACCGTAGAACCTAATGTAAAAATTATTATTCCTTATATTGAATCTTTTTTGAGAAAAATCAAATTAAATATTTTGAAAAATTATATTTAAAATTAATCCTTTAGACACAACGAAAAGCGAATTTTTAGTTCAAAATTTCAAAACGTATAATCGTTTTTATATCAAATTTCAATGTGGAATTGATTATAATAGAACAAAGTGGATTCCTTTTATCTATAATTTAAATAAATATTCTTTAAATCCATTTTAAAATATTACTTAAATATATAAAATATTTATATGAAATATATAAATTCAATTAAATTGCGGTATTTTTCATTATTCATCAAAAAATGAATTTAGTAAAAAAAATAAAAAATATAAATGATAAGGTAATTTTTGTAATCCTATTTAAAATTTTAATTTTATTTTTTCATATAAATGTATAACTAATTTCAAAATTTATATTTAAAATAGGTATACTATCAAAAGGCAATAAAATCTTATTTTTAAAAAAATACCACATTTTAAGCTCCAAATGGATTCTATTCTTATGTTAATCCTATTAAACCTATTGGAGGTATTTAAAAATATTTTATCCGATATGAAAATATAATTTCATTAATATATTTCAATAATAGTGATTAATTTAATTTATTAATATAAAATTTCTATACGGGAAAAAATATTGTTTTTAATAAAAACCAATCCATTATATTCAATTGTGTTGGAATCAAATGTTTTGATAATCCCAAATCATATTTTTTTATAACCCCAAATCCTATTTTGATATTCCCAATCATGTTTCCATTTATGTGAGAGCCATATCTTCATTCTATGCTAATCATGGTTCATTAACGTTTCATGTTACTATATAGTAATATTCATATACTTTCAATATCACTACATGATTGGTTAATCTCACAGTGTAGAATTAATCTAAGTATATAGGTCACCGTTACAGAGGTTATTGTTACATGGTTATAGTCACAAGATCATCATTACATGGTTACAGTCACAATCTTACCATTACATGGTTACAGTCACACGCTTACCGTTAAAGGGTTACAATCACAAGCTTACCATTACATGGTTACAATGACAAGATTATTGTTACAAGGTTACAATTAAAAGCTTACTGATACAAGGATACCACTACAAGGTCACCATAACAAGGTTTCCCCTACAAGGTCACCGTTACTGGTTTATCTAGGCAAGGCCACCGTTACATGGTTACAGTGTGAGCATACTGTTAAAGGTTACAGCTTGATGATGTGCATCTACTATTGAAGACTACCGATATGAATGCTACCATTACCAGTTTACTGATGCTTATTCTTTTATAAATTGTAAATTTCTCAATACTTTTCTAACGATCATATTTGATAAAATAAATGCTCGGACATTAATTAATGCTGATTCTAAACATTTCTAGAGACAATATCATGGAAAGTAATTGGTACGATAAAGCATGCATGTGATCTACTCATTCCCATTGTCGGACACCAAATAAAAATAGGGAAGACCAAGAAATAAAAAAAGATATTTTTTAGGATACAATAATGTAATAAAAACATATACGCTAACACTAAGGAAGGTTTTCATGAGAAGTGTTATAGAGCTTACTCACCAGATAAAAAAGCCAAACAATCCATCACTATGATCATGAACCCACAAGCATCACAATTATCATTCTGGGATAAACTCATTACTACCTTATATGCTTCATAAACTATTGATCGACATCAGAAGAATAACATTGAAAGCTTGAACCTGGTGTTGTAACACTTTGTTTTGGAAACAACTTCCAAAGATTGACTCAAACTTCCACATTTCTAATTCCAAGGAGTCAAGAGCTAAACTGTAAACACATAAAGCATTCTAAACTCTTTCTCATCACAACTAATCTATTGTGTTTCTTTATTATACATCTTTGAAAAGTGTGTGTGTTTGTTTATATCACACACTATCTCCTGTGATTGAACTAGAGGATATTAACTATCCTCATATCGAACATTACCTTATATTTCTTTCCCACATATAAATGTGGAAGATAATGTGTGTGGTCTATTTTTTTGTCTTTCCCATGAAGAACCGTGGAATAGGGTTTGTTCCCTGGACATTTTCTGATATATGTTGTAATGCCCGATACAGGTTGTGTATCAAGTTTTAATATAAAATGCGTGGTGGAAGGTGATCACCAAGTGGAGAGGATTAGGTCTCGGCTCGAGACAGAACCTCTTGTTTACATTATTGTGTAAATTGTTCTATTTTGATTTTATCCACAACTTATATTTTATTAAACATAAAATTATTTTTCCTTACACTTTGATATATAGTTTTGGTTAGTGTGAGTATTTGTTTAATTCATTAAACATATTTCAAAAGTGGAATTGGTGGTCTAAAATAATTAATTTGAGGATTAATCAACCGTTGAGAAACCAGTTGACCAATTGGACATTTACATTTCTACTGCCTAAATTAACTTGGAAATTTTTTAAATTGGTAGTTTTTCATAACAATAATGTTTTTTAATAGAAATTTTAATAGGAACTCAATTGACCCCCTCTTGATTATCCACTTCCACTATCATTTGGTATCCGAGGTATTTTTTATCTAGTGTGAAAATTATTATTAAATAAGATTGTTGTTGTATATTTAAGATCATAAAATTTCTATCATATCTACATTTTCAGTTCGTTACTTGTCTATGTAATTATGGAAAATAGTGTTGAAGGTGATGCTACTAACATGCCACCTTTACTTAATTGTAATAATAATGCTGAGTGGAAATTTAAAATTAAAATGTATGTAGGGAGCATGCGACCTGAAATCTGGGACACAATTAATAAACAACATACATTACCTACTACTCCTAGAGACACATGGTCTCAGTTGACTAAAGCCACATATAAAAATAACTATAAAGTAATGAATGATTTGTATTGTTCTATAGGTGATGAGGAATTCAGTAGAATATTTTATTATAAAACAACATTTGAAATTTCAGATACTTTAGTTATTTCTCATGAAGAAAAAACCAATGTTAATGAAATGAGATTAAATACATACACTATTAAATATGATAACATTAAAATGAATCATGATGAACTCATTTCTGACAAGTATCTCAGGTTCAATGGGATAGTGAATAGTATGAGTCTACTTGGGAAACTAGTGGACAACAAGGAACATATTATGAGATTTCTTTTATTCCTACCTGACAGATGGAGACGGACTTCTATTTCCATATGAGAATCTTGTGATAGAGGAAAACCTCCTATGAAGGAACTAATTAGAAAGCATATGATGTATGAAAAAAAACATAAGGTATATCAAGAAATAGATAAAGAAATAAGGAAGAAATATGTAGCATTTAAGACTACTGGCTCAAAGAATAAGGATAAAGATAAAGTTCAAGCTCTTGTAGATACTTCAGTAAGTTAATACTCATACATTGATGAGGAGATGTCTCATCTAGCTAGAAGATTCAAAAAATTCTATCGAAAGAAGAGATCATTTAGGAAGAAAAACTACAAGGGAAAGTTAGATAGTAAAGGAAAATAGATGAAAGATAGAAAATGGAATGGAAATTGAAATGAAATAATCTGTTATGAGTGAAAATGAAAAGGTCATGTGAATACAGATTGGCCCAAGCTGAAATTTAGGAAGAAATATGATAATAAGGGAAAAGGTTATAAAAAGGCTATGAAATCTATCTAGAGTGTTTCAGAAGACATCTCTAGTGGATATGATGCTTTTGATAGTGAAAAAAACAATCATGCCAACTTGTGCTTCATGATAGAAAAATATTAGGTAACACCTAATTCCCCTATGCCTAATGATTATTATTTTGGGAATCAAGGTGAATCAAACAATGACGAAAATATGACTAAGGATGATCTATTTGAATACTCTGGAATGCTTGATGATACTTTTGATTAACTCATGTATAAATATACATTATTAAAAAGAAAACATTATTTAAATACTAATTAAAAATCTGATCTAGATATTATGAAAAAATTGAGCTCAACTGTTAAAAGAAAATACTGAAATCAAACTATCCAATGAACAATTAAAGAGAGATCTTGATAAATTTACTACTGGAGAGATAACATGACTCATTTGGTACGATAATAGATTTCCACTAAATATACAACTAGCCTAGGATATCATCTAGGACATAGTAGGTTTATTAAAACCAAATATGTTCAAAAATCTAGACAATTCTCAGCTAGTTCATGTTATGGACCATTTATTGAAAAAAAATTCTATATAGGACACAACCGAGTGTTTATGTCTCAAAATATATCTATTGATTATAGAAAATTTGTGAGACAAGTATGGTTTCCTAAATTATTATTTTCTAACCTCTCTTAAACCATGAAAATCTAGGTACCAATGTTACCCCATGTCTAAACTATTTTGCAAGAAATTTGTCTAAAGAGTTCATGTAGACTGGTATGGTACATGGGAAGTGGATGTTCTAGACATATGACAGGAGACTATTCATGTTTCAAATGTTTGATTGAAGTTGATGGTGGATATGTCACATTATGTGATAATGCTAAAGGGAAAATAGTCAGCTTAGGCCAGATTGGTAACCATAATAATGTAATAGTTTAAAAAGTACATTTTGCTGATGGGTTAAAATACAATCTGCTAGGTATTTCTCACTTCTATGATGAAGATATTAATTTCATGTTTGAAAATGATTAATGTAATGTTTTTAATTCTAAAAATGATATAATATTTACAACTCTCAGAAATGAGAACGTATATGTTGCGAATATGGATTCGTTAGCTAAGAAAAATATTTCGTGTTTAAATGCTTTAAATAAGGAATTCTGGTTGTGGCACAGAATTCTACGACCCAGTAATGTGCACTCACATAGAAAACAGAAAAGGAAAGGTTTAGTTGGATACTTACCTAAATTGGAATCCCCTTAAAACAAAGCGTGTAATCCTTGTCAAACGGAAAAACACCACAATGTTTCTTTCAAACCAAAGAAATAAGATTCTACTTCTCAACTGCTTGAGTTGGTTCACATGGATTTGTTTGTACCATCAAGAGTCTCATGTTTTAATGGGAAGCACTATTTGTATGTCCTTGTAGATGATTTTTCAAGGTACGCTTGGGTATCATTTCTAGATTACAAAAGTGAAGCTTGTTCTTATTTTATCAAATATTCCAAGTCTCTAGAAAATCATATTGGACTTAGGATCAAGACCATAAGAAGTGATCATGGCCTTGAGTTTGAATATCAAGAGTTTGAATCAAATTTCTCACACAATGGCTATAATCACAACTTCTATTCTCCTAGAACACATCAATAGAATGGAGTCATGTAAAGAATAAATAGGACTCGTCAAGAGATTTCTAGGAAAATGCTCAATGAATATGAATTTCTAATTTACTTTTGGGCTAAAGAAGTTAATAAAACTTCTTACATTATTAATAGAGTATTGATTAGACAGACTCTTAAGAAGACCCCTTATGTTCATTGGAACAATATGAATCCTATGGATAATTACCTTATAGTTTTTGGTTGCAAAGTCTTTATCCATAACACTAAATATAATCTTGAAAAATTTTCTTCCAAAAGTGACGAAGGAATTTTCCTAGGTTAATCAATCTCAAGATAAGCCTATAGAGTATTCAATATGAAAACAAAATGTGTAAAAGTGTCAGTTCATGTGATGTTTGATGAGACTGATCCACATGAACCCAAAACCTCTATTGAATATATTGAGGAAGATATGTCAACTCTGCATCTTAATGATAATGATAGGGAACCTCTTGTAAATGTAACCAGTTTTAGGAATCTTCCAGAATCTGCACTTGTTGAGTCTGAACCAATATAAAACCTTGAGGAGTCTAGTTGAACTCCTTCTAGAGGTATTTTAACACTAAGGAATCATCCTTTAGATTTTGTAGTAGGTTATTTACACCTATGGACACAAACTAGGGATTCTCTGAGAAACCAAGTTGAACATCAATTTTTTATTTCATAGATTGAACCTAAAATATCAATGATGCAACGAATGATGAAGGTTGGGTGATGGATATGTTAGAATAATTGAATCATTTTGAAAGAAACAATTTTGGGAACATATAGAAAGACCTAAGGACACCATAACCATTGGCACTAAATGGATGTTTAGAAACAAAGTTGATGAATCAGGAAACATAGTTACTATTAAGGATAGACTAGTTGCACAAGGGTACAATCATGAAGAATGAATAGACTATGAGGACCCCTTTTCTCCTGTAGCTATGCTAGAATCCATTAGGATACTACTTGGTTATATAGCTCTAATAAATTTCAAAAATTATTAAATGGATGTAAAAAGTGAATTTCTAAATGGATATATAATTGAAGATGTATTTTGTTGGAAAACCCCTTGGATTTACTAATCCCCATTTTCCAAATGATGTTTTTAAATTGTCTAAAGTCTTATATGGTCTAAAGGAAGCTCCAAGAGCTCGGTAAGAATGACTTAGTTCTTTTCTTATTTCAAGCAGTTTTACCAAAGGGATAGAAGATCCTAGTTTATTTATTAAATGGATTTCCAAATATGTTTTAATAGTACAGATTTATGTAGATGATTTAATTTTTGGATCTTATAAACCTTCTTTATGTACTGATTTTTTTTTTCAATGATGCAAAATGAATATGAAATGAGTTTAATGGGGGAAATAAATTTTTTCCTTGGATTTCAAATTTTTCAAAACAAAGATGGTATTATTTTAAATCTAAATATATATATATATATTAAAGATATTTTAAAAAATTTTGGTTTGGATAGTAGTAATGGATGTGACACACCTATGAGTACCACTTGCAAATTGGATGCTGATGAAACTAGTGAACCAGTGAATCTAACCAATTATAGAGTTATGATTGGGAGTCTACATTATCATAATGCTAGTAGACCTGATATTATGTTCAGTGTATACATGTGTGCTCGATTTAAAGCCAATCCCAAAGAGTCTCATTTAAATGCTGTCAAAATTATTTTTAAATATCTCAAGTATACTATAAACATAGGACTATTTTATACAAGAGGACAACCTTTTGATTTAATAAGTTAATTGGATGCTGACGTAGCTAGTTGGTAGTTAGATAGAAAGAGATCCTCTGGAACATGTGACATTTTAGGCAATTCATTGGTGTCATGGTGTAGTAAGAAACAAAATTATGATGCATTATCTACTACAGAGTCTGAATATATAGCTGTTGGTAGTTTTTGTGCTCAAATTCCGTGGATGAAACACACATAACTAGACTTTGGAAATCAATTCAAACATGTCTCTATAATCTGTGACAACACAAGGGATATTAACATATATAAAAATATAGTATCTCATGCTAGGACAAAGCATATTGATGTAAGAAATCCTTTCTTGAGAGATCATTTTCAAAAAGGTGATATCACTCTTGAATTCATTGGTACTAAAAACTAATTGGCATATATATTCACAAACCCTTTGAATTCTAAAAGTTTAAATTACATCATACATGAGTAAGGTATGATAAACTATTAAATGTTAGAACCCCACCATTAAAACCGCACCATTAAAAACTCATTGCTAGAATCTCAATATTAGATTCTCGGTGTTAGAACATCACTATTAGAACCTCACTGTTAGAACCTCACTGTTAGGACCTCACTTTTAGGACCCCACTTTTAGCACCTCCCTATTAGAACCACACCATTAGAACTTACAAATACCTCCTTACCAATAGAGAATCAATGTCTAGGACATTGCGTTTCATGTGCTCTCAACCAGAATCTGAAACATTTTTTTGATATTATTTATTTTTTTTATCTAGTTTATTTTTTGATCCCTAAATGAAAAAACTAGAACACATACCACATTTCTATCCACATCATACCCTCCTCTGATCCTTTTTCTCAGAATCTTAGAACCTAAACCTCTGTTGAATCCTCAAATCACTCAAGATTAATGGATAGATTGAAAAGGCCATTGGTCAGTGATGAAGGAGATGTTCCTAATCCTATGAGACATAGAGGTGAATCGAGTCAAAGAATCCAAACTATGGTAATGGTACTGAACCTATATTTATCCACGAGGGAGATAGTAGTCAGGAAGGAATTAAGTACAGAGTGGCCGCTGTCAAGCTGGTTGTTAGTGCTTAAGGAACATGACCCCAAGGATGGGTTGCATATTATTAAAACAACAATTGTCTCTATTAACTACAGTTGGTGAAGGAGTTTTATTAGTATCTGATGTCTGAACAGTCTGAGGATGAGAATCAAATGATTTCAAGAGTAGATTAAGTAAATGAAAGTTTCTCCCCTGAAGAATAGGCTGAGTGTTTAAGTATACCTCATGAAGAAATTTATGACTAATACTCAAAAGTGGTGCCTCCACATTGTGAGTTATTTTTCTATGATGAAGCTTTAGAAAAATTCGTAGGGAATGGAATTACTAGGAATTTAATTGCTGCTGAGATAGGGAGAGTGGATAAGATGCTTTTCAAATTTGTTCAACATGTGATAAGTCCCAGGAGACGGGACTTCGGTGTTTTGAAATATTGTGACATATTCATTCTATATTTACTGAATAATGGACATAAGAGCAACCTATGTAGGTTGTGGAAAGCTCATTTGCAAGTTATGATCAAGCATAGCTCCAAATAAAGTGCTCTATTCCTTACCATGCTGATATCTCTTATGTTGAAAGAGAAAGGAGTTGCTATAGATAAGGATGAAATGGTTATTGCGAAAGACAACCATGACATCCCTAAAGTGATTTGAAAACTAATGAATATTAACTAGAATATTTGGATGTGGAGATGGGTGAATGATGAGGCTATGGTGTATGAAGAGATTAATACTATGAATCATCCTACTAGGCCTATAAATAAGAGAGACCCTGGTCTTAAGCCCGATATAGTAGAGACTGCATATTTATATGTAGAAGAAGAGGAAGTTACTGTTGTGAAAGGAAGAGAAGAATATCTTATAGATGATTGGAGTGACCCTGACCTTCCCTCCAATCTGTGTGTGACTATAGTATACTTTGGGGGGCCTAGCCCACCAAAGAGATTGCAAAGAGGGGAAGTTGTCCTAAGGGACAGTTATAAGGACACCAGTGAAGAAGAAGGGGATGAAACTGTTTTATGAGAATTTAAAGATACCTTTGATGATGATGAGAACACGAAATCAATTTATGATGATCTTGAGACATTTTCTTCTGGAAAATTAAGAGTAATTTCTATGTCTTACTTCACAAATAAGACATACATAAAGGGTACAAAGTGGAGAAGAAGAAGAAGCTGCTGATTAAGTTTAGGGTGGAACTGTCTTGGATGTAGTTAAAGATTTGTTGAGGTGGAAGTGGAAGTGAACCATCCTGATGATGCAGTTCATTGAGGAGTTATGGAGGAAATGAATTTGTTCAATCAAGATATTTCATAGATTGAGGGGGAGGAACTTGCTGTTACAGGTTCAGTTGCTATTTTTCATCAAATTGAAGGTAGGTCTGAGGACCCTAGATTTATGGTGTTGGGTATAGACTATGATGACAGAGAAGATAAAAGGCCTAACAGAAAACCCTCAATGACAAACCTTTCTTTTTTCCCTTCAGAAACCTGTTTCCCTCAAGACTATGTCCGAAAAATAGATGATGAATCCCTGAAATCAGACCTGCAAAACGAGTCTAGGGATAGGTCTTCAGAAGTGGAAAATAATGTTTCTATATCTCAGGAGAATCTATCATCTCACATAGCCAAAATGAAATCTATTATACAATCTAATCTTCTCTAGGAAGTAAGGAAATACTATAGTCAAATCAGTGAGTTGATAGATTCTATGGTTTCTATAAAACATTCCTTTTCCAAATTAGATACATATATGGCTTCAACAAACCAAGTGGACAGAGACTATGCATATATCAAATGTATAGTTTAGAAAATGGTCAATTTTTTTTATGATTTCCAGAAATATATGAAAACACATGTGAAATGGAAATATGATGATGTCAAAAGACTGATTAGTGGGTGTAAAAAATATTTCAATGAGACAGTAGCCTTCTCTCTAGGTCCTCAATCTCCATCTTCTTCCATTTAAGATTCCACTCCAATTGACATTGATGCTTTCAAGGCTATTGTCATAGAAAAAGTGGAAACGCTCTATGGTGGAAGTTCCTTAGATACTCAGTTCATTTCTATCACCAGGGAAATTCATATTCTTATGGGAAACTATTTAAGGGAATCCGCTTAGGATCAGAAGGCCTTCAAGGATCAAGTTGATTTCTACTACAAACGTGTGTACACCAAACATCAGATGGATGGTCACTTCATGTTGTTGTTAGAAAACATAAGGGTCCCACCTATCACATAGGCCTTTAAGGATCATGTTTGCAGACTTAAGGAATAGACTCCTGTTTCTGAAAAAATCATGGAGAATAAGCATGATTTTCATTCTCATATGGAGAGAGGTGGAAGTATCCTTGTGGACTTTAGTTATCTATACTTGCCTTTCCTGCATGTGGACTGCAGTCCAATCATAGTTCCTCCTGCTCTTCCTGCTTCTTCAGCTACTTCAGGTTCTACCAGTGATGCTCCTTGGATGACTCCTACCCAGGGCATCACAAGCTTGACCCCTATGATTACTCAAAGATCTAATCATTATTGGTCCGGTGATGTGTTGTCTATAGCTCCACCTACCTTGCTAAATGCCATCCCTCGGCCTATCCCTCCACCTTCTGCATCCACATCCTCAGCCTCTAAGGACAGAGCTCCTATGGGCATATCAGATGTGGACTATCTTAGTTGATAGGGATTGGTGTATCAATTTTTTGTAATGTACTTCTTTTTTATTAATAAATATTTTCTATTTCCAATATTTTATTTTCTATACGCTTTTTATTAATCACAAAGGGGGATAAAATATTAAAGTGGAGAAAAGAGGAGATGACATTCTCACGGAGGAGAAAATATTAAAATCATAAATATTCAGATTCAATGATATTAGCAGAGGTGTCTTACCTTGATTAAAAACTTTTAGCAATTCCATAATTTGTGATTATCAAAAAGGGGAATGTTGTTGGACTCACCAGTTTTGACAATCCAAAATCATATTTTTTTTATAATCCCAAACCATATTTTTATAATCCCAAATCTTGTTTTCCTTTAAATGAGTCCCATATATTAATTCTATGCTAATCATGTTTCATTAACGTTTCATGTTCGTATAGAGTAAAATTCATATAATTTTAATCTCACTGCTTGATTGGTCAAGCTCACAATGCATAAATCATCTATGTATAGAGGTCACAATTATCGAGGTTTCTGTTACATTATTATAATAAAAAATCTTACCGTTACATGGATACATTCACAAGCTTATCGTTAAATGGTTATAGTCACAAGCTTACCATTACATGGTTAATGTTACAAGATTACCATTACATGGTTACATTCACAAGATTAATGTAACAAGGTTACAATTACAAGATTACAGTTACAAGGTTACCGCTAAAAGGTCACCGTTACAAGGTTACTTCTACAAGATCACCATTATAGGTTTATCTTGACAACGCCAACGTTACATGGTTACTGGTGTGGGAATATTGGTAAAGGTTATAGTTTTCCAATGTGCATCTAATGTTAAAGCCTCCCGATATGAAGGCTACCATTACCAGTTTATCGATGCTTATTCTACCATACTTTGTCAATTTCTCAATACATTTCTAACAATAATATTTGATAAAATAAATGCTCTGACATTAATTAACACAGATTTTAAACATTTCAGGAAAAAAATACCATAGAATGTATGAGGTACGAGAAAGCATGCTGGTGATCTACTCATTCCCATTATCAAAATTCAAATATAAAAAATGGAAGACCAAAAAATAAAAAAGGGAGATTTTTTTAGGATACAAAAAAGAAAGAAAAAAAAAATACACAGACTTGAAGAATGGGATGCGTGAGAAGTGTGATAGAACTTAATTACCAGATCAAATAGCCAAACCATCCAACACTAAGATCTAAAACCCACAAGCATCACGAAGATAATTCTAGGATAAAATCATTTCTGGCATCTGTGCTTCATCATCTCTTGATCTACATCAGAAGAAAATCATTAAATGCTTGAGCCAGGAGTTTCAACACTCTATTTTGGAAACAAATTCCAAAGATTGACTCGAACTTCAACATTTCTCATTACAAGGTTCCAAGAGCTGAACTGCAAACACAAAGAGAATTCTTTAAACATTTTCATCATAAATGATATATTGTGTTTCTTTATATTACAACTTTGGGAAGTGTGTGTGTCTGTTTATATCACACATTGTCTCTTCTGATTGATTTGGATGATATTAATATCCTCACATCAATCATCACCTTATATGTGTTTCCCACATATAAATTTGGAAGAGACAGTGTGTGGTCTGTTTTGTTTTTCTTTCCCATGACGAACTGCGGTAGAGGGTGTGTTCCCTGGATAGTTTTTGATAACTGTTATAAACCCAGATACAAGTTGTGTATCATATTTTAATTAAAACCTCTTGGTGGAAGGTGATCACCCAGTGGAGAAGAATTGGTCTCAGCTTGAGACTGAAAAAATTGTTTACATTGTTGTGCAAATTGGTCTGTTTTGATTTTATCCACTGGTTATATTTTCTAAAACATAAAACTATTTTTTCTTACACTTTGATAGTTAGTTTTGGTTACTGTGTGTATTTTTCTAATTCATTAATCTTATTTCCAAAGTTAAATCGGTGTTCTACACTGATTCATCTGAGGATTAATCACCATTTGATAAACATGTTGACCAATTAAACATTTACATTACTAATTCCTTAATTAATTAGGTCGTTTTTAAAATTGGGGGGTTTTTCATAACCATAAAGTTTTTAATATAAATTTTAATCGGAACTCATTTCACCCACTCTTCAGTATCCACTCCGACCAACAAATTGGTTTTTTTATAATTTTAAAAATAATTTATTATCACTATTCATTTTTTATTAATTTTGGTAAACTATAATTTCATAATATAGTTAATATCATTCATTACCTGTATTCTAATGACTTAAAAATCAAATTTAATTAATAATATTTAATGATTTTTTTATTCTCAATGTGTTATATATTGTATGATACTCAAAATAGCGCCTACATTCAAAATATAGGTGATTTACAATCTCTCATCACCTATTAATAAATATTTTCCTCGCAATTTTTACTTTAAATTGAAACACTAGGGGTTTGAATTTTGAAAATACCATTGTCAAAATTCTACATAGGAACAAGGGTGAATTAAACCTCCAATTGAAAAAAGGGAAAGAAAGGTACAAAGGTCACCTCAGATAATGCATACAAGGGTTCCATGAAGGAAATCACGAATATTAAAAAATTATATTCAAGTTCCGATAGAGAGTGATTGAAAACATATTATGGATAAATTTAACCACCACAAAACCATAAATAATGGACTGATTAAAATTACATTGATTTCATGGTAATAAAAGTAAATGGTTAATATTCCTATTTAAAAATATATTTCCTCAAATTGATGAATTATTTTACAACCAATACTATGGAAAAATGAAAAATTAATTATATAACAAGTGAAATTTCATCATTTATACAATTTCAACCACAATCTATTCTTTTCTACAATCAATGGTTAAGGATGATGATTTTTTATACTTGATGAATCATAATAATCTCCCATTGAAAAAAATACATAAAAGTATGTCTATCAATTACACATACATTTATGAAATAATAATTTATAAAATGGTTAGTAAAAGATATAATGATTTAAAATTATTTATCCTTTTTATAAATAAAAACTACTTTAATCCCCAAAATTCAATATTAATACTCAATGTTCAACATAGATTATTCAACTATTAACTATACATAGAATTACACAATGTATTCCAGAAAAATAATTTGAACCCTTAAATACGAAGGGTTCGATCACATAGTCTTATAAGTTAAGATTAATATTTGTCTTTAAATAATATGAATCTCTCTTAATGTCTCATACAACAATGTAAGTTCCCTAATCAAAAAATATTCTTGATATAATTGTCATTTACATAAATTTCTTTAGTTATCCTAAATAATATATTTTTCTAAAATATAAGTCATCATTTATTAAAAGAATAAAATCTCATAGTGTTATATTTACCTTAATAATATAGTGTTCCCAAAATTGTGAAACAATTCTAAAATAGAATTAATCGGTGAATCACAATGTCATTTCCAAATATCGTGGTTATAAATGTGATAAAAAGAAATTCCCAAATTGAATCTTTGACATAATCATCATATAGATTAATGAACAAAAATTTCATTCTAATGAAAACTTCATATAATCCAATCATAGTTTATTCTCCCTTTTATCCCTTTAGTCATAGGTTCAATCCTAAAAATTCTTCTGGATGTGACGAGTTGTCACCATTATATACATTTCCCTTTTTTCTGAAACAATATCAATATAAACATTATAAAATTATACAAATGATAGGTATACCCTAAAAAATTACCATTATATATTAAAAATATAATTTTTATCCAATACCATTCATTTTTCCTAAAACAATGTAGGAACCCATAATTATATCAATATTAAGAAAATATAAACCCAACATACTCTCAATAAATTTAAAAACATTTCTACCATAAGTAAATATATATATCCTAAAATAAAAAATTTTATGTCATAAAATTAGTTGTTATATGTACCTTAAATATCGTCACATTTTACCACTTTTCAAATGTATTGATTACTTTTAAAATATTATTCAAAATATTGGAAAAAAATAAATAATATATAGAAATAATTAAGCATTCAATTATTCGCATAATGTTAATAAAATACCACTATATCATTATTTTGAAAACAAAATACATAACCACATACCTCATTCAACTTCCTTCTTAAACAATTAACCATTATTCATTGACTTATCTATTAATACATCATTCATACAATAAATAATATGTATTATATTATCATGATTCATATACATGAAAAAATAATGTTTCATTATTTATGGATAAGAAAATAATTCATACCTTAAATCCCTATTTCACAATCATCTTGATATTCCCTTTCTCTTTTGACATGTTTTCCTTCTTTTAAAAAGGAAACTTTCACACAATTCATATAATTTAACTTTTTGGGAGAGTAGGAATATTTGAGGTCATGAAATAATATTTTAAAATATAACATGAACACTAATATTCTTTTTACAAATAAATATTTTTTTGGATAAATCAAAAAATTTCATTCAGATATTTGAATACTCCATTAGTAGTCAAAAACATTGAAAAAATATTTTGGATTAATAGTGACAATCCAATAATTGGGGAAGGATAAGTGCGTATTGAAAGATAAATTTCCTTCAATGTAGATAAATAATACATAATCTATGGAAAATATGATCATTATAAAATTAAAAAAAAATTAATTTTAATAACATTATAAAATCTATAATATTTTATCCTTCAAATACATTATACCAATTTTTTTCTATATCAGTACCACCAAAAATCATTATTATCATAGAAATCCACTACCTTAAAAAATAATTTTGTTTCTAAGACATTGTAATTATAATAATACATAAACATTTATACCCTATTATGATATACATAATTATTAAAAGACGATTAAAATCTATATTTTTATCTAAACCCTTATCTAATACCGTGTGTATGTGACTAAAATTTAAGATAACATATTCTAGTTATTTTAAAACATAAAATCACATTTATTTTCAAAATATATTTTAGGTTTACAGTTTTATACAATTAAGAATAATCCCCATAATATAATATCATACATTATAATGGGACCCTTATACTAATTATCTATAAAGGAAACCCTTTTTATAATGATACATGTTTTTTTTTCAGGATAAATCATCACCATTTTCTTCTGGTCATCATACTCACACCTAATAATAATTTAACAAATAAATAACATTTAGAAACATGGTATGAGAAAAAAATATAAATAAGGGGAATAAATAAGAGAAAATGTTATTCCAATATACATACATAAACAATTCTCTATAACAACAAACATTATAATTAAAAAAATTATTCATTAATAAAACTTTATTTAGAAAAAAGATTGTAAATAAATCTATTTTAAATGAAAAAAATTAATCAGAAGCACAAAATATATATTGGTAAATTTGGATATCATTTTTCATATCACATTTACAAATAATTTAAATATCTCGGCTACAAAGGGAGTAACCGTCATAGTCACATACATTATTATCACCAAAGAACTAATAAAATAATATCATAGGGAAAAATGAAGTGGATAAATTTGAACTTGTACCTAATACAATGGATAAATATAATGGTCCCACCCACCATTGATTTATCATGGAACCACCCAAACTAATGAACCGTTCTCAACAACCATAATAATATATTAACATATAAATCTTTCATAAAATAATCATTCTTGAGTAAAATATCATTTCCATTTTAAAAAACATTTAATTTTTTTATTAATACACGTACTATTAAATGAGAATGTTTTATTTGAAGATATAATAATAAATTTTTATTGAATTCTTAAAAATATTCAAGAAACATGAATGTGAATATTTGTATTTCACGATGTAGATGTTAAAAAACATTTATTTGGTTTTTTTTCGAAAATTCAAAATGAATACCATTTTGAAAATCGAAAAAATAATATATTGAAAAAAATTTATAAAAAGTAATATATGATTTCAAATTACATTTAAAAATTTTAGTATCATTAACATATAATGTTGACATATTTTTATAAAGCATGTAAAAAGATTAAAATTAGAGTTTTGAGGGTTAATTTATAATGGTGAATCTTGAATACAAGTACCATATAAATATTACATTATTGAAGAGGGAAATAATGAAATTAACCAAAAATGTTAATACTATATAAGTCCTCCTAAATAATTGGTAATTGATAAAAACATCTAAAAATTAATTTTACAAATACGTGTATCATGACATAATAATAAAGTAATAGTTCAACCCAATGAATGAAATTTTGTTAAAGAAAATCCATGACATTAAGTTAGAATTTATTCAAATATGTTAAGAACTCATGTATAATTGTTTATTTAATGTTATTATCTTATTACAGTTCTAAATTAAAATATATAATACCTTATATGTTGATTTTATAACATCTCATGAAAATATTATTAAAAATATTTCATTATTTTCATAGGCCTGGGTGCATTTGTATCAATGTTTCATGATCACCTAATTTGTATATAATTATGGAATTTATTTTAAAGTGGAATTAAAAATTCAAGAGAGTAATATATAGTATTAATGAACATCCTAAATTATTTATAGTTCTATATATCAATTCCATCTCTTATGTGAGGATTATTCTTTAGATAAAATGAAAATGACAAATGAGTTGTATATTTCATTGGTTTTTCAACACATCAGAATATAGAATACTTTAATTTAATATTATGTTTTTAATATTAGTTAAATAAAAAATATGGTATTATACACGAATTTGAATATTATTAAATAAAATACAACTTTCATGTCTATCCATGAAGGTGGTAATGGGAAATAAAAATCCATTACTCGTGGATATACTAAACCGAAAAATATGGAAAGTGGTATCATTTATATTAATAATAGAAGTAGATAAATACAATTTATGTTATTAATTCAATTAGAAACATAAAAATACAATATATATAATATTATTGAGTTATAATGACATTATCTATGAATTTGGTGAGGAGAATGTAGAAGAAGACATGAAACTATTAAAGGTGTTTATTGAAATTACCTCTTGGATATCACCTTCTTAAGAGACCATGAGGAGATTTGGTTTGTTTATTTGGAAATAATAAAAGAACTAAGAACTATATATTGTGAGTAGGAGAGGATTGTGATTATTTTTTAGGATCTAAAAGGCATGTGAGTAGAAATGGGGTGGAATTTATAGTTGAGTAGAGGTGAGTACAAGTTATTAAAATACTGATAATATTATATTTAATTGAAATCACATTATGGTGTCATTAACATCGATGAATTATAATGGTAAATAATGATTTTGAGGCTTCATAGATGTCATGAATATGTCAAAAACCCAAAAAAAATTAATTTTTAGTTATGTTCTCCTTTTAGCTATTAACTTTATCCCCTATCAATATTTTACACATAGAAAGGTAAATAGTTTTTTACAACATTCTATTTTATATACATAAAATATAAATTTAACATATTATATAATTTTGAGCTTAGTATATCAAATATGTATTCCTTTTTAGAAAACTCAATTCACAAATTTGGAACAAATAATATTAAATATTTATCTTGAAGACACAATGAAAAACAGGGTTTTAATGTTTAAAGTTCAATATTTTGAATTGTTTTTATATAAAATTTCAATGTTAAATTGATTAAAATGACATAAATTTGATTTTTTCTGTATCTTTTATCTCATTACACATTAAAACCGTTTAAAAAAATAAATTAACTATATAATTTATTTATCTGAAAATGATGATGTATATTGAAATGAAATATATCATACTATTCATCAAAAAATGATACTTATCGGAAAAATAAAGAAAATAAAGCATAAATAAATCTTTATATTACTTTTAAGAAAATTTGGTCTATTTTTTTAAATTAAATTAATAAATTTTTCAAAATTTATATTTAAAACAGTTATGTCATAAAAAAAAGACAAAATTGTATTTTAGAAAAATACAACTTCTTATGCCCAAAATTGCAGTTATTATTATCAGAAGATTTTTAAACATAATTTATTAATTTAAAAACATTTTAATATATATAATAAAATATTAATTTAATTAATATATTTTAGTAATATAGAATAATTTAATTTATTATAACAAAATGAGAATATGGGGTTAAAAATAGTTTTTATACAAACACAACCTCTATATTCAGTTGGTTTTTATTTTAATTTAAAAATAATTTTAAACCATTTAATTATTTTGATAAATAGGTTTCAAATATATTTCTTATGTTTTTTAATTACCTTCATTCACTCCTTTCCAATGGCTAGGTTTTCACATTTAAATAATAATCTTTAATTAATTTTTTTATGATTGATGAAGTATATCATGTTTGATATTGAACATAGTATATCAGTTTCAAATCTTTTGTTGGTATTCATGGTCATTTCATTTAACATATGGTGTTATTTTAAATTTAAAATTTAAAAAAATACTTTTTTTGAATTTCAATTTTATAAAAATAATTATTTATATTAGTGAATAAAAATATGTATATAACAATAAAATAATCATTAAAACATCTTAAAATAGATAATTTTATATAATATTATAGATGTAAAATATTCCATATTCATTCATGGATTAATCCTTATAACACCATTCATGTAGGAAGTAAAATTAACCCAAATGAGAATGTGTTATAATGAATGAATTAGCAATTAAATATTATTTCATGATAATAAAATCACTTTTTCATAATATTAATCATTTAAAAAACTTTTTATGAGATTTATAATTCATATTTAAGATTATTTATAAGAGGAAATAAATAACATATAATGTTATGTAGTTATTATTCATAATGTTCCATGGTTTACTCATTATGGGTTGTTAAATATTATGATGACTGTTTATTAAAAAAAAGTTTTCTATAATGGAAAATATATCAGTAAGTAACCATAAAAATTTTATAAATATAATATTAATTCATTAAATATATTTTTAGAACCATTTATGTAAGGTGGCGATGAAAAATGAAATATGACTTTCAAATATGCATTAGTTTTTAGGTAACACAATTACATTTTCATTTTCCAATATATGGAATGGTGGTAGATAAATTTTTTTCCAACTAAATAATTGTAATAAGTATAGTAATTATTTTTATGTAATTATAATATTATGTTTATTGATCATTAAGTTGCGTTTTAGGAATAATAAAACTTTAATGAACACAGTTGGTATAATTACATCTTCCTTGAAAATACTTATTTGTATATCTTTTTAAGCCTTGTTAAATGGGTCTTTTATGAATAATGTATTTTATAGGATTTTAAAATGATATTTATGGGAGTGATTGTTTTATTTTTTGGTTGATATATGCCTCCTTGGTTGTTTGGAAACGTGCGGTGGTGAATGGAAACTCTTATAAGTGAGAGGGGTGGAACATTTGAAAATACTTGTAAAATTAAAAGAAATATATGTAATTAACAAGGTAAAATGGCCCAAATATAGGAATATTTAAAACATAAGATATGATAGTTCTATAATCTAAATTACCAATCAATTAGGTAAAATGTTTGGGGGAATTTTTGTCCATATAACTTAGTTTAACCCCCAACCCATTTAACCATTACAATAGTGACTGACATTTAAAATGATAACTTATATTTATATCCAAAAATGAAATGGAAAATATTACCTAATTTTAATATGATATATTAAAATATTAATACGAATTTAAATTATCCAATTTCATGATGTTGTAAAAAATATATATAATAAATTTTTCCTTAATACATCATAATCATTTTGTTAGAAAATTCATCATTTTTAGAATAAAATGTATTTACATGAAAATAATGTATAGTATTTATTCCCATGAATATTATTGGTTTATTGATAAAAAATAATATTCATTTAACATTATAATATATCCAAAATGTAATGGATAATTTTGAATACTTACCTTATTTAAATGGTCTAAAATAATATTTTATTAGAATGATATATAACATAGGTTCCAAAATGATTAGAATAGATTTTTAATTTAAAAATATGAATTTTGAAAACATAATATATAATATATAATAACCACAATATTTTAAATACACATCAGTCAATCCATGAATAATTAAATTGTTAATCGTTTTATTTACATAATTATATCTTATATTTTACAAGTTTACTTTACTAAATATTACTTTAATTTTTTTCATTTCCTTTAATTGTTATTATTTCCTCAAATTTTTTTAATTTAAAATAAAAATTAAAATACAAAAAATACATTCTCTCGAATTAGTCATATTTCCTTATGTAAAAATGAACCAATAAATTATAAAAAATAATTTATTTCTTCGATTTTATTTATATAAATATATATAACTTTATTTCATTTTGTAATGTGTTAATGTCTAATTTAATATAGTTCGGTGTTTCATGTATATATAGATTTCATATATACCGCTTTTATTTGAAGAATAATATATAATAAAATCTTGATGTGTTACATATTTATCTAAATTTTTTATTTCAATAAAAGGGAAAAAATATATACATACATTAACATATAGAGGAAAAATACTTATTATTTTCATTAATATTAAATTTCTATCACTCGGGATGCACCCAACATATCCAAAAATTGTGCGAGTATATATTGACTTGGCCTTGATCAAAACATAAAGGTATGTCATTTATGATTTTCATAAATAATAAAATCAATTCTGGGGACCAACCGACACATCACAGAATAATAATATCCAATTTCATATATTCCATGTAGAATTTCTATGCATGATTTGTTTCTCATTACCTCGTATCATGATGATTATCATGGTCAAACATCATATAAAGTAGTCTCAATGACTTATGAGACCCCTACTACTAATTTCTTGTGTCGTCAACTTATAATCAAATAATGCCATATATATTGAAGAATATCTTCATAAAATTTCAATGTTTCCATCATACAAGAGTGTTATTGTGAAATTTAATTAAGACAAATACTATAAAGACATTATAACATTATTTTCAAATAGGGGAACAAAAAATATATGATAAGATATATATGATTATTTAAATCAATGATTATAATTGTAATTGAAATTATAATGTAGTTGGTTCAAATACACTAACTCCAAAATATTTTACAAATACAATCATGAAATATTTGGATATAGAAGTAAAGAAGCAACTCATGGGTCAAAAAAATGAATCAAATGGTGTAAGTAGAACAATGTGAGTATTATTTTCACGACTATATTAATAATCATGGTTATATTAACGACAACTATAATGCTTCTAAATAAAAATATGGTTCACACAGAGATACATATAACACCACACGCACATTGTATTGTGGTGTTGTGGTTCAAGATATTATAACATATGATATGTGAGGAAGACACATCCTTGATATGGAGAAAAAATGTTGAAAATAAAAATAAAAACGATGGAATCCAATCCAAGAAAGAATGATGAAAATAAGAAAACTAATGGAGTTGATATCTACAAATAGTAATAAATAGAAGCTAGATTCAATCTTGAAATTGAATGTTTTATTTAAAAAAAGATAACCAGAAGAGGAGAATCATTGAAAACAATAAAGTTGAAATAATGGTAGGTAATTTTCTAACACAAAACTATAAAGAAATAGCAAGCCCGGTAGTAGATAGATAATTATAGAAAAATGTTCCTAAGTAAAAAGAGATCACAAAAAATAATAATTGGCACATAAGTGTAGAAGAATGTGAAATAATCTCCCATAAAGAAGATGCAACAAAATAACTACAGTGGATGGTGATTGATAATGAACACCGACAACAGCTATCAAAACAACTAAGAAGGACAAAGAAAAAAGTAAGAAAATGATATCCCTAAGTAGAAATTCAGAAAAGGGGAATAAAATAAAATAAAAGTTATACCAAATAAAAAATTGTTAAATAATAATAACAAGTTGTGTAACAATAAAAAAATTATTAATTAATATAATATCATAGAGGATGAAATAAATAATCAACACACATAATGTTTAAGGGAAACAAAAAGAGAAAATGTTTGATTATGATTAGTTTTTCAGTTTTAAATGTATATAACAAAGTATATGGTTCAAGAAAAGGATCTATAATCATATTTATAATATTTTGGAATTAGATCCAGATAGGTATATTGTTAGGAAAATTCAACCTTCTTTTGAAGTCCATTTTATATAACAATATTTTTTATAGTTAATTGTTATTATTTTGGATAGATATGTTTAGGAGTATAGTAAAATGGTAAAATGATTTTAATTATAAGATACTTGTGATATAAGAAATTTAAAACAACATAATGAGTATTTATATTAACCATAATTATTTCAAAATAAATTATGGTAAATAAAAATAATATATTTAACATCCTTCACTCATTTTAAATTTTATCAATTAATAGTTTTATATGATAAAATAATACAAAACAAATGTTAAATGGTGAAGACAACTAGAATTTTTTCAAATAACTCGATTTTCATTTCCATTTATTCAAGGGCAAGAATACTATTTTCTATCTTCCCAAATATTAAAATGATATTCTTGATTATTACTATAAATTTCATATATTTTATAAGGAATTATATCATATAAAAATGAAAAATAAATGTAATAATTGATAGATAAACAAATAAAATATTCAATCTTGTTGGAAAAGACAAATTATCATTCATTTCAACACTATTATTTTATACTATGGAATGAAAAATATTCACACACTAAAACTCTAGAAACCCTTAGTGAGGTGGTGTTGGGGATGATTTTCATCAAAATGATTCCTTAGTAATAGTTTAATGTCTTTTCATGAAGTACATATTTAAATTTTCCAATAGAAAACTAATACATTATTTTATGAAACTGTGTATGCATAAAGATATATTTTATTGAAAAAATCATAATGAAATGAAGGATTGACAAATCTGATAATATATATCCAGTTTTTATTATGAATGAATTAATCACCTCAAGAAGGATCCATATGAATATATTGTGCATAATAGATTTCTACCTTATGAAGAAAATGAAAATAAATTAGACATATGAATAGTACCTAACCTTGGGATAAGTTCATGATAAAATAAAATATATAAAACCTTAATTCCTTTTTAAATTTTCAAATAAGGAATATGAAATTAATTTTAAAAAAGAAGGTATCTTTTGGATTTTTTGCATCCATTATATAGATAAATAATCAAATATCGGGGTTCATGGGTGTGGGATTAAAGTATAAAAATAGTAAAATGGCGTTTCTATGTTGAAGGATGTATTATTATTTGATTTATGAAAATTATTATAGAAGTAATTTAGTTTATACAATATGTGAGATATAGCAGTTTTAAATATATAAGGTCTGAAATAGTGACCAATTGTTTCTCTAGCATCTGGTTTCATATATAGAACTCATAAAAAATTTATCACTTAAATAAAACCAAGAATAATGATATTTTCAAATACAAATTAATTCATATATATAAATTAGTAAATATAATTAAACAAATAAAGAAACAACAAAATGGTTTTCTAATTCATTATAATTCAGATATTTTCTAAAGGGTTTATAGAAGCACTAGAATTCAAAAAAATAAATCCAAAAAAAGTGATATAATGTATTGATTAAATAGAATCCAATCAAATAGTATTATGCCTCCAAATATAATGTTCAAAATTGGTTAATGATTTTTTAAGAAATTGTAAACTAATAAAATACTATTTATGATATTGGTGATTCTACTATTAAAATAAAATTTAAATGTGTTTATATGGTTTATATAGAAGAATATTAATTTGATTGATATTTAAATCCCTATATTTTTCAAAAAATTATTTAATATACTAGATTAATGTATAAAAAGAATACATATAAATTAAATGTATTATAAAATAAAAACATTTATACTATCATTGGATGAGAAATTTTTAATTCATTTTTTTCAAATTTAAACATCATGTTTCTAAAATTATTTGGAATCCATCCCCTGTTAATATTTTATTTTTTATTGAATATAAAAATTAGTTTAACTATTAAATTTTTTTAATACAAATATCCCTATCATTTGATGTATTAATAATATTCTACTTCATTGGAAAATTAATAAAATTTATGTATACAATGTCATACCAATAATTTTTCACACAAGAGATGACTATAAAATTAAATTTCACCCAAGAAATTTATTTATATGTTTATGATATAATTAATATTTTCCTCAGCTACAATAATACATCATTATTTGATAGTTATAAAAATTACAACTAGCCAATGGATAATTATTTCACTATAATATTCACTAAATGTTTAAGTGACATTAAAATTGTTCACATAAAACATTAAGTTAAATTTTTATTAAAATATTTAGAGAAATAATTATTGAAAATATAATGAAACTAGTGAGAAATATAGTAAAAAATTTATTTAATCTATCAGAAAATAATTTTGAGAAACATTCAGTGGTTTCATTAATAGTTTCAACTCTTAGTAAAACTTACTATCTTCGAAACATTAATTACACTTTTGGGGAAACATGGCCAGGGGACACTTATTGATGACCTTCAATTATCTCAATTAAAAAAGAGGCATTAAAATCTCTACTATACATTTAAAATTGAATGTTTTTTATTAAATACATTGTTAAAAAATTATATAAACAACAAATATGACTTATAAGTGGAAATACATTCCTTATTTTCCATTATAAGTAGAAGGAAATTCACTAAAATTAATAATAAGTTGGACACACACAATCATACTCGGTTGTTCAAAAATACCTGTCTCCAAAATACTAGTGATATTTATATTTTCCTAGATTGTTTAAAATTATGTTCTAAATGAATAATAAAAAAATGTTTATAGTGAATACAACATCCGATCAAATCTCTACACTAACTACACTACCATTATCGACAGTAGAACTAAAAAACTAGATTTTATCACAACAACCCCAATACTGTGCAATTTGAAATTAACACATTCACAATCTAACCAAAAAATGTAAACTCCATAATTTTCATATATTTTTTCACACTAAAATTGGAAAAACCATAAAATATCTAAAAATGATTCTCCACCAAAAAAATTTCAACCATTTATTTGAAATATCATAAATTATAACATTTGATTTCGATCAAAATGAAATTACATTTTAGTGAAATTTAGGAAATGGATTTAACACATTTTTATAAACATTGAAATTATAATTGATGAGTCAATGAATCCTTGAAATCCTTTTATTTAATCATGATAAACATTACCATAAAATTGATTTAAAATAAATATTGTTTTAGTTTATTTTTTATGTAGAATATAAATTTAAAATTTTAAATCAGGTGAATATAAATTTGAGATGTAGGGCATGAAAATATAGTGATATAAATTTCCATGTTATATTTAATTTACCATAGGATGTATCAATGTAGTGGAATAATTTTTTATCATTGGTATGTGTGGACTTTCATTGAATCTTTTATAAAATAGGGGTTCATATTTATGATGGATCTGTTATTGAACCCATGGATTATGGAATGTGTACATTAGAGGAATTCATATAAATTTTTCCTAATACATTATAGATTATAATATCATTGTGATATAAAAATACATTGAAATAATTTCTTTTCATTTTGAATCTTGTAGTGTCTTATTGCAGAGTGTGCTTTTAATTGTAGTAGTTTTTTATTCGAAGAATTTTTTATTATAGAATCTCTTTATGAGGTATCATTGTATGTTATCTTGTTTTATTATTATAATAATTAATCTTATGACCATTTTTTCAGTATTCATATAATTTTTTTATGTAAGAATATTCCTAATTTATCAATTTTGGATATTATGAATCTATGTGAAAGTTATTCCCATAAGGTTAATGATCATATTCCTGGGATTTGAATCTATAGTGCATTGAGGTTATCAAGAATCATATCATGGTATAATTTTTTTGTTTCTAAATTTTTAACAATAAAATTAGTTATTGGAATGGGATACTTAGATTCAATTCAAAGACACCCATATTACATTAACAAAAGGAAAAGACAACCATGATTGGAGGGTTTTGTCTTTTAAAAATACTCGTTAAAGGATTTCTTTGTTTTTTATGTAATAATATATGTTTATTTTGTTAAATAATGTGAATATAGGTTTTATTAAATGTTTTTCTTCCACTAATTTTAAATTAGTTTTACCGATGTTCTAATTTTTACTCTATTTACAAACTCTGTTAAATCAGTTTATCTGATGTTCATAACAACAAGTAAACTGAATTCGAAAGAGGTAAATGTTATAAATTTATAATCAATAATATTATTGGATCCCTCATGTATATTTACATTTTCTTTTAATTTGGTACAAATTTTCAGATCATAAATGTATCTTTGTTTCGATACATAATTTTTTCTATGTGAGCACAATGTTTGTTCTATTATATATAAAATAGAGCAAATCACTCATGAAAAAAACATTTCGATATAAGATATCATTTCATACAAGATCATACAAAATATGACACAAAATTATAAATCTTATTGGAAATAAATATCACATTTGTAACAACATGATATTTTAGAATATATTTCTCTTTAAATAATTTGATTTCATCAGTATTTTGTGTTATATGAAACACTAAGTTCAAACAATCAAAAATATACTATTGAAATATTATTATGTGATTTTTATCACATATCCATTACATCATCATGTATGATTCATAATCTGTAAATTATTAAAATCTTATGGTTATTAATGTATATAATTATTTCATTGGTTATCAATTAAATTGAAATTAAAAAAAACTATTTGAAAATAAAAATGTTTTTTTTTCTCGAAAAATATTTTTATGGACCCAATGTATTTTTATCTGAATAAATAAAATCAGTCAGTATTTTTGAACGGTTTTAATTAATTTGTCCATTATTATGAAATAAATAATTTTAACACTCATTTAATATCTTTTTTAACCATGGGATAAAAATAAACAATGTATTGTACATAAAATTGTACTATTCTAAAAATATTTTTTTCATCGTTTTCTGTGAATATATTTAAAATTAACTTCTTAAACTTATAAAAATTTAATATTGAAAAAAAATTATTATTTTGAATCAATATGTCCTCATTTGGTAAATAGGCCTCTTTAATTTTTAAGAATTATAAATAGTAATTGAGGTAAAATCTACTATCATGGTAAAGGGTAAATCAGGATATCTAGGATAAAACAAAGTGATAAGACCATTTTTTCTTAATAATTCATTTTGGATGAATTTAATTAAAATTTTATGATATTCTTCTATAAATTTATTATAATTATTGGCACATATACATTAAAATGACATATATAATATTTAATGGAAAGAAAGTTATAATGTTTTAGTCTCTTAGTTTTAAATATACCATATATGAAAACATAGGGAAAAAATAAAGATATGAATGAATATACATGTATAATTTTAGAGAAATGAAATTATTTTCATGGTGAAAATTTATTTATAATTATTATCAATCTTATAATTACATTAAATGCTAGCATAATTCTAATATAGTATTTATAAAATTAATAAAGAAAGAAAATAAATAATTTTGAAAATATAAAATGTAAAATGATTTTGGATATATATATTGTTAAATATAATTTTTATATTAATATAAAATATTAGTGATGTGTAAAAATATTATATTATAATTTAATCACTGTGTTGGTTTCATTTTTGTCAAATTAAATGAATAGTTTCAATATTGACATTAATGAAATTTTATAATAATTTTTTTTATTTGATGATTTAAAAATAATAATAATGTTATAATATTCCATGTGAATGACATATTAAATAAATAATCATATATGTTCCATTAGTGAGTCACATTCCCATTTATGGTAACATTCTTAACTGTTAATGGTTAAAATTTTTGTTACCACAATTACGGTTAAAAAAATTAATAAAGGTATTAATAAAATAAATATACATTATAATGAAAATGAATCCAATATAAATTTAATTATTTTAATTTAGTTATTAAATAGATATTTTATGTTAAAATTAATGGCCATTTAAAAAGAATTAATGAGAATGATTTTTTTACATTTTGATCTTTTAATAAATTTAAAAAGTGTCTCTCACCACAATTATAAATATAGAACCTTCTCTTCTCACATAATAACATATTTTTATCCTTCTAAATCAACCATACTATACTAAAATAACTTATAAACTTAATTATACACATTATATTAGTATTTTCAATCCCAAAATACAAATGTGAGGATCCTTAATAAGAGATATAAATGAGTTCTTTCAAAGAAGAGGTAATCACATTTACCAATCACTTTTTCAACTTCTTATTTTACTCCCCTAAATATAGTGGTTCTATCCTAAAATAATAACATATTTATCATCAATATACTAATGTTTTATTAACAATAAATTACTATTATCCACCCTCATTCCCATCAAATGGGATGTGAAAGTATTACTTGTGCATATGCATGGCATACCATCTACATGTATATATGTAATTCATTTCAAAACAACATATTTCATGGATGGTTATTATGATGATTTTAAAAAATATATATCATAATTATAATTTAATCATAATATGTTAATTATAATATCACATTTATCTTCTTAACATCTTGTCTATTGGAAAATGATAACGTCTATCTTGTGTAAGTTTAGATTCTCACCTCCACGAAGCAGTGTTATTTGTATTCAATTTCCACATTACAAGGATGGTAATAAGGATAGATATAATCAGTATATACTGTATATATGTCAAAATAATGAATTTTTAATTATTAATTAATATTTAACTTTATTTCATTCCAATCGACAAAAAGGGAAAAACAACATTCATGCGTATGCACGGCTTACCATCATAGTAAATGATGTAATTTATTTTTCTATCTCAGTATTTTATGGATGAGTTTTAATATATATGTATATGTAACTAATATAAATAATATTTTTATAATTATTAACAATATTTATATTATTTAAATATGATGAATGTAAAAATAACAAAACTACTAAACCAAAAACATATATTTAAAAGAAACATATATCACCGAGAATAATTATTTTAATAAATAATTATATATAAATGGGTGATAAAATGTTATAATTAAATAATATATGGTATGATATATTTTATTACTATTATATTATATAAATATAATAAATCTATATTTATTATAGTGGTTTTTCAAACATGTACAATGGAATTCAGACATGAGTTAAATGGTTTTCATCCCAATTATATATTTGTTTGATACAGGATATATTTACAACTTGTTTATTTCATGTGATGTGTATACTATACATGAACAACATCAATAATGATTTTTATTAAATTTTTTGGGATTTAAACATCCATATAATTTTATTTCATTCATGGTGATTACGATCAAAATGTTAGCAAAGAGATAAGGGGTTTAGTTAAAATCTCATTGTTTATCAGGATTGTTTATGATTTAGTTTTTGAGGATGGATTCAAATGATATACCACATAATAAAATCATTAATATTATTCTCATGTGGTTATTTCTTAAATTACATGTTTTACTTTCATTTTAATTTTTTTACGAACTAAATATACAAAAGTAATGTTTTTATGGAAAATAATCTTTCTTTCTCTCTTCAGTCCAAACTCATTTCATTTTAATGTTGAATTTTTCTAAAAATGTTTTTTTAATATTATTATTATTATAAATTAATTTTAATGTCATTTTTACACATGTATAGGTTTTTACACATGGTATTTAAAGGAATATTCTTGTTATTTTCTAAACGGGGTACTTTTGACTTTCAATTTTTTTTAAAAGGAATGATTTCTTTTAATTTTTATGACATGAATATAATTTCCCACAATCAAAACCACTCAATTCAAGGATATTCCACAATAATTATCTATATTTATTTTCAAAGATAATTTTTTAATTATTATATTAGAAATTATTATTAGTTTAAATTAGTAAATACAATGATAAAATTATATTCTCCTCGTGAAACATTCAAATGAATATATTAAATAAAATTCAAAATATTATAACACCATTTTATTCTAATTATGTTTTACTGGGGATGTAATCCAATGATAAGATCATTATTATTTCTTTATATGTTTTACGATTATTATGATAATATGTTTTTGAATCTTTTTTCATCTTCATTGGGTTATGATATGAGCAATTGATGAAATTATTTTGAAACACATTTATCTTAATTTTTTTTTTCTATTATTAAATTATTATAAAACCTAGTTATTGTTCGTGTGTATTGATAAGATGAATGTTTTATGATCGTTTGGAACACATATTTATTATTTTAATTTTTTGTTTTGGTGTTCCAGGAATTATATATCCCTCAAATGCATGTGGTAAATATCGATATCTCATTAGACAAATGAGAGAAGAATGGGGAGTAAAATCAATTAATTAAGGGCGTCTAATGATAATGTTAGTGTTGGCAGTGAACTATGAATACTATGATGTTTTGGGGAGTGACTACAATCCCATATGACTCTCTTGGTAGTCAGTACTGACTATTATGAAAATGAATTTCTATGTATATATGGATGACACAAACACATGTCTAGTGCTAATATAATGGTCTCATGACTTATGTTATTCGATTATAATATGAATAATATCTAATGAACATCCAATCATTATTCCATGACTCAAATTATGATATATGACATGTAGGGTGTAATCATAAAATTATATTATCATGTACTCATACCATTTTTCTTATATTATGTTTTAGGGATCGTTGTTATCTCCCTTTTTTGACTTATTAATCATCTTAGATCATCATTTCTTATTTTTAGATTTCCCTAGGATATTAAAATGTTTATTAAACATGATATGTCTAAGAAAAAATCTAGTCATGGATATTTTATTGGAAAATGATGTAGTACACTTACTAATTATATGTTTATGTATCCAGGTTTCCAAATATACTACACTATACGATTATAGCAAGGATCATTATGTTATGTATTCAATATCTATATTTAAATATGTAATATCTATGAATGATATTAAGGTTCGTTATAGATAGATTAAATTAATGTTTTATATTACCTTTGGAAGAAGATTGAGAAAAAATTAGTCAAAACTCTTGGGGTATTTCTAAGTATAGAATAATATCGTAATGTTTTGATAACTATATTCTATGGACTAGATTAAACCTACGGTTTAATTGATTTAAAATAAGTTGAAATCATTTAGATATATTATAAATGATTCATTTAGATTCTGTGATTTTATATTAGGATTATTGTTGTTCACAATATGATGTTGGTTCTTTTCCATGGATAAAACCTTAAATAATCATGGAAATGAGAAACAAAACATATAATGAAATTATTTTCCACTTGGGAAACCAATGTTATAGGACCTATAATAAAAATACTTTTTTATGATCACAAAACATTATTAAGATATGAATCATACTGATCATACATATGACAAAAGGAGTGAAAATTGTTCCATTGAGTCCTTGATGTAGAAATTTACCCCTTATTTTAGTGGGTCAAGTGATGCATTAGTTATGAGAAATGGATCAACACCATTAAAATATATTTCTCGATATCTGGTGTTCCGAGAATGAAAAAATCCTTTTTTCGATCATTTAGAAGGAAAAGTGGATAAATGGTGGATTCTTATAGAGAATATCTCGAAACATGATGAAATTGACACAATGGAGTGGGATGAGTTTAAGGGATTATTTACTAATAATTACATTCTTTGTATTATTCATATTAAAATAGATAAGGAATTCCTTAATCTAAATCAGAAGGATAATAAATATGTTGGTACATAAAAAGTAAATTTTAAGAGAATTTCAATGTATTATTATGTTATATTCATACATCATAAAATAAAGGATGATCAATTATTCAATTTATTAATTCCAAATTATTAAAGGGTGTTATCCATAAGATAATTCATTAGTTATGAAGAAGTAATTAAATGTGTTATATATTTGTATATTTATATTAGTGTTAAATTTCCATCTCATAGTTTTGATAAGAATAAAATGCTTGATTTTATTATAAAATTATAATAATCATGAATGGAATAAGATGAGATATCCTTTATGAAAAATGTTGCGAAGGAAACATGGTGGAAATTCTCTTATGGGGACTGGTAAATTTTTTATATTTGGAGAGTATGATCATCAAGATATTTAATACATAAATTATAAGAAGAAGATAGATAAAGATATGAATTGGTAGAAGGATCTAATGAATTTACCACCCTCATCTAGTTTTTCAAATTTCGATAGTATATATATTATACTGACCAATGCACAAATTTTAATGTTAATGGTGATGAATAATATTGAAATCATCTTATGATGAGTAAAAATAGTAAATATCATGGAATACCAATTTTCATGAGGGGTACAATTATGATGTGTTGAAAGGTAAACTTAACATAATATCAAGTAAATTATTCTTCCCTTATTTGTGATTGGTGGAATTTGCTTCTTGAAAATATTTTTACTCTCCCTCTAGTGGAATTTAATCATATTGTTCATTTTTAGATCATATTATAGAAATAACACTTCAATTTTCAAGAAGGGGATATCACCTTTGATATTCTAAACCCACATATGATTTTTTGTATGTGGGATTATAAAATTAAAATTTTTATGGAAATTAGATCCATTTCATGTGTCATGATTAATATTCCATATGTATTTTTATATAATATAATTTTTTAGAAAATTATTATCAAATATATGTATATTTTATGAGGGTTTGTTATTGTTTTTTGAAAATAATTTCAGAGTCTTCACCAAATTTTGATATTGTGTTCTCAATTGAACTCATACCTTGTGCTAAAACAATTTTTTAAAATCTATATACAAAGTCCCATCTTGATTTTCATGAATTAATGAATAAACTCCAAGAGAAGCGTTACAAGGGAATCATTTTTCAATGTGTGTCACCTTGGGGTGCATAATTTCATTTTTTATGATTTATAATTAATCATAATTACTCTATATTGATTATTGGGATCATATAAATATCATAATCATGAACAAGTATCCCCTACACTATATTTATGTATTGATTTCTAAAGAACATTGAGATAAATAAATTTCTATGATTTCCCATCATTCTATATATAATCAATTTAGGGTCAAGAAGGATGATATATCAAAGACAACATTAAATATAAGTTAGTGACATAATTAATTATAGTGATTCAATTTGGCTTACTAATTCCCCCATAATATTTAGGTATTTAATTAGTAGATTCTTTAACGATTACCTTAACTAGCTTTATGTATTATTTTTATATTAAATTATTATATATTCAATGTGCAAGGAATAGCATGAATATCAGTAGAGAATTGTTCTAAAGACATAGAGTAATAAGAATTTTAATAAAAAAAATAACCATTTTGAATTTATCATAGGACTTTTTCATTATTAGGTCATATATTCTCATGATAGGGTATATCAGTATATCCTTCGTAGATATATTTTATTTATCTTGGGAATATACCAACCATTAGGATCTATATCCATAGATTTCTTTGTTTTCAGGAATATTATTATTGATTTGTGGAGAATCACTCTTGAATGTTTAATTCATCCACCAAGTCATCTCGGATGGGAGATAAATTCATTTGTATAGATAAATAGCTATAAATTTTTATAAATGGAATGATAAGGAAATTCAATGTAATTATAGTTACTTTTCTAATCAATAAAGAAGTTTTTTTGGCCTATAATGACTCATCGAAGAAGGTACTAGGATTCGTTCACATGCTGAATGATATGATGATATATTTTTCATCAGGCGAATTGAAATTTCAAGATCAAAATTGTCCTTCTCATAATTAGGAGTAACCTTTGATAATTTCCACATTTAAGATATATAGGCATTACCATTCAATGTAATGGTGTGATATATATGCTGAAAGCAAATGATTAATGTATATAATATGTCATAAAGGCATGAATATGCACCTGAGATGTAGGGTTAATCTATTTAATGACTATTAATTTTCAATAAATTATCACCCTAGGATAGAAAACATGGTTGATGATGCTCTATGTTGAAATGATGATGATAAATTATCTATGATAAGAATCACTAAAGATGTATTATTTCTATATCCAAAAAGGATGGATCTATAATCCTTGAAAGAGAGAACTATAATCATTATCAAATAAGTGATCAACCATCTATCTATATAAAGATTAAAGTGGAATAAAAGGAACATGTTGATACACAATAGATGGTGAAAAATTTGCTTTATTTTAACCATGATTTTAATAGAATGGTATATTTATGAAACCTCATTTGGGTTTCATCAATACCAGATTTGATGGAGCTATTGTATGAGGCTCATAGTTCATTAGTCAATATTAAAACTTAATGTATGATTATGTTTAGAGTATAATTGAGTATTTATGGTGGCATATCATGAAGATAGATATTTTTCAGTTGGTATCCCAATTCATAGTATGTCATCAAGTTAAGGCTAAGTGATAGAAGTCTATGTTGATGTTTCAACATTTACCCATACAATAATCAAAATAGATGAACACCACTGTAAAGACCCGTAAATTTCAAGGAATTTTTTTTAATTTTCTTTGGAATTTTACAGGAACGCAGTTTCTGACGGCACCTGATTCTGAGGGCCGGTGTGCCCGGAATCATTTTCCGAAGTTTGGCTCGGGTACGTTCAGTGAACGGACGAGCGGGTTTTTCTAACTTTTGAATCGGTGCCCGGAATCAAATTCTAAGGGCACCAATAGAATCGTAGCACCGGTAATTGCATAGAAACGCCTCTTCCGGAGTTGCGTTTGCTCGGGTGTGGTTTTTAATTTTTCGGGTTTAAAGTTATGAAATAAAATAAAGATGTGCGATAATTTTATTTTAATTTCACTTTAAGCCTCTTGAAAGCCACATAAAGCTGCTTAAGCGGAGTTGTTACGGATAGGGTGATATCCAAAATATCCTACCCACTTGGTAGGATATTTGTGGGGTGGGGCCCACATGAGCCCCACCGTTTCTTTTCCGCTAAGTAACGCACCCACGAAAACCCAACATTATGAAAGTCAACTGACTCGTTTTCTAATATTCTTAACGCACCATTTTATTGGGCGGTTTTATTCATTGAATTAAATGGGTGGTTTATTCGTTGAAATTAATTCTATGAATTAATTTCATTCGTTTCTTTACATGTTTTCGTTTTGTTGCGATGTTAATAAAATAAGGCCAACACACCCTCCATTGGAAATGATGTGTTAAACCTTTGAAAAACCTCTAAGAATTCTTCATCCTCTTTCGCGAAGAACGCGAAGAACGCGAAGAACGCCGGCCTCCGACAAAGAACGCCGAACCCGTGGAAATTGACAACGTGACGCCGTGTGTCGCGACGCCAACGTCTCCTCTCCCGCAACGCTCTTCGGTGACGTTCCTTCCTCCACGACAAAAATCATTGATCATCCGTTGAGGTGAGAGTTTTCGATTCTTTAAATTATTTTTTGGTTTTTAACTCAAGATGGATTTAATTATCAAAATTAAATCTGTTGTTCTTGAACCTCGGAGTTCGTCAACGCACACCGTATTCCGTGACGACGCGACGCCCTTCCGCGATGATGTGACGCCTTCCGCGACATGATGATCCCCTCCTACCGCGACGAACAAATCCGCGAAGAACGCGTGTGCGACGAATTGACGAGGTAGGGGTTGTTGTGAAATAATGTCTATTCCCGTGATCATTTATTTTAAAATAATGAACCCGGTTTCATAAGAATAGTTTTAATTTATTAAAATTTTTGTTTCATGTGTTGAATAAATTATCCTGACTGTTGTTATCTAACGCGGAGGGTGCGGGCCAAACGAACACAGCCCGACAACCCTATGTCGTTCTTCGTTGTTGTACGGGATTGGTGGGCGACGAAAAAACGTGACACAAGGGTGATTTGATGTTTCCGCTGTGAAGAACGGAACCCGGGAGGAGCACCGGCGCAGACGGGAAGGAAAACGGACCACCGGAGCAACACCGGTGGCCTGCAGAAGTCTCTGGCGGCGCCGGCGGGTGGAGGTGCCGACGCCCCGGCACGCCGCCGGACAAGGCCGCCGCGGCTTCAGCCGCGGCGGCCAGTGGACCCGCGGCGGCGCGGGTCCTGCTCGCACGCACGGGACGCGGCGACATGCCGCGTCCGCTGATCCAGCGCGACCCCACGCGGGGCCGTGGCACCTCCAACCCGTGGGGGCAACGCACCGCGGCATCCGCGCTGCTCGGCCGCTCGGCCAAGCCGAGCTGGACTGGCCGCGCCGGGCCGGGCCGCGTCCTGGCCGGACCGGACCGGGTCCAGCCGGTTCGGACCAGGCGGGTCAACACGGTTCGGGTCGACCCGGTTTGGCAGACCCAGCGGGGGTCGGGCCGGGACGGCCCGGGCTCAGACCCCCGTCCTCAGACCGTTTTTGGTCTTTTGCTCGTAACATGAGCTACAGGCCTTCAAACAACGCGCTGTTAGCGGCAACGTGATCCTTGGATCGGGATGGTCGTTTTGGTATATCTCACTCAAGGTTTCGGAATACTTTGGGTTCGGCCGGTTTGGTTCGTACACGAAACCAACCGGGCCCTCGGAGCGGAAACACTCATATCTTGAGCTCCAGACGTCTGATTGACGTGCCATCGACTTTTTTTGAATCCTCTAAGTGAGACAGATCTTTTGGCTCACTCCTCCCGAGGATTGGACGCAGGTGGAGTTCGGTCGGGTTGGTTTTACCTTAAAAACCAACCAGGCCCCTGGGACGAAAAAGCCAATAACTCACAGACCGGGCGTCCGATTGATGCGTCGTCTACGACGTTGAGTTCCTGTTGTCGATACGGAACTTTTGGATACATCAACCATGGACTTTGTGTCAGTTGATGTATCAGCCTCTCGGCTCGTGGAGCGGACCCTCCTGAACGAGCTTGCTGTGTGAGGGAACCCTAGTGCTGGCTGCAACTGCTACTATGACTGCAATGACGACTGTGCAGAGATCCTCAGTGGACTGCGACGATGACTGTGCAGAGATACACAGTGGACAACGACGATGACTGTGCAGAGATCCTCAGTGGACTGCGATGACTACTGGACTCAGCAATCCTACATGGATCAGTGCTACAGATCCTGTGGAGATCCGATCCTGTGTGGGTCTGCGCTCAGCGGTTCTGTGTGAGCCAGCACCTACAGGTCCTATGTGAGACCGATCCTGTGTGGGACTTTGTGGGGGTTAGTTACCTGTTGATCCTGTGTGGGTCTGATCCTATGTGGGTCATTGCGGGGGTTAGTACCTTTCGATCCTTTGTGGGTCCGATGACTTAGATGGATCAGTGATCATCTATATCGTCATAAAAGAAGTATACCTGTGTGAGCTGAATCCTGTGTTACTCTCCTTTGTGGATTTTGTTGAACTATCCTGTGTGGATTTACTATTTACTCTCCTTTGTGGATTGTGTTAAACTATCCTATGTGGATTACTTTTGCTCTCCTTCGTGGATTGTGTTGTTCTATCCTGGGTGGGTATACGTTTTTCTTTCATATGTGGACTGGGTTGTGCTTGGGCTCGAATGTTGGAGCCGAACGGGAGTTGATGACTTAGGTATATGTGTGGGCATATACCTAAGCAGTGAATATTGTTATTTCGTGATTGTATCTTTCCTTTGTGGTTTATCCTTTGTGGATTTTGGGAGACCTTCGGGGGCCTCGGGGGCCTCGGGGTCCCTTCTGAGAAGCTTATACTCACCCCTGCATGGGCTATGCCCGCACTTCGTTGTGTTGGTTGCAGACGACGGACAACTTTGATCATGGTGGAGGCTTGTGGAGTAGGACGGTACCTGGAGGTGGACCACTGGGCATGACATACTCGGAGCGGACGGCTGGGCCGAGGAGCTGTGGAGACAATCTGTACTCACCCTTCAGGTGGGACTTCCAGAGGACGGCTCGACACTGCGGCTTTTCTTTTCAGTTGATGTTTTCCCCTTTCAGTTGTACTTTACAGTTGGGCTTGTATTTCTGGCCCCTTTTACTTTCAGCACAGCTTGTTATAGTTTTTACTTAGTGTTTACTTTTCCACTTGCTTACTCTGTGGTGCTTGTTTATTTTTCAAAGGCAATGCCTTCCCTTTTTCAGTGATTTATGCCTTGGTCCTAGTCGCCAGCCCCTGGCCTATGGAAGGCGGGCTTGGGGTAGTCACAACACGGGCCCCGTGGACGGGTCGTGAAAAATTGCTATCATAGGTGGTCGGTTCTACCGCAGACTCTGATCTTTCTTCTATGTGAAGAAATAGTGTTTAGCATATTGAGTGTGGTTATCAGTCCAGAGAGTCCAGTGTTGGTGCGGCGGCCGACGTATCCGTACACCAGGATCCTGACTTCTGATTTCCGACTTAATGCACGAAAACATTGATTGCATGTCTGTTTCAAGTTTTCTTTGTGATCACTTGTGTCAGCTCACCAGGTATACTGTTCTCACCATGGCGCAGTTGTTTTCTTTTCAGGATGGCCCGACGACGGCAGCCAGCTAGGGTTCCGAGAGTAGAGTGCGACGACAGCCCGCCGAGCAATGAGGCCTCGGTGCAGGGCCCTTTGACAGCGGAGGCACCGGCGGTACCTCTACCCTCCGAGCGTCCGATGCTCCCCGCCATGACCGCTGACGATGCACATCTCCTCGGGACTCTGCACGAGTTCCAGCGCCAGCGACCACCCAGGTTTCGTGGGGAGACGGACCCCCAGGCAGCCGAGGACTGGCTGGAGGTGGTCGTACGAGTTTTTAGGCTAGTGAGGACACCAGTAGACCTCATGGTGATCCTCGCGGCAAGCCTACTGCACGCAGCAGTAGGACGATGGTGGAGTTTAATGCTCCAGGTGCACGACAAGGCATCTCTTCTCTGGACGGAGTTCGAGAGCCTCTTCCGCTCAGAGTTCTTCCCAGCCACCCTCCGTCTGGTGCGCATCCAGGAGCTTCTTCAGCTGCGGTAGGGCAGCTTGACGGTCCCCCAGTACGTGGCGAGGTTTACCGATCATTCTCTCTACTCGACCGACATGGTACGGGACCCCTTCTTCTGGGCCCACACCTTTGAGCAGGGTTTGAGACACGAGATCAGGGCATCGCTGATCTCCCTCAGCATTCCGACTCAGGCAGGAGTACTAGAGCGAGCCCTTCTGATCGAGAGTTTTCTTGCTGAGACTTCTCCAGCAGCTAGACCTACCGCAGGGCGGCAGGTAGCGGAGTCTTCAGCAGCAGGTAGCCGACGGATGACTCATGGGTCCAGGCAGACCCGACCTTCCGACAGACGACCTCGGGACACTGGCTCAGCAGTGCGGGGCACACAGCACGGAGTCAGTCTTTTGAGAGGCAGGCATCGCTACACTTGCGGCGGGCAGGGCCACATGGCTCGTGACTACCCGACCCGCCGTGCTGAAGAGCAGCAGATGGTGGAGGGGCCACCCAGGCAGAGGCGGAGGGTCGACCGTGGCAGTCTGTAGGGAGGAGGTGGAAGAGGAAGAGGAGGTGGTCGAGCAGCAAGTGGTGGGCGACGCTTTGAGGCTCTGCCACCACCACCACCAGGAGGTCCGCCCTGACCATAGGGAGCTGGTGGGCAGAGACAGGCACAGCTCCAGGAAGCGGATGCCTACGACCACGGCACGCCAGAGATGATTCGAGGTATGATCTGTGTCTATTCCACCCTTGCTGCAGTTCTTATAGACACAGGAGCGAGTTACTCTTTCATATCCACTGCCCTTGTTCGGAGCTCGGAGATTCCAACAGAGTCGTTGGCTTGATCCTTATGGCTAGAGACCCCTACGGGAGCAGACTCGATGATTACGCACTGGTGCCGGCAGTGTGAGCTTACTCTAGGAGGTTAGAGTTTCGGCTGAGATCTTCTGGTAGCGGCGACGAGGCCTTTCGATGTCATCTTGGTCATGGATTGGTTATCCACAGTCCATGCTCAGATTGACTATATTAGGCGCAAGGTGAGATGTGTGCGCACCAATGGGAGCAGGTTCAACTTCACCGGCAAGAAGGGGGGCATTTACAGCACAGGAGGTACTCTCGCAGAGGAGAGGACAGCCCATCACTAATCAGTTGGCTAGTCTCATCCGAGGATTAGTGGACGTGCAGATTCCTAGTTTTCTTACAGTGGTGGATCAGTACGCAGATGTCTTCCCCGACGACATTCCAGGGCTACCTCCTCACAGAGAGGTAGACTTTTACATTGATCTGTACCCCGGGACAGCCCCGATATACACTTTAGTGTATCAGATGGCCCCCGCTGAGCTTCAAGAGCTACGGGTACGGTTGGAAGACTTGCAGGGCAAGGGGTTCATCCGACTCAGTGTTTCACCCTGGGCTTCCCCGATTTTGGTTGCCAAGAAGGCGGACAGGAGCTTGCGACTGTGTGTCGACTATCGTCACCTAAACCAGGTGACAGTGAGGAACAAGTATCCGCTTCCAAGGATTTATGACCTCTTCGATCAGCTCAAGGGAGCACAGTGGTTCTTGAAGATAGACCTCAGTTCAGGCTATCACCAGCTCAGAGATCGAGACGAGGACGTGCAGAAGACGACCTTCAGGTGTCGGAATGGCCACTATGAGTTCTTGGTTGTGCCTTTCAGCATAACCAATGCTCCAGCAGTTTTCATGAGCCTCATGACTAGGATCTTCCAGACATACCTTGATCAATTTGTCATGGTATTCATTGACGACATTTTGGTATACTCGACCACGGAGGAGGAGCACGCCTACCACTTGTGGGTTGTACTAGACACACTCTGAGAGCACCAGCTTTATGTCAAGCTCTCGAAGTGCTAGTTCTGGTTACGTGAGGTCCAATTTTTGGGGCACGTCATCTCTGAGGAGGGAGTTGCAGTGGATCCTGCGAAGATCGAGGTCGTGCTAGCTTGGGAGCCACCTAGGCACGTGACGGAGGTGCAGAGTTTCTTGGGACTAGCCGGATACTATCAGAAATTTGTGTCGGACTTCTCCAGAGTTTCGGAACCACTCTCAGCTTTGACGAAGAAGGGGAAACCATTTGTGTAGTCAGACAGATGTCAGTAGAGCTTCCAGGAGCTGAGATAGAGAAGGACCAGCGCGCCTAACTTGAGGTTGCCTGAGGAGGGAGTAGGATACGTAGTCTACTGCAACGCGTCAGGAACCGAACTCGGATGTGTCCTGATGTAGGAGAAGGCTGTGATTGCCTATGGATCACGTCATTTGAGGCCGCATGAGTAGAACTATGCTACCCATGACCTGGAGTTAGCAGCAGTGGTCTTCGATCTGAAGACATGGTGACACTACCTGATGGGCGAGCGCTTTACAGTCTTTTCTGACCACCAGAGTCTCAGGTACATCTTCTCTCAGAAGGACCTGAACCTGAGATAGCAGTGATGGCTCGAGTTCCTCCAGGAATATGAATTTGAGATAGTCTATAATCCTGGGAAGGGGAACGTAGTAGCCGATGCCCTCAGCAGGAGGATGGGAATTCAGCTTCTTGAGGTGGTGATAGAGCAGCTAGCCGGTTTGAAGATATCCTTGTGACAAGCACTCCTCCACTACTGCAGTGGTTCAGAGAGGCACATCGTGGGGACGCCGACTGTGAGACATAGCGTGTACAGATATCCTCGTGAAAGGAACCTGATGGTTTCTCCCTTGGAGCAGACCACGATGTCCTTTTCAGAGGAAGTACCTTGGTAGCAGTTAATTTTACGAGAGGAGGTGTTGAGAGAGTTTCACACTTCTCCTTTGGTGGTACATTTTGGAGTGGCGAAGATGTACCAGGACCTTAGATGACAGCACTGGTGGCCGGGCATGAAGAAGGCTGTGGCAGAGTTCGTTTCTCGATGCCTCACCTGCCAGCAGGTGAAGGCAGAGCATCTGGTACCAACAGGCTTGGTACAACCCTTGGAGGTCCCGGAGTGGAAGTGGGAAGGGATATTTATGGACTTCGTGATTGGACTTCCACGCACTTCCAGAGGTCACAGCTCCATTTGGGTGATTGCTGACCGACTCACCATGTTGGCACACTTCTTACCCATTAGAGAGCAGGGCTCAGTGGAGAGCTTGGGGTGTCTCTACATTCAGGAGATTGTACGGCTTCACAATGTGCCATCGTCTATCATCTCCGATCAGGGAGCTCACTTTACTTCCCGGCTTTGGAAGGGGTTGCAAGAGGTGTTCGGGACGCGGCTACGTCTGAGCACCGCCTTTCACCCTCAGGTGGATGGTCAGATAGAGAGGACCATTCAAACTCTCGAGGACATGTTCCGCGCATGTGTCCTTGACTTTGGTCGCAGCTGGGAGAACCATCTACCCTTGGTGGAGTTCGCGTACAACAACAGCTACCACCCCACCATCGGGATGGCACCATACAAGGCGTTGTATGGGAGACCTTGCAGATCTCCTTTGTGGTGGACAGACCCTGGGGAGTCAGCACTTGTGGGACCAGAGATGGTCCAGGCCACGACAGAGAAGGTCCAGGTCATCCAGGAGCAGATGAGGACTGATCAGAGCCGGCAGAATTCATATGCTGACAGGAGGCGGAGGCCACTAGAGTTTGAGGATGGCAACCACGTCTTCTTGCATGTCTCACCTCGACCTGGATTACAGAGATTTGGCCGAGGTGGCAAGTTGTCTCCACGCTTAATCAGACCTTTCCAAATCCTCAGCAGGATTGGCGAGGTGGTTTATTGCCTGGCTCTACCACCTCAGTTGCACCGGGTGCACGACGTCTTCCACGTATCTCAGCTGAGGAGATACGTGCATGACCCGACGCACATCATTGACCATAGGGAGCTAGACGTGGATTATAGGGCGACTTTTGCGGAGGTCCCAGTGGAGATCGAGGATCGACAAGAACGGGTCCTACGTGGACGATCGATTCCTCTAGTGCGCATCAGATGGCAGCATGGGAACCTCCAGGAGAGCACTTGGGAGTGGGAGGCTCAGATGCGTGCTCAGTACCCACATTTGTTTCCCTAGTTTATGATGTATCATTACGGGGACGTAAAGCCATGAGGTGGGTGTATTTTAAAGACCCATAAATTTCAAGGAAATTTTTTTCTTAATTTTCTTTGCAATTTTACAAGAACGCAGTTTTTGACGGCACCTGATTCTGAGGCCCGGTGTTCCTGGTATCTCTTTCCGAAGTTTGGCTCAGGTACGTTCAGTGAACGGACGAGCGGGTTTTTCTAACTTTTGAACCGGTGCCCGGAATCGAATTCTGAGGGCACCGATGGAATCGCAGTGCCAGTAATTTTTTAGAAACGCCTCTTTTGGAGTTGCGTTTGCTCAGGTGTGGTTTTTAATTTTTGGGTTTAAAGTTATGAAACAAAATAAAGTTGTGCGACAATTTTTTTTAATTTAACTTTAAGCCTCTTGAAAACCACTTAAAGCTGCTTAAGCAGAGTTGTTATGGATATGGTTCTATCCAAAATATCCTACCCACATGGTAGGATATTTGTGGGGTGGGGCCCGCACGAGCCCCACCGTTTCTTTTCCGCTAAGTAACACACCCGTGAAAACCCGTCATTATGAAAGTCAACTGACGTGTTTTCTTAGATTCTTAACACACCATTTAATTGGGTGGTTTTATTCATTGAATTAAATGGGCGGTTTATTCGTTGAAATTAATTCTATGATTTAATTTCATTCGTTTCTTAACACGTTTTCGTTTTGTTGGAATGTTAATAAAATAAGGCCAACACACCCTCCTTTGGAAATGATGTGTTAAACCTTTGAAGAACCTCTATGAATTCATCATCCTCCTTCGCGAAGAACGCGAAGAAGGCGAAGAATGCCGACCTCTGATGAAGAATGTTGAACCTGCGGAAATCGACGACGCGATGCCGTGTGCTGCGACTCCAACGTCTTCTTTCCCACAACGTTCTTCTGCGATGTTCCTTCCTCCGTGACAAAAATCTTTGATCATCCGTTGAGGTGAGAGATTTCGATTCATTAAATTCCTTTGTGGTTTTTAACTCAAGATTGATTTAATTATCAAAATTAAAACTATTTTTCTTGAACCTTGGAGTTCGTCGATGCACATCATATTCCGCGACGATGCGACGCCCTTCCGCGATGACGCGACGCCTTCCGCGACGTGACGATCCCCTCCTTCCTCGATGAACGAATCCGCGAAGAACGCCCGTGCGACGACTTGACGAGGTAGGGGTTGTTATGAAATAATTTCTTTTCCCCTGATCATTTCTTTTAAAATAAAGAACCTGGTTTCATAAGAAAAATTTTAATTTATTAAAATTGTTGTTTCATGTTTTTAATAAATTATCCCGACTGTTATTATCAAACTCGGAGGGTGCAGGCCAAACGAACACGGCCTGACAACCCTCCGCCGTTCTTCGTTGTTGTGTGGATTTGGCGGGCGACGACAAAACGTGACACAAGGGAGATTTGATGTTTCCGCAACACGATCCTTGGATCGAGACGGTCTTTTCTGTATATCGCACTCAAGGATTCGAAATACTTTGGTTTCAGCCAGGTTCGTTCGTACACGAAACCAACCGGGCCCTCGGAGTAGAAACGCTCATATCTTGAGCTCCGGAGGTCCGATTGACGTGCCGTCAACTTTTTTGGAATCCTCTAAGTGAGGCGGATCTTTTGGCTCACTCCGCCCGAGAGTTGGACGAAGGAGGAGTTCGGTCAGGTTGGTTTTTCCTTAAAAACAAACCGGGCCCCTAGAACGAAAAAGCCAATAACTCACAGACCGGGCGTCCGATTGACGCGCCGTCTACGACTTTGAGTTCCTGTTGTCGATACGGAACTTTTGTATACATCAACCACGGACTTTGTGTCAGTTGATGTATTAGCCTCTCGGCTCGTGGAGCGGACCCTCCCGAACGAGCTTGTTGTGTGCAGGAACCCTAGTGCTGACTGCAACAGCTACTGTGACTACAAAGACGACTGTGCAGAGATCCTTAGTGGACTATGACGACGACTGTGCAGAGATCCTCAGTGGACTCCAACGACGAATGTGCAGAGATCCTCAGTGGACTGCGACAACTACTGCACTCAGCAATCCTATGTGGATCAGTGCTACAGATCCTATGTGGATCTGATCCTGTGTGTCAGCGCTCAGCGGTTCTGTGTGAGCCAGCACCTACAGGTCCTGTGTGGGCCCGATCCTGTGTGGGTCTTTGCGGGAGTTAGTTAACTATTGATCATGTGTGGGTCCGATCCTGTGTGGGTCATTGCGGGGGTTAGTACCTTTCGATCCTTTGTGGGTCCGACGACTTAGATGGATCATTGATCATCTTTATCGTCATAGAAGAAGTATACCTGTGTGAGCTGAAACCTTTGTTACTCTCCTTTTTGGAATGTGTTGAACTATCCTGTGTGGATTTACTGTTTACTCTCCTTTGTGGATTGTGTTGAACTATCCTATGTGGATTAATTTTTCTCTCCTTCATGGATTGCTTTGTGCTATCCTGTGTGGGTATATGTTTTTCTTTCCTGTGTGGACTGGGTTGTGCTCGGGCTCGGATGTTGGAGCCGAACGGGAGTTGATGACTTAGGTATATTATGGGAATATACCTAAGCAGTATCGGTTGTTACTTCGTGATTGTATCATTCTTTGTGGTTTATCCTTTTTGGATTTCGGGAGACCTTCGGGGGTCTGGGGGTCCCTACTAAGTAGCTTATACTCACCCCTGCACGGGCTATGCCTGCACTTCGTTGTGTTGGTTGCAGACGACGGACAGCGCTGATCGTGGTGGAGGCTTGCGGAGTAGGACGGTACCTGGAGGTGGACCACTGGGCGGGACGTACTCGGAGCGGACGACTGGACCGAGGAGCTGTGGAGGCTATATGTGCTCACCCTTCAGGTGGGACTTCCAGAGGATGGTTCAACGCTGCGGCTTTTCTTTTCAGTTACTTTTTTCCACATTCAGTTGTACTTTATAGTTGGGCTTCTATTTCCGGCCCCTTTTACTTTCAGCACAGCTTGTTATAGTTTTTTACTTAGTGTTTACTTTTCTGTTTGCATACTCTGTGGTGCTTGTTTACTTTTCAAAGGAAATTCCTTCCCTTTTTCCGGGATTTAAGCCTTGGTGCTAGTCGCCAGCCCCTGGCATATGGAAGGCGGGCTTGGTGTAGTCACGGCACGGGCCCCGAGGACGGGTCGTGACAACCAAAAAAGACTTTTTCTATGGATTTCCCAAAACATTTATGTAACATCCCACCCCTCATCATTTTATTGAGATGGTTGATGTACATTACTTTTACTTAAGTGACATCCCTATGATTCCATAGTTTGGATATAAATTCTAAGGGATTCACTATTAGGTGGGGGGTGAAATTCTCTTTGGAAAATTATAAAACCAACCATACATAATAAAACAAGACAAACAATACATGTCTCATGATATCAATCAAAAAATCTCAATGTATTATCATTGAAAAAAACAAATCTATAACTATGTAATATAGTGGAATAGAACCATAATCAATGTAAATATCATAAGAAAAAACCAAAAAACTCAATGAAAACCCACATAAGTATGAAATTCGAACCATCTCTATGTTCCAAATATACAAAAAAGACTATGTATCATGAGGCACCACTAATGTAATGTGAAACATTACCATTTTAGGTTTCCTGATAAATGATATCTGAAAAATCACCAATCTTTCAAAATTGGGTGAGTAGTGGTAGTCAATAGGCATTTACAAAATGACTTACCTACTCATTCCACTAGGAAGGAATATTTTATCACATTAATATAAAAACATGTTATATAGAAAAATTGAAACTAGTTTATATAAAAGTCAAGAAGTTTAACACCAAAAAAATTTTCCACACCAAAATAGTTTTAATGGAAAAATTACCAAATAAAACAGTAAAATCATTTCAAATTCCCTTTTTTAATTCCCATTCCATGATTAAAAAAACACCAAAACATGCATGAATCTCTTATAGTTCCATACTCATGAGTTGTTTATTATCCATCAATTATATCGTCACAAAGTGGCCAATATCCATGTGTCCCATTTAAACATGCCCCTTATCTAGTGTCACGTCCATTTTTATAACCCAACAGTACATTCCCCTTATTTAGGGTCACATCAAAACCATAAAATCTCCCACCCATGTATGCCAATAAAATTTACAAAAAAATCAATTCAAACCATTTCAAAAAAATTATTTTACTGAAAACATTCCAAAAAACCCATTTCAATACATTTCAATGAAACCATTTTTTTATTGAAAACATATCAATTACAAAATTTACTAAAAAAGAAAAAAAATACATATTCTATAATCATATCTTTAAAAATAAGAATCAAATTCCCATTATAAAACCACTTTGCACAATTCCACAATTTTACTAAAATACCAGAAAATACTCACACCATCAATTAAGAGGGATTCTCCCCTAATTTACAAAAACAATTCACAAATAAATTCAATGATGTTAATAAATTCGAAATTAATTTTTCATGTTCTAATAAGAGGAGTTTGGAGTGAAGCCACCGACATCCGAAAATATGTCAAAAATGAAGAACAGACCGAAAACACCCACAAAATGATGTTAAATCTCCAAAAAACCACATTACATCTATTACCATGTCAAAACTGAGCCATATATAATAATTATTGGGATCAATAAGTTTTTATAATTATAAAACATATTAGATCTAAGAAACCGAGAGAGGTAGGAAAGTAGATTAAAAAACCCATGGATAACAACCATAAACATGGACATGCCATGCGAATCGGTCTTGAATTCACTAATAGTATCCACTAAACCACTTCCATTTCTGTTGTGAGAGGTTCAATAACCATTAGGATGACCAAATATCAATTTAGGGACTTTTTAGAGAAAAAATGAGGTGTTAAAACATAATAGTAATGTACATCAGCTTTTTTAGATTTTTTTTAACCGTGCATGGACAGTGACATGGTAAGGAATAACCATGATCCATCTATTCCCTCAAGGAGGACCATAGATGGTTTCCGCCATGGTTATACAAAACATTCTATAAATATAAAAATCCTAATGAATAAAATCAAATGGGTTCTTCTAGGTGGCCACACAATTATAAAAAATGCCGAACCTACCCATGGGCCTTTCCCATGATACTATCTGACTAGGCAAAGTTTCATATAAGAGTTTCATAGTTTCTAAAATCTATTATCAAATAGAGTACGTATATAAAATATCTATAATCATGCCAGAAGGATTTCAAACCCAATTGAACATCTCCCAAAAACATTACATAATTAAAATAAATCTATTATGGGTTAATTACTTGAAGCTTAGGTTGTTCCATTCTCCCCACCATGTGTCTATTTGTCCCAAAAATATATAAATCAATTGGTTTCCAAGAAGATATCTTGTTATTTCTTGACCATTTACTTCTTCTATTCCAACATCTCTTACAGAATCTTACCCTGTTTCCATAAAACCGAAAACAGAATGAGGATTTTACATACAAGTGTTTCTATTTCCTTTGAAAAATATCTATTCACACATTTACCATGGAATCATTATGCTATAGATCGATGATATCCCATATAATCACATGGTAAGGATCATTTTGATACATTTTATATAAATATAGGTGAAACAAATTATGCGTAAAACTGAACCATGGTAGAAATTTCAACTGATATTCCACCTCTCCAAAATATTCATGTATCTCAAAAGTGCATATGTATCGTGTTGATAAAATTACGTACTTCTTAAAATGATGATGCCCAAACCTCCAAGAGATCATAGTGAACACATGATCAATCGCCTCAAAAAATGATGACTATCAACAATGATCCCCTAATTCGGTCTGTTGAATCTGAGTGTTCTCCATCCTCTTTCTGATCAATTTAAATTTCTCTATTTTCTCTTGGAAATACTTGTTGTTGCTATTGAGGTATCATCTATTTCTGTGAAATTTTTTTTCGAAATAACAAGGAAACCCATAAAAGGATTCCAAAGGATTATATGTATCAATTCTTTATAACTATTGTTTTATGTGTACCCTACTGACAGTATGTTCACTTCCCATGGGCCATCATAATCCATTACAAAATCTGGAATAATTACTTCTAACATTCCAATCATCCTTTATGGTTTACCATCTACCTATGGATTATATGTCGTACTCAAGCTAAACAATGTTCCAAGGGAATTATGCAATGATTTCTAGAAATGAGGCATGGATATCATATCTATATCGAACACTATCAATTTTATTATGACATTCCAAATTAGCACTTCTTGGATATAGATTTTTGGTAATTCTACAACTGTATAGGATTCATCGATAGTGATTAAATAGTCTGACATTTGGATTTGATCTACTATCACCCATATGACATCACGATTACACACCATTTATGGCATACCTAATAAACAATTAATATCTATATGCTCCGCTTTCTAAAAAAAATAGGTAAATACTACAACATATCTAGTGGTCATTCATGTTCTTCTATAACCTAATAATAAGTTATTCATCTTGAGAAAAACTCATCCACCATTATTATTATACCAATACACCAAAAATATGATTTCAATTCCATATACATCCTTTGTATTCGAGGATAAAAAACCCATATTTAATGGTAATATATGTGAAGAGTTTTTTCTAAAATTCCATATGTTCGACAATTCGATTTCAAAATAACAAAATAGAACTCCCATCCAACTTTCATCCCTCAATGGTCTCCCCATAATTGATTTTTTATCACTTTTGAATCCCATTCAGAATCAAATATCTGTTCATATTTATCCATCACTATTAAAAAATGAATGAAAAATATTGGAATGAAAACTATAACATCACGTCATTATCGACATTAAATGTGAATGTCATTTATAACCGACATCAACTAATACAGATCTGAAGTCTTTTTTGAAAACCGAGTATATGGATTTATATCTTAATTCACAATCCACCAAATTTCACTTTAACAGTGATTATTTCATCTCAATGTCAAATCGTTTTAGATATTCCAACAATATTATTAATCTCACATTCAAATCCATTTGTGAGAAAATATTCTTCAAACACTTATCATTTGAACACATTATAAATTTATCAGAAAACAAGGAATGATATGGTGTCTTCAATGCATATACTAAAAATTCAAACTCTAATTCATGTGGTGGGTCATTATTAACAGGAAACCATAACTATATTGAGAAATAATAAACAACCTAATCCCCTTTCAATATAACACATCCCAAACCTAACCCCTAAGCGTCACAATACACCATGTACCCTTCTCAAGATTCCAAGAAAATAAAAATTGGAGTTTATGTAAGGTGAACATTATGCTCTTAAAAAGTCTTATGAAATTAATAATTCCATTGGAATGGAATAATTTTCCTGGTAAAATCATTCATTGGTGAAACTAATAATGAAAAACCATGATAAAATCTAGGTAATAACCACCTAGACCAATTGAATAGTGTTTGTTAGAGACATTATTTGGCGGTATTTGAGAAATACGAGAATCTTCCTTTTATATATCCCATAAACACCATTTTTATATTTTACATGGACAAGGAAATATACCTCTAATATCCAATAAACCAAATGTTGATAATTTTTGATACAAATGATGCTCTTACAGAATTCCCAACACTCTGACCATGTGTATTCTTCCCTTGAACAAGAATACAAAAATATGTCAACCAAAAACACCCCCAAAAAAGAATCTAGATACCTTGGAATTATCTAATTCATTAATTCCATGAAGTCTTCTTGTTCCATAATATGAATAAAATTCATATCCACATACCCATAATAGTCATATCTACTTATTAATTTTCTTAGAATATAATCCTTACAAGCCTACAATTGGTGATATCCTAAACCCAAGTGAATCATAGAGAACCTATGTGATCCCTTCAATTTATCAAACTGATTATAAATTCATAGAATTGGATAACAATTCGTTATCAAAACCTGGTATAGGTTGACATAATCTACACACATCAAGAGTGTTCTATATGTCTTTTTAAAAACAACATAGGTGCTTCCCATAGAGACACACTCTATCTGATGAACCATTCTATTTCCAAATATTAAATGTAAATTTTCAATTCCATTAATTTTGTTTGTTCTATATATTCATAAGGAAGGTAAATAATATAGGTACATGGGATGAGATCAATAATATACTCCACCTTTTTTGTTGGTGGAAACCCTGATACATTTTATGGGAATACATCATGAAAATGATAAACAACTGATGTAAAATTGTTTAGCCTCAATCACTTTAATTTATGACAAAGTCAACCCAAAAATGGTATGATACCAATACCATTATGAGTGAAATAATGACCATTTCACATGCCTTTATATTCTGGTCTCTTTTAAAGAGATTATTGACTTCATCATCAGTCATATAGATGACCATTCATGTATAATAGTCGATGATATCCTCTAATATAGTTAGCTAATATGTAAAAATGATTATTTAAAATAAATAAATTTGATGAATAGGAAAACACCATATCAATTGTGCACCACCATGTGTTATAGTTCATTATCTATATAGGAATCATCTCCATTCTCTTTGGTGGAGATGATTTTTAAGTGTCAATACATAAAGCATTGTCTCAACATTTAAACTAAGTAAATTAAAATTATGATAAGAATCAAATGAATGGGATTATCTTGTATCATGAAAATCTTACACAAGGGTATAATTCAAGAAAATATCACCTCACAATGTAATTTATCCAGTTTTATCATCCACAGTTACCTGCTCAGCTACATATAACTTCTATCTCAGGACACTTTCTTCCTAATTTTCTTGTTGATATTTTTGTAGTTGTGGAGTCATGGGATTTTTTAATCACATATAAATATCTATTATATTGAATATATGTATTATTATACCCTCATAATTTATAATAATAAGACAACTATGGAACCTGATAAGTGTCCTGAACACCTGACCTCAAACCACTATGACAGTAGAACTGATGATTCCGTGTATTATTTCATGTTTCAAAACCACTAGGTGGTGTTTTACAGTCTCACTTCATATGGTCAAGTGAACCACATTATAATTTTACATCTTTTCACTTGGTACATTGAATAATATTTATAAATCAGTAAATCATATTCTTTGTCACCCCATTAACAAGGAAACAGGTTTCCCTCTTCTTCATACTCCCATATTTAGTGTTCCCACCATTTCCTATAGGTACAAATATACTCCCTCCACTAGTATCCATTTTTATGTCCCTTTATACCCTCGTTACATATTTAAAATATTTATATAATCTATAATACAGATCACATCAGTATTTTAGAAAATTTTCTGCTTCATCACAGATTCAAATGATTAAGTATTCAAAGAAGATCAAGTAAAATCTTTGAGTTAAAATAAGAATAAATTCATAAATTTTTTCATGTACTCTAATAATTTTAGGCTATCCTATTTCAAGATGAAAGAGTCTATTATTATTGAAATTATAAACATATGATGATAGAACTGTTTGTCTAACAATAATTAAAAATATTCTTATAGAAATTCTTGTTTAAATATATCCTGAACTACTATATACCACAAATGATGTGTAATTTATTCTGTCATATACATGGAATATTGACTTTAAAAACTACTTGTATTCCAGGGAAATCAAGGATTTGACTCATCCTACTCAGCCACACGATTTCCTTCTCCAGTTCTGAATTGTATAAAAACATGGGTGGATTCTACATCTAGAACTTGAAATAATGAACCACTATCCTTAATCCATATGCCTTCTTCAGTTTGTCAACATCTTGGATGGATTGGAATTGACGATGAACAATTTGTTCAATGACATTTTTATCTATTGAAACAATATTCTGATGAAATTATTTTGGATGGTTTTTATGTTGTTGATAAGGTTCTAGTTTACATAAACACAACAGATGCCATAAGTATCACTCTCAAGAAACTGAAGGCATAAAAATTTGAAATTCTATAACATAATAATATCACAACATTAGATTCTAAATTCATTTTTCCCACATTCAAATTTTTTTAAGATATTCCATGATTTTTACAATTATACAATTTCTAAAATAAGATATTCATTCATTTTTAAAATATAAAATTTAAAAATACATTAAATTTTATCACAAATAAATAAATTTGTACCAAATCATATATTACTACCAAAAAATAGAAATATACTCCTAGTGGAGTGTAATTTATATATTCTATGTCATGATCATCTCATTTTCTAAGCCCATTACAATGAGATTTTCAGTTCCAATATATGTATCCAAAATAATTTTGTATCCAACTCCTTCGTAACATGAAGTTATGAATGAATGGTTAGATACTAAATTTTATGCTCTAAATTTCATGTCCAGATAATCCTACTCCCATCAACCTTTCTGACTCGAGGAATATACCATAATGAATATATACTCTAGGACCAAAAGAACTTATGACCACATGTTAGGCATGGAATAAACAAGTTGATACCACTTGTACCATCTTACACCTATTTTTCCCTTGAGAAGAATGAAGGACATTACCTTTCTTTGAGAGACATCCCAAAAATTCCAATGGCTATAAATAAATTCCAGGGGCTTCATAAAAATGTGGGGGTGATTTCTCTTTTGAAAATAAAAAACCAAAAAACATTATATAATAAGATAACAACTACAAGATGGATGATATGAATGTAAACATCTCATAGTATTACCATTTTTATTAAAAATTAACTACAAAAAAGTATTATAGTGGAAGAGAACCAACATCAGAGTATATAGAGGAAGAAAAAACAAAAATAAAACACAAAAAAACCCATATAACCCCCACGATCCCACATTCTCTAGGCTCCAACATCACAAAAAAACCCAGTAAATTGATGAAATACTAAAGAATATTGAAATTTCTCTTTTCTTATGACCCTAAAAATGATATCAAAAAAGCACCAATGTGAAAAAGTATGTGAGAGTAATGAAACTGAGTATATTTTCCCAAAATTATTAACATTGACACATAAATTGTATATAAAATGTTAGCACATTTATATAAATAAATTGAAAATATTTTACAACAAATCCCAGAAGTTTAACCCCAAAAACCATTACATACCAAAACTATTTCGAATGAATAAAATGAAAACAATACTCTAAATTCATTTCAAAATCCTTTGTGGCATACCCATTCCATGTTTCAAAACACACCCACACTTTCATGCTTATATAAATGGTCCATACTCATGTGCGGTTTTCCATTCATCTATTAATTCATTATGAAGTGGACAAATCTTATTATCTCCTAATGGCACACACCACTATATATGGTCACATCATTTATTATATCATAATGAAAGATTCCAATTATTAATGGGCATGCCAAAATCATGAAATCAACCACCCATGAATGCCAAACCTATTTCATACCACCGAATTCATACTGATTTAATCAAACCAGCATTTTATTGAAAACCATTCAAATAAACCATTTCAACAGAATTAAATTAAACCATTATGTTACTAAAAACAAATAAATTAAATCATCTACTAAAAACTAGAAAATCCAAACTCTAAAATATGAACTTTAATATCAATAAAAAATAGGAAAACCACATTCCACAATTCGACAATTTAAACAGAAATACACAAAATACTCCAACCATCACTATAGAAGGGTTATACCATGCATGAATTAAAAATATCACAATAATGATCATGAAATTTAACAAATTTGAAACAAATCCATCATATTATAAAAATAGAATTGGAGAGGGAACCCACTTACCTCCGGAACTATGGTGAAAATGAAGAATGAAACGAAAACGTTTACAATACCAGGTTAAGTCTATAAAACCCCACCTTAGAACTCTACCACTATCATCAAAAAATAATAATACTAATATTATTGGAATTAGAAAATATATATATCTTTATATCATTCAATATCTAAAAATATGGGATATAGAGGAAATTATATCTATGAAAAACCATGGAAAATAACATTAAACAACGACTTAACATAGGAATTGGGATTGAATGCATAATGAAATGCCTCCAGGTCACTTCCAATTAAATGGGGAGAGTCTCTAAAGCTATTCAGTGGACAAAATATCTATTTTGGTCAATTTAAAATAATACATGATGGGTTAAACAATAATACTTACTGAGTTTTAATTATTTAGGATCCTTTTTTAAACCGTGCATGGTTTGTCATACTGTTAGGAAACAATGTAGAGAACAATGCTCTAGTCTTTGCATCAAGGAGGCCCTCACATGGTTGGGATGCATGGTTGGAGAAACAATTCTCCTACTATGAAAGAATAATTTTCCCACATTTCATGGATTCTCTATGGTAGTAATATGGGTTGGATAAACCATGCGCCTACTCATTTTACATTCTCCTAGACCCTATCTCACAGTGTATGATTTTGTATGAGTTTCATGGTTTCTTAAAACCATTATAAACTTTTTAACATAGTGGAAACAACCCCAAAACATGTCAACGGGTTTCCAAAACATCTCAAACATCACTAAAACCAATTAATTATGAAAAGTAAATAAATAAAGGGTTTTGTACATGAAACCTGGGGGTGATACATTATATTCTCCATTATACCATTTGGTATGTAGCTGATCACCACAAAATGTCATCAACCTACATTTCAATAAAATAATATTAATGTCTTGATCATAATTCTCAGAAATACATCAATGAAGTTGTAAGGTATCATGGACTACCACATTCGATTCTTTATGATCGAGATCAATGGATTACCTCAAATTTTTATCTAATTCTTCTGGAATATCTAGATTTAATGTTGTGTTCTTAAATAGATCATCATACTAAAAAAATTACTATAATAAAACCAATCAAAACATAAAAGATATGTTGAGATCATTGTCAATGTATTTTAAAGGTGGTTGGGTTCCACACCTTCAACTAGTCGATTTTTCTTTAAATGATAACTTTTTCGTGATCATTCAGATTGATCCTTAAGAAGACTTATAGGGAAATAACATTATAAAATCATTATGTTGGAATTTTTTTTTGTAACAGAAAATTGTTCAAACCTATGATATTTTTAGATTTAGGAAATTAATTATTCCCATTAAACAACACATTATGGTATCTTTATGTCAGAAAAAAATTAAGCTTACAATAATGTGTTGTCAGAAATTTGAGGTTGGTGAGATGTTTTTTATAAGAATTTTTCCTAGAATAAGGTATTGAGAATCATAACTAATTTAAATTAAATTCTATTGTATATTTTACCATTTCAGATTCTTGATCATGTAGATATGGTTACTTATCACTTGTCACTTCCCCCAAATATCTCTCATGTTCATGACATTTTCCAAGAATTTCTCATAAGGAAGTACATACCGTATCCATCACATGTACTAAATAAAGAATTAGCAACATTAGAACATTAACCTTATTATAAAGAAGAACTAGTACAAATAATGGTTTATGGAGATATGTTTATATGGATTAAGACTTCTAACGTGGAATATTTTCTGTGGAGAAATTAGAAAATACAAGTAGCTACATAGGAAACTCAAGATGAGATGAAACATGGATATCCACAATTTATTTATCTGATTAATGAATCTATATGTAATATTAATTTTAATTGGTATATTGTAACATAATTTTATTTTATATTAAATTTATCCTTATGTATTTTGATTTCATTGATATCTTGATTTACACACAGTACCAAGTTTAAGCAAATTTTGATATACAATTAATATATTATTATTTGACATTTATCGACTGGTTGGTGGATTGGAATATATGAATAATATTAAACAAATTAATAAAATATTATTTTTATATTTATATAAAATTATTTCACTGGATATAAATAATATTAGAAATAATAAATAATAATTTTGAAAAAAATGTTGTTTTAAAAAAACTATATTAATGCACATAGTTTATTTTTAACTTAAAAAATTAAATTAATCACTATTGTTGAATGATTTTAATTAAATTTGTATATAATATATTCTATAATAAAGTATGTTAATTTATTATTTTTTATTTGTAGCGGATAAGAATAAACCTTGTCTTATTCTTAAAAATGTATTTGTTTAAATTCATTTTCATTGTGCTCGGTGCGCTTATTTTTAAAATTAATTTCCCTTAAATATTAAAATTAAATCTTCAAAATTTATTTTAATATTTGGAATTAAGAGTTATAATTTTTGGAAATAGAAAACTTTTATTTTTCAAAATTATGAAAAGTAACTGTGGTAAAATCCATAACTATTGTAAGTGTTAAATATGGTTTATAAAAGTTAAAACTCACTGAAAATGTAATAATTTTTATCCTAATTATTATTGGGTAAATTTAATTCAAATATTATAATCTTATTCTTGAAATATATTTTTTAGTGGACAACATTCCATGAAACATTCCTTCGTACTTTTTAAAGAAATAAAAGTTATAACGTGTCTCTATCATAGTTTTAAATATCTCATCTGTTTCATTATATATAAAACAGAAAATTTTTAATGAATATAAATGTCCATTATATTAATATATATTATTATTTTCATGATAAAATACTATTTAATGTTTTTTAATTAAACTATTACCTTCAATTCTTATGCACTGATAATATAATATTTATTCAACAAATAGAAAAATAAAATTAATGTATTTAATAATATTAAATGTAATATAGTTTGAGTGAGTTATAGAATTATATGAAATTTTTATATAAATATTATATATTATTAATTATTTATGTTATTATATTCTAATTTCACATTTTAATCGGTGTCTTTTAATTAAAATTAAAAAAAATTGTGATAAAATTGGCATTAATGATATTTTATAATAAATAATATTTTATTAAATGATTTTAAATTCATAAATATATTATCATTTGAAATTTGAAAGAAATATTGTTGAAAACAAAAACATTTTACAATTTTGATTCACTTTACCATTTAATATAGCTTTATTAACCCTTTATAACTGAAATAGTTGTTACCGTGATTAACGTCTAGAATAATTAACACAATGATTAATAAACAATAGAAGGTTTATAATGAAACAAAAAACATTTTAAATTACATTTGTTTTATTTTATTTGAACCATAGAAACAAATTATAATAATTAATTTATATTTGGTATAATTTTCTTGAAAATGACACATCAAAATTTTAGTCTTTTATGAAATTGAAAAAGTACCCCTAACATCCATTATAAAATGGCACCACCTCCCCTCACTTATTCATACCTTTTGATCCATCTAGATCAAATATACCCTAAAAATCATATATTAACTTTATTATACCAAATTTAAAGGATTTTTTATTTCCAAAATACCGACAGTTGGATTCTTTAGAAGAGATCTAATGGAGTTTTTTAATGTAGTGATACTTTCCTTGACACATAGGTTTCATTTTTTACTTATAATTTACATTATCTAAATCAATGGTATTTATCATAAAATAATAAATTTATTATACTAAATATATTTAAATATTATTATTATTAACTCAATATTATCCTCCTTCTTTCTAATCAAAGGGAATGTGAAATTATCATTCATGCATATGTATAACTTATCTTCACCACTTAATGATATAATTAATTTTACATCACCATATTTAATGGATAGTCATTATGATGTTTTAATGTTTATATATGAAAATAATAACATAATTATAGATCTGAAATTATAATATAACATTAAACATCCTACCTTCCAATCCATTAGAAAACAATAATGTCACCCATGCATACATATGGATTTCCACCCTCATGAAGCGATGTGATTCTTTTTTAATTTTCACATTAAATAGACATTAATAAGGAATGATATAATTAATAAATAATATATATATATATGATATAATAATTTTTCTTTAAAATTTAATTATTATTTATCTATCATTGGTTTCATCGGTTAAAAAGTGAACACATCGTTCGTGCATACGTATGGAAATTCATTTACATGAATGGTATAGTTCTTATATATATATATATATTATTGATGAATATATATATATAAGGAATTTATATTTTATTTATATAATTATTAATATTTATGATTCTATGATACCATTATGAACAAACAAGGTCCATAACTATTGAACAAAAACAATCATGAAAAATGAAATAAATATCACCTAGAACAATGATTTTGATAAATAATTGTTAATAAGTGGGTGAAAAAGGTTATAAGTAATTAATATTGGGAATGATTTATATTGTTTTAGTTGAATACTAGATTCATAAATAATATATATTTGTTATACAATATGTTGGAATGTTTATGATTGAAAGCAGACAAGAGGTAATGTATTTTCTTGTCACATTTAATTCTATGAGAAACATGTCATATAGACCACTTAATGATATATGTGATGTATAAAAAACTCATGAATTTACTTTATGATAATTATTATAAATTTTATTATTTTTTACATAACCTTACGATGATATTTATTTCATGTGGAATGTGATCCAACTATTAACAAAGGTTTAAGGATTTAATGATACAATCTCATTGTTCATGATTTTGTTTCTAATGATGGAGCCTTATGATATACCTCTTAATATAATTATGAAATTTATCATCCTATAGTTATTCATTTAAAGTACATATATCAATTTTATTTACTCTAATTATGAACTAAATAGACCAAATTATATTTTTTAAGGAAAATCTACATTATTTCCCCCTTTGGTCAAAAATAATTTCTATTCGATGATAATCCATTCTAAAAATGTCTTAAAAAATTAATTCAATACTATGTGATGATTATATAAATTATTTTCTACACAATTATTATATAACCCTATGAAATTAAAATATAATTACATTATATTTGATATCGTGTATGACAAGCAACAACAAGTGTAAAAGGGAATATAACTCTTATAGACCATATGGTATATTTAATTTTAAATAAGTTCAATATTATAAATATCATGAATTAATGATAATTCTGATTTTAGCTTGAGCTACATAAAAAATGAGTTTCTTCAATATCTTGTGTGACATGCAATACCAATTTTATCGAAAAACAATAAATTTTTAAAATATAATTATTTAATATAATATTTATAACCAAGTAATTATATGAGATGTAGAGATAAATTGTTTTTCATATATGAACAATAAAATTTCAAGGATCTTTTTGGGATTCAGTCATTGAGAAAATGCACAATTGTGAGGTATGGTGAGCCCTGATGTAATTTTTATGAAAATATTAAATATATTTCTGTTATTAAAACATATTTTCCTGAAAAATTGAAATATATCATAAAATTAGACACTTATTGAGAATATACGATCGTAGTTGAATACTGAATGTAGAGTTTACCCAACTCACTACCTATGGTTGGTCAGTAGGGAACTTTTGTATGTGATAGCCATTGGTATGTACATTGGATAAATTAAATATATTAATTTAACTTATTATTAACAATAATAAAAAAATCCACAAACCAACACTCAGATGGAAAGTATGTGACCACCATTAATATCAAAATGCATTGTTTACCCATGGTGTGAACTAATGTTGGTCGGCACTTGTTGTGTAGTAGAGGAAGCTATTGGTGGTGCGTGTAATGAATTAATTAATTATTTAATAATTTAATTAGATTGTTTTCTATGAAACAGATAAATATGTTAGAGTTCTTCTAGGTAAATATTATCTATGGTTATCCGTTTAAACCCTAGAAGAAATCAAGAGCTCTTTCACCCTCTTCTGTTGTCATATTACGATTAAACATATAATCTGAGCAGATTAAGACATGAAGAATGAAAATAATTCTCCAAAACTGTTATTAAATGAATTATTCACCAATCATCAATACAAAATCAAGTTACGAATCATCAATTATATTTTTATTCCCTTTTGATTTATTGATTATAATGATTGATTTTTGTCATTTCATTTTCAGAATTTTATAGCCTTTTCATATGCCCATGTACCTAAATTAATTTTTTTCAGTTGTTTTCTAACCATAGGATCCCAATTCACTATAGATAGGACAAGAAAACATTACCTCTATAAATAATTCATTATTATTATACCTTTATCCCTTTTTATCATTTATTCTCTTTTGGATCCCCATAGTATCGTTGCTACTTTTCCATGAGGTTTTGAGCCTAATCGCACCCTCCAAATATGTAGTGGATTGATTAAATGAGAAACAGTTGACGAATCAACCATAAACATGGGAAGAATGCAGTTTTAAAGGATTGTATCTTAGTCGATTTCAAGCGTAATGTCTCATGGAAAAGGCTAATAGGAATTTTCTTGATGGTGGCTAGACCCATTTATCTAAAGAGAAGGTTAGAGGTGAACATCATGAAATGTATAAAATATTATTATCATTTATAATTATAGTGGTGGAATAAAATTCATGGTGGAATAAATTAAATTAATAAACTTTAATAAGGATAAATATATTAAATAGTTTCTTTTTTTAATTTAATAATGTATTTTAATTTTTTAAGGGAAATAAATAGAGAGATTCTATGAGGTGAGTGGGGATTCATTTTTACACTGGATGAAAGGGGAATTCATTTTTGGGGATCTAACATTAATTTTTTTATATTAATGATATAGAAGAATAATAAAAAATAAAATAAATAATTTTGTGGAATTATACACTATGTTGCTCAACATGGCCAATAAGTAGTGCTCTATCCAGGACATAATCAGGAAGTAGAGTTTGAACAACAATTACGTGGGTACCCAACATGACATGTGAACCTATTGTTTTTTGGAAACATCAATATTTTTTATCTCCTTATTTTATACATAGATTGTTTCCCATGTATTTCTTGTCCTGATTTTTCCCACAATGAACAGGATGGAGCCATCATTTATGGCTTTCAAGATAACATGTTGAATATTATGGGAATGGTGAACTTAGGCCACACTAGATGACTCCAATAACTGTGTAGGATCTCTAGGTCCTCTTGGGTGTTAAACTCTATGAGGGATGGGTTGTATATTTACATGTGAACAGTATTTTGAGTGTTACCCTCTAGTAGGGATGGATAGTGGTGTTCCCCAAGGACCCTTTGTAGGAGTTACCCTATAGTAAGGGATTTGTATTGGGGTTCCCAGATGACATTCTATAGTGTTACCCAATAGCGGGGCTGGAAAGTGGAATTAATATGGGACTATGAGATTTGGACCCTCCTATTGTATTAGGTAATTTGATTCTTACATATAGTTTTTGTCTTGATGACAATGATTCATAATGATATGATATGCTTTTATGTAGCTTTGGACACATAAGTAATAGGGATGTTTTTCCCACTGAGATTTTTTTGACGTGACCTGAAACTAAGAAAATGGGTTAGTTACATAGAATTAAGATATTATCAATGTGTGGTGAATGACTTCCTTAGACTTTTCTATTCTGGAAAATGCTTTTGATCATAGAGTTCAATGATTGATACTCTAGGAACAATTGGCAACATTTCTTCTACAACTAAGCTCTCATATGAAGATCCCCTTAATATTTTAGTTGGGCTTCATTGATTGATCATATATGTATATATATCCTTATTTTTGTACCCAATCCTTATGTTTTCTACACCCATTATATGAGTTTAGATTATGTACTGGGTATGCCAGGTTCATTTTCTTATATATTCTCATGTTTTTATTAGTATAATCTCCTTCTATAGGCAATGAAGACGCAATGTGTAGTTCACATACTCTCCATGTTTATCTCAGTGGGCCTGGATGATCTTACTTTCACAATTTTAAGGGTTTTGTTATAATTTTGAACTATTCCTTGTTCTATTTATTGTATTTCTCTTACATTTTATCTCTTATTGATACCCTTTTCACTAATTTGATGCAATTCTACTGGGTTTTTTTATACTCAATGCTAAATATAATTTTCTCACATGTGTCATGATTTTGTAGGCGATGGATAGGTCAATCGTGACTTTAGAGGATCATAGGGATACTGGGAGCTTTGACTGTGTACAGTGGTCATAGATTTTGATTTAGGATTTGGGAAATCTCGGAGTTTTATTTTACAATTTTTTAGGATTAGAAAAAATTATCATTGGATGTTTATTTTTTTCTATTTACATTATCCATAAACTACCAAACATTCTGAACTTTCAAGATGTTCATGCATGTTTCAGTTACATTATATTAATGTTTTATATTTTCTTCTTTCCTTCAACACTGTTTTAATTAGTTGGTTATGTGTTTTCAAATAGGTACATAGTCAAAGCCCTCCACAAGTTAGTTACACATTGGGATCATTTCTCCACCCCTTGGACTATGATGGTGAGCTCAGGTTAGGTAAGACTCCAGCCCTATCTTGGGTTGGGTAATGATTGATTTCTATTTTAGAATGTTCATTTCTTGGGACATTTTTCATATGTATATCCTTAAATGTATTTGGTATAATCTAGGGAAAAATTATCTATGTTTCTTGAGTGTGTCTCTTAGGGTTTGGATCATTGTGATGGTCTGTAAGATGATATATCCGTTCAGTAGGACTCGGACTACTAACTTTTTGACTTGGCATGTTGAGACATTTGTAATAGGGATCAATGGAACAAGCATCATATAGGATTGAGACCTTCATTGTCCTTATATAATCTAAAGACCTTATATATATATATATTATTAAACTGATATGGTACAATATGTATAAATTCGAGATACCTCGTGATTTTAGCCAACCATGATATCATCACTGGTTCCGGACGACGATCCACTGAGTGAAGACGCCTCAGTTCAAGGTCTTTCCCATGAATCCCTTCCGCTAGTTGTGAAGCTAGTATAATTGCCCCCACACTTCGAGTAGAATATCATTACAAAAAATAAAACTATGGTTCATTTAAGGACTAGTTCAATACATGAGTTCTAGAGTAATGGATCGCGGATCTTCCATAGAAAGAGAGATTTATTGGAAGTAATGGATTGGCTAGAGTCAGTGGTCCATATCATGAGGCCTATTCATACCCTGATGGGATAGGTGGTGGAATTGGTATAATTAATTTTACGTGTAGAATCTTAGTATTGGTAGAGACTTTCTACACATATCCATGAAGAGTTGACACTCTCATGGGATGAATTATAGTGGATGCCACATGAGGAGTACATACACTCTTGTTTGTGCTCAGTACAGATTCAAGAGAACATGGAGTTCAGCAAGGGGTGATTATGGGTAATGAGAATGATATGAGTTTTATATACATTATACACTAATCCATTTATATGATTCATGATGACTACTTCTAAGAATATAAGTTAGATTAGGGACTCCACAGAGAGATACGAGTGGGCGATGCACTGTGGTGCTTCCAAAACAACGAAAGGGTGCTGGAGTGTGCAATATTGATATAGATAATTCTTTTATATGGACATCCTGAAGTTGGAGCAAGTAGAAAGAATCTAATAACTCAGTCTTCTATAACATCTAGAAGATTCTAGGAACCCTTTTTTGGTATAGGAGAAACTTCCATAACAAGGCTCAGGCACATAGTATCTTAGGGTCAAGAAATCATAGAGGGAAATAGAATCATAAACAGTATATTTGCATTATATATGACATCCAAGGTCACAGGTAATGCCAATCATATCGAGCATCCTAGGTATATTATTGAATGGATTTCATGGAAGAGGCAACATCATGATCAATGATCTTCGAGGTGTGGACATGGTGGTCCATAGAATGGTGGAGTTGGTAGTAGAGAAATAGTCATTATTGGAGGGGAATGACATTATAAGATCCTACCACCCTCATCGAGAGGCCCACTTTAGGATCTGAGACCTGAAATCTAGGGCCACAGATAGCTGCATAATTTGTATCTCTATGATATTGAAGTGCATGAGATGATAATACATACGCATTGTGTATATTCTACATTATACAATAGTAATCATTATTCAATATGTGATTTACCCTTTTCTTTCAGATTCTTTCTTAATTTTTAAACTAGGTTGATGTGTGGCATTAGTCTAACATGGGGTTATTATTATTTGACATAGAATCAAATACATGATGAATATGGGTTCATCCATAATTAATAAATGTTTTGTGATGGGGGAAAAACCATGATGGAGAGTGACTGCCACCTAATGAGTACATTAACTTGGTGATGTGGATGAGTCCCTCTAAATTGTGTGTATAGGTCAATGTTGTGAGATAGTCTCTAAGAAAGTTATGGAATCTCTATCATAGTTTTTCTACTTGACCATTTTTGTTTGGGATGTCACTAGTGTGGGTGGAGAATTTTATGGTCTGGGGTTATTCTCCTTGCATGGTAGGAGAGGATGTGTGGGGCATTCCATGTTATTTATGTGTCATGATTCTCATGGTTGGATGTGTCTTCTCACCTGCCTTATTGTTTGTTTTGTCCGGCTCAGCATCATCCTTGATGTAGTAGTAGACAGTTATCACATACGGGATGAGGAAGTTGAGTCCTTAGGAATATATTATGTCATATTATTCCTAGAGTTAGCAGAAATAATCTTTTCCTTGAGGATGTGTAGGCATTTACTTCTCAAGTACATATAATACGACGTAATTCATGAAAAGATATCCTTATCAGTTTCACCTAATCAGTTTTAATGAAGAATATAACCACTTAATCCTTTCTTGTGATAGATGGTGATTCTATCCATTTTACAATAGGTGGTGATGAGAGAGTTTCACACATAACCTTTAGATGTATAACCCTTTGTAAAAATATGTATGGAAAATCCATATGCGAGCTCAACATCTCCACCCCTTGTGCATGGTAGATCATTTTGGGCATGAAAATATTTAGAATAGTAATAATATAGAGACTATATTCTTTCATTGTAAGACATTAAAATAATTCCTAAAATATTTTTGGATATAAACACTTAGACAACATGCTATTCTAAGGCCAATTGAGGCAAAAATTAAATTTTTTATAATTATTAATTCTATTATTATTATGCTCATGTAGTTTTCATAGAAAAGTGGAATATCTCATAAAAGGGGTCTCATATAATAAATATAAAACCATTTTTGAATCATGAAAATGGATGTTACCCTATGTGTGAGCTAAGGTTGTCTGGAATAGAATTTTTGGATGGGGTAGTCATAGGTGGTTTCATCGGATAAATTAAATTGAATTAAATAATTATTATAATAAGCCTAACCAAAAAAAATCCCAAACTGAGACTTTTATTGGAAATCTATTACCACCATTATGTACATAATGAATTGTTTTCCATGGTGTGACCTATTGTTGGCTGGTGCAGGACGTATGGAAAAGGAATATGATGGCGGTGCATTTAATAAATGAATGAATGAATTAGTTTGTTTGGCCGCAACAGATAACCCTATAAATGTTACACAATTCTGATTTCTCTCCGGTTATCCACATTACCTATTGGAAATATACATAGCTCTTCCACCGTCTTACATTTGTGGATTACGACAAAACATACAATCAGAGCCAATCATGAGACACTGAATGCAATGAATCCTTAAAATCAATTGAAAACCAATTCATCATCAAAGATCGGTCCATAATTAATGTAAGAGTCTTCAATTCAGTGTTATACACCCATCTGATTAAATTATTGATTATATTAATTGATTTCCATTGATTTTCATCCATTTTTTTAATTTTTCATATCCCTATGCACCCTAATGAAATTGTTGTCAAGTGTTTTCAAAGCTCGGGATACCTATTCTTGATCGACTGGCATATAACTTTTGACCTTTATCCAAAAACCATTGTTATTGAAGCATTGACCACATTCTTCTTCACATTATTCATCGGTTGAATCCCCACAGTCTTGGTTTGACTTTTCTAGGAGGTAGAGATTCCAATCAGACCCCCATATTTGCAGAAGATCGACCAAAAGAGAACAGATCGATGAACTGAGCATAGAAGTAGGAAACATGCAGTGTGACATGATTTATTCCATGCAGAAGTCATGGAAAGAGATCCATTCCCGAGGCTACATGGTGTTGGTGTGATAGTGGCTCGGCTCATATCTATGATGTGGAGGTTAGATGCTATCAACATGGATAGTGTTAAATATAATTATTATTATTATTAAAAAATTTCATATAAAATGTGTGGTTGATTAAATTAAATGATTTTAATTTAATAAAGAAAAATCATTTTGAAATGGGATTAATTTAGTAAATTATTAGTTATTAAAAATAAATGAAGATAATTAAAGAGATTCATGGGGCTCTATGTGTATAGTGGCTAAATGGGGCACTTGTGTTTAGAGTTTAATATTATATTAGTATAACATTGACGAGGTTAAAAAATATGAAACTAAAAAAACAATGTCGTGCGCGTGAATGGAGAGTGTTGTGCACCTTTAGAGGGCTCCCATCATGGAGTTTTCTTCAGCTAAAAAAAGATAACTAAAAATAATATTAAAATATAATTATGATTTCTGGTTATAAAACATTAATTCAACCATAAATTCTTTTTACAGTTATGTATTGATGTGTCATTAGTGTAAACATGAAACTCAAAATGAGATTGTCATTTTAAAACTAATGATGGATATATTTTTCAAACATGTGCATCATGTCAACGAAACACCCAATAATAATAAATTTTTTTATTAGGGAATATTGTATCCAATAGAACACCATCATATAATGTCATAATGATGAAAATTATATGATGTTGTGGTGCTAATATTATGTTGGATGTTTTAAGACTAATTTTATGTATTTCTTCTGGACTCATGGATTAGGCCTATGAAACACCATTTGTTTGTGATGCGGTGAAATGTGACTTTTGAAATGGTTGTATGATTGTGCAAAGTGAATAGTATATCCCAATCATTTTTTCACGATAATATAAATGGTTTCATCCATTAGGCCAGGAAGTTCTATTTGAAGAGGCATATCAATGGAAATATATTTTCCCCTTAGACCATTGATGAGCCTCATGTGTTCATCAGGAATTTTGTTGATAGACATAATTTATTTTTCTTAAAAGATATGTAGTCCAACATGGCTAGCTATTCATCTTCTAGATAGAACATGACCACGTGGAAGAGCAAGACCACATTTTGTGTGGGTCATTGATGTGTTGTGTAACTCTTTTTGAGGAAATTTCAATGTTTCATATATCCTTAATTGAAATTATAATATTAGACCATGATTTTCCTATCATGAGTATTTTTTCACATAGAATGTAAGGGATCCCTCAATTGAGGCTTTAGATATAATATGCAGAATGTTACGGGAATGGTGAACTAAGGAAACCCTCAAAGATGAGATCCATCATACAAGATCACATGTGATTTCTAGTCCTTAACCTTCAATAAAATTGGTATAGGAGTTACCCAATGAACCTTTCTGGTGTTCCATTCTAGCATCGGATGTGATGTGGAGTTCCCCATTAACATTTGTGATCATTACCCTCTTGCGAGGATTGGTAGTGTTGTTCCTCAGTGAATATTAGATTAGGATCATGACATCATATCAGGGCATGGAATCTTAACCATGAGTTTGTGTCCCTTGGAATATGTGAAAAAATGACGAGATTTGGTTTGATGTAGTATGTGATCACAAGAAAGATTGATTCATTCCCCAATGATAAGTGATTCTATGAAGTGACCTAAAATCGTGCGGGAGAGTCAATGTCTCCAAAAGAGGATATTATCAATGTATGCTGCATGAGTTTTTTAGACTTGTGTGTTCTGGGATGACACGTGTTTCACTAGGAATCATTGAATGATTTTGATGGAATTATTGGCTATTCTTCTTTTAGGACGATCTATGATATGGAAATGTCGTTACTCTTTTGGTTAGGCTTCTTTGATTGAGAATATATATATATATATATATATATCATTCTTCTATACCAACTCCATGGATTTGGTTACTCTTCTTATAGGATAAGTAAATTCACACATGGTATGTCACATGATATTTTGGGTCTATCTTTCCAAGGTTGGATTAGTCGACTCTCCTTCTATTGGTGGAAGACTCTATGGTTAGTGCAACTACACACTATTTTTCTCGCCTTATTCTTTGATGATTTTACATTCACACTTTGTTTCTTTGAGTTATACTTTTTTCATGTAGGTTGTGCTGTTTATTGACATTCTCTTCCATTTAATTTCTTAATACTCTCAATTTCACACCTTTTGAGGCATTATAATGGGCATGAATATACTCACCCCTAATTTGAATTTTCCAAAAATTTCATGTCTTTTGAAGATGAAGGACTTGTGGAATGTGACTTCAATGATGCCTAAGGATACTATTTTATGGGAATGTTCACGGTGGTTGTATCATGAGATTCGGGAGATAGGCTCTCTTAATGTTTACTCTTCCAACGTTCTTATGTTGGGAAATATTTCTCATTTGGAATTTATTTTTACCATTAATATTCAGCTTACACTATCATATATTTTGAACAACCTAGAGGTTCATACAGGTTAGGTTTTTTATAAGATTATTTATTATTTTCATATCTCACTATTAATTTTTTTCATTGAGTAAGATGTGTATGTGAATACGGGTATATAGAAAAATGATTCCCAATTTTAATTAATCTTTTAGATATTGTCACCAACTCTAGCCTATGGAGGCGTGATAGGGTAGTAACAACTCTAGACCTAACTGGGCGTCGGGTTATGATAGATTCGTATCATGGAAATTTTATTTCATGGGATTTTGTTCAGATTTATACCCTTAAAATGATTATGTTGGGTTTATGGACTCATTTTCAATGTTTCATAACTATGGATCTCAGGCTAGGGAGTCTATTGAAATTGTTATTATTGATGTATCCATCCACTCGATCCCTAACTACCTACTTGTCGACTCAGCATGCCGAGATATTTATTGTGTCGATCAATGGTACATTCATCATATAAGAATGAGTCTTTGAATTTCATTACTATGTCACCTACCCATTGTTATGTATGTGTATATATAAATATATATTCTCAAATGACTATGTAATATCTTAGGAACATTTGAGATAACTTTGCGATACCATTTAGCCAGGATATGAACTTTAGTTCATTATTATAATCTAATGAGCTATGAGGCCTCTGTTCAGGGTCCATCCTATACTGCATTCCTCCCAGTGGGTAGGTGGTAGAACCTCTAATGACAATAATATTATCCCTGTATTGATGGATGGGGATGTGTGCATGCTTAATTCAGTCCACGAGTTCCAGCATCAATGACCCCTAGTGATTCACAATAATCAATATCCTTAGGAAGCAGAGGATTGGCTAGAGTTGTTGGTCTATACGATTAGTCTAGTTTGGAAGATGATGAGTAAGGTGGTTGAATTGGAAACCAACCTTGTCCATAGAGAAGCATGGTGTTTGTGGGTCCTAGTTTCATTGATTCAAGATTAGTCGGCACACTTGTATAAGGACTTCAAATCACTATTCTAGTAGGAGTACTACCCTTCCTTTTTGTGATTGGACTAGATATAAGAGTTGATAGAGTTATAGCATAGATGGATGACAATCACTGATTATGTGGAGTGGTTGAAATAACTACTAAAATACTCCATTGACAAGATCTGTGATGGATACTTGCGAGAATTGAAGTTTGATAAGGGACTCCAATAAGAGATCTTACCCAACATTATTCCCATGATCATCCACATATAGGTCAGCATACTAGAGCAGAAACTGCTGAAATGGAATTTCCTATATGAGGGAAGCCATGTAGTTATATCCTGTAGTGGTAATCCCATATCTGATTCATTTATAGTAGTATACAGATGGAAGGTTATAAGATCACAAATCAGGATACCATCAAAGATAAGGATCACGAACATAGTCTCATGTGGCCTAGAAAATTCATAATAGATGGGCAGTCTAGATAAGGAAATTTATTTACATGTTATAGGTGAAGTCACATGCCATGGGACCAGACAATTAGAAGTACTAAGAATCCCATAAAGATAGTTGATGGATTTTTATGGAAGACATAGTGGATTGAGCAAGGCTCTCTAAGGAATTCACATGGAGATCCTTAGGAAGGAAGAACTGGGTGACGAGCCATAGTAGCTATGTGAGGTGGAAATTGTTAGGAGATCCTACTACCACTATATTGTATCCCACTTTAGGCTTAGAGATCTCACTGAAAGGGTCAAAGATTGATACATTTAATTTGATGTCAATAATCCTTAAACACACAAGATAATAAGAGTTTCTCTTTGTTTATCTTCTAAATTATGAAGTGGTAATTTTTAGAAACTATGTGAGGTATTATTTTCATTAAACATATTTCTTGAGGTTTGAATCAGGGTTATATGAGGATTTGGTGTAACCATGTGTCATTTTGGTTTGATGTTTCATCAATTTCATGAGGGAGAGGGGTTCTTCTCAATACATGATTTTTTTATGTGAGAAAAACCATGAGAAAGACTGAGTTACAGCTAAAGTGAATAGTATAGAGGTGCGTTGTATGAGTCTGTCTTACATGTGAATTTATGGAAAGGTTTTTTAACTTAGTTTCAGAGAATGTTTTAACATTTCTGGTATAGTTTTTCAGATTCAAACGTTTTATAATTATAAGTCTATAGTTGGTGTGGAAAAGATTGTAGTCTGCGGTTACACTCTTTTCAAAACTGGTGATCACATGAGGTGTATGACATAAGCTTTTCATGTACACATTATAATTCTTAGAGGAGTCTACTCACCTACCTTGGGAATTGGAACCCTTACATGCTCGGTGATACCCTTGATTTAGTTGTAGACTATTATTACATATGGGTTGATGTAGTTGAGACCCCATTAATAGAACTACATCACACACTACTTAGATTTGGTAGTGGTAGTTGTTGCCTTGATTACGTGGAGGCAGTGCCTTCTAGGGGGATATTGACTGTGAGGCCTTTTATGACCATATATCTTTAAGATTTTCACAGTTGTTATTTTATAAAGAAAGAAGTCACATTATCCTTTTTATGGGATAGATAGTGATTATGGTCATGTTCAGAGAAGAGGTGATGAAGGATTTTCATAAATCTCTATAGGATGTATATCCCTGTGTAGGGAATATATATATATATGGAAAATCCAGACGTGGGGTCAATAACCCCACCATTATGTTTTTTTTAATTTCAAGGATTAAAATTGAATGAAATAATAATTTATAGAATCTAGTTTTTCCGTGCAAGACTTTAGAATATTTTTGGAGTCAGGCACCAAAACAGTGCATGATTTTGAGGTAAAGTTATCTTGACATTAATTTTTTAAAAATTATTAAATGTATTTTTTTTATGATTTTATTTTTTCCATTAAATGGGGAATATATCTTTAACAATATCTAGGATCGGAACTTTAATACTGTGGTTAAAATGGAATATGGATTTTACCGTAGGACCAACCTACGGTTGGTCAGTGTGGAAGGATCATATGGGGAACCCATTGGAGGTTTCACTGGTAACATTAATTTAAATAAAATAAATTATTTAATAACCAAAATCCGGACAATTCACACAATGAGGCTTGGATGGAAAATCCTAAACAACCACTATGTTCATAATTCATTGTCTACTCAATGTAATACTTAAAATTAGAAGGAACTAGATATCTCGTAAAGGAAGTTGTATGTGATGTGTTTAGTAAATTAATTAATTATTTATTTATTTAATTAATTAGAATGTTTTCTATGGAATAGATTACCTTTTAAGAGTTATGCCAAGAATATTTCAACAGGGTTTGTGACATAAAACCTTTGGAAATCTTGTTCTCTTCCACTCTCCTTAATTTGAGAATTACCACAAAACGTCTGATTAGAGAATATAGACATACAATAAACAAAATATCTCCTCTGAAATAATTAGTGTATGCGTTCTCCACCAATTATAGATCCATAATCAATGTAAAAATTGTTAATTCATTTCTTTATTCCTTTTTAATTAAATGATTATGTAAATTGATCATTTTCCATAGATATAGGCCCTTTTGAAGTATTTTAATGTCTATGTGTAACTAAATTAATTTTTTTTCGATTATTTTCTTACCATGGAATCTATTTTCTTGATTTATTGGCCAATAACACTTGGAATAGATTTATAAAACTTATTTATTGAACAATTATTATTGTTTTTCTTCATGTTAAACATCATTCTTATCCTGATGGTCTCTATTAGACTTTCCCTATAGGTACCAAGCTGTATCGTACCCTCAGATTCATGGATGATAGAGTAAATGAGAACACATCGATTAAATTAACATAGACCTATGATTAATGTAGTGTGACATGAATGATTCTCAGTGGAGGCCCTAGGTAATGTATCACATATGTGGTTGTTCTACATTGGTGTGATGGTGTTTAGACATGGATCTCTGATGAGGTGGTTAGATATGGTCAACATAGTGATTGTTAAAAATTATTTTCATAACTATAATTATGGTAAAATAAAATGTATTATGGATTAAATTAAATTATTTTAATATAATAATGATAAATAATTCAATAGAATGGTTTTCATTTAACAAATTATCTTCATTTTTAATGGAAATAAGAGAACATATTCTTGGATGGGCATACGACTCCATGTATACATCATCAAAAAGGGGATAATTTTTTTTCATTTAATATTATAATGTTATAATACTAATTATGTTGCAAAAATGTGAAAACAAAATCAAATAATGTGGTAAAAATTAAGGGCGAGTTATGAAAACCTTTAGATATCCCCCATTGTGGAGTTTTTTTGGGTTAAAAAGATATGTGATAATAATTAAATAATATTATTATTATGATTTTTTTGTTATATAACATTTATTTGGCCGCAATATCTTCATATGGTGATAGATTAATGAAAACATAACATGAATGTGACACTTGAATTAAGATATTCATTTTAACATCAATGTTTGATTTCTTCTTTAGACCCATCAATTAGGTCAATGAAACACCCAATAATAAAGAAATTAATATTATTGCATAATATTTTATTATATATATCTATCTTATATTGTGTCTAGTTAATGAAAATTATGAAATTCTATGTCACTTAAATTATTGAAACCTACTTTAACACTAATTTTGGATAATTATTTTGTACTTCTTGCTCGGGCACATAAATCATTGTTTCACCGTGATGATGTGAAAAGTGACATTCGACCTGGTGTCCAATTAAGACACTTGAAAAGTCTATGCTAATTAAATTCCTATGGGGATCACATGGGTGTGATTGGTTTTTCCATCTAGTTCCATTTGGATAGGAATATTAGTGAAATTGAATATTCCATAAAACTAAAAACCAGATGTAAGGAAATGAAGAAAGTGATAAACACACAAAGAAAATCAAAGAAAATGTGCAGTGGAAATAAATTTCCTTCCCTCTAAACAAAATATACTGAGAAATGGAAAACCATAGAAGTGAATAAAAATAAATTTTGACATCAAAATTTTTACATGGACAACCCAAATGTGAAAAAACATTGGACCATGTAAAGAAAGATGGATCCATAAAAATTTAGAAATACACATTATATACTCCCCCAAAATTTAATAGATCTCAAAAGAAATAATAAGATACAATATTAGTCCAAAGGTGGGGAGAAAAGAAAAATGATCATCAAACAAAAGATGAAAACCAAAATAAACTTCTCTTCATATGTTGGTGGATAAAAAATCAATTATGATTCCTCTATTTGATGAATGATTTCAATGTGACCATTCATAACTCCATAAAAATTCTTATTTAATAGATGTTAAAATCACCTAATTTATTGAGAAATCATGTGGGAACCATTGGAGGTAGATCCCAAATAACCCCCCTCTGAATCTTGTGTGGATCAACGCCATCCCTAAAATCTTGTCCGGAAGTATCAAATTTTTCTATGGGTAAAATCTTAGTCAACCTTTTTGACCCTTCTCATCTGGGTGGATCAACTCCTGATCTAACTATCTCGATTCAAGGAAATTTCAGATAAACTGGTACTAAAAATTGATATATTTCTGCCTACCATGAAAAGTTAATTTATTTCCCAAACAACTACAACTCTAACCATCAACAAATAAAACAATCCTATATTAATTTAAATTGGTCTGTAAAATAAAAGTTTTCATCGACGACAATACTCTTCATTCTTATATAGCTGAAATAAACTCTAACTCTATAGTAGATAAAGCAACACATTAATTCTATCTAGGCCAACAAGAATCATCTACACAACAAAAGTGATCACATAACCTAATGTAGATGTCCTATAATCAATATATCCTGACATATCAATGTTTGCAAAGTCATAGAGAATATGTTCCCCATTTCGAAAACACAATCCCATATCGAAAGTACCATGAAGATTTGAAAATTATACATAACTTCTCTCAAATGTTTTCTACCTAGATTTTTATAGAAACTAACTAACCATACCTACTTCATGAGCTATATCACATCATGTACAAACCATCACATATATGAAAAATCCAATGCCATTTGAATAAGCTATGTGCTACATCTCATCATTCTCTTCTTCAATATAAGGGAATTGACTGGTATGTATCATAAAGTATGTGGATATAGGATTACTAACTACATTCACTATATCCATTTAAAATATCTGAATAACCTTCTCAATATATATCTCTTAATAGAATAATAATTTCCTATCATTTCAGGCTTGGGAGATCCAATTTCCATGAATCTATCGTGTTGGCTCAAAGTCTTTAATCACAAAAAACTGAAAAAGACTCATCATCAATATATGAATTCTATATTCATCATGGTCAACAATGATCTTTTCATCAATATAAAGAAATTGTATAATAAAATCAACATTATTAAATATATGAACAAAAACACAATGATCGTAAGATGTCTTCCTAAAACCCTGATGAAAAATGATAGATTCAAAATTCTAATTAAACTACCTAGAATATTTTTTCAATCCATTAAACTATTCTACAACATGAAGACATGATTCTATTTAACTATTTCAAAAAAAACATTTTGTTCTCTATATAAATATATTCATTTGAATCTCCATGGAGAAATTTTTTCTTCACATCCATTTACTCAATATGCACATCAAAAAAAATATTCAGACCAAGAACAACCCTAATGGAATAAATTTTGAAAATAGGTGAGAACATATTATTAAAATCAATACCTTTATTCTTACATAATCCTTTAACATCTAATCTTGAATTGTACCATGGAACATAACTAGATTTTTCATTTCTAATCTGATAAATCCTCAAATTTTGGTTATCTCACTTACACACCGATAACATAACAGGCTCAAAGGTATGGTTTCCATTCAATGATGTCATATCATCGTCCTTTTCATCAAATGATCTATCCTTCTGCTCACACTCCATTACCTCTTCAAGATATTTTTCATCTACCCCATTAAAGAGAATCAGATACTCATCAGGTGAATTCTGAATAGAAATAGAATGATGATGAGATGACCTCTTCATAGGAATTACTAGTTCTTTAATAACCCATGTAACTGAATCATCCAAAACAAAAGGTGTATTAGAAACAAGAAATTAGACATGTTCTCCTTGAGAATAATTTTTTACATAAACACGATCATTAGAGTCAATAATATGAGGTAAATATGAACTAGAACCTAGATCAAAACATAAAACATATTTTAAATGTTGGATAAGTACACTATTCTCCATTATTAGTGTATGCAAAAATTTATCCTCATTATGGACTACATCATGGATTATGAAAATTTTCTTGATATAAGTATCAAAAAATGTGTACCCCAACTCAACATGTCCATAACCAATAGAAATAAAATGGCGTGTCTTAACATCCAGTGTGGATCTATCATCTCTAGGCACATGAACAATAGCCTTGTAACAAAAATCATACAGGTGGTCATACCTGATCTAATATACATAGAAAAACATGTTGGGAGTGTCTTTATATAAATAAACTATAGGTCTTAAATTGTTATTGTAAGCAACAATATGTAAATACTCTGCCCAAAAATGTTATGGAACATTTCGAACAAAAAAAAGTTATATCTTTCCACCAATGTCATATCCATCCACTAATTTACACCATTTATTTAAGGTGTCATTAGAGGCGTATTCTTAAGCCAAATACCATCCTACCTGAAATACTAATCAAACATACCCAATACCCTACACCATTTTCTGTTCTAATAAATTTTAATTTCTTACTAGATCCCCCACCCTCACTAAAAACATGAAATTTGCTAAAAACACCAAGCCAATGAATTTTGGAATTCATAACATAAATCCTGAGAATAAATTTTCATTAATAGAAAAATTCACAAAATATATACCACCACTAAATATATTAGATTTAAAAGTACAAAAAACATTATAATTTACTAATTTAAATATTTTTGACTTCCTGTGTAAAGGATGATTAATAAAACACACTCTACACTATTTTACATCCAAACGATGGTCAAATATGTCTAGATTCGCACTCTAAAAATATGGAAGTATATTTCATTAGAAAAAAATCAATCCCTTTCTCACTAATTTTCCTAAGCCTCTTATACTATAACTAGGATGAAACACTACACCCAACAACATAAGTAGTAACATAAAAAATAGAAAATTTATTCTAGTAAAAACATAATTGATTCTAACCTCAAGCCATTATAAAAGAAATCTTGGAAGGAATACATTTGAAATTATAAAAATTACTAATAAACTCATTATCAGAATGAAAATCGGTACACATTAAATTTTAGTGAACCTTAGGTGCATATTAAACATTCACCAAAATCGACTTCCTTCATGTGCGGGTCTTCATAAAAGTAGGCTATATACCTTTTACATCCACATGAACATCATTACACATCATTAAAATCTAAATAATGCCTAGGATTTAAGAAGTAAATAAATCCTTTTCTGATGTCACGTGACAATCGGCCCCACTATGAACAGTCCATCAAGAATCATAAGAACCAATATTATTGAGGTTATAATCAATAACAAAAATCACCCCTGTAGCCGAGGTGACATGATCATCTCCATCTACATTTTCCTTATGATGTTGTTCCTTCATTCTATTTTATATTTCACCTAATAATAGAACGTCTTAAACATAAATTTCATAACACAATAATGATATTCAAATTCACTCTACATTTACCTGGACTGTCTTCTACATTTCCTCTTACCTCAAATGTTTTATCCATAATCCTAGATTCTCCGCTATATTATGTGTACAAAAAACATTGAAAATAATTTCTGTTGAGTATGTATTAAAGAATTTTAATATAAATTAGATGACTTAACAAAACTGAATGTCACCCCACCATTCAGAGAAGAACTTATTAGATGAACCACAATATTCTCCCAAGAATCAGGTAACAAGGTAAGCAACAAATGCGATTAAACCTCATATTCAAAAACAATAACCATGAAAAAAGTAGATAAAAAATCCATAATATTAATTTAAATAATAATAAATATACATTACATCTATTTAAATCATATTTATTGATTTTTCAAGAAATAATTATTTATTATTTCTTATTGTGGAATCATATGTTTTCTTGAGATTTTTTCCTCAATTTTCTAGCACGAGATATGTTGAAAACATGGTTCATAACAATATCATTTATCCATTGGTGAATGAAACAACAAACCATATCATTCTGAAACTCTCTTTCCTCATCTAACATTCTTTTTGGATCTGATTTATTAAACACAAGGATAATTATTCTTTGGAAAAAATATAGATCCATAATTTTTATATAATGTATACGGTAGTTTGTACCATTCAAATAAACATGTTTCTATAATTTACTACAATAATAAATATGAAATAAAAACCATAAATTTTATTAACAGCTGATCGTAATGGAATAAAGTGATGAACGTGGATGAAAATTCAAAGGGAAATTGTAGTGGAAATAAATTTATTTCTATCCAAACAAAAGTAAATGTGCAGTGACCAAAAAATTAACTGTATAAAAATGATTTTTGAAATATAATGTTTTACATAGAAAACCCAAAAAGAAAAAACAAGAGAGCTTGTAAAGAAAGAGGGATCTCCTAAATTGATTATGTACACAATATAGACTCCCCAAAAAATTAAGGGATATCAAAAGTAATACACAGATAAAACTTTGGATCAAAGGCGGAGGGTGAAGAAAGATGATTGTCAAACAAAATGTGATCCAAAAAATAATCTTATATCCATATTTCTATGTGTCAAAATAACATTCTCCTACAAAATTCAAAAATATCTTTGTGATGATTCGTAATTCCAAAAACAAAATATTTGACCCATGTTAAAATCAACACATTTAATTAGAAACCATGTTGCCACAATATGAGTAGGTGGCCAACCCATCCCTAATGAGTTTTTTGGACTATGGTCAAGACACATCATGTAGTAAATTGACATGCCATGTGGGGATATCTATCCCATAGGTTGTGTTCTGGTGAGGATATTTTACGATATTAGGGTCGGGCCACACTTAGTGTGGGTCCCTAACATGTCGTGTAACTCTTTTTGAGGAAAAATTATCGTTCTATATCTCAATCATTTAAACTCATGTTTCTGCAAGGAATTATCAAATCCTATGTGTTTTTTCATATAGAATGTGGTGGATCCCTTATTTGTGACTTTTCAGATATGATCTGGAATATTAAAGACATGGGGCACTCATGTGATACCTGACGATGACAATGACCATTTAAGATCAACAGATCTTTTCTGGCATTACCCTATTATAGATATAGTATGTGGAGGTCCCCAAGGAACCTTTCTAGGAATTAACCTCTATTAAAATATGTGATGTGGAGTTCCCCAATGATATTCTTGAGCCTTAACCTCCAGCGGGGCTAGGTAGTGGAGTTCCTCATTTACAATCAGAGTAGGACCCTTCTATCATACTAAGGAATGGGATGCTTACCTAGTGTTTGTGGCCCCTCGAATTTGTATAATAGTGAGAAGACATGGTTTGTAATATATTTGGACTCAAATAAAAGATATATTCTTTCCCCACCGTGATATGATTTTGTGATTCGACCTCTGACTATGTTATAAAGTCAGTTCTTCCCAAAGAGAATATTATTAAGGACTGATGAATGAGTTCGTTATAATTTTGTTTTGATGGTAGACATATGGTATTATAGTCATTGTTGATATATTCTCATGGATGTTTTGGATAATCGTGTTCCTAGGTTTATATGTGAGATTGATATCCCTTTACTCTTTCAATTGGTCTTCTTTGACTATGAATATATATATATCATTCTTTTTTACTTACTCTTTGGTAATGGTTACTCTCTTTCTAAGAGTGGTGAAGACGTTTTGGGTATCCAATGTGACTTCTGTGTCATGATTTTCTTGGTTGGATGAGTATACTCTCCTACTATAGGTTGTAAAAACTAGCATAGTAGTTTATTTAATCATCGTGTTTAGCCCCTTCTTCTTGGATGAGATTACTTACACTCTTTGTTAGGTTTATTTGTACACTTTCACATTACCTTATTCTATATAATTTATTTCTATTCTATTATATCACTTACTACCCCCCATTAAACCCAATTGATGGGGTTATTTTGGGCATGTATATACTCAACCCTACATTGGATTTATAACACGTGTCCTGTCTTTTGAAGATGACAATAATGTCGACTAATAATGAAGTGGAGTAATGGTATATTGGTTTCCAAGACCATGTATAATGATGATATAATATGATTTATATGATGGTCTCCATCATCATTTACTTTTCCAAATTTTTTTATATTTGGACATATTTCTAGTTAGGCGTGTATTTTTTCCCTTTTAATTTCATCTTACACTACCATACATTTTGTATTGTCTAGTGGTTAAAACATGGTTGGATTAATTTATAGTATGTTTTGATTTTTTTCATTCCTCTACACTTTTCGATTCATTTAAATGTGTTATTCATACAAGTACATGAGGAGAGGCTTCCCCGTATTATTTACGTCTTCATCACTTGTTTCCATGCCTAAACTATAAATGTGGGCTTGGGGTAGTCATTACATGAACACTGGCTTGGGAGAGGTCATGATAGAAGAGGTTATTCATAATATTAGTAAAATTATGTAAAATATTTTTATCAATTTATTATGAATAAAATAATAATAATTTATAATAAAAATATTTTTTTTCAAAAATATTATATATTTTTTTAAATTCAGTTTAATTTCACTTTTGAACCTTAAGATAAAAATAATTTTTTCCAATTATGGTAAATATATTTGATTTTTTTTATTTTTATAAAAAAAATATATTGGGGGAAATTTTGGGATTCGACATAAATTTTTAACTTCTGTATTAATTCTAAAAAATACATATTTGTAATTGAAAAATGTATTTTAAATTAAATTAATTATAATTAAATATTTATATTTTAATTACTTTAAATTTCAAATTAGATAAATTTTATATCAATTAGTGAAATTTATTTTATTTTAATCACTTTCATATTCAATTTTTATATGAAAAAATGGTAAACTTTTGAACATTTACACATTAATACCCCATTTTAGCATCATATATGTGGTATTAATTTTAAATTAAAGTGGTCCAATTATATGTATGGAATTTAGAAAAATGGATTACATATTTGGAATCATTATAATTTATAATTTCTGAAAATTTAAACTAATATTTTTACCAAAATGAATATTGGATGTATAAAACATTAATTAATACAGTTTAGTTAAAACTAGATTTATCTTGGGATTAAACTATAAATATATGTGTAAATATGAACTATATAGTTGTATAAAAACTGTTTTTTGGATTTATTTTTACAATTACACCTATAATATTTTATAATGATTAATGTTTATCCTTTTTTCATATTAAAACAAGGGATCTTTCTCTTCTTTTAAAAAAATACAACGTCTGTACACTCCCATAATTATAATAATCTACCACCTCTCCTCTCTTCATAAAACATTAAAAAAACATTTGTTGGGCCTATAAAGTCCAAAATAAATTACAAAATTCTGTAATGTCCTCATATTTGACTTATTTTTGGAAAAATTTATCCAAGTAAGGCTTTAGTGAAAAACCAAGGAGGATTCCTGAAAAAGAGGTAATGTTCTTCAACAAGCTTTTTTATTTTGTTTCTTTCTACACCTCATTAATTTTTTTTAAACCAGAATTATATAATAAATTTAATATATTAAAAAATGAAGTTTCTATCATATGTAAATTACCTAAAACCATCTCCACTTCCATCAAATGTGTTACAAACTCATCATTAAATTATATGATGAACTACCCCCTCAGGAACTGATGTCATTCATTTTTTCAATACCACCATAGAACAATGAGTATGATGATGTACCTAAACTATATATATGATATATATATATATATATATATAACAAATTTATATTATAGATTTAAATTTTCATATTCATATTTTACCTTCCATTCTATAAGAGATATGATGGCGTCATTTGTGTCTATGATGGACTACCACCCAACGAAGGGATGTGATTCATCTTTCACCGATACATTACACATAGTTTGATAAAGATAGTTTTATTTATTATATGTCATATAGAAGTTAAATTTATGATATAAATGAAATATTTATCATTTTTTAATGATAATTTATATCATTGTCTATGTTTCCTCATCACTCACGTAAAGATGACAACATCATACAAGTACATGTGGACTACATCCTTCATGACAAAATGTCACTCCCTTTACATAACCAAACCACATAGATGATATATAAAAATTTATAATATGGTAATTATTATATTATGATAATATTAGAAATATAAAACATTACTTCACACCATTCATTAATGATTATTAAAAATGGAAACGTTGCTCAAGCGTATCCACGACCTACCTTCTCTATGATCATAACATAATTTATTTGTAATAAATACATTTAATGATTTGTTTTAAAATATAAATGACATATAAATATTATAATTCTGACATGATTATTATTTTATAGATGATAACCCTATAAAATATTCTCAAGAACGTGATCTTACATGATGAAACACACGTGAGAAAACAAGGAAATTAACACATAAAGCAACAAAAATAATGAAATATTATTAATGAAAAGGCGAAAAGATCTGATAAAAGGATAATATATGGTGGTATAAATATTTATATGGTTATTATGTAAGTTAATACGATGTCTAAAACCACTATAATTGATGTTAAATCATGTTCAACTGAATGAATGTGTAATTTATGGGATTTCCAATCAAATTCACTTCATTGAGAAATACATTAACGTTATGCGACTAATTTCTTCTATGTGGTGTATATAAGTACAAATTAACATTTAATATCATGAATAATTTATTATTTATGGCATTTTATATCCCAATTTTTATTATTTCACCTATGGGTATTTGACTGAAGGGTTACCATGTTGTAAAGATTTTCATAAGACGATTTCTTTTTTTGGGATATATTAATGCTTCATTATCTTTCATATTATAAAATTATATTTTTAATTAGTTTTTATATGTATTTTATTTTCTATTATTTAATGTATTTTTTTAGGTGATATACTTAACCGATCCATTGAAAAATTTTAATTTCAATGTTATGATCACTGTAAGTATTTATTTCATAATCTCATCGATATATTAATTCCATCATTCCAGTTTGAGGGTATTATTTTACCATTTTCATAAAACAATTATTACCCTCTAGTTAGTCATTATATTTTAACGTTATATTGACACTTTCCCACTAATTGGTACTTAAAAATAATGAAAAAATGTTTTCATAAAACATGGAATTATTTCACTTTTCGTTCGGAATACCCATTTCATCAAACCACTTGTCTTATATACAAATTAAAATATATATTATAAAATTTTATTAAAATTTTATTAATTAAATATATATTCATGTTTTAATTTTTATAAAACGGGTTGACATAAAAATTCTTGTAATTTTCCTAACAATCCACTTTTCTAACCTTCTTACATTACAAAAAAATGTTCTTTTTACTTGTATAACATGTACAAAATTACGTACCATCATGTCAAAAATATATTGCAAACATCCATTGAAATTCTATAATGATGTTTTTAATGAAATTTCCCCCCCATATTCTGAAATTTATTTTATTGAAATTAATTTAAATGAATATAAATTTCAAAATTCTTAATATTTTAAAAAATTATATTCAAAATGAAAATGATATTTTCCTCAAGAATGATTTTAAATATATTTTTTGAAATTTATAAAAATCAAAAATCATTTATTTTACATATAATCTATAAGGGATATATTTTATTGATATAATCTTAATTTTTTTAAATGTATTATTATTATTTTAACTATGGATGGTATTTAGATTGACTTGATTCGTATTTTTAGTCATTAACAAACCGTTCAATTATTCCCCTTCAAAATATCATAAAAAATTATATTTAACCAAAATATCCATATCATTTATCATGGATATTTTTATTGGTTAAACATTATATCATTTCCTTATATGGTGTTTTACATTGAATGTTATTTTTTTAGGAAAATGTTGATAAATTATTATTCCATATTCAATGATAATTTTTTAGGATAAAAAACAATGTTTATAAATTAAAATGATAACTCTATATAATAATATTACTTTGTACTTTTATTTCATGGGTTGTGAAATTTTTTATAAAAATCCCTATGATGAATAGTTTATTTCATTAGATGAATAAGTCAGATAGCCTTAGATAATTGGGTTTTCAAACAGAATGTTCTAGATCGTCTTGTGAATTTTCGTAATACTAAAGGTATCATGTTCTTGGGGAAGAAGACATCCTATAAATACTCATTTATATTATTCATATTTCAGTTATTATTATCTATGAGATTTTAACAATGATATTTTTTTAGATTCATTAAATTATCAATTATTTATTAATGGATAAGGTTATTTGTTTTTTACCTTTCCAAATTAATTATTACGTATCCATATAATATAATTAGTTTATTAGTTAAATGGAATTTGTTTTCATTTATTTTCCATGACATTGATTATTCTTGTCAATTATATAAATGTAATATGTGTTCAGATATTTTCACTTCCATATTGTTCATTTTTTATTGATGATGCTTTATTAATTAATTATTGCTTCTGCTGTACATAAATTTACTGAGAATTTGATATCACCCTTATTTATTCCATTCCCTAGGATTTAATTATGTTTAATATGACTAATATTCTAGGATAAAAATGATTTAATAAATTTATTCTACTGAAAAATGATTTCTCAATTTTTATATTCTAGTGTAATATGTGTATATTGTTTGTATCTAGTTTAACAAGATTAATAAATTATTTGGTCTCACAGGAAGTTATTCCTGGTCTCTTAATAAAATTTAATAAATCAGTACCCATCTCTTAGAAAATATGGTCATGATGTTATAGTTGATATTAAAGAAAACATAATAGAACCCCCGGGAACTAGATTGTGGAAAACATAGATGAAAAATTATAACTACGAGCCATGTATTAAGGATATGTATAAAAAATCATAAATTTTTGAAAGGGTACTGATTATGTGGCTTTTTCATCAAATAATCCTTGTATGGATTCTAAAAGTGGATGTGGCTCTATTAAATATTTAAATTAGGGTAATAATAATGAAATGGTTTCATTGGGCCTGATTTACAGTCCCTAGGTGCACATAAAATGACTTAATAAATACATCGTTTAAGCCTCCTATGGGTTATTCTTGGGATAATTAATATTTTCATTACAAAAAATTATGATGGATTTGAATAAATAATGAAAATTAATGAACTAATTTAAATACATGACCATGTACATTATTATGTTGAAATAATATAGATTAAGTAGTTTTGTAATGGGATTGAAGAGTAAAGTGGTATATGTATTTTTACAAATGTTATTTTTGTATAAATATCATGATGCTTCTAATGATTCTGATAAAAATTTTGAAGAATAATTTTATTCATTATCAAGTGAGTTATGGATACAATCATGGTTTGGATATTAAGCTTGATCACAAGTTAATAGAATTAAACATCCATTTTTATAATTTGTGGGGCAATAATATAACATGATTACTGATATTTTGGGGTAATGGTATTGAAATAAAATCCATTGGTTTAATATATGATTAGTTAAAATGTTCTTTGAGGAATTACACATTTTAATTTAATTTACATGAGTTTTAATGATTTGATAGCCTTAAGGATAATATAATCATTAATTAAATTGAAATAATATATGAATAAGATTAATATAATTTTTTTAAAAAAATATTGAATTGAAAACATTAGTAAAAATGTTATATGAGGATTAATTTAGTTTCAAGGATGTCGATAATATTACTTTCAGGACATTTAAGGAATTATATTAATATAGATTATAAAAAATAAACCATTCATGTTTGGAAAAAACTAGTATCAATTGGAATGTTCGTGGGATTTGAACCCAAAAATAAGGGATGATAAGTATTTCACACCTAATACTAGCCTACGTTATGTCCTAGTTAATATGTTATAATTTTTTGTAAAAAAAGATAAATAAATACTAACGATGAACCAGTATTGTTGCGTGTGAGTTTGGTAGATTAATTTATTATTCTGGATAACTTGAGTTAAATATATTGGATTTGGAAAATATTTAGAGACATTTCGAAAGAGTCTTCACACTTTTATAGTTCTAATGATCTATTAAATATAAATATTAAGTCTTCAAGAATAAAAAATTCATTTTTGGATACCCATTTCATAGAGAATAGGATGAATTGAAATTTGATCATTGAACAACTAAAGGATGAAATTTCACTTATTGTGTAGAAAAGAATCATGTATGTACATTTTGTTATATTTTTATATAGTAAAATAAATCACAATCTTTGTTAAAAATGTCCTTGAAATGAAAATTTTATACTATTAAAATTATATAATATTAATCAGATTTTCATTAATATTTAAAGATGTATTGTTTTCATGCCCTCATCATTCCATTTATCATTCACATTAATTTGATCAATGAACCCAACGACTATATATATTTACTTATGCTTTTCCTCCATATAAACATCGTCACTTGAACTAATTGTGTAGAAACCTCGTTCTATGTTATTCCATATGACCCTTGTACTACCATTTAACATCTCATTAAGAGGTTATTATTTTTAACCCATCAAACATGTGGGTTATTCAACAAAGAATGTTTTAATTGTAAAACCCCTGATTTATTAGAACATTTTTAATTTGTGAGGATCTAATTTATTTTTATTAGGGATAATTTAACCCAATGAGTATATAAAATGAAGAAATTGTATTTGATAGCGTGTATCACATGAAACACAATATTTATAAGGGAATAAAACACCATGAGAACATAAGAAATATTAGTTTTTAAATAAATTCAATCTACTCAATATCATTCATATACAGAACACTATGTCATTCTTGCATTACCCGAGAAAATATTTTCATTGATAGCCAGTGCTACATGATAGACCATGTTTTACAAAAAAAAATATTATTAAAATTTTAAAATATAATATAATAGTAATAGTTTACTTGGTAAATTTAAATTTTTGGAATTTACTAACTAAATTACCAAAATATAATTTATCTCTTTATTTGGAGTAAAATAACAGTCATTTAGTGAAAAAAATTATTCTAAAAAAACTAGTTTTTTTTTCTAAAATATGATTTAATCATGACTTGCATTCTTAATTTAAAATTAACTATTAATGAATTAAGAAAATTTATTTCAAAAAATAATCATCTTTTTTGAAATTTTAATATTGAAATTACATCAGTTTTAATTTTTGTGATTTTTATGAAAAGATACAATTTATGATGGTCAATGAAAATAAGAAATTCTAATTGAAAATTGACTTTTTGTTTAAATATTTTACAATATTAAGTTATATTATTAATTGGTTATAAATTAAAATTAGATAAAATTTATATCAATTAATCCAAGTTTGGAAATTTTAATCATTTTTAATTATTTATTTTTAATATATAAAATTCTCAAACATTTGTACATTTTAACTTTAAAAATCTGCTTTCTAATCATTTCGCCTAGATATATTTTTAATTTATATCTTACCACTTATGTTAATACAATCTCCAAAATATTATCCCATATTTTTATTAGAATATTTTAAAATGTATAATGAGTTCAACATATTATTTATTTCAAAATATATAGAGAATGTAGTAGAAATTTGTTACTATATGGTAAGTAATTTCATAACTCAATATATTTTTATAATGTTATATCACTTATTCATCATATTTTATATTATAATATTATTTGTATAATTAATTTTTAGTATATTATATTTTATTTCCACTTGTATTAAGTGGTTTTACTGTTGATACATAGAATGAATTCATTGAATAATTATCAATTCAATGATATGATCATTAGAAGTGTTTATTTAAGAATCTTATCGAGACTTTTTTCTAGAATTTTTGTTAAATAAAATTGTTTAACCATTTCTTAAAATAAACAATAAATATTATTCTCACTAGGTAATTCCTAATATTTTGAAGATATATTACAATTTTTGCACTATATGGTACATAATGATATTATTTATTTTTTTTATAATTTCTCACATTATTTCCCTCTTTAGTCAGAAAACATTTTTTCTTCAAAATCAATGTTTTTTAAAAAAAATTCAAAAAAGGTTTTCATAATTTAAACATGGAGTTATTGATAATTTCTTCCAAGTGAATAACTTTTTAAAAAAATTTTATGACTGAATCATTTTATCATTTTCCAAATTGGAAACTTTTCTACCCTTTTTTTCATTGATAAAGGAATGTTCTTTTTAACTTGAATGACATGTATAAAATTTCCAAAAACATCGATGAAATATATATGACGAATAATTTATAATTTTATATGGTTTTTTTATAAAAAATATTATTAATATTCAGGAAATTATTGATTTTAAAAAAGGATTTTTGAAGAAAAGTATTTTCAAAATGTATCCTAATATAAAAAATAATTTCAAAATGAAAAGAATTTTTTCCTCAAGAATTATTTAAATTATATTTTTATAGTATTTCTAGTCATCAAAAAACGTTTATCCAATTATGATTGTAATTTTATTGTTTAGATTTTATATGTTTTCAATTATTAACTTTTAATTGATTATTATTGTTAAATATTTAAAAGGAATGTGTGTCCATATATTAACCATTTCATTTTGTTCATTTTATATTGATAATGATTTATTTGTTCTTGATTTCCACCACTGTACATAACCCTTAATGAGAATTTAATCACACCATTATTTTTTCAATTCCCTATTATTCCATGAAGCTTTCTACGAATTATATTCAAGGGTAGTCTAGATGGAAGAAAGTTATTAATAAAAATTATGTTTTAATTTCTATTTTCATATGTAATATGGGTATCAACTATATATCTATTTTACCAATACTAGTAAAAAACTTGATCTCTTTTACGTGTATTAATTGACACATATGAATATTTAATAAAATAGACACTGGCTCCAAGATACTATGTTCTGGTACATTAAATATAGTATTGGAGAAGATTAGTAAAAATGATGGGAAATAAATTTAGGAAATAATATATTATGGAATATAGCCCTACGAAAGACATTGACGGTACATATATAAGATCATACTAATGTTATGGTGAGGTAGAGATTTTGTTATTTTTCTTCTAATACATCTACGTATAGATAATAACAGTTTATATATATCTAAAAAATTATGTACCTACTAGTATTAACATCGAAAAGAGTGCATTGTTGTTGACCAGGTCATTACATAGTGAATGAAAATTGGTCATACTCTACACCTACATTGGTAATCCTTTAGCATACGATTAGGATAATTCACTTATTCATTACAGACCATTATAGATGATACTAATTGATAGTGAAAATGATAAACATGGGCCACACAATAGAATAAAGAACGATCTATATTGAAAAAAATAAATGAATTATTTAATTATTGAGATTCAAGCATTGAATTTAAGATGTATTTAATCCAATGGTCTTTTGGTATAAGAATCATTAAATGACTACGAATTGTCTAATATTTTATCATATTATATGTATTCAATAACATAAAATTTATGGATACCATCATTAGTTATGAGTTTGAGGTTGATCATAAGTTTAATGTAATAAACATACAATTTTTATATTTGTGTGGTTGGAATATAACAATATTAATGATATTTTTGGAGAAATTTACGTAAATAAAACACATTGGTTTAGTTTATATTTTACTGAAAATTTTATTTGATAAATAATTCCTTTACATTTTATAAGAATAAGTTCAAATGTATTGTATCCCATTAAGATTAATATGGTGATTAATGAAATTATAATAATAGTTAAATAATATTGATAGACTATGTGAATTTTTTTTGAATTTATTACCATAGTAAAAAGGGTTATTAATTATTAATTTTATTTCATGGATTTCCATAATATTGTTATTAAAAATGTTATATTATATATATTAATATAGATTATAAAAAAAATATAAATTTTAAGCATGGTGACAACTCTTCATATCTATATGGGTTGCAAGGCATGAAACAATGGCCAAATGATGAAATGGGTTTTACACCAACCATTTGAAAACATCATTTCCTAGTGAATATGTTTTTTAAGTCAAAATATTTGAAAAAAATATATTAATGATGAACCGATAATGATACATTTTAGGGATACATTTTAAATTATTATATTTTTATAATTGAGATAACTATGTTAGTTTCAAAAAATATTTAGATAATGGTGGAAATAATTATCTCACTTTTATAGATATTAAAATCTATTCAATGTGAATGGTAGTGCATCTAGCATAAGAAATTCATTTTTTCATATTCAATTCACATAGTAAGGGACGAATTAAAAATTGATAAAATGAAAAATTAATGGATGAATTTTATGTAATGAAATAGACTATAGTCAAGAAAGTATATTTCTTTATATTCATAGATATTAAAATAATTATTCAATTTTATGAATATTTACATTGAAATGAATAAGTTATCATATTTAATTTATATATTATGATTCGGATTGCCTTTTAAATCATTATAGATTTATGGTTTTTATGCCCTTAACATTACACAGATCATTCACTTTATTTTTATCAATCACCAAAATCATTCTCTATAGTTATTTATTCTTTTCTTCTATGTCCACATCTTCAAATGCCATCAATGTTCTGGCATACATAATCCATGTTATGGGTTATTCAATACAATCTTTGTATTTACCATTCACTCTAATTAAAAGGTTGTTTTATTTAACAATATAATATTTGGGTTTTTTTACAAAATAGTTTTCAATTTCAGCACGTTCATTTCAGAGAGCAATGTTAAATTATCAGGATTCAAAATAATTAATATGAGGAGAATGTCACACTCTGAATATCTAATATATGATAATTGTATTTGATATATTATTTAACATGAAACATGATTAATATATGGGAAAATAACACCTCGATACCTTATGATATATTTATTTTTAAATAAATCCATTCTCTAAAATAGTGTTAATTACACTCAACACCAATTTAAGCTCTCATTACATTAAATAATGAGTTTCGTTGTTATCTTGCATTACACAAAAGTCCAAGATTTAATGATCAAAACTATATGAGTAAAATATTATTATTTAATATAAAATTTATAGCCAAAACATTAAATTTGTCTGTAAGAATATTAATTATCTAATAATTTAAATTTGGGGTATTTATTTAGTAGGAATAAAATAAAAATAATGTAAATGAAATATTCCAATTTTAGATAAATTTACTTTTTCTAAAAGATGGTTTAAGAACATTGGGAATATTAATCTAAAATAATTTTTTATTAAATTTATATAATTTATGTGAAAAAATAAAATTCATTTTTAATATCATAATGAAAATTTTGTGTTAGAGTGAATTTTTGGAATCTTTCTAAAATGTTTTATTTTTTGATGAATGGTGAACAATACGATATTTTAACTGAAAACTACTTTTTCATTTGACAAATTTGTAATGGTAAATAATATTTTTATTTGTTTTTAAATTAAAAATATATCTATTTCATATCAATTAATAAAAATTATCTCATTTTAATCATCTTTATTTTTAATGTTGATAAAAAATATTATAAACTTTTGTACATTATCACTTTAAAAATCAGCTTTCTCTCAACATACGTGGGATTAATTTTAAATTAAACATTGAAAAATTTGTTAATTGAAATTTGAAAAATGGTTTAAAAATTTGGAATAATCATTATTAATATTTTATATAATGTTAAACTCATTTTTTACAAATATTAAATGTTAATGTAGCGATGATTAATTACCATAGTTGAGGTAACGTTATGTTTACCAGTGGTAAACTAAAACAATAAGGGTACTTGTGACCTATAACCTAGTAGAAAAAACTATTATCCGACCATTTCTCAACCATTAAACCTATATGGATTTAGAATTGTTTATTTTGGACCCATCATTACAAATGAAAAATATTGTAGGACTCAATTCTTTTAAAAAATAAAATCTCTATTTTCTCACACGCTTGTAAAAGTCCACATCATCTCATCTAATATTAACACATTCAAAGGGATTTGTGTTACCAAGAAAAACCCAAATAATTTCCCAAATTCCCTCCCCTATTCATATAAAATATTTTTATTACAAAAATACAATCAAGGAAGACTTTATTGTAATCCTATGGTGGATATGAAAAAAAAAGGTAATGTTCATCAACGAGTTTCATTATATTACTTCAATATCGACCTCTATAAATTAATATTAAAACATTATGATATAATTAATTACTTACATATTATATAAAATTATGTTTTATTAATACATTCATGACCTAAAAAATATTCACTTCCATCATATTTGATAAAAAATCATTATTCTTGTTTGTGGCAAACTACCACCTCACCCACTTATGTCATTCCATTTTTCATTTCCTCCTCTCAAGGGAGGATATGATGATAGATATAAATTATATATATATTAAATATATAACATATTTATACTAATGATTAAAAATATCATATACATAATTTTAACTTCCTTTACGTAGGAGATATCATAAGGTCGCTCGTGTGTATATCAGACTACCGCCTTGCGAAGCGATGGGATTCATCATTCACTAATGCTTCTCATAGAAGGAGATAAAGATAAAGATAATGAAAATATATTATATAATGAAAATAATTATTATATACAAGATAAATTTATCATTATTTAATTATAATATATATCATTTTCTTTCATTACATTTCACTAAAGAATTGATAATAACAATGTTCATGTACATGTAGATTACCACCTTCATAAAGCAATGTGACTCTCTTTTAACAACAAACCATTATGTGATATATATATGTGTCTGTTTATAATATATTTATTATAATATTATCATCACTATATAATAATTAAAAATTAATTACTACCTTTCTATAATGATCGGTGAAAAATTGAAACTTTACTCCTACGCATGTTCGACCTAATTTCTCGGTTATCTTAACGTTCATCATTTTCGAAAACATATTTAATGATTAATTTTAAAAGTATAATTGATATATAAATATGATAATTATGACTTTAATATTATTGTGTAGTTGATATAACTATATAAAATTTATATGAAAATGATCTTCTATTACGAAACACGCATGAGAAAATAAAGCAATTAACACACGACACAATGAAAATTATGATTAATTATTTATGAATAGGAAATAAGCTATTATAAAAGGAAAATATAGGATAGTATAAATTTTCATATAGTAATTTTTTATTTTAATATCATCATTAAATCCAATATACATGAGTTTCAGTCATGTTCAACCAAAAGGAAGCATAACGTATGAGATTTAATCTCAATTTCACTCATTGAGTCGTATTATAATGTTATGAACCTAATTTCCTTTCAATGGTGTATATACTACCCCTCTGAATTGTAATATAATTGAAAAATCATTATCAATTTTATTTTATGTATAAATTTTAATTATTTTATCTGATTTTATTTCAATTAAGGCTTCCCAAGTGGTAAATAATTTTACAACAGAAATTATATTCAATGGATTATATTAATTGATGATAATATTGGATATTATTTGTTTTTGTTTTTTATTACATTTGATTATATTATATTGTATTTACACTTTATTTGTGTGGTATTATAACTGATATAGAAAATCGATTCCTTTAATAATTTTTTTGCCAATGTTATGATCATTATTAGGGTCTATTTTAAAATATCACTATGATTGTGTATTCAGGAATTTCAGTTAAATAAACTTATTTGAAAATTTATTAATATAGCCATTTAATTTCCCTCTCAGCTTGTTATTCATGATATTTTTTAGTAATATTACCATATTCCACAATTTTTTACTAATTTTTTTTAAATGTTTTTATAAAATCTTAGTTAATTTATCTCTTTAGCCGAAACACATTTTTCATCAAAAAACATTTAAAAAAATTAAAAACAATAATTATAATTTTTTAAAAATTATCTATTAATTTAAATTTTACACACTTATTAATTTTTATAAAATTATTTTAAATTAATATTCTTATCGTTTTCCAAATGAACCACTTTTATAACATTTTTACTATTTAAAAGAAATTTTTTAAACATGTATGACATGTATATAATTACCCATCATTATGAAAAATATTTAATATAATATTTATTTTAAATTTCAAAAGTGTATTTTTTAATGAATATTTATCGTTACAATTATATAAATTATAATTTTTTTTAAATGATTTAAAAAAAAATTAAAATAAGTTTTATGTTATAGAAAGAGAATTTCAAAATTAAAATATCATCTTCCTCAAGAATGTTTTTAATAATAATATAATGGTATTTCTATTCATGAAAACCTATTTATATTAAATATAATATCCTAATTATTTGTTTTATTGATACCATAATTATTATTTATAATGGTGGATTAAGAATATTTTGACCACGGATAGTACATAGATTTCCTTTCTTGATTTATTATTATTGACCTTAAATTCAACTTAAAATTTTCACATTCGAATAATCATTTAATATTATATTCCACCAAAATATACATATCATTTTCAATTGATATGTTTATTGCATAAACCAAATATCATTTATATATTTTGTTTTTCGTAATAAAATTTTTTTATTTGAAAGAAGAAATGGCCATAAAGTTTTATTGGATATTCAATAATGATATTCGATGATAAGAAATGTTGTTATGAATTAAATAATTTCTTCAAAATAGAAAAATTCATTAAAAATGAATTTAAGGGGTTGTTGACCATTTATAGAAATCCCATTATGTTAAGTAGTTTCACAGGACGAATCATTTGGGTAGCCTTAGTTTAATGTGTTTTCACCCAACATTTTCTAAACCATGATCTGAATGTTATTTATGGTAAATGTATCATGTTTCTGGAAAAAATGGAATCTAATACTTATTAATTTCTTTCAATTAAAATTTTATTGTTATTAACTAAGATATTTTTACAGTGATATTATCTCTAGATTCATTTCTTTCACAGTTATTGATAAATGGAACGTGTTTGATGTTTTTTAACATTCCATATTGATTATGAATGATCCAGTTATAATAATAAAATTATTGATTAAATTTTATTTGTTTTCAAAATTTTACCTTGACATATTTTATTCTTGTTAATTATTAAAATTGAATTTCTGTTTATATATTTACTTTTCAATATTATTCTATCCTTATTGATGACAATTCATGTACTCATGATTGTCCCAGATGTACATAACCCTTACAGATATTTGAGGTCACCATTATTATTTTTTCCTTTTCCCATGATTCCGAAAGTTTTTCATTACTAATTTTCAATGATACACTAGATGAAATAACGTTTTTCATGGAATATATATGAATTAATTTGGGATTGCCAATGTAATATGGGAATAATGTATGTATCCACTTTACCAATACTACTAAACTATTTAGTCCTTTAGAAGGTGATTCCTTGTATCTTATGGAAATGTAGTAAAGTATACACCAGATTTGGGCCACTAGGGCCGACTTCATTAAAGTTTGTATCAATGGATTTTATTAAAATATTTGGGAACTATATTTATGAAAACTTATTTTAGGGAACATAACTCAAAGATAGTATTAAATGATATGTATAGAAGAATATCCAAATGTTTGGGCAAGGTATATTTTATCAGAATTTTACATGAAATATACCCCTATTGGATACTACATGTGGACGTGGATCTGGAACAATTGTTACTAGGGGTAACAAATCTGAAAAGGGATCATTGGTATTGATCTGAACAACACCTAGTATAAAAAATTTGGCCACAATTCTCAACTGATTTGACAGTCTTGTGGTATATTCTTAGGATAATTCAAATTTTATTATCAAAATATTATCCATTAAATGAATTGTTAATGAATATGAATGAACATGGTAAAACACTATATTAATGAGGTACCTTTTTTAAATAAAAATGATGAACTATTAGTCTATTAGAATTCAAGGATTAATTTGTAGAATTATTTTTATTAATGATAATTCAGTATAAAAATCATGACATCTATATGGATTGTTTATAATTTTAGAAACATATATGAAATAATTAAAATAACAGTTATGGTTACCATTATGGGTGATTATTATAAGGTTTACATTATGTTCAATTTCATAAAAATACCATATAAAAATACTTGTCTTATCAATAAAACAATATTAAGGAAATTTAGGGGGAAATATATGGAAATCCAACCCCTGATATAGTATATGATATAGTAAAAAAGGTGTTTGATTAATAATGCCTTTACATTTTATAGATAAAGTTTTAATTTCATTAATAGGCATTTGTGTCAATATGATCTTTGATGAAATTGTATAAATAGTAAAATAATATTATTAATATTCGTGAAAAAAATAGTTGAATTAAAAAGCATTGTATGAAGTTTATTTAAGGAATAATTTTATTTCAAGGATTCCAAAAATATTATTTAGGATAAAATTACTAGAATTATATTAATATTGTTTATAAGATGGAAACTTGTATTCATGCTGAAAACTAGCCACAATTTAAAATGACATGCTGCATGAAATCATGAATAAAGGATGATAATTTTTTTACACCGGCCACTAGACTATGTGATTTCCAAATTAATATTGTATTATTATTAGTTATAAGACTTTAAAAATAAATATTAATAATAATACATTGGTTTTTGTTTTTATGTTTAGGGATTAATTAATTTTATTGCATGAATTATGTTAAACATATTAGGTTTAGAAAATATTTGGAAAGTGGTGGAAATAATTTTCACTATTTTATGGATCTTAGTATCCATTAAAATTTTATTTTAGTATGTCAGGCATAAAAATTTTATTTTTAGATATTCATTTCATAGAGTATGTGATGAATTTAAAATTGATAAAATACTAACTTAAGTATGAAATCTCACTTACGTAATACAAATACATCAAGTTATTATACATCCCTATATTCTTAAATTGAAAAATAATTATTCAACATTGGAAAAATGGTATTTAAATGAAAATGATATCCTTTTACATTCATATTCTATGAGTTATATTATCTTCTAAGTAATTTTAGGTTTATGGTTTTGAGGACCTTATGATTCTTTTGATCATTTAATATTTTATGATAAATGACCTGAATTACTCTATAAAATTATTTACACATTTCATATATATATAAATAATTAATTTCCATAAATTATCTCATATGTAGAAACCATGTTATGGGTTATTCTATATGACCATTGTACTTCACTTTTCTCTCTTATTAAGATGTTGTTTTATTTTCCAATTTATGATATGTATTTTTCATCAATGAAATTTTCAAATGTCAAGACCATGATATTCGATATCATGTTTTAATTGAAAAAACATTATTAATTTAATGTGGGAAAAATGTTACAACAAAAAATTCTAATACATGTACTTTGTATTTAATATTATGTATGTCACTCAACAACAATCATCGATGACAATATAAAACAATGATACCGTATAACATATTTATTTTTAAATGAAATAAATATATTCAATATATTTAATTACATGGAATAAATTATTTATATGTGGGTTACATGAAACAACGAGTATCATTGATATAATATATTACACCGAAGTGCGTGTTTAATATAAAAACAATATGTTGTTATAATATTATTATTTAGTATAACAGTTATAAAATATATATTTAAATAGAGGGTATAAAAAATAATAACAAATGTATTAATATTATTCTCATCTACTGATTATGAATAAAATAATAATCTGTTAAAAGAAATAGAAATGATTTTTGAAGAATTATTTTTCCAAAAGACAGTTTAATTGGGATTTTCCCAATTAATCTGAAACATCTTGATCAATTTTAGAAAATTTATTTTAAAAAAAAGCAATATTATTTAAATATGAATAACATAATTATATTAGAACTAATTTTTGTGATTTTTTTTGAAATGTATCATTTTCATTGAATATTGAAAAATAATTAAATTGAATAAAAAAATTCATTTTAACGTAATTAATTTAAATTGATAATTTATATTTTATATTTTTTGTAATGTTAAATTAGCTACATTTCACATTAATAGTTCTAATTTAGTTTATTTAATACATTTTCATATTAAATTTTGATATAAAAAAGTACACTTTTAAACATGTTCACTCTAGAAACCTTATTTCTCATCACATCTATGAGATTAATGATAAAATAATTTTTTTTAATTTTTTGTATTGAATTAAAAACAATTGATTCCATATTTTCAATCAGAATAATTTATTATTTAATAAGTTAAACATAATTTTTTTATTTATACTAATAGTTATTTTAGTAAACAGTATTTTTTCTTATTAAAGTAAATATGGGCTTGCCTAGGGGTTAAACAAAAAGACATAAGGAGAAAATGACCTATACACTAAAAATGGAGCATTGGGTTCGACATAATAATCACCTGGTGCATGAAAAATATCATTACTACATAGCTACTTTGACACTCCGGGAGGATATTCATAGGATAATTTACGTTTTCTTTATAAACCATTATGAAGGATTTGAATAGATAATAAAAATTAATGGCCTAGGATAAACCATTGATCATGGAAAGACTTGTACGAAATTAAAAAATATGAATTATTTTAATTAATGATTTATATTTCGTATGTATTTTTACGATTATTATTTTGGTAATAGATTCATGAAATGTATAATTATTTTGATAAAATTTAAAAGTATGTATGTATTACTTAATATAGGAATCATGGATATCATATTGTGTTTTGTGTTTAAGGTTGATCATACATTCATAGTTTTAGACATACATATTTAAAACGAGTGTGGTATGAATATAACATGATTACGGTTATTTTGGGAGAAATTAAAGGCAATACAACACTTTGTTTTAGTAAATGCTTTACTTAAAATTTTATTTATGGAATAATGACATGAGATTTAATAGACATGATTTTAATGTTTATAATAACCTTTAAAGTAAATATGACCATTAATGAAATTTTAATAATAGTGAAATAATATTATAATATTTTTTGTAAAAACTATGGAATTGAAAACCACAGTGAAAATATTTTTTAATGATAAATTTTATTTTAAGTATGTCCATCATATTGTTTTAGAACATTATAGGACTTAAATTAATATAGTTTATAAAAAATACAACATAAGAGCATGGTGAAAAGTAGTCACATTCAGAATGTACATGGGTCTTTAGCGTGTGACCATAGCATGATAAGGGTTTCATGCCTACCGCCGACCTACATCATGTCATGGGTAGTATGTTACTATTTTTAGTTAAACAATTTGATGAATAAATGTTAACGATGAAAAAGTACTATTACTTTGCAGTTCTGGATATTAATTTATTATATTAGAAAATGTTTTTAAATAATATTATTCGTTAAATATATTTGGATATATATACAATGACTTTTCACTCTTTTATGTATCTTATGATCAGTTTATTGTTAATTTTAGTGCATCAGGCATAAAAAATTCATTTTTGGATATTCATTTATTACAATATGGGTTAAATTGAAAATTGATCAAATCATGTATAATGTATGTAAGCTCAATGATGAAAAATGGAGGCAACATGTATGTTTATTTCCTAATATTCATAGATAGTAAAATAACTCCTCAACATTAAGAAAAAATGACCTTTAAAGGAAAATTTTTTCCTTTTACATTCATATCCTGTTATACATATTCTATTTTAAATCATCAATGATATATGGATTTTAGGCCCTTATCATTATTTTAATAATTTAATTAATTGTGATTAATGAATCCAATCATAATGTGTAATTATTTACACATTTCCACAATGTCCACTGATTTACTTTCCATGAATGATGTAGAAACCTTATTATCTATTATTCAAAATGACCATTTTACTTCCATTTTCTATATAATCAATATGATGTTTTATTAACACTTTATTTATTTGGGGTGTTCAATATTGTTATTTTTAATTTTCACCCCCATTATTTATGAGATGCATTTTAATGTTTCAGGATGCAATTTACTATCACTGGGAGAATTTTACACCCCAAAACATTTAACTAAGATCATCGTACATGGTAGTTTTTATGAAATGAAACACCATGTATAGAATTGAATATTACACCATAAGAATGTATGATATATTTAGTATTAAAAGAATTCATTCTCTTAAATATCTTTAACTACAAAAAAACTACGATTATATTTGAGTTACATGCAATAAATAACTTCTTCGATAGCTTGTGTTAAAAACGAGACCGAGTTTTACCAAACAAAAAATCTATTATTAATATATTATCATACAATATATTTCTTAAAACATAGAAGATAAATTAGAAATTATGAATAGTAATAAATAAATTTTGAAAACTATTGTTTTCTATTGATTATGAAAAAAATTATATCCATTTAAATGGAAAAATGGGTTTCTTTGAAAAAACTATGTGCTCTTAAAATACAAGTTTAATGGAGCATTGCGAAACTAGTTTACAATTATTATTTAAATTTTTTTGGAAAAATATTTCAGAAAATAATCTTCATTATATAAATTTCTCTAACAACACCATCTTAGTTATAATTTTTGGTATTTTTTATAAAAGAATCACATTTTGATGAATACATAAAAATATAGAATTTTAATTGAAAATATTATTTTATTATTCATATTTTATACTGTTTAATTATATTTTAGAATTATTTTAAATTTATATTTGATAATTTTTATATCAATTAATAAAATTTAGGTAATTAAGATCATTTTAAAATTGAATTTAGATATAAAACATTGTTAATAATTAATCATTTTCACTTTGAAAAATTGATTTCTAGTGATATCATTGTTATTAATATTAAATTAAATTTTACCTATTTAGTGAATTAAATTTTCAAATATGGATGAAATATTTTGAATTAGAAAATTTTAAAATATATAATTTTATCAAATTATTTTTTTAGCAAAATTAACAGTGAATGCTGTAAAAATAAATTACCACAATTAAGTTAAAATTGATATTACCAGGGGATAAACTTAAATGGTATGGTTATAACTAGCCTATATAATATATTAACAAAAATATTATAAAAAAATTTCAACCATTTCACAAAAAATATTCTATAATTATCTATTATGACCCTTTATATATTTGAAAAATGTCATACCACACAATCAATTTCCAAAATACAAAGAGTGTTCTCTCCCCCACCAATTAAATTTCACACCCTCTGCTCTATTATTAACAACTTCAAATCACTTTGGATAAGAAAATAACAAAAATTTACATCACATATTCCCTAAACATACCCTATCATCATTATTTTGGGCATAAATCCAACCCAATAAGGCTTTAGTGTAATTCTATAGAGGATACCTAAATAAGATGTAATGTTCTTCAATGTGAGTAATTATTTTACTTCATTCTCCACATCCCTATATTTGTATTAAACAATAATGTTAAAATAAATTCTATATAAATATTAAACTTGGATGTTTTAATAATAATTTTATTATCTATATCCATCTCGACATCCATCAAATGGGTAAAACATCATCATTACTGTGTACGGTGGAATACCGTGTTGCGAACTGATATCATTTATTTTTACATTTCCACAGCTAATGATTGGGTATGATGATTTATCTTATATGTATATGTTATTTATAATATCTTTAAACATACAGATCCAATATATCCAAAAAATATTTTTGAAATCCATTTTGTAGGAGATACAACAACATCGCTCATGTGTTTGGCAAACTACCACCTCATAATGCGATTTGATTTTTCTTTCACTAATTAATTAAATGGAACATGATAGAGATAAATTTAAAGATTATATGCGATAAAGATGAAATAATTATGTTATTAAGGAAATATTAATCATTATGGAGAGATAATATATATCATTTCATTTTTCCCGTTCCACTCACGTAGTGATGATAACATCATTCGTGTACATGTGACCTACCACATTTATAAAGGAATGTGAATCCCATTTCGTCACCACACCATATCGTTGATATGAAGAATTATATATTATGAATATAATGAAATTATGTGAATTTTATAAATAAAAAACATTACTTACAATATTTTTGGTACATGTGGGGATAAAATGGAAACATTACTCATGCATATGTATGACATATCGTTTACATGATTGAAAGGTACATTATTTTTCATAACCAGATTACATTACTAATTTAAAAAAAATATTTAATTTATAAATATGATAATTATTTCATTATTAATATTCTATATATGATATAACTCTATAATATTCTCAAGATCCAGATCATTCGTGAAAATACATGCATGAGAAAACAAGCTAATTATCACTAGAGACAAAAAAGAGTGATATTTTTAATGATTATGTAATAATATGTTATAAAATAATCATATATAATTCTATAAATATTAATATAGTATTTTTTAAGTTAATAAGATGTTTAATCAAACTATATATGATTTTAATTCACCATCATCCTAAAATTAGCATAAGGTAATGGATTTCATCTCAATTTCACATCATTAGGGAATAATGTAATATTATGAACCTAATATTCTTTATATGAGTATATTCTTCCCATTTGAAATATAATATCACATATAATTCATTATTCATTTAATTTTGTGTTTTATTTTAAATTTTTTAATCTAAGTGGATTTATATAAGTGGTACCAAGTGGTAATGAATTTCGTAACTCAATTTCTTTTCATTGGGCTATATTACTTATTTTCCACCTATGATATTATTTTATTATGTGGGTAACGAATTTTAATTATATTATATTTTATTTAAAATTTCTTATGTATAATTATTGTTGATACACAAAATATATTCATTGAATAATTCTCACTACAATGTCTTGATCATTATAAGGGTTTATTTCACACTCTGATCTAGATTTTCTATTATCAAATTTTCATTGAAGGAAATTATTTAACCCTTACATAATAAAACCATTAAATTTTATTCTCAGGTGGTTATTCAAAATATTTTTAAGTTGAACTAAATTAATTCCACTATTTAGTACATAAATATAAAAATGATATGTTTTTATAATATCTGACATTATTTTTCTCTTCTATCAGAATATATTTTTTATCAAAGAATATGTGTTCTAAACAAAATTCAATAATTTTTTTTATTATTTTAAAATTAATTTATTAAATATTTTCATTAATTGGTTTAATTTTTAGAATAGTTTTTGAAATAAATGTTCATTTATTTTTTTAAACGATAAACTTCTATAACTTTTTTAACTACAAAAGTAATTTTCATTTTAAAATTGTATGACATGTATGAATCCACCCTATATCATGAAAGTAATTTCCTTATAGCTTCATTTTAATTTTTATAAGATTATTTAAAAAAATTAGCTAATATTTTTTAAATTTTTTTCTTATAGAAATTATTTTCAAATAAAATTATTTTAATAATGTTTTATGTTTAAAAAATTGATATTCAAATTGAAAATATTTTCTTCCTAAATAATGTTATTATTGTTTTTCATGGTATTTATATTAATTACAACCGTTTATTTTACATATACATCACTAGGTATATGATTTATTGATACAATATTTATTTTTAATTTTGATGGGTTATGATTATTTTGACCAAGGATAATATTGTAACTTATTTCTTAATTCATTTCATATGTAATTAACATCCCCATGAGTAATTCCCACTCATAAGATCATTGAAAATTACATTTCCCAAAAATATCCACGTAATTTATATTGGATATATTTATTTCCTTAACCATATATAATTTCTACTTACAGTTTGTAACATTGAATTTTATTTGTTTGTTTGTGGAAATATTCATAAATTTTTATTCCATATTCAATAATGATTTTTGATTATATTGGACACATTTTATGAAATAAATTGAAAATTTTATATATGAGAATACATTGTACATGCATGACAAGGGTTGTGAAATGTTTATAGAAATCCCCTAAATGTATTAGTGATCTCGCGGGATGAATGAATTGGCTAACCTCAGCTAAATGAGTTTTCATATATTATATTCTAAACCATATTATAAATGTAATTTAACATATAAGGTATCATGTTCTTGTGAAATATGAAATTAAATAAACAATTGTTCCCTTTATTCCACATTCAATTATTATTGCATATGATATTTTCTCAATGATATTATTGTAGCATGCATTTCATTCGATGTTTTTATTTAAAGGAACATGTTTTCATTTATTTACTTATCCATATTTATTATGTATTATCTAAATATACTAGTTAGTTTATTTATTAAATGGTAATTATTTTAGTTATTCACCTTACCATGGATTATAATTGTATATTATTTAAATGGAATGTGTTTTAGATATTAATCATTAAATATTATTCATTCCATACCGATGATTTTTAATTATTCATGATTTCTACTACTATTCATAACCATTACTACAAATTTGAGCTCACCATTAATTTTTTACATTCTTTAGTATTATATATAGTTTTTTGTAAATGATATATAAGGATATACTATATGTTATAAATTTAATGTCAAAAAATATGTTTCTATACGTGTCTTTTTATGTAATATGGGTATCATGTAGGTATCAACTTTATCAAGACTACTAAACAATTTGGTGCATTGAGATGTGATTTTTTGTCTATTATTATAATGTAATAAATCAGACATCGGATCTGGGATACATCGATTGAGGTTGTTATAGTTGGTATAATATAATTATTTGTTAATAACATTGAAACAAGATTTATGAAAACATATTTTACGGAAGATAACCCTACGAAATGATTTGAGGAACAGTATAGAATTGCATCCCGATGATTTTGTAAGGTAGATATAAAGTGGTTTTTTCTTTCAATAAATTACTTTCTGGATACTACATGTAGACATGGTTCAAGAATAAATGTACCTAGGTGTATCAACTATGAAAAGGTGGGGTTTGTCTTGAATCAATCATAACCTAGTGCACAAAAATGGTTCTTACTATGAACATACTTTGACTCTCTTGAAGGATATAATAAAATTAATCCACATTTTATTTACAAAAAATTAATATGTATTTGAATAGACAATGAAAATTAATGACATAGTCTAATCTATATACCTTTTAATGTAATATGATGAAATAAAATAGATAAACTATTTGTGTATTGGGATTCATGGAATAAATTCTAGAAATATTTTTATAATTGGTATTTTTGTTTTTGAATCTTGAAATATCTAGGAATTGGGAGAAATTTAATATTAAAAAATTTATTAATTATAATGAGACTTATGGATACCATTATGGGTTATGAGTTTAAGGTTGATCACATGTTCAATTTCTTAAAAATCCTTTATAAAAAAATCGGTTGTAAGATAACATTATTATGGATATTTTTGAAGAAATTTATGAAAAAAATAACCATTTTTTGAATATTTTCCTGTGAAAATGTTATTTGAGAAATATTTCATTTACATATTATATATATATGATTAAAGGTATTGTTATAATTTATGTTTAATATTCTCATTAATGACATTTTAATAATTGTCAAATAATATTATTAGACATTGTGATAGAAATGTTTAATTCCAAACCAAAGTAAAAAGGTTATTTAATGAAAAAAAAATTTCAAGGGTTTCCATCATGTTTTTAGGAGTACATTTGTTGAGACCCCAAACATTATGTAAATGGAAATTACATTACTTTTGCGGAATACTTAATACATAACAATAACAAACACACAAGTTTCGTAATAGTTTAGTGTCTTCGGAACCTCGAAACATAATTTTCCAATCGTGATGAAAGATCATCAACATCCCCCATAAATATCCTCCCCTTTTGTTTTCTTACCTAAAACATTTCTTTATATCCTGGGAAAAAGAAAACATATAAAGGGTGATCTCAAATGCCCAGTAAGGGTAAGCATGCTGAAAATAAATCAAACCATATACATTTGAACATAAAAACATTAATATAGTGTTTAAACATCGAAATATTGAGCAATGACATAAAACATGGTAGTGTGTAAGGAAAAGATCATAATGGAACAACAATAATGATAATATATCCTGGAAATAAAACTTTCAATTGTGGAAAAACATTAAGTACATGATATGATTTCCATAGTAGCCATGGCATTCCTGCCAAGATCATGTTAGTGGACAAAGTCCCTTACTGAACCGAGCTGACTCCTCGTTCCAGTCCTGTATCACTGAACCAGATTAACTTATCTTTCTAGACATGGCTATATCATGTGATATAAATATTTACCCAATGAATTTTCGGGAGATATAGGTCCCACACATCACATAATGAAATCATTTTTACTTGTTCCACAAAGTAAACATAAATCATTCATCATAACAAAAAGAATAAAAATGGGTTCCATAAACATCATCCCATAATAACATAATCCATATAAAAAAATGGATATCATTTCATGATAAGAATAATCAAAACATGTAAATTATAGCTACATTATACTTGAAACATAAAAATACTAAATAATGACAACTTATATGGAAAATAGTTTTGATAAAACACTTGAGATTAATTCTTGAGGAAAATATCTTTTCTTCTTCGAAATCATTTTATTTTCAAAAAATTCCATTCAATTTTTTAACAAATTATTTTTTTTAAAATAGTCATGAAATATTGTAGAGGAAGCATCATGAAAATTAGGCATTATGAAACCATATAAATCTATTCCTGCTGTACAAGTTAAAAAACATTCTCCCCGTACATTTGTCGGAAAAGTCAAAAAATATCTCATATGGTGAATAAAAGAAATATTCCTTCCATAAGATGTGCTAAAAGTAAAAAGGAGTAAAAATGACATTAAACATACATGAGAACATTTTTTTGAAACCATGGACATGGATGACAATAATAACCCCAGTAAATACTAACGAATAAACAATCTCGGATATGGGTGAGATTGGAATAGTTATCCCATAACTTATGTCCAATTTCATCTGTATGTGTCCAAGAATATTTTATAGTGGGTTTAAACATATTATTAACTTTTTATAGAACCATGATAATATATATTATATCATATAAGATTCACTTACGACTTTATATTATCCGTTCATTTGTCCATTCCATGTTAAAGCAGTGTTTTGGGTAAAATAGTTTCATTTATCGTCTGTGTTTTGACTTGTAAGTATTAATATGATTACATAGATCATGATTAAATAATTCTATAATATAAAAAATGATTTATATATAATATATATTCATAATATACATATATATAATTGATTGATAAATGTAATGAAATACACCATTCATGGAGACAGTAGGTCGTACGTACGCATGAACGTTGTTTTTCGTTTCCTTATTGAATTTAATTGAATTAATTATATGAAATATATATATACAAACATAAATCCATTATCATTATTATTTCATATATTTCATGATTAATTATTATATATACTTTATAATCATTCTTGTATTGTTAACATGGAAAATGAATCTCATCGCGTCATGGAGACGGTAATCCGTACGTACGCACGAGCAATGATATTGTTCCCATGTTTATTGAATGGAATTTTAGTGGATGATATAATATCATAGAATCAGAATGATGTTAAACTAATCATTTATAGTTATTTTTTTCAACATTATACCCATCCAAGAAATGTGGTGGTGGAAAAACTAATTACACCACGGCGTAGAGATGATCATCTGTACGTACGCACGCGTGGTGATTTCATTTTCCATTTGATGGATAGAAGCTGAAATAGGGTTGTTTAATATTTATAATAACATATCAGTATATAATTAATAATTATGTTATTAATTTATAATTAATAAATAGAATAATATGAATTTAGAAGAATAATGAAACTTGAAAGAGTCAGTAGAAGAGATTACATCTTCCTCAACGCACCTCCTTTAAACTCCTTATTAGGACAATAGAGTTGGTCTTTTGAGAGGACCAGAACTTCTATGATATAAATATAGAGGTTGAGAATATTAATTGGTAGGGGTTATCCGAGATTCAAGGCTCAAAATGGTGTGAAGAGAAGAGGGAAGGGGTGCTCTTTTTATAAGGGAGGAGAGGGGCACCTTTGGAAAAACTTAAAATATTATTTTATAATTATGTCATATTCAGTTTATAATAGATCCAAATTGACTTATTTCAAAGATAAAGTGGGGATTGGTCACAATCCTCTCAACCAATAGGTTTTATACAAGTTTAGGTTACTATTTTAAACATATCATTTAGATTTAACTCAAAGTTAAATAATTTAACTTTTACCATGTATTCTAGTTTTCTTACACTAGATGGTTAATAAACGTTCTATAAGAAGGTAAAAGAACCCCAAGTAGTTCATTATTAATATATATAACTTTATCTAAGTCATTTGGCCAAGCCTTAGATTTTTAGGAATATAATAACAATTAATAATATAGTTTTTGTTTTGAATACTATTTTATGTATATTTTGACACTATTTGGTAATTGATTTTTGTGAAAATCATAACAACATGATTAGTTCGAAAACTGTTAATTAAATCACTAATAACATGTCATAATAACCTATAATATTAGTTTCATTCATAAAAAGTGTCAAATTACATTTATTTGGGTATTTATAACATCAATTATATTAAACCTTCATTAATAAGGTAATCACTCCATCATCATTGTGTCATAAATAAATTAAATTATTTTATGTCTAAAAATTATAAATAAAATAAAATTATGTATGAAATATTTTTATCTTTATAATTAATATTTATAGTCGAATTTATCTTATGTAAAACCCTATATTAATATTTTTTTGTTATTGATCTTTGATTTTAACTATTTTAACTCTTCTTTAAATAAAATAATAATAAGTGTCCTAATCTAATCCATGTGGACATAAAGGGTAATATTTTATTCATAATATTGTTTTTGGTCGAATTAAAATTATAAAATAGAATTATGACATGTGATAGGGTAATAATAATAATATCATTCTTACCCTTAATTACCCAATTTACTTTTAACTATGGTAAATAAAAGTAAAAAGTTTTTATTCACCAAATATTATTTTTTCTTATTGAACCACATTTTGATCCTTGATATTAATCGTGTCTCTTGTATTTTCCAAATTCTACTCAAAGAAGCGGTAAAATTATGTTTTATTCAAATTTTCATATACTCCTAGGAGGTGGGTATAGGATGGGGAAAAGTTCAATAAATTTTTTATATATCTAAAATTATAAAAAAATGACTCCAATGACTTACATTGAACTTATATTTGTATTATGTATCAATTTTGACATAAAATAAATTTAAATAAAATAAATAATTATTTATATAAAAAGTCGGTTATTAAATAGTAACATATTGTTTTCACTATTCATCAAAAATTGTAATTTTCAGAAAAATACCGAAAATTCACCGGAGGCTAATTTTCATATTCCGAATCAAAAAATGTAGCCCATTTTGATAGATAAAATTTATAAAATTTTCAAAAGTGGGTATTAATATTCATAACGGCTAGTTCATAATAATATTATAATAATACCTCGTTTAGTGAAACTCTCTATTGTGTAGTACACACGCTATCGAGGAAGGTCTTGATTGCGTGTAATGCAAGCCAAGTCAAGCCTATGTGTAGTGAAAGTTCCCTTTGTTGTTGCATATAGGATAATCAAAACTTATTTTAATTTTACAGTAAACAAAATCTATACTTAATGTTACGTAGAATAAATTATATAAAAGGAACTTGAAATTGTGTGTAACACTAGCCAAAAATAGTGTTGAGTATACTGGAAGCTAATACGGTGTTTCTTATAGAACAAGATAATTTTGGTGTAGCATATAACACAAGACGTCAATGAAATTAAAAAGAATAATTCTCATAAAATCTCGGGTTGTTAGATTCTACCCCCCTTAAAATGAATTTCTCCCTCCAAATTTATCGAGGTTATAAATAGACTACTACTTGAAAGTTTCATTCATAGAAACCCACATCGTAAAAAGGAATACTAAAACTTCATTTTAAAAGGGGAATTTAGAATCATAACATTCACCCAAAGTAACTCAGCACTGGGTTTCCACATAGGACAACATAAGTGAAAATATTGATATTGAAGAGAAATATAACCATCAAAATATGATGAAGAGTCGTAGAGGACATGGATATGAAAAATCCAACAATCACAAAGCCATAAATTTTTTATGATCTAAGGTACCATAAAATTCATCATATATAAGGGCACTAGGACAACATTTTCGGTTTTCAAGATCTTTACCCTAATGTTGAAAAATTGGAATTACAAGAAATTCTTTATTTATTTTGGTACAATTTCACTGTTGGTCATTCCTTGGACAATTCCCACATCATCTCTTAATTAAATTATGTTGAATTTGTCATTCGTGAAGTGGTAGCATATCATGCGATAGAATGATAGGTCATTCCATCTGTTTCTATCACAAAAAGATTAGCACAATTTATTAAATATAAATAAGTCCATCTATACTGAGATTAATCATATATGGTTCCTAAAATGGACTTATACTTCATATATAATACTTCTTAATATAATAAATCTAGTTTCTACTAACTAGGGACTTCCGGTATAGCAGTTGTAGGCGATAAAGGCATGTCATAATTCGTTTATGGGTTCGATTCCCACAGCATTGTCCGACGCGACGAGTTGTCACCCGTCTTTCAGGTTGTCCTTTTTCTAAAACTATATTATTATAAAATCCCATAAATAACATCGAAAAAAGTTCTATCCTTAAACGATTCTACTTTATGTCCAACATAATCCATTCCAATCATTAGGCTTATATAAAATACTTCTGTCTAATCATATATTATAAAGAAATTGATTACTAGAAATGTCATCAAAGAAGCATGTGAATACCCTCATTTATCATCCATATATCATACGATATATCTTGTTGGTCACATTCCAAACATGTGAATACCTAAATCATGCATTACCATAAAACCTTGGTGAAAACATGATTGCTATCAAAAGATAACTCTTTCCACATTCCAAAATCCCAAAATTTCTATATACACAAACCATGATATAACTTTGTCCATATATCAGTCCTGAGGTCATTTTATTATCTATTTATCCCTTCATTATGCGCATATCATCTTACTTACATAAATATATGAATAACCATTCATGGTTACTAGTACCATTCATCATATACTTTCAATAACTCATAGAAAGACAACAGTGTAACAATCATTATAGTACCATACATTATTCTTGATAAACATACAATCATTCCACTACCTTCTTAAACCTCTGACTATTCTTCATCATTTCTTTCATCTCATATATCATTTGTAGTCTCATCATCATCATCCACATAAATACTACCCATATGACCATGCTGATTCTTTTCATGAGATTTTCCCTTAGGGAATTGGTTTTCATAATGCACATACTATAAGGCCCCAGCCTTAAACCTTACTTAATCTTGAGTAATTACAAGATTACACCTTTTGGATCTTTTCAGGTTTAGAGTTTTAGAGAATTAAAACATAAAACATGCATTACATTCCACATTTCAACAAATTGGTTACATAAAAGATAGTATTCATTTTTCCCATCAATGGAAACATATTTAAAACAAAACATGGATTCATTCTTGACACTTTTTTGACACTATCGTCATATCATGTAACTTTCCCTTGTCCTGTGAAAAAAATTTCAAAAAAACATGGGATGAGCGTAAAAAGATCAGTAAGCGATATAAAAATATGGAAAAGAAACATGTGTACATATATACATAATAATTAAATCATACTTTACCCATAAAACATAATCACTTTAACATACCTCATAAAATCATGAATAAATCATAGAAATCATAAGACATAAAGGTAACTTGAGGCATTCATAACATTCTTACGTAGGGAGTAACCCTCTTGGTTACGTTTGGAATACCCATCATAGTATATTTCAAAAATCACATCAGAGAAACCTTAAAATTTCACTCCTTCGCGTTACCCAATGCATTGGAAATCTATATCGGGCTCACCCGCCCTTAGTTTATCACGGAACCACCCGTCTTCATAATAATTCCCAAGAATCTCAACATAATCGTATCACATAAAACATGCATAAAGGAAACATAACATTTCCACCATTAAATCACAAGATATCAATACAACAAATTGATATAAAAACATTATAAAAACCATTTTCAAAACCAAAATAAAAGAAAATAAAAACATGGTATTTATTTTTCTTTTAAAAAAAGGTATGGCTTGTAGGGGAAGCCGAAACTCAAATAATGGTCACGGCGGTGGAGAAGTGGTTGTCGCCGCACACGTATGACAAAAACATTCCCTTTTGTCGTTTAGTAAAATTCTTTGTATAAAAAAGAATCCTTTTGGATAAACGTAAAAGTCAAAGGGGTTTATACACTGTATAAAAGAAGGTTGTGTATAAAACAAAATATGCCTCAATGAAAGGAGATTGAAACGAAGTCCCATACCTCGGGTCCGACTTGACTCGGTAGTTCTTTAATCACTTGAATAATAAACTTGAGTTAATTTTTACTTGTTTAAGAACCTTTTTCAAGTTCATTATTCCGTTTATATCACTTATTGCCAGGTCTTGAACACTATGTAATTATTTAAGTTAATAACGGCCATTTTAACGATCATTGGTACTTGAGTCAAAAATAAACCATTTATAATTACAAGTTGTTCATGTATCCATTATATCCACAAAGGTATTCATGATGTAGATATCATATATGTCATATATATCCAGTACATGCATGCATTTATAATATTACATAGTCATTTAGAGGTAAGAAATGAAATGCACCGTTCATGGAGACGGTAAGCTGTACGAACGCACGAACGCTACTTTCATTTCTATTTCATATTTTATAGAATGGAATCATAATGATATAAAGGTATATTATAATTGCAGTGTAATATCATATATAATATCATAACTTCATCCTTTATACGTCCCACATATGGTATTAACAAATCAAATCACTTTGAGGGGGCGGTAGTCTGCACTTCCTTAAATGAAGATATCGCGTTTACCCATAATGGAAACCATTAAGGTATGCCCAAAATGAAAAATACAGAATCTTAAGGAAAACATAAACATATTATATATCATATATAAATATAGTGTCATCTTAATGGCCACCTTTGAAGGTGTTAAAAGATTGTTGAACAATCATCGTTTCGGGAGGCATAAATTCTCCATCCACGGAAACAGTATGTTCTTTAACCATTATATGTAGGTGTGTGTAAGTGTTGCTCGAATCCTACTTATAACAACATCCTACTATATTGAAGATACTGGAGATGTTACAAAAGTAATTAATAAAAAGAGTTTAGGGGGTTGGAGAAGCAAAATAAAACAAAAGAACACAACTGAAGACATTACCTTAAAATTAGGTAATCCCCTTTGGTTTGAGCTGAAAGGCTTCCTTGGGAAGAATTCTGCCAAAATTGAGGCTTCAAGGAGTAAGAGAGAGATGTGGAGAGACAAAATGGGCAGGGTTTGGCCGAGCCAAAGGCTTTGGAAGTGTGGGTAAGGAGGTAGAGGTGAGGGCCTTTTATAAGAGGAGAGGTGGGGCACTCCTGGAAAGTAAAGAAAAGATACATTATTTTAAAATGAGTTTCGGATTCAAAATGTCCCACATTGATATAATTCAAGTTTATGGTGATAAGGGTTCGAAATACACCCATCCAATAGGTTTTGGAAATGTGTAGGTTATATATTTTACATTATCTTTTCGTTTTATTTAAATCCTTTATTAATGAGGTAATCGATGCATTATCATGATGTCATAAATAATTTAATTTATATAATGTTTAAAAATTATAAAACAAATGTCATGATGTAGGAGATATTTTTATCTTTATAATGAATATTTATAGTCAAAAATATGACTTTTATAACCCCATTTAAAAATTGTTTTAGTAAAACCTCTCATGTTTGTGTCATTTTTACTTTAACATTAAATAAAAAGTTATTTATGTCATTTCCCAAACAAAGTGGCTCCATGGGGTCCCCAAGCTGACCCATGGCTTTTTTTTGGTTGGACATGACACATCCAATAAGGGTAGGACATGTTTCAAGCTCATCTCATATTATTAAAACATTATTTTTACCTTAAACTACACTAATTACCTCAAATCGCGATTAAGAACTTAAAAGTTACTATTCACCAAAAAATTATTTTAATCTCATTGAACAACATTTTACTTATTAATGACAACCATGTATGTCATATTTTTGAAAATCAAATCACAGAAGTGACAAAGTTTCATGTAAACGAAAAATTCAGTTTCTTTAACTACCACTTAGTGGTTTCACTATTCATCAAAAATTGAAGTTTTTCAGAAAAATACCAAAACATTACCCTAAGCTATATTTGATATTTTGAATTCAAAAATGATGTATATTTTAAAATATTCAAATCATATAAGTCACATTAATTAATTTAATAATTAATTCCCACTGTCATGCCAAATAGCGTGTTTTTATGATACAAAAAGTATCAACAGATTGACACTAGTTTAAGTCCAATTTCAAAGTGAAATTGATTCCAATGACCACCATTGGATTAAATGGTAAAAATATATTCTAATTTCACTTCAAAACCAATTAAATATATAATATAATCATATAAATAAATTAGATTAAAAAGAGGTTTTGAATTAAAATACAACATTTTTCACTATTCATTAAAAAAATGAACTTTATCGAAAAAATACCAAAAATTCACACAAAGTAAATTTTGATTTCCCAATCATAAATAATAAGTTTATTTTGACAAACATAGCTTATAAAATTGTCAAAAGATATATTTATAAATGGTTTTCCATCAAAAGGCAGTAAAACAATCTTTTCAAAATATTAGTATATTCAATGCTTATGATTGGATTAATTTTCCTTTTAAGCATCTAGAACACTATATAATTCATTAATAGACATAGATAAAAATATCTATTATTCATTACTTACTTGGGATGTTACATCCTTCCCCCCTTTAGAAAAATGCGTCCCCGCAATTTATTTACTTATCGAATAAATGGGGGTACTTATCCCTCATTGCATTTTTAGATTCCCATGTTGCCTCTTCAGTCATGTGGGTTTTCCACAAAACCTTTACCTGATGAATCACCTTAATCCGCAACACTTGCTCCCTGTGGTCAAGAATCTGGACCGGTTGTTCCTCATAAGATAGGTTCTCTTCCAGCTGAACTACCTCTGGACTCAAAAAATGAGATGGATCTGGCATGTACTTTCTCAGCATCGAAACATGAAAAACATTGTGTACCTGAGGTAAACTCAGAGGTAAAGCCACTCGGTATGAAACTGATCCAACTCTCTCCAGAATTTTATATGGTCCAATGAACCTTGGACTCAGCTTTCCATTCTTACCAAATCGCATCACACTTTTCCATGTTGAGATATTGATAAAAACATGATCACTTACCTCAAAAGATAGATCCTTCCTCCTGTTGTCTGCATAACTCTTCTGCCTGCTCTGACCTATTCTCATGTGTTTCGGTATCAGCTGAACTTTTTCTACCAACTCTTCTACCAATTCTGGTCCCATAAGATTTCTTTCACCCACTTCATCCCAAAAAGCTGGAGTTCGACACCGCTTCCCATATAACGCTTCAAATGGTGCCATCTTTATACTAGAATGAAAACTGTTAATATATGAAAATTTAACCAAAGAAATATGTTGGTCCCAACTTCCCTGATAATCCATCGAACAAGCACATTGTATATCTTCCAAATTCTGAATTGTTCGTTCTGACTACCCATCTGATTGAGGATTAAAAGATGTACTAAAATTTAATTCACTACCCAATGACTTTTGGAGGCCCTTCCAAAAGTTAGAAATAAACGTGGGATCACGATCAGATACAATGGAGAGAGGAACTCCATGCAACCTGAGTATCTCTTTAAGGTACAAACGAGAAAGTTGATCTAGGGAAAAATTATCTCGTATAGCAAGGAAATGAGCAGATTTAGTCAAGCGATCAACAATAACCCATATTGCTTTATTACCTCGAGGTGTCTTCGGCAATCTCACAACAAAGTACATGGATATATTCTCCCATTTCCATTCTGGCACTGGTAAAGGCTGCAGCATCCCTTTCGGTAACTGCTGGTCTGCTTTAACCTACTGACAAGTCAAACACTTCACAGTAAAATCAGCAATATCTATTTTCATTCCATCCAAATAGTAATACTCATGCAGATCTATGTATATCTTAGTACTGCCAGGATGAACTGAAAATGAAGAACTATGAGATTCACAATACAATTCTCTCTTCAACTGTGAATCACAAGGAAAACACAATCTCTTCCCAAATCTCAAAACACAATCACTATCAATGTTGAATTCATGCAACTTACCATTCGGAACTAGCTCTACCTTTTCCTGCAACTCACTATCTTGCTTCTGTGCTTTCTTGATTTTGTCTGATAGAGAAGATTTCACTGATACCTGAAACAAAATAGAAGAACATCCTGCACCAACAAATTCTATTCCAAAGTTCCTCAAATCCTTAACCAAAGGATCACGTTCCAAACACAACATTCCTAAAGAAGCATTACTTTTTCGAATCAAAGCATCAGCCACTTTATTTTCTTTTCCCAGATTGTAATGAATTGTACAATCATAATCCTTGATTAATTCTATCCATCTCCTCTATCTCATGTTCAATTATTTCTGAGTGAATATATACTTTAAACTTTTGTGATCGGTATATATTTCACATTTTACTCCATACAAATGATGCCTCCAATTTTTTAAATCGAAAACAACAGCTGCTAATTCCAAATCATATGTAGGGTAATTTACCTCATGAGTTTTCAATTATCGTGAAGCATAAGCAATTACCTAATCATTCTACATTAGGACACAACCATGTCATTTCAATGAAGCATCACTGTAGAGAAAAAACTCACCATTCCTAGAAGGAAGTGCCAAAACTGGAGCATTCACCAATCTTCTTTTCAATTCCTGAAAACAATCATCACATTCTTTTGTCCAGATAAACTTAACACCCTTCCAAGTTAGCTTAGTCAATGGACTAGATAACCATGAAAAATTTCTAACAATCCTTTGGTAATAGGCTGCCAAACCATGGATGCTACGAATCTCAGTTACATTTTTGGGTCTTGGCCATTCTTCAACAACCATTGTTTTTGCAGGATCAACAGTTATCCCATCATTTGAAACAATATGAACAAGAAAAGAAATTTGTTGCAACCAAAACTCACACTTTCTGAATTTCCCATACAATTTCTTTTTTTAAGGTTTTCAAAATAACCCTTAAATGTCTTTCATGCTCCTCTTTACTTTTAGAAAACAAAAAAATATCATCAATAAAAACAACGAACATTTTTCACTTGAGTTAACTGAGCCATCACTTCAAAAAACTGTTTAGTTTTGATTCTGACCATCTCATGATACTGATTTGAAAGGTCATTTCCCTCGGTATGCCTTCCTAGAAAATCTATTCTGTTTCCTCTACGAAAAACCATTCTTAACAAACATGTCATAGATGAAGCAACATGGTAATCCTCAAATGCTATATCATTTGAAAAAAAAATATTTTTGGATAATCATTTAATAGAACTCTAACTCCTAAAGTTATCTAAACTGACCTTTGATACCAACTATAAGGCCCCGGCCTTAAACCTTACATAATCTTGAGTTATTACAAGATTACACCTTGAGGATCATTTCAGGTTTAGAGTTTTAGAAAATTAGAACATAAAACTTGCATTACATTCCACATTTAGACAAAGTGGTTAGATAAAAGATAGTATTCATTTTCCACATCAATGGAAACATATTTAAAATAAAACATGGATTCTTTCTTGACACTTCCTTGACACTATCGTCATATCATGTACCTTTCCGTTGTATTGTGAAAAACATTTCAAAAAAAATTGGGATGAGCATAAAAAGCTCAGTAAGGGATATAAAAATATTGAAAAGAAACATGGGTACATATATACATAAGAATGAAATCATACTTTAACCATAAAACATAAGCACTTTAACATACCTCATAAAATCATGAATAAATCATAGAAATCATAAGACATAAAGGAAACTTGAGGCATTCATAACATTCTTACATAGGGAGTAACCCTCTTTGTTGCGATTGGAATACCCATGAGAGTATATTCCCTAAATTTCTTCGGAGAAACCTTAACGTTTCACTACTTCAAATTACCCAATGCATTGGAAAGCTATATCAGGCTCACCCGCCCTTATTTTATCACGGAACCACCCGTCTTCATAATAATTCCCAAGAACCTCAACATAATCTTATCACATAAAACATGCATAAAGGAAACATAACATTTACACCTTTCAATCACAAGATATCAATAAAACACATTGATATAAAAAAATTATGAAAACCATTTTCAATACTAAAATAAAATAAAAGTAAAACATGGTATTTATTTTTCTTTTAAAAAAGGTATGGCTTGTAGAGGAAGCCGAAACTCAAATAATGGTCACGGAGGTGGAGAAGTCGTTGTCGCCGCATACGTACGACAAAAACATTCCCTTTTGTCATTTATTAATATGATTTGTAAAAAAAATATTCCTTTTGGATAAAGTTAAAAGGAAAAGGGGTTTATACACTGTATAAAAGAAGGCTGTGTATAAAACAAAATATGCCTCAATGAAAGAAGATTGAGAAGAAGTCCCATTCCTCGGGTCCGACTTGACTCGATCATTCTTTAATCTCCTGAATAATAAACTTGAGTTAATTTCTACTTGTTTAAGAACCATTTTCAAGTTCATTATTCCTTTTATATCACTTATTGCAATGTCATGAACACTATGTAATTATTTAAGTTAATAACGGTGGTTTTAACGATCATTGGTACTTGAGTCAAAAATAAACCCTTTATAATTACAAGTTGTTCATGTTTCCATTATATCCAGAATGTTATTCATGATTTAGATATCATATATATAATATATATCCAGTAAATGCATGCATTTATAATATTAAATAATCATTTAGAGATAAAAAATTAAATGCACCGTTCATGGAGACGGTAAGCCGTACGTACGCATGAACGCTACTTTCATTTCTATTTCGTATTTTTTAAAATGGAATCCTAATAATATAATTGTATATTATAATTCTAGTGTAATATCATATATAATATCATAACATCATCCTTTATACTTCCCACATATGGTATTAACGAATCAAATCACATTGAGGGGGCGGTAGTCTGCACTTCCTTAAATGAAGATATCACGTTTACCAATAATGGAAACCATTAAGGTATGCCCAAAATGAAAAATACAGAATCTTAAGGAAAACATAAACATATTATATATTATATATAAATATAGTGTCATCTTAATGTCCACCTTTGAAGGTGTTAAAAGAATGTTGAACAATCATCGTTTCGGGAGGCATAAATTCACCATCCACGGAAACAGTATGTTCTTTAACCATTATATATAGGTGTGTGTAAGTTTTTCTCGAATCCATATTATAAATACATCCTAGTATATTGAAGATACTGGAGTTTTTACAAAATAAATTAATAAAAAGAGTTTAGGGGGTTGGAGAAGCAAAATAAAACAAAAGAACACAAGTGAAAACATTACCATAAAATCGGGTAACTCCGATTGGTTTGAGCTCAAAGGCTTCCTTGGGAAAACTTCTGCCCAAAGTGAGGCTTCAAGGAGTAAGAGAGGGATGTGGAGAGACAAAATGGGTAGGGTTTGGCCGAGCTAAGGGATTTGGAAGTGTTGGTAAGGAGGTAGAGGTGGGGGCCTTTTATAAGAGGAGAGGAGGGTCACTCTTGAAACATAAAGAAATGTTACTTTATATTAAAATGAGTTTCAGATTAAAAAGGTCGCACATTGATATAATTAGAGGGTAAGGTAATAAGGGTTCTAAATCCAACCATACAATAGGTTTTGGACATGTTTAGGACATAGATGTTACATTATCTTTTCGTTTTATTTAAATCCTTTATTCATGAGGTAATCACTGCATCATCATGATGTCATAACTAATTTAATTTATTTAATATCTAAAAATTATAAAACAAATATCATGATTTAGGAAATCTTTTTATCTTTCTAATGATTATTTATAGTCAAAATCTTACTTGTATAACCCCATTTAAAAATTGTTTTAGTAAAATATTTTATGTTTGTGTCATTTTTTACTTTAACATTAAATAAAAAGTTATTTATGTCATTTCCCAAACAAAGTGGCTCCATGGGGTCCCCAAGTTGACCCATGGCTTTTATTGGTCTGACATGATACGTCCAATAAGGGTAGGACATGTTTCAAGCTCATCTCATATTATTAAAATATTATTTTTACCTTAAACTACACTAATTACCTCTAATCGCGATTAAGAACTTAAAAGTTACTATTCACCAAAAAATTATTTTAATCTCATTGAAACACATTTTATTTATTAATGAAAACCATGTATGTCAGATTTTTGAAAATCAAATCACAGAAGTGACAAAGTTTCAATTAAACGAAAAATTCAGTTTCATTAACTACCACTTAGTGGTTTCACTATTCATCAAAAATTGATGTTTTTTAGAAAAATACCAAAACGTCACCCTAAGATATATTTGATATTCCGAATTCAAAAATGATGTCTATTTTACAAAATTTAAATCATATAAGTCACATTAATTAGTTTAATAATTAATTCCCGCAGTCATGAAAAATAGAGTGTTTTTAAGAAACAAAAAGTATCAAAAGATTGACATTTGTTTAATTCCAATTTCAAAGTGAAATTGATTCCAATGACAACCATTGGATTAAATGGTAAAAATATATTCTAATTTCACTTCAAAACCAATTAAAAAGATAATCTAATCATATAAATAAATTATATTAAAAAGTGGTTATGAATTAAAATAAAATATTTTTCACTATTCATTAAAAAAATGAACTTTATCGAATAAATACCAAAAATTCACACAAAGTAAATTATGATGTCTCAATCATAAAGAATAAGTTAATTTTGACAAACATAGATTAAAAAATTGTCAAAATATAGATTTAAAAATGGTTTTCCATCAAAAGGAAGTAAAACAATCTTTTAAAAATATTAGTGTATTCCATTCTTAAGATTGGATTTATTTTCCATTTAAGGCTCTAAAACACTATCTAATTCATTAAAAGACATAGATAAAAAATATCAATTATTCATTACTTACTTGGGATGTTACACATACATTCCACATTTAATCATTGTTGATGTCGTATAAATATCATTATGTTTGTCCATAGTGTTAACTGAACCTTTTCCTTTGCACTTACTAGCTTTGTGTCCTTCCTTTCAGCACCCAAAGCATCTTCCAGCTCCTTTGAAACATTCTCCTTGATGCCTCTTACCACATGATTTACATTAGTTAAATTGAACTTTTTTCCTCTATGATCTTCATGAAACTCCATCTTTCTCTTATTAGATGAGACGGGATACTTACCAAATTTGAGATTATTGATCATATTGTGAGATTACTGATTAGGAATAATAATGATTTTTTGACGTCCAAATCCCGTTTCATTTGGTTTCTCATGAAAAATATCATTCCATTGTCCATCATATCCTCCATTATCATGAATCTTCTTGTTTCCAGAAATTTTCTAAAACCGAAAAAGAATAGTATGAGAACCACAAATAATGCTAGGAAAACAAAATAATAATGGGGTTTACCTTCAATATATAACACCATAGGATTAATTCTAGGATCATTATAGTAATTATAGTACTATAACCTATATGTATACTTATCCTTTGGGACATCCCTAGACATACCATTGAAATATATCTAGGGATTTCACTAAAGTTTTCGCATCCTAGATTCCAAAGGTTAATTGAAACTTTCTGCTGATACCAACTTTAGAGACCCCAAAATTTACATACATGGACATTACATTGCTTTTTTGTAATACATAATAAATAACAAAAACAAACACATAAAGACCATAATAGTTTAGTGCCTTCGGAAACTCAGAACATAATTTTCTAATCATGGTGAAAGATCTTCATCATATCCCATAAAGATATTCCCCTTTTGTTTTCTTACATAAAACCCTTATTTATATCCTAGGGAAAAGAAAACATATAAATGGTGAGCTCAAATGCTCAGTAAGGGTAAGAATGGAGAAAATAAAACAAACCATGTACATTTTAACATAAAAGCATGAACATAGTGTTTAAACATCAAAATCATGAGCAATGACATAAAACATGGAAGTACGTAAGGAATAGATCATAATGTAACATCAATCATTATAAAATAGCTTAGAAATAAAACTATTAAATATGGAAAATCATTAAGCACATGATATGATTTCCATAGTAGCCAAGTCATTTCTTCCAAGACCATCATAGTGGAAAAATTCCCTTACTGAACCGAGTTCAGTCCTCATTCCATTCCTGTATCACCAAATCGGATTAACTTACCAATAAAGCAATGGTTATATCATGAGATATAAATCTTTACCCAATGAATTGGAGGTAGATATAGGCCCCACCTATCTCATAATGAAATCATTATTACTTGTGCCACAAAATAAACATAAATCATTCATCATAACCCAAAGAATAAAAATGGGATTCATAAACATCATCCCATCATAACATAATCCGTATAAAACAAATCGATATCATTTCATCATAAGAAGAATCAAAACATGTAAATTATAGATACATTATACTTGAAACATAAAAATACTAAATAATTTCATCTTAGATGGATAATATTCTTGATAAAACACATGAAATGAATTCTTGAGGAAAATATCCTTTCTTCTTCGAAATCATATTATTTTCACAAAATTCCATTAAATTTGAAAAAATATTTTGTTTAAAATAATCATGATACCATGTAGAGGAAGCTTCATGAAAAATAGGAGTTCTGAACCGTAAAAATCATTTCATGCTGTATAAGTTTTAAAAAAACATTCTCCTCATACTTTTGTCAGAAAAGACAAAAAGTACCTCATATGGAAAAAAAGAAAGATTCCTTCCATATGATGTGTTAAAAGTAAAAATGAGTAAAAATGACATTAAAAATACATGAAAACCTTTTTAGAAAACTTGTAAATGGATGACAACAATAACCCCAGTAAATACTTACGAATAAACAATCTCGGATAAAGGTGAGATTGGAATAGTTATCCCTTACCTTTTGTCCAATTTCTTCTGTATGTGTCCGAGACTCCTGTATAGTGGGTTTAAACATATTATTAACTTCTAACAGAACCATAATAATATCTATGATATCATATATGACTCACTTACGACTTTATATTATCTGTTCATTTGTCAATTCCATGTTAAATCTGCGTTTTGGTTAAATTCATTTCATTTATCGTCCATGTTTTGACTTGTAATTATTAATATGATTACATAGATCATGATTAATTAATTCCAAAATATAAAACATGATTTATATATAATATATATTCATAATATACATATATATAATAGATCGATAAATGGAATGAAATACCCCATTCATGGAGACGGTAGGCCGTACGCACGCATGAACGTTCTTTTTCGTTTCCTATTGAATTGAATGGAATTAAGCAGATGAAATACATATATATATAAATAAATCCAGTAGCATTATTATATCATATATTTTATGATTACTTATTATATATAATTTATAATCTTTCTTGAATTGCTTACATGGAAAATGAATCTTATCGCATCGTGGAGACGGTAATCCGTACATACGCACAAGCGATGATATCATTCCCATATTTATTGAATGGAATTGGAGTGTATGATATAATATCATCAAATCAGTATGATGTTATAATAATCATATATAGTTATTCTGTATACCATTATACCCTTCCAAGTAAGGTGGTGGTGGAAAAACTGATTACACCACGGCGTGGAGACGGTATTCCGTACGGACGCACGCGCGGTGATTTCATTTTCCGTAAGATATATAGAAGTTTAAATAGGTCTGTTTCAAATTTATAATAACATATCAGTATATATGTAATACTTATGTTATTACTTTATAATGAAACAACTAAATAAGAGGATGTTAGAAGAAGAAAGAAACCTGAAAGAGTCGGTAGAAGAGATTACCTCTTCCTCAACGCACCTCCTTTAAACTCCCTCTCAGGGCACTAGAGTTGGTATTTTTAGAAGACCATAACCTCAATGATATAACTAGAGAGGATTATAATATGAATTTATAGGGTTTGGATGATTTTATGGTCTCAAAAGGGTGTGAAGAGAAGAGGGAGGGGTTCCCTTTTTATAAGGGAAGAGAGGGGCACCTTTGGAATGACCTAAAATATTATTATATAATAAAGACATATTCAGTCTACAATGGCACCAAATTAATTTGTTTTGTTTATAAAGAGGGGAATCCTGTAAATCCTTTCATACAATAGGTTTCAGACAAATTTAGGTTACTATTTTAGCCTTATCATTTAGATTTAACTCTATGTTAAATAATTTATCTTTTACCATGTCTTCTTGTTTTCTTACACAATATTGTTACTAAAAGCACTATAAAAATACAAAAGAACCCCTATATGATCATTACTAATATATATAACCTTATCTATATCGTTTTCCGAACCTTATATTTTTAGGAATATAATAACAATTAATAATATAATATTTGTTTTAAAAACCATTTTATGTAAATTTTGACACTATTTGGTAATTGATTTTTGTGAAAATCATAACAACATGATTAGTCAGAAAAAGATAATTGAATCACTAATAATATCTCATATTAACCTATAAAATTAGTTTAATTCATAAAAAGTCTCAAATTACATTTATTTGTGTATTTATAACATCAATTATGTCAACATTTCATTAATAAGTTAATTACTGCATCATCATTGTGTGATAAATAAATTAAATTATTTAATGTCTAAAAATTATGAATAAAATACCAATTTGTAGGAAATCTTTTTATATTTCTAATTAATTTTTATAGTATAATTTATCTAATGAATTATCCTATATTAAAAAAAATTAGTTATTAAACTTTGATTTTAACTATATTAACTCTTCTTTAAATAAAATTATAATAAGTGTCCTAATCTAATCAAAGTGGACCGAAAGGGTAATATTTAATTTTTAAGGTTGTTTTTGGTCGAATTAAACTTATAAAATAGAATTAGGACATGTGTTATGGTAATAATAATATAATTTTTACCCTTAATTATCCAATTTACTTTTAACCACGGTAAATAAAAGTAAAACATTACTATTCACCAAAAATTATATTTATCTTATTAAACCACATTTTACTTCTTGATATTAAATTTGTCTCTCGGATTTTTGAAAATATACTAACAGAAGTGGTAAAATTAAGTTTTATGTTAAATTTCAAATTCTCCTAGGAGGTGGGTAAAAGACGGTGAAAAGTTCAAAAAAAATTTATTTATCTAAAATAATTATAAAATGACTCCAATGAATTAAATTGAAATTATATAGATATTATTTATCAATTTTGACATAATATATATTTAAATAAATTAAGTAATTATTCAAATATAAAATTCGGTTTTTAAATAGTGACCTATTGTTTTCACTTTTCATCAAAAATTGAAATTTTTCTGAAAAATACCAAAAATTTACCCTAGGATAATATCGATATTCCGAATCCAAAAATGAAGTCCATTTTGAAAGATAAAATTTATAAAATTTCAAAAAGTGGGTATTACTATTCCTAACGGCTAGTTCATAATAATATTATAATAATATATCGTTTAGTGAAACGCGGTATTGCGTAGCACACACGCTATTGGGGAAGGTCTTGATTGCGTGTAATGCAAGCCAAGTCAAGGCTAAGTGTAGTGAAAACTCCCTTTGTTGTTGCGTATAATACAATCAAAACTTATTTTATTTATACATTAAACAAAATCTATACATAATGTTGCGTAGAATAAATTATACAAAACGAACATGAAATTGTGTGTAACACAGGCTAAGAATAGTGTTGCGTATACTGCAAGATAATACGGTGTTTCATATAGAAAAAGCTAATTTTGGTGTAGCATATAACACAAGACATCAATGAAATTAAAAAGAATAATTCTCATAAAATCTTAGGTTGTTACATTCTACCCCCCTAAAATGAATTTCTCCCTTGAAATTCATTGGGGTCATAAATTGTTTACTAATTAAACGTTTCATTCACAGAAACCCACATCATAAAATGGAATATTAAAACTTCATTTTAAAAAGTGAAGTTAGATTCACAATAGTCACCCAATGTAACTCAGCAATGGGTTTCCACATAGGACAACATAGGTGAAAATATAGATATGGAAGAGAAATATAACCATCAACTTCCGATGAAGAGTGGTAGAGGACGTAGCTATGAAAAATCCAACAATCACAAAGCCATAAAGTTTTAATGATCAAAGGTACCATATAATTCATCAGATATAAGGGCACTAGGACAACCTTTTTTGTTTTCAAGATCATTTCCCAAAAGTTGTTGAAATTGGAATTACAAGAAATACTTTCTTGATTTTGGTACAATCTCACCATTGGTCGTTCTATGGACATTTCCCACTTCATCTCTTAAAGAAGTTAAGTTAAATTTCTCATTCGTGAAGTGTTAGTAGATCATGTGATAGAATGATAGGTCATTCCATCTGTTTCTATCGCAAAAAGATTAGCATAATTTATTAAATATACATAAGTCCATATATACTGAGATTAATCATATATGGTTCCTAAAATGGACTTATACTTTATATATCATACTGATTGATATAATAAAACTAGTTTATACTAATCAGGTATTTCTTGTAGGCCAGCAATAGGTGATAAAGGCATGTCGCATTTCAGTTGTGGGTTCGATTACCACAGCCTTGTCCGACGCGATGGGTTGTCGCTCGTCATGCAGGTTGTCCTTTTTCTAAAACTACATTACTATTACATCCCATCAATAACATCGAAAAAAGTTATATCCTTAAACAATACTAAATTATGTCCAACATAATCCTTTACAATCTTTAGGCTTATCTAAAATACTTCGGTCCAATATTATAGTATAATGAAAACGATTACAAGAAATGTCATCAAACAAGCATGTGAATACCATCATTTATCCCCCATATATCATATAATATATCTTGTTGGTCACATTCAAAACATGTGAATGCCTAAATCTTGTATTACCAGGGATCCTTAGTGAAAACAATAGTGCTATCAAAAGTTACCTCTTTCTACATACCAAAATCCCAAAATTTTAATATACTCAAACTGTGATATAACTTTGTCCATATATCAGTCATGAATTCATTTCATTATCTCTTTATCCCTTCATTATACGGATATCATATTATTTCCAAAAATATTTGAATAACCTTTCATGGTTACCGATTCCATTCATCATATACTTTTAAAAACTCCTGGAAAGACAACAGTGTAATAATCCTTAGATATTTCATTATTCCATATTTCCATACATTATTCTTGATAAACATACAATCATTCCACGAACTTATTAAACCACTGACTGAGCTTCATCATTTCTTTCATATCATATATCATTTGTATTCTCTTCATCATCATCCACATAAATACTACCCATATGACCATGTTGATTCTCATCATGATATTTTCCATTAGGGAATTTGTTTGCATAATGCCCATAAATTCAACATTTAAAACATTTAATCATTGTTGATTTTGTAGCAATACCATTATCCGTGTCCATGGTGTTAACTGAACCTTTTCCTTTGCACTTAATAGCTTTGTGTAATTCCTTTTCACGCCCAAATCATCTTTTATTTCCATTGAAACATTCTCCTTGATTCCTCTTCCCACATGATATACATGAGGGAAATTGAACTTTCCTTCCTCTATGATATTCATGAAACACCATCTTTCTCTTATTAGATGAGTCGGGATACTTACCAAAGTTGAGATTATTGATCATATTGTGAGATTGCTGATCAGGCATAATAATGATTTTTTTGACTTCCAAATCCAATTTCATTTGGTTGCTCATGAATAATATCATTCCGTTGTCCATCATATCCTCCATTACCGTGAATCTTCCTGTTTCCAACCATTTTCTAAAACCCAAAAAATAGTATTAGAGGCAAAAATATTTCTCTGAAAAAAATATAATAAAGGGGGAGTACCTTCAATATATATCATATTAGGTTTAATTCTAAGATCGTTACCATAATTCTAGGACTATAACATATACATATACTTATCCTTAGGGACATCCCTAGACATAACATAGAAATATCTCTAGGGTTTTCACTAAAGTTTTCACATCCTAGATTCCAAAGCTCAACTAAACCTTTCCTATGATACCAACTGCAGAGACCCGAAACTTGACGTACATGGACATTACATTACTTAGGCAGAATAATTAATACATAACAAAAACAAACAAACATGGACCGTAATAGTTTAGGGTGTTCAGAAGCTCGGAACATAATCTTCTAATCGTGGTGAAAGGTCTTCAACATCTCCCATAAAGATCATCCCCTTTTTTTATTACCTAAAATTTTATTTATAACATAGGGAAAAGAAAACATATAAATGGTGAGCTCAAATGATCAGTAAGGGTAAGCATGGAGAAAATAAAACAAACCATATACATTTGAACATACAAACATGAAAATAGTGATTAAACATCGAAATCTTGAGCAATGAAAACTAAATGGAAGTACGTAAGGCATAAATCATAATGGAACATTAATCATTATAAAATAGCTTGGAAATAAAACTTTTAATTGTTGAAAAAACATTAAGAACATGATATGATTTCCATAGTAGCCAAGGCATTGCTTCCAAGACCATCTTAGTGGAAAAAGTCTCTTACTGAATTGAGTTCAATCCTCATTCCAGTCCTGTATCACTGAGCCAGATTAACTAACCATTCCATCCATGGCTATCTCATGAGATATAAATCTTTAACCAATGAATTTGAGTGAGATATAGGTCCCACCCATCCCATAATGAAATCATTTTTACTTTTTCCACAAAATAAATATAAATCATTCATCATAACCGAAAGAATAAAAATGGGTTTCATAAACATCATCCCATCATAACATAATCCATATAAAACAAGTGGATATCATTTCATCATAATAATAATAAAAACATGTATATTATAGATACATTATACTTGAAACATAAACATACTAAATAATTTCATCTTAAATGAAAAATGGTTTTGATAAAACACTTGAAATGAATTCATGAGGAAATATCCTTTCTTCCTCGAAATCATTTTATTATCAAAAAATTCCATTCAATTTTTTAAAAAATATTTTGTTGAAAATAATCATGAAATATTTTAGAGGAATCTTCATGATAAAAAGGCATTATGAAACCGTTAAAATCTGCTAATGTCGTATAAGTTAAAAAAACATTCTCCTCGTACTTTTGTCAGAAAAGTCAAAAAGTATCTCGTATGGTAAAAAAAGTAAGATTCCTTCCATACGATGTGGTAAAAGTAAAAAGGGGTAAAAATGACATTAAACATACCTAAAAACATTTTTTGAAAACATGAACAATGGATGATAACAATAACCCCAGTAAATACTTACGAATAAACAATCTCAGATAAGGGCAAGATTGGAATAGTAATCCCTTAAATTATGTCCAATTTCTTTCATATGTGTATGAGACTTCTCTATAGTGGGTTTAAGCATACTATTAACTACTAAAAAAACCATAATAATATTTATGATATCATATATGATTCACTTATGACTTTATATTATCCGTTCATTTGTCAATTCCATGTTAAAGCAACGTTTTGGGTAAAATCGTTTCATTTATCGTACGTGTTTTGACTTGTAATTATTAATATTATTACTTAGATCATTATTAATTAATTCCAAAATATACAATATGATTAATATATAATATATATTCAGAATATACATATATATAATATATCAATAAATGGAAATAAATACACCATTCATAGAGACGGTAGGCCGTACGTACGCATGAACGTTGTCTTTCGTTTCATTATTGAATTGAATGGAATTAAGTAGATGAAATACATATATATATATATACATAAATCCAGTAGCATTATTATGTCATATATTTCATGATTACATATTATATATACTTTATAATCATTCTTGAATTGTTAACATGGAAAATGAATGTCATCACGTCGTGGATACGGTAATCTGTACGTACGCACGAGCGATGATATCGTTCCCATATTTATTGAATGGAATTGGAGGGGATGATATAATATCACAAAATCAGTATGATTTTATAATAATCATATATTGTAATTCTTTAGGCCATTATACCCATCCATGTATGTTGTTGGTGGAAAAACTAATTACACCACGGTGTGGAGACGGTATTCCGTACGTACGCACACACAGTGATATCATTTTCCGCAAGATGGATAGATGATGATATAGGGTTGTTTCATATTTATAATAACATATCAGTATATAATTAATACTAATGTTATTACTTTATAATGAAACAACTAAAGAAGATAATGTTAGAAGAAGAAAGAAACTTGAAAGAGTCTGTAGAAGATATTATCTCTTCCTCAATGCACGTCTTTTAAACACCCTCTTAGGGCACTACAGTTGGTCTTTTGAGAATACAAGAACCTCTATTATATAACTATAGATGTTTATAAGATGAATTTTAAGTGGTTTGCCGATCTTCAAGGCTCAGAAGGGTGTGAAGAGAAGAGGGAAGGGGTGCCCTTTTATAATGGAGGAGAGGGGCGCCTTTGAAAAAACAAAAAAATATTATTTTATAATAAAGTCATATTCAGTTTATAATAGATATAAATTGATTAATATAGAAGATAATGTGGGTATGGGTCGAAATATTTTCAACTAATAGGTTTTTGACAAGTTGAAGTTACTATTTTATCCTTATCATTTAGATTTAACTATATGTTAAATAATTTAACTTTTACCATGTCTTCTTTTTTTCTTAGACTATATGGTTAATAAACATACTATAAAAATCCAAAAGAACCCCAAGTGTTTCATTAATAAAATAATAACCTTATGTAAGTCATTTGGCCGAACCATAGATTTTGAGGAATATAATAACAATTAATAATATACTATATTTTTTAAAAACTATTTTATGTAAATTTTGACACTATTTGGTAATTGATTTTTGTGAAAATCATAAAAACATGATTACTTCAATAAAAGTTCATTAAATCACTAATCACATGTCATATTATCCTAAAAATTAGTTTAATTCATAAAAAGTATTAATTTACATTTATTTGGGTATTTATAATATCAATTATGTTAAAATTTCATTAATATGGTAATTACTACATTATCATTGGGTCTAAAATAAATTAAATTATTTATTGTCTAAAAATTATATATAAAATACCATTATGAAGATAATATTTTTGGATTTCTAATTAATATTTATAGTCGAATTTATCTTATGTATATCCCTATATTAAAAATGTTTTAGTTAATAAAGTTTTATTTTTACTATTTTAACTCTTCTTTAAATAAAATAATAATAAGTGTCCAAATCTACTCCAAGTGGACCTAAAGGGTAATATTTTACTCCAAAGGTTGTTTTTGGTCGAATTGAACTTATCCAATAGAATTAGTACATGTGTTAGGGTAATAATAATATAATTTTTAACCTTAATTACCCTATTTACTTTTAACTGTGGTAATAAATAAAAGTAAAAAGTAACTATTCCCCAAAAATTATTTTTATCTTACTGAACCACATTTTACTCTTTGATATTAATAGTGCCTCTCAAATTTTCGAAATTACACTCACAGAAGCTGTAAAATTACATTTTTTTGTAGATTTTTAAATTCTCCTAGAAGGTGGGTAAAAGACGGTGAAAAATTCATTAAAATACTTATATATCTAAAATTATTATAAAATGATTCCAACGAATTACATTGAACTTATATATGTATTATGTATCAATTTTTAAATAAAATAAATTTAAATAAAATGAATAATTATTTAAATAAAAATTCGGGTTCTAAATAGTAACCTAGTGTTTTCACTATTCATAAAAAATTGAATGTTTTCAGAAAAATACCAAAAATTCACCCTACGCTAATTTCGATTTTCTGAATCTAAAAATGAGGTCCATTTTGAAATATAAAATTTATAAAATTTGAAAAAGTGTCTATTAATATTCATAACGGCTAGTTCATAATAACATTATAATAATATCTCGTTTAGTGAAACTCGGTATTGTGTACTACACACGCTATCGAGGAAGGTCTTGATTGCGTGTAATGCAAGCCAGGTCAAGGATGTATCTAGTGAAAGCTCCCTTTTTTGTTGCGTATAAGATAATGAAAACTTTTTTAATTTATACATTAAACAAAATCTATACTTAATGTTGCATAGAATAAATTCAAAAAAATGAACTTGAAATTGCATGTAACACGAGCCAAGAATAGTGTTGCGTAAACTGCAAGCTAATACGGTGTTGCATATAGAACAAGATAAATTTGGTATAGCGTATAACACAAGACATCAATGAAATAAAAAAGAATAATTCTAATAAAATCTCAGGTTGTTACAACATTTTTTGGATTATATTAATATAATTTATAAATTGGAAAATATGCATGGATGGTGACTACATATCACATCTAGAAAGGATGTGGTACTTAATCCCATGACCAAAGGATGATATGGGTTTTTTACCTACCACTTGCCGATGTTATTTCATGGTTAATATGTTATTTTTTTTCATAAAATGGTTAAAAATAAACATTAATGAGGAACTAGTTTAGTTATTTTGGTTTTTTAGAGACTAATTTATTATATTAAAAATCTCAAGAAAACCATTTCAGTTTTGAAAAATATTTTCAGAAAAATGGAAATACATTTCACTCTTTTATGGATCATATGATATGTTAAAAGTAAATTTTATAGTTTTAGTAATAAAAATTTATTTTTAAATATACATTTATTATTGAAAGGGATGAAATCAAAATTGATGGAATCACCAATAAAAGATAAAATTTCACTTATTAAATTTACACAAATAATTTAACTATATTTATTTATATTCTTAAACAATAAAATAATTCATCACCTTTAGGAAAAATGACACTAATATGATAATTTCATCCTATTAAATTCATATCCCATAAATTATATTTTCTTTAAAATCATCCCAGTTTTATTGTTCTGAGGCCCTTAACATTAAATTTATCATTCAATTTCCTGTGATCTTTTACCTAAATCATGCTCTAAAACTATTTATTCTTCTCCTCCATGTCTACATCTTTACTTTCCTCCACTCTTCTCCTCCATAGAAACATGGTTATGTGTTATTCTGTATGACCATTTTACTAGGATTTTCACTTTTATTAATAGGTTTGTTATTAACGTTTATATGATGTGGGATTTCAACAAAGATATTTTGAATCTTGAAACCTTAATTTCTGAGATCATGTTGAGATTATGATGATGAAATTTATTTAAGGCAAGGGGAATGTAATACCTCATCATTCTAAAATAATAATATTTTATTTTATAGGGTTTATGACATGAAAATCCTAGAATAGATGGGTATATAACTCCTCGAGACCTTAGGTTATATTTATTTTAAATTATACTCAATGTCTTGAGTATATTTTATTTCACACAACACTAAAGTAATCTTATGTTCCATGAAATAATTAGTTTCTTGGATATCTTTCATTGAATAGAAGTTTGAGTTTTACATAACAAGAATATACTTTTAAAATATTATTAGTTAATATAACTATTATAAAATAGAAATAAAATTGGGGTTATGGTATGTATTATAAATTTCATGAAAATTATTTTAATTTATTTACTAGTAATAAAATAATAACCATTTAAAATAAAAAATAAATGTCTTCTGAAAATTCATTTTTTCTAAAAGTAAGTTTAATCACACTTTGTGTACATAATTTAAAATTAATATTTTCCAAATTTATAAAATTTTTATGTAAAAATAAACATAATTTTTAAAATCATAATAAAAACTTATATTTGGGTAATATTTTTGTATTATTATGAAAAGTTTCATTATTTGATGAATATTGAAAGTAAAAAATTTTAATTGAATGTTTCAGTTTAATTTAAATATTTTAAAAACATAAATTATATATATAATTTCTTTTAAATTATAATTAGATATATTTTATACCAAATTAATTCAATGAAGTTAATTTTAATCATTTTTATATTGATTCTTGATATTTAAATGTTGTAAAATTTGAAAAATCTCCACTTTAACCGGCATTATTAACCCATCTACTAGATTATTTTTAATTTAAATATGTCCAATTTTATTAATTCAATTTTTAACAATTTATTACATATTTAGAGTAATAATAATTTAAAATTTATAATATGTTAAAAATAATTTTATTAAATAAATAAATAGTGAATATTATAAAAATTAATCACCACGATGAAGGTCAAAATGGGTTTATGGGAGGTAAAATAAAATGATAACTCTTAAAATGACGTATAAACATGTTTAAAACTATTAAATAGTCATATTTAAACCACTAAATCACAATTTTTTTGATAATATGTTATGTTTCAGTCTTTTTACATACTGAAAATGTGAGAGAATTGAATTCTTTTCAAACATACGAAATGTGTCCTCTACCCCACATATAAACAGACACCTCCACTCTTCTCTTATTAACACATTAAAACCACTTAGTTTTGACCATTAATGAAAAAATAACATCCCAAGTTTGACAACCTCATCATAAAATCCTTATTTTTGGCATAAATACAACCTATGAAGGCTTTAGTGTAATCTTAAGGAGGATACCCAAATAAGAGGTAACGTTTTTCAAAGAGTGTCTCTATTTAACATCTATCTCCACATCCTTCAATTTTTTATGACAAAATTAAGATATAATAAATTCATAATATTAAATATACTTGGATTTTTTATAATAAATGTATGACTTAAAACTATCTCTGCTTCCATCAAATTGGTTACGAAATCATTGTTCATGAGTACAACACACTACCGCCTCTTGATCCATTGTCTATTTTTTCAATTACAACTATCATGGTTGGATTTGATGACATAAATAATGTATATATATGATATTTATTACATATTTATACCTTTTTACTCACTATATCATATAAATAAAATTCCATTTTATTTTGTAGGAGATATGATAACATCAACCATGTGAATAGCAGACTACTGACTCATGAAGCGAGGTGATTTGACTTTCACTAACGCTTCACATAGGAGGATATAAATATATATTTAATGATTATAATTCATCGAAATGAAATAATTATGATATTAATGACAATTAATCATTCATATTTATAATATATATCAATTTAATTATTCCCTTTTTACTCATGTAATGATGATATCATCGGTCATGTACATGTGAACTACTCCCTTCTTGATGGGATGTGACTTTCAATTAATAAACACTGAAAATAAATGAATTATATATGTTTAAATTATGGTAATTATAATATTATTTACAATATATAAGGATAAATAATTACTTATCACTTTTTTATAATGATTAGTGATAAATGGAAATGATACCCATGTGTATGTATGACCTACTGTCTCTATGATGGTAACATTTTTAATTTTTTCATAACCATATTTCATGATTTGTTTTAAATGTATAAATGATTTATAAAAATAATAATTATTAAAGGATTATTATTCTGGGGATGATATAAATATTTAATATGATCCTGAACTGGATCCTCCATGGTAAAACTCGCATGATAAAATAAAAAAATTAACATATGAAACAATGACAATAATGAAATATTATTTTTGAATATGTAATAAGATGTTACAAAGGGATAAAATATGATAGTATAAATATGAATTTATATATTTTGTAAGTAATTAACATGTTTAAAACCATTATCTATGTTGTTAAATAACGTTTATCCAAAAATAAGCTAATGGTAAGGTATTTTATCAAAATTACATTCATTGAGACATATTGTATTCTTATGAAGCTAATTTCATTGTTATAGTTTTTATGCATCCCGATTAAAATGTAATACCATGAATTATTCATTATTAATGTTATTTGATGTCTTAAATATAATTATTTCATCTATGCGTACTTGAAATAATTATTACCAAGTTGTAATAAATATCATATGTGAATTTGTTTTCATGAGTTTATATTAATTATTAGTCATATTTTATATTATATGATTATTTGTGAATTTACTTTTTTTTATATCATTTTTTTTCTAAAAAAATTAGTGTATTTACAATTAATTCTCACAATTCATTCATTAAAAACTTCTATCTTCAATGTTATGATAATTTTAAGGAATTATTTCATAGTCTCATCGGGATTTTTCACTCTTGAATTTCTATTAATGTGAATTATTTGACCATTTACAAATAAACACATTACATTTTCTTCTACAATAATATGCACGATATCATTAGTTAATATTTTAATTTTCCACTTTTTGGTACTTAAGTATAATGAGAATGATTTTTATAGAATCCCAATTTATTTCCCACTTCTGTCGAAACACCTATTACATCCAAATGAATGTTTTAAATGTATTTTTTCCAAAAAAATGGTATCATAATTTTAAATATTATTTATTAAATAATGTTTTTCCCATTTTTTTCTTTTTATAAAATGGTTTGAAATAAATCATCTTTTCACATTCCAAAATAGCCACTTTAATAACAATTTTACATTATAAAATGAATGTACTTTTTAGTATGTATGAAATTCATAGAATTAACCAACACCATAACCAAAATTTCATTGAACCATTCATTTCATGTATATAAGGTTATTTTTAATTAAATTTTTTCTTAATATACAGGATGTTCATTGGTTTTTAATGATTATTTTAAAAAATATTTACTTTAAAAAATATGTTTCAAAAAGTGATGTTCACAATGAAAATGATAATTTCATCAATATGGTTTGTAAATATATTATTATGTTATATATATTATTTTATATCTATTTATTTTTTATACACTCCCATGGGGATATGTTGTATTGATACCATCCTAATAATTTGTAATGCCTCGACCCCAGAACATTAGACCTATTGCAATATCTTACTACATTAGCATGATTACCATGAAATATAAACAGATTGAAAATTTTGTTTAGATGTCTTGGAAGAGAATATTTACTAAATTATATACATGTTACATTAGTAAATAATGAAAATACATCATGATACATAAACATGAAAAAAAAATCAACCATCAAAGCTTATTCAGTGATTTATATTTCATAGCCTGGAGAAAGGAATCATAATAAGGGTGAAATCAAATATTATGTAAGGGTAATATATTGAATTAATAATCGATGTAATTCCAATAATTCATATAAACTATGTCAAGGTAAATAATTTTAAAAACATATTCCAAAAATAAACTGGAAATTAAAACGTATCGATCCATTTTTATTCATAGGTAACATCTCATGGAAACTAATAATTCCACACTGAATGAATAAAATTTTTATTTAGTGTATGTCATGTATCTATAATATTAACCATTATATAGTAGATATGGTATAATTCTATGTGTATAAATTCACCTGATTATTTTTGGAAACAATCATAACGGCTTTAACGCCGACAGTTTTTTCTCATTTGATCATCAATGCATCGATGGGAAACAACATGACCCACATTTCACTAAAAGTATTAATAATTATTGATACACAAATTTTATTCAATAAAAATATTCCTTATAAAAAATATACATATTTATTAATGAGTATAGATTCACCAACATTTCATTGTTAAATCAACATTCAAAATATTCATCCTATGTAAAATGGTATGCTAATTTGACAATAATCATATTAACGAAACAAGAATATAGATATTGGATATAAATTTAATTTACAATAAAAACTGGTATCAATTTAATAGTATATTCAACATAGAATAATTATAAGGTATACAATACCATGTAAGAATTAATGAAATGGAAATTGACATGAAGACATTTACCTTATGTCGGAAAGTGTACTAAAATGGATCTTAATGTCTTATATAATCCAATTAAATACATTATTTATTTAAACACATTTTGTACATGTATTTGATTCATTGTAGTTTTATTAAGTTCATTTGTGGACATTTTTTAATTATAGTGTTTAATTTCATCATTTTGGAGTATTCGTTTTCTTGGTATTCATGATCTGTTCACTTGTTTATAAGTAATGAAGATCATGTAAAATGGTTATAATTATCAAGAATTATAATTATATTTTATAAATTAATATAAATAATATCTAATGGTGTTATATATATTTTCAGATATTATGGTTCATTATTATATATAACTTCAATTTTAATCATTTATATCACTTTGGTAGTTCCGAGATCATCCTGAAATAGATTTATTTGTATAATCCATATCATGTATATATACTAGTTCCAAAATAATAAATAACTTATAATATTAATAATAAAAAATAACAATAATTAGGGTTGTATGAATATCCTTGAATGTGTTAATGGATAATTAAATTTCATCATCAATGATGTCTGTAATTTGTCACATCACAGGTGATGTTATCATTTATAAAATAAAATAGATAGAGAAATGATTTTAATGATGGATATCAATTTTCATGATATAATTACAGTATATTATTGATGTTAGAGTTATCATGTCTCTTTTTAAGGATTATTTTTGGAGTTTTTGGGTAATTAAATAGAAAATTAAATGGAAATTAAGAAAAAGAACGTGGATTTACCTATTCAATTCGACTCTTTGATTACCTCATTAAGGGACCTTGGTTTTGTAATTTTTATGAGTAATTGAGATATAAGAGTTATATGAGATACTTTTTAATATTATTATGAATAATTTTTTCATGAATCAATGCTTATACGATTTGAGGTGAATGGGTGGTGAGGGGTGATATTTATTGTGGAAGTGTGGGTGTGTTTTGTGAATTTTTTTTTCATTACTTTATTATTTTCACTCATGGAAAGAAATAATAATAATTATTGTGACTGAATAAATTTTTTGATACATGTGAGTTTTAATCAATTCTTCATAAATCAACCATGACTCAGTGAATACTTTATTTAATATAAAATTTATATATATCATAAATTATCATAAATAACTATTCCCAAAAAAGTCAACTATTTCGAAAAAATACCAAAAAATAAACCGAACCAATTTTAGATGTGAAGAATCTAAAAATGAACTATATTTTAGGAAAAAAATGTTCTAAATATGAGAAATTTAATTTTTAGTTAGAATAATCATTTATATAAAAAAAACATATTTTAAATTTAAAAATCATTTTATGACATAAAAAATTAATAATGGTACCCCAAAATGATACTAAAACGAATAGACCATAGAATAATAATTTATTAATTATTATTGTGAAAATAAATTTTATTTCGAATCATTTTATTAATTAAAATTTTTAGTTAAATAATTATTACTTACAAAAAAATGAACACTTAAATAATATTTTATAAAATAATCATTTACTATTACTATGATATAATTATATTATAAATTAATATATCATGTGACTATATTTTATTTGTACTTCCTTTAGAATTTTTAATATTTATATGAACAATTTACTAATAAGAAGGGTAATATTAATATTCCTATGGTCAAGTTACCATATCATTAGTATAGGTTCGTTGAATTCTAGAAATACCTATAATTTCATTCATTCTTCCGTAATAATGTTTTTATTGTGTTCTCTATGTGATTTTATATGATTTATATGAAATGATATTTTGTAAAATTTAAAAAATCAAATCAATTGAATTTAATTATGAGTATACATACCATAAAAAAATGGGGCGATATATTCATCCCTCCTACAATAATGTCTTCCTCAAAATTTTTTTTAACATTTCATTCTAAAAAGAAGAGGGTGGTTCTTCTTCATAACATCCTCAGGTTACAACGTTTCTTTCTCCATAATATGGTTTCTCCCAAAATAATTTAGTATTATAGTCATTATATTTCTCAATACATGATCTCTTGTGTCAATAATATTGATAAGATCTTTATCTTATGATAAATCTATTTCCAGTTCTATTTCGTCATAGGTGAGTACAAGAGTTGGGTCTAAAACGTAGTTCATTAATAATGACACATGGAAAAAAATGAAATTTTGAGAGACATGGTGGAATTTATAATTGGTATTCATAACATAAATTATTTCTAGAATTTTAAATGGTATGATGTAAATGGGTAAATGTTTTCGTTTATTATTAATCCTTAAGACACCCTTCCATGTGGATACATCAAAGAAGACATTATATACACCTCAAAATCCAAATCCTTTCTATAGTTGTCAGTTTAAATATTTTTCCTACTTTAGACTATTATAAAATTGTAATAAAATTTTTGTAAATTTTTTTATTATCTTTAATATTATTCATGCCGATAAGTTTCCTCTCACCGACATCATCCCAACATATTGGAATTCGTCATATCCCACAATAAAATGTTTAAAATAGAGAAATTTTAATACTATAATTGAATCTATTATTGTAGGAAAATTCCACTAAAGGTAATTATTGATCCCACATACCTTGAAATCTAAGTGATCATGATATCAACATGTCTTAAAAAGATTGGATAGTCCTTTTAGGTTGTCCATCAGTTTGAGGGTGATAAGAAGAAATCATATGATTCTTAGTATCCAAAGCATTTTGAAGAATCTTCTTGAATATTAATGTACAATGGGGTAAAAATTAGACAAAATAGATAGAGGTTCACAATTAATTATTACAAAATTATGAATATAGAATCCTTCTAGAGGATTTAGTGGAAAATCATCCCTTATAGTGAGGAGATGTGCATATTTGGTATGTCAACAAATAATAACTAATATTATACAATTCCTTCTTGGTTTCCTTTTTTATTCATGTGAAAAAACTCATCTCAAAATCATCACATTTTCACAAAGCTATAGAAATAGGTATTATGACTCGTTTATGGTGTTTTACTTCAACATTCACCTGTTAAAAAACTAGATATCTAGACACATAGTCCTCAATTTCTCACATAATATTATGCCACCAACAATTTTTCCATTATATATATATACATCTTGGTACTACTAGGGTGTATGTATATATTTGAGCTATGATCATCATATAATAGTTCCTTTTTTAGTGTCTATATTGATGGAACACGTAATCCTTTGAAAAATTTCATAATTCCATCGTCAGAAACAAATTGAGTCCATCTCCCATCCTTAAAGGCTTTAATTTTCTTTTAATAAGTCTCATCGATAGATTGATATTTTTAAACTTTTCCAAAAATGATGGTTTAGAAATAATTTTCTAAAATGAAATATGTTTCCACTATTCCAATAATTCCCATATCCATCATTACTAGATTAATGAATATTGGATCATTCTAAATCACCAATTAGGATAGAATTCCATGATCTTTTAGGCTTAATGCATCTGCTACCTTATTTTCCATTCATAGGTTGTATTGTATTGAACAATCTGAATCATTTAGAAACTCGATAAATGTTTTTAGAATCAGGATGAGTTATTTATATGTAAAAATGTTTTTTACAAACTTTTTATACATATAAATATCACATCATTCACCATATAGATAGTGTCCACAGAGTCTCATAGTATATATTGTGGATGCTAACTCAAGCTCATGAGTTAGTTAATTTTTTTCATCTAACATAATCTAAATTAATAAATCAAAAATAACTTTAACATATTCATAAGAACACAACTGAGTCCATTCTCAGTTGCATCATTATATACAAAAATATTATTGTTTCTATATGGTAGAGTCAAAATTAGAGCATTAAACAATATTATCTATAATTATTTAAACATTCTAAATTTTCTTTTTTATATGAATTTAACTCTTTTATGTGTGATCATGCTCTGGGAGTTATCCAAATGGGAAAAATTTTGTACTAAATTCCAATAAGAACATTTTAATACAAAATAATATGTTCATCGGTTATGTTAATTGAAATATTCCATTTGTGGATTGCCTTTTTCATCATAGGATCACCTAAGATTCCACCCTTAGAGAAAATATGGTGATGAAAAGAAATAGTTTGAAACCGTAATTCACACATTCTAAACATCCCATATAACTCTTTTATTTTAACAATCTCTAGAAAAACCCAAAAGTGGTTCTCATGGTCCTCATGGGTTTTGGAATATATAATGATAACATAAATAATTCCATAACAAAATAATCATGATATTCCTTGAAAACTCTGTTAATTAGATACATCAAAAAAGAGGTTCTATTAGTCATTCCAAATATAATTACTCTAAACTCATAATGTATATATCTAGTTCAAAATATGTTCATTGTAAAATATTCCTTGATCAGTTGCAATTTAAGATATTCAGATCGAATATAAATCTTCAAAAAAATATTGATCTCTCTGAATTTGATCAAATAAATCATAAATATGAGGCATATGAATCTTTTTGTTTATTTTAATTGCATTGATTTCTATATATTCAATGAACAACCTCATGGATATAACATTATTATTAAAAATAGAATTGGGGATCCCGATGGAGTAGTACTAGGGAGAATAAATAAATTTTCACTCAATTACACAAGTTGGTTATTTAGTTACACTAATTCCATAGTTTATTTTATATAGAATGTTATTGTTATAGGTATTGCACATGGTATTAAATCAATAATGAACACAACTTCTTACTTCAGAGTATGTCCATGAAAATCTTCTTGAAATATATCAATCTATTATTGTGTAATTGATCCTCAATTTATATATTATATTCCTCATCTGTATATGTTGTTATATCTTCCACCCAATGAATTTAATTTAGTAGATCTACTAGAGTGGGATCTCGATATGAGTTAGATGATGAGTCATCTGATCTAAATATAATGTATTCGACACCTTTCTCAAAAATTGTAACTTCATTCTTATGGCAATAAAGAAGGTAATCATAAATAAAAATCCAATTAATACTGAGGATTATATGAAAGATAATGATATTTATGATGATTAGTTTGACAACTAAAATATGTTTATGTTTCATAAATGGGACTGAATGTCATATCTCTGTCCCAATGATACGTCCTCTAAGATTTTTTACAGGCAACTCATTTATTAAAAAAAATTAAATGTCTTATTTTCATGGAATTCTAGGAAGATATAAAACAATAAAAGTATAAAAAATTAAATAAATTAATTAATATGTTTTAGTAAATTACTAAAGTCCCTTCCACTACTTCTTTAAGAACTTCAACCTCAAATGTAATTATTGCAAAAATTATTCCATTATATATTTTCCTTTTCTAATGCAGGTATCCTTGATTCAAAGGACAGTCATTTTCATATTGTCCCATAACCCTAAAAATGTAGAATTGAACATCATTGACTTGTCTTTTAAAGTTTCATTCATTTTCTTAATGACTGTTTTTCCAAACATATAACAAAATATATTTTTTTCAAGTAATTTCCATGATGATTCATTCCACTGTTTTCACATAATGGGAATTTCATTATTCACATCTTATTATTTTGCAACACCCTTTACCAAAGTTATCTGATAAACTCTTATTCTTTTTAATTCCCATTAACAAATTGGATCTATAAAATTCTTTCTCAATATTGATGGAACAAAATATTATATTTTCACTTGATTAAAATGTGTGAGAAACCAGTTCCCATAGGAAACATGGACTATGACCTTTAAATAAATGATTAACCGTGTTTTTAAAATCTTTTACATAATCAATTGAATACCAAGATACTCAATTGAAGGTACCCTCACACTCTACAACAATCTTTTCATCCCCTTCCTTTAAGCTAAATGATTTTTTTTCATTTCAATTTTTTACTCATGAGGGAAGTATTTGTCAAATAATTTATTTTTCAATTTTCTCCAATCCATTTTATATATTAATTCTTCCTCCTTAGTATTTCAGACCAATTAACACCATTGGATAACCTATCCATTGAGATAATATATTTCCAGTAAAAACTTTTCTTCTTCATGGAATCCCAATTATAGAATATTTTTTTCAATAGCCTTAATATTCTACTAAGATGCCACTAGATTCATAGTCCCACATAAATATGAGGTAATAATACACATGAAACAATCCAACATTGGCATAGTATAGTTATTAATCATAACCTGAGTACATTTTTCTAATATAGTCATATCTTCTTAGTTCCCACAATAAATTTGTTGACTTCATCCGTGGGGAAATCCATACATTTTTCATGGGTATTGATTCCCTTTCTACTATTAGGTTCCATAAGTAAAAATGGAAGGTACTAAAATTGGTTATGAATCATAATGAATATTTTTAATTTAGAAAAACACATGACATAAATTAAATAAATCATTGCAAATTTCATAACCATAGACATTTTTTTGAAAGAAATTTTGACATTTAATCCCTTTATAATCAGTTGTAATTAAAATATGAAATATCCTATGATAATTCCATTGGATTTTCAAAGATGGTGTTTAGTAAGACTTGTTTTCATGTTACAATTTATCACAAGTCAAGAGTATAACACCTTTTTAGAGTTGTTACTCATAGGTACATATGTTATGGAACCACGCCTACTTGTAGTAACTATACAGGGATGAATTTCATGGAAGATCAACATATTCTCTACATTACCATAATTTTAAGATGTTCTCCTATGATTATACTCAAATCATATCTTAGTCTTATGTTATGTAAACTATGTTTTCTAAATCTAGTTTCCATGGTTGATTCCTAGAATCTTTTGATTCCAACTTTAATTCCCCAACCACATAAAACTAGAGAAGTGCATTATTTATTACATTTGGCTTTTTAACAGGAATGAAATCCAAAAATACCGATTAGTTTATCATTTATAGATTTCCAAATTACATTAATGATACCCATAGTACACTGGGAAAGATATAAAATATAACATGATACCTAAAAAAATTAAATAAATAACATCCTTGAATACTTATTCAATGGTTCATTCATCATTACATGGGAAAGGAAACATAATAATGGTGACAGAAAACAAAAAATAAGGTTTATATTAATAAATAATAAGTGATGTAAATTCACTAATTCACATAAAATATGAAAATGTAATTAATTTTAAAAACATATTCCATCAATAAAATGAAAATAAAAAATTATCAATACATTTTTTCATAGTGAAAATATATGGGAAAGTAATAATTGAGTAATAAACAAAGAAAATACTTATTTAGTGGATATCATGTATTTGGAACATGAACCATTATAATTTCATGATGTTGTATGTTTCTGGGTATAAACTTATCTGATGCTATTTGGAAACAAACACGAATGGTATTGTCACTAACTGTATTATCTAATGAGACCTATCGGTGCGTTGAGTGGCTATAGTAGGCATTACCCATTACAACATGTCCAAAAATTGCTTCATAAATATATTTAATTCGAGAACTATATTCCTTACCCAAATATCTATATTTATTATTGTGTAAGGTTTTATCAATATTCCCCAGTTATAACAACATTAAAAATAATCACATAATGTAAAATGATAAAAAACTATGAACATACTAATATTCATGAAAAAATAATATGGATATTTGATATAAATATAAATTTAAATGAATAATGATCTCAAATGGGAATTAGATACACCATGTAAGAATGATAATGTGCACAATACTATGTAATTCACTATGATATGAAAATTGAGCTGAAATCTTTTACCTTGTGTCAAAATGTGCTCTTCACTTGATCTTAATGTCATGGATTTAAAAATTATATGTATTTTTTAGTAATTTAAAAACAATTTTCAGGTATTTTATTAATTTCATTTATTTACTTTTTATGAGTTGTAGAGTCTAATTTCATCGTTTAAGAGAATTCATTTTCTTGGTTTTCATGATAGGTTTGTTTGTTTATAAGTAATGAAGTTCATATAAAATGGGTATAATTCAACAGAACCAGAATTATATAATATTAAAGAACATAAAAAATATTTAATGGCATTATTTATTATTTTTATACAATATATTATGATGATTTATTAGACATGACATTAATGATATCAGTTTAGATCATTTTGGTTGTTTTTAGATCATCTGGATATATTATTTTCTTAGTAGTTAATATAATGTATATACAGTTGTAATATAATAATAAATAAATTATAATATATATAAATAAGAATGGTTTGACTATATTTTTGGTTTTATGACTATCCATCAATTTTTTAATGGAAAAAATGCATCATCCATGATGTCAATAATTTCACACATCACAGGTGATGTTTTCATTTATAAAATAAAAAAGAGATAAAAATGATTTTAAAATTGGATCTTACATAAACATGATATAATTCAAATATATTAACAACAATTTTTTAATAAAATCTTTTTTCAAAGATTATTTGAGGAGAGGATAATAAATGAAAAAAATATTAAAATGAAATTAAAAGTAAAATAAACTCAGGACTCACAAAATTATAATAATATCATAAGCCGAAATAATATAGTAATTAGTCAATACATATTACGAAACAATGTTTACTTTAAAGTCATTTTATTAATTATAATATATTAATTAAATATTTATGACCTACCAAAAAACAAACATGTTGTTAATAATTTTTAAAATAATTATTTACTTATACTATTATATAATAATATCATACAGTCATTTATAAGATTTATAAATTTAATTTATACATTCATAGGGGAGGATACTTTTAATTTTACTAATTTTCTATTTATAAGGGTCATATTACTATTCCTAAGGTCATGTTTCTATTTCATCGGTATAGGTTGCTTAACATATAGAAATAAATATTATTTCATTCATTCAGTATTTATGATGTTTGTATGTTGTCCTCTATGTGATTTTATAATATTTATATTAAATTATTTTGAATCCATTGAAAATGATCAAATGAATTAAATTTATTTAAGAGGATACATAACATAAAATCATGATGGTGTTATGTTATTTATGTGTACAACATATAATTATTTTGAACAAGAATATTATTTATATTCAATTCCATGATTCATTTTTGAATTCATTTACTTCCTCTTGAATTTTAAAATTCTAATGATCATTGAAAATTAAATTTCCCAAAAGAATGCATATCATTTATCATGGATATGTTTATTTGTTAAACTAAATGTTATATCTACATTCAGGATTCTACATTGAATATTATTTGTTATTTATATTAATATTCATAAGTTTTTATTCCTTATTAAATATAGATTTTAATGTGAAGGAATATTTTTTATGAATTAAAATGGTTATTCAATATATAAGGAATGATTTATACATTCCTGAAAAAAGGTTCGAGATTGTTTACATAAAGTCACTCGATGCATTAATAGTTTTATAAGATGAATTAGTTGGCTAGATTTAGATAAATAGGTTTTCAAACAATATGTTATAAACCATCTTGTGAAAGGTATTTATTGTAAAGGTATCATGATCCTAAAAAACACGACATCCAATATTTAATCATTGCATTCAACAAGTGTTCAGTTATTATTATTCATGATATTTTCACAATGATGTTCTCTCTAGATTCATTTTATTTACTATTATTGATAAATATAATATGTTTTCATTTACATACCTTTCCATATTTATTATTCCTTATCCAATTATTATAGTCACTTTATTTATTATCAGTAATGTGTTTTCAGTTGTTTACCTTTCCACCAAATATTTGTATAAATTATTTTAATGGAGTGTGAGTTAAGATATTGTCTTTATATATTATTCATTAATTAATGTTGATTATACCTTTATTAACGATTGATTATGATTTACAAAAACCTTACTTACAATTTGATCTCACATTTATTTTGTTTCCTTTCACCAAGAATATAGGATATTTACTATGAATAATATGTAGTAATACCCTATTTGGAATAATGTTTGTCTTGAAAAAAACATTATATTGTAAATTTTGATTTCATAAGTAATATTAGCTTCATATATGTGTCTATTTTACAAAGACTAACATTAATGGAAAACCTTCTGTATAATCCCACATGTACCCATGGTTTTCATGAACCATGGGTATAGTTTATATGTTCCTTCCTATCCCGATGTTACTTGCTAAACCTTTGCAATAGGGTACTCCAGGTAAGCACATATATAGAAAAAATTTCACAATAATGATATTGAAAAAACTATTCCCATGGATTACACTGAACCATGGGTATAGGTGGGTCTATAACCACAGTTTTCCTGAACCATGGTAATATACTTCTAGAATAAAGAAAATTCCCACAGTTCACCAAAACCAATGGTATAGGGACACCTATACCAAAGGTTCTAAGAGAACCTTAGGTATATGAATTAATCCCAAATGTTATTTCCATAGTTCATAAATAATATGGTTATAGGTGAAACTTATACACATAGTTTTTCTGAACTATGTGTATAGGTTACTGTGTGATTATGAGGGAAACAATCAGGCAGGAATACCTATCGCCATTGTTTTTTCCTATAACCATGGTTTATAAATATATATATATATATATATAAGAAAGATAATATATATGAACATATACAAACATATGTGTAAGTGGTGTAGTGGTAATTGAATTTGGATGTGTAGAGGCTGTTGGGGTTCAAAACTCACACGAGGGATTTTATTTAATATTATAACCATGGTGTGAGAATTATGGGTATAACATTTTTGACCAATTTTTTATAGGTCATTTCTATAACCACAAACTGAGGACCCACAACACTATCGGAATTTTACACTTTACTAACGGTTCACAACCGTTGGAAAAGGCTTGGAAACCGTTGGTATATAGTATACCAATGGTTCCCTCAACAGTGGCCAAGTAAGCTTTGAAAATAGTCCTATAACAACAGTTCTGTGAAAACCGTTGGTATAGGTGTCAAAATAGAAGGTATACCAATGGTTTACAACAAACCATTTGCATATGTGTGTTAAAGTATAACATATACCAATGGTATGTGAAACCATTGGTATATGTGTGTTATACTTATGCAAATAGTTTACAACCGTTGGTATTGTGGGGATATGGAAATCCATAAGGCTATACCATATTTTTTGTTATAAGTGTTGGTATAAACCTATTCCAGCAGTTACAACAAAACTATTGGAATAGTTATATTATAGAATCTATTCAAACACTTTTGAAAACTGTTGGTATGCATTTTCTCAATAGGAGCATGCCCCTCTCCCCTCTCCAGACCTGCAACAATACAACTCCACAGAAACACACCTCCCCCTCTCTAGACCTGTAACAACACCAATACAAAATCACCATCCAAAGTATTCAAAATTTACAATTCATTTAAGAATTTAGAAATTTAGAAATTTAGTAATTAAAATTCAATAACAACCATAAGAGAAAAATCCTACATGTTATAGGAAATGCAATAACACCCATAAGAGTATTTCAAATTTAGAATTCATTCCTCACTCAAACCACAACACCAGCACACATAAGAGTATTAAAAAATTAGAATTCATTCCTCACTCAAAACACAAGACCAATACACACAAGAGAAAAACCTGCATGTTATAGGAAGCAAGATGGGATGTTTAGTCATGGTCTTGGGTTGAGTACCTTAAAACTAATAAAAGAACATAAGTAGAGTGGACAAGGATCATGATACCCATAAGATAGACAATGGTAGTGGTCATGTTCTTCGACATAGGATGAGTTATTGGAAGCACATGGGTTGTTTATATTCCTAAAATGATTATGTATCCATGTATTAATGGTTCTTAATGTGTTAGTGGGAAACATTGGACAATCTATACATATGAAATGGGTTACTAGAATAGCCTACATGTTTTTCATTGACTTTTCAAATAAAATAAAGGGGTATGTGGCTATTTGTAATTTTCTCTCCTTGGTGTGATGTGAGATGAATCCTTATCCTGGGTAGTGGGTATAAATATTCAATTAAGTGTTTGGTTTTGGGTTCCCAACGGGTCTTTGTATTGGTGCTAGACCCAAACATTTGAGGATGGGATTGATGTGATCCATGGTGATATAGTGTCACCATATGTATTCCACACCTTGGGGGTATTTTTACGAGACTTTGAAACTTATTTTTCAAGAATCGATGTGTTTCCTTGTTGACCAATTTTTATATGGTATGCTTGTGTGTTCATAGCATTAATATGAAATCACTATATGATATTTATTTGTCGTATGTTATTGTATAGAAATAACGACCCATGATTGATAATTAGAACATGAGTGTTGGTGACTGTTGATGATGGGATGTCGAGACTAATTCATAATATAATTCTTGTTTTTATATATATAATATGAAACATTGTGTTTAAAACTATGCCTTGTGAATATTTTCTTGTAATAATGTATGACCAATATACCATATTTTATTTTTTATCCATTAATATGAAGAATAAATGTGTATCCTTGTGAATATTTTCCGTATGAAAGTTTTTGTTTTCACTTAAAATGTTGTCCATTTCAAACAAAAGTGAGACACTTTGAGTGATACCAGTCACACCGTTCCTCAGATTGAGGTGGGGTTGACTCGTACCCATCACAAATTATCCATTGATCGTTGTTCAAAATTATCAACACAATCCGAATGCGTTTGTGTGGTTTTACGTATGCCAATATTTGTTTTCACTTAAAATCATGTCCATTACAAACAAAAGTGAGACTCTTTGAGTGGTTCCCATCACACCATGTCTTGTATTGTGGTAGGATTGACTCGTACACATTTAAATGTCCCATGGATCATTGCCCTAAAGTATCAACACAAACCGAATGCGTCTGATCAGTTTTCCGTATGCCAGTTGTTGATTTCACTTAAAATGTTGTCCATTTCAAATAAAAGAGAGACACTTTGAGTGATACCCATCACACCATGCATCAGATTGAGGCAGGGTTGACCCATACACATCCCAAATGATCCATGGATCGTTGTGATAAATTATCAACACAATTCAAATAGGTTTGGTCAGTTTTCCGTATGTCAGTTGTTTTGACATAAAATGTTGCACATTTTAAACAGAAGTGAGACATTTTGATTGGTACCAGCCGCACCATGCCTTTGATTAAGTCTTAGTTGACTAATACACATCAAAAAATACCCATGGATTGTTTTCATAAAATTTCAGCACAATCCGAAAGAGTTTGGTCAGTTTTCTATCTTCCATTTGTGGTTTTCACTTAAAATGTTGTCCATTTAAAATAAAAGTTAGAAACTTTGAGTGATACCGGTCACACCATGCCACATATTGAGGCAGGGTTGACTCGTACCCATCAAAAATTATCCATGGATCATTTTTCTAATGTATCAACACAATCCAAATGTGTTTGGTTAGTTTTTCGTATACCAATTATTGTTTTCACATAAAATCCCGTCCATTTCAAATAAATGTGAGACACCTTTAGTGGTACCGGCCATACCATTCCTCAGATTGAGGTGGGGTTGACTCATACATGTCACAAATGACCCATGCATTGTTTTCATAATGTATTAACAAAATCTGAATGCGTTTAATCAGTTTTTCATATGCCAGTTGTTGATTTCACTTAAAATGATGTAAATTTCAAATAAAAGAGAGACACATTGAGTGATAAAAATCACACCATGCCTTAGATTGAGGAGGGGTTGACTCATACACATCAAAAATTACTCTTGTATCGTTTTTCTAAATTATCAACATAATTAGAATACATTTGGTTGGTTTTCTGTATGTTAGTTGTTTTGATATAAAATGTTTCCATTTTAAACCAAAAAGAGACACATAGATTGACACTAGCCACACCGTACCTCAGATTTTGGTGAGGTTGACTCTAACATGTCACAAATGACCCATGGATCATTTTCTTAAACTATTAATACAATATGAAAGCATTTGGTTGGTTTTCCATATGCAAGTTGTTGTTTAAACATAAAATCAGGTCTATTTCAAATAAAAGTGAGACATTTTGAGTGGTACAGGCCATACCATGACACAAATAGAGGCATGGGTGACTCGTACAAGTTACAAACGATCCATGGATCATTTTCCTAAAGTATCAACACAATACAAATGCATTTTGTCAGTTTTCCATATGAAAGTTTTTGTTTTCACTTAAAATGTTATCCATTTCAAAAAAAATTGAGACACCTTGAGTGATACTGGTCACACCATTCCTCAGATTGAGGCGGGCTTGACTCATACCCAACACAAATGATCTATGGATTGTTGTTATAAATAATCAACATAATATGAATGCGTTTGTTTTTTTTTCTGTATGCAAGTAGTTGGTTTTGCTTAAAATGTTGTCCATTTCAACTAAAAGTGAGATACTTTTAGTGGTACCAGCCACACCGTGCCCCGGATTGAGGCGGTGTAGACTCGTGCACATCACAAATGACCCATGGATCTTTTTCCTAAAATATTAATACAATCTAAAAGCATTTGATCAGTTTTCCGTATGCAAGTTATTATTTTCACTAAAAATCCTATATATTTAAAATAAAAGTGAGACATTTTGAGTGGTATCGGTCACACCATGCCACGAAATGATTAACTAACTATATAAAAATAGTGGCTATGATGAATTCAAATCATTTTGATTCATATAATCATGACACTTGAATTGTGGAATGAAAGTAGAAAACAAATCAAACTGCAGTTATTGGGTATGTCATGCCACACACGACACCACTTCGTTTAAGTGAAATCAAAAGTGAAACAAATAATAATAGAATAAAATATTAAAACTAAGTTATGCCTTACCGATTTGGAGTGTAGGACTAAAAAATTGATCGACTTCAGATGGATCTATAGGGAGGAAGGTGTTTTCAGCCTGGGTAAAGAGAGAGGGATCTAATTTAGACAAAATCAAAATAGAAAATAAAAAAAATTGATGAAAAATTTTAGGACATAGATATTGGAACTAAATAATTTATTGGGGGGCTGTCCAGGGTGTGGCGGCTGTCTCGGTAGTGTGTGGGGCTATCTAGGGGGTGGGCCGATTTTCTGAGTTGTGCGGGGGGGGGGGGCTGTCTGGGTGGAGGGGGTGGGGAGGGGGGCTATCTGTGGTGAGTGGGAGGTTTTCCGGGGGTGGGGGAGTCTGGGGGGTGGGGGACCGCCCGAGGTGAGGGGGCCACCCAAGGGGTAGGGGGCTATCACGGAGGTGGGGTGAAGTTCGTGGTGAGGGGTGGGGGTGGTATTCTGGTGGGTGATGGGGGGGGATTTTTGGTTGGTGGGGGGCTGTACGGGGGGTGCGGGGGCTATCCTTGGGTGAGGGGGTGCCTGGGGGGGTTGTCTGGGGGGTTCGGGAGCTCTGAGGGGGGGTGGGGGGGCTGTCTGGGGATGGGGGACTATCAGAGGGGTGGGGGGTGACCTAAAACACCTCACGAATAATAATTGGGGTTTTTTTCATGTGATTCCAAGTCATTTTGATGTCGTTAGGTATGTATTTGACCGTAAGAAACATGTTTTGGCCATTTACGACATGCAGAGTGCATTTTCGACCACCATGGTCACACGAAACCTCTGACTAACGTGTCGTCTGGCCGACCATTTCACTATTCACCCTTCATTTGTTTTCATCCGATTTCATGGTATCCCGAGGTCCTTCGGTGGGTTTTGACCACCCCACACATGATTTTCAAGTGTGCCAAACACCTAAAAAATACATATTCTGTTGTAATATATATCCGAATGACATTTCGTCTCCTTGTAAACCTCACAAATGATAATTATGGATTTTCATGTGATTTCAAGTCATTCTGATGTCGTTCGGCATGCATTTGACTATTAAACACATGTCCTAGCTATTTACAACATGCGAAGTGCGTTTTCGGCCACCGCATTGAGACTATACCTACGACTGACATGACGTCTGGCCGACCATTTTACAGTTCATCCACCCTTTGTTTTCGTCCGACTTCATTTAATTATGAGGTCGTTCGGCCGGTTTAGACCAACCCACGCACGCTTTTCAGGCACGCCAAACACCTAAAAAACACATATTCTACCATTCTGCTCAAACCGCACATTCGAATGACATGTCATCTTTTCTTACACCTCACGAATAATAATTAGGATTTTTTTGTGAGATTTCAAGTCATTCAAATATCATTCGGTATTTATTTGACTGTTAAATGCATGTTTTGGTCATGTCTGACATGCGGAGTGTGTTTTCGGCCACCGCGGTCACACGACACCTCTGATTGACATTCTTTCTACACAGACATTTCCAAATTCACCCAACGTTTTTTTTTTCGATTTCATGGCATGTTGAGGTCATTTGGCCGGTTTTGACCACCCCACGCATGCTTTTATAGCGCACCAAACACCTAAAAAACACATATTCAGCCATATCGCACAAACCACTTCTCTGAATGATGTGTTGTCTCCTCATTCATCATAAGAATAATAATTAGGATGTTTTCGTGTTATTTGAAGTCATTTCCAAGTCGTTGAGAATGCATTTGACTGTTAAACACATGTTTTTTCCATTTACGACAATCGGAGTACATTTTCGGCCACCGCGGTCACACGAAACCTCCAATTGACGTGTCGTATGGCCGACCATTTGACAATTCACCCACCCTTTTTTGTTGTCTGATTTAATGGAATTTCGAGGTCGTTTGGATGGTTTTTACCACCCCACGCATGCTTTTCAAGCACACCAAACACCTAAAACACACATATTCAGTTGTTCCATTCAAACCACACGTCAGAATGACGTTTCCTCTCCTCGTACACCTCAAAAATAATAATTTTGGTGTTTTAGTTTGATTTCAAGTCATTATGATGTCGGTCGGCATGCATTTGAACGTAAAACGTATGTTTTGGCCATCTAAGACACGCGGAGTGTGTTTTTAGCTACCACGATCAAACGACACCTCTGATTGAAGTGTCGTCTAGCTGACTGTTTCACAATTCACCCACCCTTTTTTAAGTCTGATTTCATGGCGTTACGAGGTTGTTTGGGTGGTTTTTACCACCCCACACAAACATTTATAGTGTTCCAAACACCAAAAAAATACATACTCAGTCGTGTCATGCACACCGCGCATCCGAATGATGTGTTGTCTTTTCGTATACCTGACGAATAATAATTAGATTGTTTTCATTTGGTTTCATGTCATTGCGATGTCTTTGGGTATGTATTTGACTGTAAAACACATTTTTTGGACATTTACGACATGCAGAGTGCATTTTCAGCCACCGTGGTCACACGACACCTCCGATTGACATGTCGCCTGGCCGACCAAATCACAGTTCAGCCACTCTTCGTTGTCGTCCGATTTTATGGTATTCCGAGGTAGTTCGGCGAGTTTTGACCACCCCATGTACACTTATCATGCACACCAACACCCTAAAAACACATATTCAGTGGTGGCATGCAAACCACATGTATGAATGACGTTTTTTCTCCTCGTACACCTCAAGAATATTTATTAGGGTGTTTTATTGTGATTTCAAGTCATTATGATGTCGTTTGGTAGGCATTTGACAGTTAAATGCATGTTTTGGCCATTTAAGACACACAAAGTGTGTTTTTTGCAACCACGGTCACATTACACCTATGATTGACATGACATCTAGCCGACCATTTCACAATTCACCCACCCTTTGTTATTGTCTGACTTCATGGAATTACCAGGGCATTAGACCAATTTTGATCACCCCACACACAGTTTTTCAAGCACGCCAAACACCTAAAACACATATAATTAGCTGTTCCGGACAAAAAAAACATCCAAATGATGTTTCGTCTCCACATACAACTCACGAATGACCAATGGATCATTGTTTTAAAGTATCATGATGATCTGAATACATTTGGTCGGTTTTCAGTTTGCCAGCTGTTTTAACATAAAATGATGTCCATTTTAAAAAAAAATAGAGAGATTTAGAGTGATACCAGCCACACCATGGCTTGGAATGAGGTGGGGTTTCCTTGTACACATCTCAAATGACCATTGTATCATTGTACTAAAGTATCAACACATTCCAAATTCGTTTGGTCAGTTTCTCGTATGTCAGTTGTTTTTTTCACTTAAAATGTTGTCCATTTCAAACCAAAGTGAGAAACTTTGAGTGATACTGGACACACCATGTCTCAGATTGAGGCGGAGTTGACTCGTACCTATCACAAATGGCCAATGTATCTTTTTCATAAAGTATCAACATAATCTAAATGAATTTGATCGATTTTCCGTATGTCAGTTGTTATTTTCAAGTAAAATTATGTCTATTTCAAATAAACGTGAGATTGTTTGAGTGGTACTAGCCACATAGTGCCTTAGAAAGCACTCCCGTCCCCTCACCCCTGACAGCCCCCACCCCCCTCACCCTTGAAATCCCCCCACTCACCCTAGATAGCACCCCTCCCTTCGGATAGCCCCCCTCACCCCGGACTGCCACCCACCCCCGGAAAGCCCCCCCCCCCCACCCCGGAGAGCCCCCTACCCTCCCCCAGATAGCCCCCTCACCTCGGAAAGCCAACCAACCCCCGGATATCCCCAACCCCTTGATTTCCCCCTCACCCCGGACATCCCAGCCCCACCTCGGACAGCCCTCACCCCCAGAAAGCCCGCACACCCCCAGGACAAACCCTTGCACCACCCAAACTGCCCCCTGAAGGACACAGATAGCCCAACCACCCCTGAACAACCCCCCCAAACCCGGACAACCCCCACCCCCAAAAAATCCCCCCATACCCCCCACACCCTCATCCCCATGGATAAACCCCCTCACTCCAGATATACCCCAACCCTGCATAGCCCCCACACCAGACAACACCCCAACACCCCAGACAACACCCCCCACCCCACCCCGACCGGACAGCTCCCCCACCCACCGGACAACCCCCTGCACATCTCCCCAACACCAAGGAAAACCCCCCACCCCGTCCAGATAGCCCCCCACCCCCCCCCCCCCCCAAATAGCCCCCCCTGGACAAACCCCCCCCCCCCCCCCCCCCCGTACAACCCCCTGCACCACCCAGACAGTCCCCCCTTGAACATCCCCCCTCACCCCGGACATCCCCCAACCCCCTGAACTCACCCCTCTCCCCAGACAGTCTCCCACCCCTCACCCTAGACAGCCCCCACCCCAGAACCCCCCCATCCCCCTCACCCCCAGTCACCCCCTAGCCCCCTCCCCTCATTCAATGAGGGTTTATTGTCATTTCACAAATTCAATCTTTTAAAACTACTTAAAAAAAATTAAATAGTTCAACTCATTTCTTTCAAATAAATTTATTTCATTATTTGAATAAAAAACCTAGACAAAGTCTCAATTTCACAAATTCATTATTTAAATATTCAAAGAAAATAAATCTAAACAATCATGGAATTGAATAATTCATAAAAAGTTAAATGATGTCAAAATTATTATCATCCAATTCATGACTTGTTCAATTCAATGAGAATTGGATTATATAATATTTCTCAAGGAATTTCAAGGAAAACATTGATAGAATGCTTGTTAAAAATTAATTAACACATATAAATGAATTCGTAAGTAAAAATTAATTAAAATATGTAGAAAAAGCATAAAAACATATACTTAGAAAATATTGAATCCAACAGAAATGAATCTAAGATGTTTCAGCTCTGATGGAGGGTTAAATATTTAATTAATTAAATAGATCCGATTGGATGGAGGAAATATATGTTAAATAAAAATAGAAAAAATAGTGATACACATCAATGTAAAAACAAAAAACTAAAATATTAGATGAATAACAACAATAATAAGGTAACACTTAAATATTTTAAGTGTTGGAAGAACAAAATACTTGATTTGAGATGGATCTGATGGAGATTTAGCAGTTTAGATGGGGGAAGTTGAGCGAGGATGGCCAACTACTGCACATTATATTGTGTTTGTGAATGAGGGGGGGCTACAAATTGGGGAAAATGTTTCCTGACAGTTTTTAAAAACTGTTGGGAAAGAGTGCCTATCCCAATGGTTTATATAGAACCGTTGGTAAAAATCCCTAAAAGCAGGCTTTACCCAATGGTTCTACAGAACCGTTGGTAAAGCCTCCTACAAGCAATCTTTTCCCAGCAGTTCCAGATAACCGTTGGTAAAGGCTCCTACAAACAATAATATAAGAACTGTTTTGTTAAATTGTTGATATATCATCCCTTTCCCAAAGGTTTTTGTCAACCGTTGGGATAAAAAAGTCGGGAAAACATCCATTTATAGTAGTGCTGGTTGATAAATTATATGTATAGGTATTTCAAACTGTGGGCTTGGCTCATCGCTATACAGATTCCTTGGTTTCCCAGAGTTCTATAATACCATGGGTATAGCCTATACCCTTGGTTTTGTGAGCTGCACCCATTGATTAAATCACAAGTATATGATATATTTCCATTAGTGTACAAAACTATTTGATTCATTGAGATGTGATTCCTTGTATCTTATAAAAATTTAATAATGTAGAAACCAGCTCTGAGCTATTAGGTTATAAACATTATAGTTCGTATCAGAGTATGTTTACTATATACCATTGGAATTATATTTAAGAAAACATGTATTAGTAAAAGTAAAAATATGATAGACATTGAGGATATGTATATAAGAATATCTTAAAGTTTCATTAATGTAAATATTACATGTATTTTCCTTTCATTACATCCCTATCTGGATTCAACATGTGGACATGTTTTTGGAACATATGTTCCTATGGGTAATAAATCCCAAAAGAGTATATTTGAACTTATCTGACCATCACATAGTAAATGACAACATGCCTCACATCACACATCATTTTACACTCATGTGAAATATTATTCTGATAATTCACATTTGTTTATAAAAAATTATGATTATTTTAATAGATAATGACATTGAATGATATAGGTCAATCCATAGTCCAATGAAGAACCCATTTTTAAATAAAAATGATAAAATATTTGTTTATTTTGATTCATTAAATAAATTACAATAGTATTTTTACCAATGCTCTTTTGGTATAAGAATCATGAAATGTCTAAGTGTTGTGTTATATTTTAAAATATTATATGTGTTCATTATCATAAGATTTATGGATACCATCATGGGTTATTATGTTATGGTATATCATATGTTCAATATCCTAATCTCCCATTTCAAAAATTTATATGGATGGAATGAATCATGATTACAGATATTTTTGGAGAAATTTATGGTAATACATTCTATTGGTTCAGAATATGTTTTATTGAAATATCATTTGAGGAATAATGAAATTAAATTTTATAGGCATAAGTTTAATGTTATTGATGTCATTTAAGGATAATATTATCTTTAATGAAATTATAATAATAGGAATATAAGATTATTAATATTTTAAAAAAAACATAGTTTAATTTAAAATGATGGGAAAAATTTTATTTAATGATTAATTTTATTTCATTGATTTCAATCATATTATATTGGTAGAATAATTGTAATTTTGTTATTATAGTTTATAAAAAGGGAAAAACCACATAGAGCATGACTACTTATTGCATATAGAATGGTCATGGGGCTTGGACCGATTATCGATGGATTATTAAGGTTTCACACCTTCCATTATACTATATTACGTCCAATATCATATGTTATTTTTTATTTAATCAATTCTAAATATATATAGTAATGAAGAACAATTATTATTGGTTTCTAATTTAAAGATTATTCAATTATATTAGATAACTTATGCTAACTGTATTCATTGTAGAAAAAATTTGGTGACAGACTGAATGATTTTTCACTACATTATAGATATCATAATATATTAGAAATGATTTTTATTACATCATTACAAAAAAAGTAATTTATGGGTATTAATTTATTATAGTGCAAGATGAATTGTATATTGATCAAAGATCAGCCAAAGGAATGAAATAGTAATTAAATAATATAAATTCATCTTGTAATTATATTTCCATATTTCCTTATATATTAATTGAAATCATCAACCTTCGAAATCTTTTCCTTTAAATGAAAATTTTATCCTATTTCATTCAAATCCTATGTATCATTTTCTAATATAAATCATCAATTTCTTATGGTTTTGGGGACAAAATATTTTTATTTAACATTAAATTTATTTTGATGAAATAATTTAATATCACTCTATAATTATTTACACTCTTTCTACATGTATACAACTTCATATTCCATCAATGTTATCCTACGTAGAAATATAGTTATGTGTTATTCCCTATGACCCTTGTAATTACCATTTCCCTATTATTAAGTGGATGGATTATTAACCCTAATTTGATATGTTATTTTCAAAAAATTATTTTTAAAATATAAAACCATTTCTTCTGAATATCAAGTTTAAATTGCGAGAATAGAATTTTTTTATGTTTGGGAGAATGTATCACCCGGAAACTCTAAAAAAGGAAATTGTACTTGATAGCATGTATGATATTAAAAACCATGTAATAATGTGAATATAAAAATATGATTCCCTATCATATATTTATTTTTAAATAAATTAAATGTCTTCAATTGATTTCATTACATTTAATATCAATTTTATCTTGCGTTATAAACAATAGTGAGTTTTTTTGATAGCTGGTGTTACACAGAAGACCATTTTTTAGAAAAATAAATTTTTAAAAACATATTATTTAATAAAAAAGTTATAAACTATAAATCAAATTATAGGGTACTATTAGTAATAAATAAATTATAAAATTTATGTTAACCTATTTATGTGTAACAAAATAAGAATCATTTAAAATAAAAACAATGTTTTCTAAAAAACTATTATTTTCGGAAGGACGATTTATTCACGCATCTCATAATTAGTTTTTATTTAATTTTTTTTAAAAAAAATATATTTTTTAAGAAAAAATAAACTTCATTTTTTGAAATAGTAATAATAGAATTATCTTAAGGTTAATTTTTAGGATTTTTCTGAATGGTTTTATTTTTTTATAAATATAGGTAAATAAATAATTTTAATTAAAAAATGCAATTTCCTTTAAATAATATATATTCATATGTTATATAATGAATTATTTTATAATTAAACTTAGATCCGGTTAATATTTAATAATATAATTTGGTTCATTATAATAATTTTCATATTTAATTTTGATAATAAAAAATTGCAATCATTTTTACTATTTCTATTAAAAACATGTTTTCTCATCACATATGCAAGATTAATTTTAACTGAATATTTTCCACATTATTGTATTGAATTCACTAAAATTGATTCCATATTCATTTTCAGTATAATATACATTTAATAATATGATGTACATAGATTTTTTACTAAAATTAATATTGATTCCAATAAAAATTAATTACCATGTATAAGGTAAAATGTTTTTACGTTGGAGTTAAATTAAAAATATTAGGGTAAATATAGAAAATAATGTTATATAAATATTTTCCCCATATTTCGACCATTAATTCTTTAAGTATAGATAATGAAACTTTTTGGACCATTTTGACATTGGCAAAATGTGAGATCAATCAATTCAATAAAAAAATACAAAGTGTGTTTTCTCTCCCACTTTTAAAGCTCACATCCTCTCCTATCATCTTCACGTATTCAAAAAACATTTCTTTAGAAAAATCAAAACAAAATGACATCCTGAATTTCCTCCCCACATCCACAGGATTTAACTTGTTTTTTAATTCACAAAAAATATTAAATATTTAATGTATTTTCTTTTCATTGTAAAATATTTTGTAAAAATATCCGAGAATATGTGTGTGTGTGTGTGTGTGTGTCTGTGTGTGTGTGTATTATCCTATATGAGAACATAAATGTTATTTAAAATTTTATAAAAGATTGTTAAATTTATCATTTATGATATAATTTGAAATCACTAAAATTCTCTACAATAAATCTCTATATTTTGTATAATATAGTATTTAGATTTAACATTCTTCCTTGTGATATGTTTTTGTATATTTTCTTTACATAGTGTTTTGTTATCATATTACACAATCTTCAATATTTTTTTTATTGTCCTTTATATAGTGATATTATGTTTTTATTTACATTTTTTGAATTCATACTTCTATATATCTTAAAATAGGGGGGTATTATGAAAATTTTAATCATATTTTTTTCACTAAATAATTTACATATTTTTATTTCTATTTGAAAATCACAAAGGTGGAAAAATTTTATAAATAATTTTTTATTGTTGATATATGACCCTACAAAGGAAGATATGTTTGATAAATAAATTAATTTTGGAAATATTAGTTAGTGGGCAGGGGGGGGGGTATCGTAGGGGGATTGATGTATTCTATTTTTTCTTATGTTTTTCTTATTTTCCAAAGTAGAAGTTTTGAATAATTTGTTTAATTGTGAAAGAAATTACATTAATGATTTTTTATAGAAGTTAATTAATGTTCTCATCAAATCTGGGGGGTATCAATATTCAACGTGTATCTATAAGAATAATTTTTTTATCTTTTCATTTCTATTTTTTGGGAATTATTATTTAAAAAAGTAGGATTGTTTTTAGATAATAAATCATAAACATCATTTGGTTTTGAAATAACAACACACAAGACTATAAAATATATTTAACATAAAGATTTTGAAAATATGTTTTGATGTGAATAAGGAAATTTTGTTGAATCTAAATCTTATGAATTTAAGGGTGAGTTGTAGTCTAGGGAAATAAAATTATATAATTTTTCCAATTATAATTGTATAGGATGGGGGAGTATTATAGAGGCGTTGTTTGATGCCATTAAAAGAAGTACTATTTTATTTAATCCATTAGTATATAACAATTGTTGTTTCCAACGTTTTTCAAACTGAAATTGGGGTTTTCATAATCTAACTATTATCAATGTAACTATATATATAACTTGTTTCTTAATAGATCAAAATAAAGTTACGATACAATATTCTATTGAAATATATGTTTTTTTTGAATTTTCTTGTTGTTGAGTACACTTCAGATAGTAGCCATATTTATTTTTGAGCCTTTTAGTTTATATAATCCATTATAGATGATCCCATTATATATTATCTACATTATCTTCTTTTGGTTATTGATCTCCCAAACACTGTGTTGAGGAACATTGGGTGTGTGAGAGATTTTATTATAATTGTGTTGATCGATTATCTTTTAGGGACATGAAGCACATTTTTTCCCTCAAGTTGACTATGAGGTTTTGAGGTTATGAATTTGTTGTCGAATGTGGTGTTTTAGAATCTTTCGGTGATTTTATTATTATGTTTCCAAAGATCATTTAGATGTATACCATGATCATAAGGGGATATCTAGAGTCATGTTAGATACCCCCTTACTAATTTGGGTTAAAGAAAACATATACTAGATTATTGGTCATTATTTTTTAAATGAGTGTTTGTTATGTTAATCATTACCATGAATTTAATTTTATTTGTACTATGATTATGTGTTTTATTAAATATTATTTTCATAATTATTTTACATTTTTTACCAATTTTCTAGTTTCAACTATATTTAATAGCCATGACATGTGGTTTTATTGGATGTTCACAACTATCGATAATTTAAATTATAGAGCGGGCATCAAAATTATAATTTTATTTTCAATTACAATTAACTCATCCCTATAGATTTATGTGCCTTATTTATCATAGAAAACATCATTATGTGATGTCATTATTAGACATTCTAGGAAAACATGGAATCAAATACGATGGAAAGAAGAAAAAGAACTTTTTTTTAATTTTATTTTTACTCGAGAAATCAATATAATACAAAGAAATACGAATAGTCACCCATACCCACAAACACATGAATATGTTGTGTCCATTAAGGCCCCCAAATGAAACCCTAAAAGGACTGATGTAGTTACATATTCATTATATGAAACAATGTGTGGTACATGGTATTGATGAGGTATTTGATCAATAGAACCACCACCGTCATCACATTGTCAAACCCATTGTATATAGAAATAGAGTCACTAGTAGTCGCATGTGTAGTAGAATGGTTGATTATTACACCTTTTCAACTGTATACAAAGTATTTTATTAAAACATAGATCTATGACCTTTGAAACCTCCTTTCCATCATTTTATGGTAGCTAATACAGTCATATGTACTAGAAGATCTCATTTTTATTTATATATATATTGTGGATTCATTTCTATGTTTCTATAGATCTGACAAAATGTTTTTATATCATTTTAGAAAATGGTCTAGGTAAATACATCATCAGTATTTTTGGACTTTGTTTTGAAACTATTTTCTGGTTCCATCAGTGCTCTCTTGATATTATATTATGTGAATCATTCAATTTTAATATTTTTTTCTTGTATAAACTCACTAAAATCTCTAATAATGAATAACTTTTATGTTATAGAATTTCTCTTTGTTCTTGTGATCACATGTCAAAATTCACTGGACATATTTATTGTATCTAAATATCTACATACAAAAATAAACAATGGTAGCTCAATCTCAACAGGGAAATTTTATTGTCTATGTAATTTTTTTCAGGTGGATTGGTTATTAGTTAATTACGTAGTGATAGAGGATTAATTATTTTATTAATTTATCGTTTCATTCTATTCATCACTATTCAAGGTTTTTTTGTTGTTGTTTGTCCGTACATGTGAATTTTTCTTATTCCTTCACCATGTCACCTTTTATTATGTACATGAAAAATGGTATTATAGAACATTTAATAGATAGTTCTTATTCATTATTATAAATAGTTATGGAAATCTAGGAATGGAAATATTTTCAATCTATATTTTTTGAGTTGTGGATGGTAGAGTTCATATAAAAACATAATTTAAACTATGTAATATGTAGGTAGGTAAAATGGGAAGGGGTGAATCATAATTTAAAAAATATGAGTAAAAAACTGATGATTAAAAAAAATATTTTTAAAATATTAAAATAATTGAAACCATTTGATTAAAATAAAAAAATCAAGGCATTGAAATCTCAATGATATAATAATATATAATAATAAAATTGAAAGATTACTAATAATGGGTTATTTGAGAATAAATTTATTAAGAATGTTTGAAGAATATAAAAAATAACTATTTGAATAATTGAAAGTGATAAATAAAAAACATTAGATTTTTAAGAGTCATTATCTTTTATAGATGTTAAAAAATTGTACCCAATGGATCCCCTACATCTTACACGTAAATAAATTGAGGATTTATTATATTAATACCATGAATTTAATGTCAGTCACGATATGAGAACTATCCATTTATTTATTTTGGTTATAACAAGAAATATGATACCACAGACACCATATATTTCTATGAAAAATATAGAAACCAAAATAAGTAATAAATATTTATTTTTAATTGAATAGACAACAAAAAAAATCCATATCATTATAGGTTGTGTGAATAAATATTATAAGACTAATAAATATGAGAGGATAGAAAACCGTAAATTTTATATATGGACTTTATTCATTCAATGAATATAATATTCACTATTAGAGAATGTAAATAAAATAAGAGTGATTAGGATATTGAAATTTCTTCACACTATAAAATAAGAAAAAGTCATTATAAATAAAATAATTTTGAGAGAAATTGTACACATTGAAAATTATACACTAATTTTCAAAGAATATTGATATATATTTCAATGGCCTTCAAATGTACCTACTTATAGTATTTTCATCTTTTGGTGATGTTATGGAACACGTCATAATTCATTAAGAAGAATACTTATAAGATATATGTATTTTGAAAAATATTTTTTCTTTATGTCTTTTCAATCATATTAAAAATATAATCTAAACACAGATATGGAAATAATAAAGAAATTAATTTAAAAATATTAGGTATATTAATTTAGAATTGTAAAGGTGAGAAAAATAGACAATCAATATTACAATGATTTTGAATAAAAAATATTTGAATTTTTTTTGAAGTGTTCATAATAATTTCAAAAATTATAGGTTAATGATAAAACAAACAACATGCACAATGTAATTATATTATATTCAAAATATGATTTTCAAATTTCATTTCACAAGAAACTACATTAAAAACATTTGATCTAGGTTTGACTAAATTTTTTAGAACACGACATGAATTTAGAAATATTAAATAAAAGTAATCAAGTCAAAATAATAAAATTAAAAGATTTGAAATATTTATTGCATAGTCATCTGTAAATGTAAGACACAAAGTAATCTTCTTAAATAAGAGTTTAAAATGAATAAAGAAATTCGTATAGATTCCATTACAATAAAAATAGTTAGTAGAATCAGTAGAACAATTTAAAATTTTAAAGAAATCACGCAAAAAATGAATATATCAAGAAAATTATAATTGAGTGGGAATCATAATTTTCAGGTTTTCAAAAGTACCTAATGGTAAATTTTCAAGAATTCATAATGGTAACATGAAATTTTCAAAAGATGTGTAAAGGTAACTCACAATTCATATGTGTGGTACGAGTAAGATGTAAACTACATATTCTGTTCAAAGATATAATTCATTTTGCGTAATGGGAACAAATGTTTTATGTGCCCTGTGTAAGGGTAAGCATGCACATATGAAAAGGTAGAGGGAATACCATGGATAATGTAAAGGTATAATAAAATGTAATGTAAGTGTATTTTAAACATTCAGTAGGCTATGTGATTGTAAACATGATGCTACATAAGTATAATGTAATTTCTATATAAGGTTAAACAATATGTAAAATTCTTACATAAGGGTCAAACTAAACATGCATAATGGTAAATATGAAACACATAATAGGGTTAAAAATAACATCAACTATTATTTTAAAAAAAGTAATTAAAAATAATTAAATATAATCATAAGAAAATTAAAAATAAAAGAAGAAAAATTAAATTCAAAAAAAAGTAATAAAATTCCATAAATAATTAAATAATAGTTATACAAAAATAAAATAATTAAATATAGTTATTTCAATGATTAGTACATAAAAAATTAACTGCAAAAGACCCTCTACAACACAGGGATAGTGTTTACATTCTGTTATGCACCATAGACATTTTATAAGTATCCCATTCATCCATTATATATCATAATGTAATCATGTGTATGATTTCTATAATCTCACTTCACCTAGGAATAAAATAGTTAGATATCAATATTATTATGATATTTATGTCTTTTGTTATGAAATGGGACAAAATGTTGTGTTATTTTTTGGATTGTGATAAATCACCAAATAAAAATTAACAGGAAATCAAACCATCTAAATCGATGGAGTAAAATGTTATTACAATCTAGTTTTTGAGAGTGTTTTATTGAAACTATTTGAGAGAAAGAGATAAATCATAAATAAAATGTACACAAGATGAATTTTCTACTCTCACCACCAAGCACCATGTCACCTTATTCAGAAAAAGATTCCCTACTCAGTAGTTGTCCCTACTTCCCCTCTTAATATAATAACATTCTTCTGCGCCCCTTATGGGACCCCCTACCCCAAAACAAAAACAACTACCTCATGCCTATGTTATCTCAGGCTCTATTAGACACCCCATATTAAATATGAGTTTTTTTATAAAAAACAATATGAATGAAACTGATTGTTATGGAAGACTATTTTATCCCAGGATGTATCCTGTACGGGAAAACCCATCCATTTTGTGTGTTCTTGTGGTTGATCTATTGATGCCAAACAGATTTCTAATTTAGTCATTCAGACATTGATGCCAAACAAATTTCTAATTTAGTCATTCAGACATTGATGACTATTTGTGGGGTCATAGCTTCATATATATACGGTATCCCACATAAAATGTGACTAGGTTCCAGTGGTATCATATCTTTTTTCATATAGTCTTGGGAGTAAGAAAGATAGCAATTGAGTTATTATAATTCATTTTCACACTTCTATAAGGATATGTAATCTACTAACACTCATGTTTCGGAAGAAAAAAAATACAAACAGATGGATATTCATGATAAAATAATACCTCCAATAGAGTAGAGTTGATAGAAACATCCAATGTAAAGTTGTTACTCAATTATGCCCAAAGAATATAATAAGTCCAGGAAATAGTTTGGTCTCCCCCAAAGTGGTGTAAAATATGTGTTTAGTCATCAATTAAAAATATCTGTATAGATATTATTTTTTTGTGATAAGAAATGATGTTTTTTGGTTCATTCCCTAGGAAGAAAATAGATCTACTTATAAATCACAATAAAAAATGTGACCACATTTGCTGGCAGTTGATGTTGATACACAATTATAAATACCACCTCTCTCAAGAAGATTTCATCCAATATTTGGGATGTGTATGAGTGTTTTAGTAGAAAAAATGATTATATTTCTAAATGGGATGGACTAACATCAAAATCACATCAAAACATTTGGATTTCATAAGCTTCAAATTGAATTCTATATAAATGTCAGACCACACTGTCGTTGGTATCTCCAACTATTATAGTAGTCCACCTGGGGAATATTTATATCACAAGAAAACATCACACTACTAAAACAAACTCCCATAATATTATTCTAGTTCCTAACCTATAAATATTGGTTGAAATTTTTTTATAAGATCATATTTAACTCGAGTGGAATCATGAGGGGAAGAATGAACCTCATGAAACAGCTCTAGAACCCAAGGGGAAGCCACATGGATTTCCTAATTTTCAGTATAAGTTTATATTTCTCATTAGTATAAATACCATGATGCATCTTTTGTCCCATCCAGAGATATTATAGGACCATAGAGAGGTATGTTTTATCGGACACACCCCCATTACAGGAGGGAATATCATCCAACAATGGGCTAGGTTCCTGTTCAATCAAGGTAGGGGGTTTATCCATTAGAGATAAGGTATCCACAAACATGTTCTAATTTCCTGTATATTACATTATATTGATCCAACATCCCAATCATTTGGAAATCCAAAAATGTTAGTCCTATATAGTTATCCTATATTGTAGAAAATATATTTTTCTCTAATTATCAGAGAATTAAAGTTAATAAAAGACCTATTAAATATGCATTCCATTGCTGAATGAAAAAAATAAACACCATAATTTCATTCCCATAGGTATATTTTTCTAGGTTTTTTTTAATTCCAATTTGATGATTGATGATGTACTTCGACCATTGTATAAGGACTTCACTGACCCCCTCCCTGTGGAATCACATCCAACATAGAAAGATTGTGGAAAATCAGTCACAGATTGTAATAGTGCCTCAGTTCTGAGATAGTTCAAATTATTTAACACTTTATAAGCAACAAAGGCCAACGATACAATTTCTGTGGATGATAAATAATTTTTCAAGTTGGGGAAATCAATGGAAAACATCAATATGGCGTAGATGTGCCTCCCAATCAGTGTTGGGAATCATAATTTCCTAGAAATGATTTTGAAAAAACTGGTGGATGAATGGAATAATCAACATATTCATAGAATCCTGAAAGTATGCTATGTAATGGTGAGTCGAAAAAGAATAACAAAATATTCATAACGAAATTTTTTATTGTGAAAAGTGTGTTTTCCAATGTCATCCTCCCACATTCTAATCTAGTGATAACCTTACATGAGGTCCAACATACATAATCATCATCATTTAGATCATTAACTTTTTCTTCCACTATAGTATCATTAACTTATCTAGAAAAGTGGCCTTATTAAATAATTCGTAGTCAACATATTATCACCATTTCCCATCCTTATTTTTGAGTTGTGACATATGGGTGAAATGACCAACGTAATTGGACATGATGCATTGCTGATCTATCATCCTTTTAATTTATAATGCAATTTCATTCGTCTAAAAATATGGGTAGTTCAAGGGTCATACAATAAATTTTCCTTGAACTAGGTGTAAGATGATGGTATGCACACTTTTACTCCATGGAGGATTCTAATAGGAGCCTCAAACACTCATCCATGGTATTGAACAAAAAATTTTTATTCCTGTTTTGGCCTCTTACCAAACATTGTTGCTTCTTATATGTTCATACCCCTACTAATCGTCGATAATGACATGTAGGGTCCCTCTTAGAGGTTTGTTTATTTCATATAGAAGAGTCATTGTTGTTGGAATTGGTGCCATGAAAGGTGAATTGATGTCCATGTACTATGAACATCATCCCCAAGGTATTCTAATATATTTTAATGTTTCTAACTATCCAAATCTTGAAAATTCCCAAAATTAGATTCATGCCATCGATGTCTAAGACATAAGCCACAATCACACAATGTATAGGCCGCCAAAGGGATAGCGAGGAATTAAAATTCCCATGGTTCCTCTTGTTTTAACCATCGCCTAATTTAATAATCATTTTTACTTATTCCATAATTGGTATCCCATGAAATGGTCCCAACATGGGTGCTATAAAATTGGGAGATGTGTTATTGTCTTGGAACACTATAATGGAAACACCCCCTACTACCATCATACATAATGGATGTCAGGGTACTATTTCTATATTTTATACCACTGTAATTGGTCTTCATACATTTCAAATCCACATCCTTTTTTTCACTTTCATGAAAAACCCTCACTATATCCATCTGTTCCACTCTAAAAATCTCTCCCCTATTGATTCATCACCATCAATCATTACATAACAATTCAACAACACAACCACCCCCAACATTGGATAGTCAAATTTTTATTTGTGCATATAAGTCATCCTAATTCAAATGGAAAAATCATCTATCATGTGGTAGTACAACTCAATAGTCATTAGGTTGCATAATGTCTTGGCAGTAGCTAGATTCTATTTAGACATCTCCAAATTTCTTCACCCTAGGGTTTATCGAGTCTCGAAGGAAGGTGATGGGTGAAGCCTTGTGTTGGTGTCAGCCTCGATCGCACTATATGAATCCAAGAATCCTGAAAATAGACACATAATCCTCCTCCCTAATATTTGAGTCCAATACGCTTTATGATAGAAGGTTTCACATGTCCAGCCGACTAGATTACCATCAGATGCATCACCAAATAATGGATATAGTCCCATATTCAAATCTCCTCCCACATACCATGTATGAAATAACTGAGATATTTTTATTCCATTTATTATGTAATTAGAGATTCCAAATACTCAAAATATTAAATATACATCTAAACAGTCTTGTGATGTTGAATGCTTCTAGTTCCATATAGGTATTTTGGTCTTATATTCCATTGAAATGTTCCATGGGTTCTTTATTGAATTTTTTTCAATGTCCGGATAAAAGTATTGTAAAAAAATAAAAAAACATTCCTCACCCCATCCAAATAACCATAGTTATGAAATAAATAAACATATACATCATGTATTAATTTGGATGTAGAGTTTGGGTAGATCAGTCAAATTAATTGGATCACGGCTGTCAAATGCTGGATGATTGACTTCTCGGATAATGAAGATAGACACATAGGTAATTCTAGAAGTTGTGATGATATTAGTCATTCCACCATCACTTATATCATGGGAAACCATTCCAGAAAGAGGTTCCCTTAAATCTCTAATGATGAAAGATTGTGTCATCTTAAACTACGTTTGACACTATACAATATGCCACACCATTATATCCTTTGAATTATGATGCTTATCTATGACTAATACGTCATTCAAAAATGTGCTTCCAGATGTCGATAACCCCATAATATTTTATTCTAGTTATCCCATACATTGAACAATACCATCCGAGAAAAAGTGTGGCCTTGTTTCTATTTTCATTATCATGGTATTTTTACACTAACCTCGTTAATTTAGAGATGTTCCCAAATAGATTCTTGTTTGAGTTACAATACAATGGAATGGTGGAATAAAATTTTTAAATAATCTTAAGAAAAATAACACAAATTTAGTTAATAAAAATAGATTTAAAAATAGGTATTTATTACCCTTTTTTAGAGTTTTATTAGAAAAATGGGGAAAGTGATAAACCTATTTGAAATATACATGACAGTACCATTCTTCTCTCATTCCAAAACACTATGCTTACTCCAACAAATATCAATCTATGCTGAGTTCCTCTCCAAACATTCCCTTATAAGAGACTGACCTAGTAGTTACCCATGTATCCCCCTATATGTATATTCCTACCATATGCCTCAATTATTTTGTGATTTATTAGACTGTTGGTTAATGTGTTTATTTTACATATTTTTTCAATCTTTTTGGTGTATGAATTTTTTATCTCATTCTATGTGCATATATTACTTTTTTCAATATGTTACTACATCATTGAATCATTATAAATCTTTTTTTTGATCATTTATAATTTCATACAGCTCGATGTATTTGATGTAATTTCTTATTATAATTAGTAATATATTAGTAAGGATAATTTTTCAATATATTTTATCAAGGGGTAATGTTCCTACATTGTCAATAATGAATTTTTTCCCAAAATCATCATGGAATATTTTTGTTGGAGGTATGTGATATATTTTCAATGGAATCATGAAATATTAGTTAAAATATTTTTGTAGATGTAGTTATTTTTTTATTCAACTAGAAAATCATTGCATTTGGAGTTGATTATATCACTCTCTATTATACATTTTCCGGTGTGGTGAGGTTGCTGATGGTGAGTTTTTATGTTTTTTTTATACCTTTTCTTAATAATTTACTAACTGCATTCTATGTCCCACATAATTTATTCCATCTTAGAGATATATATATATAATAACATAAACATTACTTCAGAATATTGTTCCTTTTATTAAGGGATGCCTCTTTATGAACTCTTATCATTTAATGAAAATTTCCTAAATTTTGGGAGGTCATTGTTTCTAGTCACGCATGTGAATTTATTTTTGTATACCATTATTTATCCCCCAATAATGATATAACATATATTAAATTATAGTTGTCTTCCTCTAATGAATTGAATTCTAATAAATCACAATCATCATGGACAAACTTATTTTGACCATAATGTTTATCAAGAATGATATTTTTATGATTTCATGTCAAAATACTTTTTGATCATTAACATTTTGAAGTCAATTTTTTCAAAAACTATTATGATTATCCATGATATTGGGGGTATATAGGATTTTGGTCTATGAATTTCATTAACCTGAGGGAAGCATTCTTAGCAATATCCTCCAACAATGGAATAATTTGATCATATTTCCTTGTTTTTTTGTATAGATCGAAACACATAGAATCAGATGTGAATTTTCAAGAGCAGTTTGGTAGGATCATATGTGTTTAGTGAAACACTAAGGTATATGTAAATGGTTGGGGTAGAGGTCGTGGTCATTATGGTTGAAGAGGCAGCTAAGGGGGAGACGAATTTCAGAACTTCCAATGTCGAAGCAGTTGGTCAGGGCAGATTTGTTTTATTAAGATCTTTCGGTATTTCCAACACTTTTATTTTTAAACATCGATTTCATCTAAAATCTAATATAATATTGAATAGTATGATTCTATTTTTTATGATTTGAATTTTATCATATGCATCATATACAGGGGATTGGGTATTCAATATTTTGATGTCTAGAATAAATTTTCATGAAAATTTGAATAAATTTATATTTTTAATGATTCCAAATTAAGAATGATATATTGTAAAATAATGCACAATTTTTATTTCTATTGATATATGTTTTAGAATGTATTAATAATTTTAACATTGAAAACACTATTATGAACCAGGTTAATAATTTTAAAGCGATGCTATACATTTAAATTATTAGATTATGTCAGTATAATTTAAATTCACAAATTTTTTATATTAATCCGTATTAATCAAAAAATATAATTTATATTTAGGTTAATAAATTTTTTTAAGAAGAATTGGTTGGTGGTGATGTTTTATTTTATTTTATTTTATTTAAAGAGTCTTCATTTTTTATAATTACGTATATGGGTTGGTCAAGTGGTAGATGAAATGAGAATTTTTAGTTTAACCCAAAAGCAACAACCCAACTAGCACGTAGTGGTGGAACCCAAAAACTACTACACAAGTTGGGTATTGGGTTATCAAATTCCCATGGCCCGTACCACAATTTCATAGTATATATATGTAAATATATATTGAAAAATATAATTAAATAATATATATTTTTATTATTAATTTTATAATTAAAATTATAAATAAATAAGTATATTTATAATTATATTTTAAATGTTTATTTAAATACATATGAATAATTATATAAATATATTTATATTTATATATATTTACATTTATAAATATTTATTTATACATATATATATTTTATTATATTAATTATATATATACATATATTCATATTTATTAATATACTTTTAAAATTTCTAAAAAAACATTTCTAATTATATGTATTTTCAATTATATATATATAATTATATATATATTTATTACTATGTTTATCTATAACTGAAAATATATATTTATATAATTATATTTATACTTATAAATATTTACTTATATTTTATTATATGTTTAAAATTATATTTGATTTATTTATAAATAAGTATATATTTACATATACTTTTAAAATATATTCTTAATTATATGTAAAGTTATTTATATAAATATATATTTATAATTATAAATAAATATGAATAAAAATAAATACATATTAAAAAATATAATTATATATAAATGAATTTAGTTATATAAATTCATATAAATATATAAAGAGTTAATATATTTTATAAATTTTATAATTATAAATTTATTTATAAATACATATTTATAAATCTATCAATATAAATAAATTTTTATAAATATATATTTATAAATATATATTTATAAATATGTAAAATTATATATTTGTTAATATATATTTATATATACATTTATAATAAATTTATATATACATTTAAATGATATTATATTTATAAAATTTTATATTCATTTAAACACCTAATAATTTACTAAATAGTATATATATAAGTATTAAAATACATATAATTACATTTATAAATGTTTTAATAATTATATAATTATAAATCTATTTTTGATTTATGTAAAATATTTTATTGATAAAAAATATTTTAAAATATTAGATATGTAATTATATAGTAATAGATATATTTTAAATGTATATATAAATATTTATTTGAAATTATAAATAAAATAATATATATATATATATTATATATATATACTTAATTGGATCAAGAGACAGGTGAGCCTGATCCTAATAAAATTATTATAAAAATAACGATGATATTGAAAAGAAGTTGGATGAGGTCAAAACAAAGAGGCATGCCCTCGTCGCATACATAAACCTACAAATCCATAATAGGATCTTTCCCATAATCATGATTAGAGTCATAATTGTAATTAGAGTTTTCCAACTCTGAATATGAGTACCTTTGATTGAAGAGTACAAATTACCTCTCCCTAAGCTTTTGTTGCTCCAGAGTGAGCCCTTTGGAAGAAGGCCTGGTAGAAATACCACCAAACACTTCTGTACTAGGACAATCATCGTTGCCACATCCTTATCCACAAATTTTTGAATGAATACCCCGTTGTGAAGTGTTATCTTGTTGTCATACCCCTCTCAAGTCTTACCTCCCCGACATAGATATTTCATTCTTCGTTAGGTTTTTACCCTTAATTGGAGGGGACAGCCCAGGATCCGAGGTAGTGATACTCACTGCATTCATCTTATGATTATGTTGATAATAAAAAACAAAATTAGCTTTATCCTTCATTAATGTTGAATTCATATAATCTTCTTGGAAAATTTATTTTTCCATTTCTTCTTGAATTGTATATTATTGATGTTCCAAATCACCAGAATCAACTATGACATCAACATGATCTTTCCATCCCATGTCAATCTTTGAAAATTTTATTAATTATCCCACATTCTCATCAGGAAGTTGCATTGGATTTACCACCTCAATAATAAGATGAACCCTCTGGGAAGTCTGTTACACAACATAATTCATAATTTCCCATTTGCAACCCAGAACATATGCATTTGATTCCGATGTCTTTCATTAATTTTGATGACCTATAGAACTACTTATAACCTTGAACAACACCCATGGGGCTACTTGCACTCTCAACCTTTTCCAGAGAAGTTGAGGATGCAACTTCATGAAATCCTGAAGCTAACATAGCATTCCCATATGTGAGAACTCTTAAAATATCTCAACATCAAGGGATGACCTTATAAGTCTAGAGTCTCCTGAAACAAATGACAGACCATCATCAGTAGCATCCAAATTGTTTTTTCAACAATTATTTCTCAATACTTTTAATCCATATTTCTAATATAAATACACTCAAAATTATGATAGCCAAATCAAATTCATGCATTACCACCTTCTGTCTATCACGAATACGTCCCCACATACAACACAATGTGACCACTATACACAATTCCCCTAACCACACTAGTGGGCCAATAGTAATTTGATAAATCTCTGACTTACATCCACCTAGATTTGAATCCATTTCCTGCCAATTGGAATTAATCAAATAACTCATTCTTGGATTTGATTCATCATCCAGTATATAACCGTTAATTCCAACAAGATTCCTTTGCCTTTAGTTTTTGTAAAATTTTCATTCTTGACGACCATGATCTTCATAAATTCTGTAGGTCCTAGTTCTATTGAATGACCAAAAATCATATCCAATCAACTATACTTCATTGTATAACTATAGAACATTTTCATATTCAAATCTCGATTTATGATCATCCATATCAGTAGAAAGAAAGAATTTATTGACCAATGATGACCCAAATCCAACTTCATCAGAAAATCATGCATAATATCAAAAGAGAACCATCTCTATTTATTTATCATGATTTATTAGGACCGAAATTTATAACAAAATATCATATAGTATCAATTGATACCATCATAACTAATTAAGAACAAAAAAAATTCCCACAATTAGATAGATGAATTACATACCTCTGTGGGGATTAATGTTTTGGTCGCACCCTAGAATATGCACCATGTCAGTCATGCGGGAGACCGATGCAATACCCCAAGCACATGTCTTGAGATCCAATGTTTTTAATATGATTTTTTAATTCTCTAACCCATCAAGACTATAACATTCCTAGTTTTTAAAATGAAATTCCATGATTGATAGAATATAAGATACAACACTTCTAGCTCAAATGAAAAAAATAATAATATTATCTAATATTATTATTATCACACATCCATTAGAATTATGTGAATTAATAATATTAACTAAATTCAGAAAATATAGTTTATACATGTTTCATTTGTTAACAAATTAACTAGGAAATTAAATAAAACCCAACTGAATATAAAAGATATGATTTTGTAAAAAAATATTTATATATGAAAAATTGCCTATAAAAAATAATAAAACCACACTTTATGGATTATATTAATAAAATATATTTTAAATATATTGTTTAAAATTATTCTTGTGTGTTTTCTTGTATTTTAATAAGAAAAATTACAAATTTTATAGATAAAATGAGTGTTTTTCAAAAAATGTTGTTCTTAACTCCTTTTAAGGGTGAACACATTTAATATATATATTTGACACTTATATATATTATATATGATAAAATAAACATCTTCATTGAAATTTGTTCTTCAAAATTAACATATCTGTAATTTTTTTTAGATTTTTTGACAAAATTAGTAATTTAATAAATAGTGAGAAATAAAGTGTTTTAATTCAAAATTGTGTTTTCATCTAGTTAATTTCTATTCATAGATGATCTTTTTTATATTTTTAGTGTATGTTTAGATTATTTATTATCTTTTAATCCTATTTTTCTCATTGGAGTTAATCTGAAATTAATATTAGATATAAAATCATTTCAAACTATTTTACTTTTCAATTTAAAAACCCACTTTTTTGATTTTTGTGTGGAATAAATTTAAAATATAAATTTCCAAATTATATGAATTAAATTAAGAATTAATTATCTAATATTTTTAATTATATGTTAAAAATTATGTTTTATAGTCAATTTCAATTTTATGATATAAAAACGTTACCCTTTTAAAAAAACTATTTATCGTAGTAAAAGTAAATTTTTGAGAAAGTTTTAAATTAAATGTGAAACAATTAACAAACCTCAAAAAAACCACATATAAATTGTGGTTGAGGTGTTGATAAACCCAAACCTTCCAGATCAATATTTTTTAGAATCTAAAATCATGAAATTTAATTCCACCTCTATATGGTTATCTTTTAATATAAAATTGATAATAAATTAATCACAAGAATCCACCACTCCTCAAGTATAAATAACAACCAAAACCACCCCATTTCAACCAAAAATCCTTGAATCTCATCAAATATCTTCCCAAGCCTATCATCCACACAACCCACATGTACAAGTACTACTGGTTTTACCAAAATATCAAATCTAAAGTCTCCAAGGGTCTTTCATGTAGGGGATATTCAAGACGTCTTTTTTTTCAAAGTACATCTATTAATTTATATTTTTTTCTACTTTATCATCAACTTAAATTTGAATGAATACATGATAAATCAAGAATATTGAATATAAGTTAGTGTTATTTTTAAATGTAATATCCCATAACCATTTCACTTCTTACCTCCACTTATTCGATGAAACAAAATTTTTGTCCATGTTATGTCGGTTAATCACTTTCTGGAATATTTTTTTCCTTTCTTCTATACCAAATTCCTGGATGATATTAAAATAATAATTCATATAAAATGATATTTTTACATTTAAATTATAACCAATTTAAAATTCTAAAAATTTTATGCCTTCATGCATTCCAACTTTTTTATATAAAATAACTTCGTTTGGGTATGTCTGCACTAACACCAACTCAAAATTGTTGTCCATTATATGTAGATTAATGGAATCCGTGAATAATGTATGTTCAATCAATATGTAAGGAAACAATAGAGTTCATTCACACGTACAACCAAACGTATCCATGAATTTTTTTTAGTTTTCCTAAAAAATTAACATAAATACTTATATAATGAAAATTTAAACTATTTATATCAAATTTTAAATTCAAGATATGATGTACTAATGACCACAAAGACTATTTACATATTATAAAGTTCATTTTCAACTGAAGTATCAAATATTGACAAAGCAACAAACATGAACGTAAATAATTATATAATTTTTATAACATGGTCATAAGTGATATAAAAGGAATTATAAAACAAAAAATGATAATCAAGAAATTATGAATTAGACTTTGTTTATTACATAGTAATATAAATATTGTACATGATGCTACAGACAAAAGGTAAAGGAATTTATTAACCTAATTTCTATTCTTTGGATTAAATAGTTACATCTAGATTATCTCATTCAACTCTTATTTGTTATAATAATTTTGAATATATTATCATATTTTATAATTTTTACGTGTATTTATTTTGAAAACACAAAATTGATCCAATTTATTAACAAAATGATCTTTTTAAGGGAAATTTCTCAATCTTCATTCATTAAGGAATTTATAGCTAATTTTCATCATTATCATTTTATTAGGTGTATATGTATATATCCAATATGAGATTTCAGATCCATATTTAATCTGAACAAATGTTAGATATCATTTTGGTAAATGTTTAAATACATGGAGATTAATATTTAAAGAATAAATGTGTTACAGGACACCTTGAACGTTTAAATAATTATTTATCAAACCATTTATTAATTAAATTAAATCAAATAATTATTTATTTATATATATAAATATTATACATGAAATTTCATGCCCGTATTAATAGTTTTCAAAATGAATATTTTTATATGAAATGTTTTACATTCTTCAAAAAATGACAAAAGGAGTGTTTTTTAAGGTATGTGGTGAAAACAAATTCACTACCACCATAACCGTTATTTGATATTTCACATCCTCTATAAGTATTAATGTATTTAAAATGATAATAAATCCCTTATTTCTTTTTTTATGTCTTCGTATTTAATTTTTTTATGAAAGTGGATTTATATTTCAATATCTAGAAATGATTTCATGTGATTTCAAAAGAAATTTTATGATTCAAATGTTGATAATTGAAATCAGTTATGTGTTATGATAATGTAATGGTACATGGACATTTTATAGGAGGATACATGATAAAAAAAATGGGTGTATACGTGATAAACATAATATGGGTGGTTTTGTGATAAACCAAGGATAGTTGGTTTCATTACAACCTATAATCCATTTGGTATGGAAGTACTCCATATGGCTATTCTATTTGTAAGAGTGGTATGTGTGGAAGTCTTCCAAATGGTTATTGCATTTACGTCTGATTATGTCTGATGCTACCTTTATATGTTATATGTAATTTTAAGGGGTTTTATTGTAAGAACTCGGATCTTTGTTTCAGGTATGTCTTTACTTTTCTAGAGTATTTTAGAATTTTTGGAGATTCTGGAAATTTTTGAAGTACAAACCATGTAGTTTCTGAGTACACGCCATGTACTATTTTCCCTCTTGAAGCCGTGTGCTGGCCATGTACAGGCCACACACACTATGTGTAGGGGTGACATGGAGGCTGATTTTGGCAGAGTACAGAATAACCCACTATATGCCGTGTACTTTAAAAATACACGTCGTGTACGTTTTTTTCACTAAACGGACCAGGGTCATGCCTCATAGTATTAAACGTCTTCTTCTAGGTCTGGTTCGACTGAGAGTGACCTATAAGATAGGATATCCCCCAAGCCCCCGCCTCTCCGTCCGTTCCCCGATTCGAGCTATGTCGATTGAGTTGGAAGCGCAGCAATGAGTTCATCCTTCTGCTTGATCCTTGTTTTCCAATTCATCCTCTCTCTAAAGTTATCTAATGTTGAACTTTTTGTGAGCTTTTTCAGATATACGACATTAGAGGGAGAATTAGTGGTCTTGGTTCAAGTATATCGATCTCCTAGGATCAAGGTAGGTGGTTTGTGCCTTACCGTTCAAAGTCTCTGAGTTTTTTTTTCATATTCTTCCAATACCCATGAACGGGGTGTTTCGTGTTTACCTTTTTTCCCACTTTTTTTTCTTGACTTGCTTGTATGCTTATATAGAGGTAAATTGACCTTGTTAGAGGATAATATATTGTGTTGGGATGTATTTTTCCCTTGGTTGGTTCTGTTTACGACATTTGGGTCTCATTTGCCTTTGGCTGCCTCACCTGTTTTCATGCCTCATTGTTATAGGTTTATGTGAAACTCATTACATGCTTGTTTCCTAGTAGACTATTTAGTTAAGTAGCTCTATCGATGTACTTTGGTTAGACAAGTAGATCTATATGTGTACTTTAGCCTTATAGCATTATTATGCACTAACTGGCACGGGGCTGAGGGAACCTGGTGCTATAGACTATAAGGGATAGACCGAGTGAGCATCCCATAGAGTCTTAGACCTTAAAAAATATAGTGGGGATGGACCGAGTGAGCTCCCAGAGAGTCTTGGATTTTATAATCTACAAGAGGGTAGATCGAGTGTGCTTCCTCAGAGAGTCTTTCATTATTTGAAACTCTTTATGAACCTTCCCAGGCTAGAGGGGGAATTAACCGAGTGAGAATACTCAGAGAGTCTGTAGTATAACTGAGGCTATAGGAGGAATTGACTGAGATAGCTTCCTCAGAGAGTCTCTAGACCTTGGGGCTGAGAGGGATACACCACACAATCTTTCTCCAGAGAGTCCCTGACTGTCCTAGACTATAAGGGGAATTTACTAAGTGAGCTTCCTCTGAGAGTCTCATAAATTCGTATGACCATGCCATATGGGTTAGGTGAGCGCACTACCCAGAAGGTTGTGGTACTTCTTGGATAGGACCAAAGGGGATGGCTGCGAGTACTTCCCAGATGGTTCCAGCTCGTTAGCTGTTTGTTCCACTGCTCTTGGTTTGTTGTGGATTGTTTTCTGCTATGTATCATCCATTTTTACTTCTTACTGTTATTACCTGTTTCTTAATGTTGTTGTTTACTACTTGCTGTACATTTACCTGCCATATACTCACTGAATGCTAGGCCCAGATCTTCGTGTGGTTTCCTACAGGGATTTTATCTCACACCCTATTTGGGCCATGCTTTTGGGCACAATTAGACTATTTTTTCGTAGGTATAGACAAGTGAATGTGCCCTTCGACTTCTGGAACTTGATTTTCTGGAGCAGGGGAGCATGGTACCAATCTTCGTCTTGCGATGATAAGGAGGTGTGTACTTTTATTTTTGTACATGTTTTTCTACTGTAGTGTTTTCCATCATTGTGACTTGTTTGGATGTTTTCCTAGTTATGTATCATGCGTCATTTCATATATATATACATATGTGCTCCTGTTTTTTGATTTAGTCTTCCGCTGTTTATATTTTTGGTTATTACTACTTCTGCTATTGCATGTTTATTTTTCTTCCGTTGTGTACTCTGCCAATAAGGGCATAGTTTCCCCACTATCACATCCAAGTCCCTCGCTGCTAGTCGGAAGCCTCTAGCGTTTGGGGAAATGCACATGAGGCCATGTGACAAACTGGATACGGGCGCCTTTCGGTAGCTTCTGAAATCAGGATGTTACAAAGTGGTATCAGAGTGATTCCTTTCTCATGCATTACTATTTGGAGACCTTAGACTGGGATAGGACACATTCAGTACTTAGTTATAAGCTATGCCTGGGATTAGCTAACCGGTGTGCAGGGAAAAGCCATACTACCTCATTTATTGCAGTTTTCTGGTTTTGAGATTTTGCGGTTGATACGATTTCACCTAGAGTGATCCACATGTTTTGTACAGTTATAGTTTTAATATTACGGTTCTATTCCTGTCGCAACCCTATGAGATGAGGGAATTCTGTCTCATTCATCATATAGGAACTTGTAGATATCACATTCCATGCATTCTTGCCATTACATTTAGGGTGCATTAGAGATTGTATGATGTTGTGATAGACATTGTGTAGATTTTTCATGCTGTTTTGATAGATTCTTGATAGAATCTATGCTGCTTGTTAGAAAATTTTTTGTGTTATAATTTGTTTAAATGAAATCCAAATTTTGATTCTTGAGTTATTATGGGCCCTCTTGAATCGGAAATTGGTGGATCATGATCTGGTTTTCTCTTGTACATGACTGTAGGGGATGCCAAGCTTTGATTCGTAGGGAGCATGGGCCCTCACGGATCAGAATTTGGAACTTCTTTTCCTTGTATTCCATGTTTCTGGGCTTCTGTGCAATTTCTATGCTACTGCCCAGAAAAACCGAGAATACACGACGTGTACTTTTTGGTTACACGCCCTGTAGTTTTTAGGCCGTGTTACTGATTGTGTGTGCAGGAACACAGTGTTGTGAATAAAAACATCAGGAGCACACCGTGTATGGTATGTACAAACCATGTAGTGTCGAGCCTTGTACCAGGCCATGTCACTAACAAAACAGGCTGGGGAAGCTCGAGTAGAACACGATGTGTAGTTCTATCCAGGCACCTAGCTGTGTCATTAACATCATGGGTCGGCGTGACCTTCTCTAAGACAAGCCGTGTGATTTTGAAACACACCGTGTAGTCTTTCCCATGTACCCGGCCGTGTCACGAAAAACACGGGACGATGTCACCTTCTCCTATACATGCCTTGTTTGTTTGGAACACGCTGTGTAAGACCCAGCCGTGTAACTAACAACATGGGCCATCAAGTCAGTGTCTAGTACATGCCGTGTCCCTAGGGAACACGCCATGTAGTCTAAAGTTATTTTGAACTGTGTGAGTTAGCCGTGTAAAGAGACTCGGGTAGTGGAATAGTAATCATGTACACGCCGTGTGTTGGGTCAACACGCCATGTAGTTTTGGGTGTTACACAACCAGTAGGGCAGGGGTACACGCCCATGTCTGTGGCTTAAGAAAACATGCCATGTTTTTTTTTATAAACACCATCTAGTCATGTTTTGTAAACTTGTGTGTTTTTCTTCCCATGTTCATGTTTTTTACTCTTGTGTTCTCTATCATTGTTTTTCTGATCTAAGGTATAATTTTTATCTTTTAGAGCTATGCCTCCGAGACGTCCTTCAGTTGTACATCTTTCGTCATGCAGTGATCAGACGCCAGATATGGCTGATCAGGGACTTCTGGCCGATCATCCAGTCGTGCTAGCCTTGGCACCAGAAGTCATACCCATTGCAGGCACCGAGGCGCAGTTCAGGGAGGACTTCCTGAGGATTATGCAGATCTTCTAGGGTGCATCGCCTCCTGCCCCATTGATGGCTATGTTGACGCAGGTTATCCAGTAGCATCATCGTCCTACTTTTTCAGGGTATGGAGGACCCCATGCTGTAGTGTCATGGATAGAGGCCACACTGACCATCGTTGAGCACCTAGAGATCCATCCAGAGAAAATGGTAAGGATGGATACTTTTATTCTCCAGGACACCGCCCATAGGTGGTGGGAGGTGATCTCATGGTCAGGGCATCAGTACGATATGTCTTTGGATGACTTTTGATGCACCTTCTATGACTACTTCTATCCGGAGACCCCGAGGGACGATCGATCCTAGGAGTTTATGTGTCAACATTTGGGTACTCTCTCTATTATGGTTTACACATCTCCTTTCAATGAGATGCAGCGTTTCACACCGATCCCAGCATGTGATGAGTTGTTCCTTGCTAGAATGTTCGAGGACGATATCAGGCCAGAGATCCATTCCCAGGTGAATATCTTCTAGTTGACTTTGATATCCACCATCTTCAACCAGGCGCTGATCACTGAGCGCAATCTGAGGGATTCTGGATCAGTGAGCCAGAGCGGTTCGATATCCAAAGCTGGTGTTCCTCCTACGGAATTTAGGAAGTGTCGTAGAGAGTCTTCTTTAAGAGATCGATGTTCGTGTGATGTGTCTACTGGCAGCCTGTTTGTATGATACCAGTGTGGTAGGAGTGGGTATACTATTCCCCAATGCCAGAGGGATCTGATGGAGTGTTGGTCTTGCGGCAAGATGGTCGATCGTCAGTGATTCTGTCACATATTCTCACCTTCAGGTGGTGGTAGGGGTTCCTCTATGACCCCGCATTCTGATGATGCTTTACCAGTTTCCCACCAGTCAGGGAACTGGAGTTCATCCTGCCATTCAGGTCGAGGTGGAGGTCACGGCCGTGGTGGTAATTCACCAGGTCATTAGTGACAACAGATTGGATAAACTCTGAGCGGTCAGCTAGGGGCACAGTGCCAGGGTGAAGACCAGTCATTCGCCGTGGAGAAGACCTATCAAGAGTAGGATCTCGCCCCTTCTACAGTTTGAGGTACGATCTTAGTAGCCACACTTTTATCTTCATCTCTTTTCGATACTGGTGCTTCCCATAGATTTATCTCTGTCGTGGTTGTGGTGAGCCTTGACCTCTGTATCTTTTCATTTGTCGACTTGTTGACTCTTGACATTCTTTTGGGAATGAGGATATCTAGCATATGACAGTGTAGAGAGTTCCATCTTGAGGTTGCAGGGTTTCATTTCATATGGGACCATTATGTCCTAGAGATGAACTCAGATTCAAACAGTTCATGGCTATGACGTCATTCTCAGTATGGACTGGTTGGTTCCCTTCCAGGAAGTCGTTGATTGCTATTGACCCAGGGTGAGTTTCATATCACCAGAGGGTGGATCTTTTCTTTATAAAGGTGAGTGGGATGTCCAGGAAGGTAGAGATAGACCAGAGCATCATGGGCTAGGGGATGTTACAACCCATATTTCTAGTCCTTATCTGGATGACCAGGGGACATCACACTTAGAGTTTCCTCCATTGGTGGATAATTTCAGGGATTTATTTCCAGAGGACTTTTCAGGTTTACCTATATTGTGTGAGTTAGACTTCTCAATTGATCTCATGCCAGGAGCGACACCGGTGTCCATTCCTCCTTATAGGATGGCTACACCTGAGTTGTAGGAGCTTAAGAAGCAGTTCGAGGAGTTGCAGGAGAAGGGTTTCATCCGACCCAGTACTTCTCCTTGGGGTTTGTCTGTCCGGTTTGCAAAGAAGGCAGATAGTACCCATCGGCTTTGTGGGGATTATTAGAAGCTGAACCTGTTGACAGTCAATAACCGAAATCCTTTTCTGAGGATCTATGACCTCTTTGATAAGCTTTGAGGAGCCCGTGTGTTCTCGAATATCGACTTGAGGTCCAGTTATCATTAGTTGCGCGTTAGACCATCAGATATACCTCTAACAGCTTTATGGAGCTGGTATGGTCTTTACGAGTATACATTCATGCCGTTCGGTATTACGAACGCGCCTGCAGTCTTGATAGCACCGATGAACCGAGTGTTCCATCCGTACTTGGACTCCATTGTGGTGGTATTTTTGGACGATATCTTTGTGTACTCACACACACGACACAACCATTCCACACATCTTGAGATCGTTCTGAGTACACTGAGAGAGCATCAGTGGTATGTTGAACTCTCTAAGTTCCACTTTTAGAAGGATCGTATTCATTTCCTAGGTCATGTTATCTCCGAGACAGGAGTGTCAGTGGACCCAGAGAAACAGAGAGCTGTAGTTTCCTGAGAGCAGCGGAAGAACGACTTTGACGTGAGGAGTATCCTAGGGCTGGTCAGATACTACAAAAGCTTAATTCTGGACTTATCGCGTCTATAATAACTGTTGATAGGTCTTACCAAAAAGGGGGTGAACTTATTATGGTCAGATTCTTGCGATTCATACTTTCAAGAGCTGAAAGGGAGGTTGACATCAACCCTGATACTAGTCTTGCTAGAGCTGGGCAAGGGCTACACTGTTTACTGTGATTCTTCAGGTATCGGGTAGGGAGTTGTGCTCATGTAGGGAGATGGAGTCATTGTGTATGGGTCTCGGTAGTTGAGGCCACACGAGAGGAATTACCCTGTGCATGATCTAGAGTTGGTAGTTGTTGTTCATGCCTTACACTATTGGGGACACTATCTTCTGGGAGAGCACTTTGTGGTTTTTACCGACCAAAAGAGTCTCAAGAATATCTCCACTCAGTGTGATCTGAATCAGAGACAGTGCAGGTGGGTCGAGTATTTTATGTCCTTTGACTTGAAGCTCGCCTATATGCCGGGAAAGGGCAATGCAGTGGCAGATGCGCTGAGCAGAGGAACTCAGATTTAGGCAGTTCAGGAGGCCAACTGTGAGTGGCAGCTTATAGCTCTATTCTCTGAGATGCATCTGGAGGTGCACGACAGGTAGAGACAGGCTATCCTATCTTCAATAGATATTACCTCTTCACTCCTTGATCGGGTACGAATGAGGAAGCTATCAGATTCAGAGGCCGTATTCCTACGAAAGAGTGTGTCAGGAGGGGGCCCTCTTCTTAGATGGACAGTTGGCGAGGATGAGATCTTGCATTTCCAGAGACGCATAGGGGTGCCAGTAGACATACGCGAGGAGCTGATGTGGGATTTTCATTCCTCAGTTTGGGCAGTACATCATGTCTTCAACAATATGTATCAGGATCTTCATCGCCAGTAATGGTGGCCAGGTATGAAGAAATATGTTGCTGGTTTTGACATGAAATGTTTTACTCATCAGCAGGTGAAAGTAGAGCATCAGGGACCAGCAAGGCTCTTACAGCAGTTACCCATTCTGGAGTGGATGTGGAACGATTTCACAATGGACATCGTGACCGGGTTACCGAGGTCACCTAGGGGAAGTGATGTTTTTTGAGTCATCGTCGACAGGCTCACTAAGGTTACACACTTTTTTCCAAACAAGGATACCTTCAGTGTTGATGATCTAGGATGACTGTACATCCGAGAAAATTTACGTCTACATGGAGTTCCAAATTCCATTGTTTTAGAAAGGGATGCACACTTTACCTCTTGGTTCTGGCAGGGACTTCAGAAGGCTTTGGGTATACAAGTACTTTTGAGTACAACATACCATCCCCAGACTAATGGTCAGTCCGAGCGCACAATCCAGGTGCTTGAGGATATGCTTCGAGCATGCATCCTAGACTTTGGTGATTCCGGGGAGAAGCATATCCTTCTGGTGGAGTTCGCCTATTACAATATTTTTTAGGAAACCATTTAGATGGTACCATATGAGGCTCTGTATGGTAGGCCATGCCGATCACCCTTATGATGGCTGGAAGATGGATTGGAAGTTTTTCCGGGACCTCGTCTTGTTTAGGAGACCTCTGAGAAGATAGAGCTGATTTGGAAGAGGATGGCTACAACACAGTCCCGATAGATGTCTTATGATGGTCAGCGGAGACAACCTCTGGAGTTCGAGGTCGGGGATCAGGTTTTACTACGTGTCACACCGAGGTTAGGACACAAGATGATTTGGAGACAGATTAAGATATCACCATGGTACGTCGGGCCGTTTGAGGTTTTGGAGAGAGTTTGGCCAGTTGCAGCTACCCTAGAGGTACCGAACTATGCACGGCGTCTTCCACCTCTCTCAGCTCCGACGATACTTTTCAGACCTATCTCATGTCTTTAAGCCCGAGGAGGATGAGCTCGAAGCAGATTCATCATTTAAAGAGCATCTTATTCGGATTTTTGATCACAGTACAAAGATTCTCTGAGGCCCATCTGTTCTTTTGGTACAAGTTCTATGGCAGCACGGGCAAGTACAAGATGATACTTAGGAGAGGGAGGCCGAGGTTCAATCGTAGTGGCTGGAGCTATTTGAGGATCCTTCTTCTACGCCCACCTAGGAAAATTCAGGGACAAATTTCTTTAAGGGGGGAAGTTTGTAAGAACCCGGATCTTTGTTTCAGGTATGTCTTTCCTTTTCTAGAGTTTTTGATAATTTTTGGATATTCTTTAAATTTTTGAAGTACAAGCTGTGTACTTTCTGAGGACACGCCGTGTACTCTTTTCCCGCTCGAATCCGTGTACTGGCCATGTCTGGGCCACACACACGGTGTGTAGGGGTGACGTGGATACCGATTTTGGAGGAGTATGGAAAAACCCACTACTTGCCGTGTAATTTAAAAATACACAACGTGTACATTTTTTTCACTAAACGGACCGGGGTCACGCCTCATCATCATAAATGTCTTCTTCTAGGTCTGGTTTGACTAAGAGCGACCCGTATGGATGAATCTTCCTCGAGCCCCTACCTCTCCAACCGTTCCCCGATTCATGATCTGCCAATTGTGATGGAAGCACAACGGTGTGTTATTCCTTTTGCTTGAGCCTTTTTTTTTCGAATTCTTCCTCTCTCTCATGTTATCTAAGGCTGAACATTTTGTGTTTTTTATTAGATCTACAACGTTCTAGGGAGAATCATCCATCATTGTTCAAGTATATCGATCTCCTAGGATCGAGGTAGGTGGTTTGTGCCTTACCGTTCAATGTCTCTGAGTTTTATGTGAAAATTCCACCAATACCCATGAATGGGGTGTTGCGTGTTTAGCTTTTTTCCCTCATTTTTTTCCGGCCTTTCTTGTATTCTTGTGTAGAGGTAAATTGACCATGTTAGAAGATAATCTATTGTGCTTGGATGTATTTTTCCCTTTCTTGGTTCTGTTTATGACCATTGGGTCTCGTTTTCCTTTGGATGCTTCACCAGTTTTCATGCCTCGCTGTTATAGGTTGAAGTGAGACTCATGACATGATTGTTTCATTGTAGATTATTTAGCTAAGTAGCTCAATAGGTGTACGTTGGTTAGAAAAGTAGCTCTATAGGTGTACATTAGCATTATAGAATTATTATGCACTGACTGGCACGGGGCTATGGGAACCTGGTGCTATAGACTATAAGGGATAGACTGAGTGAGCATCCCATAGAGTCTTAGACATTACAGACTACAGAGGGGATGGACTGAGTGAGCTCTCAAAGAGTTTTGGATTATATAGATTACATAACGGTAGACCGAGTGAGCTTCCTCAAAGAGTCTTACCTTGTTTGAATCTATTTAAGAACCTTCCCAGGCTAGAGGGGGAATTGAGCGAGTGAGATTCCTCAGAGAGTCTGTGGTATACCTGAGGTTATAGGAGGAAATGTCTGAGATATCTTCCCTAGAGAGTCTCTAGAACTTGGGGCTGAGAGGGTTAGACCGCGTGATCTTCCTCAAGAGAGTCCCTGACTACCCTATACTATAAAGGAAATTTACTGAGTGAGATTCCCTATATAGTCTCATAAATTTGTATGACAAAGCTAGAGGGGTTAGGCTGAGTACACTACCCAGAGGGTTGTGGTACTTCTTGGATAGGACCAGAGGGGATGGCTTTGAGTACTTCCAAGAGGGTTCCATCTGGTTAGCTATTTGTTTCACTACTGTTGGTTTGTTTTGGATTGTTTTCTACTATGTATCATCCTGTTTTACTACTTACTGTTACTACTTGTTGCTTGCTGTTGTTATTTACTACTTAATGTACCATTACTTGCAATATACACGCTGAATACTAGGCACAGATCTTCAGGTGATTGCCTATTGGGATTTTATCTCACACCCTATTTGGGCCATGATTTTGGGCCCAAGTAGACTATATTGTAACAGGTATAGACAAGGGAAAGCACCCTTCGACTTCTGGAACTTGATTTCCTGGAGTAGGGGAGCATGGGACTATGCTTCGGCATGCGATGCTAAGGAGTTGTTTACTTTTCATTTTTTACTTGTTTTGTTGCTATAGTGTTTTCCAGCATTGTGACTTGTTTGGATTTTTTTTATCGTTATGTATCATGTATCATTTCATATATATATACATATGTTCTCCGGTTTGTTGATTTAGTCTTCCGCTGTTTATATTGTTGGTTATTACTGCATCCACTATTGAATGTTTATTTTTCTTCCACTGTGTACTCTGCCAATGAGGGCATAGCTTCCCCACTATCACACCCAAGGCCCTCGCTGCTAGTCAACATCTTCTGGAATTTGGGGAAATGCACTTGAGGCCATGTGACCAACTAGGTACGGGGCACCTCTTGGTGGCTTCTCGAACTGGGACGTTACATTTATGGTAATATTTTGATTAATAAAGTTATGAAATGGGAATTTATTCTGTGAATATTATTTAGTACATCTTAAAGGTAAAATGTGATACATTATGATAAAATATTCATGGATTTAATGTTTTTGAAAGAATAATCATTTTCTTTCATTTTGTATCCCATTATGATCATTTTATGCTCCCTATTTTGAAATTTTCTTAGAGGATTTAAATGAGAAATAAATTCATGGATCTGCTTAAGGAAAACCTAGGATAATTAAACATGAATCAAAATCATGTTTCTTTTCAAATGGATTAGTTTTATGAAAAATGTTGATAGTGAGTAGAAGTGTATACTTTGTAATATTTGAGTTTTTATGTATGATTTATGTCCTATTTATCTAAATAAATAAGCTTGAAATGATCCACAATGTGAGATAAAGTCAAATTGTTGACATAACTCTAGAATATTTAATTTTAATGGCTGGGGGCTTATAGTTAGTACTAGAAGATGTTTTAGACTAGTTTAGTGGTTAGGGTTGTATTTAATCATATGTTACATTTAAAATTTAACCACATTGGTTTGCATAATAGAAAGAGTCATAGTTATTTTTTAGTTAATTTAATTCAAGATAATATGAATTAGTATATCCTAGTGATTATCTTCCTCATAAGATAGTATATGATGATTTTATTGATATATTCACACTAATATATTTGGTTTTAGTAAATGTCTGGATCCAGTAGGCATCAATTTAGGATTGATGTGAAGGAAAATAAAGTGGTTCTCTGAATAAGAAACCCAATGAAATGGGAGATGCAATGAGAACTATAATGGTTATTCTAAATCAATTATAAGGAGTAATGATTATCCACTTTAACCATGGTTATGTTTTCAATGTATCATATATCAGAGAAAAAAATCCATTTGTATGTTCAAGTAATAATGATCATAATGGTATGAATATTCATTAACATATGTTTCTATGATGTGGAAAGAAATAGCTATGAAAATGTTTTAAATGGATGGGATTGTGTTATATTTATTGTAATTAATTTCATAAAAATTAACATTCCATGGAAGAAGGAAGCATTTAGTTGACACTAAGAAAGTGAAAAAATTATTTCCTTGTTAGCAAATGAAATTTTAAAATATTAAATTTATGTTCATTATAAAAATAGATTTAATACATATAAAGGCAATGAATTGGATCATAAAGACCATAAAAATATATGTGTAAAAATACATCATTTTATTCCATTTCATGTTCTAGAAAATGAAAATGTCTTTTGAAACTTATTTATTATTTCATGAGTCATGTTTTGAAATTGTTGAAACTTAAGACATGATTCATTTTTTTCTTGGAAAAATGTGTTAATGAATAAGTTGGAAATTTGTGGTTTGGGGAACATGAATAAGTATGAATTATTAAAAAGAATACATATAAGGTATTTTTAGGGTAATGTTAGATCTATGGATGATGAAATTTTTAAACATATTAATTCTATTTTGATGATGGGATTAGATTAGAATTTTTTTTCTAATTTGTATAAGCATGATGTTTGTTATGTGAACAATTTAATTGATTAATAATTATATTTTCTTATTTGTACATAATTGTAAATTTATAAATAACATTTAGGGTTTATATGATATTTTATTTGGAAATTATTATGTGATATTACATTTTGATATTAAAAATGAGATGCAAGAGATAAACCTTGTGATTAAAATATGATATGGTTATTTTTTGAGAAATTATCTCATTTTATAAATACTATGAGAATTATATAGTTTTAGAAAAATAACAACACAAAATATGGACAAAGACCCTTCAAATATGAATATTCCATGGGAATCGACCCCACGACTGAAGGGAGAAAATGGTGCATCACCAAATATTATCATTTGTGATGTCCCTGATTTGTGTGAATTTTTATTTTTAGATATTGAATTGATGGAATAATAAGTTGTTGATTTTGGGAACTTATGTTTTATCAAATGGATATCATTGGAATTAAATTAGTTTTGGGAAATAAGTGAAATGTATTAATTTGAATGTCATTTACAATTTTGGGAACCCTATATACCTAAGGAAAACACAATACTATGGGATTTTATTTGAGAAGTAATGGTTGAAATTTATTTTATAATAATATATGTTTTTATTGAGTGTTCAGGGTGATTCATGTTATTTATGGTAATGATTAACCTATCTTGACGAATATACTATTTTGGAAATTATATTTTTGGTATAATACAACAAGAGTGATTGATGTAATTCAGAGATAAATGTTGATATTTATCATTGAATACAATGTCAAAAATTATTTCTGATATTCTTGATTCAATATTAGTTTTTATTATTTTGAATAATTTTATAGAATTTATTTATGAAATGGTCTATGTTTAACATTAGTTATTAATTTTGAATTTTAGAGATTTCAAGCTGTTTTTCATCTCACAATTTTATATTATTTTAAGGGAATTATCATAACTTATCCTTACACATTAGGTTTTGGATTATGATTCAAGATACGATGAATAGATATTTAATATATAGTTTATTTGGTGATTCACTAAAAGTTTATTCTAGAATTTCAGGCATACAAAATCATTTTGTGTACTCATCATTTAGAGAAAAAATTGAGTTAGTTATTTAAATTGATTAAATAAATAAACATTACTTGAAAAGTATGTATGATTCCTTATTCTCTTTGTTAATCTCATAAATTAACTCCATAACTTTATGAAAAGTGTGTAAATAAATTTTTTTTCTGTATACTTTTTCTAATATGATGTTAAAGATAGTTTGCCCATCATAAATTTATAACTTTGTGATTGTTTACATTTTCCTAATGATGTTTTATATTATCCCCCATCATTACTTTATTGTTTGGTTTCTCTTCCATATCTATTTTTTCCAAAAAATAACCCTATTTTGTGTTTTCACAGGTGACCTTGGTACATTCCTTTCATTCTTTTAAATTATATGTTTTGTCGAAAAAAATTCTGATATGATATTGCAATAAAGGTGTTTTTAAAATTCATACCTTAGATAAAATCCAAATATTCATATTGTGAGGAAATAAATTTCAAAAGATGGATGAATGTAACATCATGCATTTTTAAAAGTAAAAAATATATTCTATAGAATAGATGATACCCCACTTTTATAATAAATGATAAACTTAATATAAATATTTTATATGATAATTAAAGAATAGAAATTAGAATGGTGGGAATGAAAATGGTTAACTGAATTTTGAATATATGGTTTACACATGTTTTATTGGTGAAAAAAGTGCATATGAAATCAAATAAATCCCACTTGAATAGAAAGGACTTGTTTTTATGAAAAACAATATATATGAAAATAATTATCTATATAATAAAATCAAATCAATTTTTTGGAATATATTAATAAAATAAAAATTTAATATAATTTTTAAAATTCATCTTATGGGTTATTTAGATTTTTTAACGAAAAAAATAAAATGTTACAGATCAATTGAGTGTTTTTCTAAAAATATTGTTTTTACCTTTTTTTGATAGAGATCAATTTTTATATATTTTGTATATCAGATTTATATATTCTATATAAAAAAATAAACTTTTTATATGGAATAATGGCAGCAATATTTACTTTTCATGAATTTTTGTTTTTGTTCTGATAAAATGTGTATTTTAATAAATAGTGAAACATAATGTTTTTTAATTCAAACATGTTTTTTTGCCTAATTTATTTTTTATGATAGAATATCCTTTTGAGATGATTTAAATTAGATTTAAATTATATTTTTTATAATTTAACCCATTTTTTCATTTTAATTAATCTAAAATATAAATTAAATATATGAACATTTCAAACATTTAAACGTTTCACTTGAAAAAGTGGTTTTTTAGTCTGGTCTCTATAATTAATTTAAAATATAAATTTCTCAATTATTGGAATTTTTTTTGGTAATATAAATTATATATTTGGAAATAGAAGATAAAAATTTGGTTGTTAGTTCAATTAATTTTTTTTTGATATAAAAAATTTACCACGGTAAGAAAATGTTTACAATATTAAAAGTAATTTTTTTACAAGTGTTAAAAATAAAAGTTAATATATTAACCTACGTAATAACTACATTATTTAAATGGTGATTTATGTATTGATCGACCCTAACCAACCTATAAAAAATTAAATAGAAAATAGATATTTGAAAGGTAATTACACCTCAATATCATTATCTTCTTATATAAAATAATAAAAAAATAAATCACTTGAATCCACCTCTCATCATGTATAAGTAACAACCCATGCCTAACAATTTCAACACACAATGCCTTTTGTCTCCTTAAATATCATTCCAAATCTCTCCACACCACTGTAACCATGTCTAAGTGCTTCTGGTATCAGAAAAATATCTAATATAAGGTCATCAAGGTTTTTTTAAATATGGGATATTTAAGAGATAATTTTCTCAAAGTACCTATTTTAATTTATTTTGTTCACCTAAATTATCCACACCTCATTCATCCATAAATATATGATAAATATCTATTCATGTATATACATTATTTTTATGTTAATAAATTAATATGTCATATCCATTTATTTTATCATACCCTCGCATTCAATGAGAGAAAATTGTTGTCCACGTTATGCCGGTTAATCACCTACGTGAATACTGTTTTTGTTATTTTATTTTTCCACCATCATAGATGGTATTAAAATAAATATTCATGTCAAATAATATTTTAATGTATATTATTACCTATTTAATATTTTGGTAATGTTATACCTTCATTCTTTACAAATTGTGGTAATTCGATAAAATCATCAGGGGATGTGTGGAATACCACCTCCTCAAAATAATGTGATTCAGTCACACATCACAATGAATGTGTTTTGGATATTTTAGTAATAATATATTATATATATTATACATTACTTACACATTACTAATATTATATATGGGTTCATATTTATATAAATTTCATTTAATATTCTTTCATTGAATACGAAAAAATAAATTTCATTCTACTTACGTATGACCTATCGTCTATATTAATGGTGTATTTAGTTTTTATTAAAAGGTTTTTATATATACTTATATAATGAATATATAATATATTAATATTAGAATATTTATATTGGAGATTATGGGAACCTGAAACATGGAATATTAACATGTTATAATGTTCACTTTCTACTCAAGTATTGAATATTGACAAATCGACCGACATGAACTTAAATAATTATCTAATTTTTATAACAAGGTAACAAGTGAAATAAAAATATTAATAATGTTAATAAATGTTTTAAAACATGTTTAAATTGTCTTATATTTATTATTCTGGAATATTAATATTGTACGTGAAGATCTGGACTCAAGGTAAGGGAAATTCTTAACCAATGTTTCATTCATTGGGATAAAATTATACATCATGATTATATAATTAATGTATTTTGTGTGAAATTAATTTTTAATATATTAAAAAAAATTATTTATTTGTATTTATATTGAAAACACCTAATTAGACAATTTTATTAATATAATTATCTCTAAAAAAGAATTCATCTCAATCTTCTTTCATTGAGTAATTACATGATAATATGAACCATTATTCTTTTATTAGGTGTTTATATATCAGCTATGTTATTATTATCAATATTTTATCTATACTACTTTAAATTACTATTTCTTTAATTTAGTAATTCATAGAGATTAAGATTTAAATGTTCAAAATGGTTTACGACCCCACAAATATTTATATATTAATTTATGAAATATTTTCATCATAAGCATAATTTTCTTAATATAATTTTAGGGAAAATTTCATGTTTATTATAATAATAACTAATTATATCAACAAGATATTAAATATTTGCTCAGACAAAGAAAACCTTCCCTCATCAAGGCCATTCATATACTATGATTTTTTCTAATCTTAGATGAAATCATGAATTCTTAATCACTCCAGGAATTCCAATCAATTCCCAGGCCACATCTACATCCTTGGCCCCTGGTGTAATGATCATTGACTCATTACACTTTTTGAAGTAGTCTTTCAATGATAGAGCAATCAGAGTAAACGTCATAATTGTTTTCCTCCTTTTTGGCAACCCATTTAACCTAACCATATTCTCTTCCCTAATTTTTCAAATGACTTATTCATTTACATGACTTGGTTTGATTCCAAGTCTCATTTGGATCTTGAACCTCCATTTAATATTTTTTATCTTTCATTGGAGTCGACATCTCAGTGTTAACAACTTAAGGGGCATCACCAGAAACAAATTTTTTTTTTGAATATGTGCACTCCTTATTTACTTTATATGACTCCATATATGTTTGGATAGATAACATTGTCTCTTTTCGATTCTCTTTGGTATCCTCTAAGGCATTATTTGGAGAGATATTCATATTTTTCTGATCATAAGAATAAATAATAACACTACTCGTATGAGAAGGAAAATCTATGAGGGACTTCAGATCATTAATTCACAAACATATTTATATGGATATCAAAATATCATACATGCAATTATATATATATATATATATATTTTAAAGGATTTCAAAGGGTATAATTTTATTTGAAGTGTTTTACATTCTTCATAAGAATAAAAAAGGAATTTTATTAACATATGCGGCAATAATGACTTATCTGTCGCCGTGTCTATTATTTGAAATATGGATTCATCTATAAGTGATATTGTTTTTTAAATGTAAAGAAATACCTTATTCATTTTTGGGGAGTTTTGGTATTGAAAATGGTATTGAATTTGGGTTAACTATTTCAATAATGTGAAATGATTTATAGTGATTGAACATGAAACTTTTGAAGTGAAATATTGATAATTTCAATTTTTTATGTGCTTTGATTAAATAATTTTACGTGGAAATTTTACGGATGGTTATGTTATAAACCAATGATGTGTGGGTACTTGATAAACCAAATTAGGTTGGTTTTGTGATAAACCAATGATGGGTGGTTATGTTATTACCACTAATTCATTGGGTATTGATGTTTTACATATATATAATACATATATAAGAGTTACATGTGTAGAAATTCTCCATATGGTTATTCCATTTAAGAATTATTATGTCTGAAGTTAAATTCATATGTTATATGATATTTTATGGGTTTTTTGGTAATAATTTGATTAAAAAAATGGTATTAATGTTCTTATATTCAGGGAATGGTATTTAGTTCTTCTTAAATATGAAAAATATTACTTTATGAAAAATTATTCACGATTTACATGTTTTTAGAAGACTAAGAGTGTCCTTTGTTTATCCATTATTGAGATTTTTTTGAACATCCAATTTTTGGAAATGTATTTATGGGATTTGAAGGAGAATAGAGTCATTGATGATATCAATTAAAAGTTATTATTAATAAACATGAATCAAAACCATGTTTTTTAACTCTTTTAATTCTTTTGAAAAATATGAATTGTGAGTAGAAGTGTACACATTGTGATATTTGAGTTTTTATGTATGAGTTATTTCACATTTCTCTAATGATCTAGACTAGAAAATATCCTTTATATAAGATATAGTCAAATTATTGACTTTACTCAATATTAGGTAATTTTTATAGCCGGGGCCTTATAGACACACATCTATAATCGCTAAAATCCCACACCATTGATATTCATTCAACTATATAAACCAACATAATCAATTTTGAACCCTTCAAAAAGAATAATCTCGCAATGATGAAATGGATACCCATTTTTACGAGGTCTAAAATTTATTTATCATCTCCGTTGACATTGGAAATATTATCCTTCTTACAATTCACCTCGACTATATGTATTTTATAAATCAAAAAGGATATTTTACATGTGTGTAAGATAACACCATAATAAAATCATTGTGAGCTATCTTACGATCAACAGATCTATATGATACATTTATGAGTGATTCCTAGAACCCCTGTGTGAGGAAATATTCTACAAATAAGATTGCGGAAAATGTTTCCATCAGGGAGATCAGAAAATATCCCCATTAGAGAGAAACGAGAGTTCAACTCAGACATCCCATATTCCCTAAATAACAATTTATATAATTAAAAATCATATAAATATGTATATATATAATTACACATATATATTTATAAATATGAAATTATTTATATAAATATGTATATAAATAATTAATATATTTTTAAATATATTATATTAATATAATAATAATTATATAAATATAAATTTATCTCCACAAATAATTATTAATAATTATAATAATATATTTTTATTTATAATTATATAAATAATGAAATATATTTATAAATTATATAAATATGTATATATATAATGGTTTGACGCCATGTAAATTTGATGATCATGTTTATAGGATCTCTTTTCTCTATGGGTTGTTGGATTGGAATTGTATTGGATTAGGTAGAGATTTTTTTTTTGTTCTTCTTTCAATATGATGAATCCATGATCTTTTTGTGGTCGTTTGGGTCGTTATTGTAGAATATAAGAATGATTTATATTCATGAATGGATGATGGATTTTAATATTCCAAAGGTTAATAGTTTTTTCTTCATATGGTTGGATCATGAATCATAGTCTCAACTCGATTTTATTGTATAAAAAATCCTACATGATATTCCTCCTACCATTGTCAATCTAAATCATCTACAAAAGTAGACATAGCATGTCATGCATGTCCACCATTCTAGAATACTTTTTTCAATATATTTTAGTTCCAATAAAATTATTAATGCGACTCTTACTAATCTCACTCATGATATACATATTTGGGTTGAGTATGAAAATTTTCCTGAGTTCTGTAAAAAACTGCAATTTTGTTTGTCATATGGAACATAAAAACTAGAGGACTATTTATGATTATTTTGGATTTAAAGGTCCTACTTCAATTGAATGTGATATTAATGACATGTTAAATTCATCTAGTCCACATTGGATAATACTTCCAAGAAACCTTATGAATCGTCCGTGCAGAGACCCCAAACATGAAGTCCGTGGACATTATATTACATTTGCGGAATACTTAATACATATAAAAACAAACATTAATGGATAGTAATAGTTCAGTGTCTTGGGATTCTCGGAATAGAATCTTCTAATTAGAGTGAATGATCTTCAACATCTCCAATAAATATCTTCCCCTTTTGATTTCTTACTTAAAAACTTTCTTTACATCCGGGGGAAAAGAAAACATATAAAGGGTGAGCTCAAATACTCATTAATGGTAAGCGTGGAGAAAATAAAACAAACCATATACATTTGAACATAAAAACATGAACATAATGTTTAAACAACAAAATCTTGAGCAATGAAATAAAACATGGTTGTACGTAAGGCATAGATCATAAAGAAACATTAATCATGTTAAAATAGAATGCGAATAAAACATGTAATTGTGGAAAACCATTAAGCACATGATATGATTTCCATAGTATCCAAGGCATTACTTCTAAGACCATCTTAGTGGACAAAGTCCCTTTCTGAATCGAGTTCACTCGTTCGAGTCCTGTATCACTGGACCAGATTAACTTACTGTTCCAGCCATGTCTATCTCATGAGATATAAATCTTTACCCAATGCATTATAGGGAGATATAGGTCCCACCAATCTCATAATTAAATAATTCTTAATTGTGCCACAAAATAAACATAAAACATTCATCATAGCCCAGTAAATAAAATGGGTTTCATAAACGTCAGCCCATCATCACATAATCAAAATAAAACAAATGGATATAAATTCATCATAAAAAAATCACACCATGTAAATAATAGATACATTATACCTTAAACAGAAACATGCTAAATAATGTCTTCTTAGATGGAAAATAGTTTTGATAAAACACTTGAAATGATTTCTTGAGGAAAATATCCTTTCTTCTTCAAAATCATTTTCTTTTTACAAAATAACACACAATTTTAAAATAAATTGATTTTATTCAAAATAACCATGAGAACATGTAGATAAAGATTCATGAAAATTATGCATTATGAAACCATAAAAATCCATTCATTCCATATAAGTTAAAAAAATATTCTCCTCGTACTTTTACCAGAAATGTCAAAAAGTACCTTATATGTTAAAACAAGAACGATTCCTTCTATAAAACAATGTAAAAGCCAAAGAGGGGTAAAAATTAATTTACAAATACATGGAAGAATATTACACACTTTAGGAACAACATTTTTATGGACATGGATGAAAAATATAATGCCAGTAAATACTTAAGAATAAACAATCTCAGATAAAAACGAGATTGGTAAAATTTTCCCTTACCTTAGGTATGATATGCTTCGTATGTATCTGAAAATCCTGTATAATGATATGAATAAAGTCATTTACTTATTAAAAAATCATATTCATTGTTATGATATCATATATGGTTCACTTATGACTTTATATTAGCCGTACTTTTGTAAAAGCGTTGTTTTGGGTAAAATTGTTTTATGTATCGTACGTGTTTGGACTTGTTGTTCTTGATATTATTATTACTTATATAATGATTTAATTAATTCTATAATGTAAATCATGATTTATATATCATATATATTAAGTATATATATATATATATAATAGATAGATAAATGAAATGAAATACACCGTTCCTGGAGACGGTAGGCCGTACGTAGGCATGAACATTGTTATCTTTTCCTTATTGACTTGAATGGAAGTAAGTATATGACATATATATATATATAAATAAATCCAGTTGCTTTATCATGTCTTATATTTCATTATTATTCATTATAAATACATTATAATCATTTTTGAATGGTTATCATGGGGAATGAATCTCATCGCGTCGTGGAGACGGTAATCCATACCTACGCACGAGCGATGATATCTTTCCCATAATTATTGAATTGAGATGGAGTGGATGATATAATATCTCAGAATCAGTATGTCGTTATAATAACTATATATATTTATTCTTTACACAATTATACCCATCCATGTTAGGTGTTGGTGGCAAAAGAGACTACATAACGACGTGGAAATGGTATTTCGTACGTACTCATGCGCGGTGATTTTGTTTTCTGTAGGATGGATATTAGGTGAAATGGGGTTGTTTCGTATTTATAATATCATATCATAATATTAGTGATACTTATTTTATTACTTTACAATGAAACAACAAAATAATAAGAAGTTGAAGAAGAAAGAAACTTGAAAGAATCGGTAGAAGAGATTACCTCTACTTCGACGAACCTCTTTTAAGAATCTTCTTAAGGCACTAGAGTTGGTCTTTTGAGTATACCAGAACCTCTATAATGTCTCTAGGTAATTTGATAAGGGAAAAGGGCATGGGTTGGCTGAGATTGAAAGCTCAAAATTGTGTGAGGAGGAGAGGGAGGAGGTGCCCTTTTATAAGGGAGGAGAGGGGCACCTTAGAAAAAACATAAAATTTTATTTTATAATAAATTCTTAGTCAGTTTATAATAGTTCCAAATTGATTTATTTCGAAGCTAATGTGTGTATGGGTCTAAATACTCTCAACCAATAGGATTTAGGCAAGTTTGGGTTTCTATTTTAACCATATCATTTAGATTTAAATCTAGGTTAAATAATTTATCTTTTATCGTGTCTTCTTGTTTTCTTACACTATATGTTTAATAAACATACAATAACAAGAAACACGAACCCCAAGTTGTTCATTATGAATATATATATCCTTATCTAACTCATTTTTCTGAAACATAGATTTTTAGGAATAAAATAACAATTAACAATATAATATTTTGTTTAAAAACTATTTTATGTCTATTTTGACACTATTTTGTAATTGATATTTGTGAAAATCATATAATCATTATTAGTTCAAAAAAAATTATTTCAATCAATAATAACATGTCATATTAACCTATAAAATTAGTTTAATTCATAAAAGGTATCAAAATACATTTATTTGGGTATTTATATCATCAATTATGTTAATATTTAATTAATAAGGTAATTACTGCATCATCATTGTGTCATAAATAAATTAAATTGTTTAATGTATAAAAATTATAAATAAAATACCATTATGTAGGAAATCTTTTTATATTTATAATGAATATTTATAGTCTAAATTTTCTTATTTATAACCCTATATTAAAAATGTTTTAGTTATTAAACTTTGATTTTAACTCTTTTAACTCTTCTTTAAATAAAATAATAATAAGTGTCCTAATCTAATCCAAGTGGACATGAAGGATAATATTTTATTTATAAGGTTCTTTTTGGTCGATTTACAGTCATCCAATAGAATTAGGACATGTTTTATGGTAATAATAATATCATTTTTACCCTTAATTACCCTATTTAATTTTAACCGAAGTAAATAAAAGTAAAAAGACATTCTTCACCAAAAGATATTTTTATCTTATTGAACCAAATTTTACTCCTTGATATTAACAGTGTCTCTCAGATTTTTGAAATTCAACTCACAGAAGTGGTAAAATTAAGTTTTATGTACAATTCCAAATGCTCCTAGGAGGTGGGTAAAAGACAGTGAAAAGTTCAATAAAGTGTTTATATATCTAAAATTATTAAAAAATGACACCAATGAATTACATTGAACTTATATAAGTATTATGTATATATTTTTACCGAAAATATATTTAAATAAAATATATGATTATTTAAATAAAAAGTCAGTTTTAACTAATAACTCAGTGATTTCAATATTCATCAAAAACTGAATGTTTTCAGAAAAATATCAATATTTCACCCTTGGAAAATTTCAATATTCCGAATAAAAAATGAATCCATTTTGAATGATAAAATTTATAAAATTTCAAAAAATGGGTATTACTATTCATAACGGCAAGTTTATATAATATTTTAATAACATATCGTAGTTTACTGAAACTCGGTATTGCGTACAACACATGCAATCATGGAAGGTCGCAATTGCGTGTAAAGCAAGCCAAGTCAGGGTTGCATGTAGTGAAAGATTCCTTTGTTGTTGTGTATAATAGAATCCAACCATATTTCATTTATACATTGAATATATATATATATATATACTCAATGTTCCATAGAATAACTTCTATCAAACGAATGTGAAATTTTGTGTAATATGATCCAAGAATAGTGTTGCGTATACAGAAAGCTAATACATTGTTGCTTATAACGCAAGATAATGTTGGTGTAGCATACAACACAAGAAATCAAATTAATTAAAAATAATACTGCTCATAAAATCTCGGGGTGTTACATTCTACCCCCCTTAAAATGAATTTTTCCCTCGAAATTCATCGGGGTTATAAATCATTTAATACTTGATAGTTTCCTTCATAGAAACCCACATCGTAAAAAGGAATACTAAAACTTAATTTTAAAAACTAATGTATGAAACATAACGGTTACCAAAATTAACTCATCACTGAGTTTCCACATAATAAATCATAGTTGAAAATATGTATATGGAAGATAAATATAACCATCAACATCTGATGAAGAGTGGTAGAGAACATGGCTACGAAAAAGCCAACAATCACAAAGCCATAAATTTGGGATGATATGTGGTACAATCTGTTTAATCGGATATGAGGGCACTAGGAAAACATTTTTGGTTTCCAAGTTCATTTCCCAAATTTTGAAGAATTTTTGAATTAAAATACATACTCACTTGATTTTGGAACAATCTTACCGTTGCTCTTGCCTTGAAAAATTTCCACTTCACCTCTTAAAGAAATGAAGTTGAATTTGTCTTTTGCAAAGTATTATTAGATCATGCCATAGAATGATAGGTCATTCCATCTGTCTCAAACATATCGTTAGCAAACGTTATATACATAAGTCCATCTATGGTGAGATTAATCGTATATGGATCCGAAAAATAGACTAATACTTGATCTATCATACCACCTAATAAAATAAAACAAGTTTATACTATCTAGGGTCTTCCTGTAGGCCAATGGTAGGTGATAAAGGCATGTTTCACTTCTGTTGTGGGTTCGATTCCCACAACCTTTTCCGACGTGAGGGGTTGTCGCCCAATCTGCAGGTTGTCCCTTTTCTCAAACTATACTATTATAACATTCCAGAAATAAAAAAGAAAAACATGTTCTATCTTTATCTAATACTATCTGATGTCTAAAATAATCCATTCCAATATTTAGGCTTATCCAAAATACATATGACCAATATCATAGTATAAAGAAAATTATTAATTGAAATTTCACTTAACAAGAACGTGAATACCATCATTTATCCCCCATATATCATAAGATATATCTTTTTGGTCACATTACAAACATGGTTATACCTTAATCATGTATTCTTTTAAAACATGAATTACCATAGAACCATAGTGAAAACACGAATGTTGTCAAAAGTTAACCCTTTGCACATACCAAAATCCCAAAATATCTATATACTCAAAACATGATATCACTATGTCCTTATATCAGTCATGAGCTCATGAATACTTTCAAACATTTAATTTTCTCCTTATCCTTTCATTATGCACATATAATCTACCTTCCAAAAATATTTGAATAACCTTTCATGGTTACCGGTACCATTCAACATATAAATTCAAAAAAATAAAGAAAAACAATAGTGTAACAATCCTTGGATTTCTCATTATTCCATAGTTCCAAGAGATTACTTATAAAACATTACTCTTGATAAACATATAATCATTCAACTACCTTCCTAAATCATTGATCGATCTTAACCAATTATTTCATCTCACATATCATTTTTAGTCTCTTCATCATCATCAACATAAACACTTCCCATATGACCATGCTGATTCTCTTCCTAAGACTTTCACATAGGGTATTGGTTTTCCTAATGCCCATAAATTCCACATTTAAAACATTTAACCATTGTTGACATCTTAGAAATACCATTATCCTTGTCCATGGTGTTAACTGAAACTTTTCTTTTACAATTATTGGCTTTGTGTCATTATTTTCCACACCCAAAGCATCTTCCAGTTCCTTTGAAACATTCCCCCTGATTCCTATTACCACATGATTTACATGATTGGAATTGAACATTCTTTCCTCTATGATCATCATGAAACTCCATCTTTCACTTATTAGATGTGTCAGGAAACTTACCAAAGTTGAGATTATTTATCATATTATGAAATTTCTGATTAGGAATAATAACGATATGTGGACATCCAAATCCAATTTCATTTGGTTTCTCATGAAGAATATCATCCCATTATCCATCATATCCTCTATTATCGTGAGTCTTCTAGTTTTTAGCCATTTTCTAAAACCCAAAAAGAATAGTGTGAGAGGAAAAAATCATAATCAATGGGGAGTACCTTCAATATATAACATCTTCGGTAAAATTATAATATCATTACCATAATTATAGGGCTATAACCTATACTTATATTTAACCTTAGGGACATCCCTAGAAATACATTAGAAATATCTCTAGGGATCTCACTAAAGTTTTCGCATCCTAGTTTCTGAAGGTAAATTAAACCATTCCTATGATACCAACTGTAGAGACCCCAAAAATGATGTACATGGAAATTACATTACTTTTTCAGAATACTTAATACATAACAAAAACCAACACTCAAGGATCATAATAGATTAGTGTCTTTGGAAACACGGACCATATTCTTCTAATCAGGGTGAAATATCTTCAACATCTCCCATAACGATCTGCCCCTTTTGATTTCTTACCTAAAACCTTTCTTTATATCCTGGGGAAAAGAAAACATATATAGGGTGAGGTCAAATACTTAGTATGGGTAAGCATGGAGAAAATAAAACAAACCATATGCATTTGAACTTAAAAACAAGAACATAATTTTTAAACATCAAAATCTTGAACAATGAATTAAAACATGGCAGTTCACAAGGCATATATCATAAAGGAACATTAATCATGATAAAATAAGATTGAAATAAAACATGTAATTGTGGAAAACCATTAAGCACATGATATTATTTTCATAGTATCCAAGGAATTTCTACTAAGACCATCTTAGTGGACAAAGTCACTTTCTGAATCGAGTTCACTCCTCCTTCTAGTCCTGTATCACTGAACAAGATTAACTTACTATTCCAGCCATGTCTATATCATGAGATATAAATCATTACCCAATGCATTGGAGGGAGATATAGGTCCCACCCATCTCATAATAAAATAATTATTACTTGTTCCACAAAATAATCATAAGACATTCATCATAACCCAAAGAATAAATTGGGTTTCATAAACATCATCCCATCATCACATAATACATATAAAACAAATGGATATAATTTCATAATAAGAAAAATCACACCATTTAAATAATAGATACACTATACTTGAAACATAAACATTCTAAATAATGGCATCTTAGATGGAATATAGTTATGATAAAACACATGAAATGAATTCTTGAGGAAAACATCATTTCATCTTCAAAATCATTTTCTTTTCACAAAATGCCACAAAATTTTAAAATAAAAGGATTTTATTAAAAATATCCATGAAAACATGTAGAATAATATTAATGAAAATTAGGAATTATGAAATTGTAAAAATCTGTTCATGCTGTATATGTTAAAAAACTTACTCCTCATACTTTTACAAGAAAAGTCAAAAAGTACCTTATATGGAAAAAAATATTCCTTCCATAACACAAAGTAAAAGTAGAAGAGGGGTAAAAATGACTTAAAGATTCAAGGAAGAATGTTACACACTTTATAAAAAACATTTTTATGTACATGGATGAAAAATATAACCCCAGTAAATACTTAAGAATAAACAATCTCAGATAAAAATGAGATTGGAAAAGTTATCCCTTACCTTAGGTCCGATATGCTTCGTACAAATCCCAAAATTGTGCATAATGATATAAATAATGTTATTGACTTATTAAAGAATAATATTCATTGTTATGATATCATATATGGTTCACTTATGACTTTATATTAGTGGTTATTTTGTAAATTCAATGTTAAAGCAGTGTTTTGGGTAAAATCGTTTTATTTATCGTACGTGTTTGGAATTGTTGTTCTTGATATTATTATTACTTATATCACAATTTAATTACTTCCAGAATTTAAATCATGATTCATATATCATATATATTCATTATATATATATATATATATAATATAGATAAATGAAATGAAATACACCGTTCATGGAGACGGTAGGCCATACGTACGCATGGACGCTGTTTTTGTTTCCTTATTGACTTGAATGGACGTAAGTTGATGAAATACATATATATATACATACATAATTTAGATTTATCATGTATTATATTTTATTATTATTAATTATATATACTTTACAATCATTCTTGAATGGTTATCATGGAGAATGTATATCATCGCGTCGTGGAGACGACAATCCGTACGTACGCACAAGCGATGATATCATTCCCATAATTGTTGAATTGAATTAAAGTGGATGATATAATATCCCAGAATCAGTATCATGTTATATTAAATATATATAGTTATTCTTTACACCATTATAATTGTCCAAGTAAGGTGGTGGTGGAAAAACAGATTACACCACAGCGTGGAGATGGTATTTCGTACGTACGCATGGGCAATGATTTCATTTTCTATAGGATATATTGAAGTTGAAATGGGGTTGTTTAAAATGTATAATATCAAAAAATTATATTATTAATACTTATTGTATTACTTTACAATGACACAACTAAAGAATAATAAGTTTAAGAAGAAATAAACTTGAAAGAATCCGTAGAAGAGATTACCTCTTCTTCGACACAACCCTTTTATGCTTCCTCTTAAGGGACTAGAGTTGGTCTTTTGAGGAGACCATAACATCTATAATGTTTCTAGGGAAGTTGATATTGGATATGGTAATGGTTTGGAAGAGCTTGAAAGCTCAAAATTGTTTGAGGAGGAGAGGGAGGAGGTGCCCTTTTATAAGGGAGGAGAGGGGCACCTGAGGAAAAACATAAAATATTATTATATAATAAAGTCTTATTCGTATTATAATAGCTCCAAATTAATTAATTTCCAAGATAATGTAGGTATGGGTAGAAATAATATCAACCAATAGGTTTTAGACATGTTAGGTTACTATTTTAGCCTTATAATTTTGATTTAACTCTAAGTTAAATAATTTAACTTTTACAGTGTCTTCTTTTATTCTTACACTATATGGTTAATAAACATACTATAACAAGAAAAAAGTACACAAAGTGGTTCATTATTAATATATATAACCTTATCAATGTCATTTTTCCAAACCATATATTTTTGGGAATAAAATAACAATTAACAATATAATATTTTTTTTAAAAACTATTTTATGTCAATTTTGACACTATTTTGTACTTGATTTTTTTGAAAATCATAATAGTATGATAACTAGAAAAAAATTAATTAAATCATTAATAACATGTCTTATTAACCTAAATAATTATTATAATTCATAAAAAGTCACAAATTACATTTATTTGGGTATTTATAACATAAATTCTATTAATATTTCATTAATAAGGTAATTACGGCATCATCATTGTGTCATAAAAAAATTAAATTATATACTGACTAAAAAGTATAAATAAAATAGAATTATGTATAAAATATTTTTATCTTTATAATTAATATTTATAGTAAAATTTATCTTATGTATAACCATATATTAAAAATGTTTTAGGTATTAAACTTTTATTTTAACTCTTTTAACTCTTCTTTAATTAAAATAATAATATGTGTCCTAATCTAATCCAAGTTGACCTAAAGGGTAATATTTTATTCTTAAGGTTGTTTTGGGTCTTATTAAACTTATCCAATAGAATTAATACTTTTTTTAGGGTAATAATAATATCATTTTCCCCTCAATTAACCGATTTACTTTTAACCGTGGTAAATAAAAGTAAAAAGAAACACTTCACAAAAAGTTATTTTTATCTTATTGAACCACATTTTACTACATGATATTAACAGTGTCTCTCGGATTTTTGAAATCCAACTCATCGAAGTGGTAAAATTAAGTTTTATGTACAAATGAAAATGCACCTAGGAGGTGGGTAAAAGACGGTGAAAAGATGAGTAAAATTTATATATATATAAAATTATTACCAAATGACTCCAATGAATTACATTGGAATTATATAAGTATTATGTATATATTTTGGCCTAAAATAAATTTAAATAAAATAAATTATTATTTAAATAAAAAGTCGGTTTTAATCAATAACTCAGTTTTTCACTATTCATAAAAAATTTAATGTTTTCAGAAAAATACAAAAATTTCACCATTGGCTAATTCTAATATTCTGAATCCAAAAATGAAGTCCATTTTGAATGATAAAATTATAAAATTTTAAATAGTGGGTATTAATATTCATAACAGCTAGTTTATATAAAATTTTAATAATATATCGTTGTTTAGTGAAACTCGGTATTGCGTACAACACACACTATTGTGGAAGGTCGTGATTGCGTGTAAAGATAGCCATGTCAAGGTTGCATGTAGTTCAAGATTCCATTGTTTTTTTGTATAACATAATCCAACCATATTTCATTTATACATTGAATATATATATATATACACACACTCAATGTTGCATAGAATAACTTCTATCAAACGAACTTGAAATTTTGTGTAACACGATCCAAGAATAGTGTTGCGTATACTGGAAGCTAATACGTTGTTGCATATAGTGAAAGATAATCTTGGTGTATCATACAACATAAGAAATCAAATAAATTAAAAAGAATACATCTCAGAAAATTTCGGGGTGTTACAGTCTGACAATGTATCAGTAGAAACAAAATTGAAATCATGGGGATATAGTGTCCAAAAAAATCATCAGTGGTAAATCGGGAGTATGAAGGAGATTCATTGGATACTATTACATCATTTTACATGATAGAATAGAATGATGGTAATGTTATATCATAGCCAATTTCTAGAAATGAAATGATTAAAAACTGAAATGATCTTTATCTGAAGATGTTCAGTAGGTAGGTAGCTCAAATATTATTGTCATCAAACTCGCTAGTCATGATGGATGGTACATTGGTGAGGCAAGAATGTATGAAGATGGGGGTGGTGGTGTTGTTTCTTAGTGCTATCCTTCAAAAATTCATGATCAAGAATGTCTTGTGTAGCCATGAGTTGTAGAATTATTAGGGCATGTTCTAAGGATGATAGGACATGGAAATCTGATGTTCAATAGAGTGTAAATTATCTTCATGAGACTTAGAATACCTTCAATTCACTTAGAATGTTTTGTATATGAGGTAATTATTCAAATTATGGATGTGATATGGAAAAAATGGTTCTTCCAGAAACAACTAAACACCGGTCTATGGGCATCTGTTATCAAGTATCATTTAAGGATGCTATTTGGAATAGTAAGGGAAAGATGATCAGTATTGATGGTGTTTCTCCAAATACTACAAGAAGAAGGTCGCAGATGGAGTATTCCTATCTTCCACAGAATTTTTCTACCAGTTCCTCGACAAAGTTATTTATGATATAGCTCAAAATGGAGTAGGAATGATCCAAGGAAAGGATCCTCAAGCAATGAAATCAAAATCAGAGTGGGAAACTAGTAATGATGATTATGCATCTAATTAGTATTATTGCTATAATCAGGAATTTATTGATCTGTAGTTTTCTTTTTTTAATGTGGGAATGTCCCATTTTAACCCCATTCATTTTCATACTTGCTTGTTATCTTTTTCGTTCACCTTTAATAAATGGTCAGGTTCTTTTACTTCTGGCAGGACCTTCTCCACACAAATGAATATATATATATATATATATATGAATTTAAAAATATGAATTTATTTATATGAATCTATATATAAATAAAAAAATATTTATAATTATATTTATAATTATATAATTAATTAAATTTATTTATATATAAATTTAATATATATCTTTTTTTTTAATTGAAAATATAATTATATGTAAATTAGAAATATATATTTATAAAAATTTAAAATATATTTATAATTATATAATGTAATAAACCTTTAAACCCCTAAAGATTATAATTTTAAATATAATAAATATACTAATTTGAATGAATGAGCTTATTTATAAATAAATTTATAAATAAATTTATAAATATATTAATAATTATAATAGTTGGGGTTTTACTAGAAGTTTTAAATACTCCTTTTAATTCTGAATCAGACCTGTATTCAACTTCGGGAGGGTGCGAAAAATCCGCATTTAGGAGGTGACGTAGGCATGACACACGATGCAGGAAGGTGGTGACATAGGCATGACATACGCTAGGTGATGCTTACATGACATTGTAACTGGAAATCACCATAATTTGTGGGCCTTTGGTATATTCAATAGGCTTCAATACCATTTGGTGTTCAAGACATGCACTCAATAAACAAGACTTGATTAGTGGGTTATCCCTGGAGGGGGATATGGCCTTCCTTTTCGACCTATGTGTGTGTGTTTAATGTAATTGTACCCCAAGCACCTAATATATATATATATATATATATATATATATAATTACATAATTATACTTATATTTAAAATGTATATAGAAATCTATATTAAAGAATACTTATAGTTATATTATCTTTAAAATATAAATATATATACATTTAAAATAAAATTATATGTAAATTTATTATAAATTTATATTTAAATTAATACATATTTATAATTATGCAATTTAATATTAATTTAAATAACTAATAATTTTAAATTTAAATTAAATATATATTAAAAAATAATAAATTATTTATAATTATATTTATAAAAAAAATTAAATTTGTGAGTTCTTAAATATATTTTAATTATGTATATAAATCTACATTTATATGTAAATATTTGAATATATTTGATTTATAATTATATATTTATAAATATATATTATATATATATATATATAAATATATAAATAAATATATATAAATAAATATAAATAAATAATTATAAATATATTAATATATATATTTATATAATTATATATATTTTTTCTATATATGAATTTATTTATATAAATATTATTCTATCCTTATAAATAAATATACCTAATTATATAAATATGATTTTTTTAATTATAAAATTATAAAATTTTAATTATATATACATTTAGAATAAATTTATATTAATCCAATTATAAATATAATATTCAAAATTACATAATAATAATATTTTTATAATTATAAATTAATTTTTTTATATAAATAAAAAAATTTATAAATAATTAAAATCACAAATATATATATGAATTTATTTAAAAAATATTATGTATAGAAATAATAAATATAATTATAAATCAGAATCTATAAGGGAATATTTTTAAATATAAAAATATAAATATATTAATAATTATATAATTTTTAAAATATATTTATATATACAGTTAAAATTTACTTATAAATAATTAATTATATTTATTTATTTATTTATAAAAAATATTTATAAATAAAAAATACATATTATTTATTTATAATTTTAATTAGTTAATTACGTATTCATATGTATTTCTATAATTATAGAAAATATAAATTTATTAACACATTAATCTATATATAGAAAAATATTTATTGAAAATATTTATTTATAAAAATATTTTATAAATATATTATTAAAAAATTCGTATGCATGTTTTAAGTTCAAATACCTTGTAATTGAGTTTATAATGGATTTGGGTTTTAAAATTAATATCTGACACGTTCGAATTAGTGATTCTATTAATGTAGTAAATAATATTATTAATAATAAAGATTACTAAAATTTGTAATCTAAAAAATATACTTGTTAGTAATAATGTTGTTGTTAATAGTTTAATATATGTCAAACTTAATTTAATATATCATTATAAATAAATATGTATGTATGACTATATAAATATATATTTATAAATATATAATTATAAATATATTTATAAATATTAATATAATTACTTTTCTTACATTTTAATTTATATATTAGGAAATAGGTGGTACAATTAAATTTAACACACAAACCACACATGCATGCGATGAAGGAACTGTATATCCCCCTATTGGATAGCCCACTAATCAAACATTATTTATTCAGAACAAGACCCAAAGGCTCGGTGGGTATAAGGCCAATTTTATGGCTCAAAATCCCACAGACTAACCTGACGGCCCAAACAAATGTAATTCTTATTTCATGATTGTGTCACTGTTTTCTGGCATTATGCATGCATCACTACATACCAACAGAAATTCAATCCCATCTGAAATTGAACCCGGGTCTGATGCAGGATTATGGGGAGCTTTTACCACACGGGTATGCCCCCTACTGAATAAATATATATTATTATAACTATATTTAATGAATTGAAATTGTATTATATATATATATTAATATATGTTTATAAATATAATTATAAAAATGTATAAAAATGTATAATTATAAAAAAAATATTTATATATATAATGTTAAATATATATTGGGGGGTTGGGGAGTAAGGGGAGGGGTGGGGGTTAGAGGGTAAGAGGGTCCAAAGAACAATTTGATATGGAGTTTTGGGTTTTATCCCAAAAACACCCTATCAAATGGGGATTCATAAACCCATATCTTAAATACATATTCACCTAGCTCTATTTAAAATTATAATAAAATAGTAAACAATTGAAGAAAGAATTTCCTTCACTTTTCATTCATATTACAAATGCCTTTAAATTTCTTCTTATGAAATTTTATTCATTTATTTATTTTCATTAATAAATAAAACTTCCTTTTTTGTGAGGAATCTCAATGTTTTTTATATTTCCAATAATAAATAATATTTTTTTATCCAAATAGAATAAAACACAATTATTTTTAGTTTTTTTTTCAATACCTTCATATGAAATGTTTTCCTCACTCTTCCCTATTATGATCCTTCATCAGACCATCTTAATTTTTGTAATCGGTTATCCTAAACCAACTTCTCTATTTGATGCAATCCATTGTAAATTCTTTGAAGGTTTTCTCTTTCATGTTATATGTATGTTATATTAAATTTATTGTAATCTTACTAATTAAATAAATAATATCATATTCTCATGATAATATTAATTTTTTTCATTTTGATTTCATTTTGATTTGTGCTTTTGGAGTCATCATATCATGTTTTTTGTTGGCTATTTAAAAGGTTATCATGAGCCAGCTAACATGAGACATTTATTTCTTTCTTCTTAAAAAAATTCTCAAAAATATAGTTTCCAGTAATGATATGAATGATATTTATAGCTTTATTTCCATTTTGATTCGATTATATGTTTTTTATTTCTTTTTATTTTCCATGCGCCACACTTGTATATCCATTGAATTATTAAGTCCATCTAATTTTGATACATCTTACATGAATGTGTTGATAGATGTTTCCATTCCCATGACAGTTGATTCTGTCCATTCCATATGCTGATCCATCCATTCTGGGTGAATCTACATCCTTCTTTCCATTTTCATTACGGATGTTCTTTTTAACTACCACTGACAATGGAGACAAGTTCTTCTCTCAGTTCCCGTATGAGTAACGAGGAAACAGAAGGTTAGCCCGAAAGTGATATATCACTAAAAGTAAACTACCAATAATTAATTCCATCCAAATCGATGGAATACAATGTGTATATTATCCTCTTTCTCTAAGATTTTTTTATAAAACAAGGTGAGAGAAAACAAAAAGAAATTTTAAATGAGGTGACTCTCCTTATATCCCACTCTAGCACTATGCCGAATTCAATTGAAATGATTCTATGCTCAATTCCCCTCCCTAGTTTTCCTATTAATAGAATAATCACTCCTTCCCCTATTAATATATACCTACCACATTCCTTAGTTATTTTATATTCTATTTGATTTTTGATTAATGTGTTTATTTATATACTTTTCTATATGTCAACATTTTTTTTATTTCATTCCATGTGTGTAAATTCGATTTTTAAATAATTTACTACATCAAAGACTCATTTTAAATCATTATATTAATCATCAATGATTTATTTTAAATCTAGGGTTAAGATGGATTTTTTATTAGAATCTACAATATGTGAGAATAAATCATTTTTAACCATTTTTTTTCAAATGATCATCTTTATTAGATGTCTACGTTGAATGCTGTCCACCGCAAATCATTACGAAGTATTAGTGTTAGAAGTATTTGTGTAATTTTTTGATGAGATCAAAAAACCATTGTTTCAATATTATAGTATATTTTACCATTTTCTTATTTAATTATAAATTATTTAGATGGGGAGTATATGTTAGAACCCCATATGATGCATTTTTCATGTTCTCGTGAGGTAGATAATAGTGATTTTTTTTTATAAATTCATATGTTTAAATGGATTGATCAGAATATTTTAGTTTCCTTCTGAATTATGATATATTTATTCGTCTAGGATATTTATAAATAATAACAGCCACTTTACATATTATTTTGATACATTTTATTAACGAAAAAAATCCTTATCCATTATTATGATTTAGAGAAATTTTTCTTATGTTTGGGAGGACATGGATTCGTTTCTACCTTGTGAATTTAGTGTATATATTCATTGTTTATCCCATCGAACATATATAATATATAATATAAAATTTATTTATTACTCAAATGAAATGAATTCAGAAAACTCACAATCATCATGAACCAAATTGTTTTGACCGAAAAGTTCATCATTAATGTGCTTCTCAAGAATTTTTGTCTATATTTTTTTGTCCATTAATGTTTTCTAGTATTTCTTCTGAGTGACCATTATAATTTCCCAATAATATGGTAGATCCAAATTGTTTGGGTTAGTGAATTTAATTTTTATTGGTGATGCTCTCTTAGAAATATCTTTTATGGATATCAAGATTTGACCTTATTTATTTTTTTAACATTATCTAGAATCATATACTAATAACTAAATTTTCAGGAGCTCAATGGTAGGCTCATCCAAGATAATTACACCACTGACATATGTGAAGCATGAATGGTGGAGGTGGTGTTCATTATGACAAAGATGGATTCTAATGCAGAGATAGTGGTGGTTTCATCTAATGTAGATATATATTCTGGAATTCCCACCGCCTAAAAATTTGGTTGGGAATATTTTTTATTATGACCTTTCAGTATTTCAGACATATTTATTTAAAATCTAAAAGTAAATATTAAAAATAAAATAAGATTTAATATGATGGATCTATTTATTATGAATTATTTTTATATATACAAAAAATACAATATGTGTTGGATTCATTTTTTTACATCGAGTTTCTATTTTCAGAAATATTTAAATGAATTTTAATATTTAATGATTAAAATTTGATATTGATATATAATAAAATATTCCAAAATTTGTTTTTCTACTGGCATATGTTAATAAAAGTAATAAATTTTTAAATATCTCAATCACTACAAGGACCCAGATTAATATTATTGAAGAAAAGTTGACTATTTAAATAATTCATTTATTTTAATATATTTTAAATGAATATAATTTTTTATTCATTTGTATTATTTATAATAGAGGAATTATATTTATATTAATAGACTTTTTTATTCATAATATAAATTCTTTTTAATTATCAATTTACAAAATATCATTTATTTAATTATTTACTATAGTAAACAAAACTTCTTCTTTGTGAGGAATCTCAACATTTCACAGTATTCTGATAACATGGACGATTTCTTTTATCCATGATGCTTAAACCCGAACATCATCCAGATTTATTTATCATAGTCTTCATATAAAATTCTATCATAGATTTGTCATGTTATGATCCTTCATCACAGACTCATAATTTTGGTAATCGGTCACATTAAACTAGTTTATCTATTTAATGAAATCTATTATTATTGCACTGTATAGTCCATCTTGAAAGATTTTTATCTTCTATATTTCATTTAGTGTTAGTGTTTTTCTCAAATATATCATATATATTTCCTATTATAATCTTATTTTTTATTATATATTTAATTGGGATGTCTATTTTTGATGTTATTATATCATATTTTTATTATTAATTATTTTATATTTAATGTGTTATTATTAGTTGGATGTCACAATAAGGTTTTTCTTTCATTTTCTTTTTCAAAAAATATTAAATCAAATTTTTTCATTACTCAATCTGTTATCCTTATAGCATCATCACCATTTTGATTCGATTATATGCAGGATATTTTAGTACCTTCTTATTTTTTATTGGATCAGAGGGAATTAAAATATTGCAAGATCAAAAGTCTTCGAATTACATATAAGAGACTATGGGAATCAATTCTTATTTTTTCTTTTTTGGTACTTTATCACTGGTTTGAATCCATTATATTTATCTTTTATTTGTTCATTTTAATTTTATTGCTGGACACTCATGTTACATCGAACCAATATTTCTAATTTATAAATATCATTTAATTCTTTATTTGCTGAAAAAATCAAATCCAATAAATAGAGAAATGTTATATTTTGTTGTTTTTTTAATTGATTTTTTCCTTAAATCATTCACATTCATTCATGAATAATTTTTCAAATATTTCCCCTTTTCAAATATTTTTTCTATAATGAATAAGATATAATTTGTTTTGGATTTATATAGGAATATTTTAATTAATTCGTATATCCATAATGTTGACTCATATTGTTGGAAGATGTAGAATGAAACTATTATTTTGAAATTTCAATGCCATGTGTTTTTTTATCTCAAACCATTTGTTTCATATAGTATTTTGTTTTTTTTTGTTATTGACATACCTCATATCTCTCATTTCGGAAATAAAAATTTCTTATTTCAATAAACCATTTCTAATTTATCTAGGAACATTATTATCAGTGTATCCTTTAACAATTTTTCTTGCATGGTCATTCTTGTAAATGATGTTATGAACATCTAGATACATGTAGAAGCATCAAGTTATGATGAATCATAATTTATTTGAAATATTAATTCTATATTTCCTCATATCGGTATATTATAAAATGGAATTTTCTTATAGACTTGGAGGACTCTTCCGGAAAAAGTTTTCCCAAAATGGATCCACAAATGTACAGGTTCCCATAACTTATAAGAAAATTGAAATTATTAATATGTAACCAAACCTCTTTTTAATATTTATATTCCCATTAATGGTATTTTAATTTTGATCATTTATACTATTTAATTCATGTTATATATAATTTTACAAAACATTTTTTTTCTTTCTCGGGGTATTGATAAAAAATATCTCGGGGATACATTTACTAAATTTTGTTAAGCTATATCATGTGAGGATTGAAATTTTCATCTTTCCTTCAATTATTATATTTTTTTAGATTTTATTTTATTCATATCATTTCACATTTTAGTATTCCTATTTATACAATTTACATCCTAATGTATAAAACCATCATTATAGATGCAATATTCCATATTTCATCAATTCATTACTGGACTTTCATAATGAATGATTTTCATTTCGACAAATATCCCCACTGTCTTCTCATTTTATATTATATTTTCATGATTAGGGTTTTACACATTGATTCGAATAGATTTCATTGTCGTTCCTGTTACATGAAAATGAAAATTTGTTTCTATTCACTAATTGGGTGGTTTTAGTTTTAGTATGGGTTATCATTGAAATGGAGAGTGAGAGGTCTAGAGGATTCACGATTGTGAAATTCAATTCAGATATGGAAACTAGTGATTCATTTTTATAAATCGATGTAATAGTCTATATCTATGAAATAATATTATATTTTGTTAGTTATAATTCAATATAAAATGAGTTTTTTGTAATTGATCTATAACTGATTGAATTTATAGAAACATGATGGGAAATATATTCATATAATGTGTACCAATGATAAAACCTTTCCCCATGAGAATTCAATAATAACAGGGGCAGTTATAATTAGGGTGGACCAGAGAGTAGATGTTACGGGTGTACCAAAATAAATTATGACATTGTGGATGCTAGGATCTATGAAAATTATATTTGGGATACGATCCATAGTGGATGTAGAGGTAGTACATATATTGGATAATGTAGCGAATATAACTGAGAATCATACTAGAATATATCAGTGAATTTTTTTAAATTTAGAGTTTATAGTATTATTAATCATATTAGTGAATGATTTTTGAGCTTTGTATGTGGGATTGAGCCTATTGTTTGTTGGATAATCAGTTTCATCATTTTTACTATGTTATTGGATTGATATACTACCTTCATCTTACACTTCCCTACATCCTAGCTATTTGTTGACTACTAATAATTTCTCCCATATTTCTAACATCATTATGCTTTTTAAGGTAGGTTTACATAATGTATAGGCTCGAGTACCTTTGAAAATTGGATGAAGGTAATTTGTTTTTATTTATGTACATAATATCCTATTTTTGGTTTAGTTCAAAAGAGACAATTCAATTTTACTTTAAAAAAATCATTTTGTCCCTTGAAAATAATTAACTGAAACACATTTGTTTGTGTTTTTATATATTTTATTTTTTTAATGATATGGATGATGATTTATTAATATCTTTATTATTAAAATAGTTTTTTGTTTTTATGGGTGTTTTCAAGAGGTCATAATTTAAAATTTTACATATTTTAAAGTGTATTATAAATAAATAAATACTTATAAATTATATTAATTTCCAATGGAATTGGGTATTTACCTTTTTGTAGAAATTTTTTTATTGTGAATGATATAATCCATAATTTTAATAAATTTTTTATAATGTATTATATAATGTTTATTAAAAAAATTAATTTTAAATGGATGAATAATGTTGTGTTATTTTTAAAAATTGATAATATAAATAGTTTATTTTTGGTTTTATTAATGTGTTTTGGTAGAAAAAAACGTTTTGAATTTTTTTATTTCTCTTTTTTATAACATGACCCATTTCGTTATAAGGAGATTCACTGTTAACATCTTCAGAATAAAAAATAGGTGCTTCTAACGAATGATAATTTTTCCATGGTAACATACTTTTTCATTAGAGATGAAATTCTCAATTATACTATTTAGGAAAATATTTGGCAATAATTTTATATTTCAAAATTATTCTGAATATATTGATATTTAGAATTGAGGAATAGTTAATGTAAAAAGGTGTTTCTAGATCATGAAGTTGGATGGATTATATTACATCATTGTTTAAATAGATCTAATTAATAGTGTGTTTTTTTCTTATTTTTCTTTTATATGATAATTGAAGTCATTTTAAAACAGTGGATGTGGTGAATAATATGAAATTATGATAAACATGGTTTTTGTTTGATCAAATTCTATGATTATTTTGAAAAAATAGATAATGTTTAAAAAAAATTTATCCTATATAAAATAGAATCCTTTTATTACATGTAAAAATATTAGGGAGGGAGTTCCCACCACCCAACAATGACAAATGTCAATGAATGAAATAGTCTATAAAAAATATAACCTCAAAGAAATAAAATATTATAATATAAATATATATTTTATTTTGTGAGTATTCCAACAAAATTGATTTGTTTTATTTAATAACACAATAGAGTTTTTGCCTTTGAAATTTATATGGAAGGAAATATATAAATTCTATGAGGCTAGTGGGAGCATGTTTTCGATTGAAAAAGTTCAAATTAAAACTAATAAATCATTATACATACCAAATTTCAGTTGAATGTTTTTTTTCATCTAAAAGTTATTTAGGATATGATGGTATATGAATAAATTAATGTAAAAAGTTCAATTTAATTTTTTTCCCAATTGATGTGAACTAATTTTTTTATTGAAAAGTTCTATGATTAAGTTGACGAACATACGAATTATATGTAAGTATACCCCAAAATATTAATATCATATATTTAGATGTTGCAATGTAAATAAGTTTTAATATTATCTTCAAAGAGTTGAATATAATGATTATAAATCACAAATATTTTGAATCTGAATGTCACCATTATTTGAACAAACGTTCTTTAATCATGATAACCAATGAAACGAGTTTAGTTAATGGATTTTTTAGATGATTATATTGAGATCTTTAATGAACTATATATAGTGATGTCGGGATTTTAACAAAATCTAAAGACATGATTCAAGAATAAAGTCACGTTGGTAATCTGTAATATGATATTGGATTGATGCTCATATATGGTATTTTAAATATTCTTATAGGGTGTTCAGAATATAAAAAACTATCAATTATATAAAAAATACATCTCAACTATATCATTATTTCTGGTTGGTTTAATATATTACACGAAGTTAAATTATAATTATCCTCATAATGAATGAATTTGAGTTATCCCTAACTGATGATAATTATGGGGTATTATCAGTTGTGATGACATGTGAGGATTAAACTTAATTTGGTCTTTATATAAAGATAAGAAATTCACTGATGAGGTGCTATCTGGGATTTCTAGGCAGAATAACCCACTATGTGTACTACATTGAGTTTTATAAACTATGTATTTACTGTACTATATTTGAATGTTACAAATTGAATCATATTTACCTGATTTTTACAAGATACATTGCAAGAAAACCTTCATATATCGAAACCTTTCTTACTCCATACCGTAGGTTGATCTAATCAGGTGGTGGTTGCATATGTTACTCATAATTGCATCGATAAAATATTAACCAATATGAAATTTCTCCAATAATGTAATGATTAATACATATTATCCATCAATTTTAATAGCTTGATGAAGAGTATGACCAATCCTAGATAAGTGGCATGTGATATACTTATCCATTTGGATAGGGGGAATGTGACATTCTCATCCATCTAGCTGATTGACATGTGATTCACTCATCAATTAGGTTATCATATACACTTATAATATATGATTTATAAGTTTAATATTAATTATTTAAATTCTCCATGTATCATTGTCACATGATGTCGTTGGAAGAGGGTTAATATGATTATAAAAATTTTATTTAATTAATTGTCAGATATAGGTATGGTGATTCATATGTTTGATAGAGATCATTAAAGATTATTTTGTTGCATGAGTAAGAATAAAAATTTTCTATATTAATCTATCTAAGTAATATTTTGGATTATAGAATTTATAATTATTTATAATGCTAAATAATCGCATTAGGTTACACAATGTGATGAATAATTTTTAAAATTTCTATAACTATCTAAAATTTTTTTGGAGGTCAATTGAAATGAATTTTACAAACAATGTAATATAAAATGAAAAATATATGATAAATTCACTAAAAGGACATTTGGAGGATATTCAAGTTAGATTTGGGATACGATTTCACAATGTTACACATATAGGATGTGATATAAGGTAACAATTTATTTAAGGTTATATGGAATTAGTTAAAGTGAGATATTGATGGTAATATGACATAAATCTATGATTTCAAAAGGTATAATGTATATATATTTTATACGTTGGTGTGATCAAATCCTTTAATATGTTATACATGAATATATAATATTTTTTTAGCATATGTCATATAATTTGACATATGTAAATCATAAGGTATATTTTACTTGAAATGTTGAAATTCCGAAAATATACTATCATTAAAATATGTTGGTTATTTGTAATATTGTAACATTAATGTACATTCAAAATAATAATTTAATGCTTCTAGTTATCAAGGGATTATTTGATTAGTGTTTATATCTTATACCATTATTGTTTAATTTTTCAAGTAAATGAGGGATCCTATATAAGGAGTCCATGAAGTTAAATTAGGAGGGTGAATTAATTATAATGATTATATTTTAAAGTCATTGAAAATATACTGAATCTCTCTTTTTTTACCACATTTAACCTTAGTTTCTAATAGGCCATGGTTTGATGGATATCCATCCAATGAATTTAGAAATTCATGTAACCCATGGAAAACCTTGGGGAAATATTCATTTTGTATCATCATAGAAATACTCACTAGTAACAATAAAGATATATGGATAAGAATCTAAAATCAATAAATTAAATGGTATTTTATTAATTTAGAGTTTTATTATTTATTACTTGTTTTTTTAATTTTAATTTTTTTAATATAAAAAAAGTTAAAAAAAGGCGTGGGTTCTACGGGTGTGGCAGGCTGAGCATGATGAATGCCCAACGGGTCCAGATAGCCGTTATCCGTGCACTACCAGGAGTAGGAGTAACGCTACCCTGTAAATCAAGTCTCACGTGGTCCCCTGTGATTTAGGAGCCAACAGGCCCCAAGCCTTCGCTTGGGCCGGGAAGCTCTACTCCAGACTTACAGCGGGCGGAGAGGACAACCCGAAAGGAACTCGTACCCACCAACCAGACCCAAGTTCCCAAACCTTTAAGCCCTCTTCTTGAGTGACAAGTCCTCTCTACTAGGCTCAGCTATTATTTATTACTTTAAATACATGAATTATAAAGGGATTATGATGTTTTTATTTCCATCCACTACCTTGGAAAAGAGTTATCTAGCACACATAAACACTTCACCTATTTTTCCTATTTCTTTAGGCACAATGGCAGCATGGTTGGGCCGGTACCCAATATAAATTTTTATAATGATCATTGATTATTCTGGGATCAATGCGACAATGAACACCAGCCTCCACAGAATAGAATCAATGATTTAGATATAGATGGAAGAGGCCCTAAACCATTAGAGAATATTGTTCACATCCTAATTATAATTAATTTATTTAATTTCATAACGAAATTAGTATATGATTCTTTGGTATTTTCTTCATTGATTATATTGATCATCTGAAATGACCCTTTCGGATTGTCTCAATGTGCATTTGGGGATCCAAACCAGAATCCCTCAAGTGGTGATCAACACATACTCTAATGATCTTTGATCGATAGAATTCATACTCCATGTACTATCGTGGGGAAGAGAGTGTCTTTTGTTAGTCATTTTTTGATATCTTGTTCATCATTCATGAAGAACGTCTCTCATTTTTTAGAGGGTATGGAAGATGATTCAAGAGATAAATCATTTAGCTCAAAAATTCTCAATTCACCAGGTGTGTAGTATAGTTCATCACACAATATACTTACATGAATATTTATAAGCATGGGGTTTCTGTTACAATATTTAATTGTGTAACAATAATTAAATACCATCATAACCTTAGAAAAACCCCATGATTTTAATAATAATATCTTGTCATTATTTATGGTTCTCCAACTTTCAAAAAATGGAAAGATAAATAAAATTCTGCATCACAAAAAAATAAGACTGTAATTATTATTTTAATTTTCACCAACTATTTAAATATTTATGTTCATCCTTGGAATTAATTATTTTACTACTGGAACAGCCTTGGTCCACTTGAACTCCACATCCATTTTTGAACACCTGAATAAATAAATATATAATTTATTACCTTTGATAAATATTTCATTTATAAACATATAAATAAATTTTTATTAAGTTTTCAGTAAAATGTATATATATTTTTTACAAAAAACTCCATTGAATAAAAATTTATTTAACTTATTAACTAAATTCATCATGAATAAATCTATTACAATCTCTTAATAATAATATGTAATTCCCCGACCCCAGCTACCCAGAGTCGGTGCATTACTTCGTAACATTGGCATGATCACAAAAGATCAAGTCTCGAAAGACCGATTAGTTTAGTAGCCTTGGAAACACTAGATACATTGGTAAACGTTACATTACATCATAAAGTGAAAAAATAATAACAAGGTCTTCATAGTCCACACTCATATCCTCTTCTGACTATCCCTGCAGGTCATTCCTAAAATACTTCTTTCACATCCTGGAAAATATTATAACATTGAAAGGGGTGAGCTCAGATGCTCAGTAAGGATAACAATATAGCGGATGCTTTCATCAATAAACATAAACATTTAAGGTAATTTATAACTAAAACAAAAGAATTTTAAACATGAACTTCAACATAATATGGAAAAAGTAAAATGAGATAATTCCATTCACTTCTTCACATGGATATTCTACTGGTCGAATAATCACATGCAATATCAATAACCACTTTCATAATGATGGAATGCATAATGCTAGATATTCTGAAACATTTTGTCAAGGCCTCGGCCAAGACGTCTAAAATGATTAAGGCCTCGGCCAAAACCATAAATCAAATTGGGAAAGGGCCATGGACAATTCCAAGTCTAGTTGTCTCATGAGACCTACCGATGCATCGAGGAGCTATAGTGGGCTCCACCCGTCACTTATTAAGTCCAATGCATTCCTCATATGAATAGGTTTAAACATATCATAAACCATAACATAATCGTATCACATAAAACATGCATAAAGGAAACATAAAATTTCCACATTTCAATCACAAGATATCAATACAACACATTGATATAATAAAAATGCTGTCAAAACCATTTTCAATACCAAAATAAAAGAAAAGTATAACATGGTATTTATTTTTCATTAAAAAAAGGTATGGCTTGTAGAGGAAGCTAAAACTCAAATAGTGGTCACGGCGGCGGATAAGTCGTTGTCGCCGCATACATACGAAAAAAACATTCCCTTTTGTCGTTTAGTAAACACTTCGTATAAAAAAGATTCCTTTTGAATATATGTAAAAGTCAAAGGGGTTTATACACCGTATAAAAGAAATTTGTGTATAAAACCAAATATGCCTCAAGGAAAGGAGATTGAGATGAAGTCCTTACAAAGATCATTTTTTTAAAATAAAATAGATATATTATGTGTATTCACTATAGTTACACATAAGGAAAGTAAAAATACAAAATAAGACATAATAATATCATGACATAATTTGAAAGTAGGAGATTAACCCAAAAAATGGATGTTAGGTTAAGAAGTTACCTTACCTTGTGTCCGACTTGATTCGACCGTTATTTAACCTCCTGAATAATAAACAAGAGTTAATATCGACCATTTTCAATTTCATTATCCTTTTTATATCACTTATTACAATGTTATGAACTTTATGTAATTATTTAAGTTAATAACGGTCGTTTTGTCAATTTTTGGTACTTGAGTCAACAATAAACTTCTTATAATTACAAGTTGTTTATGTGGTAGAATATCCATTTTCTCCAGAATGATATTCATGATTTATATTTCATATATATCATATATATCCAGTATATACATTAATTTATAATATTACGTAACATTTATAGGTAAAAATGAAATGCACCGTTCATGGAGACGGTAAGCCGTACGTACGCATGAACGCTACTTTCATTTCTATTTCATATTTAATGGAATGAAGTCATAATTATATAAAGGTATAATATAGTTCCAGTATAATATCATATATAATATCATTTACTCCATCCTTTATACATCCCACATATGGCATTAACGATTCACATCACTTTGAGGGGGCGGTAGTCCGCATTTCCTAAAATGAAATTATCGCGTTTACCCATAATGGAAATCCTAAAGTATTCCATAAATGAGAAATACAGAAGCATAAGTAAAACATAAACATATTATATATCATATATAAATATATTTACATCTTAATGGCCACCTTTGAAGGTGTTATATGAGTGTTGAACAATCATCATTTCGTGAGGGAGAAATTCGCCATCCACAGAAACCGTATGTTCTTTAACCATTAGATGTAGGTGTGTGTAATTATAGCTCTAATCCTTATTATAACAACATCCTAGTATATTAAGGATACTGGTGTTTTTACAAAAGAAATGAATACAAAGAGTTTTGGGGGTTGGAGAAGAAAAATAAAACAAAACAACATTAGAGAAGACATTACCTCAAAATCGGGTAACTGTTTTTGATTTGAGCCAAATGCTTCCTTGAAAAGAGTTCTGACCAAAGTGAGGCTTCTAGGAGTAAGAGGGGGAAGTTGGGAGAGTATTTGTGCAGAGTTTGGCTGAGCCAAATGGCTTGAATGTGTAAATGAGGTGGGAGAGGTGGGGGCCTTTTATAAGTGGAGAGGAGGGGCACTCTTGGAAAGTAAAGAAAAGTCACTTTATTATAAAATGAGTTTCGGATTTTAGAGGTCCCACACTTATAGAATTCGAGGATAAGATGATAAGGGTTCTAAATCTACTCATCCAATAGTTTTTTGACAAGTGTACGCTTTGGATTTTACATTATCTTTCCATTTTATTTAAATCTTTAAATAATGAGGTCATCGCTACATCATCATAATGTCATAAATAATTTAATTTATTTAATGTCTAAAAATTATAAAAAAAAAATACTATGATGTTTGAAATCTTTGTAGCTTTCTAATGAATATATATAATCAAAATTTGGACTTCTCTAACCCCACTTAAATACTGTTTTAGTAAAACAACTCATTTTGTGTCATTTTAATTTTAACATTAAATAAATATATATTAATGTCATTTTCCAACCAAAGTGGCTCCATGGGGTCCCCAAGTTGACCCATGGGTTTTCTTGGTCGGCCATTACTCATCCAATAGAAGTAGGACAAGTGTCAAGCTCATCTCATATTATTAAAACATTATTTTTACCTTAAACTACACTAATTACCTCTAATTGCGATTAAGAACTTAAAAGTTACTATTCACAAAAAATTATTTTAATCTCATTGAACCACATTTTACTTCTTAATGAAAACCATGTATGTCAGATTTTTGAAAATAAAATCACAGAAGTGGTAATATTTCATTTAAACGAAAAATCATTTATTTAACTACCACTTAGTGGTTTCACTATTCATCAAAAATTGAAGTTTTTCAGAACAATGCCAAAATTTCACCCTAAGCTATAATTGATATTCCGAATTCAAATATGATATCTATTTTACAAAATTCCAAACATATAAGTTGCATTAATTAATTTTATAATTAATTCCCGCTGTCACAACAAATAGCGTGTTTTTATGAAACAATTTATATCAAAAGATTGGCAATTGTTTATGTCCAATTTCAATGTTAAATTAATTCTAATGACCACCATTGGATAAAATTGTAAAAATATATTCTAATTATACTTTAAAACCACTAAATAGTATAATTTATCACTATAAATTATTTTGATTAAAAAAGTTGTTTTTAAGTAATTTTCACTATTCATAAAAAATTGGAAGTTCTCAGAAAATTACAAAAAATTTAACTTTGGATAATTTCGATATTACAAATACAAAAATGAAGTCCATTTTGAAATATAAAATTTCTATAATTGTAAGAAGTGGTTATTACTATTCATAACGGCTACTATGATTAGTCGCGGTGTTTTAGAACTTGAAGTTGCGTACAATGCAAGCTATTGCATTATTGAATGAGAAGCGTATCGTGGAAGCTCGGGGTTTTACATTCTCCCCTCCTTTAATAAATTGCATCCTCGCAATTTGAAATTTTTCTTTGAAAATAAAAGGTTGAAAAGAGGAAATACCTTTGAGGAAAACCCCCATCGGAAATAAGGTTAATAAATATATAACATTAAAAGAAAGCAAGATAAGTACAAAGGTCACCTGATATAGCCCATTCTAGGATTCTATGAAAATATGGATATGGAGGAGAAACAAACCATCAAGGTCTGATGGAGAGTTATAGAAAACAGTATTAGGAGAAAGTTTAACTACAAGAAAATCACAAACTTGTGCTTGGTTAAACGGTCATTGAATCCACTATTGGAAAAGTTAACCGACAACATTTTTGTTTTAAGTTACCTTTTATAATGTTGAGGAATTTATTTAGGAGATTTACTAAGAACGTAATGGAATATACATACTTTTTATGCATACTTTCATTCATTAATAATTTTTTACCACAAACCCAACTTTTACTCCAAATGGTAACGGAACTCAAAAATATTCAATTTTTCCTAATTGTATAAGGTTCCAAATGTTAACACATACCATTTAGATTAGTAAAATTATTTTGTAATAACCAGGGACTTCCTGTAGGCTAGTGGTAGGAAATAAAGGCCTGTCGCACTATGGTTGTGGGTTCGATTCCTGCAGCTTTGTCCGACGCGACGAGTTATTCCCCACCCTGCAGGATGTCCATTTCCTAAAACTATAGTATTATAATATTCCAAAAATAATCTTCATAAATTTTTTAACCATAAACAATACTATCCAAAGATCAACTTAATCCACTCCAACCTTTATAGTTATCCAAAATACCTCTGTCCAGACTTTCTCTATAAAGTCTCTTAATTCCAAAATCAATTTATCAGATTCCCCAAACAAAGTATAGTTTCTCTTATTGTCACATAATAATCATATTAAAACCTTACTGAAATCAACAAGTACTGTAGTACAATACTTATATATATATCACATTATTCTAATAACCAGAATATAATCCATGAGTCCAAAAGAATCAATACATTAATTATTCCGCTTCAACTGTAGTAACAGCATAAGATTGTCCTTGATCCCATGACGTTTTCTGAGGTAAGTTTCCCTGACGCTTAGGCCATTCATTTGCATAATGCCCCATTTCCCTACAATTGTATCATTCAACATTGATAGCCACTTGCTTTCCCTTGCAATCACGTGCCTGGTGACCTTTTTCTCCACATTTATAACAAACTCCCATTCCTTTTAGGCAAGTACCAGGGTGGTTCTTCCCACAATTATCACATAATGGAAAATCCTTCTTTCCCTTTTTCCCTTTATCTGTCTCTTGTTCCACCATTCTCTTCTTCTCTTGCTTTAATTTGTTGTCATAAGACTTAGAGAATTCCTTTTCTGTCTTGATAGCACATGAGACAATATCATCGTATGTTGAGAAAGATTCTGATACTAAAGCTCTATGGAGAAATGGTTTTATCCCATCAAATAAACGATCAATCTTACCTCTTGGGTTACGTATATAATCTGCAGGATACCTCGGCAACCTTGTAAAGTTGGCCTCATACTTTGCGACATTCTCATCCTCCTTTTGTCTCAGACTCAGAAATTTCCTTTCCATATCTGCTCGATGGTCACGAGGAAAGTATTTTTCTAAGAAAAGCTCTTTGAACTCCCTCCATTCCATATTCGATAAGTCATCATCTTCCTTTGTATTTTGAATCAATGACCACCATTGATCGGCATCTCCAGTGAGACGGTAAACTGACATGATAACCTTCTCCCTTTCGCTACTCCCCAAGGAGTGGAATATTTTCTAAAAGGTTTTTATCCATTGCTCAGCTAATAACGGATTTTTACACCCATTAAATGTTGGTGGTTGTTGCCTCATTAAGAGGTCTAACATTGATCCTCCACGTTGTGGATCAGGGTGATCCATACGAGTAAGGTTATTATTCATAACCTGAGTGAGTTTTCCCAGTATGGTAATAAGTTGATCAGCACCAGTTGTATCTCCATATCCACAATAATTATCTTGAGCAGGAGGGAAATCCCTATACAGAGTACGTGCATTGATATGGTTTCCATTCCTTCCACTAGGCGCCATTTCTAAACAATGTCATAAACTATATTAGTTTATGAAATAAAATACATAATTCTATATTTGTAAAACACTTTACATAAATTGAACTATTTATGGATATAATCCATAATCATAAAAAGAAATGTTTTCTTTGAGGAAGTATATACTCATAACCCTTCATAGTGGTTTGTAAAAAAAATGAAAATTATCCTAAGCATATCCCCCGGGAGTGTCGTAACCAAGAGTGCAGCAAGGCCCGTTGTCGTGCAGCAGTTCCCGTTCGAGTCTAGCTCAAACTGGTGTTTTCGGGTTTTACCCCTAGGTACATCTGTTCCAGAGCCGCCTCTACCTGCTCGTATCTAGATAGGTATGTATTGCTCGGAAAAGTCACAAAATATCTATAATACCAAAATTTTAGGAAGTTCTCCTTTACTAATCCTTAAAGTCTATCTTCGGGCTATGTGCTCTAATTAGAGTTTATCTAAATCTAGCCTCCAAGGTTAGTACTAAACTACCTCTGATACCAACTGTAACGCCCCGACCCCAGGTAACCAGAGTCGGTGCATTACTTCGTAACATCGGCATGATCACAAAAGATCAAGTCTCAAAAGACCGATTAGTTTAGTAGCCTTAGAAACACTAGATACATTCGTAAACGTTACATTACATCATAAAGTGAAAAACTAATAACAAAGTCTTCATAGTCCACACTAATATCCTCTTCTGACTATCCCTACAGGTCATTCCTAAAATACTTCTATCACATCCTGGAAAATATTAAAACATTGAAAGGGGTGAGCTCAGATGCTCAGTAAGGATAACAATATAGGGGAAGCTTTCATCAATAAACATAAACATTTAAGGAAATGTATAACTAAAACAAAAGCCTTTTGAACATGAACTTCAACATAATATGGAAAAAGTAAAATGAGATAATTCCATTCACTTCTTCACATGGATATTCTACTGGTCGAATAATCACATGCAATATCAATAACCACTTTCATAATGATGGAATGCATAATGCCAGACATTCTGAAACATTTTGTCAAGGCCTCGTCCAAGACGTCTAAAATGATTAAGGCCTCGGCCAAAACCATAAATCAAATTGGGAAAGGGCCTCGGCCAATTCCACGTCTAGTTTTCTCATGAGACCTACCGATGCATCGAGGAGATATAGCGGGCTCCACCCGTCACTTATTAAGTCTAATGCATTTATCATATGAATAGGTTTAAACATATCATAAACCATAACATAATCGTATCACATAAAACATGCATAAAGGAAACATAACATTTCCACATTTCAATCACAAGATTTCAATACAACACATTGATATAATAAAAATGCTTTCAAAACCATTTTCAATAACAAAATAAAAGAAAAGTATAACATGGTATTTATTTTTCATTAAAAAAAGGTATGGCTTTTAGAGGAAGCCGGAACTCAAATAGTGGTCACGGTGACGGAGAAGTCGTTGTCGCCACATACGTACGACAAAAACATTCCCTTTTGTCGTTTAGTAAACGCTTCGTATACAAAATATTCCTTTTGAATATATGTAAAAGTAAAAGGGGTTTATACACTGTATAAAAGAAATTTGTGTATAAAACCAAATATGCCTCAAGGAAAGGAGATTGAGATGAAGTCCTTAAAAAGATCATTTTTAAAAAATAAAATAGATATATTATGTGTATTCACTATAGGTACACATAAAGAAAGTAAAAAATACAAAATAAGACATAATAATATCATGACATAATTTGAAAGTAGGAGATTAACCCAAAAAATGGAAGTTGGGTTAAGAAGTTCCCTTACCTTGTGTCCGACTTGGTTTGACCGTTCTTTAACCTCCTGAATAATAAACTAGAGTTAATATCTACCATTTTCAATTTCAATATCCTTTTTATATCACTTATTACAATGTTATGGACATTATGTAATTATTTAAGTTAATAACGGTCGTTTTGTCGATTTTTGGTACTTGAGTCAACAATAAACTTATTATAATTACAAGTTGTTTATGTGGTAGAATATCCATTATCTCCAGAATTATATTCATAATTTAAATGTCATATATATCATATATATCCAGTATATACATTCATTTATAATATTACGTAACATTTAGAGGGAAAAATGAAATGCACCGTTCATGGAGACGGTAAGCCGTACGTACGCATGAACGCTACTTTCATTTCTATTTCATATTTAATGGAATGAAATAATAATTATATAAAGGTATAATATAGTTCCAGTATAATATCATATATAATATCATTTACTCCATCCTTTATACATCCCACATATGGCATTAACGATTAACATCACTTTGAGGGGGCGGTAGTCCGCACTTCCTAAAATGAAATTATCGCGATTACCCATAATGGAAATCATAAATTATGCCATAAATGAGAAATACAGAAGCATAAGTAAAACATAAACATATTATATATCATATATATATATAGTGACATCTTAATGGCCACCTTTGAAGGTGTTATATGAGTGTTGAACAATCATCGTTTCGTGAGGCAGAAATTCGCCATCCATAGAAACCGTATGTTCTTTAACAATTAGATGTAGGTGTGTGTAATTGTAGCTAGAATACTTCTTATAACAACATCCTAGTATATTTAGGAGACTGGTGTTGTTACAAAAGAAATGAATAAAAAGAGTTTAGGGGGCTGGAGAAGAAAAATAAAACAAAACAACATTAGAGAAGACTTTACCTCAAAATCGGGTAACTCTTTTTGATTTGAGCCAAAGGCTTCCTTGGAAAGAGTTCTGCCCAAATTGAGGCTTATAGGAGTAATATGGGTAATTTTGAAGAGTATTTGGGCAGAATTTGGCCGTGCCAAATGGCTTGAATGTGTAAATGAGGTGGGAGAGGTGGGGGCCTTTTATAAGTGGAGAGGAGGGGCACTCATTGAAAGTAAAGAAAAGTTACTTTATTATAAAATGAGTTTCGGATTTTAGAGGTCCCACACTTATATAATTAGAGGATAATATGATAAGGGTTCGAAATCTACTCATCCAATATGTTTTTGACAAGTGTACGCTTTGGATTTTACATTATCTTTCCATTTTATTTAAATCATTAAATAATGAGGTCATCGCTGCATCCTAATGATGTCATAAATAATTTAATTTATTTAATGTCTAAAAATTATAAAAAAAATACTATGATGTAGGAAATCCTTTTAGATTTCCAATGAATATTTATAATCAAAATTTCGACTTGTGTAACCCCACTTAAAAACTTTTTTAGTAAAACAACTCATGTTTGTGTCAATTTAATTTTAACATTAAATAAATATATATTAATGTAATTTTCCAACCAAAGTGGCTCCATGGGGTCCTCAAGTTGACCCATTTGTTCTCTTGGTCGGCCATGACTCATCCAATAGTAGTAGGACAAGTGTCAAGCTCATCTCATATTATTAAAACATTATTTTTACCTTAAACTACACTAATTACCTATAATCGCGATTAAGAACTTAAAAGTTACTATTCACAAAAAAATTATTTTAATCTCATTGAACCACATTTTACTTCTTAATGAAAACCACGTATGTCGGATTTTTGAAAATCAAATCACAGAAGTGGTAATATTTCATTTAAACGAAAAATCAGTTATTTAACTACCACTTAGTGGTTTCACTATTCATCAAAAATTGAAGTTTTTCAGAACAATGCCAAAATTTCACCCTAAGCTATAATTGATATTCCGAATTCAAATATGATGTCTATTTTACAAAATTACAAAAATATAAGTTGCATTAATTAATTTTATAATTAATTCCCGCTGTCACAATAAATAGCGTGTTTTTAAGAAACAATTTAAATCAAAAGATTGGCAATTATTTATGTCCAATTTCAATGTTAAATTAATTCTAATTACCACCATTGGATAAAATTGTAAAAATATATTCTAATTATTCTTTAAAACCACTAAATAGTATAATTTATCACTATAAATTATTTTGATTAAAAAAGTTGTTTTTAAGTAATTTTCACTGTTCATAAAAAATTGGAAGTTCTCAGAAAATTACAAAAAATTCAACTTTGGATAATTTCGATATTACAAATACAAAAATGAAGTCCATTTTGAAATATAAAATTTCTATAATTTTAAAAAGTGGTTATTACTATTCATAACGGCTACTTTGATTATTCGTAGTGTTTTAGAACTCGAAGTTGCGTACAATGCAAGCTATTGCATTATTGAATGAGAAGCGTATCGTGGAAGCTCAGGGTGTTACATAATATTTTTTCTATTAATTAAATTCCAATATAATTTAACAAAGACCACCAAAAACACATAGGTTGTGGCCCTCTTGGATTATTTCTCATTAGAATTAGATTGGATTTCCTAATGAACAGGTGTACTATCTATCAATGGGTCAAGGAACCCATGATAAAGAACATAAAGTCACAAAAATTACGTCCACATACAAACAATCAATATGTAATATAAACCCTTTGTCTCTATATCTCACCAAGAAGGTGTCATTATAGTGTCATCAAACTTTTTTCTTGATACAATATTTTTTATCTACCTAAAATAAACTCATTGTTACACCATGGCCATGGAAAATAGCATGAAATTTCAATTTGAATCAAAGGATTGATATATAAACAGCCAGAAATGGAATGGTCGAATCCTTCCTTGACTTATCCACTAATAACAAGCCACTCATGACAGACCCAACTTACCCTACACCCCACCAACTGTACGCATGATTATTTTTGTTAGAAAATCAAAGTGAGAATGTCATGACATGTATTAATGAAAATATTAATGTATACAGATCTTTACACATTATCGCAGATAGGAAAAACTGATGACACATAAACATGGGGAATATCATCTTGCGGGGCTGTTCTCAAAATCTATCGTCTTCGAGATTACAATGTACATATATCATGAGATAACGACTCGTCTGCATATGACTACTCACCCCTGACAGTCTCTATACAATGTGCCCCATTATATTATGTCATCCAACCAGAAAACTATTTTTAATAATATTTTCCTAGCACAGTAAGGTCCTCACCATAATAGGGAACGTTTATATCCTTGTTAATGTGAAAAATACTGGAAGACATTATTATACTGTAGTTAAGTTGAAAATGATTAATATGTAATAATATATTAACTATTAAATATATTAAATTTCATGTAATCAAATTACAACCATTTGGTTCTGGAAAACTAGCTCTTAAAACCACCAACATTAACTAAAGCCAGCGGCATACACCTTTCATTCTGTTATACCTCACATGATGATCATCATTTTGCTGAGTCAAGGACATAGTCAAGGGGTCCTTAACATTTTCTTCCAAGTAAATACTTCTAACTCCAACATCACCTCAGTAAAAAATTACCTCAAGAGATTATACTTCTGTTGTATGTGTTTCATCCGCTAAGGTGAACTTGTCCCTTTTGCGAGATCCACCACAAATTTCCCATCACAGTACACTGTGATGGGATTATTACTGCTATATATTACATCTAGCTCCTATAGAATCCTTACATCCAAGTTTCTTCTTTAGCTTCCTTATAATCTCTAATATATTCGAACTATAACATAGATTTTTAGACCACAATCTTATTTGTGCTCTTCTAGCTCTTTACACCTCCAAACAAAGTGAATATGCATCTTTTTTGGAAAGTCATTATATCTTGATAGGTCTAAAAACTACAACATTCATATTCTTTAATGATTAGTTCCTAATAACCTTTATAAACATGGAACATATCCTTAGTATTCTTCAGACACTTAAGGATAGTCTTGACTACCATCCAATGGTGGTAACCTAGGTGAGCTTCAAATCTACCTACCACACTAAATTTATAAGAAACATACAGCATAGAACATTGCACGGAATAAATTACTAACCCAACCGCTGATGTGTATTGATTACTAGCTGTTATCTTTCATTCCTAAGGGGTTTGAGGACACATTTTCTTGGAAAGATGAATGCCATGTGACACAGGAAAAAAATCCTCTCTTCCAATGTTACATACTAAATCTATTTAGTATGTTATAAGTATATGTACTTTTACCTAACCCCAAAAATATCTTAGATCTATCAAAATGGATATTGATCCCCAGAATATATAATACATCGCCCAAGTCCTTAATGGATAATCATTTATTCAACAATTCCTCAACAGACTTTAAGACTGGTATCTGTTTTCCAATAAGTAATATGTCATCAACATATAATATAATGAAAATGAATGCACTATCACTAATATGATTGTACACATAAGGCTCAGATTCATTCTAGATAAAACCAAATTTCGTTATGGGTTCATCATAATGAATGTTCCTAGACATAAATTATTTCTTTAATCCATAAATGGATTTTTTTAAACATTGATATCTTATTCACATCATTTTGTGTCATAATCCATTCAGGATGTGTCATGTACACATCTTTCTCCTGGTTCTCATTAAGGAAGGCTGTTTTGAGATCCATTTTATAAATATCATACTCATAGTAAGTGGAAATGTCTAATAGTATTCTATTGTACTTCATTATTAAAAAATTTTAAATGTTTTTGTCATAGTCCATGCCTTGATGTTTCTTGAACCATTTTGCAACCAGTCATGAAATATAGGCACTGACTTGTCCATCCATGTTTAGTTTTGTCTTGAATACCCATTGTCAACTAACATTCTTTGCATCAACTAGGGGATCTACCCAAATCCAGACTTGGTTTTGGTACATGGTATCCATTTTAGAATTCATGGATTCATTCCACCTGGAAACATCTATTCCACATACTACTTCCTTGTTGGCTATATGATCATTATTATCAACTAATAATGTGTCACCATCCTTGTTAACTAGAAAAACATAATGTTTCGGTTCTCTAACCTCTCTTGTACTCCTACATAGTTATTGTGTCTCTGGATTAGTTCTTTTTTCCATACGACATTGTGGAATATGTTCCTGTACCAACTCTTATATAACTTAGGATTTGACTTCATTTAATTCTATCTTCCTCCAACAATCTTTTTTTGAGATGTTCTCCTTCTCAATAAATTTTGTGTGTCTTTCCACTGTAACATTTTTTGTGAGGGGTTTTATAGGTAATATCACCTTGTTTGCATGGGATTTCTTATAACGGTACACATTATTCTTCAAGGTGAAAGTTTTTTACCTGAAGAGTCCTTAAAAATGCATCGCTTCCACACACATGTAAATTAGTTTACTTTTCTTTCATTCCACACCAATAATCATATGCAATAAAATTTATCAATTTATTTGGTACATTTTTTATTATGTGAAATGATTTTTGTAATGCATATCCCAAATTGGATAAAGTAAGACTCTCTTGAATCATCATTGATCACACTATGTCTAACAAGGTGTTGTTAATCTTTTTGCTCAAACCATTCCACTAGGTCATATTAGGATGCGTGAGTTGGGATATGATCTCAAACTCCTGTAAGTAGTAAATGAATTTTTGATTAAGATACTCTCCACCTCAGTCTATTCATAGTTTCATAATCTTATTACCAAAATGGTTCCCAACATCATCCTTGCATTCATTGAACTTATCAAAATAATCCAACATATCCCTCATTAAGTAGATATATCCATATCAACTAAAATAATTTGTAAAAGTTATTAAGTGTGAGTACCCTCCTCTAGATTAAACTGGAAATGGTCCACACATATCGATATGAAACAATAATATAAGTAATTTATCCCTTTAACATTTCCCAATATATGTGGCTTTTGTCAATTTTCCTTTTAAACCTGCATGACATACACCAAGTGGTTTTAGTTCGACAGAATATAAAAATCCATATTGATGTAACTTTGTCAATTGTTTCTCATTTACTTGACATAGCTAGTGATACAAATGTTAGGTGTGGTTTGAGTCATATAAATTACCTTTGGTATCAGTTTCCATTACGTGTTTTGCGTAATAAAACATGTATAGACCGTTGTATAAATGTTCCCTACCAAATCAAATGCTATCTTTGTAAAACAAGCAAAATTCATTTCCAAATTTGAAAAAATACATTTTTATCTAATATGGATATTGAAATAATATTTTTAGTAACATGAAACACATAATAATAACCCTTTAACACCATGATTATCCTAGTTGGAAACATGAGCTGGTAGTCCCTGATGGACTCATCATCCAGTCTAGCTTAATTGGTTACTCATAGATCTAAATCCCCTTGTTCAATATTCAAAAATCAACTTGGTTATTGTATTTGGATACATATGTGAGCAGTATAAGTGGTATATAATACCCAATTTTTCAAAATAGATTGATTACACTTGATAACAAATGCACATGAATCATCCATTTTCTCTTTAGGTTAGGTGTAGTTCCTCTTCCAATGGACCTTATTGTCACATGTGAAACAAATAACTTCTTGTTCCCTTTACTCCCATTTGGTCGTCCTTTTCTTGGATGGGTTTCAAGATGATTTGGGCATAAATCTCTTTGGATTTCCTTTCCTTTTATTCACCATAAGGATAGAAGGATTTTGATTCTTATTAAAATTTTCCACATGAAGAATTAGGATAAGAAGATCAGATAGATACTTATCAATGTTTTTCATATTAAAATTAATAACAATGTTGGATAATCTCTGAGGGAATGATGCAAGAATGAGTTTCGTGCCCAGTTATTTGCGGTGTTTAAACCCTAGAACCTCCATGAACATTATGTTTCCAATGAGCTTTAATACATGAGGCCTAACTGGGGAAGACTCTCCATGATTACTCTAAAAAAGTTACTTAGAGATCTCAAACAGGTCATTCATTCCCATCTGCCCGTAAAAACCAAATAGGAGCTCGATCTTGATATAATAATTCTTGTTTTCAAGAGACTTCCTGATTTCAGTAGACATTAATGAAAGCATCAAAAATTGAATGTCAACCACATCGTTAATATGATTCTCATAGACAAGAAATTCATCATCACTCACCTCTTTGGTGGGAGGATCAGGTAATGTTGAATCCAACTTGTAAGACAGCCTTTTATGGAATTAAATAACCTGAAGGTGTTGAGACCATTCCTGGAAATTACTACTCGCAGGTATGGTTTCCTTATGAAGAATATATAACAGGGATTGTGTGCTTATCGAGCTTTTCATTTTTATTCTACAATTACATAAAAATATCATTAGAACTTTATTGATAATATTTTATGATAAATAATATATTAATATATTTATGTCTCTCATTATTTTATCAAGTCCCAATGGCAGTCATCATTGAACTTGTAATTTATAGTTTCCATGAAATTCTAGTGGAAAGGATCAATATTTCCCTTGGCATTTCCCAAAAATATATTAGTTATGACATTTGAAGGTATTACGGTCGGAATGTCTTTTTCAATTGTGGGATTTCACTCCTTTATCTATTGAGTGGACTCCCCAATCCTAAAATCCGTACATTGTATTTCCTCAACTATTGCCTCCAATATTAAACCATGCCAATCAAGGTATACTATTCTTAATGTAATATGGTTATGTCAAACCAATACCTTTCATAAGGGATTCCATTATAAAATTAATTTTTCTAATAATGATTGGTCAGACACATAGTTATGTTGGGGTTTTCCCTTAATCATATAACGCAAGGCTTAAAAGATGTGTTTCCAAGAGAATGTGAATAATGCGCCATCAGATCCTCAAATTTTGGAATCTTTTCCATTTAATCCTGGTCCCTCGTCTAGAATTGTGTTCTCCCTTTCTATATCTTAGTTCTACAGAGGAGGGATGGAGTGAATCTGTCTCATACAAGGATGCCCTTCTTAGTCACCAGGGCTCACAACGTTATGTTTTTCCAGAGACCCGACCGATTATCTTGTTGATCTGTAGGGATGATTCTAGTTTGATGGTGGACATTCTATCGGAATCCTAAGATGAAGTGGTTGAATGCCTCTAGAGGACCCTTATCACACATTTGGGTCCAATAAATCCACCCATTTCCGTTTTCAAGATTTTTTTCTATTATTGGGGTCTTTTGGATACAGTTCAGGTGTCGGTTATTCATAGGAAATCATTTTTTCTTAATTCTTGTATTTGAGGCAGACATTATTCATGCATCGTGTAAGGATCTGAGGATTATGGGTTGATAGAGATTTAATTTGGCTTGGTGATCCTTGAAACTTCATAAAGGTAATGAAAGTGCTCATAAAAAGCTGTGAATTTCTCTACCAGGTTTATCACTACTGTTTCATAATGGTTCCCTAATCAAAGCCATATATTAATCTCTCAAGGGATTATTGTGTTTTGATGACAGTAAAAACAGCCATGTATTTACTTTAGTGGTGCATATTTCTGTAGAGATTGACTTTTCATTTCATTTTCTAGAAAATATTTCATTAATAGTTAAGGATTATCTTTCGTAGAGGCAATGTATTGTATATCCTGTACTGCCATGGTTCTGGTCTCGCTGCTCCCATCATGGTCATTCAGTGAAAAATTACAGGAAGGAGAATCATGTTGATCAAGGTCACCCTTACAATGTCTAGATCATTAAAGGCGTGCCTAGTCCCAATGGTACCCCTAATGATACTTAGAACATTTGTTCATCTTTCGGTGAGAGTCAGGATTATTCATTCAGAGATGAATCTGTTGGGTCAAATTTACAAATTGTCCTAAGTGTTTCTTCGTATTCATCCATGGTGTAGAGTACGTGGAATTTATTTTTTAAATCAATGCCTATTTCATATACTCTTAATCACATAACTTTTCCAGCTATCAAGATCTACTGGGCGATGTCTAATTGGATTTTATCCTTTCCTTATTCAATAGATATTACATCCTTGTAGAATATCTTCAAAATCATAATTTCTTCAATGATTGATCTTATTGAAGAAGTTCAATCTCCTGACGAGTCAGGTGATCACATGTCAAATGTGTTTGAAAAAAAAAATTCAAAATAACAATGGTGATCGATCTTCGTATAGTTAATTGAAATTAAGGGCTTCACAGAGACATTCAAATTAAGCTTCTCCAATAATTTCTATTTCTCCTTCAACCAAGGGATTGTGCGCTAGATAAAAACTTCAATCCATCCAAGAGTTCTTATCCTCTATTCCTAATATGACCATGGTGCAATGGCCAAAACCAGGTCATCATTGTGTCAAGGATTCCGATCATAATTTGGAACAATCGAGGCCTCAGATCTCAGGTGAAGACATATTTATTAGCCATGGAAATTATTAAATCTAATTTTATTATTACTATTGTGTTGGAGAATAAACAACATAAGTCAATGAACAATGATTTTCCCTGAAACATAGAATGCATGTGTGTATGCATACTGATCTAGAAAATAATCATATATGGATTCTCTAGAAAAAGGATATGAATGCGGATTTGGTAAAAGATGGAGATCAATATATTATGGTGAATTGGAAGATGAGCATTCATTGTCTTTTCATCTCATTTGTGTATGGAAGCACTGATGATAAAATGATAGAATCTATATAGATGTATTGGAATGAATTTTATCTGGAGGATTACCCATGGATTATAGGAGAAGATTTCAAAATCATTTTGGAACTAGGTGAGAAGAAAGGAATGGGAGTTTTTTCATGTGTGGCCAGCAAGATCATTGTGTATTTCATGGAAGGTAAGGTTCTTTTTGACATTGGTTGTTATTGAGATCATTTTACATGGTGTGACATACAAAAAAAATAGTCGACATTGCTGGAGTCATCCGGACCATTGCTTAGTGAATACGAAAGCTATCTCCTAGTTCCGTAATGATAAAGTTGAACATTTTGTTTGTGGAGTCTCATACAACTCAAATTTTCGTGTTTCATTATCGCCTCAGGAATATGGTAGTGAATGTTTTCGATTCTATGCTCATTGGGTTGGTTTGAATGGATACCATTAGCTTGTTGGTGACTGTAGGAGGTAGCCTATTTAGGGATTTTCCTGGGATGATATTCACAACATGTTGAGGAAACTCAAACATAAATTACAATGATGTGTTACAGAAATTCCTCATGTTGATCAAGATGTGGTTTTTCTTAAAAAGTATTTTGAGCAACTGCAACTAATTCTTCAAGGGGCATGAGATGATATGGTCTTCGAGGACCATTCTATCAAGAAAAACATGGTGGAATAATTAATACAGAAACAATATCTCATTTCTTGATAATGTTCGACGGTGAAATTGATTCATGAAGGAGATCAAAATACATCATACTTTCACACATGTATTAATTTTTGAACGTAGTTTGTTAAACCTAATATTCATTTTGAAGATGGATCATATTCAGATGAAATAAATATGGTTGAAAATTGGGGGTTTTTTATTTTAAAAAATTTACATGCAGGTCCCAACCCTTGTGTTGCTAATAGTTATCCTAGTTGTAATGCAATAAAATTGGAGGGAATTCCTAACATGATGTCCGACCATGATGATGCCTTCATGAAGCGATTCCTAATGATAAGGAGAGTTATGATGCTATGATGAACCTCAACCAGGAGAGTTCTAAGGGACCTGTTGGATTTCTGGGATCGTTCTACAGAGGGTCATGGGAGGTGATTGAGGCTGATATATCTATGGCCACTCATGAATTTTTCTATGGTGGCTTAATTCCAAGAGAGACAGGTGCTATAACTCTCGTAATGATTCCAATTATGTATGATCCATCTTCCATTCATGACTACAGGCTAGTAAGCCTGTGTAATTTCTTTAATAAAATTTTATCGAAAATTGTCAACTCACCTCTGTCCATGTATGTTAATTGATGGATATCTTTTGAGAAACAATTTTTTTAAAGGATATTCTATTCAGGGAATGGTTGTCATGACCAACGTGATGATCTGGGATATTAACTTCAAAACATGTGGATCCAACACTTAGTATGGGACCCATTAAGAATCATTCTCATAGGAATTTGCTGAGATCACCTAATGTTTGAGAGTATTGTATAGCAATGGGTAAATAAACTAAATAGAAATAACATAAAGTCGCGGTAATTAAATCCACATGTGAATGATCACTTTGTAATATAATCCATTTTTATCTATAACACATCAAGAAGGTTTCATTATAGTGAAATCAACCTTTATGCATGATACATCATTTTTGACTACATAAAATAGGCTCTTCATTACACCATGGTTGTAGAATTTTTACTGATGGTTCTATTTCAATCAAAGGGTCAAGATACCATCTTCTATAAATGGAAGGGAAAAATTATTCATCAACATATACATTAATAAAATTTCACTCATGACACCCCCAAAATACCCTATATCCCAACAACATTCAGTGTAAACATTTTTAATCAGTAAATCAATGAGCGTGAGTCGTGACACGTATAAATGATAATCATAAAATCCTAGAATTATTAGACACTATTTCTGATATAAATATCTAGAAACACAAAAACATATGGAATTCCTACTGTAAGGTCAATTATCATAATCTCTCATCTTGAAGATTAACATGTATGAAATTCATGAGAGGAAGTCTCATATGGTTACGAGTACTCTCATATGAAGTTCTGCATACTATGTGTCCTGTTATGGTATTTCATCCAACCACAGATCGATATTAAATAATATTTTCATATCACATAAAGGTTCTAATCATAACAGGGAACTTCTATGACATTGTTAATGTGAAAAATACTCCAGGAAATTATTACCCAATAGTTATGATGAACAATGAACATTATGTAATATGATGATTAATATTTAAATATTTTAAATATTAATGTAATTGAAGTACCACAAATTGGTTCGAGGAAACAAAATCTCACACACTCCCACATAGACTAGAGATAACTCCCTATGAAATTCAGTCCGCTAAACCTCATATTATGATCATGTATCTTATAAGTCACGTATTGTGTCAAGGGGTCCACCACGTTTTCGTGCGTGAAAATATTTATCACTACAAGTATACCAATCTAAGAAAAATACCTCTATTGATCAAACTTCCAAATTATGTACTTAATCTCCTGATTTGATCATGGATATTTTTTCAGATCCACCGCTAATGTATTTTCACCATACATTGTGATGGGATAATTACGACTGGGTAAGACATCTAGCTCCGGTAAAAAGTCTCGCATCCGAACTACATCTTTGGATGCCTTGGAAACAATAATATATTCTAACTCTGTTGTCAAATTTATGACAACACTATACTTTGATCTTTTCCATCACACTACACCTCGATTAAATGTAAATATGTATCCCTATTGCGACTTCATGTAATCTTGACCAGTCTGGAAAATAGCATCTATATTTCCTCTAATGACTAGGTCTCATCTCCTCCATAAACCAGGAACATATCCTTAGTATGACTCTAATAATTTAGTATAGTCTTGACTTCCATCTAATAGAGGTCACCTAGGTTATGTTGATATCTTCCTGTCACACTCAATGGGTAGGAAACTTCTAGCCTAGTACATAGCATGGCATACATGACTGACCCAATCATTGATGAGTATAGAGTCCTTGCCATTATCTTTCTTTCTTTATGTGTCTAAGGACACATTTTCATGGAATCAATAATTCCATGCGATGTTGGAAACAATCCAATTTTGGAATTTCCCATACTAAATCTCATAAATATCTTATTAATGTATGTTAATATACATAGTCCCAAAAATCACATCAATATATTATGATAGATTTTGATCGCAAGAATATATGTTACCTAGATCATGTATATCATGGAGAAAAATTGATTTAACTATGACTAAATAGACTTTCATACTTTTTTATCATATCTAATAAGTAATATTTCATCATCATGTACTAAAATAAAAATCACTACACTCCCACTAAATAGTATGTAGACACAAGGATCACATTAATTATTGATAAATCCAAATTTTTTATGGCTAAATAAAAATAAATTTTCTATTAACTGGATGGTTTCATTAATCCATAAATGTATTAATGAAAGTCTCATATCTTATTTCCATCATTTGGAGTCATAAACACTTTAGGTTGCATCATGTAGAAATATTCTTGAAGGATCTCGTTAAGTAAAGCTAGTTTGACATCCACTTTCAAAATCTCATAGTCTTGTTATGAAAAAATGTCCAATATAATTTTGATGGATTTAAGCATTGCAACTAGTGAATAAGTTATTGTCTTAGTCAATGCCTTGTCGTTGCTTGAATCCTTTTGCAACCAGTCATGCCTTATAGGTATTGACATGTCCTTATTTTTCCACTTTCTTCTTGAAAACACATTTTCATCCCACATGATTTACATCAAAAAAGGATCTACTATAATCTAGACATGGTTTTGGTAAATGGAATATATTTCAAAATTTAGGGATTCTTGCCACATGGAAACATCTGTTCCATATACGACTTCCTTTTAGGTTAAAGGATCATTATTATCAATTAATAATAAGTAACCATCTAGAGTAACAATAAAATCATACAATTTCAATTCTCTCACCTCTCGTGTATTCCTATGAAGTTCCTGTGTCTCTGGAATACATCTTTCTTCTCGGGGGATTTGTGGAATCAATGCCTATACAACTCTTGTGTACCTTGAGCATAAACTTCATCAAATACTATCTCTCTCCCACCATCTCTTATGGAGATGTCCTCCCTCTGAATAAATATGGGGTGTCTTTTCACAATAACATTTTTATCTGAGGGGTATTATAGGTAATATCCCCTTATCTCCTCACGGTATCCTATAAAGATATACTTTTTTCCTTGGGGTGAAAGTTAGTTACCTGAAGAGTCTTTAACAAACACATCACTTCACCAAACATGTATATTTGATAGCATGGCTTTATTTCCACTCCATATCTTATATGGAATTCCATTTATTGATTTACTTGTAACATGTATTAGTATGTGAGATGTTGTTTGTAACGAATATCCCCAAAAGGATAACATAGGCTCACATGACTCATGATTGATCTCACTATGTCAAAAAAGGTGAGGTTACTCCTTTCTCTCAAACCATTCCAATGGGTCATGTATGGATGATTGAGTTGGGATAGGATCCCGAACTACTGTAAGTAATTAATTAATTATTGGTGAAGATATTATCCACCTCGTTCTGAGCGGAGTTTCTTAATCTTCTTACAGAGATGGTTCTCAACATCATTATTGTATTATTTAAACTTATCAAAATAATCTGACTTATACCTCATTATGTATATATATCAATATCAAGTAAAATCATCAGTAAAAGTAATGATTTATGAGTACACTATTCTTGCTTTAAATGGAAATGTTCCACACACATTTGTATGAACCAATTAAATAAACTCTTTAGAACATCACCTTTCCAACTAAATTGGTTGTTGGTCATTTTACCTTTTAAACATGCAAGGCATATGCTGAGTGGTTTTAGTTTTAAAGACTCTAAATATCCATCTAGATGTTTCATTTTTCATTGTTTCTCGTTTACATGACTTAGAAAGTGATTCCAATGTTGGATGTGGTATGAGTAATGTGAAGTTTCATTTTTATCGATTTCCATTACTTGGTTTGTGTAATACAAAACATAAAAACTATTGTATAAATGTGCCAAACCAATACAAATTTTATCTTTGTAAAAAAAGAATCATATATTTCCAAACTAGAAAAAAATTTCATCTATATCTAATCATGATATAGAAATAATGATATTTAGTAACAGATGAAACATAATAACAACCCTTTAACACCAAGATTCACCTAGTTGGAAATGTGAGGTGGTAGTCCCTGATAGCTACAACATTGAGTATGGCACTATTGGATGCTCGTAGATCTGCCTCCCCACAGTAAATCTTCCTGAATCAACATGGTTCCAATATTTGGATACATATGTGAGAACCAAAATCTATATCTAATACACAATTTTTAGAAAATTATATATAAAATTTGATAAAAAATGCCCCTAATTCTTCCCCTTTATTCTTAGGATGGTTTCACTTCTTCTTCCATTAGCCCTAATTTCCAAAGGTGATACAAACAACTTCTTGTTCCCATGGATCCCCTTTGATATTCCTTTTCTTGGAAGGATGTGAAGATGCATTGGGATTAATTCCCCTTTCCTTCCATTTCTTATTATTCAACATAAGTACAGAAGGCTTGTAACTCTTCGTAGCTTTTTCCACTTGGCAAATGAGGATAATATTATTAGATAGTGGGTCTTAAATGTTGTTCAAATTAATGTTAACAATGATTACGAAGAATCTCTAAGGGAGTGATTCTATATTTTGATCAATGACCAGTTATTTGGGGAGTTTATATCCTAGACCTGCCGAAGCTCAATATAGCCAATGAGCTCGACTACATGAAGCCCAACTAGGGAAGCCTATTTAATATTACTTAGAAAGAGTTCCATGGAGATCTAAAACCTTTTCTATATTTCTCTCTCTTGGTAAAGAACATAGAGGTGCTCGAGCATGTTATAAGAATCCATGTTTTTGTGAGACTTCATGAGCTCACTACAAATTTATGAAAGCAACAAGCATTGAAAGTCGACCACGTCATTCATATGTTTCTCATAGACCCATAATTCCTCATCACCCACCTCTTTGGTAGGAGGATCATGTAATGATGAATCCAACACGTAAGACATATGTTCATGGCTTAGAAAAACCTAAAGGTGTATAAACCATTACTAGAAGTTACTACTAGTGAGGATGTTGTATTTATCAATAATTGATCACTGGGATAGTGTGGTTGACGAGATTTTCATTTTTATTCTACCAATAAATGAGCAGATCATTCATATTTTCTTGATTACATTTTATGATAAATAACAAATTAATTTCATTACGTATCCCACTTTTTTATCAAAACCCAATGTCCCTCAACATTGAACATTGAATGTCTAGTTTCTATGAAATTCTAGTGGAAATGATCCATTTGTATCTTCACATAACCTCGATAAGGGTTGGTCAATCTATTTGATGATATTTTGGTGGGATAGTATTTTCCAACTGTGGGATTTCATCTCCTTGATCTGCTGAGTGGACTTCCCAATCCTAAAATCCTGACATTGTATTTCCTCAAATCTTACCTCCAATATTACAAAAAATCTAGAAAGAGATACATCTATTGATGTAAAATATTTTTGTTAACATGAAAATTTTAAAAAAGATTTTCCTATATAAAATCAAGTGTCTCAATAATGGTTGGTAAAACACATAGTTTTAATTATTATTTCACTTAATCAAGTAACAAAATACATGGTTTGACTTAATATTTTATTTGAAGGATATTTATATCTTACGAGTATATTTCTTATTATCATTATCACATGATATTTAATATTAGGTAGAACATACATAAGTGATTAACTGAGTCTTGATAATATGTACGAATAATCCTGGTTTATTTTAGTTCCATTGTGTATGCTGGTTTAACAAATTAATTATGTGATCATGTATACACATATATATTGATAAACCATACAACTAATATAAATAAAATAATTCAAATGGAATGATCATGAGATTTCCTATTTGTTAATTTATCTAGATATTCAAAAAATAACCACGACCTAGGGGAGATAAATAATTGACCATTTTGGATTCTGTTTATAGAATTCCACATTTTTATCTCTATATCTCTTGATATTGGATTGTTCTCGGCTCTTGCTTGAACCACCTCCACAAGCATGGGAGTTCCATCCATTTAATATTATTTCAAACTCAAAAAAAGTGAGGGGTAAAATATGGTTTTACATATTAGACACCATGGGCACACATGCCCTACATATTAATGAAGAGAAGGCTCACAAGAAAAAAAAATTAATTTAAATAAATAAATTAAATTAAACCACCCACATACAATGTTCGTAGACTAGCTTAGGATCATCAATACATGCAATGATATATACACATAAATAAATCATGAAATCAATTATTAAATTATTCTTGTTTTAGAAAAATCGTGCTTGAATTTTTTAATTATCATCTTTAATTAATCTATCATTTAATCTTAAACCCTTTTCTAAATTTTGTTGAGATTATCATCCATCGTAATTTTAAACCAATGAATTCATTTAAAATTATCTTTGTACGTATGTTGTACCTTGGAGGAAACCAAGGTATCTCTTGTTCATAACTACCCATTGAGTAGAAATGAACATTACACATATGTAAAATTAAACACATATATATAAAATGCATATCATGAGTTGTGCCTTAGATTTTTGCATTCACCATGGTACATGTCTCAGGGGTTTTTATAATGTGATAATACATTTTAATGAATCTGCATAATTTGGAAGAGTACACGACGTTTACTAGTGTTTCCCATCCATTCAAAGTACACTATCGGGGATACTACATGCAAATATAAATTGGAAATATTTAGAGTACATGTCATGTCCAGTGAGGCACACATCGTGTAGTATCCATGTTACACAATCTCTTGTCCAGAAATCTATGTACGGGGTACATGGTCAAAACCTTACATGAAGAGACTACACTATGTGTCTAGTGGCCCACACATCGTGTAATCCAGAATTTATGTGCAACCAGTTCCTTGTCAATACGTGGAGTCCTTAAGACTTAAAAAACTCTAATGACATGGCTTGGTTTCACAGACCATACCCGTTGCAATGAACCTTGACTACATGAAATGTACTTAAAAATTGACACGGTGTGTTTTAGTTTTTTATGTCCACGATCCTTTTCCAACTCTGGATGAGATCATATATATTATTTTATTGAAAAATTCATGAAAAGTACTTCTTTGTAAGGTGAATATGAAATGAATGAGGATTATAGAATCTCAATATTCGGATTTGCAGAAAGATTAACTTGAATTGAAACCACTAAATTATAAAATACATAAATCCACAACAAAATATTTCAATAGTTATAAACAATGATTTAACTACACTGATACAACTTGTAGGTTCCAGGAATAGTAGGATCGCGGATGGACCAACACCCAAAATTAATTTTTAATATGATCAATGATCATTCCAAGATCAATATGATGATAAAAACCAGTCCCCATGGAATAGAATCACAGATTTAGATATAGAAACTATAGGCATGATACATTTATAGATGATATTGAACACCATGTTTATAATTAATTTAATTAAAATCATAATTGAAAATAATACATAAAGATTCGATATTTTCTTTAATGATGATGTTGATCATCCAGAATTCCACTTCTATGTTGTCTCAATGCGCTTGCGAGGATCCAAACCAGAATCCCTCTAGTGGTTATCCACACGTGCTCAGGTTTCATATGATCGAGACCACTCATTATCTGGGTTCTAGCGCAGCGAAGTGAGTGTGTTGTGTTGATCGTTCTTGATGGTTTGTTATTCAGTGTTGAAGATTGTCTCTAATTATTGAGAGGCGAGGGAAGAGGTTTTGAGTGAGAAATTGTTTTTCTCAAAAATTCTCAATTCACAGGGTTTTTTGTTTTGTAAATGGAAAAATAAATGTATGTGCATATTTATTGATAGGGGAATTGGTTATATTATTTAATTACATAACAAAAATTAAATACATTCATAACCTTATAAAAAACCCAGGTTTTAAATAATAATACCATGTTATTATTTACAGGTCACCAACTTGCACAAAATTGTATTATAAATAAAATTCATCGTCAAAATGTAATATTAGTGTTATTATTATTTTATTTTGTTCCAACTAGTTAAATAATTTTTTATCATCTTGAAAATAATTATTTTACTACCGAGCCAACCATGGTCCACTGAAACTCCACTTTTATTTATTAAACACAATAATAAATAATTTATTTATTTATTTTCAAAAAATAAATATTTTATTTACAAACTAGTAAATAAATAATTATTAAATGTTCAATAAAGTAAATAAATCTATTTTACTCACAATCTAGAGAATAAATATTTATTTAATTTATGCAATCACTTTATCTTGATTAAAATTATTCCACTTTCATGAGAATAATATTTATTCAATTTGTTAATTCAAATAAAATTTAACCAAAACAACCATAAACCCTTACTATGTGACCATATAGGATACTTTTTCATTGGAATTAGACTGGCTTTCCTAATGTCCAAGTGTATTTTCAATAAACAAGTTAAGGAACCCATGAAAATTTACCTAAAGTCGCATCAATGACATCTTGATAAGAATACTAACTGTGTAATATAATCCCTTTGTCTCAGTATCTCATCAAACAAGTTTTTTGATAGTGTCATGAACCTTTGTGTTTAATATATCATGCATTGACTACCTAAAATAAATTCGTTGTTCCACCATGGACATTGAATTATAAGCAATGTTTCTATTTCTATCAATGGTCTGAGATATCAACTTCTATAAATTGAAGTTACAAATCCTTTCTCGACTTATCCATTAATAACATGCTACTCATGACGCGCCCAATATACCATACATCCTGCCAACAGTCTGCGTGACATTTTTCATTTGTAAATCATTGTGTGCAATTCATGAAAGTGATTAATTATAATCATAAATTCTATGGGTCATTACACATGCTCATAGATTGGAATATCTGATTAAACAATAACATGGGTAGTTCCATCTAGCGGGTCTCTTCTCGTAATATATCATCTTGGAGATTACCTGGTACAAACATCGTGAGAGGAAGTCTCATCTGCTTACGAATACTGGCACATGACGGTGAGTATAATATATGTCCCATTATAGTATGTCATCCAACTATAGAACTATATTTAAGAATATTTTCATAGCACATCAAGGTTATCATCAGAGCATGGAAATACTATGGAATTGTCAATGCGATAAATAATCCTGGACATTATTACACTATATATATGAAGAAAATGAAAAATATGTAGTAATATGTTTAATATGTAAATATATTAAGTATTCACGCAATCAAAGTTCAACCAATTGGTTATATGACACTGACTCTTACACCCTTAACCTATTTTTACATAATTTTTTTATCATCAAAATAAAATATTTTTTATTTATTTTCTATCGAATTGTTAAAGTATATAATGAGTCATTTTTTCTTTTATTAAATGCTGGAGTTTTTCCCTAGAATTGAATATCTTGGTACATGATTTTTTGTTTTCTTCACTATTTAAGTGTTTTTATCACATTATTGTCAATATTCTTCATGAAATTTTTATGTGATAATGTCTTAAGAATATATGTCTCACTAAAACAATATAAAATATCTCCTCCATAATGATATCCTAGAGGAGGCATGACATTATTCTTGAGTATTGTTCTATATGTTGATGATATTATTTAGAGGGACACAAAAAATTCTAGGTTTTAAGGTTAAGAGGCTCATTATACATTAAGACACCTTCCTATGGTGTTCTCCCTTCATAATCAGCAAGTTAATATGTTATAAAAAAAAATTAAATTAACCCTCATTTCCATGTGACATTGAACATTCCGTTATGTTAACATGTGTATTGATCATTATTATTTAACATTATCATTTATTGATGTCATGACTATTTTTTTAAATATTTATGAAAACCATGATTTCATATTTTCATGACGAGGTATGATATGTTGGATGAATCATTAGTTATATTACATTAATGGATAAGGTTAGAAACGATTCACCCCTTCAAAATATGTTGATTTCTCAGTCCCTTTGATGGAATGAAATTTCCTACATAAATCCATGCTCATGATGTTCGGTGGGAAAGTTCAATTATAGAAAGTCAAAATAAAATAAATCAAGCATATATGTTGATGGTACCAAGATGAATCTTTTGTGATTTTTTGGATAATGAAGTAATATTACACATTAAGCATTCATAAAAGGTTGGACATTATTGTGATGTAAATATATTTCTCTATGTTTTTATTTTCATGTTTCTAGATGATAACCTTCAACATTAGTTGGTTATAGGATGTGCTACTAAGAAATAGTCTTAGAGTGTCACACACTATCATTATTTTCAATCTCATTTAAATTCTTCAATTGAATTTACCAATTCAAAAATAATAAAATTTATTTTGGTTTGGTTGAATTCCATAATCTAACAGGAAGTTATTAGAAATAAAAATTGAATTAAATAAATATAAAAAATATTAATTGGTATCTTTAAAGAATATAATATTTATAATATTTTTCATAGAATAACGAAATGAAATTTATTTATTAAATAGTAATTATTAGGGGATTCTTAAGTGTAGATAATGGAAATATAACTAATCCTAATGGTCAGATTGTAAATAACATAAATGATTTTATATATATTCTTATATATTATTCACATGTAAAAAAATTAATAATAATATTATTATTATTAAAGTATATGGGTTAAATTATAAATTAAAATGATGGAATTGTTTTGGTGTAAAACGTTCCAACCCGAGACCATCCATAATAATTATATATTTTTATATATTTTTCATATCTAAATATATCTTTTTTACAAATCAAATTATATCAAATTATATATAATAAATTAGGTGTAAAAACTGATTAAGTGGGGTTATTTTAATCTATAGATAGAGATCAAGAGATATATAGTTCTCTCATCCCATCCAATCTCAAACCAATGACAAATAACAATGATTTTGTCCACTCTCGAGAATAAATGTACCATGATAAAAGATGAAAAACATGAGAGGTTAATATCAAATGTGAAACAACATTTAGATTCAATGATATCATTAAAATGTTGTGGTAGAAATTTGGATCATCACTATAGAGATTTTGTAGTTAGATCCCACAATACAGTGATTGTGTGATGATATATATTCAACCAAATAATAAATAAGGTTGGAATTATGAATTTATATAATTTAATATATTTTTATAAATTAATAATAAATTAAAATTGAAGATCATTATATTTTGGTACTTCTGTATTATTAATTTCATATAGAATATTGTTTTCAATTGAAATTACATTTTTCCCTTGTAAAAAGAGCTCCAATTTTAGGATATACCCATGGTTCCATTTTTTTGAATAGGATAGAGAACTGTTGGTATAGTCATTTAAAATGGTTCTCTAAACCATTGGTTATAAGAATACTAGGAATGGAGTATAATAACAGTCTATAGATAACCATTTGTAAAATGTCATCATAATTTTGGTTTAACCAATAGTCCCATGGTAACTGTTTCAATAGATGTTCCCCTATGGTTTTGAACTGTTGGGATTAGTCAATACCATTTATTCACAAATAAATAATGGATTAATGATATACTATCGCATTTGAAAAAATTGTTATAGTCTCCCCCTTATTCCAAGTACAACGACACCCCCACCCTACCGACATAACCTAAAAAAATTGAAAACAGATCAGCTGAAAAAACACAACCTTCAGAACCTACAAAAAAGAAGCAAGTCAAATGCCCATGAAAATCTATACCATCATCCCACATGAGTTAATTTGCTAAAATATACATCACCAACCAATACATAAATAATAAAAACATAAGAAACCAATTAATTCATTCAATCAGTGATAACACACATGAAAAAATCACATATATTCATTCAGAATATATAATCAAACATAAAATCTCATAATTATTGGTCAAAATATAATTGATCAATCTATCCCAGATGACCAACCCAATCATTAATGTCATCTTCATGGTCAACCCTAGCCTCATCCTCCTCCTCGACCTCATCCTCATTATCACCCTCTTTCACACCATATTCATATCCCTCTTCGCTTTCCTCTTCCTCACCATCTCTATCTCAAAAAGAATAATCCTCTCAACTGCCACTAAAAACACTACCATGTGTACTCTATAACTGACACATCTTCCAAATTTGTGCATTGTAATCTGCGATGGTATCCGGTGTATGTGATGGACATAAAACTTCCATAAATTTCATAAATTCATCATTGGACCATTGATTACATTCATAATCCCCTATGATATTATATCGGGCCTTTTCTTCCTATGAATAATATTATGATGGCCATTCATTAGATTTTTCAAACCCATAGCTACTAAAACCGGCACATGATGTTGGCTAATATCGCATCTGGACAATAATATTCATTTGATGACAAAATACTATACAATAGTTCACATCTCCCTAAACAAGATGTAAGCGATCATTTTCGCTAGATTCGATAGTTTAGTGCTCATCAAGGGCCTCTAAAAACACTTTTAAAAATATAAATCGACCTTTAAGTTACCAAATATATAATAAAATTTGAAATCAAAAAATTAAAAATTATAATATACTCTTCTATTGTATTTTTATTGTTCTCACATATATATTTTTTATCTTTACGAAAAACATTTTCTAAAGGAACACATCCGTAGATATTAAAAACCTACCTTTACAGTGAATTATAAGTTTTAAAACATAATTAATAATAATTTACGTATAATGAATCTCATAAAAATTCAAATGGATTTTAATTCAATATGATTTTTAAATGAATCAAATATGGTAGATGAATTATATTTTAAAAAATAGATAACATTCAAGGGTTATATCTTAAACCTCGTTCAATTAAAAATATCACGTATGTGATATTGGTATACCATGGAATGATAAAATGGTTTAATGAATATATAAAAATGGAATATGAATATTTTTTTATCTGAAGAGTTAAGACATAGGAAACATAATGATATATAAGATAACTTAATGTGATATAGTCCACTAAGTAGATTTAGTTAGCTTTGTAAATAAGAAAACTCATATGATGGAATAATTAAAATGCACATCCATAGTCTTGAACCTATAGTGGATTATTTTCATTGTTAAAATATATTAGGACTCATCCTCATTCATTATAAACAGTTTTATAAATTTCATACATTTGGTTATATTATATAAATGATCACACAAAATCTAAAATATTGAGAGCACAAGGTTTTTAGTTTATAAAAATATAGAAAATGGATCAAATGGATTTATTTATGGTTCATTGAAAGAAAAAATATTAAAATGAGTCAACAACCATTTTTAAAATATTCATTTGAAAAATAAAAAGACTACTATTGAAAATAAACATGTTTGTGGGACATCTACTCTATAAAGATATTTTATGCGTGATGTACTGTGAAGGGGAATCCTCATTACGTTTTAAACTAATTAATCATCAAATAATTATCCATATGTTTTCATATATAATGGTTATATGAATATGTATATTTTATAGAGTAATTAATAGATGGATCAAAAAATAGAAGATCAGTAATGGGTGAAGATAAAATAGAAAGGACAATAAATAATGAACATAAATTTAGTGTTATCAATCATTTTATTTCATTCTAATGTTTTCAATTTTTATTATAATTTAAATTATTTAGAAATAAAACTATATTATAATATTAATCAACTATCATACATGCTTCATCTAATGGTCTTGTGTAGTTGTACACCCAAATATGTGGAGGTATTTCATAATTTCCTTCTTTTCTTCCTGGATCTTCTTGAAAAATAATTTCTATAATATATAACAATATAATATTTCAAGTCATAGTAATTTTCATTACAATCCTTTATTTTGTTTTAATACGTTGAACCCAAAACTTTTTCAATGAGAAATAATTTCCCAAAAAGTGTCTATATGGAAGACATTCATGATCAGTGAGGCCTCTAAATCTATACCAAGTATAGCACAATTTCAACTACACAACACATGCTTGTATTATTTCCACATATCACCTAGTTCTATGATTCGTTCTGTTCTTATAGCCTCTCCATAAAAAAATTAAAATGAACATAGAAACAAAATGTTAATATGAATAAATTATATAATAAAATAACATTAAATATAATTATTTTATTTACCCATATTTTCACAAAAGAATTTTCCTTTAATTCATTCGGAACTTGTCTCTAGGAGAGTGGGTGGATGTGAAGGATGAACAAATATTTGGAAAGAATTTTCATAAAACTCCTATAATACAATAAAATTTTTACAACCATTTAGTTGTCCTCATTGTACTCAAGCACGAGTTGTGGGTTTCGGTTTCACACAACATTAATTTCTTATTCCCACACCTCCAATTGGATGATAAAACTATTATCTAAATAAACTAGTATTATATCAATACATCAGAAAATAATTATTAATTATGGAATTATTTTTTTACTAAAGTTCTACTAATACACTCGAGGAAGGAGGATCTGTGAGTGGTGTTAGGTCCCAGGCTCGGAAGGAGAATCAACCTATAAATATTTAGTGGGTGCCAATGTATATTTAGGAGTATTAGTGAGATAAAAATACAATGAAAAGTGAATATAGAAGCTTGAGGAGTAGGAAGTAGAAGGAATAGTAGATGTTGTAGATGGATTTCAAAATTAATAATTTATATCAGGAGTGGGATTCATCATTGGATAAGGTAAATATATGCATTGAGGCTTAGTTGAAAATGTTCATGAAAACATGTGTGACCTCAATATCCCAAGATTCACTAACGAAATTACAGGATCAAGAGGTGTGTGAGATGGTATGGAATTAGGTGGGATGTGGTGTGATTAGGTACACTGAGTGGATCATGTATCTCTAGTAATACCCTCTCATATCATTTTTTTGAAAACTGGAACAACTATTATTATTAAAGAGTGATTATTTCCTAGACTGCAGATACTAATTGAAAGTTAAAAATAGTTAATCACGTGAAATTATATCTTGTAGATATATATATATATATATATGAAAAAATAAAAATAACTTATACCAACTGAGGGAAACCCATCAGTCTCATTCTTAGATTATTGTTTTCATCCATTTTCTTCATATATCATCATTATTTTTTACTTCTATAGTTAAATACAAATATATAAATAATTATAAATCCATAACTAATGATTCATCCCAATAAGAAATGTGACGATAAATGGATTAATTATAGAATAAACTTTTTTAATACAAATACATGATACATTGTAATAAATAAAAAAATTATATTTAATGAAATGAATATAAAAAAAATGTCCTAGAAAAATCAATATATTCAAATTAACATGTTAATCAAGGGTATTATATAGTTTGAAACTATTTTCATCTTAGTCCAGTTCAATTTTTTTTATGTTATTTGGTTTATTTTAATCTATTTATTATATCGTTTTTTCAATTTTTAATTAGGTAATTTGGTTTATTTTGATAATTGATTTTGTTATTTTTCCATTTTTATCTATCTTGGGTCATTTGGATTATTTTTTGAATTAGTAAATTTTTCAATTTTTCAGTGGTTTTGATTTTCATATGAACTAGTTTAAAATATACCATTCAATTCATCTAGTTTTTTATTCAAATTTAATTGGTTAAAATTTTTTTTGGGATTGGATGTCATGATTACAAATTATTTCAAGGTTAGAAAATGAAACATAAAGAAAGCCACAACCCCTAAATATATAAAATGCATATGAATGTCACGCTGGATACAAAATATTTGTAATCAATAGTAATAGAATATTAATTGTACCAACCTTATCAACCAAATTGGAGATAAAATAAATGAAATGAGAAAACATATAGCTGATTCTATTGATATCCCACCATGACATTGGGTTCACAATCAACAATAAAAATTCAATTGTTGATGTAATGACATATACAAAATGGATCAGGGCTAAAGGGATCAGGGTTGGTGGAAATTCCATCATCACTATTCTCAAAAAATGGTCTTCATATTACATCAATAATGACACCAAATTCAGGTTGAAGGTGATCATTGACCGAAAAAAACCTGATTCGTCATCGATGCTAGTACATATGGTTCATATATAGCAAGAGTCTAGGTCATGGAAATAACTCAAAATCCACAATCAAAAATAAATTTTCCATGACTCATCATTCTATCGAACCACTTTTATTTCATCAGAGTGACTCGACCATGAGAGTATCAATCTAGTATTCATATTTTCTCAACATCTATATAAAAAGATACATTTTTAATCAAGTCTTACTATCTGATCCATCGACATAACATTCTATATTAGTAGTTACCATCACACCATCATGTTGTTCTTTAATGTTCATTTCTATTTTAGTGATATTAAATTTATACACATTAAAAACAATAGATTTAATTAAAAAAAACATAATTAAGAAAAATTTCAATTCTATTTTTCATTAGAGATAAGGTCAATAAGAAAATTCAATTTTTTAACATATAACTAAATATTATAGTTAATTAAGTATTGTTTTTATTCAATTGTTACATTAATATTTCTACATTCAATTTCATCTAAGTAGAAAACTATTTTTTATGTAAAGACACTATTCATATTAGAGATAAAGAATGATTCTTTCTGTTTAAATTTTTTTTACACATTGGGGGAAATAAGATTTTGTGATGTGTCATTTGTCAGGGGTGGATGACATGTCACAAATAGTTTATCTGCAAAGATAATTTTTGATGGGTACCTAGTACCATAAAAAATATATTTAAAAAAAGTTTTTTATTATGAAGAATTACCCAACATAAAAATAGTCTATAGTGAGCTTTGTTCTCCAAAATGCAAGAAGTGTATTTTAAATTGGTGACTACACCCATCAAAAATAGTATAGCGGTTTTTAATTATCTTTGACAGGAGTGTACTCTCATCAAAAATAGTATGTCAGTAAGTTAGTAATTGAAACTGGACATGTAACACCCCAAACTTAGTTATCCAGAGTCAGTGCACTTTTTTAATACATTTATATGATTACAAGGAATAATATCTCGAATTATAGATCTATTTACCAGTCATGGAAGAAAAATTACATATGTGAACATTACATTACAATTAAATTTATAAAAAACAAATATAACATTTTTAAAAAACCATTATTCACTTAGCTTTTCCCTACATACTGATAATAAAACACTAAATGACATCCTTGGAATATAAACAATGTAAGGGGTGAGCTCAGATCCTCATTAAGGGTAAATAATTCAGTGGAAGATGTCATTAATAAGCATAATGTTTTAAGGAATGATGGATAATAAATTCAACAACCTTTTAAACAAAAACATGAACATAATTTGACAAGAAGAAATAAAACATTAAAATATAAACATTCCCCTAAATATTCTACTTGTTGAATAATCAAATGTAACAATTATCCTTATAAAGATGGAAGACATTACTCTGGACATCTTAAACACACCATCATGGATTCAACCAAGGAAAATTAAATAATTGCGTAAGACATTAGCCAAAACACAAAAATAATTGTATCATGAGACATACTGATTCATCGAGTGGATATAACGGGCCCCGTCCATAACATTCAAAGTCCAATTAATTCCTCTAATGGATGGGGTAAAACATAACCAACATAAACAATCATATTAACAATAGCATATGAAATTTTAATAATTAATCCACAAGCTATGAATGATATCAAAATAGAACCTCCACAATAAAACATACCATAAAACCTTAAATAAAATATGGAAGATTTTTTCAGAATATATTGAAATTAATTAATCATAAAATTAAACAACAGATGTTAACATACATGAAAATGATCAAACAAAATCATTAAAACTCTTTTAGAAATATCATTTTTTACTTCGAAGTCAATTGAAATCATATGTACTCAAAAAAGATAACATTTTATTTGATATTAACCTAGTAATATTTCACAAGAAGATTCATAATGTTATGGCATTATAATTGTGGAAAATATCCTCTCATTCCATGTAAGTTAAAAAACATTCTTTCCTTAATTTGTTAAATGGTCTTTTAGTACCTCGTTTTTAAAATGATAGAAATATTCTATTCAAAAATAATTATAAAAGGTATAACATTGATATAAATGAATTTGAAATTTAGTCTAGGAATATAAGTATTATTTAGAAATACATGTATAATAATCATGGATGTGGATGATAAATATGTCCTAATAGATACATACATATAAAAATATCAGATAATAATGAGAGTGAAAAATTAACCCTTACCTTATAATTTCTTTTAGACGATGATGCGTTAAACTAATATATAATGTATTAACATTCTTACTAAATTATTCTGGTATCACATACATGTTTATGATATCATATATGATCCACTTATATCATTTTGTTAATAATATTTGAATATTACAATTATTTTGGGTATTAACTCCATTGTTTTCCTATTCATTTCTTGTTAAGTATGTCTAGTTAATTATGAATAAGATATATTTTATTAAAATAAATAATTATATTAAGTTATTTAATATTATTTTTACTTATAAAATGAATTTTATAATCATTCTTAAATGGATAATATAGTTAATGAATCTCATCTCATTGTGGAGATGGTAGGTCGTACGTATGCATTATTGATGATATCATTACCATAAGGATTAAATGTTATTTAATTGAATGTAATATTAATTCTATGGAAATAATATCATGACATATTTATTATCTGCATCATTTATATTCATCGTTATACCCATCAAAATATTGTAATGATGAGAAATAGTTTACACTACATTATAGACAACGTAAACCATATGTACGCATGCATGGTGATAATGTTCCTAATAGGATGGGTAAAATGAGAAATATGGTCATCCCATTTTCATAATAAAATCTCATAAAATTTTATATAATAGATTTATTACTTTATTATGCCGAAAACGTAGTAACTGGAACTAGATGAAGAAATGAACATTGAAAGAGGTGATAAAATGATTACCTCTACTTCAGGGGTCACCATTTGATCTGTACAATAAAACTCCACAGGTTGGCATTCTATACAATGTGTGGAATATAGGTCCAATATAAGGATATTGGGAGAAAAAATGGGTATGGTTTTTCAAATCCAATGGGATTTGGAGGTGTGAATTAAAGAGAGGTAGACGTACCCATTAATATGAGAGGTGACAGTCCCTTTAGGAAAATCTTGCTATATTAAATTAATATGGAATGATATTATATTTATATTTACTCCAAATTGATTTATATATTGGATAAAATTAGTATGGGTTGGTATACTATCATAAAATTTTTTAGACATGTTTAGGTCATAAAATTAACCTTGTCATTAAGATTTATCTCATTGTTAAACATTTTAACTCTTACCATGTCTTCTTGTATTTTTACACAAAATGGTTAATATAGTAACAATAAAATTCCAAGAAAGCATAAAGTACGTAATATATAAATTTTTTTACACAATCCATTTTATTTTTCTGAAATTTATATTTTCAGTATTTTAATACCATTTAAATAAATAGTATTTATTTTGAAATCGCATTTATGACTGTGTTTAGACTATTTAATTCTTAATTTTTTTATTAAGTCACAAAAACATGATTACTTTGAAAAAAATAGATTAAATATAATATAAAATGTCATAATCATCCCTAAAATTCATGGGTTAAATATAAATTTTAAAAATAACTTTATTTTAATATTTTCAATATCAATTGTTTGAAAATTTCATAAATCAGGTAATCAGTACATCATCATTGTATAATAAATAAATTTTTTATTTAATGTAAAAAAAATTTAAATAAAACAAAAAAATGTATGAAATTATTTTATATTTCTAATTAATACTTATATTCTTTGAAATTACTTATATAATTACATATTAAAATTGATTTAGTAATAAGATTGATGTTTATGAGTTTTTTACCTTTAAATAAAATTAAATGTTATAACTGTATTAATGACACCCAAGTGGCATAGAAATGAAAAATAAGGCTCCCAATAGTTGTATTGGAATTTAATTATTCATAAAATAAGTTTATTACAATGGTTAGGGTCATTTTATATTATTATAATATTAATTCTACCTTAATCTTCCTGAAATACCTTTAGTAGTGGTAAAAAAAATCAAAAGTTACTTTTTACCAAAAATTATTTTTATCCTATTAGAAAAAAATTTGTATACTGACTACAACCATATATGTCATATTTTCTAAATTAAATTTACATATGTGGTAAAAATACTTTTAATGTTAATTTTAAAATGTGCCTAGAAGGTGAGTAAAAGATGATCAAAAGTGAAATATAATTTTTATATCTAATTAATTTATAAAAAATATTCCAATTTCATACATTGGAATAATATAAGTATTATCTATATATATTTAATATAATATAAAATTAATTTATAATAATATTTTAAATGAAAAAGTCTGTTTTTATCTAAAATGCAGTGTTTATTACTATTGATCAAAAATTGTATGATTTATGAAAAATACCAAAAAATATTTCTAAAATAATTATAGTATTCTAAACACAAATATGAAGACTATTTTACCAAATTATGTTTCTATGAGAGTCTAAAATTAATTTTATTATAGTTAACAAATGTACCTAAAATGTACTACCTTTATAAAGTAGCATTCCTAAACATATAATTATTTTACCAAAACTTATACATTTCATTATTAATATGTTTTGTTTATTTGAAAAAATTTTAAGTAACAAATAAAACTTATTTATTAATATTAAAATTAATATATTTAATGGATATGTTATAAATATATCATTTAAATAATTACATCAATAAATTGTTGTTTCCCATGATCTCAATCATGTGGGTTATGCAAGCCATATCAATTATGTGTGCAACAAAATCTATTGAATATGACGTACCATGTAATATTGTGTGTTATATTCTACCCACCTTCAATAAATTGTATCCTCATAGTTTAAACTCTGATACCAAATCTTTGGGATGGGATTTTCAAAATATCTTTTTTGAAATCCCACATCAAAAAATGGATTAATGAGACAACCAATTAAAAGTATTGAAATGGAAGTATGAAGGTCCCTACAGTAAACACATAATATGGATCCATGTTGGAACACATGGACATGAATGGAAATTTTACCATCATGTTAGGATGGAGAGTGATAGTGAACACTATTCGGAAAAGATAAGAATCTGAAAGTAGTATATCGTTTCTGGCGATGTGTTATTTTCAGCTATCCATATTGTAAAGACCCGTAAAATTCAAGGAAAATTTTTTTCTTAATTTTCTTTAGAATTTTACAAGAGCGCGGTTTCAGACGGCATCTGATTCCGAGGCCCGGAGTGCCCGGAATTAATTTCCGAAGTTTGGCTCGGGTACGTTCAGTGAACGAACGAGCGGGAATTCCTAACTTTTGATCCGGTGCTCGGAATTGAAATCTGAGGGCACCGATGAACTCGCAGCACCGATATTCGCTTAAAGAGACCTTTTCGGGAGTTGCGTTTGTTGCGGGTTGAAAGTTAGTTTTAGGGGTTTTTAGTTTGAGTTAAATAAAGTTGTGAAGAACAATTTTATTTAACTTTTTTTTTAAAACCTACCAAAGGAGGTTGGAAGTGGGACCCACACCCACTTAACCTCCCTTGGGAGGATTAAGTGTGGTGGGGCCCACACGAACCCCCCTTTTCTTTTCAAATTCTCTCAACATACTTAACCCCCCTCTTTTATGACTTAAGTTACTTAATTTAATTTTGGGGAGTTAAACTCTTTTGAATTTCAAACATTTGAAATTCTTTTGAGTTGTGTTAATAAAATAAGATGCAATCTTATTTGTTTAAGGGTTGTTGTTTATTCCCTTGAAAACTTTTTGAGAGCTCCTCTTCATCTTCAAGCTCTGACGAAGAACGAAGATCTCTCAAACTCCGACGAAGAACGACGCCTCTCTTCTTCGTCCTCGGTGTCTTTAAAAAGGGAACGCCGCCCCCTCATCGGACCTTCTTCGTCGACAAACGAAGATCCGCCAACGACGTGTCTCTTCGAACGCATCCCTTCGTCATCGGATTTGACGAACGGCTTCCGCGACACCCGACCTCCGCGACGCCGTCTTCCGCGGAGCGTAGCCGAACCTTTGAATCTTAAACCCGAGGTAGGGGTTGTCGATTTTCTTTTGGATTCCTCATTTTATTCTTGATCGTGTTTTTAGCAAGATTAACGTGTGACATGTTTTTCATTAAGTTGCGTTATTATTATTAACGCGAGGGGGGCCGGACCGCACGAACACGGCCGAACCCCCCTCCAACGTTCTTGTTTAATTCTTACGATGGAAGCAAAGTGGCGTGGTGCCGTCGCACCACGCGGTTTACCGTGCGTTTAATTTACGCAACGTCGTCGCGCTACGCTGAGGAGAATCTTCAAGAACGCGACGCCGTCGCGCCGCGTTGAAAAGAATCGAAGCACGGCGAAGGGGCGCGGTGCCGACGCACCGCGCCGGATGACGAACGCCGCGGCCGGTTCCGGGCCGCGGCGGGACGAGAAGACCGCGGCCGGTTCCGGGCCGCGGCGGGACGAGAAGACCGCGGCCGGTTCCGGGCCGCAGCGGGACGAGGAGACCGCGGCCGGTTCCGGGCCGCGGCGGAAGGAAAGACCGGCGGCCGGGCCGCCGGCGTCGGAAGACGAGGGCGGGACCGGAATTTCCGGTCCCGTTGGTAAAAACCGGCCGGCCAGCGGGCCGGCCGGATGTCATAAAACCGGGGGAATAAATCCCCCGGCTGGTTCATCAAACCCCCCTCTTAATGAGGGGGGCGGTTCATTTAAAGGAAGGGGGGGCAAAGCCCCCCCGGTTCGTCCAGCCGGCCCCCTTTTGTGGGGGGGGCCGTTTCTTTTGCAAGGCACGGCACAAGGCCGTGCCACTTGACAAAAACGCGGGGCTTAGCCCCCGCGTGCCTCCCGCGAGCGCCGCGGCCCACCGCCGCCACGCGGCCCGCCGCCGCCGCCACGCGGTCCGCCGCCGCCGCCCCGCGGCACGCCGCCGCCGCCGCCCCGCGGCCCGCCGCCGCCGCCACGCGGCACGCCGCCGCCGCCGCCGCGCGGCCCGCCGCCGCGCCGCCACCGCCGCGCCGCCGCCGCCGCGCCGCCGTCGCCGCCGCCGCCGGCCGCCGCCGCGCCGCCGTCGCCGCCGCCGCCGGCCGCCGCGCCGCCGCCGCGCCGCCCCCGGGGGGGGGGGGGGGGGGGGTCGGGCCGGGTCGGCCCGGACCCGGACCCCCCCGTTTCGGACCAGTTTCGGTTTTTGGCTCATAACTTGAGCCTCGGACCTCCGAATGACGAACCGTCTGCGGCAACGCGATCCTTGGATCGAGACGGTCGTTTCGGTATATCGCACTCAAGGTTTCGGGTTACTTTGAGTTCGGCCGGGTTGGTTCGTTCACGAAACCAACCGGGCCTTCGGAGCGGAAACGCTCGTATCTTGAGCTGCGGACGTCCGATTGACGTGCCGTCAGTCGCGTAGTGTTCCTCTTAGAGAGACGGATCTTTTGGCATACTCCGCCCGAAGTTTGGACGCAGGTGGAGTTCGGTCGGGTTGGTTTTGCCTTAAAAACCAACCGGGCCCCGGAGACGAAAATGCCAATAACTCTCAGACCGGGCGTCCGATCGACGCGCCGTCTGTTGCGTTGAGTTCCTGTTGACGATACGGAACTTTTGGATACATCAACTTCGGTCTTCGTGACAGTTGATGTAACAGCCTCTCGGCTCGTGGAGCGGATCCTCCGTACGAGCTTGCTGTGTGCGGGAACCCTAGTGCTGGCTGCGACTGTTCTACTGCAACGACTGCTACTGTGACTGCGACGACAGTACAGAGATCCTGTGTGGATTGGACGACGACAGTACAGAGATCCTGTGTGGATTCGACGACGACGACTACAGCACTCAGCGATCCTACGTGGATCAGTGCTTCAGGTTCTGTGTGAGCCCGATCCTGTGTGGGTCCTTGCGCTCAGCGGTTCTGTGTGAGCCAGCGCCTACAGGTTCTGTGTGAGCCCGATCCTGTGTGGGTCTTCTGCGGGGGTTAGTTACCTATCGATCCTTCGTGGGTCCGACGACTTAGATGGATCAGTGATCATCTTTATCGTCCTTGAAGAAGTATACCTGTGTGAGCTGAATCCTGTTGTTTTCCTGTGTGGATTGTGTTGTGCAATCCTGTGTGGATTATTTTTTGCTTTCCTATGTGGAATACGTATACTTTCCTGCGTGGACTGAGTTGTACTTGGGCTCGGAGGTTGGAGCGTATTTGAATTGATGACTTAGGTATATGTATGGGCATATACCTAAGCAGTGTCGGTTGTTACTTCGTGATTGTACTTTTCTTCGTGGTTTATCCTTTGTGGATTTGAGAGACCTTCAGGGGTCTCGGGGTCCCTACTGAGTAGCTTATACTCACCCCTGCACGGGCTTTGCCCGCACTTCGTTGTGTTGGTTGCAGACGACGGACAGCGTTGACCTTAGCTGAGGCTTGCAGAGCGGGACGGTACCCGGAGGTGGACCACTGGGCGGGACGTGCTCGGAGCGGACGGCGGGACCCGTGGAGTAGAGGAGCTATCTGTACCCACCCTTCAGGTGGGATTTCCAGTGGACAGCTCGGAGTAGCGGCTTTACTTTTCAGTTGCTGTTTTTCCCTTTTCGAGTTGTACTTTACTTTCAGTTTGGGTTTGTATTCTGGCCCATTTACTTTTCCGCACTTTCAGTCGTACTCTGTTTGCTTAGTGTTTACTTTCCGCTTGTTTACTCTGTGGTGTGTGTTTACTTTTCAAAGGCAATGCCTTCCCTTTTTACCGGGAATTACGCCTTGGTGCTAGTCGCCAGCCCCTGGCCTATGGAAGGCGGGCTTGGGGTAGTCACGACACGGACCCCGAGGGCGGGTCGTGACAAATTGGTATCAGAGGAGTTCGGTTCTACCGCGAACTCTGATCTTTTCTATGAGAAGCAATAATGTTTAGCGTATTGAGTGTGGTTATCAGTCCAGGGAGTCCAGTGTTGGTGCGGCGGCCGACGTATCTGTACACCAGGACCCTGACTTCTGATTTCCGACTTAATGCACGAAAACATTGATTGCGTGTGTGTTTCAAGTTTTCTTTGTGATTACTTGTGTCAGCTCACCGGGTATACTGATCTGCTTATGAAAGTCTCAAGTTTTCCTTGTGATTACTTGTGCCAGCTCACCAGGTATACTGTTCTTACCGTGGCGCACCTGTTTCCTTTTCAGGATGGCCCCACGACGGCAGCCAGCTAGGGTTCCGAGAGTCGAGCGAGACGACAGCCCACCGAGCGACGAGGCCTCGGTGCAGGGCCCTTTTTCAGTAGTGGCACCGGCGGTAGCTTTACCCGCCGAGCCCCCGATGCTTCCAGCAGCAGCCGCTGACGAAACACGTCGCCTCAGCGCACTGCATGAGTTTCAGCGACAGCGACCGCCCTGGTTTCGCGGGGAGACGGATCCCCAGGCAGCAGAGGACTGGCTGGAGGCAGTTGTTCGAGTGTTTAGGCTAGTGAGGACACCAGCAGACCTCATGGTGATCCTCGCTGCGAGCCTACTACACGCAGCAGCAGGACGATGGTGGAGCCTGATGCTCCAGGTGCACGATGAGGCATCTCTTCTCTGGACGGATTTCGAGAGCCTCTTCCGCTCTGAGTTCGTCCCGGCCACCCTTCGAGCGGTGCGTATCTAGGAGCTTCTACAGCTGCGGCAGGGCAGCATGACGGTCGCCCAGTACTCGGCGAGATTTACCGATCTCTCGCGCTACTCGACCGACATGGTACGGGACCCATTCTTCCGGGCCCGGACCTTTGAGCAGGGTTTGAGACACGAGATCAGGGCATCGCTGATCTCCCTCAGCATACCGACTCAGACAGGAGTACTGGAGCGGGCTCTTCTGATCGAGAGCTTCCTTGCTGAGTCTACACCAGCACAGCGACCCACCGCAGGGCGGCACGTGGCAGAGTCATCTGCAGCAGGCAGTCGACGGATGACTCAGGGGTCCAGGCAGACCAGACCTTCAGGCCGACGATCTCAGGGCACTGGCTCAGCAGTGCGGGGCACACAACGCGGAGCCAGTCTTTCGAGTGGAAGACAGTGCTATGCATGCAGCGGGCGAGGCCACATGGCTCGTGACTGCCCGACCCGCCATGCGGAGGAGCAGCAGACGGTTGAGGAACCACCTAGGCAGAGGCAGAGGTTCGACCGTGGCGGTCTGCAGGAAGGAGGCGGACGAGGCAGAGGAGCAGGCCGAGCAGCAGGTGGTGGACGACGCTTTGAGGCTCTACCACCACCACCACCAGGAGGTCCACCCCGACCGCAGGGGAGAGCTCAGCTTCAGGCAGCCGAGGCCTTCGATCATGGAGCTCTGGGAGCCGATGGACAGGAGCAGAACTAGTGGTTACATCCTTTGTACTTCTGGTTCCTTGTTGCTTTTGTGTAGCGTCTTGTATTACGAGCTGCAATAATAAAAGACGCATACCTTGTGATGTTTTCGTTCCTGTCCTCTAACGTAATGTTACTAAGAGGTTCCAGTTTTGGCTGTTGACTTGACCCTCACTTGTGAGACACCTACTGGAGGAGACCCAGTTACCACACACTGATGCCGACAGTGTGACTCAACCCTTGGAGGCGAGAGTAACGGTTGAATCTCTTAGTAGTAGCGTCGAGGCCTTACGACGTCATCCTTAGTATGGATTAGTATCATCCATGTTAGGATTGACTGTTTTAGGCAAAGAATGTGGTTCATCCAGGGGATGAGACCAGGTTTCTCTTTTCGGCAAAGTAGAAATCTCGCAGCTCTTGTGGGACCAGAGATGGTCCGGGCCACGTCAGAAGAGGTCCATGTCATCCAGGAGCGGGTCCTACATGGACGATCGATTCCTCTTGTGCGCAACAGATGGCGGCACGAGAATCTCCAGGAGAGCACATGGGAGCGGGAGGCTCAGATGCGTGCTCAGTACCCTCTTTTGTTTCCCTAGTTTTTGATGTAGCTTTACGGGGACGTAAAGCCCTGAGGTGGGAGTAATGTAAAGACCCGTAAAATTCAAGGAAAATTTTTTTCTTAATTTTCTTTAGAATTTTACAAGAGCGCGGTTTCAGACGGCATCTGATTCCGAGGCCCGGAGTGCCCGGAATTAATTTCCGAAGTTTGGCTCGGGTACGTTCAGTGAACGAACGAGCGGGAATTCCTAACTTTTGATCCGGTGCTCGGAATTGAAATCTGAGGGCACCGATGAACTCGCAGCACCGATATTCGCTTAAAGAGACCTTTTCGGGAGTTGCGTTTGTTGCGGGTTGAAAGTTAGTTTTAGGGGTTTTTAGTTTGAGTTAAATAAAGTTGTGAAGAACAATTTTATTTAACTTTTTTTTTAAAACCTACCAAAGGAGGTTGGAAGTGGGACCCACACCCACTTAACCTCCCTTGGGAGGATTAAGTGTGGTGGGGCCCACACGAACCCCCCTTTTCTTTTCAAATTCTCTCAACATACTTAACCCCCCTCTTTTATGACTTAAGTTACTTAATTTAATTTTGGGGAGTTAAACTCTTTTGAATTTCAAACATTTGAAATTCTTTTGAGTTGTGTTAATAAAATAAGATGCAATCTTATTTGTTTAAGGGTTGTTGTTTATTCCCTTGAAAACTTTTTGAGAGCTCCTCTTCATCTTCAAGCTCTGACGAAGAACGAAGATCTCTCAAACTCCGACGAAGAACGACGCCTCTCTTCTTCGTCCTCGGTGTCTTTAAAAAGGGAACGCCGCCCCCTCATCGGACCTTCTTCGTCGACAAACGAAGATCCGCCAACGACGTGTCTCTTCGAACGCATCCCTTCGTCATCGGATTTGACGAACGGCTTCCGCGACACCCGACCTCCGCGACGCCGTCTTCCGCGGAGCGTAGCCGAACCTTTGAATCTTAAACCCGAGGTAGGGGTTGTCGATTTTCTTTTGGATTCCTCATTTTATTCTTGATCGTGTTTTTAGCAAGATTAACGTGTGACATGTTTTTCATTAAGTTGCGTTATTATTATTAACGCGAGGGGGGCCGGACCGCACGAACACGGCCGAACCCCCCTCCAACGTTCTTGTTTAATTCTTACGATGGAAGCAAAGTGGCGTGGTGCCGTCGCACCACGCGGTTTACCGTGCGTTTAATTTACGCAACGTCGTCGCGCTACGCTGAGGAGAATCTTCAAGAACGCGACGCCGTCGCGCCGCGTTGAAAAGAATCGAAGCACGGCGAAGGGGCGCGGTGCCGACGCACCGCGCCGGATGACGAACGCCGCGGCCGGTTCCGGGCCGCGGCGGGACGAGAAGACCGCGGCCGGTTCCGGGCCGCGGCGGGACGAGAAGACCGCGGCCGGTTCCAGGCCGCAGCGGGACGAGGAGACCGCGGCCGGTTCCGGGCCGCGGCGGAAGGAAAGACCGGCGGCCGGGCCGCCGGCGTCGGAAGACGAGGGCGGGACCGGAATTTCCGGTCCCGTTGGTAAAAACCGGCCGGCCAGCGGGCCGGCCGGATGTCATAAAACCGGGGGAATAAATCCCCCGGCTGGTTCATCAAACCCCCCTCTTAATGAGGGGGGCGGTTCATTTAAAGGAAGGGGGGGCAAAGCCCCCCCGGTTCGTCCAGCCGGCCCCCTTTTGTGGGGGGGGCCGTTTCTTTTGCAAGGCACGGCACAAGGCCGTGCCACTTGACAAAAACGCGGGGCTTAGCCCCCGCGTGCCTCCCGCGAGCGCCGCGGCCCACCGCCGCCACGCGGCCCGCCGCCGCCGCCACGCGGTCCGCCGCCGCCGCCCCGCGGCACGCCGCCGCCGCCGCCCCGCGGCCCGCCGCCGCCGCCACGCGGCACGCCGCCGCCGCCGCCCCGCGGCCCGCCGCCGCGCCGCCACCGCCGCGCCGCCGCCGCCGCGCCGCCGTCGCCGCCGCCGCCGGCCGCCGCCGCGCCGCCGTCGCCGCCGCCGCCGGCCGCCGCCGCGCCGCCGTCGCCGCCGCCGCCGGCCGCCGCGCCGCCGCCGCGCCGCCCCCGGGGGGGGGGGGGGGGGGTCGGGCCGGGTCGGCCCGGACCCGGACCCCCCCGTTTCGGACCAGTTTCGGTTTTTGGCTCATAACTTGAGCCTCGGACCTCCGAATGACGAACCGTCTGCGGCAACGCGATCCTTGGATCGAGACGGTCGTTTCGGTATATCGCACTCAAGGTTTCGGGTTACTTTGAGTTCGGCCGGGTTGGTTCGTTCACGAAACCAACCGGGCCTTCGGAGCGGAAACGCTCGTATCTTGAGCTGCGGACGTCCGATTGACGTGCCGTCAGTCGCGTAGTGTTCCACTTAGAGAGACGGATCTTTTGGCATACTCCGCCCGAAGTTTGGACGCAGGTGGAGTTCGGTCGGGTTGGTTTTGCCTTAAAAACCAACCGGGCCCCGGAGACGAAAATGCCAATAACTCTCAGACCGGGCGTCCGATCGACGCGCCGTCTGTTGCGTTGAGTTCCTGTTGACGATACGGAACTTTTGGATACATCAACTTCGGTCTTCGTGACAGTTGATGTAACAGCCTCTCGGCTCGTGGAGCGGATCCTCCGTACGAGCTTGCTGTGTGCGGGAACCCTAGTGCTGGCTGCGACTGTTCTACTGCTACGACTGCTACTGTGACTGCGACGACAGTACAGAGATCCTGTGTGGATTGGACGACGACAGTACAGAGATCCTGTGTGGATTCGACGACGACGACTACAGCACTCAGCGATCCTACGTGGATCAGTGCTTCAGGTTCTGTGTGAGCCCGATCCTGTGTGGGTCCTTGCGCTCAGCGGTTCTGTGTGAGCCAGCGCCTACAGGTTCTGTGTGAGCCCGATCCTGTGTGGGTCTTCTGCGGGGGTTAGTTACCTATCGATCCTTCGTGGGTCCGACGACTTAGATGGATCAGTGATCATCTTTATCGTCCTTGAAGAAGTATACCTGTGTGAGCTGAATCCTGTTGTTTTCCTGTGTGGATTGTGTTGTGCAATCCTGTGTGGATTATTTTTTGCTTTCCTATGTGGAATACGTATACTTTCCTGCGTGGACTGAGTTGTACTTGGGCTCGGAGGTTGGAGCGTATTTGAATTGATGACTTAGGTATATGTATGGGCATATACCTAAGCAGTGTCGGTTGTTACTTCGTGATTGTACTTTTCTTCGTGGTTTATCCTTTGTGGATTTGAGAGACCTTCAGGGGTCTCGGGGTCCCTACTGAGTAGCTTATACTCACCCCTGCACGGGCTTTGCCCGCACTTCGTTGTGTTGGTTGCAGACGACGGACAGCGTTGACCTTAGCTGAGGCTTGCAGAGCGGGACGGTACCCGGAGGTGGACAACTGGGCGGGACGTGCTCGGAGCGGACGGCGGGACCCGTGGAGTAGAGGAGCTATCTGTACCCACCATTCAGGTGGGATTTCCAGTGGACAGCTCGGAGTAGCGGCTTTACTTTTCAGTTGCTGTTTTTCCCTTTTCGAGTTGTACTTTACTTTCAGTTTGGGTTTGTATTCTGGCCCATTTACTTTTCCGCACTTTCAGTCGTACTCTGTTTGCTTAGTGTTTACTTTCCGCTTGTTTACTCTGTGGTGTGTGTTTACTTTTCAAAGGCAATGCCTTCCCTTTTTACCGGGAATTACGCCTTGGTGCTAGTCGCCAGCCCCTGGCCTATGGAAGGCGGGCTTGGGGTAGTCACGACACGGACCCCGAGGGCGGGTCGTGACACATATTGTATTACCCAAACAAGTATAGTACCAGTAAGGTGTTGATACAAAGGGAAACAGATTTATTTCCCTATTTTCTATCAAATTTTTACTTGATTTATTGAAGTGTATTGAATTTAAAGTTGATTTTTTTATTTAATGATGAAAAGGTGATTGGATTTATATTTATTAGCGAATTACATACAATATAAAGAAATGAACATGAATTTGTTTTGATGAAAATTTGGAGGGAAATCAGTCAGGGATGTAGATTCTAAGATGTTTTCGTTAAAAAAAATTTCATATGAGGTTGTGTTGTTCCTCATAAATAACATCTCTGGAATTACTTATGTAACAGAACAACCTTGGTATGGTACATTTTTTTAAAATCAATAGAAGTCAATTTCATTGGTCCAAAAATCTATTTCTCTTAATTTTTATTCATTGCATAACTTTTGAGATGATTTAGTCACCCAATGTTCATTGATCTTTTCAACTATAATTCCTTAATGAAACCATAGAAATTCCATTCATTGTCTCATTCAAGATTTCTAGTGATATTTTTAAAAGGGTTAATAAGGAATAATGAGAAATTAATGATGAAAATATGATTAAAACATCAGAATTAAAAAATTACAACATTCATTTGTCTGCAACCCTTACACATATGGAATTTATCTACTCATGGTGTAGCTATTAATTAAATATCTTGTAGTACCTGGAAATATCCTCTTGAAAGCTTTAGAATGAAGGCCATCAGGAAGGTCGAACAGGATCACCTTCCTTTCTCTCTTATCTTCCCTTATTTATCATTATTCTCCTTTTCTAGGTCGTACATGAAGTCATATCTTTTTGATCTGAATGAAATATGAATCGATGAATCACTCTAATATTTGTAGGTTCTGCCACCTATTTAAAGGTTTTAAAAGTACATAGTGTGTATCGGAATGTACATGAAATGTACACTTGTCAAAGTGTTTTCCATATTTTTCTCAGCTAGTGATTGACCTAACACACCATCTTTGACTAGAAACATTGCGCCAAATGATAGGTGGAGGTACATGGCATGTAGAAATGAAATACATAGTGTGTACTCTCATTCATTGGCCACCTACCTCTTCTAGAAGGTCTACACTACGTGTTGACTGGTGTACATGGCATGCAAAGGTCAGCTAACCACATGGGAGTGTATACTTTCTATCAGCCACCAACCACTTCTAGAAGAGGCAACACAGAATGTATACGATTTACACGATGTGTAAGGACTTCAATTAGATAATGAATGTCCTTGTCATGGCCATTCTATGTTGGGGTTCTGGAACACAAATTTTCCCGAAACTACACAGCATGTAGTTTGGAAATTTTTATCAACATTCCCCCGAATTTTTTTCTTTGTCATGGAATCACCTTAAAATCATTATGATCATCGAATTACAGTATTTTATCTCCAAAATAACTTATATCCGGTGAAAGCATTTTTTAAAAAGACAATAAGATGTTCTAAAATGTATACACAAATCAGGAACATCAAAATCCCTCACACTTAGTCATTCTCTTGTCCTTAAGAAAAATATTAATATCTAATCAATAGTATGCATTCTCTAAAAACAGAATCATTCATCTTTAATTATACTTATAAATAATATAGACATAGAAACAGATTTTATAAAGACACAAAAACATATTTCAATTTTAATTATAATCTAATCATGCCTCCATTATAGTTTAATTATAAAACATCCATTCTCATTTATGCACATGGTTAAACATTTCAAAATTACACATTCCACTTGATTATTTACCTCATAATAAAATAATACACTCATCACTCAAGATCATTTTATCAGAATTGTGGTCAATCAGAAGTATATGCACTATATCTGTAGTCTTACAAGTGTTGTCATTATCTACATTAGAAATTTAAATAAAAACATGAGGGATTTTGTAAGGGTTCAAATATTTTTGATGCTAAGGTTTGCTAGTTAACAATGTGAAAAATAATCTTAGAGGCTTGAAAATGGAGGATAAATTCTTAAACAAAAAATGCATGATATTCACAAATTATAGCTCACCAAAAATCCATCCCCATCCAAGATATCATAAAAAGGATATCATCACCATGATAGTCTCTCTCCAAAATGGTTCCACAAACCACCATTAATGTTTAATAAATGTACTTGTCCCTAATTTTTCATTATTGTTTTTGGAGTTTTACTGATTTTATGAGTGGGACCACTGAGGATACATTAGATAGTAAGAAATGGAACCCTTTTCCCAAATAAAGAGGTAAAAAACTCCCCCACACAGATTTTCATGGTTTCTCACCAAAATGTACAATGAAAAACAAAAACTCCCTCTCTCAAACACATGTGAATAATAATGAAAATTTATAATATAATTATGGTAGGAATGGAAAGTAAGCGTGTAATGTAGTTCTTATAAAATAATTTTATGGTTTCTAAGGGTTTAAGAAGATCAAGTGTATGGAATGTATCCAGGTAAAGGGGTTAAAAACAATCAAATGGCTCAATCATTTTAATGAAAATCCAAAATCATCATGTTTTGAAGTGAAAAATGTTCATCTTGTTGTAGTTATGTATACCCCACAAATTTCACAATAATAAGGATATAAGAATAAATAATTCAAAAGTGTTTATAATACCTCTCTGAAATTAAAATAAATATATAGGGTCAATCAGGTCATGGAATGAAAATAATGACCAGTCTAACAAATGCAGATTGCCAGGATTTTATGTCGAAAAATAACCATATCAGCAATCAAATTAAAATAATTTTTTAAAATTAATAAAACATTTAACATCTAAAATTCTGAACTATTCCTTTTTATTTATAAATCAAATATGTAGAAATTTTTCAAAATTTTAATATATTTTATCTATTAATGATGTCTCCTACATTAGTTCAGCAGAAAAAGAGTAGTGGAGACAGAGAGGATCTACCACACTAAATAGGGAACATGGTCCCCTAAGGGGCACATAAAGGTGTAGAAGGTGATGTGGGGACACAAAAGTGGACTCGGATGAGGGGATGTAATGGATGAATTAAAACAAGAAAGAAAAATAAAATACAAAAATCCTAAAAAACAATACTCCCCTTGTGTCTAGGTGAAGAACAATCAGATGTTGTGTATAAGTACAACCCAAAGAGCACCAGGGTATCTATGAAAGTCTTGGAGAGTGAAAACTACATGAATACACAATAGGTCAAATTCACAATATAGAACAACAAAAAATATTTATATATATAATGGATGAAATGGGTGAAAAAAACTAGTCAGGGGGGTGGCCTCAAAAGAGGCATCATCCTGTACAGAAGTAGTTGGCAAAGAAAGATCAGTAGTTGTTGAAGCTAGAGGCTCAGAATCTTCCCATGGAAGAGAAGTTGTAGAAGCCCGAGCCATGGGATCTGGACTCGGAATAAATGCCTTGGCAGATATCCCAGGAAACAACACCAAAATTTCATATGATGTTTCAGCCAAATTATTTTTTCATCTTTCCATGTTGTATTACCTTAACGTTTATAGTACCAGTAAGGGTCAATCCATAGAATGAATGAGATATTTTTGTATTTCATATGTAGTTTGAACTTGATTTAGTGATGTTTACTTAATTTGAAGTCTATTTTTTTAATGTTTTGAGGAAAAGGTAATTGGATTTTAATTTCATAAGTACTTACTTGAAAGATAATGAAAAACAAGGGAATTTTGTTTTGATGCAAATTTTGAGGGAAATGCATCTGGGCTATCGATTTTAAGAGGTTGTTATTAAATCAATTTTTTTCTAATGTTGTGTTCTTCATAATAATAAAATCTTTGGTATTACTTATGTAACAAAACCCCCTTAGGTCTCTATGTCTTTTTTAAATAAATATAAGTCAATTTCTTTGGACCGGAAATTGATTTATCTTAAAATTTATTAATTGCATCCTTTTGAGGTGATTAAAAAACCAAATGGTCATAGATGTTTTTAGACTTAATTTCTTAAAGGATCCCTAGAAATATCGTTCTTTGTCCGATACCAGTTTTTTAGTGATATTTTAAAAGGGGTTAATAAGGAATTATGAGAATGAAAAGATGAACAATATGATTACAACATCACAATTCATAAATTACTAAATTCATTTGTCCAAATCCCCAACCCTTTGGGAATTTAGCTACTCATGGACTAGCTATTAATTAATTAACATGATGTAACTTGAAACATCCCTTTGGAAGCATTGGAGCAAAATATTTTGGTAAGGTAGCACGAAAGCACCTTCCTTTCTCTCTTCTCTAATATTATTTCAATCTTTTACTCTATTGTAGGTCTCACATGGAGTTCTCTCCCATCGAATTGAAGAAAAATTAGAATGAATGCATCAATATTGAACTATTATATCCTTCCACTTATTTATAGTTTTTATAAGTACACCACATATAACGAAATATACACGACATGCACTATTGTCACTGTGCATTAAAATATTTTTCTCCTTCTGTGGGTGACCTAAATGCCATATTCGAGTAGGAACATGGCTCTTCATGGTAGGTGGAGGTACACGACATGTAGCGCCACCATAAATGGTGTGTACTCAAATTCATCGGCCACCAACTACTTCTAGAAGGCCCACATAGTGTGTAGACTGGTGTACACAGCCTGTAAAGGTCAACCAGAAACATGGGCATGTAGAAATTCTCTCTATCATTATCCACTTCTAGAAGTGGCTACCCAATGTGTATATGATGTACACAACGTATATGGGTTTTTGGTAACTTGGGAATGTACTTTTCATGGCCAATTTGTGTCAGGGTTTTAGTACATGATGCGTATCATAATTTAAACGTTGTGTGGTTTGGAATTTTTGATCATATTTCCCCCCGATTTGTGTCTTTGTCATGGAAATACCTAAAAAGAATTATGATCAAAGAATGAAGGAATTTTATCTCCAAAATAACTTGTATTTGGTGAAATAATGTTATAAAAACTGTATAAAATGTATGATAATGTATATGAAAATCATGTACATCATAAAGCTATAAATCGGCAATGATCCAAGGGACCATTTGAATCATCGAAAAATAAAGTAGAAGTAAAACATTTTTGTTTCAAATATCCTTTCCCTGGAGTTTAATAAATTATTAATTTCATAGAATAATAATTGAATGAAGCATACTTACTCGAAATTTTGAGTTATGTACTCTTAATAATTTCTAGAACATACATATCTTTCTCTCCAAAAAAAGAATAAATTTAAAAACATATTATATTTATCATAATAGTATAGGGTCCCAAAAATGAATTTCTTTTTCATATGTTATACCATTTAAATAAAAAACTACTTTATACAATCCAAGAATTTGTGTAAGCAAGTGGTAGTTGATAAAGCCTTATCACACTTTAGTTTTGGGTGTGATTCCTATAGCATTGTTCGACACGACGATTGGTCCATTTTATAAAAATATATTATTATAAAACTCCATAAATAATATTCTGTAATTTTTTTTATTTTTAATCAATATAATAAAATGTCCCAATTAATCAATTCCATCCATTAGACTTAAAAAAAATACTTTTTTTATTCTCAATGTCAAAAATTAAGGAAGATAACATAACTTAATGAATATATTTTTGTTATATAACAAGCATGTGGATACCTTTATCATTTATTCTCAAAAAACATGGTAATACACTAAATTACACTAAACCCTTCTTTGAATATTCATGTGTTTCCATATTCATTACGTAAAACAAAGAATCCTTGATATGCTCCTTAGATCCAGAAATGTTTTAAACTCCATCCATGATGGAATAAATAGACTATAAATAAGATACAAGGTAAACAATAATATCAAATATACATTATCCAAAACAATAATATCTGTATTCCAACATAATTATCTCATATATATTACAGTTTATCATCCCCTCAAACATATATTTTCTAAAAAAAATTATGTTTCATCTACGTCAATTTACTTGTTACCAAACAACCTTATATCCTAAATGAAAGATATGTTTAGTACAATCCTTACTTATTTTCATAATTCATTTAACTAGTACATCATTGATACAATACTCAAATGACATAATTATCCAATAATAATAAAATCACATTAATGATTCCTCTTTATCTACAATAGTTTCATAACATGATTATTATCCAACAACATTATCTAGGGTATACTCTAAAAATTGGGACAATGATTCAACTACTGTCCTATATACTTGCTGTTGAAACATTGTGAATTGGAAGCATTTTTCATACCCTTGCGATCACGCACTTGGTTTCCATTTTCTCCACACATATGAAAAACAAACCTTCCCTGATAGTATTTAGAAAGGATATTCTTTATACAGTTATCACATGTGGGAAAATCATTCCTTCCATTCATCCAATTATCCATACTTTTATCTTCCATCCTATTCTTCTCTTTCATACCTTCAAATCCATATGACTCGGAGAATTCATTACATATCATTTTAACACATGATATTATATCACATCATGATGAGAATACCTTGGAGACTATTTCCCTTCGAAATTTTATCTTAATAGAAAGAATGTTAGGATCCATTTTAAAATTTGGATCATGTGCATTGGTGGAGTTATCACTCTGTCTAATATGCACCATTTAAAAATGATGACATATGATATTTTAGATACTATCGTAATGTATAACACAAAAACTAGAAAAATGATAAGCACTAATTGACGATTTACAAATATCTTTTCACAAAATAACAACAATTAATACTTTGGGTGCATATTTACTCATAAATCCTTAATACCAATTTTTAATGAAAAATTGAATTTTCCTATGAATATCCCATGAGAGTGTCAAAATAGGTGCGCAGTAAGGCCCGTAGTCGTGAACCAAGTTACATCAAGTCATGTTCGAAATACCTTTTCAGTGTTTTTACCCATAGGTGGACCTCTTGCAGAACGACGTCCACTTGTAGTATCATGGATGGGATGTATTTTATAGCAATTTCCACATAATCTCTACATTCACAAAATTTTATGATGGTATTATATACTTATCCTGAATGTCTATCATAGGTTAATGTTACCTAATCAATGTTTTTATAAATCATGTTTCCACGGTTTGTACTAAACATCCTTTGATACCAAATGTAATTCCCCAACCATAGTTACCCAGATCCAGGGAATTATTTTAATATATTAACAATATTATAAGGAATGGAATCTAGAAGGACCAATTAGTATAGTAGTCTTGAAAAATATATTACATATGTGTTCTTTAAATTAAAATTCAATGTATAAATTAAAACATAGATTATCCTTAAGAAAAATCATTATTCAAATATCTTAACCCTACATATCAATAATAATACACTTTTTCGCATCTTGGGTAAATAAAATTTATGAATGGGGTTAGTTAAAATTACTTGTATTGTTAAATAATTCCACCGATGCTATTATAAATAAGAATAATATTTTAATGAATATGTATAAAAAATAGAAGCATTATCAACATAAACAAGAACATAATATGGAATGAATAAATTAAACATTACAATATAAACATTCCCATGGATATTTCAATCTACGGACAATCACATGTAATAACTGACCATATTACAAATACATAATTTTGGACATCTTAATCACACCATCAGGGATTTGGGGAAGAAACCTTATATAATCAGGAAAGAAATTACCCAAAACCCAAACATAATTGTCTCATGATACCTACCGATGCATCATGGGGATCTAGCGGGCCCTTCCCAACACATAAAAAGTCCAATTAATTCCTCTTATGAATGGGGTAAAACATAACGAACATAAACATTCATATTAAAACTACAATATCAAATGTCAATACATAAATCATAAGTTATTAATGATATCAAAATAGCACATCCATAGTAAAACATATTGTAAAACCTTCAATACAATATGGAAGATTGTATCATTATATATTAACCTTATGTATGAATAAAATCGAAAAATGGATGTTGACGTAGATGAATGTGATCTAAAAAATCATTTAAACTCATTTAGAAAAATCACTTTTTAAATTTATATAATTTTAAAGACTACATAACTATAAAAGAAAACATTTCCATTAAAAACCCTAGTAAGATTATAAGGGATGCTGGAAAATGTTAAGGCGTCATAACAGCAGAAAATAGCCTCTCAAACCTTATAAATTAAAAAAATACATTCATTCATTAATTTTTTTTAATAGTCATATAGTACATCATTTGGAAAAATATAGGGAGATTCATATCAAAAAGGCTTATAAAAAGTAAAACATGGATATAAATGATTTTCAAAAATAGTCTAGGAATATAAATATTATATTGAAATACATTTATAAGAACCATGTATGTGTATGATAAATATTTCATAGTAAAAACTTAGGTATAAATGATCTCGGATAATAATGAGATTGCAAAATTAACCCTTACATTGTAATTTACATTAGCCAAGGTTTTATTAGCCTACTGTGTAATGTTTAATGATTGTTATTAAATTATAACAATACCAAATACATATTTATGATATCATATACCATCCACTTATATCGTTTTGTAAATAATATTTTAGTGTAACCATTATTTTAGGTGTTAGCTGTTATGTTTTCTAATGATTGTTTTGTTAAGTAAACCATGTTTATTATGCTAAGTATATATTTTATTCAAATCCATTATGATATTAAGTACATAAATATTATGTTTACATATCTTATGAATTTTATAATTGTTCTTTAACTGTTAATATAGAGAATTAATCTCATCGTGTCGTGGAGACAGTAGGTCGTACGTCCGGATAAGACAAGGTTTAATTTTAGTAAGGATTAAATGTTATTGAATTGGTTGGAATATGAATTGTAAAGGGAAAATATATTTTCAAATTTATTATTTACATCCTTTGTATTCAATGTTATACCGACTGGAATAATGTAATGATGAAAAATAGTTTACACCACTATGTGGAGATGTTAGTTGTATTTAGGAACACATATTGATATTGTTCTTCTTAGGATGTGTAAAAGGTGGAATATGGTGGTCCAATATTCATATATGAATCTTGGAATATAGTAGATGATGGAGTTATTAATATCGTATAAAGGGAACTTAGTAAGTTGATGTAGATAATGAAAATAATTTTGAAAGACGTGATAAAATGATAACCTCTACTTCATGTGTCATCATTTGATTTGTATAAAAGGACTCTATAGGATGGATTTATACACAATTTGTGGACTATAGGATGAAGTAGGGGATGTTGGGTGAGAAAATGGATAGGGGTTAGCAATGACCAATGGCTTTAGAGGTGTGAATTAAATAGAAGGGGATGTTTGTTTTTATAAGAGTGGTGACATGCACTTAAAGAAAAGTTTGATAAATTAATTTATTATAAAATGATTTTTTGTTTCTAATAGCACTAAAATGATTAAATTTGAAGATAAGATGAGGATTGTTCAAAATTATATCAATAAATAGGTTTTAGAAGTTTATTGGTCCTAAAATTAACCTTGTCTTTTTTATTTAACCCCTAGTTAAATATTTAAATTCTTACCATGTCTCCATTTATTATTACACTACATGCTTAATATAGTTACAATAAATTGTAAAGAGAACCAAAAGTAGTTCATTAATGACATTTGTATGACCATAATTATTATTTTTCTAATAATTATAATTTTTAGTATATTTATATCATTTAATAAAAAAATTATTTAATTTATAATCTCATTTATGTCAAATTTGACACTATTTAATACATGGTTTATTTGTAAATGTCATAACAACATGATTTGTTCAAAAAAATGAATTACCAAAAATATAACATGTCATAATAATCCATAAAATTCATCAATGACATGAAATTTTTTAAATTTAAAATATTTTAATATTTATATTATCATTTGTATTAATACTTCATAAATAAGGTAATCACTACATCATCATTGTGTCAAAAATAATTTTTTTAATTTAATGTATAAAAATTATAAATAAAATTCCATGAAATGGGATATATTTTTACCTTTAATATTAATGTTTATAGTCTAAGAGATTACAAATATAACCCCATAATATAATTGTCTTAATAATTAGAGTTATGTTTATGTTATTTTTACCTTTCCTTAAAATTAAAAGTTATAAATGTCCAAATCATGCCTGTGTGGATTTCAAAGGCCAAATATGTGTCCCAAGTGTCTTATTTTGTCGGATATTACCTATAAAATAATCTTAGGACAAGTTTTAGGGTAATTTTATGTTATTATAATATTTTTTACCATTATTTACCATCTTTAACTTTAACCGTGGTAAATAAAATTTATAATTTTCTATTCAATAGAAAGTATTTTGATCATATTAGACTATGTTTTTCACCCTGATTACAACCATGTATATTATATTATTGAAATTCAATTCACATAAGTGGTAATAATAGGTTTACAGCTAATTTGAAATTGTTCCTAGAAGGCAGGTAAGATACGTTTAAATGTTAAATAAAATTTTTCTATATAATTCTATTATAAAAACGATTTCAATGACACATAATGAAATAATATATATATTATATATATTTTTACCTTAGCATAAATTTATATAGAAATAATTATTGAAATGAAAAAATCAGTTTCTATCCATAATGCAGTGTTTTTCACTATTCATAAAAAACTGTATATCTTCATAAAAATACAAGGAATTTAACAAAAGATAATTTTAATATTCCAAATTAAATAATGAATTATATTTTACCAAATTAAATTTATACTATTGTATAAAAATAATTTTATTATTTTTCACAAATAGATATAAAATGCGTTTCCACTAAGATAATAGTATTTCTAATCACAAAACTATTTTACCAAAACATATATATTTCATTGTCAGTATCATTTATATTTGTGAAAAATTAATAAACATTATTTAAATTTAATTTATTAATATTGATATTACAATATTTATTGGAAATATTATAAATATAACATTTAAATAATTAAATAACTACAATGATTTTTTTGCAATAACTCAATATTGTGTGTTACGCAGGACAAGTAAGTGTTGTGTGAAACATATGCTATTGAAGATAACATACTATGAAATATTGGGGTTTTATAGGACCTACCATAAATAGTCTCTTTTTACCACCACCATTATTAACACGGGGGAAACATTTGTGATGAAATTCCAAACACAAATGAGCTAACATATATATACCCCTATAAATTTTTTTCTTTTTCACTATTCTCAAAACCCCCCTCTCATTCTTTGCTCAAATAATTTCCACTTTAGCTTTTTCAATGTTTATGATTTCCTAATAGATCAATTTTGAATGTTTCCCTCCAAAGAAATGTTTAGTTTGATTTATTTAATCAATTTATTTATTATTTAAATTTTTTATTTTTTATATAAAATTATTAATAAAAAATAACAATAATTAGTAATTTTTAGTAATTAGCAATAAATAGTAACAATTATTAATAAATAGTTTTAATTTGTAATAAATTGTAACAATTAGTAATAAATAGTGATAATTAGTAATACAAGATAATTATTGTTATCAAATATTAATATTTGTAATAAATAATAATAGTTATTAATAAACATTAGTAATTCTAAATAAATAGTATTAATTAGTAATAATTTTTGATAGTTAAAAATAATAATTAATAAATAGTATGAAATAGTTTGAAATAATAATAATTGTTAATAAATAGTAGTACTTAGTATCAAATTGTAATTATTATTAACATAATAGTAATAATTAGTAATAGTTAGTAATAATTGAAAATAATTAGTTAGAATTAGTAATAATTAGTAATAATTAGTAATTAATAATAATAATTATTAATTAATAGCAATAATTGTTATTAAATAGTAGTAGCTAGTAGTAACTAGTAATAATTAGTTATAATTTTTAATAATAAGTATTAATTTGTATTCATTATTATTAAATATAATAATTAGTAATAATTATTATTTCTTAGTAAAAATTCGCACTTAATAGTAATATAGAATAATATATTTCAAAAAATATTAGTAAATAGTATTAAATAATAATAAAAATTAAAAATTAGTAATACTTACAAATAAATAGTAATAAATAATAATAAATAGTAATAAATAAATTTAAACATTAATAATTAGTAAAAAATATTAATAAATTGAAATAAATAGTAATTAATAGTAATAAATTGTAATGAATATGGATAAATATTAATATAGAGTATTACCTAATAATAGTTAGGTAAAATTTGTAATAATTAATAATAAATAGTAGTAATTAGTGGTAATTAGTGGTAAATAGTAGTAATTAGTAGTATTTAGTTGTAATTAGTAATAAATAATAGTGATTAGTATTATATAGTAGTAATTAGTAATAAATAGTAGTAATTAGTAATAAATAGCCATAATTAGTTCAAAATAGTAGCAATTAGTAATAAATAGTAGTAATTAGTTACAAATATCATTAATTAGTAATAAATAGTAGTTATTAGTAAAAAATTGTAGGGATATTTAATAAATAATAGTAATAAGTAATATATTATAATAAATATTAATGAATATTAATAATTGGTAATATATAATAATGATTAGAAAAATAGTAATAATTTATAATAAACAGTAGTAATTTGTAACAAATAGTAGTAATTATTAATGAATAGTAGTAATTATTCCTAAATAGAAGTAAATAGTAGTAATTTTGAGCCACGGGTTTTTCATTGTAATAATATGAAATATTTATATATATTTTTACAGAGCTAGGCATTGACACAATGTGGTTTTCCGAAACCTGGGGTTCCCTAAATAAATTTTTTTAAAAAAAATATTATACTTTATAATATTCATGTGAAAAAATGAGATACCACTTAAACTGTGAGATGAATCTGAAATATGAGGGCATGTTTGAATTTGGAACGTAATGTCTTCCCTCGGATGGACAAAACATTTAATGATGTAGGAAATATATGGATAAATTCTCTCATTGGCCTAATCATAAATAAAATAATTTGATTAACTTATTTTATCACGAAAGTCGAATCAATGAACAATTGAATGGGGAACCAAATGTTAAATACAAGACCATTGTTCAATTTATAATAGGGTGTTTACCCAAGCGCGACCTAAAGTAAGTGGGTAGGATATGTTTGGATCCCTTGACCAATGTCTGGTATTGTTAAGAGGATTACCATTAACATACATAAAATCTACAAATACATTATTATGAATTCTAGGATTGTGTTGAATCTTCCTCCTCCCACCACTGATGAGATCTGACACTCCTACCTTTGGAAATTCCTTGACGAAGTTTCAGCGAATTGTAGTGGTGTAGAGAATGTATTGTCAAAAATGAATGAATTAAATATATTTCTGATTTCATTCGCCTGAATCTCTGACTGATGTTTTAATGGAAAATCCATTCATTTCCATTTTATATCATCATATTTTAAAACAATAATTGATGGAAAACCAATCCCAACCATCGATCTATGTTTGGAATCATTTTTTTTACCTTGTTCTCCATCTGTTCTTTGTGTAAATTATCTGTACATTTGGATATGTCAAATTCTAGACGAATGAATGAGAGGAGATTGGTTGTGTGATTTTCATCAATAAAGGGTTCCTTATTTTATATTGCTGTGTGTTTTGGGAAATAAATGGAGCCCCAATGGTCTACAAAATAGACAACCAGTGCGCTGCCACCGGTGATATCGTGTGTCGGTGACATGTGGATCACCGGGTCAGCCAAGCCGTGTCCTAAGGTGCGACTGAGGTTTTCACCACTGTCATAAAACATGGTCGGTGGTCGACCATAATGATGTGAGGATGATAAATGTCAGGCATTAGGGTCAGGACGGGCCCAATTGAGATGGTTCAAGACCAACTGGCTTGGTTTGGGTCCATCTTAGAGAGCAAGACCCATTTCAATTGGAGTGGATCGTGACCGTGATTGACCATGGAGTTCGACTGAAGCTGAGGTAGATGGAGCTACCATGGGGCCAGTGGCAAAAAGCCATATGGAATGTCAACCATGGAAGTAAATTGTGCCAGATGATCGGTGTGTCTAGTAAAATGACTCAGGCATTCCATCCGTAGGTGTCTATGCCAAGATTAGCTGACCACTGCAGTTGGGGGATTGATTGTGGAGGTTGGTCCACAGTTGGTCATCAATGGGACCTAACTAATATTTTTGTAGTGTCTGCAAAGGAAATTTTCTTTGAAACTAAATTTTCATTTAATGTCACATATATTGAAACATGACCCTATCGTTGAGATGAAAAGTTTTAGGTTAGTGTGGGAATTTAATTTTCATGGCCGAGATGTGGTCCCCACAATGACCCATTTAGGCGTGTTCTAGTGAAAAGCGCTATTTTCACCGCTTATCCAACATGGTCATGTAAATAGACTACCCTTCATGTTTTTTTGAATAGAACATATTGGAGATGTCAGATTTAGATTCTGAGTTATGATCTAGGGTTTTATAAGAACATTTCATCTTTAGGAGGTGTTCTAGAACAATTGCGATCTGGTAGGAGTTTTAGAGAATTTAGAGTGGCACCCTCTAGGAAGGGAAGGCATGTCTCATCGATGAATTTTGAGTTTCACCCTCTAGTTGTGCTGGGAATGGGTTATCAACCTATTTTCTTAATGGAACACTCTGGTCGGGCTGGACATGGGTCATCGAAAAAACAAGAGTGCCACCCACCAGCTAGGCTGAGCATTGGTCCTCAACGACTCTAGAGTGGCAATGTCTAATTGGGCAGGGCATGGGTCCTCATCCTTATGATATTAACTCTCGACTATGCGGATCAGTTATGAGACATGATTTGATATATCATTGGATTCATGAGTAAGAGGGGGTCTTTCCTCTAAGATACACATCCTTCTAAATGATATAAAATTTTACAAGTTATGCAGAACTGCCGAAATTGGATATTATCATGGTGTGGTGTTCGAGCCTCTTAGAATTGTGTGTTTAGAGAAGACGTGAAAGATGATGGGTATCATTGGTGGGTACATCAGGAATAGTTTCAACTATTCCATTTGGGATGAGATGTGAGATGGAGCTTCCCATACTCTTTCATTAGCATTTCATTGAATGAAAATATATACATATATATATATATATATATATTCTATTTCAGTACACACAACTAGGGTTTTTGTTACTCTACTTCAAGGAGAGGTGAAGTCTCGAGGGAATGGCATGTGATTTTCATGTCAAGCTACTCATGGTGGGATGAGTCTACTCTCAAACTATATGTAGAAAAGACACAAAGGTAAGTCAATCTTCTCACAGTTTCTATCTCCTTCTGTTTGGATGTACTTACCACAGTCTCTTATTCGGTTGAGAGTTACTCTTTCCTTTTACCATGTTCTTTGTACTTCATTCTTTTCCTAGTGTATCTCTTACTACTCATCCTTTATATTTTTGGGATCCCAGCTAGGCATGTTTATACTCTGCCTTAAATGGGATTTTTTTTATGTATCAAGACATCTTTAGTCAAAAATCATGTTTGATCTTGGATTTAGAGGAGTTGAGGGATACAAGTTCTTGGACCACTTGAATGGGTTGTAGCTTGGGATCCAGAAGAAGGGATCTTGCTGATATTTTACTTTTCAAGTTCTTGTTAGGTTTGGAAACTTTTCTGGTTGGGTGTGTATTTTTCTCTTATTCATTTTAGATCACATTATTGTACTCGCATTGTTTAAAGGTCCATGCATGTTTGGTTTATTTACAACCGTGTTTCTTCTTTTACTTCTTCCCTCTGCACTTTTGTGTTGAGTTGGTTGTGTGTGTGTGTACATGCACATAACCAAAGGCCTCCCCTGTTTGTTATTCCATCAGTGCATGTCACCACCCCAAGCATATTGAGGCAGGCTTAATAACTGACCATATTACAAATACATAATTTTGGACATCTTAATCACACCATCAGGGATTTGGGGAAGAAACCTTATATAATCAGGACATAAATTAGCCAAAACCCAAACATAATTGTCTCATGATACCTACCGATGCATCATGGGGCTCTAGCGGGCCCTTCCCAACACATACAAAGCCCAATTAATTCCTCTTATGAATGGGGTAAAACATAACGAACATAAACATTCATTTTAAAACTACAATATCAAATGTCAATACATAAATCATAAGTTATTAATGATATCAAAATAGCACATCCATAGTAAAACATATTGTAAAACCTTCAATACAATATGGAAGATTGTATCATTATATATTAACCTTATGTATGAATAAAATCGAACAATGGATGTTGACGTAGATGAATGTGATCTAAAAAAATCATTTAAACTCATTTGGAAAAATCACTTTTTAAATTTGTATAATTTTAAAGACTACATAACTATAAAAGAAAACATTTCCATTAAAAAACCCTAGTAAGATTATAAGGGATGCTGGAAAATGTTAAGGCGTCATAACAATAGAAAATAGCCTCTCAAACCTTATAAATTAAAAAAATACATTCATTCATTAATTTTTTTAATAGTCATATAGTACATCATTTGGAAAAATATAGGGAGATTCATATCAAAAAGGCTTATAAAAAGTAAAACATGGATATAAATGATTTTCAAAAATAGTCTAGGAATATAAATATTATATTGAAATAAATTTATAAGAACCATGTATGTGGATGATAAATATGTCATAGTACAAACTTAGGTATAAACGATCTTCGATAATAATGAGATTGCAAAATTAACCCATACATTGTAATTTACATTAGCCAAGGTTTTATTAGCCTACTGTGTAATGTTTAATGATTGTTATTAAATTATAACAATACCAAATACATATTTATGATATCATATACCATCCACTTATATCTTTTTGTAAATTATATTTTAGTGTAACCATTATTTTAGGTGTTAGCTGTTATTTTTTCTAATGAATGTTTTGTTAAGTAAACCATGTTTATTATGATAAGTATATATTTTATTCAAATCCATTACGATATTAAGTACATAAATATTATATTTACATATCTTATGAATTTTATAATTGTTCTTTAACGGTTAATATGGAGAATTAATCTCATCGTGTCGTGGAGACAGTAGGTCATACGTACGGATAAGACAAGGTTTACTTTTAGTAAGGATTAAATGTTATTGAATTGGATGGAATATGAATGGTAAAGAGAAAATATATTTTAAAATTTATTATTTACATCCTTTGTATTCAATGTTATACCGACTGAAATAATGTAATGATGAAAAATAGTTTACACCACTATGTGGAGATGTTAGTTGTATGTAGGAACACATATTGATATTGTTCTTCTTAGGATGTGTAAAAGGTGGAATATGGTGGTCCAATATTCATATATGAATCTTGGAATACAGTAGATGATGGAGTTATTAATTACGTATGGAGGGAACTTAGTATGTTGATGTAGATAATGAAAATAATTTTGAAATAGGTGATAAAATGATAACCTCTACTTCATGTGTCATCATTTGATTTGTATAAAAGGACTCTATAGGATGGATTTATACACAATTTTTGGACTATAGGATGAAGTAGGGGATGTTGGGTGAGAAAATGGGTAGGGTTTAGAAATGGCCAATGGCTTTAGAGGTGTGAATTAAGTAGAAGGGGATGTTTCTTTTTATAAGAGTGGTGACATGCACTTAAAGAAAAGTTTGATAAATTAATTTATTAATAAATGATTTTCTGTTTCTAATAGCTCTAAAATGATTAAATTTTAGTATAAGATGAGGATTGGTCAAAATTATATCAATAAATAGGTTTTAGAAGTTTTTAGGTCCTAAAATTAACCTTGTCTTTTTTATTTAACCCCTAGTTAAATAGTTAAATTCTTACCATGTCTCCATTTATTATTACACTACATGCTTAATATAGTTACAATAAATTGTAAAGCGAACCAAAAGTAGTTCATTAATGACATTTGTATGACCATACTTATAATTTTTCTAATAATTATAATTTTTAGTATATTTATATCATCTAATAATAAAATTATTTAATTTATAATCTCATTTATGGCAAATTTGACACTATTTAATACATGGTTTATTTGTAAATGTCATAACAACATGATTTGTTCAAAAAAATGAATTACCAAAAATATAACATGTCATAATAATCCATAAAATTCATTAATGACATGAAATTATTTAAATTTAATTTATTTTAATATTTATATTATAATTTATATTAATACTTCATAAATAAGGTAATCACTACATCATCATTGTGTCAAAAATAATTTTTTTTAATTTAATGTATAAAAATTATAAATAAAATTCCATGACATGGGATTTATTTTTACCTTTAATATTAATTTTTATAGTCTAAGAGATTACAAATATAACCCCAGAATATAATTGTCTTAATAATTAGAGTTATGTTTATGTTATTTTTACCTTTACTTAAAATTAAAAGTTATAAATGTCCAAATCACGCCTGTGTGGATTCCAAAGGCCAAATATGTGTCCCATGTGTCCTATTTTGTCGGATATTACCTATAAAATAATCTTAGGACAAGTTTTAGGGTAATTTTATGTTATTATAATATTTTTTACCTTTAATTACCATCTTTATCATTAACCGTGGTAAATAAAATTTATAATTTTCTATTCAATAGAAAATATTTTGATCATATCAGACTATGTTTTTCACCCTGATTACAACCATGTATGTCATATTATTGAAATTCAATTCACATAAGTGGTAATAATAGGTTTACAGCTAATTTGAAATTGTTCCTAGAAGGCAGGTAAAATACGTTTAAATGTTAAATAAAAATTTTCTATATAATTCTATTATAAAAATGATTTCAATGACACATACTGAAATAATATATGTATTATATATATTTTTACCTTAGCATAAATTTATATAGAAATAATTATTGAAATGAAAAAATCAGTTTCTGTCCATAATGCAGTGTTTTTCACTATTCATAAAAAAATGTATATTTTCATAAAAATACAAGGAATTTAACAAAAGATAATTTTAATATTCCAAATTAAATAATGAATTATATTTTACCAATTTAAATTTATACGATTGTATAAAAATAATTTTATTATTTTTCACGAATAGATATAAAATTCATTTCCACTAAGATAATAGTATTTCTAATCACAAAACTATTTTACCAAAACATATATATTTCATTGTCAGTATCGTTTATATTTGTGAAAAATTAATAAACCTTATTTAAATTTAATTTATTAATATTGATATTACAATATTTATTGGAAATATTATAAATATAACATTTAAATAATTAAATAACTACAATGATTTTTTTGCAAGAACTCAATCTTGTGTGTTACGCAGGACAAGTAAGTGTTGTGTGAAACATATGCTATTGAAGATAACATACTATGAAATATTGGGGTTTTATAGGACCTACCATAAATAGTCTCTTTTTACCACCACCATTATTAACACGGGGGAAACATTTGTGATGAAATTCCAAACACAAATGAGCTAACATATATATACCCCTCTAATTTTTTTTCTTTTTCACTATTCTCAAAACCCCCCTCTCATTCTCTGCTCAAATAATTTCAACTTTAGCTTTTTCAATGTTTATGATTTCCTAACGGATCAATTTTGAATGTTTCCATCCAAATAAAGGTTTAGTTTAGATTTATTTATTCAATTTTTTTATTATTTAATTTTTTTATTTTTTATTTAAAATTATTAATAAAAAATAACAATAATTAGTAATTTTTAGTAATTAGCAATAAATAGTAACAATTATTAATAAATAGTTGTAATTTGTAAAAAATTGTAACAATTAGTAATAAATAGTGATAATTAGTAATACATGATAATTATTGTTATCAAATATTAATATTTGTAATAAATAATAATAGTTATTAATAAACATTAGTAATTTTAAATAAATAGTATTAATTAGTAATAATTATTGATACTTAAAAATAATAATTAATAAATAGTTTGAAATAGTTTAAAATAATAATAATTGTTAATAAATAGTAGTACATAGTATCAAATTGTAATTATTATTAACATAATATTAATAATTAGTAATAGTTAGTAATAATTGAAAATAATTAGTCAGAATTAGTAATAATTAGTAATAATTAGTAATTAATACTAATAATTTTTAATTAATAGCAATAATTGTTATTAAATAGTAGTAACTAGTAGTAACTAGTAATAATTAGTTATAATTTTTAATAATAAGTATTAATTTGTATTCATTATTATTAAATATAATAATTAGTATTAATTATTATTTCTTAGTAAAAATTCTCACTTAATAGTAATATAGAATAATAGATTTCAAAAAATATTAGTAAATAGTATTAAATAGTAATAAAAAGTAAAAATTAGTAATACTTACAAATAAATAGTAATAAATAAATTTAAACAATAATAATTAGTAAAAAAATATTAATAAATTGAAATAAATAGTAATTGATAGTAATAAATTGTAATGAATATGGATAAATATTAATATAGAGTATTACCTAGTAATAGTTAGGTAAAATGTGTAATAATTAATAATAAATAGTAGTAATTAGTGGTAATTAGTGGTAAATAGTAGTAATTAGTAGTAATTAGTTGTAATTAGTAATAAATAATAGTGATTAGTATTACATTGTAGTAATTAGTAATAAATAGTAGTAATTAGTAATAAATAGCCATAATTAGTTAAAAATAGTAGCAATAAGTAATAAATAGTAGTAATTAGTTACAAATAGCATTAATTAGTAATAAATAGTAGTAATTAGTAAAAAATTGTAGGGATATTTAATAAATAATAGTAATAAGTAATATATTATAATAAATAGTAATGAATATTAATAATTGGTAATATATAATAATGATTAGAAAAATAGTAATAATTTATAATAAACAGTAGTAATTTGTAATAAATAGTAGTAACTATTAATGAATAGTAGCAATTATTCCTAAATAGAAGTAAATAGTAGTAATTTTGAGCCACATGTTTTTCATTGTAATAATATGAAATATTTATATATATTTTTACAGAGCTAGGCATTGACACAATGTGGTTTTCCGAAACCCGGGGTTCCCTAAATAAATTTTTCAAAAAAAAGTATTATACTTTATAATATTCATGTGAAAAAATGGGATAACACTTAAACTGTGAGATGAATCTGAAATATGAGGGCATGTTTGAATTTGGAATGTAATGTTTTCCCTAGGATGGACAAAACATTTAATGATGTAGAAAATCTATGGATAAATTCTCTCATTGGCCTAATCATAAATAAAATAATTTGATTAACTTATTTTATCACGAAAGTCGAATCAATGAACAATTGAATGGGGAACCAAATGTTAAATACGAGACCATTGTTCGATTTATAATAGGGTGTTTACCCAAGCGCGACCTAAAGTCAGTGGGTAGGATATGTTTGGATCCCATGACCAATGTCTGGTATTGTTAAGAGGATTACCATTAACATACATAAAATCTACAAATACATTATTATGAATTCTACGATTGGGTTGAATCTTCCTCCTCCCACCACTAATGAGATCTGACACTCCTAACTTTGGAAATTCCTTGACGAAGTTTCAGTGAATTTTAGTGGTGTAGAGAATGTGTTGTCAAAAATGAATGTATTAAATAGATTTCTGATTTCATTCATCTGAATCTATGACTGATGTTTTAATGGAAAATCCATTCATTGCCATTTTATATCATCATTTTTTAAAACAATCATTGATGGAAAACCAATCCCAACCATCGATCTTTGTTTGGAATCATTTTTTTACCTTGTTCTCCATCTGTTCTTTGTGTAAATTATCTGTAAATTTGGATATGTCAAATTCTAGACGAATGAATGAGAGGATATTGGTTGTGTGATTTTCATCAATAAAGGGTTCCTTATTTTATAATGCTGTGTGTTTTGGGAAATAAATGGAGCCCCAATGGTCTACAAAATAGACAACCAGTGCGCTGCCACCGGTGATATCGTGTGTCGGTGACATGTGGATCACCGGGTCAACCAAGCCGTGTCCTAAGGTGCGACTGAGGTTTTCACCACTGTCGTAAAACATGGACGGTGGTCTACCACAATGATGTGAGGATGATGAATGTCAGGATTAGGGTGAGGACGGGCCCAATTGAGATGGTTCAAGACCAACTGGCTTGGTTTGGGTCCATCTTAGTGAGCAAGACCCATTTCAGTTGGAGTGGATCGTGACCGTGATTGACCATGGAGGTCTACTGAAGCTGAGGTGGATGGAGCTACCATGGGGCCAGTGGAAAAAAGCCATATGGAATGTCAACCGGGGAAGTACATTGTGCCGGATGATCGGTGTGTCTAGTGAAATGACTCAGGCATTCCATCCATAGGTGTCTATGCCAAGATCAGCTGACCACTGCTATTGGGGGATTGATTGTGGAAGTCGGTCAACAGTAGGTCATCAATGGGACCTAACTAATATTTTTGTAGTGTCTGCAAAGGAAATTTTCTTTTAAACTAAATTTTCATTTAACGTCACATATATAGAAACATGACCCTATTGTTGAGATGAAAAGTTTTAGGTTAGTGTGGGAATTTAATTTTCATGGTCGAGATGTGGTCCCCACGATGACCCGTTTAGGCGTGTTCTAGTGAAAAGCGCCCTTTTCACCGCTTATCCAACATGGTCATGTAAATAGACTACCCTTCATGTTTTTTTTTGAATAGAACACATTGGAGATGTCAGATTTAGATTCTGAGTTATGATCTAGGGTGTTATAAGAACATTTCAGCTTTAGGAGGTGTTCTAGAACAATTGCGATCTGGTAGGAGTTTTAGAGAATTCAGAGTGGCACCCTCTAGGAAGGGAAGGCATGTGTCATTGATGAATTTTGAGTTTCGCCCTCTAGTTGGGCTGGCAATGGGTTATCAACCTATTTTCTTAATGGAACACTCTGGTCGGCCTGGACATGGGTCATCGAAAAAACAAGAGTTCCACCCACCATCTAGGCTGAGCATTGGTCCTCAATGACTATAGAGTGGCAATGTCTAGTTGGGCAGGGCATGGGTCCTCATCCTTATGATATTAACTCTCGACTATGAGGATCAGTTATGAGACATGATTTGATATATCGTTGGATTAATGAGTAAGAGGGGGTCTTTCCTCTAAGATACACATCCTTCTAAATGATATATAATTTTACAAGTCACGCAGAACCGCCGAAATTGGATATTATCATGGTGTGGTGTTCGAGCCTCTTAGAATTGTGTGTTTAGAGAAGACGTGAGGGATGATGGGTATCATTGGTGGGTACATCAGGAATAGTTTCAACTATTCCATTTGGGATGAGATGTGAGATGGAGCTTCCCATACTCTTTCATTAGCATTTCATTGAAGGAATATATATATATATATATATATATATATATATATATATATATTCTATTTCAGTACACACAACTAGGGTTTTGGTTACTCTACTTCAAGGAGAGGTGAAGTCTCGAGGGAATGGCATGTGATTTTCATGTCAAGCTACTCATGGTGGGATGAGTCTACTCTCAAACTATATGTAGAAAAGACACAAAGGTAAATCAATCTTCTCATAGTTTCTAGCTCCTTCTGTTTGGATGTACTTACCACAGTCTCTTATTCGGTTGAGAGTTACTCTTTCCTTTTACCATGTTCTTTGTACTTCATTCTTTTCCTAGTGTATCTCTTACTACTCATCCTTTATATTTTGGGGATCCCAGCTAGGCATGTTTATACTCTGCCTTAAATGGGATTTTTTTATGTATCAAGACTTCTTTAGACAAAAATCATGTTTGATCTTGGATTTAGAGGAGTTGAGGTATACAAGTTCTTGGACCACTTGAATGGGTTGTAGCTTGGGATCCAGAAGAAGGGATCTTGCTGATATTTTACTTTTCAAGTTCTTGTTAGGTTTGGAAACTTTTCTGGTTGGGTGTGTATTTTTCTCTTATTCATTTTAGATCACATTATTGTACTCTCATTGTTTAAAGGTCCATGCATGTTTGGTTTATTTACAACAGTGTTTCTTCTTTTACTTCTTCCCTCTGTACTTTTGTGTTGAGTTGGCTGTGTGTGTGTACATGCACATAACCAAAGGCCTCCCCTGTTTGTTATTCCATCAGTGCATGTCACCACCCCAAGCATATTGAGGCAGGCTTGGGGTATTTTCAGCCTGAGCCTCGCATGGATCAGGTCATGACATTTAAATAGTAGTAATTAGTAGTAATTTGTAAAAATTAGTAATAATTGGTAGTAAATAGTTTTAATTATTAATAAAATTAACACTTAGGAATAATTAGTAATAGTTTATAATAGTTAGTAGTAAATAGTAATAAGCAGTAATAAATAGAAATCAATAGTAACATATATTAATAATTTGTTATAATTAGTAATTATTAGTAATAAATTATAATAAATATTACTATATAGTAATAATTTGAAATAATTAGTAATACTTACTAATAAATAATAATAATTTGAAATAATTTGTAATAATATTTTATAATTAGTTTTGATTCTTAGTAATTAGTAGTAGTTGTCAGTAAATAGTAGTAAATAGTATTAAATAGTAGTAAATAGTGGTAATTGTTAGTAAATAGTTATAAATAATAGTAAATACTAATAAATTATAATCATTAGTATTAAATTGGGAAAAATAATATTTATTATAAATAACTAGTAATAAAAAGTAATAATTTGTAATAATATTTAATAACTACTAATATTTAGTAATAATTAGTAACAATTATTAATAATTAGTAATAATTTTTAATAATTAGTAATTATTTGTAATAAACAGAAGTAAACAGTAATAGTTATCAATAATTATTAATAACTAGTAATAACTAGTAATAACTAGTAATAATTATTAATGATTAGTAATAATTTGTAATAATTAGTAATTATTAGTAATTAATTTTAATAAATAATAGTATTTAGTAATAATTTTTTATAATTAGGAGAAATTAGTTGTAATTAGAAATAATTAGTTGTAAATATTAAAAAAAAGTACTAAATAGTAATAAATAGTACTAAATAGTAGTAAATAATATTAATTTTAAACAAGTAATAATAATTGTTAATAAATACCATTTATTTGTAATAAATAGTATCTATTAGCATGAAATTTTAATGATTAGTAACAAATAGTGGAAAGTATAAATAAATAGAAATACTTAATAATAATTTATAATAAACTGTAATAATTAGTAGAAAATAGTATTAATTTTTAGTAATTAGTAGTGTTGAGTATTAATTAGTACTAATTAGTACTAATTAGTATTAAATAGTAAAAATTAGTTATAAATAATATTAAATATTAATAAACATAAATAAATCGTAATTATTTGACATAATATGTACTAATATGTAATAATTAATAATAAAAAATTTAAAAAAAATTAATAGTTATTAACAATTAATAATAATAATAGGTAATTACCAATAATTTATTGTAATTATTATTAATTTGTTCTAATAGTCGCAATTAGTAATAATAAGTATCATAATAAAACAAATACTAGTAATTAGAAAGAAATTTGGAAAAATAAAAAAATATTAACTAATAATAAATTTTAATACTTGGAATTAATTAGTAATAATTAATAATAATTAGTAATAATTAGAAAATATGAATGATCATTAGTAAAAATAACGGTAAATAGAAAATTTATAAAATGTATAAAATTAAATTATGATTATTTAATTTTTGATATTGTTTGATCTCTTCTTCCTTATATAGAATAAATCATAGTGAATTTATTCATTTTATATTTTAAAGAGTAATATAAAGTAAGGAATTGGAAAATATTTTTTACTACATGATCATGATTGGATAAATCATCATAGTAATTCAATTATTTCTCCTTTAATTAATGTATATATTCAAGGTGTTGAAGAATTTATGTCGTTTGTATCATCAAAAAGAGATGTGGTTTTTTGTAAGGGACAATTAAGTTTCCATGTAAGAAATTTGATCCGAGGAATATAAAATAATTTGAAAACATTAGGGGTTATATATTTTTAATTGGTTTTTTAATTTGATGTTTTTTGGTATCAACATGGTTAACACGGTTCCAGAGAATATACTAATAATTAAGTTCCAGATTCATCACAATTTCTAAATTTAGTACATGATGTGTCTAGTATATCTTTTAAATGTAATGAAAATAAGGATGCTATTGATTTTACTCATGAGTTTGAAATATCGGATTATTATGAGTTTATGATGTCTACTGGTGATGCCATATATCCTAGTTCAAAGATAAGATAATTTTAAGTGGTTGCCAAATGTATGGATATAAAATCAGATAATGTAATGTCAAATAGCTGTTTTCATTAGATATTCTCTTTGGGTAAAGAACTGTTACCTGAAGAAAATGTGTTGGTTTCAAATTTATATGAGAGAAAGAGGATTTGTTTTAAATTTTGGACATGGTTATAAGAATATTTATGCATGTTATAAATTGACAGAATATTATATTATGATTAAAATGATTCATTAGTTTGGTGTCCTTCGTGTGGAAAATCGAGGTAAATAGAGTCCCAACTATGGATATATAGTTAGAATCATATAAAACTTTTGAGGTATTTCCCACTTACACATAGATTACATTTTTTATTCATTTATCAAAACATAACGCCAATGATTTAATGGATTAAAACTTATATTTCATCATGTAATGGCATAAACTATTACACCAATAGTGATTCATAGAAACCTTTTGACCTTTTAGATTTGTGTTCTTCATTAGAATCTCAAAACATGTCATTGGGTCATTCTACTCACGATTTCTATCCATTTGGTTTTTATGATTGTGAATATTCTTGTTGTCCCATGATTATTAATATTTACAATTTACCTCCTTGTATATTCATGAATGAGTCAAATATATTTTTTAATTTATAAATTTTAGGACATCCAAAAAATAATAATGATATTTATTTGAAACCATTGAATGATGAGTTAAATTTAATATGAAGTAATGGTGTACGTATTTATGGTGTTGTTGAAAAAAAATATGCCTAATTAATTATAAATTGAGGTAAAAATTTAGTGACTTACCATCACATTTAATTTTATCCATCTAGAGTACACATGGTCCAAAATTATTTCCATAACGTATGATATACATTAATTCATTTATGATCATCAATAGAAGAAAACCATGTTTCTTCGACTTCCATTAAATATTTATTCTTATCAAAATTACTTTTTTGAGGATTAGATATCATTTTAGAAAAGTACACATTATATAAAATGGACCTCAAAAAATTATGATAGGTCTTGAGTTAAAATCCATTGTCTCATAATTAATTCTGTTTACCAGTTGAATGAATATAAACAAAAAAATAGATGGATTTTGGAATGAACTCAACTTGATAATTCATATAATTTTTTAGGAAAAGTTATATTTCTATGAATTGATGGACTATCACATGCTGGATGTCATACATATTGAGAAATACTATTTTGATAATATATTTTATAGTATTTTCGACACACTTGGTAAGGCCAACGAAAGTGTATAGGAAAAATTAGATCATTAAAAAATTTTACAATTCTATAACATGAACTGTTTTAAAATGAAAGATCACATATATTAATTAATCCAAAAACATCTTATAGTCATTCAAAATAAAATTGTTTATTATTCTATTAGTGGAATACTAATTTAGGGCTTCCAGATAATTTTATTTACAATTTTGATAGAATCTTCTGAAATGGTCATATTACAATATAAATGGTCATGGTAGTAATGTTATAAATGAAATAATTATACTAATAGAATTTAGAGGGTTTTTGAATTCTACAAGATGGGATGCACTAATAGATATTTAATATTTTTTCTAATATTTTTTTTGAAAACATATTATGATGCAATAAGTGTACTACAAGAATATGTTATTTTAATTTTATGTAAACTGAAAAAAATATTCCTACTCACACTATTTGATTTAATGAAACAATTGATATTACATTTTCTGCATAAAAAAATTTGGAGGTCTGGAACAGTTAAAATGTATGTACCCATTAAAGAGATTCCTTCATAAAATAATGAAAATGTTACTTAACAAATCATCAGACAAAGGTTCAATTTTTAGAAGTTTATTTATAGGAGAGAATTCCATTTTTCTATTTACATTATTTTAAATCTGAATATCACTCAAAACATATCTTAATGGACTGTAATGAGTGAATGTTGATGACTTAATGGACAATTAATTATCAGTAATTTATCAGTCTGAACAAGATATTGGTGGATCTCATGAATGATGGTTTTCATACGATGAACATCATATGGTGAATATAAATATTCTAATCAACTATGAAGAAACGAAACTATTTTTACATTTAGTGCTTCTATAAATTATAAATTTTATTTTTTTTAACTAATATAATATTATTTTATGGTAAATATTATGATAATCATATCATGATACAATTTTTTACAAATTATATCATCTACTCATGAAGAACATAAAAAAATAATTTCCTCTATTGGTTTCAAAAACATGAGAAATTAATTGTTTATGGTTTAACATATAAAATAAAAAAAATATTAGATATATTGATAATTGTTTTTCAAATCAATGGGTATATCAGCATTCTGATAAAATTAATAATTGATTGTGTTTATTGAGTAACCCACCATCTAAAATGCTTATATCTTATAATTCATATGTGGTGAATGTTTTTGGATTTCATACACATGCATATGGGGAATAAAAAAAATGAAAAATGGTGTTTCAATGAGAGGATCTCATCATAGAGAAAATGAATATGTCATCTATGACATGCTCTAATAAATAATTTAACTCTGTTATCAAGGACATAATTATGTAACAATGGTAAAATTTCATTTGTTGGAATCCGAGATGGGATTGCATGTTCTTTTTCCCCTTGAATCATTGTTATTAAATATAATATTAAACTTATTAAAAATTATTCATTTTTTTTGTCTCATCAAGAACATTAAATTTATTATTATAATTATTTCCATAGTTCAAGAGTTTTATGTGATTAATATATCATCAAGAAAAAAGATATCTCAATAAAAAAAGTTTACCCATAGTGATTTTTGTTCAACTAAAGTGAATGAAATTAATTTTTTCAACAGACTAACCATAATCCATATTTTCCATGAATATACATTAATATCAATGAAGATACCATATAGTCATGATTCAATAGTCAAAATGATATCATTTATTTAACAAATGAATTTTAAATGAAAAGAGATTTTGAAACTGAAACTCTTGGGGAAATTGATGATACCAAGGTATAATATAATGATTTTAACACAATCTTATATGAAAATGATTATGGAGACGAATATTTACTTAGTTACACACTAGTTATAATCATATATAAAATATATCTATATATAAAATTTATTTTCAAATATTTTATAATAATAGACATTTTTCATTTGTGATGGAATATAATCTATTTTCTTGAGATGGAGGAGACGATATATATAGTGACGGGCATGATATAAGATCATATGACCCTCAGACTGCTAGTGTTTCATCAAAAACTTGGGGAGGTAATAGAAATATGAAGTTGATGATTTAGGAACGTAATCCCCTACAACATCTACATCTTGATATCAATTCATAGATGCAGAGGTCTGTTCAGTAATGTATTTTGGTTAGTTTTCATAAATTTTAATTAATTTATTTATAAACAATTTTTTATTAATTTGTTATATTGTTTCACATCTTATCACACATAGAATTTGGCCATGGATTTGATATGTTAAATAATAATTTTCTAGAGCCTGGGTTACATTAGCTGATATTCCCATCAATGTTCCACACTGAATTTTTGATCAATGGATAATACATAAATCAATTATAGTTATTTTGAAATTCTTTTTCATAATGACATTATATTATTAATTAATTGTATGTATTATATATTCTCATTGATGATATTATCTAAGAATATATCTGGGAGGAATGGGAGGGATATATTCTTGACCATTTCTATAAATTTTGTACAATCTTAGGAGGGCATCAATGATAAAATATGGAGTTCTATATTTTGATTTTTTTTATTTACAAATGGACCAGATTAGATCTCATCTCAGGGTTGGGATCGATTATGTTCATATTATAAGGGATACATATTTTATAGGAGAGTAAAATTAGGTATACAGAACTAGGGGAGACAGGAGTTGATAAATCGAGTTAGTAATCATACATTTAGTACACATCACCACCATTTGGTTTGTACTTTTTTTAATAATTTATATAACTTTAAATATAAACTGCTTACATTACACTCATATAGTTCATTGAACAACAAAATATTCTGGAGTTCATCATTTACAAGGGGATGTGAAACATTCTTACAAAAGGAGATATTAGAGGTGATCTCCAACATCATATTACAGATAATATATTTTATTTTTGAGTTTTAAAATTAATAGAAAGTAATATGTTAAATATTTTAATTTTAAACTGTAATTGATGGAGTCATATAAGGCCTCAACGTCCTGGAAATATGTTGATATCTATTTCTAAACAATGGATTAGACCACTTGTGTAGAAGGATTTTATGATTCATTATGGACAATGACGACTCAATATTCATTTAAGAAAATCCATGATGCTCGTATCGTCTCTCAATTGATGATTGGTAGTTATTATGGTACCAATATGATGTCGTCATGCCGCTTGAGAGGAGCTTGTGGAGATTCATCATCAACTTTTGCTTAGTATGAGCAACAGTTATGAGCTTAGGTTGTGCTTATATATACATTATGCATGAAGCATGAAGAGCATCACCGAAACCATCTGCAGTAACAAGAGGAGAAGCATCGATGGCCAATGTAGCAGCACGAGTTCATGATAGAGTACGTGCGACATATGGATCATAGTTTTGGGGTGGAGTTCCCTACTACATCTCCTCTAGATCCTCCAGATAACTCCCACCCTAGTGATTTATATAATTTTTTTGATAAATATTTGAATTATTATTTTTTAATAGTTTTATTAATCCTATATTTACATTTCAATATATTGGTGTTTTTATATTGTTTTGAATATATTGTTTTTCATTATTTCACATTTTTTTTCTATTATATATGGTTTATTATTTTATTATTATTTTAATTATTTAATTATTTAATTATTTATTATTATTTATTTTTTAAAATTACTTCTATTATTATTATTATTATTTGATTATATTTTTATTATTTGTAATTTTTTTAAATTTATAATTATACTGATATTTTTATTAAAATTATCATTTTTTTATATTTTTTAATTTTTTAATTTTAGTTTTATTATTTTTCTAGTATTAAATTTTATAAATATTTATTTTAATTTTTCTTTGTTTTAATGTTTTTTGCAATGGGTATTTAATCCCATCAAAAATACATATCTGTAAGGGCTTATCGAAAAAGCATTTTTTAAAATAGGTCTAAACCAATTAACATTGCCCTTTTCTATAATAATTCATTTGTAACTGGACCCCATCACAAATGACCCATCAAAAATTCTTGAAACTCATTTTGTGTTATGTTTACATAAGAAAAAATAAATAGTTTTACAAATATATAAAATTAAATGAGATGACATAATATATACACAATCAATTTACATACTTGATATTATCTCTAAATAAATCATTTTTAAACAAAAATGTGGGATGTGATATGTCCCACTCTTCAAGGGTTAATGTGGGTAATGTATATGATTTTGGAATTCCAATTATTCAAGGGTGTGATGGAAAACTAGGATCAATATTATCATAATATTAAACTTAATTCCTCATTGTTCTATTATGTCTCATAGTTAGATCAACCAAATAAATTGAATATATATCCATACATTCTGGACCAATTGACCTGTCAGGATATAACTTTGTCATGATTCCTATCTCAAACATATGACTTCAATCCTTACATATTTCATTCAGTTGGATATTTCCAATTAAAAGAAACAAGTCTTTTAAGAAATAATTTTTCAAACTAACAAAAAAATAATGGTGCCTCTACCCACATGTTTGTAGGAAAGACATGAATGAATTCTTAGCCCATAGTTTTCTATAAAAAATTAACAACTAAAAAACATAAAGACATTCATGAATTAAAAGTATATGAAAAATATCTATTTTAATAAAATCATGAGGAAGTGTGTGATAATCACGAGTCCTCAACAATTCCAACATCAATGATCTTATATTGATTGTTTTTTATATGATTGTTGAATATCCATTAAGAATATTAATAGTCTCAATTACTTATATAAATTGTTTTTTTCTACTGGTTTCGAATCATTAGTATCACATGAAATATTACATTTATTTTTTGGGATACAAAAATGATGCAATTATAGGATAATACCCTTATTCAACAAGTAAGGTTTTGATCCTAAATCATATTTTTTCACCCCCTTGAAATTAAAAATAACTGAAAGTTATATTTCAAAAAAAATATTATCAATTTGGATTATATCAATGAAAATATGTAAAATAATGGTTGACCAATAGAGAAAAACAATGAATATAATTATCTTCTACCAATTATAACTGGTTTCAATTGAAAAATTAATACTCTTTCTTTATTTAATCTAAACCTTCACAAATGAAAAACTGAAATCATTCAATTCATTAAACACATAATATCATAAGATATGCTGATGTTGATTTTTATCTTCCATGAAATTGTTAAATCTTCCACAAGAATTCCTATAGGGATGGTCCATTTCCAGGAATTATATATGCCACATAAAGCTAAAAATATAGTGATTTTTATGTCCTAGGGTTGTGAATTCTTTATACAAAAAATGAATTATAGATGTTTCATCATTATCCATCTGTACATCATTAAATAATAAGAAAAATCATTGATCATCCACAATATCACGACCAGAATTTGAAATATGAATTTCAAACATGCATCATATCTGAGCACATCCACATTCCAAATATGATTCAAATATTTTATAAATAGTATAATCTATATATCAATAATATTTCATGGATTATAATTTGTAGATATTATTATAATCATTAATGTGAATGGTTTTTCATGTACATCTAGGGAGGAAGGTTAAAAATGTGTATGAAAACTATCCTTGTTCTATGAAAAGTAATAATATTCTAAAATAGATTAAAACCATCAAATAAAAGACCCATCCTAAAATTATGCATGTTAGGTAAGAAATCAGGATATCAAGAATGTAATTTATACCATGAAAATAAATATGTGGTGTGAACCAACTCATTGTTATTCTTCCTTCTCTCGGTACCATGTCATCACACATTTATTAATATTTCATCAGAAATGAAAGGATTCTGGAGTATGTGGATCAATGCAATGTTGTTCTTTTGAAATACAGGCTCCTCAACTAAAATCAATTCCATATAACGCGTTTAGGGAATATCTGAATAATATGAAATAATATCCTTAAAAAAATTAATATTTTCATCCATGAAATTATTTTAAATCCCATAAATAGTATTCACGTGAAATACGTGGATTAAAAATTCCATATTTTTCATTTTTTCACATTGTCTATATACAAGATTCATGGTAGAGTCATTCCAATTTCCACCCTATCAACATCATCATGTTCATTACATCAATAATTTTTTTTTCATATTGAAGACTTCTTGGTCGGCAACCTTCATTTCTCATAATAATTAATATGTAAAAATTATTCATCTAATAAATTATTCAATCTTGTCTTCTAATTTTTGATAATGAAAACATTGATATTGTATTTTCTTCCTATTTTGATACCACACATAGTAGTTTTTTTAAACCCATATTTGGTTATATAGTAGCCAAATTTTTAAGGGATCAACCATGGTTTTCCAACAAAATTATAAAAAGGGAAATTTATGCGACAACTATATAAAGAATTGTTAAATTGAAAAATTTTAAATGATTTCCATCTAGTTTTGAAATTTATTTATATATAATTGGTTTCCTAAATCCACCATCTATCCATTATTTAAATTAATTTTATTTTTCATGTCATAAAAAATTAAACAATAATGAATTTTATTCAAAAGTGTATTCTAGGATATGAGAATTGATTACCTTATATGAAACTGAAACTAACACACGAATTTATATGATAATAATAATATAAAAAACAAAAAAATATTATATATATAATAGAATACCATAATTATAAAACCATGATATTGAATTAAATTATATAAAGGATTAATATCTATAAATAATACCACGCAAAATTATGTTTATAATTTTTTTTATTTTTCCTATTTTTTTATATACACTTTTTAACTATTGTTATTATTATTCAAAAAATCCAGATATAAAGGATTACTTCATCTAGGTAACCTTATTCTCTATAGTGAAATCGATTTTTTTTTTGTTATGTATCTTCAATTATTGTGAATATGGTTTGGGTTAATTTTGGATAGTTTTTTTGTGTTTTTTAGTTCTGGTCAATTTATTTTTCCTAGTTGTTGTATTTTTATTGGCTTTTGGTTTGGGAATTCATATTAGTGGCTTTCAAATATTCTTCAAGTTAGTTTATTTTTTTATCATTATGATATAATTTATTTTATTTAGGTTAAATTTAGTTCAATTATTCCTATTTTACATTAGTTTGGTGATGTTTAGTGTAGTTATGGTCTACTATAGTCTGCAAGGTCAGGATCATGTCATTTCAAGAAAATTTAGTTGTTTTGGTTTAGTCACTTATGTTATGATATAAATATATGATTTGTTAGATCTGTTAGGTTTCATTGTGTAAAGGGTTTATTGGATTAGATCATTTATTTTTAAATCTAGTTAGGTTGGTTAGGTACAATTTAGTTTTCATATGTTTTTAAAAATTCATTTCAATTTAGTTTATTTATGTGTTTAATATGGTTTTCATGATACACATTACATTTTATTATTTTGGATAAGTTCAATTTTTATTTCTATGATTCAATTTGGTTAAGAGTAAATTTTGATCCATTTTGGCTAATTCAAGTTTGGTTTATTTGGGTAATTTAAACACAAATTAGTTTTCATTGTGTCAGTATAAATCATGTTCATTTATATATGATTCAGACACATTTCATTAGTTTTGTTTATTTTATTGTAGATAGGGTCGGGTCAGGTTAGTGTGATTTTATATTATTGTTTTTGTTATTAGTTATGTAATGATTTTTTCTTTATTATAAGGTTAGGTGGTAGTACATTGTATTGTTAATTGTTATGTTAGATCATGATATATATTTTATTCAAAAATTAATGTATATATTTAGTAGAAAAAGAAATATGTTATTCATGTTTTTAAACAATTATAAAAATTGGATATGGATGAGAGATGGATTATATTATAGACCATCATGTGTACCTTGAATAATTCTTACAATATTATATATATTCGATATATAAATAACATATAAATTAATTTTAATGTGTGTCATGGAATAAAATGTATTCATTGGAGGTTTCAATCAATACAATATTAAAAATTTTGAAAATTTAAATCATATATAATTTCACTTTTAAGCAATTCATGAGGTTGTACCATTATCTAACATCATCTCAAAAATTATCCCAGGATTAATGATTCCGTAAATAATTTCAATCAACTACCGATGAAAACAAAAAAAAAACTAAAATCCAAAGGTTTGACATATACCAATGAAGAAATGTTAAATCAACCACATATTTTTAGTAATATATAAATATACTTAATAAAGAAACTAAATTGATCAAAATAAATTTAGATCCCATCTCGAGGTTAGGAAACTCCTACCATAATTATAGATAATAATTTTATAGAAATTTAAATTATCATTAGAAATGATGTCGTTGTAAAAAAAACATAACTAAAAAACATAAAATTGTAACATATAACATCCATTATCTCACTACTCACTAAAATAAAATTCCAAAATTTTATTTTAAATAACTATCATAGAAAGAATAAAAAATGTTTTCATCAATATGGGATTAAAAATAGAAATATAAAATTCACAACAATAACAACTAAAAATATACATTATATATAACCAAACAATTAATATAATTAATCAACTGCAATCTCATAATCAAATTAGAAAATAGTTATTCGAAGAAGGCCCAAAGAAACAACCAAAAACATGTTTGTCACTTATCCAACGCACAACACAACTAAACTCAAAACATCACATTTACACAATATATATCAAAATATATAAATATAAATACTCACCATAGAAGTATGAGTAAGTTCCATTCACAATAAATATTGGAAAAATATTGTGCCATCACCACTCAACACCCAAATAGTTCTTTTTTAATGGAAACGACAATCATATATGGTGAATTGTGATGAGGGAAATACTAAATAAATAGACTAGAACTAAGCAAATAAATATAGAAGAAAAAATGGATGAAACAAATAGTTTAATGATTGGTCATAATGGATGGTGAAGAAGACGAAAGGAGATCATATCGATCAATTTCAGTAGAAATATGATATAAGCAAATGTAGGCTACACTGTGATTTAGGGGGATCTCTATACCAATGGTTCTGTAAAACCGTTTGTATAGAATTACTGAAACCTCTATAAAAATGGTTCATTTGAACTATTGGATTTGAATTATAAATAGAAACCTATACCAATAAATTAAAAAAATGCTGGTATAGAGTGAATTTTTAGGAAACTTTTCCAATGGACTCCATATAACCACTTGTATAGGATAATTTCTAAATCATATGACCACTATTTTGGTAAATCCTGGGTATAACCCTATTAGTACTGCTATTCATTCCTATAATTAAATAAATGACAATAAATGATTGATGAATAAAAGTGGAATTAGATATAAAATCAAAGGATTCTTCCTTTAAAATTAGATTCTATATATGGTATTAGAGTCCTCATATATGTAATTTATAGTTATTTATAATTTTTAGATTTATTTTATTAAGTTATTTTTTCATTTAATAAAAAATTACTCATTTTAACAAGCTAACATCCCCATATCTTCTCTTTTTTATTATTGATAAGATAAAAAATTGTCACTTAATGATTAAAAATAAGTAATCGTCCATATATTTTCATATAGAGGTGGTAATGGCTCAATTTGGATAAAAAATAAACGCAATAAAATTTTTCTTCAATATCCCTACCTTACACTTTCAGCCCATATCCAACAAAATCATATATAAGATCTTAATTGATGAATCCAATGTATACATATGGATGTATTGTAACACTACTTGTAGAACTATACAAATTTTATATAGCTCACATGTCATGTAGAACTATACAAATTTTATATAGCTCACATGTCATGTAGTCATAGTCTTCTTACGAACGGGAACCTGAGGAATCCTAGAAATCCTTGATTCAGTTACAAAACAGGAGGACTCACATTCCATGAAACTATGAAGGTAAATGTCATGCATTCCTAGTACACTTTCTGCACCATGAACATTTCCAGTTAAGAAAACATGGCCAGACCAAATTCTTATGCCATAGAAATGGGAATAAGACAAGTACACATTGTTTACTTTGGTGCACACTATATAGTATGATTCCTTCAATGTAATAACATTTTATAGAAATAATATTTAAATTTAATATTAAACCTATTGATTATGTGTTCCATGTCTCTTACATTTTATAGTACATTTAATTTCATATGATTAAAAATGATATATGAAATTAATTCATTGTTAATTTTTTTTATAACACTTGTGGAAAACTCCAATTATACTTGTTTACTACATTAATTAAAATGATGTTAATATTTTTTAAAATTATAGATGATTGTTAGTCGAGGGTTATTGGTTGAAATATTGATAAATTTAAATAATTGGTTTAATTGATGGTGTGTTTTAATAATTAAAGAATTAATTATTGTTAGTGTTTATTATATTGAAGATTTATATTTGTTTCTAGAAACGTGGATGATCATGAGATTAACCAACCCTTTGGATGAGATTGGTTTCTATTAGATTATTTGGATTAATTATTATTGTTCGTGTATCAGTCATCCCCTCCCCCTTATTATTTAAGGGCTTTCATACCCTCATTTGTTTATGTAAACACGATTTATCCAATACATTATATCCCATCATTGACATGTGAGTAAATTAATATGAATGTATGGATATCCAATTTGAGTGGAGGATGTTTGTGGTAATGAGCCATGGAGGAACCAATCAAGGTTATACAGAGGAACCATAGTTGGAATTCTTCAACATTATCCAAGATGTGGTTTATGTTTTTCTCCTATGTAATGGGTTAAATTATCATCATTTAAATAAAACAAAAACTAGAATATCTCATGACCATTCTACTTATTTTTTTCAAGTTTCATGGTTAATTATTTATTTATATGAATACCTTACAATGGGAAAATAACGGAATTAATAATCGTGGAAGTTGAAATAAAAATAAAATCCTATTACAAGTTAATGGTTTTTCAACATTGTTAATTACTTATGTTAAATCAATTAATATTACCCTATTATCCAAAAGGATATAATCGGTATTTCTTATAAGGATAAAAGACTGTCAAATAAAAAAAATTCCTTAGCCATCCAATAGTTAAGTTTTAATTAACCTCATATTATAATGTACATGACCATCCAACATTGTGTGATTCCAATTATTATGTAATTTTTAGTTTGATTATTGGTTTGACGTAAATTAGTTTACATAAATGCTTGACTACCCATGCTGGAAATAATGTAACAATTTGAAAATAGTTGAGAAAATACTAAAATTGGATTTCAATATTGGGGAGTCTACTCAATAGATCAAGGATCTACGAGTTAATGCAGTGTAAAATTTTGACCTATCTAAAACCCTTAAAATAGATTTTCAGGCCCATTTATACTTTCTAAGTAGTGAATATTGATCCTTTACACTAGAATATCCAAGTGAGATGATATTATTAGACCAATGGGGGGTATTGGGTCTCGATTAATAGTGAAATATTAATAGAATATTATAAAATTTAAATTTTTTAATAAAATTTTATAATTGAGTAATATATTAACAATATGATCAAAAATTTTTACAAATGGAAAATCAGAAGAAATTGACTATATCATTACGATATATACTAGTGAAGGAAAAAATTCTCACCGATGTGAATTTTCCTGAATGTTATAGGCACTTGAGTGTTATATTATGCCATGATCAAAAATTTTATATGATAATAACCCCACTACCTGAGTTCATTTACAAAGAGGATAATCATGATGAATTTTTATCTTTATATGAATCATGTAAAAGATGCTATTGCTGTCATATTTTTCATTTTATCTTGTATATATAGTATGAATTTAATTTAATATGTCGAAATGGATGTGTATAACATTATTCCTCCCCTTAATGATTTCAATAAATATAATGAATGAATAGATATATATGAGATATCCACTAAACTATTCATGTGAAATATTGGAGAGTAGGTGATGGCTAGAGTACATATTTCCAAGATGAATTTAAACATTGAGAATCTAGATATCTTTGATTTTTTGAACTCTAACGAGGGATATATAGATCTGAATATATCCCCAATACCGAAAACACTATCCAGTTTTATTGTGGATTATAATATGATAAATAGTGAGAATAATCTTTCATACGTTCTTACTCTTATTCACCTAGTCGATCAAGACATGAGAAATAAAAACCGAATAATAATTATGGTAAATAAGAAGAGTAAGAATAATAAGAAGGTACCAACAACATATCCTAAGTATACAAATCATGATAATTTTCCTTCAAATAAAAAGAAGATAAATGGTCAAATATTGTTCTATGATGCACTATGTTTCAAATGTAGAATTAAGAGACACTATAAGAGTAATTTAACCCATCCAATAATGAAAGGGGAATATTTAGGTGTATTTTTTGATTAAACTATATAAGTGAAAACTATAATGAAAAAAAATGCACATGACTTATATGATGCCTATTGTTTTAGTCACCATATTTGTAAAATAAATGAGAAGTATTTAAAAAAAATATATCAAGATGTTTATTTATACAATTTTGAGAAAAATACCATAGAATGATGTCATTCATTCTTACAAAGAAAAATGAAAAAACCACTATTAAATGGTCAACGTAAAATATACAAAGATATTCATGAATTAATACACAATAATGTGTGTGGGGATTTTAATGAAGAAACTATAGGTTTATACTCATACATTATTACATTTATCAATTTCTTGAATAAGTATGGTTATGATGAATTGATGATTTATAATTGGAAATCATTTGATATGTTTAATTAGTTAAAGGATAATGTTGAGAATAAACATGGAATGAAGTTAGAGAATCTATGATTTGATCTAGGTGGTGAAAATATTAATCAAGTCAATAAAAAATTTTTATATGATTATGAGATTTTATGTCATATTAACCCATATTATATACTATATTTGAATGATGTTGGTGAATGTGGGAACCAAAACATTGGGGACATTGAATGTTCGATCATGATTCACACAAGTCATGTATTCTACTTTTGGGGATCTGCATTTGAGAAAACATTATACAAACTATAACATGTAACTACAAAAGTATAAATAAATATTAACATAGAGTTATACATTGTAAATAAACACTTTTTTTCTCATTTTCAAGCATGTGGTTGTGAGGTGTTTGTAAGGGATAACTCATGAAATTAACTAGAACCCCATGGCAGAAGGTTTATGTTTATATGGAGTCAAAACTAAATAATGGGATACGATTTATTTAACCCTTCAGATAGGAATGTAACAATCCAAATAAATGATAATTTTATAGATATAGATAACGTCATCAAAGATGATAGTGGGAGAATGCCTTAATAGAATGATGATTTTTCCAATGATACATAAGAGATGGTACCATAACTAATTTCATAGGTCTCCATGGAGGATGTTGTACCTAAAACAGAAGTGAAAATCAGTGTATAAGAGTGGTTAGATAACTATAGGGTTATTATTTTCTAGTAAAAGGTGATGGTAACACATCATGGGTCGATAATTATGATACTCTCTCCTATAAGGATACAGTAGAGGTTTCAAAGGCTGAAATATGGAAATAATCAATGAATTTCTAGAGTAGTTCCACGCATCAAAACCATGTTTGGGTTTTTATTGATCCCTCAGTTGATGTAAAAACTATATTTAGTAAACTATTATTTATGTGAATGTTGTACATGGTTAGTAATATAAATACCTATAATAAAAGACAAGTATCTATAGGGTTCATATAAACATAAGGAATTGACTACAATAAAACATTTTCTCTAGTATAGAAATTTAAATCCATTATAAATCTCTTTTCCATAGCTTCTTATCATGACTATGAGATTTGGAAAATAAAAATAAAAATTTATTTCCCTAGTAGTAACCTTATAGAGGTTTTTTATATGGCACAACCAAAATAGATTGTAACACAATGAAATGTAAATAAGGAATGCAAGTGGAATATATGCATTTATATATAAAGTCAGTCATCCTAGTCATGGAACATTGGATTAGATGATTTCATAAATTTGTTTCATTTAATTATGAATAAATTTGATCCATTTGTTTATATGGGATTTACTGGTGTTAGGACCATGATTATGAGGACGAAGATTGTACTAAAATTTTAGTCTTTTGTTATCAAAGAAGAATAAAAATAAAAAATCCAATCACTTTGTATTTAGTGAATTTTAGATAGACCATCATATTCAAGATAATCATACTCACAATACTTGAAAAGTTCCATGTCATTTAGAGATGTTGTATGGATGAAACGTCTCATTGGATTCACATAGAATGTAGAATAAATTGATCGATCGTATTAAAAATGTGTTGTTATGGAAGTAAATGATCATTATTCTCACTCTAAATTCTGTATGTAAGAAGTGATCATAATGGGAGAATTGGTGTCTATATTACTATAATAATTAACATGTGAAGATGTTTTTAAGATCATGGAGTTCACAAAAATAAAATGTTACTAGTAAAACTTTTGATGATAAATTTATTTAAGGATGAATGAGAAAAAGATATAATGATTGAGAATACATTAGAAACTATGGAAAATGATTCCACCAATCGTATTCAGTTTTATAAGATATGAATTAACAAGATATACAGTATTGTATATCATAATAAATAGAATCGTATTCATGCTAGGATAGAAAGGATGATGTTTATAAAATAAATATATCCACTATTGTATCTGATCATCAATGTATTCAAAGTAATGGTGGAGTCAAATATTTGGTGTTTTAATGAATAAAGTTGACGAAGATGAAGATTTGTGATGCTCTCATCAGATTCATAGAGGATAAGAATGTTTGTGAAAATTTTGAAAAACTGAAGGTGTTGGTTTTTAGTCTGACCAAAAGAAAAAAGAAATAAATCTTTAAGGAATGATGTTATTGGGAATAGAGAATGATATTTTCTGTGGTATCATATTGGGGAAAAAGAATAGGATAAAAAAACAGGGGAAGCCATCGTATTCAAATTAATAATTGCATGAAACAAATAAATATAATGAAATGAAAAAATTAGGATCTAAAATATATTACACAACTCTAAATGGGTTGAATTATATTTTTTATTATTCAAATGGTTCAAGAGAAGAGATGAAGAAAACAGGTGGATGTTTTGTCTTAGGGGAACTTGAAGTTCCAATACTGTTTCATTTCAATTAGTACGGAGCAACATATAAAAGAAATCAGATTGATATTATCAGAAAAATAAATTGTATTCGGAATGGAGTTTGAAATTAAAGATGGGATGATGTTCCAAAATGTTTCAGGAATATTTGCTAATATTTGATGAAGTCATAATTTCACCCACAATTCAAGGTAAATTGAGATTTTTGTTAATTTCGTTTAGTGGGAATATTTTGGTGATTCCCACCAAAACCATAAATGGGTCACTGTTAAAAGGAGAATTAACATTTTTACTTTCATAGATGATGGATGTACTATTCAATGAAGAGATAGAAGCTTTGTATTTAGAGGGAGAGAAGAAGGTTTCCATATCAAGCCTTTGAAAGTGATATTTCTATAGAGGGAACTGAAACAATAAAAGAAATTATTTAAATGTTATTCCACTGATCATCATATCTAGTGATTATCTTGTTCAGATGACTATGATTTTTTTGTCATTTTATCAGGTTGATCAACAGATCGGACTGAATAATATGATCTAGGTTTTCACATAGGGATTTTCATGCTATGAAAGAAATAGTTATGGATTTTCATGATTGTATTCTAGAAGTGTATTATTTCTCTTATTGGGAAATCATATTTGAAGAATTAGACTGGGTAAATTGTATTGGGAGATCTTACTGGGCGATTAGATTGGAATTATATATCAATGTCCTTGAAGATCATACAAGATTCATGGTAAGAAATTGATGCATTTTTTTGAAAAATAAACCATTTGTGGAAATAAAAATGAAATCCCATGTGTCAAGTTTTGTTATAAAAAAATTGTATTATCGTCATTGTGTTAGAGAGTGCGCACACAATATTAGATTTTTTACATAGTGCTATATGAGTGAAATGTTATATCCTACATATTTTATTCCATGCAAATAATTATTTTCTTGTGTATTGTGTGTTATTGGATCATTTCCATACCATACTAGGGATGTAGCTATTATTATTGAATAATGAACCTTATATATTCATGTGTTTCTATGGATGTGTGTTTTTTCAGCAAGAATTAAAATATTTAATATGAGGTGAAGGTTGTTTCATGGATACATAAAAGAAAAATTCTCTCTGATTCACCCCCACACCTCTAAGTGATACAATTGTCCTTGATTTCCACTTTCAAGCTATATTAGAGGCATAGGTTCTGATCACTTATTCATTTCTGGTGGAGTATTTGAATTGTGTGAATGGTAATGGTATTCTTATTTTTGATGGAATTAATTATAATATCTTGGAATGATAGAATGTATACTTATCATTTTTCTATTGGATATGATTTTCTTGAAGGTGAAATATAAGGTTTTTTCATATTGATTATTTCTAACATCTTATAGAAATTTATAGGAATAATCATGACAATGATGAAAAGGACAATAATTTGTTATTATCATCACATTCTAAAAGATAATTTTTATGTTTGAAAGGTATTTACACAACCCATTGTATAAGAGACAAGTTAAAAAAAATATAACAAGGAAATACAATAATAAATAAGGTAAAGATACAAATCTAGAGGTTGAAGTATGAAGATTAAAAGATTATTGATTATAAATCTATTGGGAACTTCTTTACCTGGGTGAACGACATTTTCATTACTATCAAATTTCATGGTGAAATGTTAGATGATTATATAGTTGTTGACAATATTTTTAAAAATTATCCTGAAAAGGATGATGTAAATGTCTTCACTCTAAGATAGATATCTTGAAACATTATCTCTTGATGAATTTCATAAGACTCTCTGTATTTATAAAATGATAATGGAAAATTATATGATATGAAAAATAAATGATAATATGTAAATGTCATCCAATTATACGGTCAAATATAATTCAATGAATATTCTTATTAATTTTTAGGTTTGTGAACCTAATTATAAAAATAAGGTATATAAAAATAAAGATGATATTTTATTCTTAGTTTATAAATATGAGAGAATATTAAATAATAAATAAAATGGGAACCTTCCCATGAAATGTTATAAATGTTAAACCATTGGGAATTTTGTGGCCTATTGTCCTCAAAAAAATCAAACAATTATAAGGATGAAGAAGAAAAAAATTAAAAAATATCATCGAAGAAATATAGAGATAAATTAAAATCGTATTCAATATGGAATGATATAAAATTATTTAATTCCAAAAGAAAAATATTATTATATAATGATAGTGAAGATGAAGTCAATGATGCAGAATCTGAAAGTTCGGTTGAGTATGGTATTGATAATAAATTTATTATAATACTAAATGATTTATAATTAAAAATAAGTAGTTCCAAATATGAAAAAAAACCGAACTTGAATTCCATTTTAAATAAGAATTTAGTAAATGTTTGGGAAAGATAAGACTACTTGAAAAGGTAAAAAATAATTTAGATGATTAATGTTCCTTGACAAGTAATCAATAATGTTTTTCTAATGAGAAGTTGAAGTTGGTAAATGAAATTTAGGATATTAAAAAAATTATTGAGGAATATAATAATTGTTATGAACATTTGGATATGAAGATAATGTAAAATTTAGAAGAGTTGGAACTTGCAGAAAAAAATTCTAAAACTAAAGATAATGGTATAAATTTATAGAACTCAATATCAGAATTGATGAAAGCTATCGTATTGAAGAATAGAAGACGGATCAACAATATTACCATTAAAGGTTAAGAAGAAGTATGGAATTGTTTATGAGAAAAGGAAAGTTGGGAATGATATGTATGTAGCCAAGATTGAAAAAGTGGAGAATTTAGATGTTTCAAAATATGTTGAGATTGAAACTATTTTATCTAGATCTAGATTTTTTTCCATTAATCGGGATCCAATAAAGGGGAAATGGAAAAGAAGAATCTTATTGATAATTGAATGATTGGTGTCTCGAAAAAGAAAGATATGAAAGTTTGATGAAAAAAATATTAACAATTTTAGTCAGTATGGATGTTTTAGGTGAATTAAATCCTTTAATGGATATTGTAGCTATAGTGGCGGATGTAGATACAAAAAAATTTGTTGGATCTACTACCAAAATTTCTATTATATCAAAGGTTATGTAAGGAAATTGATTATAGAGGAGTCAATATTATCATTGTTAAAAACCTAAAAATGTTGGAGTAATGATTAATAATAGAATTCAACATTTTAAAACTACTTTTGAAAGATATGAATAACCTTGAAACCTATAAAAAGATGTATTATTTTTTAAATGGAATAAAAAAATCACTTAAGAATTCATTGAATCTGATAGTGATGAAATAAAATGAAGATGAAACTAATCTTATTATTGAAATCGCACCAAAAAGATATAAAGGATAATGAAAATGGATTATTGATAGTAGTAGTTCTTCTCATATGATAGGATATTTTAAGTTTTTGAATAATTTGAATGATATTAAGATGAATTATTGACATTTGGAAATGATTAATCTCAAATAATCAAAGGTGTTGGATCCATCATCATTGGAAGAAAAGCTGAAATCCAGGAAAGCATTGTATGCTGATGGGATGAAATAGAATTTTCTAAGTTATTCACAATAATTTGATCAGGTTAAAAATGATCTTTAAAAAAGATGTATATATTTTGAAATCTAATTAATATGGAAATATAGTTTCAATATGGAAATGTAAAAAAGGTAATCATTTTTAGTTTGGTGATATACAAAATTATTCTTTCTTGTGTATAGTAGAAGAGAGTCAATTTTGGTATAAAAGGATGGGACACATGTTTCAAATAAACATGAGAATATTTTCAAATTTAGATAGTGTCGACGACATCAATAAATTTCCATGAAATGGAGATTAGTGTTTAAATATTTTTATGAAATGAATGATTACTAACTCAGTTCATAAAAAATTAGTGATTTGTTCAAAATGACCCATGGAGCTAATTCATTCCAAAATGTAAAGCCCAATGAGAAAAAAAATCAAATAGATATAAGTAATCCATTACTTTCATTGATTAGTTTACTCACATTAATTGTGCTATGGATGTGAAACAAAAATCAAATCCTTTAAAAATGATTAAATGTTTCATTCAAAAATATGATAAGGAATGTTATTATTAAGTAAATAAGTTGCGAACAAATAATGGTGTTGAATAAAAAGAGTTATGTAATTTAAATTTATATTTAGATGCATGGAAATCTTCATGAGTATAATATATAATAAATTCATCAATAAAATGGTGTTTTTGAAATAAATATAATAGTTTTATGGATATGCGATGAACTATGTTACATGAACTTGGTCTATCTCATTAATATTGGATGAAATCCAAGTGTACTACTATTTATAATCAAAATATATGTTACTACAAGACTGTGTCAAATATGACTCCACATTAATTATTTTCGGGAAAATCAAGATGTTTGAAATAGTTATTAGTTTTCTAGAGCCCATTTACTAAAAATATTTAATGTAGAATCACGTGAATGTTTGAGACGAATGGTGAAGATGGAATATTTCTTACCTAAGATCTATAAGGAAGAGGATATATGTGTTTCAATAAATAAACAAGAATATTTATTGATTCCATGGTTCTGAAATTTAATGAAAAAGATGAGGAAGAGAAACATATTTCGGCAGGTAAGTATGTTAAGCTGGATTAGGATACCAATTATAATAAAGATAGAGACAATTGTAAATCTACTGAAGAAAAAGAATCAGACATAGCTATTTCAAGTGATGATGAAGGAATTTTAATATCTCATATTAGGATATGGAAATAAGTGTATGCTTAGAACAAGATTTGTGATCAACATCATAATTTTCAAATAATAATAAAAATAAATGCTATTAAACACACATATTTGTATTAAAAAGTGGATCCAAACGATGCGAAATAGGCTTTTGGTTATTCGAATTAGGTTATGTCCCTGAATAAAGTGTTGGTTCAAATTAAAATTAATGTTATAAGGGATCATGTACACACAAAATAAAAAAATATTATCATCATAAAGTGGGGTTTGAGTAACATGATGAATGAATAAGATCATGTGATAAGAAAAAAAGAAACATTGGTTTCGAATGGTTAATCCCAAATTGATGTTATTGATTTTGATGAAATCTTCTCTCTGATGGAAATATTTGAAACAATTTTATTTTTTATTTCTATTACTGTAAAACAGAGTTATAAAATCTTTCAAATAGATGTTAAATTCCCAATCTTGAATGGTGATGTTGAAATGGATGTATACATTGGTCGACCATATGGATTTGTTTTTTGGAATGATGAATGTTATGTGTAACATCCCGGTTGTGGGTGCTAACCAAAGGCACCCCATACCCGATTGGTCACGTTGCCTTATGCGAATTTCACCGAATTCCAGGGGCTAACAACTAAAAGCGAGGGACATTGGTATCGTAGTGAGGAAACTATGCCCTCATTGGCAGAGTATGCACAACAGAATGAAAAATAATACCAGTAGTGGTAGCAGTAATACCATACAAAAAATTAAACAACTGAAGAATAATAGTCAAATAATCCTCAGTAGATATATAAATTATTTATGTCACATAAGTCTAGGAAAATAGCCAAAGAATTCATAATTGTTTAAATACAATACTAAATCAAATTACTGAAAGTAGTAAATAAATTCCAACAGCATCACTAGCCTCAATGTGGTCACATGCTCCCCACCTCCATTGTAATTAAGTACATTATGTTGCAGGGTGCTTTACCTTATCTATACTTTCATCTATATAATCTATTTGGGTCCAAACGCAAGTACCAAATAGGGTGTGAGGCGAATCCCAATTGGAAATCACCAAAAGATATGTTCATATCTATCAGTGAATATATACAACATAAAATATGTACAAATGAAGAAACAACAATGGATTCACTCAAAAGATAACTATCCTATTGTTTCCATTTACAATCAATTACGTTTATTAATTTTTCAAACCATTTAATATTGTAACCTCAGTGTCTAGCATCTACTTTTCCCCGTTTACCATCATAACAAACAGACGTAACAAAAGTCCTTCTAACGATAATGTAAGAATGAGTACAAGATTGTGCTTTGTATTGTCAAGCTCATCACCATCATAAAATCATTTCAAAACAACCCTATGGGATTGTTATCAAAGCCTAACCCCTATATTTTAACTTATCCTAAAAATAATAATTACAATGACCCTCTAGAAAAACTCACATGGTCTAACCCCCTCAGTCTCGACAACACTAATCTAATACAAATGACCACCAGGGTTGACCTCATGGTCAATACCCCTTGGTCAACATAGCAAAAATAAAGTATAATAACCCTCTGGTTTCTCTAATAGTCCATTTATTATGGTATAAAATTTATTTAATGACATCCTGCAAGGGAGCTCTCACTGTCTATCCCCTCTGGTCAATGACTCATGGAAGCCCTCACAATCAATATGTCTAGTCAATTATAACAACATTTTATAATTAAAGGACCATACTTCAATAATATCTCATATTCCATTCCCCAGGTCATAAAATAACAATGGATAAACATGCATCTCATATATACAACAAATTCATCATGGCAACATTGTTCATGGAAACAAAGTAGCCTAACATGCTTTCTAGACCCAATCACCATAACCAAATCATACATCGTTAACACCTCCATAACCAAGGAAATAATACTTATTCATAATAAGTAACAATTTTTTAAAATATTCAAACAATATCATGAACTAAATAGGGTAAAATTCCAAAGCACATAATACCATAAACAAGGGTATTCGACATGTAGGAATATATAACTCAAAGACAAACTATGGTAATGAACAATCTAGCTACCTTGACGTTGTATGATTGAAATAATTGAACCCCATCCTTTTAATTGACATCGAAAATCTTAGATATAAAAAAATGTAAAAATAATAAATCTTGATTAACTCGAGAGAGTGAATAAATTAGAAAGAGAGATTCATGAAGAAGAAATGACTAAACAATGGGATTCCAACACACCCCCTGATGTTTTATTTGGAGAACAGATGACAGATCAGTGGCATAGAGAAGAGACATCACTCCTGGACACTCCTAGATGAAAAGACGCTTGAAGAAGAGGAATTTGATGATTAGACATGACCCTGTTCCGTTTAATGACATAAAAAAAAATACAATGCATGTTAATTTAATATACAAACCTCTTACAAGAATCTATTGGTCCCTGCTTTAAGAGGTCTCCAAGTCATCCCACACGGCCATGTCATGGCTGTTACAAAGCCAACACATAGAAACCCACGACAACCTGGTACACTGTGTGTTCTTCTAAGTAAATGGCGTGTACTTCTAAAAATCCAAAACCTTCAATTTTTCTCGAAAACACCTCGAAAAAGGATCCAGACCTGAAAACGAATATTTGGGTTCTTACATCTTGAGTGATGAGTTAAAAAGTCTTTGTATGGTATAATATAAGATTTGCGATCATGGTATTGAAAATTGTACATATTCTTTCTGAAGATGATTTTTAAGAAAGGAATATCGGATATAATTTTTTTCATATAAAGTCAATAGTATTCCTTAATATTAAGTGTGTATATTTATGACATTATCTATTATATGAATAATGAATGATGACAAGGAATATTTTTTGATGAGATCAAAAACGTTTTAAAATTTTCAATTCTCAGGTAAATGAAATAAATTATTGGGTTAAAAATTTAATAGAGGGATAAATAAATTTTTCATTCATATGAAATGTATTATAAGTAACATCTTAAGAGTTTTGTCATTGAATACACAATACATGTCTCTAATCATATTTCTGTGGAATAAAAGTTGTATGATGATAGGGAAGTCAAATAATCTTATCTGAAACAAAACAAAAAGTTAATTGAAAGTTAGTGGTATTAAACTTCCTCAAGAACTGTTATTTTTAATGTTGTTACCTTATGTGCAAGATTTCAGAGTGCTCCAAAAGAATTACGTTTAATTTTTGGGAAATCAATTCCTAGATACATCAAGGGTGAAAATGATTTCAAGATCAGATATGAAAGCTTAGACTTTATAAATTATCATTCGTATTGAAACTATGATTGGGAATGAAATATTGATGATAGAACATCAATATATGGTGGAGAGTTATTTATTTGGAAAATGATTTAGTTTTAAATCAATGAAATAGAATTCAATAACTCTTATTATAGTAGAATCTCAATATGTTCCTGAAACTCAACATACTACTCCAAATATGTGGATGGAAAATTTATTAAAATACATACCTCTTAAAGAGAAGTTACCCTTGCTCTTGGGTTGTGATAATCAATGTACAAACAATCTCACCTGAATCCCATTTCAAAAGTCTTGTCCAAAACATATTTATATCAAATATCAATTCATAAAATAGAATTTGGAGATGAATGAATTCTACCTAAAATATGTTCCATAAACATAACAAGTTGCATACATTTTCATAAAACCATTACTGAAATAATAATTTCATAAAATGAGGTTGAACATGGGTGTCATTCCTATATTTCAATAAGGTTGAGGTATGATTGTCATTTCCCCACAATCGTATTACTTTTGGATTGTGTTGTAAAGGACGAGAATTCTATTGTTTTGTAAATCTATCCTTTTGATTGCATTATGAGTAAGCTATAAATTCAAAATTATGTGTGTGTGAATTATTCTAACAATTTCTTGGCATGGTTGTAGAAAATTAATGATTGATAAATAAAGTAAAAAACCAATATAATCTATTTTTTCTTTCATAATAACGTATTTTGTATAACATTGGTTTCTATCAACGATTCGTGTTTCCTATAATGTGTTAGATCACAAAGGTCTACAAATATTGATAAGTAATCAATTTCTTAAGGATAATAAACATAGCTATTTATGAAATGTGGATGGAAAAAAATTGAAATGGGGATATTATTAGGACCATGCATATAAAGATGGTGATTTAATTCATGATGTATTTTTTTCATTGACGTTTAGAAAGAATAGAACAATCAAATCACTTTGTATTTGGTAAAATTAGGATTGATCATCATATTCCAATGAATCAGGCTCATAATTCATATAAGGTTCCATTGTATTTAGGGAAGATGGATAGGAGAGAAGTATTATAATATAAACACTAAATTTGGAATGAACGGATCAATCATAGTATGAATGTATCATTCTAGAAGTAAATTATCATAATATTCCATTTGAAATTTGGTATTAATGATGTGATCGTAAGGGGAGAATTGGATACTTCATGACTATGGAAAATAAAATTTGAAGATGATTTGTTGATCATGTAGTTATCAAAACTCAATAGTAAGTAATAAAATATCTGATGCAATCTTGACAAACGGATGGAAGAGAAAAGGGTATGATGATTGAGAATCTGTTAGAATGAATGAAATGAGATGTTCCAATCATATTCAGATTGATGTTTCAAACACACTATTGGATTGTTTACAAAGACCTACATGAGTTAACATGTATATCCCACTCATTATATTCCACATAACGAATATTTTTTCTAGTGGATTTTGAGGATTTGGATCATTTTCGAACTATACCAAGGACACACATATTCTTATTCAATAGTGAACCATGTAAATTAGTTTTATACTAAATTATTTTCAGTAGGGATTAAAATCTGTAGTATGAGGCATTAATTGATTCAAGGAAATATAGAAAAATGTATTACCAATTCTCCCCCCTCTTGGTAATATGACTATCCTGACTACTTATATTCATGTTTGAGTTCAATTGTTTATATAAAAATATATGTGGATGAAATATTAGTAATTATAAATTATATATCATCCATATAAAAGGGTAATTCATGGTTAAGAATTTGTTTCACTATGATGGACTTAGGATATGCAACATTCATTCTGGGTTCCAAGGTCAATCCTAATTGAACTAAGAAGCAGATTGGGATAAGTATATATATATATATATATTGACCAGATATTAAAGATGTTTAGTGTCTGAAAATACAAGAGGGGATTTGTTCCATTATAACATGTTATCCATGTTTATAAGAATATGTGTACTTAAATACAAGTTGAAATAGAAATATTGATTAATATCCCAAAAACATCTACGTTATGATTAATCTATATGACTTGTTATGAATGAGGCATGATGTTTCCATTTCTTGTATTATTGAAATAATCTATCAATAAGACCCAAGTTACTAACATTGGACTACTATGAAAACTATCCCAATGTATCTATGGTGAACTGAGGGTATGTTCCTAAAGTGTGAAGGATATGAAGATCTATTGATTAAGGATTATAGTGATTCTAGTTTTTAGACATATTATAATGATATAATGTTGCAATATATACATGACGTTTTTCTTAATAGAGGATATGTTAGTTGGAAGGGTTCAACAAATCCAATTGTCTTTGATTCTAGAAAATAGTACAAGTATATTACACCATTATATACAGTAACGAAAGAAACATAGATTTATTTATTTTTCCATGTTATTGATCTGGTAGGTTGATTTAAAGATGTTGTCAAATATTATTATGAGAACACTATGATAGTGTCTCCTTAAAAAGAGAAAAGGTCACACCAAGGGACAAGAAAAATACAACTTTTGTTTCATATATTGATGGATTTTACCCAAGTAGGTGAAGTTCTAGTGTGAAGAGTATCCATGAAGGATAAGGTAAAGGATTCATTAATGGAGGCTTTATCGTATAAAAACCATGAGTATCTTGTGATAGATAGTGGAATGAAAAATATTGTCTGTTGGATCTACTCTAAGTGGGATTTTGTTGGAGTTGGTTCAATCGAACCTAATTTTATATAAAATTATTTTATTTAGTTTCATTATTAATAATTTTTTCTTTTCACATTAATTTTGTTCTTCTATATGATCATTTTATGTAGTGTTTTCCTAATAAAATGTTCCACACTGAAATGGTATATATGTTCCCTCTAATAATGAGAACCAAGAGGTTCCATTAAATTATTATAGATTCTTATTTAATGGATTGATGACATTGTTTAATGGGAAAAATAATTTTTAATCTAATAGGGGAAACTGGCTCGTAGAACATTGATACACCTTTTACTGGTGTTATCATTTTGTAATCTCCAAAATAAGAGGTTATAAGAATATACATATTAATTGGAGATCAACATTTTGTTGTGTCATTGTATGTTTCATTATGTGGATGTGTTTATTGATCCTCAGATGATATGATTATCAAGAATAGATATCATGACTCATGTGATGTGATGTATTAATGAAAATCATGATGAATAATTCTCATTGAGTGTTATGAAATGATGGGTTTATCAATTGTGATATTTTTAAATGGATAATATGAGAAATGACAGAGCCCTTCTTTGTATTTTGACACATCTATCCCTTTTATTTAATAAAACTACATACATAATTTTATGCCCATAGTGTTTGGTGGGAGAGGTTAATTCATGAAGGCAAACGAAAGAATGCCTGTTTATATAGGTTGATGGAACCATCATGAAACCAACATGATTATAAATATCACAATAAATGTATTATATTACACGGTAAACAAGTGTAGGTTATTATATAGCATTGAGATGTTAACTTCATTCTATAGGGGTGAAATGGAATATTTTAAGATGCTAACCTTTGACTTTAGTAGGTTATACCTAATTCCACTAATAAGGATAATAATTATTTTGTTATCACCCATAAGAAATGGGAGTGGTCAGGAATGATCATGCTAGGAAACATTATTTCTTGGATGCAATGTAGATAAGGTGGTGCTTGTTTGGATCACATCTAGAGGGATTCTACACTTGGATCCTATAGGGAAATAATAATGTGATGAAATCAATACCACCAAATCATCGATGAAGAGAGAATTAAAATTTTTCATATTTCAATTTATTATTATTAATTAATTATAAATAACATGTAATATTCCTTTAATTTTGGATCCGTTGTTTTATTATGGTCCTGAAATATACTATTTTAATAATAGAAAAAAAATCTTATATAAATCAACGATTACACATTATTTAATACAAAAATTCAATTTTTTTGATACTGTCAATGTCCACTTTCACTGCACATGGAACATACATTAAAGGGTACCCGTGATTCTATTTAATACAGCATCCTTATTTATTGAACCAAACATCCAAGAATAAATCACAATGTCGACTCACACTTAATAGATTGTGTCTAAATACATTAATAAAATGAATTTAAAATCACTTCAACTCATTTCTAGTAATATTAGTTTAACAAATTATACTTATTTTTTATGTTCCATCATTCCCAAACCATATAGTCCATCTACATGTTTCATCAAATTATTTATGAATTTCTTATTCAAATTCACATAGGATAAAAAACCACTCTCAATTATCCATGGTCCATTTATTTTTCATGCCTTTAATGTAATCTCAACTAGACTATTCTCTATTTCCATTTTATATTATTTCCATGAAAAAACATATAGATGTTTTGTATTTCCAATATTTCTATAAAAAATATACAACTATTTAACTATTACAACCATATTCCGCTACAATAAAAAAAATTATTTTAATGAATGATATTAATATTAACAAATTTAGAAATTATTAGACTAAATCTAAGTTAAGAAACTATTGTATTCGATGAAATAATTTTCCTATAGATATAATTAGAACAACTAAATCAATATCCCTTAAACATATTTTTTCACTCATTATTAAGAAAATATTTGTTTTATTTTGTTTTTTTAATTTATTCACATCTCAAACACATTTTTGATTAATTAATATATATCATTATGTAGCCAATAATACATCATAATAGAAATTTCATCCATTGGTAACACTTTATTAGAATTTCATCCAAGATATTTAGAACATCTTGTTTGATTATAAAATATTATTAATGTTTATTTATATTAATTTCATTTATCTTTATACATCCCTTCCTCTTTTAACACTTGTGTTTTTTTCACATATTAGAATATTTTGAGGAATATTTAGTGTAACTAGATTCAGTTTTTACCAATGTGGTGTACCTTTTCATTCTAAAACCATCTTCTACTTGTTTATAATTTATTTAGATTTTTCGTTTCTCTATTAAACTATTGGGACTTCTAAAAAAATTATTTATTTCTATATTTTTAATCGGTTCTTTCTAAACCAAATATATTTTTTCATGAAAAGAAATTCCCATTTTAGAGACATAATACTCTAGAATTTTTTAATAAATTAATTGTTATCATAATTAATATTTTCTTGATTATATTTATTTATCCTGAAAGATGATAGTTATTTAGAATTGTTTCTTAATAAAAATATTTATCCTAAATAACCTATTATATTCTTCTAATATTATCATCAATTTTATCTAAATACTCTGTTTTCATGTTTAATAAACCTTATATCTTTTCATTTCTCTTATATTACATATCATGTTCCTCAATAGAAGATCAATATAATACTTTAATGGAAAGATAATCTTTTATTATTATCTTTTATCATTATTAAAAATGACTATAATTTATTTATCAAAAAATTTGATGTTTTTGTCATCTTAATCATGATTTGTGTCAACATACACATCTGATTTATTATAAAAGATCATTATTTGGAATTTATTTGTACAGATTGAATTAGAAACATGTTTCTTTATAATTTAAGAAATTTTATTTAACCATACCTTAGAAGAGTCATCATACACATATTCATCATCACATATTTTATCAAATTTAAAAGAAAAATTTAACAATTAAAATTTAAAAATTTAAATCTAGTATTGAACCTACCATTTCCTCTTACTATCAAACTATAAAATAGTTATAAAAATTCAACAATAATATTTCTATTATTATTATAAATAATAAATTTCAAATTATCCATAGACCTAAAATAAATATGATCCAATAATTGAGTGAAATAACTTTATGAAATTACTATCATGTCATAGGAAACTAAATAACATAAAGAATTTTCAATAGATACCTAACTCAGGTTTTTTTCTTATTAATTAAAAATTTGTTTTAAAAAAATTGAAAATACCCCTAAGATCTTATTTATAATTTCAACATCCCCATTTTTGATAGATTCATCCAATAATAATTTGTACATTAAAGGAATTATTAAAATAATTATCCACACTATCACTTATATCATTTTTAAATAATAAAATTTATTTTCAATATCTTGATGGTTTTATTCCTTCAATTTTCTATACATTTTATAATTTTTGAAACATTTATCCAAAATTTCCTTAAATTTATTAAATCCCTTTAAAATTATATAAATATTATTCAACAATGATTTATACAAACAATTATATACTCTAGAATCATAATTCAACAAATTCCTATGTGATTCATTCAAAATCAAATTTGTTGGACCACAAATTTAAATTCCATAGATTTTAGAGACATGAAAATCGATACCAAGTCATATATAATTATATTTCATCCTGATATTCTTGAGATTATAATTTATACCATATAAATTAAAAATCCATTGGGAATAAAATATTTTACCATGAAAATATATTTCAAATTTTATGGATTTATCATGATACAATATTTTGGATTTGAGACTACTTGTTGATGATATGGTCCCATGTGGATACATTGGCCGAGGGTATTGTAGGGGGTTTTGTGGTGAATAGAGGTTTGAAAATATCTCTTAATTTTTTTATTTAATATAACATTATCCATTTATAGATGAAACATATAACAAACCATATTTCTTACAAAATTATTATATAAAATATTAGCCATGAAAAATAAATCAATAAACACAAATAGAAAAATAATTTTACTAATTTTCCCTAAATGTGATACATAAAAGAAGTATACACACAAAATGTTGTTGGCGTAATAATCAATAATGATATTATTGATGTTTTTGTTACAATATTTAGTCTTGGAAATTCCAAAACAAAGCCTGATACATTCATAGATATGATATTGTATACAAATTAATCAAAAATTGCTCTCTCATCCTTACATTGATGAACTATGCTGAATATAACCCAAATGATTAAATGAAAATAGGTGATAAAAAATAATTTTAGAATAAAATAAAATAAACCAATATAGTTTTCTTCTGGACATAATACGATAATGAACATTGTATTCATTGTTCTCCAAATTCAGGAATAATAAATATGCAAAAAAACACATCAAAACACATTTTATTTTTTTAAAACATATTACATCCCTATTTTTTATAATAAAAGTGTATACTTTATTATATTTAATATTTCCTTGATATGGATATAATAATTACTTTATGGAAAAAAATTCTTATCAAATCATCCCATAAAACACACAACTATAATATTAATACATTTGAAACAAATAACCCCATTCAATCACCATTGATGAAGAGTCAGAATTCCATTCAAGTATCCAATGAATTTCTTCATTATATTTCTATAAATAACGAATATGAATTATCTAAATCAATTTACAGGATTTTAGTAATATGTCACGAACATAGGTCTATGTTACTATTGTAGAAATCTCAATTTAACTTACACAATATTTGGAAAAAATAATTCATTATTAAAAAAAATCTCATTTAAATTTTCAATACATATATATAGTTATACAATTATATACCTCATTTTTTGATAAATGTATGTATTAATCAATTATTTTATGATTCTCTGTACTTTTTTTTCTAGATCGGGTTCTAAAAGTCGCTGATTCAAGAAGGATGGCGATGAGGGAAGTAGAAACATGCATTGGAGGTGAGGTACATAACTGATGGGTTAAGGTTAATAGTTTCTAAGGTTGTTTTAAAAGAAGGTTCAGATGACCAGAAATGATATCAGAAGGAAAACAACCTTAATTGCAGAATACATTTTGCCTATAGGGATGAGTTATATTGGTTTCAATACTATTGGCCTTAGGGGTATTATGGGCTTATGGGTGATAGATAATTTGAAACATTTTAGGGCCTTAGTGGCATGTATTCAATACTCTTATGTGCCTCTGTGTCTACAAGCCTTGTAATGTTTTCCCTCTCAATGCAGAAAGAGGGATATTTCTTTTTGTAAGTAAAAGGGGGATAATCTCCTATCCTATTTTATAAATCCAAAAATGAAATTATAGAGTCACTAACATAACTAATATATTTTAGGTGTATATATTTATATGTGTTGGAAAATCATTACATAAAAAAACACATATATTTTACACATAATAAACATTTTTCCCATTATACCAAGAACTTATTATTCCATAATAAGTCATCATCATTTCCCAAAAAAATCTTTATACATGATACCCATCTAAGAATATTACATGTAATAATTTTATCTATAACCAGGGGAAATTAAAACATAAAAAAGGTTATATTGAAAACATAATAATGGTAGCACACATTGGAGGCTATCAAAGAAAAATAAAACATGATTAATATTTTAGAGTATGTAATCATTTAATGTTCCATATATTTAATAAAACAACATCATGATATATCCATATATTGAATTATAATTTAAATAATCACATGTACCTCAATAATAGTCTTCATAATGAGGAACTACATAATACCAAATGTCTTACAATCAATTCCTTGGAAAAGAATATTATCAATCATTTAACCAATAACATTAAGGAATTGACATAAAAATTACCATTATATGGGCATGCATGTTGTAAATTAAACCTTTTTTAGTTTTTCTCATGAGGCCCACTCAATTCATTATGGATCTATATTATAATATCCCTGACCATCAAATAATTATCTTTAACCTTTTCATTATATGACATGGAATGAATATAAATTAAATTATATGATAGAAAATCCTAGATAATAAATAACCCAATACATTGAGATAACACGTATTTAATTAATTTTTTGTACAAAATAAATATGAATTTATAAATCAATAATCATCTATATATAACAAAAAATTATTAAAAATATTTAATACTAACCCACTAAATAACTAAAATATCTTCATAAATAAACACCCATGAATACAATTTTAAATGATAGGGTAATAATTACAGATAAATTAATGATAAAAAAACTAATTCAATACAACAAATTATGTATAATAAATCTATGGCCATAAAGAACAATAAAATTAATGAGAAAACCAAACTAAAATCGGATTTGGAGAGTGATAATGAAAATAATCACAAGTGTGTGAACCAAGTATAATACATGTAAAAAAATAAAGCTATATATCATAAATCCATATAGAATAAAATAAGATAAATAATTCACCATAAATAAGGGGTTTTTCGTAATGTACAGTCTTTTGGAAAATATGGAGGAAAATGAATGAAAAAAGTTTAGATTTTTTCCTTAATTCATTTATATTTTTTTCAAAAATAAAAATATAAATCACTTATAAAACAATTTTCAAGGGATTTCAAGAAAACAGTTGAAAAATTATCTGTTAAATAGTATAAAAATAATGTAATCGTTAAATGAACTTATACACGACTAAAAAAATGTGGAGTGGAAGATAAAAATATACATAATTGAATTAAAATCACATTTAAAATTTTAAAGATAATAATATCCATTTATTTTGATATAAAAATGATATTTTTTATCATTATTTATGGAAAACATGATTAATGGGTGTTGAATAGTTGTTTTAAAAACATAAATGGAAGATAATAAACATATATAAAATAAAAATATATTGCGAGTACAATGTTCTTGAATTAAAATTAACTATAAATGAATAGAAAGAATAGAATAATTTGTATTGGTTTGGATCAAAAAGATCCTAGTACACTCTACAATAACCTATAAACCATGAGTATATTGTTACACACCATAACCTCACTTTTAAAAATGTGATACCATTGTTACCGATCCTTCTATTTATAAGAACATTGAAGCACAACCATATCATTATAGGATACCAACCATGTCTATTTACGTGAATTTTTATCTTGTGTAATAACCCAAACCTCCTTTTAGTTGGTCGAATATCCAGATGAATCAATACTAATTTTTTTAGTAAAGTTATAAATCAGACTCTATGAAATTAAATAATATTTCATAAATATAAAAAAGCTGGAAAATTTGACGATGGTCAGAAATCATGAAAATGTTGAAGCGTGAGGATCATTTATAACATGGATGGGAAAAAATCAATGTTATAGTCCTTAAATGGTCATAAAAAATGTTCCTCATTTGTATTATATCATGAACAATTTAGAGAATCATGCATTTTTTGATGACGTATCAAAAAATTTCATGTCATATGATCTGCACTAGTATATGTTTTATTCATTGAAGATACCTCCCAAATCATTAAAACAAAGATCCTTTAAAATCATGTTGATGTAATTTTTATACAAGATTCTTGTTAGTGAAAAACACTATAATAATATGATTTTTACCTTCTATTTTAATGTAATGAAAAAATAGTCTAATAAAGATTTATATAACTTTACGAGATATGAAAATAAAATATTTAATATATTAATGATAAAAACTGAAAAAAATTATTTATAAAATAGTTAAAATGAAATTATAATCTTCTATATTATTAATATATTGAATTTTTAATAAAAATACAGTGCAAAATATATTTCAATTTTAATGAATAAGTGTACAAAAAATATTTTATAATTATTTTATACACACTCTTTCTATTCTATTTTAAAATAATATAATAACATATTTAAAAAGTAATTATTTTAATAACATCAAATATTATTTGAAATGAAAATTTATAGATATATTATTAATTACAGATATATTATAATTATTATTGTAATATTGAACTACAATTAAAGACTAATAATGGAAATACATATAGTGGTGGTAGAAATATATTACTACTAAAATGATATATTTTTAGATATAAAATTAAAGTAAAAGATAGAACAGTAACTTAATATTGTTCCGGTGTAAAACGATCTACAATTTCATTTGGAAACAAGAAATAATTAAATCTAACAAAAATAAATCTGTTTCCATGACATTATGTAACTTAAGACATCAAGAGAATATATAAAAACATGATACCATTGGATGTAAAATGAATTAAAATTATATACCATTGGATATATAGAGTGGTGGTAGAGGGAGAATAATGAATGATGAGAAGGATGTTGTAGGAAAGAGAAACTATATAAGAAAAAGTAAATAAATTAAAACAAAATGATGTTGAGAGAGGGTGATTCCATTCTTTTTTTCACTTGATGATGGTGAAATATGTGATGAAGATATCTTCAAGTTGAAAATGATATTGTTGTGATGGTGAATGAGATAAAAAATTTGATGAATCAGTGGAAGTTAAAACACTACCTGTCAAGTTCAATCCATATATATATATATAGTATATATTATAGGATTACAACGATTGAAAAATAGAGAAGATAACATTGGATGATTTCCAAAGGTGAATCCATTGAGGTGTTCTATCTATTAACCAATGGTGATTTCATTTATGGGATGAATATTCACTGTATGATGATTCACCTAACACCTATATGGAAATTTGAATATTAGTTGACTGAAGGAGGCACAATTTTTGAGATAAATTCAATGATAAGGTCCATCCTAAAGGAAATCTATGGATGTACTAACTTTTAATGGAGTAAAGATGATCTATTGACAAGAAATAAGATATATTTGTGGTAGAATAAAACTGAAGACAAGGAATAAAATAATGAATACAGCTATAACTATTTACCATGAAAGAAACTCTAATTAATAATATAGTTTAATTAAAATATAAGAAGAATGAAAAAATAAAAAATAAATGGTAATTAAAAACAAATTGTACGAATGAGATTTAATAGTTTCGATAACCAAGATCATGTATGAGTTTTTAAATGATTAAAAATGAATTTATATTTTAGTGTCACATTGATATGGAGATACTAAGAGTGATAGGTATGTCAAACAAGACTTTCCTTCCCACCATTTGAGAAAGATACTAGGAATCAACACTAGATTCAATATGCACAATAACAGACCATTGGACCAGTGAGCAACGTAGCCGGACCAATGTGTCTAGCGAGCATGTTCTGTGGGAAAAATACATGGATTCACATTCCATAAACATGAACTATACACATTGACCTCTTCTAAGGCTCATTGTGGGCTGACTGGGGTGAGCCTTCCCTTAGGGTTAACCCCATGGGTCCTTTATGTGGTTGAAGGAGTGCTTAATTACCTCACGTAGGATTGGACCAATATTTTCTATATAAAAAAAATTAAAAAATATCAATCCTAAGTAAATAAAATAGATAAAGCATTACATATAATTTTATCATTTGAAAAATAACATAAATAAAACATGAAAAAAATTAAAATTATTACATAACTATTATTCAATATTTTAATAATAAATTAATAATTAATAATTAATTTTAAATTTAGTAAACTGTGATGAGAGTAATTTATGATCAAAATAATATTATTTATGTATTATAAATACTTTCAAATACTAACAATATATCCCTTTGGTAAATTACAAAAAAAACTTTATTAAATTTCAAAAAAGTATATATCCTTTATTTAAATTTATCAAAAATATATAGTAAATTACTCTATAATAGATACCACATTTAATAAAAATCATTTTCTTTTATATAATGAAATAATAAATTTATCAATTAAATTAGAATTAAGATATTGTAAAGAAATTTTACAATTCATTTTTTAAACAGTACGATTTAATTTGGATTTAATCAGATTACTAAAATAATAGTCAGATATAGAACTCATGTAAAAATTATTTATAGACAATTACTATACTATCAAATATTATAATCTTCTATCAAACAGAATTCCAAATTATTCTTCTCTAATATAACCAAATCTAAGAGATTTTTAAATATGTATGATAACTATTCATCAATAGGGAAAAAATCTATGATTATATCACCTTTATTTACTTGATAATAAATATAATGAAATCATACATATTTTTATTATATTGAGTTTTGAAGTGGTTTCTCAAAATATGAAATAACACATAAGTTATCACTGTAAAATGGAGTTTTTTTTTTTCAAAAATTGTAATTAATTCATAGTAAGTTTATTTTCTCAAAATAATACGTAAACAACAAATGCCAGTGATAGATATTTTCATCTTTATCTATTGATAGTGTTACTAAAATATGTTTCGTATAGCTCCGTGAGATTGATTTTTTTCATTTAAAGTGACACATACCTGTACTTTTTTTCCATTCATGCCTTTATCCTAAAAATTTAGAATCTATGTATGATATTAAATCAAAAAAAAAACTCAGTGCAATAGAATATTCTAGTAAGAATAGTACCCTTGATATATTTATTAAATAAATTAATATATTTAAGTTGACTTTCTTTTTGGTTTGACACAAACCTACCATATAAGAATACATAGAACTTGATTTGTGGTCAAGATGTGTTAATATTGAATAGGTTTCAAATCATGCCTCTGTCTAATTTAATTTCTACTAACATCCTAGATTCATCAATGTTTAATTTTTAATTTTTACTCATATGTGTTTTCATTATATTTCCAGAATGATGTCCAAACATCATTACAAGTTATATATATTACACATCCCGATTTAAAAAAATAATATAATTCCTTTTATGAATTTACAAACCCATAAAAACAATAAATTATCTGATTAAGATCATGTCAAATTCACTTGTTAAAAGATTAGAAAAATCATTACAAATTGAATAATTTTTGGATAATAATATTATATCCACACACATCTAAACAATCAGTATATAATTTTAAACATGTTTTATAATCATCATGAGATAATCTTCTCCATAAAATCATTTCCCTCAAAAAAAAATTAGTATTTGTTTCAATGATATTAGAGATTTTATAAGACCATATTTGACATTATTATGCTTAAAAACATTATTTTTAAATTTATCACTTTCAAATACATGGGGTTTCTTAATATAAACTTCCTCCAAAATAATTCCATTTAGAATGGAACTTTTTATATCCATTTGAAATAATTTTATTTTCTTAAAATTAAAAAAGGCTAATGAAATTATAATTTCTTACATCATAGAAATAGGGGACACATAAGCATCAAAAGAAATCATTTATGGTGGAATGGGAGTTACCTCCCCCGAAGACCCAGGGCAATCTTTCTGCCCTAGAACATCCCATAAGTTTAAACTTTTATTCATATGTCTCATCACACCAAATTTATCGATAAAATCTAACCTCCTCAAAGAGATCCAAGGTTCTCGATGAGGATGCTTTGAAGGGTTTTTTTGAATTTCTCTAGTGTCGTGACAGGGATGTTTGCAACACTTCTGAATAGACCTTTGAAAAGTCTTTGTAGGAAAAGTTCTACTATGCATGTCTCAGCTTCAGACGATTCAATCTCAGATAGGCTCGATCTATGTAAGTTTTCCTTCATCACTCGTGTATTGCTGTTGAAAGGGTTGAAAACCTGGAAAATTACAGATCTGATTACCAGACATGTATTTATTTGGGGATTTGAAGATTTTAAATGTTTTTCTCTTTGGCATGGTTTCTTTCACTTACTAATTCCCTCTACTAATCTTAAAGGGAAATCATGGAGTTAAGGTTCACTCAACCTTAGGCCAGGTACTCAGAGAGTTTATGATTGGATGATAAATTTCAATTTGGATGATTTTATAGATACTTGCACACAACATTGGGTTAGAATTCATGGACTCAATTGGGTTTTGTTGCATCCTGAAATTATTTATAATATTTCATTTGTGATTGTCATTCAAATTAGGATGGATAATGTCACTGAAAAAGACTGTTTTGGCCATTATGAGCAAGTCCATATGGAAGTGAATTTAATTGCAACACTTATTAATAAGGTGATCCTTTCAACCCCAAAAGGTGATATTACTATTAAGATCAAATTTGAGAAAAAACCATGTTTTGTTACTCTTGAAAATTTATTTGTCACTCGAAATCTATGTGTAGAGCTGATTTATATTGTACCAATTGTCACTTTAGAGTACATGATTTGCAACATTGTAGGATGAAAAGAAATCTGGAGAATGATTAAACCATTTTGAATCAAACTCAAAATCAAGAGACTGATAAAGGTGGCCCTGCAACTATTCTCACTATCCTTGTTTCACATGCCTTTACAGGGGAAGGGACTTCCATGCCAAAAGAAACTCTTATTGTCAATTATGTGGATAATGTATGCCCCTCTGTCGGAACTGTTTCACCTCTGAAAGAGGACCTTGGTAATGTTGTATATACTCAAGTGAATTTAAAGAGTCCATCAACTTGGGATTATTTAGCGGATGAAACACACATTGAAACTAGAGAGATTTCATTTTTGGATGCCCTCTTCATAGGCATTAATAATGAATATAGTGATGTGTAATCTGAAGATGCACAAGCTGCCATAGAACTTGAAGCACAGGAAAATGTAGATTTTGAGTTCTGGCAAGAGGAAAAAAAATTTCTTCAAATAGAAAAGAAAAATTAAATCTGGTTGTTGTCTCTTCAGGAAAAACTAAGGATAATATGACGCTCTCCTCAATATATAAAATTCAAGTCAATGATGATCATATTTTGGGGAAATCTCCTTCTGCAGCTGTTTTTTTCTCTTTCTTCTATGGTGGCTAAACTAAATGTTCTAATCACTCATAAAAACACCACCAAACATGTTGCTGCTCCTTTAGCAGGTGCTATTGAGGGTCTAATACATTTGGAAAATAAATAGGAAAGTGTGCAGTCTGCATGTAGCCAGCTAGATGCTGGTAAAATTTTCCCTCCAGTAGGTGCAGCGATATGAACTGCTGCTTCGAAGACTGAGGGGCTTGATTCATGCAATCCTACTGTGAGTAGCATGACTTCCAGCCTGGAAATTTCTCATATTACATCTCTTTTGAAAGTCTATTCCCCTACTATAGTCTTACAACACAAGGATTACATTCCTCCTCCATCAGGTCCGATCAGTGTGAAAAATATTGATTTTTTTGTTACACAGGCTACTGATCCTATTTCAAAAATAATGGGATATGCTGGTTCATATAATGGGACCCCCATTAATGCCAAGAAAAAAATTTATGTTCCTTCTATGAGAACAGACATGATTCATCATGTGAAAAACAGCACAAATCCAAAGGTAGGTACTCATAATTCATTTGGGTTTCTTGCTTCAGGTAGTAGTGATGAGGATGGTCAATTGAATATTCAGGCTTCAGATGTGGATGAAATTCATGATGTGGTTGATATTGGGCTTACAGATGATGGATGTGATCCATAGATACATGTCATATCTGGGAGAAGAGGTCGACACCCACGTTGCTGGGGTGGTTGTGCCCCACACGACAACATGTGTACTCGTTCACGAGCTGATTGACTTCTTATGACATTAGGTTGTCCTTTCGATCCTCTGTTTTACTCTTATTTTAAAAATAAATAAAGGTGATTCTTGCCTCCCATTTTTTAAAAAAATAAGTATCAAAATAAATTCCATATTCCTGGGAATAACCTTCAGATACTAGCCATTCATCCATTTTAACTACGTTTCCATCTTCATCCAGTTTATTATTAAAAATCCATTTAGTTCTTATAATAAGATATTGATTTAGAAAACAAAAAAACTTTTAACACTTTATTTCTTTAAAATATATATATTTCATCATGAATGTAATTATTACCATTTAAATAAGTTAAATAATTTTCCACAGTTATAGTAAAATAGTTTGCAACAAAATTATAATTGGAATAGTAAATAAAAACAAATTTTCTTGTTTTAATTCAATATTATAAATTAAAAATTACATTTTAAATAGGGTAACCTTCGAGATTGATCCATTTTTTGGATTGTTTTGAAAAGAGATATGACCCCCCTAAATAGGTTCATTATCATTATATTTTTGATTATCTTTACCAAAATAAATTTCTCAAAAATCATTATATTATTAGTTTTATTTGAAATACTTTATATGAGAAATTTTTAGGTTAAATGTAACATGCACTAATTTTTTAGAATCTAATGTTTTTTTATTAAAACATCTACAATTTTTTCTAGTATTATAAAAAATGAAAAATTTCCCTTCATTATATTTATAGTAAAATGTTTTTAAATTATTATTTTTATTTTAGAAAAAGGATTAATATCCAAATTCCTTCAAATAAAAAAATATAGGTTTAATACATTTGAATGTTTCGTAGGGGGTATTATTTAAGAATGTTTTAATAGAAAATATTTTTAAAATATTTAAATTAATATATACATATTCTATCAAAAACTATTTTCGTACAATAAATTCCATTAGCATTGTTCTAGACATTTATTTGATTAGATATGTTATTTATTTCAACTAAACCATTCTGATGTGGTGTCATATAGGTTGAGAAATAATATTTATGACAATTTGATTCACAAAAATAATCACAATCGAAACAATAAAATTCACCACCATTATCAATTATTAATGTAATTAATGAATCATTTTTGTAATTTTGAGTAACCTTATGGATATCAAAAAACGTTGAAAAAGAATTTTTTTAATGGGATAAGAATTCAATCTATAAGAATAATCCATAATCATCTAATATTAAAAATTTATACCTTTAACCACCAATACTAGAAGGTTTTATATGTCCCAACAGGTCCATATGGAATAATTATAAATATCATATTGTAGTAACATAATTTATAGATTTCAATATATCTTCATATTGTTTTCCTTTTAAATAAGAATCAGACATAAATTACTTACTTGTATGTCACTTGGGATGTTTTTGATCTGTCTCATGCATTGATAGTTTGTGAAACAACTTGAAACATTCATGACCAAGCCTCCTATGACATATAATATCATCTACTTATAAAACATTCAAAAATATAACTTCTTTTTGGTAAGATCATAAAAATGAAAAGTATATATCTTTTCTTTTCCCTTTAAAGATAATTGAAGAAATTTATTTTTCGTAATTTTAATATTTTCATTTCCAAATAAATAATTTAATCCATCATCACACAATAGTGGAATTCATAAAATATTATGTTTTAATCCATTTACATATAATAATTTTGAAATAATAACTTATTTTGAAATACCAAATTCACCATTTCCATTAATTTAACCATTAGAGCTATCACTAAATGTGAAAAGGCCATCATCACAAGAATTAAATCACAGATATTTTGAAATACCACATATCGTATTCTTAATGTCTCCAATATCTATGTACCATGAGTCATTTAGAATTAGAAGGTCGATTTTATGAAATTAAATAGTCAAATCAGCTATTTTTGTACCCATGATAACTTAGGTCTAATTGCATAGTTAGAAGTATATCATTGAACATAAATTGATTTAAAATATTTTTTAGTGTGATGATTTGAAAATAAATCATTATAAAAGAACATTTATGTGCCCCAAATGATCATGTGAATATCAATGAAAACTCATTGGTATAATTCACATTCATTCAATATATTATGCATCTTACATTGGAACACATCATTTTGAGAATTAAAATAAACGTATTCATAATATTTTATATAATTAACCATTTCTATTTTTTTAGTTTCATTAATAAAATAATGTTATCATATTGTTAATGTCCTTAAAAAAATTAGATAAACCACATTTAATATGATAAACATCATTTATAAAATCCAAACACTCTTTATGAATCATTTCCAAATCTATTAAGTCCTTTTCATTGGATATATAGGATGTGTTCTTTAATTTTTTATTTACTATAATTAATTTATTAAAAAAAATTCAACAAAATTTATATTATACACAAATAAATTTATCTTCTATCTTTATCACTGTAATTTACACCTATAAATTTTTTAACGTTTTCATTTTTCATTTTTATGTTTAGAAAATCATAATTATAATTCCTTTTATCGTTATCATTATGAGAAATAGAAATTTTCAAATTATAAAATTCCCTTTTTCATTTTTACATCTTCTTTAAGAAATTTTTCTTTTCATAATTTTTTAGGACATTATAATTTTAATCTATATTTATTTAATCAATGTGTAGTTCTTCATTTTATTTAAGTAGTTTCTTAAAATTAGAATTAATAAAATTTGATTAAAAACATGAATCAAAATAAATTTTATGTTCGTTTGTAGATAAATAATTATGATAACCAAATTTAGAATCAATTAATTTGGTAAAGATTGAAACATATACCTCATATAGAATACCCTTGAGATAAATATTCCATAACAATTAATCGCTTCCCAAATCACAACTTGGTTCAAAACTAGCTGAGGAGTCCAAACCTCTAAAAAAAAAAATTTTCATTTTATATTTTATCTTTGTATTTCATTGGTTGGTTGAGTTTAGGGATGTTGTCCCTTATGTGTCATGACCCCCTCCCCACAAATTTTACCCCTCCAGGTTCGGAGATGTGACAAAAAAGATAATGACCCCTGAGTCCCGCATCCATTAGGACCCATGTTGGAGACTAGAACCGAGGGTATAGTAAACACACATATGAGAAGCATTACCGTCTAAGAGAACACATGACAAAGAGAGAGATAAGAGAGACACCAACCAACTCCAACTCAGACTTATATATAAAATAAAACTCAATTTCACATATGTAATGTCATGATAAACCACTACAACTGAAAGGGGATAACTGCAAGTACCCAAAATAATGTAAAAACATCAGCGACCACGAAGCATGTACTGCTCCTGCCACCCCAAGATAGTGGTAACTAGCCTATTCTCCATCCTGCCCCATGTTTCATGGAAAACAGTTTATATATACATTGGGTGAGTATAACAGTATACATAGTAGGATCCTCCCCGAATCCTCTCGTGCAAAGTAAAGAAAGCATGATAAAGAACAGTGAACATTAAGTTAAACTGTCTCATAACCTAAACAAGTATACTAAGATTCTGCCTCACCATGGTTACACACCCCTAGTAAAGCATACAAGAGTATATAATATAATAAAGAATATCAAGGGTACCCCGATACTACTTCTCCACTGGTTTACTCCTTTACCCGAACATCGTGTGTCCTAAGAAAATCTCACCAAATAGTATTTCCCACAAACACCTATTTGAAGAACCATAATATGCACCTCGTTCATCTAAACCACCACATCTACACATGAAATTAACCAGGTAGTTTCTGGGATCCACCATAGCTCTCATAATGTGTATCATAAGTTTGATATTATACCTCAATCCATTACAGCCCACACACTGAGTAAGAATCCTCAAGTCATCACAACCTATACATGTTACACCTATAGTAGTCCATAAAGAAACTGTATCAAGAATATATGTGTGTAAATAAACACAATCCATTACAACCCTCTACAATCATATATGAAAAAAACTAACCATTGTGCCTACCAACAGAAGTAACTACCAATAGAAGAGAGTGGGACCAAAGTGGGTAGTCATCCATCAATACTCCCACCATAATGTTGGGGAAAACACCCCGCAGGTCTCAGAATCCACATGGTGTCAGTTTTCCTAACCGACGGGGTGGATTAGCATATAGAAACAAAAAAGTACAGAATATACTATTCCTCACAACCACATTGTGGGAATAACCTTGTCTTAGACTCATTTGTAGCTAATGTCTCTCAAACTCCCGGTTTCCACTTCTATGACTAGGTAACATATAAGCACAAAATCATTTAAATAGATTTATTGAATTACATCATTCCAATTTTATCAGCTTCACATTACGTTAATTAATTCATTAATCATTAATTAACCATTAAAAATTACACATTATATTTCATTATCATCACACCCAAAGTTCACTATTCCTTTTAATTACAACCTCAGCATTACACCCACACAAAATCTAACCCCAATGGTAAACATTATTTATTCAATTATTTATTTACAGCAGTACCTTCCTAGATTCCCTGGCATTCAATAAAAAATATCCTATGAAACTAAACACAATGGGGCTCAACACGGTGAGTAGATGAATTACTCTTACAGTCTGTGTCGCCTATAACAAGAGCTTAAGCCCATCCACCCTTGAGAATATAGACATAGAATGCTAATGGCATACCATGCGTGTCTTTTCCCCTTTCAGAAGAATGGTAAGAAAGACCAGCTTCCTTGAGCGGTGGGGAACGTAAAGCATATGACCAAACAATAAGAATAAAAAAAGAATCCAACCAATCACATCTAACCCATTTCATCATCCATTATGTACTCCCTCACACACACAAGCATAAAATGGTGCATCTTTCCACACTAGGAATCATCTTATGCCTCATCAAATAGGCATCCCTACCCCACATATCACAAAAACACTCCAGGATAACACCACAACACAAGAAGTAGGAAAATGAACATCATATGAAATGAGATATTGGCCTTTAAACAAGCAATAGGGTAAATCAGAATGCTACAAGGAATTATCTTTTATGAAACTAGTAGTTATTAATCCATCGTCGAATAAAAGATTTATTATTTTTAGGATCTAAATTCGGAAAACCTAAACAGTAAGCTATTACAAATTGATTATACAAGATTTCTACATCAACATGAAAAAAATCAAATTACAACAACAACCATAAGATTCAATCATAAGCCTCTTTATCATTAGCCAAAAAAATTCATTTAATTCTGGATTTACGTTCTTTACCAATTTCCATCAAGAATGAAAATCTAAACTAGGAAAGAATAGAAATCACACTATCTAGAAAAACAAGAGGAAATCACATATGATTAATATCAATTTATTTATCTGGTTCCAATATATATTATTTAAATTCCATTTTGATCTAGTTGGATAAAACATGCTAACAATACAGTTGCACATAAAAGAAAATAGAAGCAATGAATCACCTAACACAAGCAGTTCTTGATGATCTTCATACAAGAACGAGTTGCACAAGGGTTTACGATATCCACCCCTAGTGACAACTGTATCGACCCGAGGATGCAACGACACCACCACATTGGTCAACATCCATGAAAATACCATTAACAACATGGATATCACATTATATTAAAGGATAAAGAGAAACAGAATGAGATGATCCCAAAACAATGACAATATATCATACCTTATAACGATGATTGATCGATACTTTTTGTTTGCATCAAAACAGAGTGGAATCATTCCAAGAAGTAAGTTATGATTGTTGAAATCTGATGGGATGGAATGAATTCTTCAAGCGTCTCACAGCCGGGAACTATGAAGAAGATCTAGGGAGGAAGATATATAATCCATTTAGAAGATTAAACAGAGTATTGGTTTAAGATACACTGGATTTTCCATTAAAAGAGGATCTCATTAAACCACGGGGTTTGACCATGTAAAAACATCCCAAGCCTTTGGAAAAATTAATATATGGGTTATAGATTTTTAATCGGCCTTATTGTCCTTAAAATGATGCTTCAAATTCATTTTATATCAATGGAAACGTTAGAGGGAAAAAATAGAAGGAATATGAAAACAATGTTCATGAACTCGAAATATGGAAAAGGGAAAAAAATTCATGGACCTCATCATTGAAATATCAACATTGGAACCTTATCATTCTAGAAACACTTTTCATTAACCTCACTATTGAAACCACACCATTCTGTAATCACGATTCATAAACTCGAAATTTGACAATGAAACGTGGTCACCGATGGAACCTCACCGTTCTGGAAACACTGTCCATGAAATCTAAATTTATCAAAGGAAATAGGTCACCATTGGAACCTCGCCGTAATAAAAACATTGTTCATGAACTGAAAATTTGGCATAGGAAAGAGGTTACCATTTGAACCTCACCATTTTTGAAACACTATTCATGAACTCAAAATTTTGAAATGGAAATAGGTCACATTTGGAGCCAGACCATTCTATAAACACTGTTCATGATCTCAAAATTTGGAAGAGGAAAGAGGCTACCATTGGAACCTCACTATTTCACTATTATGAAAAGTTTACCGATGACTATGTTCACTAAAGGCTACCGATGCACTGTTCATAGAACTAAAAAATTGGTAATATTTAGGAGATAAGACTGCTTGACCTCCATGAACACATCAAACATCATATTTTTTCAATGAAATGGACCAGATAGTTCCTGGCCATGAAATAAAATACATTTCAAAACATTCTCATCCTCAAGAATTCAATACCAACCTAAAAGGGAACACAAGAGAAGTCTAAACAACCACTCATTGAGTTACCTCTCCAATGAGAGAAATCTACAAGAAGCAAGAAATGAATATCATCTCATAAACACACAAGGTCTATAACCACAATGGGTAAATCGTTACATGAAAACAGTTAAACATAAAAAAACTATATGTACTGAGCACATATATATCGGTCAAATTCCCATGAACTCTCTTCAATACAAGTATGTAACCACATGACACAAACTAAGCGAATATAACGCTCATGAAACACCTTTCTTTGCAGTCTTGGATCCCCATATTTCGCTTCTCAAAGGCTGTATCATCATCCACATTGATCTCTCACCAATCGATGACATGTGAGTAATCATGAAAATAACGAGGGAGCTATGATATAAGGATAACATCATGTATTTGGCACATCTATCAGGGAACTAATACTTAATACGCTATGGCTCCAACAATTGCCAAAACCTCAAAAGGACCAACAAACCGGGGAGAAATCTTACTCTCACAACCAAACATTCGATGCCCACGATGGAGAGTCACCTTCAGAAACACATGATCCCTGAAATCATACTCTAAGGGTCTCCTACTTTAATCATAATATGATTTCTGATGATATTTTGATATATTCATCCTCTCACAAATCACCTAAACCATCTCTGTTGTATTCTGCACGATTTCCAATTCGAAAATTAATGACTCTCTGACCCCAGTCCAGTACAGTGGATAATGGAAAGTTCATCCATACAAGGGTTAAAACAATTCCATATAGATGGTGGAGTGAAAACTATTATTTTAAGCGAACTCCACCTAGGTAAAGTTCAGCATCCATGAACCTCCATAATCAAGGACACAAAATCGTAACATGTCTTCAAGAGTCTAGATGGTTCGCTCTGCCTAACCATACTTTTGAAGATGAAAAGTAGTTCTAAGGCATATCTAAGAACCAAAAGCAAGTTGGAGACCACTCCAAACCTTTGAGGTAAAAAAGGATCTTGATCAGAAATGATCATCTGTGGGACTCTACAATGTCTCACCACCACCTCCAGATACTGCCTCGAAAAAACATCCACTCAGATCAACTCCTTGATTTCTATAAAGTGGGATGATTTTTTTAAAAGGTCGACTACCACCCAAAAAGAATAATGTCCAAATGGAGCTCGATGTAATTTAGTAATAATGACTACTGAGATGTCCTCCCACTTCCACTGAGGAATATCTAATGGCTGGAAAAGACCACCAGGGATTCGGTGTTCGACCATCACCTTTTGGAAGACCAAACATCAAGACACAATATTCATAAGTACACTCTTCAGCCCAAGCCACCAAAACTGGCTCCAAAAGGCTCGATACATCATTGTCACACCAGGATGAACCTCTAATGGATAAATATGTAACGTTATAAGAAGCTCATTACACATCATTCGTGGAAAAAAATCCATCCATGATACAATGCCCGATGATGTTCATCCTTAGACCAACCATCATGGACCTCTCCATAGAAGACTCGGCCTCTCCAGACCCACACCTCAATATCCCATAACTGGGACTCTTCCACATGCTTCACCATAGATGAATAAAACATAATCTGAAAAAGGAAACCTCTACCCCCAACTTCTCCCAAATCAAGATGTAATGCTGATAGTTTTTCCATTACTCTCTAGGAGTCACCAGATTCATTCACTGCATTAGTACGTGGCTTCTGACTCAGTGCATCAGCTAAAACATTTCCCATTTCTTGGATTATACAATATTTTGAAGTCTTATTCTTGTTAGAACTCGATCCACCGATGCTATCATAAGTTCAAGTCACGCTGAGAAAAAACATACCACATGCTCTTATGATCGGTGAAAACCACAAAGTGCTCACCAATGAGGTAATGTCTCAAAAAATTTAGAGCAAACACCACAGCATCCAACTCACAATCATGGGTGTTGTTGTTACATTCATGAGGATGTAACTATTGTGAACCATACGAAACAACTGATCTTTGCTTAATCAGAACATAGCTTAACACCATATGCGAAGAATCGAAGACAACATCAAATTGAACTCCCTCAGATGAAAGACAATGAACTGGAGAACTTAATAACTTCTCAACTAGATAATTCAAAGAATCATGACACTGATCAGTCCATATGAATTCATGATATTTACTGGTCAAAGCTATCATAGGAGTCACAACATGAGATAAATAAGCTACGAACCTTCCGTAGTTGCCTGAGAGACCAAGGAAACATCGCACCTCTGACATTGTCTTGGGGGCTTCCCAATACACAACTAATTATATCTTCAATGTATCCAGATATATTCCCCACTGGGACACAACACACCCTAAGAGACGAACTTCTCGAGCCAAAAACTCACACTTTGACAACTTCCCAAACTATTGATGTTGACGAAGAACTCCCAAAACCACATAGAGATGCTCTATATGCTCCTCCTCAGAAGTGGAGTACACAATGATATCATTGATTAAGACCACCAAAAACGTGTCCAGGTACTCATGGAACAAAGCATTCATCAATCCCATGAACACAACTAGAGAATTTTTCTTTCTGGACGACATTACAACAAACTCATAATGCCCATGACTACAACAGAAAGAAGTCTTTGGGATATCCCCATCCTTCACATGCATATGATTATATCCTGACCACATGTCGATATTTGAGAACCAACTTTAGCCCTTTAGTAGGTCAAAAAAATAGTCAATGTGTGGAAGAGGATATCAATTCATCACTATCACTTTGTTTAAGCGATGATAATCGACACAGAACTACAAACTGCCATTAGCCATCTTCAGGAACAAAATTGATGCACCCCACGGTAAAAAACTCATCCGAAAAAAACCACACTATAACAGAACATCTAGATATATATGTAGATCTCATAACATTAAAGGGTCTATCCTATATGGATACACAGAGATTGGAGATGCTCCTCAATATAGCATGATCCCAAACACGTTCTCTCGTTAAGGGGGAAATGGTAGAAGCTTTTCTTGAATGACATCAGGGTGCTCTTCTAAGACCATAGGAATTTCCAAATGCAGAACCTATGAAGAAATATAATCATCTCATCTATCATGGATGATAAGGAAAAACATGCCTATGACGCATCTAAGGGTCACACTCACCAAAAAAGACAACCAACTCTCCATCTGTATCGAAGAAAACAAACTTCTTCTTGAAGTAATCCACAAAATCCTGCACCGAATACACCCAATGCATGTCGAGGATGAAATCATATACTTTTGTTCATAAATATAGGAAATATCCCCAAGAGAGGTTCTTCCCCAACACTAGATCACTGTCTCTACATACTTCAAACAAATTAGCTCAACCTACAACTGGCGTAGTCAACAGCAAGGGCACTCGAAGACTTTGTACCTCATGTCCCAAAGCATGTAAAAGGGTAGGAGATATGAAGTATTGTGTCTCTTCAGAATCAAACAAGTACTATACCATGGTATAAAACTAGCAATGGGTACCTTGAATGACATCTGGCTCACCTAGAGCTAGAAACGTTAAAGCATGAAGTTGTCCATGACCTCCTCCATGTCCTCTATAACCATGATGATGAACACCACGAAGGCCGCGCTCTTCTCTCAGAGGAAGGGGAGTGTCATGGGGATGTCCTCTGCCTGCACCACATACCCTCTTCTAATCTAAAGATGGTTTTACCTTCTGCTGCTACCTCGACTAGAACTGTCTCAATAGAGGAACCTAGATCAGAACATTGGGTGAATGCTGACTGCTCTGAAAGGTTAGACACTCTCACTACTGATGACCTCAACCAGCACAAGAAAAAAAGCACATGATCCCTTGGAATAGGCATGAGGGATTTCGCCCTCGATGAAATGAGATGCAGAGGGCTGGGACCTACCCCTGACAAAATGCAAACTCTTCTACCCAGAAAAATTTGAGAACCTGAGACCGCAACTCTGCTTCATGAGGAATAATGATTACTCCCCTCTCGTGATGATCCTATTCGAGCCAATTTCCTCTTGATGACCTCTACCCTTTTTAGAACCTCAATATATGTCTTAAGAATAAATGGGATGACCTAGTTCTGGATCTCTAGACGGAAAGCCTCCTTGAAATACCTCACACTAGACTCCTCATCTGGAAACTGGTCTGAAGAATATCATAAAATGTTTTTGAAATGGATTCCAATCTCTAACACACTAGAGCTCCCCTATCGATGGGTAAGAATCACCTGGTGTGTGGATGTCTTCGTGGTCGAAGAATGAAACTCAGCTCTAAACATATCTCGTAACTCCTCCCATGAGATCATTGACTCCTCGCCGTCCTCGAGGAATAAGAACCACCAATTCCTTACTACTCCACATAGCATCTTCAAAACCAAGGTCACACAGTGCTCTTTCCGATCACAGATCAAACTAAAGCCTATCTTGACCTCCTCCAACCAGTCTTCCATGATTGTATCTAAAACTAATCCCTCGTACTTATGTATACTCTAGAGTTGAGACTCTCAATGTGTCCTCTTATATGTGTCGTCATCGTCAACCTCTACCCTGTGGTGATATTCTGGCATAGCCTGCTGGACATCTTCTATGCGATCCAGACGAGGATTTTGACCTACAGCCATACCTATAAAATAATAAACAGTTAGATATCCTATCCCCGAAATATGGATGACTCAGTTTTAATGAATTACTTGTTTTTTATTCATTTCAGGTAACTCTAACCCATGGTTTACCCATTCAAACACAAGCACAAAGAAGAATGATGCATGATCCCTTCCTCAGTCTCTACCCTGATACTAGTATCACCTCATTTAGTAGATGTTATTAACATAAATGTATGTCCATCATATTATAGGGGGACCTAAACACCTATGACTCAGCCAATCCCCAATGTTTATTTCACTTGCTAAACATTATTAACAATGTTTCCTTACCAACACATGCAACCTCACCTGGGCCTAACACCAAACATCATCTTATCTCTCAACCAGACCTCTAATACCACTATGTCACAACCCCCTCCACACAACGTGTACATCTTCTGGTCTGTCAATGCGAGAAGGGAGAGAATGACCCCCTGAGTCCTACCTCTAGTAGGCCCCGAGTTGGCGACTAGCACCAACGGTATAATAAAAAAATAGATGGGAGGAATTTCCCTCTAAGTGAACACATTCAAAATAGAGAGATAATATAGAAACCTTCCAACCCCAAGTCAGACTAAAATATAAATGAAAACCCAATTACACATAAGTAATGTCATGAAAAACCACTACAACTGAATGGGGAAAATTGCAAGTATCAAAAAGAAGGTAAAAACAGTAGCTACCATGAATCCCGAATAGCACCTCCAACCCCATGCTAGTGGTAACCAACCTTATGTCCAACCTGAACCATGTGACCTAAAAAATAATTTATATATACATAAGGTGAGTATAATAGTATACTCAGCATGATCCTCCCTGAAGCCTCTCACGTAGAAGTAAAGAAAGAATGATAAATCACACTAGACAACAAGTGAAACTAACTCATCATATAAATATGTATACTATGTTCCAATCCTCACCATTGCTACTCTCACCAAGTGACATATATAATAGAATATATATAATATATAATATCAAGGGTACCTTTCTACTGATTCCCCACTGGTTTTCCACTATTACCAAAAATCACACGTCCTAAGTATCACTCTTTAAGAAGGCTACCCCATAGACACTTGGGAGAAGCAGCACAATATGCAACTCATACAACAAAACCACCACGTCCCAACAATAATGCAACCAGATAGTTTCCAAGATCCCCCATAGCTCACATAACAAGTATCATACGTCATGAATTATTCTTCAAGCCATTACATCCCACACACCGAGTAAGAATCCTCAAGAAATCATAGCATATACATGTTACACCAATAGTATTCCATAGGAAAATATATCCATGAATATGTGTGTGGGAATAACCACAAGACCTTACATCCCTCTAAAAACATGTATGGGTAAATGTAACCATTGTTCATACTATTACAACTAACTACCAAGATAATAGATCGGCCCAAAGGGGGTAATCATCCATCCATTCTCCCATCAAAATGTTGGGGAAAACACCCCCTTGGGCTTAGAATCCATGGTGTTTCATTTACCAAAACTGACTGTGTGGAGTAGCGTATAGAAACAAAAAATTATAGAATTTACTATATCTCACTACCAGAATATGGGAATAAGTCAGTCTTAGACTCAACTGTAGCTAACATCTCAAAGACTCCCAACTTCTACTTCTAACACTAGGATACCTATATGAACACAACCATGTAATGAAATTTGTTACATTACTTCATTGCCTTTTTATTAGTTTCACTTTACGTTCAATAATTCCTTAATCAATAATTTACTATTAACAAATCCACATTATATTTCATTATCATCACACCTAATGTTCCTTGTTACTTTACATTACAACCTCAACATTATGCCCATGAAAACTCTAAACCTATGTGTAAACATCATTTATTCAATTATTTATTTATAGCATTACTTTCCCAGATTCCCAAGTAATCTAGAAAAACATTATAAGCTACTAAACAAAAGGGGGCTCAACACGACGAGTATATGAAATACCCACCGAGTCTTTGACATCAATTGCTTAGGCATATACCCATCCTCCCTTTAGAAGCTAGACATGGAATGCTCATGGTGTACCCCACATGTCATTTCCACTTTCGAAAGAAGGGTATGTAAGACCGGCGGCCTTGAGCAGTGGGGAAAGTAAAGAAGATAATCATCCAATAATAATCAACAGGAATCCAACCATTCACATCCAACCTGTTTAAATATCCCTATTTTCCTCCCTTACTCCCACATGCGTGAACTAATGAATCTCGCTAACTCTAGGCATCATCTTCTACCACAACCAACATGCCTCACTACCCCCGCATATCACTACATCCATCTGGGATAACACCACAACAAGAGCAGCAGGAAAATAAACGTCATATAAAATGGACTCATGGACCTTAAATAATAAATATGGTAACTCAGAACCCTAAAAAGAATTATAGTTTGTTAAAACACTAGTTTTAATTCCATCTTGGATTAACCGATTTATTATTCGTAGGTTCCACCTTCAGAAAACCTAAACAGTAAGCTATAAAAAATTGATTAAACATTCTTACATGATAAATTTGATTAACATAAAATTACAACAACTACTATCAGATTCATTCATATTCCTATTTATCTTTATCCAAACAATTGTCAATTAATTTCTTCATTATGTTATTTACCAATTTCCATCAAGAATGAAAAGATAAACAAGGAAATAATAGATATCACACTATCTAGAAAAACAATAGGCAATCACATATGATTAATATAAATTTATTTATCTGGTATAAATATTTAGGATGTCAATTCCATTGTGATCTATAGGGATAAAACATGCTAAATATACAGTTTCATGTAAAATATAAGATAAGAAATGAATCCCCTAACTCAAAATGTTCTTGATGTTATTTATACAAGTGCGAGCCACACAATGGGTTATGATCTCACCCCCCCATGAAAACAGTATCCATCCAAGGATACAATGTCACCACAACACCAGTCAACACCAAAGAAAATCACATTAATAACATGAATACAGAATTACATAAAAGGGAAAGGAGAAACATAAGGAGATTAACCCAAAAGAATGCCGATATATCATACCTTATATCGAAGATTGATTGATACTTCTTGTTGGCATAAAAAAAGAGTGTAATCAATCCATGGAGAAATGTTTGATTATAAAACTCCTACAGGATGGAATGAAAGGTTAAATCATCTCACGGAAGAGAACATGGAAGAAGAACAAGGGAGGATGATATATCATCCCTTTAGAAGATTTAACGGAGCAGTGGTTTAAGATACGATGGATTTTACATTAAAATTGGATCACATTAAACCACATGGTTTGACCATGTAAAAACATCTAGTGCCTTATAATAAATTAATATAGGAGTTATGGAATTTGAATCAGACTTGGAGTTATTAAAAAGGAGGTTTTAAATGCATTTTAAGTCAATGGAAACATCAAAGTAGAAAAGTAGTGGGGATGTAGTAGCAGGGTACCCTTGATATTCTTTGTTATATTATATACTATTGTATGAATTACATGTTGAGAGTATCGATGGGGAGGCTGGGAACTTATTATATCTGTTAATGTGACCAGTTAGTTTCACTTGCAGTTCATTATTATTTAGAATGCTTTCTTTACAATTTCACGAGAAGCTTCGGGGAAGATCCAACTGATTATTCTTTTATACTAACCCTAAGTATATATAAACTATTTTTCATGTCACTTGGAAAAGTGTGGATATTAGGCTGGTAACCACTAGCTTTGTGGTGTTGGAGATGTTCCTGTTTCGGGGTCGCTGCTATATTTTACTTTCTTTTGTGTACTTACCGTAATCCCCTTTCAATTTTAGTGGGTTTTCATGACATTACATATGTGTAAGTGGGTTTTATTTTATATTTTAGTCTGATTTGGATTTGGATGGTGTATATCTTATCTTTATCATTAACATGTGTTCTCTTCGAGGGTAATACCTCCAATATGTGTGTTTACTATACCCTCGGTTCTAGTGGCTAACCTAGGGCCTACTAGAGGCGGGACTCAGGGATCATTATCTCCCATCTCACATTGCTGGACCAGGAGGGGTATCCCTTTTTGGGGAGTGTTTTCTGACATTATGTGACCTCTCTTCCTAAAATCATAATGTGTTAATTCTTAAATTTCATTGTTCTTAGCAGAATTACCTTATTTATAGTACTTTCTGTAATTCCTCTTGATCTTCCTCATTCCACATTGTTTTCTAATAAATATTAAAAACATATTAGTGATGTGATCCATCTCCGTGAGACATTCTCAGATCCTAGATCTAGAGGATTTAGAGGTATCAATAACATTTTATTTATGTTATATAACTTTTAATTTCATAAACACCCCTTCATCAATATTTTTATGTTCTAAAACAAAATACAAAAAATTTCCTAATAGTTAATCTCATGTATACTCTTAAAACCTCATACTCTTATCCATGACCACTTTCATTGCATGGAATATTTTAGGAAGATATCTTCATATTTTTTCTACATGGGATATGGTTTTTATGTTTTCAATCAGTATTTGAAATTTTTTAGTTCCCATAGAAAAATAATGTGGTTATAAAAAAATAAAATTAATATTTGAGTATGGAACATCATGTTTAATGATTCATCATATCCCATCCAAAAGACCTATATTTCTATTCGAACAATTAATAGATTGGTTCACTTGAGCTCTGTAGTCCCATAATGAGTTACTTCAAGTATTCTCTATATGTCATGGGCCGTCATACAAGATGAGACATGTCTGTAGAAAATTTTACATATAGCATTGTTTAAAATATTTTTAAATTTTTATTCCAAAACATATATTACCATACCATTACAAACCAATGTCTTATGATCCACAATAGGTAGATCATATGTATAATACATGATCATCCATTGATCCACACTCAGTCTTTTTCAGGTATTCTTACATTCTATCTTATTAGTAACCACAGTCACTCCAATTAATGAATAAGCGTTTTTTGGAATCGATTCTTCATTGGTGTTGACACCTTCCATATAAAGTGAAATATTCTCCTTTGTTCATGAAACATATAAGTGGAGGATATCAGTTTTGAACATAGATAAAAATAATAAAAAATACTAACCTATCAATGACAAGGTGTTTATTCAAAATTTTTATTTGTTAGTGATGTAAAATATGACTAGATGGAAGGTGAATAGAAATTTTAAAAATATAAATTCAAAAAAAATTATTTTATATAAAATCAAAATATATTTTGATTGTAGTGGTCTTGAATTAAATAATATTTGAAATAAATATAATAAAATCAATGATTTAGAGTGGTTCAGATCACAAATATTTGATCCCACTCATGAACCTACTCTAAAACTGTCAAAACTAAATTTATAATGGGTTCTCCATCAAATGGTGTAAAAAATTTATTTTTTTGAAAAAAATCTTCTTTTATGCATATAATAGATTTTGTGCTTATTTCTTGTCTATAAAAAATATAATATGAATTTTAAACATCACATTGGGTTTATATTTCGTCAATATAATCCAAATATTGTGATATGATTTTATAAACAAAATTGTTCTCATTTAAATGGGTTTTCATAAAAACACATCCTTCAGATTCAATGGGTTTTTATTTCCATTTCTAACACATTTTGTAAACAATGAATCATAATATAAAAATCTATAAACCATATTTTAATAATTTAGTTTATACTATTCATTATTTCCATTTCAATATCTAGTTTATAATGGTATAATTTAAATTATACTATATAGGTGTTTATTTCTGCTAGTTTTTTTGTATCATGTTTGCTATTCAACATAGTGTTTCATTCTTAAAACTCAAGATGTTATATTTTATGAATCAATAACTAAACTATAATTCTTCATGGACACACTCCTATATAATTTATCTAAGTGAATATTCAAACTATATAGAGTAATGAGTACATGTCTCTATATATATTTCTTATTAATAATAGTAAAACATTTCTAAAGGTTTATTGCAAATTGACCCAAATACATGATATGCATAAAAAAAATAAATCAGACATTGGACACATTTCAATGTATAAACCACACCAAAATAACATGTATGAATACAATGACACATCGGTCCAACAGAGGAATGAGTCTTGAGAAAAATATTTCACTTCCCATCACTAGTGTCAAGCCATGGGAACAAACGTTATTTCCAATAGAGAACTTTAGTGTAAAGAGTTATATATAGACGAAACTTTTCTTCGAAGGATATATAAAAAATGATCCCGATCTCAACCATATCATTGAAGAAAAAAGAAGGACTATCCACTTCTAAAATGATCAAATATAAGTGTGGGGACAACAAAAGGATTTTGGAATTATCTAATCACTATGGTTTCTCTAACCCTTTTAACATTCCCTCCCCCATAGAAGAATATTCATAAGTCATGAACATAACCACATCATGTTTCTTCTCTATGGCCTTGAAAAATCTATTTTACTGATATTTTATTTTCATTATGAAAAGTGAAATAATGATATCATTTAGAAATTTACATTATTATATCTCTATATACCTTTCATCATCATTATCCATCCATGACTCTATAAATACACATTTAATTCTATCGACATTAAAGTTAGTTTTTTTGAATCTGTGGTCATCCCAAAATGATTTGATTTCTATTATATCATTTTTTTCCATCTAATTTGGAGATGATGTCTGGTTGTCTAGAGTTGTCTATTTTATATAAGAATACATACATGCATTATCTCTAAGGTAGAAATGGTTATTTGTGCCTTGGTTATTTGCGATGAGGCGATTACACCGTTGTAAATATCTAGTATTTCTGACCGAAGAAAACAACATGTCACAAAAGGTTTGGCATGAGATACGCGTCAAACCTCAAGTAAGGGTATTTGTGACATGATACTTTCCCCATCGCAAATAACTGGCATCAGTTTTTAGTATTCATGAAGGGATACATGCCCCATCACATATACTGTGTCGGTAGGTACACATTTTTGACGGGTCCTGTCTTAAATAACTGTTTAACGCCCCATTGTAATTAACGAGGGCATCTTTGTTAGCAACGACACCCGTTACAAATACCATTATTTCCGATGGGAATCCCAACACATATAATCTAACCTATATATCCCCATATATTTTTCTCACATTTCACTATTCACTCAACTTCTCTCTCTATAACATTTCTGAAAAAATTTCTCCTAATTATTTTCTTAGTTTAAACTTTTTAATCAGAGCATTATCTGTGACTATATTACTCTGAATGCTTCAGTTTCAAGGTATTTATCTATTTTTTATTATTTAGTTATTTTGTATTATTTTAAATTATATATAAATTTTTTAGGTAGATGTAAATTAATTAAATTTGAATTAGATATTTTTTTTAGTATTTTTCTGTGAATAGTTATATTTTAGTGTTAATTAGTAATAAATTGTAATAATTACTAATAATTTTAAATAATTTGTAATAATTAGTAATAACTAGTCTTACTTAGTTATAACTAGTGTTAATTAGTAATAGCATGTAATAAGTTGTATTCATTAGGAATATATTGTATTAATTAGAAATAAGTAGTAATAAATAGATATAAATAGTATTAATTAAAAAAATAGATTTTATTAGAAAAATTAGAAATAATTTGTAATAATTAGAAATGTTTTGTAATAATTAGATATATTTTGTAATAATTAGAAATAATTTCAATAATTAGACATAATTAGAAAAAAGTCATAATAATAATAATAAAATGGTATAATTATAAATAATTATGAATAAATAGTAGTAAATCGAAATAATTAGTTATAATTAGTGAAAACCCATAATAATTAGAGATAATTAAAAATATTTAGGATTAATTAGTTATAATTAGGAATAATTAGTAATAATCAAGTTGAATTTGTAATAATTAGGATTAATTAGTAATAAGTATGATCATTTAGGATTAATTAGTAATATTTAGGATTAAGTAGTAATAATTATAATTAATTTGTAATAATTTGTAATAATTAGTAATAATTATAAATATTAAGTAATAATTAGTAATAATTATCAATAATTAGTAATAATTATGAATAATCAGTAATAATTATCAATAATTAGGTATAATTATAATCAATTATAATTAATTAAGAATAATTAGGTCCAATGAGTAATAATTAGGATTAATTAGTAATAATTAGGATGAATTTTTAATAATTAATACTAATTATTAATAATTATGATTAATTAATGATGATTATGATAAAATAGTAATAATTATGATTAACTTGTATTAATTAGTAATAATATTTAATAATTAGTAATTGTTTGTAATAATTAGTAATAAATATTAATAATTAGTAATATATAGTAATAATTATCAACAATTAGTAATTATTATAAAATATATTGTAATAACTGTCTATAATTACTAATATTTACTCTCATGTAGTAATAGTTATACATAATTAGTAATAATTATTATTAAATAGTAATAATTATAATTAATTAGTAGTAATAATCAATAAATACGCCTAATTATCCATAAATAGATTAAATTATTTATAATTAGTAATATTTATCAATAACAAGTAATAATTATCAATAATTTGAAATAATTATGAAAAATTATAAAAAATGAGTAATATTTAGAAAAAATTAGTAATAATTAGAAATAATTAGATATAATTTTCAATAATTAGAAATAAATATTTGTATTTAGTAATAGGTATCAATAATTAGTAATAAATAGCTATAATTAGTAATAATTAGCTATAATTAGTAATAAATGGCAATAATTAGAATTAATGAGCTATGATTATCAATTATTATAATTAATTATCAATAATTAGGATTAATTAGTAATAAATAGGATTGTTTAATAATAATTATGAAAACATAGTAATAATTAGAAATAATAATTAATAATTATTAATAATTATTCATAACTACTAATACTGAGCGATAATTAGTAATAATTACAAAAAAATTAATAATAATCAGAATTAAATTGTAACAATTGGTAATGAATTGTAATAATTATTAATAATTCATAATAATTATTAATAACTAGTAATAATTATGACTAATAAATTATAATTATTATGAATTAGTAATAATTATCAGTAATTAGTAATAATTATCAATTTTTATCATTAATTTGAAATAATTTTCAATATTTAGGTATAATTATCAATAATTAGTAATAATAGTCAATAGCTAGTAATAATTAGCAATAATTAGTAATAATTAGTAATGATTAGTAATGATTATCTGTAATTAGTAATAATTAAGAATAAATATAAATAATTACCAATAATTGTAAATAACTAAAAATAATTAGGATTAATTATCAATAGTTATGAGTAATTATCAATAATTAGGATTAATATGTAATAATTAGTATTAATTTTTATTAATTAGTATTAATTAGTATTAATTAGTTGTAATTAGTGGTAATTAGTAATTATTAGAAATAATTTGTAATAATTATTAATAATTTCAAATAATTTGGAATAATTAGCAATAATTAGAGTTAATTAGTAATAATTAGAACAAAATAAGTAATTATTAGAATTAATTAGTAATAATTAGAATTAATCAATAATAATTAGGATTAATAAGAATTAATTTGGATTGATTAGGAATAATTCATGAAAATTATGATTAATTTGTATTGATTATGATTAATTAAGATTAATTAGTAATAATTACTTATAATTAGTAATAATTAGGAATACTTAGTAAATATAGGATTAATTAGATATTATTACGATTAATTAGTAATATTTAGAATTAATTAGTTATAACTAGTAATAATTAGTAATAATTATTAATAATTATTAATAATTAGTAATATTTAGTTATAATTACTAATAATTAGTAATATTTACAAAAAATTGGTAATAATTTCTCAGAATTAGTTATAATTACTAATAATCTGTAATAATTATTAATAATTTGAAATAATTACTAATAATTAGTAATAACTAATAATAATTAGGAATAATTAATAACAATTAGTAATAATTAATAATAATTAGGAATAAATCATAATAAATCTGAGTACATTGATAAAATTACAAATTTTTAGTTAATTGCTAGAAATTAATTTTGATCGATTCCTCTACTCCATAGATCATTCTCTAACTGAAAACAATATGAAAAATCCGCTCGAATAAAGTCATAGAATATTTTTTATGGCGATTTATGTTAGAAAATGTTGCAAGGAAGTTTGACATTAGAAAAAAGATGCTCTATTTCTTGATGACTCATCCCCTTGAATATTTTTGTGACTAAAATCGCTATAAATAGTCTTCTCCGATGTACAAATAATCCCTTTCTTATGCATGAGAGCATGGAAAGAAACACGATGAGTCCTCTCTTATCTCCAACCTCGTGCATAAATAATTGGATATTCATAAGTTGGATTAGGCTTTTAAAAGTGCTTTTAATGGTAAAAAGTTTCAAGGGGATGAGTCTTTAAGAAAAAGAGTTAACACTAATGAATTGGAAACTGTGTAATCAATAATTACCAATAATAAGAAAAAAATAAATGAACATAATACGATGTGTTGGAAATTAGTATAGATTTTTTTAATTAGTGTATATTAGTAAGAAAACATAAAACAAATAGTATAAATAACTAGAAAATAATATATATTATTTCAAATTTCAAGAAATGATAATTTAATTGTATTCTATTTTTTGGATAATGTTTATATTATATGAAATTACATTAAATAAATATTCATTTAATATATTTCAGAATAATACGAAATGAGGAAGTCCAAAACACTCATTATTAGATGATTATGTTTGGATAAATCAGCGCAAGAATCCAAACTGTTCTGCTTTAAATATTTTATATATTGAGGGTGTTTAAGATTTATTATCTTTTTCATCATCGAAACCAGAATTTGATTCAGAAGTGAAAATAATGTGTATGTGAAAAAATATGCTCTGATAACGTATGGAATTTCTGACAATGTTGGATGTCATTTACTGTGTTTTGGTTTACCAACATATTATGGTTTTTCATATAAACATGGTAAAAGTAGTTATAGAGAAGATATTTATAATTTGGTTCTAGATCCCGCATAGTTTTAAAATTTAGAGCATAATGGGGCATGTTTGTCTATTCAACAAACTGAAACCCATTATGATAATGATTTAACATCTATGTTGAAACCATCTCATTTATATGAGTTGTTGAGGTCCGTTGATTGTTCCATATATCCTAATTGCAAAATAAGCATGTTTGAAGAAACTGTAGAATTAATGGCCATTAAATCAGATAATGGAATGTTGGATAGTTGTTTTGATCAGATATTTTATTTATTTAAAAATCATATACCTGTAGGAAAAGTTTTTCCAACAAATTTCTATGAAATAAAGAGGATTGTTCATAATCAACTTCATAAACATGAGAAGATTCATTCATGTTCAAATAACTACATCTTATATTATAGTGAAAATGATTTATTATATAGTTTTCCTAAATATAGAAAATCAAGGTATAACAAATCTCAACTAGGGACATCTGGATTTTATCTTGTAAATCAATTGAGATATTTTATACTCACACCCAGATTACAACAGTTATTTATATCTCAAAACACATCATCACTGATGTCACGTAACAAAACCTTCATTTCAACATGTAAAAGCTTCAATTGTCCCTATTATGGTGATTCATGGAAACATTTTGACCAAGTGCATCTACCATTTCCTTTAGAATCATGAAGCATGCGATTGGGACTTTTTACAGATTGATTCTATCAATTTGGTTCTTACAGTAGTTAGTATTCATGTTGGCCTATCTTTATAAATTTGTAAAATTTACCCCCATGGATATTGATAAGGTATCCATATATATTGTTTTCATTATTAATTCAATGTGATCTGAAAGATGATTTCAAAGATTATTTGAAACCATTGATTGATGAGTTGAATTCACTACAGAGTAATGGTGTTAGTACGTATGATGTTGTTCTAAAACAAAACATCCTACTAAAAGCTACATTGATTTGTACCATTAGTGAATTCCCAACATATTGAATGTTATATTGATAGAGTACACATTATACAAGATAATTTGCATTCAGTATGAGTGAAAACAAAGAGTTTATGCTTTTCAATGGAAAAAACATAGTTTTTTTGACTTTTATAAAAAAAAATCCAACTGATCATCCTTTTGAAAGAAAAAAATTTCATTTCAGAAAAGGAAAACATGAAATATATGGGCCTCCAACAAAGATGTCATGTATATATTTGAAATAAATTTTCTCTTCATTACCAACCATCACATTTGGACCAATAATTAACCGACATAAAATTGATGTGTTTGGAAAAGAGCACAATTTGATAAAAAGGAGAATTTTGGGAATTTACAATATTGGTATGATTTTTTGGTCTATTACATTTTTTATGCATATTGAGAAGAAAATTAATGATAATTTATCTCATAATGTTATTTATTCACCAGGTATGACCAAAGATAATGTAAAGGCATGATTAGATATTACCCAAATTTTCAAATGAGCTGAACATGAAATGATGGAAAATGTCATATCAAAGATGTTAATGAAAAAAAATCATTATATAAACATCAAAAATTGGGCCTCTTATTATTTTCTATTTGTATTTATTAGTTTAGTATTCGAGATGGTTATGCATCTAATTTTTGAAGATGTGTTAGAAATGGTCATATTAGAGGATTGAAAAGTCCTGACAGTCATGTTTTAATGGGATGAATTCTTCCAAATAGATTAAGAGGTTTGTTAAATCATATTATTTGGGATTCTCTTACATAAATATCATATTTTGTTTTCATAATTTTTCCATCATCAACAGACAATGATTCCCTAAGAAAAATGAACGATGTTGTAATTTTAATTTTATGTACATTGGAATAAATATTTCGGCTACGGTTTTTTTGACATAATGGAACATATGATATTACATTTTTCACATGAATCAAAAAGTGGAGGTCTAGTATAGTTATATTGGATATAACGATTTGATTGATGAATGCATATATTTTAAAAAATATTTATGAAAAAATACATCCGTTCAAGGCTCAATTGTAGAAGCTTGTTATCTAGAGGAAATTTCTTTTTTCTTCGCTCATTAAATTCAATATAAATAATATTCAAAAAATAATATCAAGAGTTGTAATGGGGGAAATGATGAAGATTTCATGAGAAATCCATTATCATTCTCCAATCAGCTCGATCATTCCTTTAGTGGATTTCATGAATGATGGCTTTCAAATGATAAACATCACATAGCTCATACATATATTTTTCTCAACTATGAAGAAATAAATCCATTGTACTGTGAGCTATCATGACACTTATTCTATAACTATTTTTAAAAAATTACCATTATTTTATTTATTTGTTATATGATAATCATATCATGTAAAATAGTGTTAAAAAATTATAGCAGCTGCTCTTGAAGAATGGCGAAAAAAAATTTCATACTGGTTTGAAAAATTAGTAACATAAATTATTATTCATTTTCCAAAAAAATATATTTAATACTTGTTATGTTGATAATTGTTTCAGAAACATTCAGGAATCTCAACATGATGATAAAATTGATAATGAATTGTCTCTATTGAGTAACCCACTATCGAAAAAGGTTAAATTTTTTTAATGTATATATTGTGAATGAATTTTTATTTCATACACATGCATATGGGGAAGAAAAAAGTAATGAATAGTGGTGTATTAATAGGATCTCATCATAGAGAAACTAATGTTGACTTTTACAACATATTGGAAGAAATGATTGAATAGTTTTATATAGGACAACATTATGTAATGATGTTTAAATGTCAGTGGTTGGATATTGAGAGAGGCTTGTGTGTTCATCTAATCCATGGAATTGTTGATATTAAATATAAAAGTATTCTTACAGTAAATTAAACATTTATATTGGATCATCAGGAAAATAAAAATTTTCATGAAATGCATTGTGTTATTTCAAGGGAGTTGAGTGATTGGTGGAGTATAATAAAAATTAAATCTCGAGAGAATCAGTTTACTGAATGTGAATGTGGTTCTGCTGAAGTGCAATGAATTGATATTTTTCAAGAGACTTCTCTGAATCCATCTTTTTCAAAAATAGACATGAATATCATTAATGACACCCCACAGTTAAGGGCCGATGGTGCTGATAATGTTTATGATATTACAATTGAATTTGAAATGACAAGAAATGATTAAAATGACAGTAATATGGAAATTGATGATGGTGTGGAGGAAGATTAAGAAATTTAAATTAACAACTATGAAGATGAGGATGATGATGGGAATTGACACAATAAAATGCAGGTTATAATCATATATAATATATATAACTATTTATAATAGTATTTTCAACTATTTTTCAATAATGATCATTTTGTGTTTTAGATAGATGGGGATATTTATCGAATGTTATAGAAGGCTGATATACCTTTGGATGAGTAGGTGGTCAGATCAGCCGACCCATAGACTATTGGAACTTTAGGGAGATCTCGAAGGGGGTGAGGTCTTTCCCAAATAATGATTCTTGAACCTGTCCCTGAGTGGCGTCCACATAACGGGTTCGATCCCCACACACAGAGGAATGTTAACCTATTAATTTTTGTTACCTTTCATTAGTTTATTAATATTTTAATTTTTTGAATAATTTTTCTTGTATTCAAATTCTTAAACATATAGTTATTCTATGGGGGAGCGATATATTGCCTAAATATTTTTCTGATACAAGAGTGTAATGGGATCAAGTTCCCATTGATGTTCAATAGCACATGTTCGGGAATTGGTTGGGATATAAATAAATCATATTTATTGAAATTAATTTAACTACTAAATTTATTTACTAATTTTTTTTAGGGTTTATGGTTTCATATTTAGTAGAGAATGTGTGAGGATATTTGGAAGGAATTGTATGGTGTAATGAATTTACATTTCAATATGTTTTTCCAAAATCTGAAAAAGGAATGCAATGGATAAACAAGAGTAAATAAGTATTAAAAGAAATGTCACGTCCTCCGAACTGATTATATTTTATATAATATTTGTGATGGATTCTGTACACATTGGTGGAGTAGGCTCTTTCACAGTAGATCATTAGTGGCTCGGCAAAATTGGGGGAGACATGAGGTGACACATCGAGCTGGTAGTCATACATTCAGTATGCATAGAGAGCATACAATCAGTAATTTTTTTAAATATTTTATATAACTATAATTGTAAATGGTTTAACTTATATTCATATAGGTATAATCAAAACCATATATTATGGATTACGACATTTATAGGAGAATGTTCAGTGATCCTGCCACAATGGATATTATAGATTATCACCAATGTCAGATTGTGGTCATAATAAGTTTATTGGGTTCTAAATTTAATTAACAATACTATATTAAATATTTTATATTTAAATTATAATTATAGGAGACATATGAGGCCACAAAGTCTCAGATAGATTTAAAGAGTCTGGAAGAGACCAATGGTCATACATATGCCTCTTGATTTGATGAGGCCACAAAGATGTAGGTGACCCAGTATGGCATTGAGAAAGGATGAGTTGTTGGTATCACCTCTCATGTAACCCCTAAGGGTTTTTATGGAACCTCTACGATGTTAGTGCCCAAATGGGGAGGAACTCACAGATACTCATCATTATCTCATGCACAATGTTAGGAGCAGCTATGAACTCAGCGTTAGCTTGTAGAGACTATGTGTTGGGAGTGTGAGGAGATGCATAAGTGGATGTAGCAACAACATGAAGAGTTCCAATGACCACAACAACAGTAGAAGTTGATCCATGAATAGATGTGTCAATGGAGACTGGGTCAAAAGCAGGATATGGAATACATGCGACGTTTCACTCACAGTTTAGGGATAGAGTTTCCTCCAACATCCCTTACATCTCTTCTAGTGGACCCTCCCCCTCATTGATGTATTTTTTAATGATGAAACATTTGAATTTAAATTTTTTAATATAAATTATTTCATGTTTTAAATAGTGTTTTTTTGTATTGTCTCAAAAAATTATAGTTTTTTATTCTTTTTTTATTTTATATTGTATTTATTATTTTATTAATTAATATATTTTTATATTTTTATGAGTACTCCTGTTTTTCTTATATTACTAATAGTACTGTTTTATTAATAATAATAATAATAATATTGTATACATTAATTATTTAAAAATTAATTTAATTTTACAAATTTTATAATTATTATTTTATTAATATTTATATTATATTTTATTCATTATATTATAAATATTGCTATTCTAATTATATTTACATTAAGATTTCATTTACATTTATATTATATTATTTAATTCATTTTATTCATTTTGATTATAATTTATTATCTATTTGCGATGAACCCATCACAAATGGGTTAATCATTATATTTATACTAGTAAATATCACGGTCTTTCAAAAAAATGTAAAAAAACGAGAAACTTTGTGTAACGGGTCCCTAGCCCGTCGAAAATATTTTTTTAAATAAACCACTGAATGTTTTTGTGATGGTGCTACTTCCCATTGGAAATAACAATTTTTTTGATATACCACTTAAATAGGTAATATTTTCAATGGGGTCCCGTCACAAATTACTCGTCACAATAATCCATATTTTCAGTAATATATGTCTTGAAGCATTACCTAGTTATCTTTCGATCAATATGTTAGGGTTGTAGGAATAATATTTATAGGGTCTATTTCAATTTTATTCATTACAAAAATATTACTCTGATTTGAATCTTCCCTTCTACATGTTCTTTGAAAAAAAAATTATAGTATCTTTATCATATTCATAATAAGAGGAAATTACATGATGAGGTTATTTAAAATTTTATCATCCCTAGAGAGTTTCACATACACCATGAGGACTCTCATTATAAGTAATTGATCCCAATGTATGGAATGTGTATGTTCACATCGTCATAATAGATTCAACATATTCTCTCTTAGAACATACCAATTTTCTTTTCCCTTTCCTTTTTGGAGTTACCCACCCCTCTCAATTGATATTACCAATGATATACCATTATAAATATAATTATTTTTATGAACAAAAAATCCCCTTTTAAACATCTACATAACCACTCTAGTACGAGGAATTTTTACAAACCATTTTTTGAAAATTGGATCTGAACTAAGGATTCCCACACATTAAAACACAATCTCGAAACAATATACTGACATAAAACTATGCCAATTATCCTTCAAACGCATGTTGTTATCCCAATGTAAGCCAACGTATTTTGGAAGAGATCGAAAAATAGATAAATCTTTATCACCCAAAATATATGGAATAAAATTCACCACTAGAATACTAGAAATGATGTAGTAATGAACCTTAACAATAAATAACATGGAAACAATGGAGAAATATAATATCCAATGGGAAATGGAGAGTGATAATGAAAAGAATCATAATGAAGTGGGTGAACTCTGAATAATCCTTATAAAAATTAATGTATAAAACATAAATTAGTAGCATATAAAATAACACCATTAATTCATCAGAAATTACGATTTTTTTAATTCATTTATTTTGGAAATAGAGTAAAAAATGAAAGAGAAACATTAAAAAGTAGTTCATGTGATGCTCTTATAGCTTTATTGAAAAAATGAAATTAAAAATTATTTATTAAATCTATTCATGATATATAAATTTGATTTTTAAACTATTATTTATAAAATAAATTACAATAAAACAATAATTATAATAAACTATACATAAGAGAGAACATTTGTAGTGGAATAAAAAACATGTAAAACTAAAATGAAATACATTTCGAAGACATTATTGAAATTAATATCCACTTTATGATAAAATAATAAAAATGTTCATTAAAAAATGGAATATATATTACACTTTAAAACCATAAAAAATAGAAAATAATCCAAATAATGATGATTGGACATGATGATGGAAAAATTATTTTATGTGGAAAACATTAATAGGATATTACTTTTAAAATTTTGTAAAGAAAGTAAAACATTACTTGTATGGAACATGATAATAAGCATATTTTAAATTTTTTAATTGAAAATCAAAATTATATAATTATATATTAATAAAAAATTTAATTATATAAAAGAACATTGTTGAAGGAAAATTGACAATATGGATACAGAAGATAAATATTCCCAACAAAAAATAATAAATAAGGTTTATTTTTTCTATTAAACATTATATGAGGGGTATTAAGTACCATTGAAATGTAAAATTTTATAATAAAAAAAATAAAAAAAACCATAATATAATAAAATATATAAGTTTGGGGAGAGAAAAAACATTAAATTTCACAAAATATAAATCGAAACATAAACAATCCCAAAAAAAAGTGATATTGTAAAATAAATCTTTTTTAATTTAGTAACATTCTAATCAAAATACATTGAATGTTATAACAAGAAATTTTTATTTAAATATAATGTATAAAATAAAAAAAATATCCAAACATTTTCTTATTGTATTAATTACCAAATAAAAAATAAAACATTGTGCACAACATGAAACATGACTCTTGAAATTGAAAACGAGAAAAAGAAAATCCTATTTTGGATATTAGATTATTAAAAATATCACTAAATTCCATTTATAATGAATTAATATTTATTTATATTTATATTTATCTTAATAGAAACTATTACAATATAATTTCATATTAGTCACTTAGTAGTAATTCATTGTTAAAGTCAATTCATTTGAAACTATTCAGTTTTCCCCACATGTTCTAATTCAGTGGTTCATCTCCTTCCACCATAATCTAGTTTTCACCACATAATGGATGTAAATTAAGTTATACAATATTTTATTGATAAATTTATAGATTTACATGGTCACTTTATATAACATGTGATATTATTTAAATGGAAATCATAAAAATATCATTTTTTAGAAATTTCAATTCTTTAAAAAGTAGTAATTTTACTTGTAATTGAAATCATCTATAAATCCATTAAAGAATTAATATAACATCACTAATTAATTATTTTTACATAATGTTCACAATATTTAACATTCCTATGTGATTCATGGCATAGTTATTTAAACAACGTTCATGTATGTGGTTACATCAAATCATACAAGACCGTATTATAATGAATGAATGAATAAGAAAATGCTACATCATAATGAATACATAGATTTTACAAAAGAAAATTTATTTCAAAAATACTTTATTAAAGTTATAAATCAGATTTGAGAATATCTAGATGAATAATATGAAATAAATATAATTGTAAAATGTTATTATTTAAAAAGATTAAAATTTTGCTGGTTTTCATTTATTAAATTTTATGATGATCATTTCTTATTATTATTATATTCAATATAATGGAAAAAATAACTCTATTTAAATTTAATAATTTCATATGTACAATATGTATTCATTAAATACTTTTTTATATCCTCTTATGTAAGGCTATAATGAAAAACGAAATGTGTCTTTCATTGTGGTTGTAGTCTTCACGTAACACAATGACATTTTCATTTTCCAATAGTTAAAAGAGAGGTAGATAAAATTTTTTCAATAAAAAAATAATACCAATTATAACAATCATATTTAATTAATGAAATGTTTATTTTTATTGAATATTTTGATGGTTTTTTAATAAAAAATTATAATTAAAATTGCTCAGTTAGGATAATTTCCTCTTCTGTGAATATCCTTCTCTAGAAATATCCCTAAACCATCTTAGACCATTGTTTAGGGAATATTGATACATTTAGGATGTGAAAAAAATCTATTTGTGTAAAAATTTGTTTAGGTATTGACAGATATATGGCTCATAGGTTGGGTAAATATGTGACATGGTGAATAGATCCTATTTTAAGCTAGAGGGGTGGCAATATTGTAAATAATTTTTTCTTTAAAATAAATATAAGTATTTATAACGATATTTTGTCAAAAAATTATATGAATTTAAAATATTGGATAATTTCATTGTATAATCCAATGAAAAAATAAATTGGGAAAAAATTTTGCGACCTTTGTGTCCTTAGAACACACTTTAACACCACTTTCACTACATCACCCTTTACCGTGGGGTCTAAGATTTACCACTGTATCATATCTTTGTGGAAAAAATGAAATGTAAATTATTACCTAATTTAAACATGATAATTAAAAATATTAAAACTAGTTTAAAATATTCAACTTCTAGATGTGTGAAAAAATAATTTTTAAAAAAAGAATGTCTAATGAAAAATAATACATTTATAGAAAAATACATAGTTAATGAATTAAATATAACTCCAAAAAATCATGTATACAATTTGTTACAATTAAAATTAGGGGTTTATGGATTAAAAAATAATTTCGGTTATTTTATAAAAAATAAGAAACTGAATGGATTATTGCAAATACACATCTCATGCAAGAGGACCAACCTAATTTTTTTATTATAATAAAACTTAAAATAGGGTTTGAATGGTGAATAATAGATTTATAATTAAATAATAATAATTTTAAATACATCATTTTACTCCTTAAATGTTTTTTTGTCAGTAAAAAGGTTTTACATATTTTTATGTCATTACTATTTCATAATGATGGAATAGAAGTTACCATATTTTCAGAAATGTTATTTTAAATATTCACTAAAAAAATCAACAATTCTATAAAAATATCAAAATTTCAGCCTAAGATTTTTTTTCAAATGATGAATATAGAAATAATTATATTTTTATAAAACTATAATATTGATGTTTAGAAATTAATATTTTAAATGAAACATATATAATATATAAAAAATAATGATTAGTTTTTTATGTAATGAATAATTAAATTAACATTCATTATATTTGATAATTATTAATTATATGCTTGTAATTTGTTTATTATTCAATAATTGAACATTATCAATTCATTATATTTATATTATTTCCACAAATGTATTGATGCAATAAAAAAATATACTATTCATAAAAAACTATTTATCTAGAATTAATGGTATTTTCCTAAGTAAAATTGAACAATTTTAATTATACTAAAATAATTTATCTTGTCTATAAGGTTCTTCGTAAAAACATTAAATTTATTTCATTTGTTATTTTAATAAATTATAATTAAATTTAGTTTGGTGTTGCGTGTATTAAAACTATCATACATATTTCTTTTATTTAAAAGAGAATACATCCTAAAATTGTGTGTTGTAATAAATTTATCACATAGTTTAACTCCAAAATATAGTATTGATATATAAACTTTTATTAACATAGAATTTATAAATCATGGACATTGAGTTTTTTTATTAATGTCATTACAATCCTGTTACACCCAACATATCTTACGATGCATGAAGAATATATCACCATGGACTTCATTAGTACATCAAATTAAGCTACTAAAGGTTTGAAATAATAATAATATCTTGTATAGTGATCAAAAACCACATCCATGGAAAATAATATCAAATGAAGCATTATAAATGTAGTATTGTAATGGGAGATTTTTTTCTCATTACCTCTTCTATTGTATATTACCAAGGGAGAACCTTATAAGAAGAATTTTGAATGTCTTTTGAGACCCCTACTGTTGATGCATGTATCATCAATATCTAGTTTGATGATGTCCTTTGTATTGAACAATATAATCATAACATTTCAATTATCTCATCATTGAATAAATTTTTTTTGACCTTTTAATATGACAGATACTCTATGTACATTATCACATTTTTGTTACACACACTAACAATCATCACACAAGAAGAAATAAATTAATATATAAAACATTGAATATACTACTAATTGAATGTATACAGTATTTCATTATAAGATACCAACTCTAACATAATTGATAAAGTAGATCTTGGTATATTTGGATTTTCAAGTAATGAAGAAACTCAATGGTCAAAAGAATTACTCTAGTGGATTAAGTATTCAGAATTAAATTTTATTAGCATTATTCTCTTAGCAAAAAAATTTATGTAAAAGTGGTTGAAAATGATATTGAATATGATGAATGTGCACAAAAATCATGAAATGAGACAAAATTCAATATGTAATATGGTTTATTTGTTCAATATATTATGATGGACGCAATGTTTATACCACATATCATGGATGTAGGGAATGTAATTTTAAAATGAAAACAAAAACTATGGAAAAATTGGTGAGGACAAAAGATTATAATATTCAAATAATTAAGTAGTTTATATCTGTAAATAGTACTTTATATACAATCAGATTCAAATCTAAAATGTAATGGGTTAGTAAAAAAGATGATAAAAAGAAAATGGGATCCTTTGAAAATGAAAAATAAGAAATGAGGTTAGCCGATTCTCATATATCCAACTATGGAGAGGGGTGATCCCTATAGTTGAGATCTAATGAATGAAAAATAATCCCAAGAAAAAAAATTCATAGAAAACGAAAATCGGTCTATATGTGTAGAAGAATTTGAAACATTTTTCTATAAAGTGGATGAATTAAAAAACTAAGGTGGAGTTCGATGACCAATGAAACCCTCTAATAGCTAGCAACATTACTGAGATGGATAATACAAAAACACGTTAGATTATAAAACTAATTAGAAATTTGTAATCTTGTAATAAATAAGTAAATAAGTTAGACATGAAATGCATTTATGAAATAATCAGAATTAGAATAATAACAATGATAAAAACTCATAATCAATTTGGGAAGTATCTAGGATGAATGAAATCATCAACATGCCCAATATTTTATGGAAATTATAAAACAAATGTTTTTTATGGTCACTTTTTCAAATAAAAATAATTGAATACAAATATATTGTTCAAGAAATAAAACTAAAATCATATTCGTTTTTTTGGAAATGGATCATAATATGTATTTGTTTGTAAAAATTGACAATTATTTTTATTTTCATTTAACATTACATTTATGTTATAAGACATTGATATTTTTGTGTAGAAAAAATGTCGAGTAGTGTAAAAAGATGGTATAAATAGATTTATTGTAATACATTTTATCTCTTATGAAAAAAACAATGACAAACAATAGAGTGAGTATTAAAGGTAAAAAACACAGTGTATAATAAATTCGTGTAATTAAATATATTTTTATTCACTTCATACACATGCTTTAAATGATAGAAAGTAATATTTTTGTATTATCAAATAATTAAATTTTTTTTTGATGGAGAATGTTAACATATGTTACATAGCTATTTCCATATTAATTATCAGTTATTTTATGATGATTATACTATTATCATGATTCACAATGTTAAAAATTAAATTCTTAAGGGTTCTTATTACATTCATAAATTTTATAGTTAATTAATTAATGTAAAAAGTAAAAATTACAATATTTATTCAAAGAAAAACCAATCAAACATTTATTCCTATTAAAAATGAAATTTTTCATAATTGCTAAAACTGATTTTTAAATGTAGAATGAAATGAAATTATACACTATAAATATATACACCATTGGTTATGTGGTGGGTGTCTTGATATGTATGAAAACGACACCATAAAATTTTTATAATTTCTTATTTTTTATGAAATATACATATAAATTAACCAAATGAAAACAAATACATTTTTTATGAAACTATATAAACTTACAAAAATAATTTATCAAGAAAATAATCAATAAATAAGGCCATGATTATATAGAGAATATATATCAAGTGTTTATTTTAATCTAATTAAACACCTTAACATGGTAATACATGCTTAAAATGTACAATAATATAATTCTACATTACGTATAGATGACCGAGGTGCATGCATAAAATAATAACATGACCATGAGATAAGTTTATGAACAATGACATTATTTATAAACTGGTTTCCTTTTAAACTCATCAAATTCATTGTTGGAAAATTATTTTAAAAATAGAATGGATTTTTTGGATTCATTTTTTCCAACATCTAGATAAATAATCAAATATCATGGTTCATGGGTGTGTGATGAATGTATAAAACTAATAAAATTTTGTTTTTTGGATGAAACATGTACTTTTAGTAGAGTTAAAAAATATTCTTGATATAATTTGGATGGAAAAACTAGTGGAATGAATCATTTTTCAATATTTATGGTTTGAATTAGTGACGAATCTAGACTCTAACTTCATATTTCTTATATAGAAATTATAAAACATAGATACATAAATAATACCATTAATTATTATATTATAAAACAAAAAATCAGTCACATATATAAATCATAAAATATAATTAATCAAATCAAGAAAATATGAAATGGTTTAGGAATTCATTATAATCAAAAACATATTTAAACTGTTTATAGGGGAATCAAATTTCAAAATAAAAAATCCAAAAATTTGATCTAATGTATAGACCAACCTATATTCAAATTATTCTATAGTATTACTCCAATTACAAGGTTCCCAATTGGTTAATGAGAGTATCGACACAATAGAAACAATATATACAATAAAACAACATATATAGAGGGGTGATTATACAACCAAAATTACATTTAAATGTATTTTTTTGGGTTAAATAGTCGAACCATATTTTTATAGATAGATGAAAACCTACATTAAATAAAAAATGATTTAAAATACTATATTAATGTATCAAACTATGACTTATAATATATATATCTCATAAAATAAAATCATTCTTGTATCATAGATTTTGATTTTTTTTCTATCAAATTTAAACATGCAGTTTCTAAATAAATGTTTTTAATCAATCCCCATTTCATATTTTATCTTTTTAATATACCCATTAATATAACTATTTCATAGTTTTCATGATAAAATACTATATATTTATATGTATTGAAAATAATCAAATCCTTTGGAAAATTAATAATATTGGAAAAGATAATGTTATACCCTGCATATACCACACCAACAATGATTATCAAATTCATTCTTAATTATGCCAATTATTTATACATTTTTTATATAATAATTTTCAACCAGAATCTATATCAATACATCCTTTTTTGAGAAATATAATGGTTCTAACTGGAATGTGGATTTATGTTTCATTTAATGTTTTACTAAACATTGTAGTGAAATTCAATTTAATCACTTGAAAATATAAACAAAACATTTAGTAATTTTTTTGACACTAATAGTGATGATTTTGGTAAATCTTGTGAAATTTTTTATCAATCTTCTGTTGAAACTATAATGGAATATTTTGGTCAAACATTGGGTGGATTATGTGAATTTTGTTAACTCTATGAAAAACATACATTAACTAAATCAGTCACGAAACTTCTTGTAAATTAACCCCAGTGGAAACATATAGGTGATGTTCCATTATCCCCAGTACAGAAGAAACACTATAATTTCAGCTCAAATTTCAACATTAAATGTCCTTTATAGTAAAAACACCATGAAAACATTCATCAAACTACAAATAATATGTATAACCTGAAATAATTTTTATATTATCCACTATAAGCATAAGGAAATTTATTAAAGGAAATAATAATAAAGATACACATAATCAGATCCTATTGTGTGTTAATAACTCTCTCTAATAATCCATTGAGCTTGTTCTATTACTAATTTATTAACTACTAGGTGCCTAAAAAATAAAAATGAAATTTGTATAATGATTCCAATATTAAATTAAAACCTGACAAAAACTCCACAACCTTTATCTACAATGGAACTAAAAAAACTATAATGTATCACATCTATCCCACCTCCATCCAATTAGAAATCTATGCATTTGAAATCTAATAAAAAAAGATGAAAACTAAATGACATTCCACTATTTAATGACAATAGAATTGGAAAAACGAAAATATATATCAAAATTATTACCCACCCAAAAGTTGTCGACGATTCTTGTTAAATATCATAAATTTTAACTTTTTTATTTTCTTCAAAATGAAATTACCATTTACTGGACATCAAGAAATCGATTTTCATCATGAGTAAAAAAATTTGATGATTCATTTTTTTATATTAATTACTCCCTTTAATTTTTTTTATTCATGATAACACGTACTACGCAGTTGATATAAATTCAAGACTATGTTAGATTGATTTTTTGATTGGGATGAAAATTTGATGAACTCAAATCAGGTGAATTTAATTTTGAGATGCATGGCCTGAAATTATAGTGATATAAAATTTATTGTTAATTTATTTCCCCATATGATGAATCGATGTCAATATACATCTATTTATCTTCAGTAGATGCGTATTGTCATTGTATATTTTAGAAAATTTGAGGTTCCCACCTCTTATGACTTTAAAATAAAACCTGAGGTTTATGAAATATTGATATTAGTGGTGAACAAATAAATTATACCTACTGCATTATGGAATGGAAGATAATTATGATATAACATTCCTTTGAAATATGTACTTTCTGTTTTGATGATTGTAGTTTCAATATTATAGACTGTGCTTCCGATTCTAGTATTTTTTTCATTCTACGTGTTTCTTCTTAGAGAATATATTTGTTAGGACTCATTGTAAATGATCGATGTTATCTTATTACACTCAATAATATTCTATCCATTGGGATGATAAGTTTATGATTTGTGGAAGAGTGATTTTTTTATTAGTTTTGATTGGATAGATTATTAATCAATAATAATGATATTTCCATTAGGTTGACCATGAGATTGTATTGATTAAAAAATAATAGAATTTGTGGTTCTAGATAATCTTCTTCTATTGAAGTCATTGTGCCTATAATTTGTTTATCAATGATTTTAGTGCCTGGAAGAGGATTCCTAGAGTCATTCCAATGAATCCTATGTTTTTTAGATGAAAATATAACCTCTCAAATTACATTTTTATATCACATAATAGTATAATTTAATAGAGGGATTGGTTTTTTTGACAATTAATATATGATTAATTTTTATTTTTAAACTTATAATATGTTTTATTACATTTTTTCCACATTTATTAAATTAGATTTACCAATATTCTAATTTTCACTATATTCACTAACACGAGCCTATCTTTTTATCGGATGTCCATAACTAGAAATAAAATGAATACTAAAATGGGAAATTTATTTGGATTATTTTTTACAACAATTCAATCAACCTCTTACAGATTTACCAACATTGTTTATATGGGAAAAAATTTAGTATCAGAGTGGGTCTCTATGTTTAAGTCTAAATATTTCATATATGATATCACATAACTTGTTTCTTCATCTAAAAACATAGAATATTTCTCATGATAAATAATATAGATATAAGATATCATTTCATAGATGATCACACACATAATAGAGATATAATAATAAATATTATTGTATCTAATGACCATATTTGTAGCACCTGGATATTTAATAATATATATATCTTAAAATAATTTAATTTCATCTATTGTTTTCAATAAATGAAACATTCAATATAAAACACCCATGATATACTATTAAAATATTATTATGTTATAATTATTTTTAGAGACACAATTTTTTTGATGTATGACTTTGGAATATTAAAATGAATATCTTTAGAGATGGGAGATGAGATGGTTCTTGATTCTATACCCCAATTAGCATGAAATTAATAATATAATAATATTAAATATATTTTTATTCCATGTGAATTTGTTTCCTGAAAATGTGGAATATCTCATAGATGGATTCTCAGATCATAAATATGTGCCCATGGATGAATTTGGAATGTGGATTTTACCCTAGTTCCTACTTAACATTGGTTGACGAGGGGTATTTGTATAGGGAAGCCATTGTAAATAAATTAAATTAAAATAAATATATCACTATTTTATTTATTATAATAAATTACCTAATTAAATAAATGTTAAATAACATTTTATAAAAATAATACAAGGGATTTCCACACAATCCATGATGTATCTAATGTGATAAGGATAAAATCCTTCATTAATAGATTCAGACATGATTATCATCTGTGATTTGATCAAGGTGAAACAACGAGTGGAAAGAGAAAAAGATCATCAACATCAAAATTTTATGTGTTATTCACCAAAATTCTATCCTTAATCATGATGGACTTTTTCAACAGTGGTTTCCACCCATTGGACTAATTTTTTAAAGAATGAATTATTATCTACTTTTGATTATGTGATTGCATGAAATTTTCATGATACCCGTAGTTGAATTAAATATATTAAATATTTTTTTTCATGTCATAATTCTCACCCTAGTTTCCCCATACAAAACTTTGGGCTAAGAATTTCTGGACAACAATGTTTATTACCTTTTTATTAGTGCTTTTCCTCAATTGTTATTTCTGTACTTCATCATTGGACTATGTGTTCATGAATCCACTTTATTTGGGAGGATTCAAGAATGATAAAATCCCAATAATTTTAGAGGTAGTAAAAATGAAAAGTGGATCATTGGTTGATGAAAATATCGAAAAACGTGTTTGATGATGATTTGTGAATAGATTGGATCTGTAATGTGTTTTCATGTTAGTGATCACCGGTCACTCAGGAACAGATGAATGATCCATGTTTTCTCAATTGTTATCTGGTGAGGAAATGCGGTGGGGAGTGAAAAAATAAACACAAATATGTGTATTGATAAATGAGAGTTGGTATACTATTATTATTAATTATAATAATATTATGTTATTATTATTTTTTAAAAAAATAATGATAATGTAAAATGAATTAAATGTGGATGGTTCTAGTGCACAACATTAAATTAAGTGAGGAGACCACCTGCTGCCACTATCAGAGTTAGTTTTTGTTTTAATACTATTATTATTTGATAAAAAAAATATTATTAATATCAAATGTATTTAAACAAAGGCTTTCAGAGGACTTGTGTAGTGCAGAAATCAAAATAGGAGACCACCATTTTGATCCTTCCCACTACCTTTTTTCAATGTTTTTACAAAATAATAATAAGATAATAATATTATTATTTTTATATTTATTGTGAAAATATAAGTCTTTTGTATCTTCTTAGTAGGACATCAGGTTGATAATCCATTTTTTGAAACATTATGAAGACATTAATATGGAATTTATATAAAAAATGTTTGACACTTTTTTTAGACTTGTTGCTCGAGTGGAAAAACCTTGTATCTAAAATAAATCTTTAGTGAGATGATGGATAGATGAAATATCTACGAAATTGAGACCCTAATATTGATTTTTTTATTTCAATAGAAATAAAATGTATTTAATTTGGACATTTTCTTTGGTCCCATGAAGCACCCTTCATATGTTATCTGGTGAAATGTGACTTTTTTTCACTCGGTATCTGATTTTCTAAAGAGAATATCCTATCTCGGGATTTTTTTGTGAGAATAACAATGGTGTAATTTTTGTGGAAATTTTTGAAAGGTTGTAAGGTAATATTATTGAAATTATTCCTTATTCATGAAACAATGACATGCCTTGTGCATTCATCAGGCTTTTGGTGGGGACTAATAATGTTGTACCCTCACACATCGTGTAGTACTACATGAAGAATAATCCTTTTGCAAAAAAGTGCACGGCTCGATATTAGTGTGATACCACACACTATGTGAGTAACTTACATTCTACTTTACGAATCATCAAGTGTTTGTATCATGTTCATTCTATGTCACATTTTCTCTAGTTACTATCATATCCTATATGTTCTTCTTCTTGTAACATAATGGAAATATCCATTTTGGATTCCAAGATATGTGGTAGAATATTATTTTCATGTTTCCTAGAATATTAAATATTGATTATGGATGTGATCTCTCATGATCACTAGATTCTTTTCATGTAGACCCTTTAATAAGTCTGGCTAGTGGAGACCTTGAAAATTTCAATGTAGACCCTCCTTTAGCCTTGGGAAATGGAGTCCTCGATTCTTTCCAAGTGTTACCTTCAATAGGTTAGGGAAGTTGTAACACCCGAGAATTTTATGTTATATAAATCATCAATGGAATCTTTTTATACACACAACACTTGCTTGGCTTTCTTTACATGAAATCACGACCTTCCTCGATATCTTACGTCGTACGCAATATCGAGTTTCACTAAACAATGATATGCTATTAAAATATTATTAAAACTAGCCGTTATGAATAGTAATAACCACTTTTTGAAATTTTATAAATTTCATTTTTCATAATGGACTTCATTTTTGGTTTCATAATATCGAAATTAGCCTAGGGTGAAATTTTGGTATTTTTCTGAAAACTTTCAATTTTTGATGAATAGTGAAACTACTAAGTGGCTATTAAAAAAACTAAATTTTTCATAAAACTTATTTTTACCGCTTCTGTGAGTGGAATTTCAAAACTCCAAGAGACACGGTTGATGTCAGTAAGAAAAATGTGATTCAATGAGATGAAAATATTTTTTTGGTGAATAATAACTTTTTACTTTTTTTACCACGGTTAAAAGTAAATAGGGTAATTACGGGTAAAAATGATATTATTATTACCCTAGCACATGTCCTATTTCTATTGGACAAGTGTAATTAGACTAATAACAAACTTAGGAATAAAATATGACCATTTAGGCCCACTTGGATTAGATTAGGACATTTATTATTAATTTATTTAAAGAAGGGTTAAAATAGTTAAAATAAAAGTTTAATAACTAAAGTATTTTTAATATGGGGTTATACATAAGATAAATTCGACTAAAAATATTCATTAGAAATAAAAAACAATTTCCTACATAATTGTATTTTATTTTTAATTTTTAGACATTAAATAATTTAATTTATTTATCACACAACAATGATGCAGTAATTATCTTATTAATGAAATATTCACATAATTGATGTTATAAATACCCAAATAAATTTAATTTGAGACTTTTTATGAATTTCACTAATTTTATAGGTTAATATTACATGTTAGTATTTATTTAAGTAACTTTTTTTGAATTTATCATTCTGTTATGATTTTCAGAAAAATCAATTACTAAATAGTGTCCAAATTGACATAAAATAGTATTTAAAACATATATTATATTATTAATTGTTATTTTATTCCTAAAAATCTAAGGTTCGGCCAAATGACTTAGATAAGGTTATATATATTAATAATAAACAACTTGGGGTTCTTTTGTCTTGATATAGTAAGTTTATTAACCTTATAGTATAAGAACACAAGAAGACCCGGTAAAAGTAAAATTATTTACCTTAATGTTAAATCTAAATCATAAGGTTAAAATAGGAACCTATACATTTCTAAAATCTATTGGATGAAGGGATTTCGACCCATCCCCACCTTAGCCTCTAAATAAATCAAATTGGAGCTATTTAAAACCGAACTTGACTTTATAATAAAATAATATTTTTAGTTATTCCAAAGGTGCCCCTCTCCTCCCTTATAAATGGGCACCTCCTCCCTCTCTTCCTCACACCACATTGAGCCTTAAATTTGGGCCAAACCCTGCCTTTTTCTCTTCTCCACTTCCCTAGAGACATTCTAGAGGTCCTGGTCTTTCTCAAAGTCCAATTTATTTCTCTAAAAGGAGGTCTCAAAGAAGCACTTCAAAGAAGAGGTAATATCCATTACCGATCCTTTAAAATTTCATTCTTCTTCAACTTCTTCTTAATTAGTTGTTTCATTCTGAAGTAATAAAATCAGTATCACTCATATAATGATATGTAATTATAAGTATGAAACAACCCTATTTAACCATCTATCCATCCTACGGAAAATGAAATCACCACGCGTGCATACGTACGGAATACCATCTCCACGTCGTGGTGTAATCTATTTTCCACCACAACTTTACTTGGATGGGTATAATGGTGTAAATAATTACTATATATGAATATAATAAAGTGATATTGATTCTGAAATAGTATACATACACTCCAATACAATTCCACGATCATAGGAACGATATCATCACTCGTGCGTACGTACGAAATACCGTCTCCACGATGTGATGCGACTCGTTCTACATGATCCTCATTTCATAATGATTATAAAAATGAATCGAATGAATGAATATGAAATATATTACACTAATACCATTCTTGAAAGGAGGTATCTATAACCTAGAAAAAATAATAAGAATTTATTCGACAAAACACGCATAAGAACAAAAAGTTATAAACACCCGAATAACAAGTAGCAATGAAATATTACTACTAAGAATCATAGAATATGACCATATATAATATCATAAAAATATTTATGATTCTGGAATAAGTCAGTAACATTATTTAAATCATTATACAAGAGGTTCAGACACTTAGAAAGCAATTCGGACCTAAGTTAAGGGAAATATCACAATCTCATTTTTTTCCGAGAATGTTTATACTTTAGTTTTTACTGGGGTGTATTTTATCATCCACCTCCATGTTTCCCCAATATGTAATATTTCTATCCTTCTACAAATAGTTTATATCCAATTTTACCCTTCGGTGAGTTTTTAGTAAAAGATATGAAATTAATCTTTTGTCGTTTTTCATACGAGGTACTTTTTGACTTTTCTGACAAAAGTACGAAGAAAGTTTTTTTTAACTTATACGGCATGAATGGATTTTTAAAACATTATTTCCAAGAAGTTTCCTTTACATGTTTTCAAGTTTATTTTTAATCAACTTCTTTTAGTTTAGAATTGTACGACATGTTAAGAAAGGAAAAGTGTTTTTAAAGTAGAAAGGATATTTTCCTCAAGAATGGAGTTCAAGTGTTTTATCAAAATAATTTTCCATCTTAGATAATAAAGGGTTCTGTTTTTATCCCTATTATTACATTGATTTGATTATGTTGTGATGGAATTATTTTTATGAATTCCTTTATCTTATATGATTTTTTTTATGATGTCATGTTGTTTAAGAATCCCATTTTTATTACATGGGTTATGCTATGATGTATGGTTTATGATTTTGTGGCACACATAAGAATGGTATCATTATGAGATGGGTGGGACCTATATCATCCTCCAATGCATTGGGTAATGATTTTATATCTCATGATATAGACATGGCTGGAACGGTAGGTTATACTGGTTCAGTGAAACAGGACTGAAATGAGGGTGACTCGGTTCAGAAATGGACTTTGTCCACTAAGATAGTCTTGGCAATGAGTCTTGACTAATAATAAATGATTCTCTATGATTATGTGTGTATGCCACAAAGTTTCAGGTTTTACGTTATGATTATTGGGATTACATTTCACTTCTAGGATTTATCCCATGTTATGATATTATGATCTCTTTTGCAGGATAAGATTTCCAAAAGATATGTTCTTATGTATATGATGTGATTGATATTTCTTTTGTTTACCCTTACTGAGAATTTGAGCTCACCTTTTTGTATGTTTTATTTCCCGATGTCAGGAAGAAGGTTATTAAGTAGAATATGCCAAAAAGGAACTCTAGATATGATGAAATAAATGGGAGGCAAAGTAGATGCTTTATAAACCAGTTGTTTATGTTTCCTAGTTTCTAAAGACACTATACCTATACGATCATTTCTTGGTTTTGTTATATGTTTTAATAAGTGTGCTTCAATTCTAAAGTTATAACAATTTATGTAAAGTATGGCTTGTTATAGTTTGTATCAGAGGAAAGGTATAGTCAACCTTTGGAAACTAGGATGCAAAAGCCTTAGTAAGAACCCTAAGGATAAGTCTAAGCATAGAACACAATATTAGTGTTTTAGAAATGTCCATGAATAACCTAGGATAAGACTTTATGTATGAAATTTTATTCTTGATTATGTGGTTTTCCTATTATAATTAGTGTTCCTCACACAATTCTTCTTGGTTTTAGTCAATGGCTGGAACCCGAAGGAACCGTGTTAATGCGGATTGCGACGGGAAATGCAATGATTGTCCCCCTGAGCAACCAAACGTTATGGGAGCTAAAATGAAAAATCTTGTAGCCATGCTCACACAACTTTCTCAATATATGAATCATGCCAGACTTCCAAATGAGCAATGGAAGGAGAAACATTATGTTGAATCCTTCATGAGACAGTTTCCACCTTCATTCAGCGGGTCTACCGATCCATTAGTTGGTGAACAATGGATTAGTACTACTGAAAAGATATTTTCAGTTCTTCAATGTTCTGAGCATGATAAAGTCATCTTAGTAGTGTATCATTTGGAGGATGATGCTGATCAATGGTGGAATCTTATTAAGAATACGAGGAAAATGGATGAAATTGAGTCCATGGAATGGGACAAGTTCAAGAACTTATTTTTCAATGAGTACTTCCCTCGTATTCTCCGAACGAAGATGGAGAAAGAGTTTCTTGAACTGAAGCAAAAGGATGATGAATCTGTTGGTACCTATGAAGCGAATTTTACAGGACATGCAAGCTACGCTTCTTGTATTATTATCCAACCTGAGAGTAAGATCGATCGATTCTTTAGTGGCTTAAAACCAAGTCATCGAAGGGCCTTATCCATAAGGGACTTCAATAGCTACGAGGAAATCGTTCGATGTTCTCTCAAAGTTGAGATGGAGATTGGAGTAACCCATCAGTCATATGGGTTTTATAAGAAGAGGAAAATGGAATTCAAAAGAAAATCTAAAGAGCACACTGAAAAGAAGATGAACATTCCCTTATGCACAATGTGTGGAAAGAAACATGGAGGGAGTTGTCTTAAAGGGACAAGTAAATGTTTCAAATGTGGAAAGGAAGGTCATCGGGCATTTGAATGCCGCGATGATGGGAAGAAGATGTCTAATGATGCAAACAAAGGAAGGGATACACAGAATGAACCTACTACACTTCAATGTTCAAGTGCAAGGTTATGGAAAATTATGCCAATAAATGCCTTAATACAAGGGTTGATGATGATGGTCGACGTCAACAAACTCTTAAGGCTAAAGAAAAAGGAAAGTCACATGCAATTTATATCAGCGATGTGTACTACGATAATGATGTGGTGAAAGGTACACTTACCATCCACTCTAAAGTAGAAAAGGTTTTATTTGATTCTGGATCCACCCATTCCTTTATTTCTGAAGAATTTTCTAAGGATATCACCTTATTAACTCAACAGTTAGATGTTGAGTTAGCTGTGACAACACCTAATGGCACAACAGTTCCATCAAAAGTTTATAAATCTTCTCCGATTGAAGTTTGTGGGAAACTGCTTCCTGAAAATTTTGTGATCCTTCCCATAGTGGAATTTTATGTGATTAATGGCATGGATTGGCATTCTGTACATGGAGCTCATAACAATTTCCAAAGAAGGTAAGTCACCTTTCATATTCCATATCAATCTATGATCGTCTATCGATGCATGGATGAACATAACCTCTAGTGGAAATTTCTCTCATTTTATGGGTATTGATTCCACTAAATGAAGGTTATTTATTTCAAATGGTTGGTGAGAAACTCACGATTAAGAATATGCCCATTGTATGGGAGTTTGATGAGGTCTTTCTGGAGGAATTACCGGGTCTTCCACCGAATCGTGAAGTTGAGTTTTCAATAGAACTCATACCGGGTGATTTGCTTATTTCAAAGACACCTTATAGAATGGCCCCAATTGAGTTGTAGGAATTGAAGAAGAAAATCCAAGAGAATCATGATAAGGGGTTCATACACCCTAGTGTGTCACCTTGGGGAGCACATGTTTTGTTTGTTAAGAATAATGATGGATCAATGAGACTCTGCATTGATTATCGAGAACTTAACAAGATCACTATCAAGAGCAAATATCCTCTCCCATGCATTGATGACCTATTTGACCAACTGCGCGGAGCTCAATAATTTTCCAAGATTGATCTTAGTTCAGGGTATCATTAATTAAGGGCCAAAAGGGAGGATATACCAAAGACAGCTTTCTATACAAGGTATGGACACTATGAATTTACAGTGATGCCATTTGGTCTTACTAATGCCCCTGCTATATTCATGGATCTGATGAATAGAGTCTTTAGAGACTATCTTGATCAGTTTGTGGTAGTCTTTATAGACGATATTCTTGTCTATTTAAAGATCAAGGAAGAACATGAAGATCACTTGAGAATTATATTGAAGACCCTGATAAAGGAGATGCTTTATGCCAAATTTACCAAGTGTGAATTTTGGCTTCAAAAAGTTTCATTTTTGGGTCACATAATCTCAAAAGAGGGGATATCTGTGGATCCAGCAAAAATAGAGGTTATAGAAAGATGGTTGAGACCAAAAACAGTAACTGAGATCTGAAGTTTTCTTGGTTTGGCTGGATATTATCGACGTTTTGTGAAAGATTTTTCACAATTATCTAACCCACTCACCAAGTTGACTCGGAAAGGAGTTAAGTTTTTATGGACGGAGGAATGTGAAGAGAATTTCAAGGAGTTTAAAATAAGGTTATCCAGTGCACCTGTGCTCACACAACCTTGTAGTGGAGAAAGGTTTGTGATCTACAGTGATGCATCCAAGAAGGGATTGGGGTGTGTTCTTATGCAAAAGTATATGGTAATAGCTTATGCCTCACGACAGTTGAAAATACATGAGAAAAATTACCCAACTCATGATTTGGAGTTAGCTGCGGTAATCTTTGCATTAAAGATTTGGAGGCATTATCTTTATGGAGAAAGGTGTGACATTTATACTGATCATAAAAGTTTAAAGTATATTTTCACAGAAAAGGATCTGAATATGCACCAAAGAAGACGGTTAGAGCTGATTAATGATTATGACTGCTCAATCCATTACCACCCTGGGAAAGCAAACAAGGTGGCAGATGCATTAAGTCGATAAGACCATGATAGTTTATCCATGATGAGGATCACAAAAGATCCAATATTTATGTATTTACAAAGGATGGATCTTGGAATTATAATGGAAGGGGATAAATCTTATCTTTCTAAAATGAATGTTCAACCATCTATACATCTTAAGATTAAAGAGGCATAGAAAGAAAATGTCGAGTTACAAAAGAAGGTGATAAATGTTCCTGAATTCAAACTTGATTGTGATGGGATAATAAATTTCAGGAATCGGGTTTGTGTTCCTCCCATCCCCGAATTAAAGAAGGAGCTGCTGGATGAGGCTCATAGTTCTTCATTCTATATTCATCCTGGAAGCATGAAGATGTATAGGTTCCTGAAAGAGTACTTCTGGTGGGATGGCATGAAAAGAGATGTTGCTGAATATGTCTCTCAATGCTTGGTTTATCAGCAAGTTAAAGCTGAGAGACAGAAGTCTAAGGAGATGTCACAACCATTACCCATAACCGAATGGAAATGGGAAAACATCACTATGGACTTTTTCACAGGACTTCCTAAAACATCCAAAGGCAATAATGCAATCTGGGTCATAGTTGATCATCTTACAAAGTCTGTACACTTCATTGCTATTAGAGAAGATTTCTCTTTAGATCAGCTTGCTAGGATATATGTAAAGGAAGTGGTAAGATTTCATGGAGTACCACTTTCTATTATATCTGATCGGGATCTGAGGTTTACCTCAATATTCCGGCGAAGTCTTCAGCATACTCTGGATACAGAATTGAGTTTCAACACTGCTTATCATCCTCAGACAGATGGTCAGTCTGAGATAACAATTCAAACTCTATAAGATATGTTGAGAGCTTGCTCTATGGATTTCAAAAGTGGTTGGTATCAACACCTACTGTTGGCGAAATTTTCTTATAAAAATACCTTTCACTCCAGTATTTATATGGCTCATTATGAAGCTCTCTTTGGAAAGAAATGCAGGAATCCAACTTGCTGGGATGAAGTTTGGGAAAGAAAGCTATTAGGACCTGATCTCATTGATGAAATGGTAGAAAAGGTCAGACTTATTCACTAATACATAATAGTAGCTCAGAGTCGACAAAAAAATTATGCCTACAACTGAAGAAAAGACCTAGAGTTTGAAGTGGGCGATAAAGTGTTCTTACGGATATCTCCCTGGAAGAGAGTCATGAGATTTGGAAAGAAGGGTAAGGTGAGCCCTAGATATATCGGTCCTTTCGAAATACTGGATCGTGTTGGGAAGGTAGCTTACCGATTGGTGCTTCCACCGAATCTTTGTCAAGTTCACGATGTGTTCCATTTATCTCTCCTGAGAATGTACATACCTGATCCTTCACATGTACTTAGCTTAGAATTTGTACCGCTGGAGTAAGATCTTTCTTATGAAGAACAACCGATAGAGATTCTGGATCGTAGCGAAAAAGTCCTACGAAACAAGACCACTCGATTGGTGAAAGTTTTATGGAGGAACCACCAATTAGAAGAAGCTACATGGGAGCTTGAGGATATGATGAGGGAGAGGTATCCTCATCTTTTTGTTACAAAGTGACGAATTTCGAGGGAGAAATTCATTTTAAGGGGGGTAGAATGTAACACCCGAGACTTTTATGTTATATAAATCATCAAAGGAATCTTTTTATACACACAACACTTGCTTGGCTTTATTTACATGAAATCGTGACCTTCCTCGATAGCTTATGTCGTACGTAATACCGAGTTTCACTAAACAATGATATGCTATTAAAATATTATTAAAACTAGTAGTTATAAATAGTAATAACCACTTTTTGAAATTATATAAATTTGATTTTTCAAAATGGACTTCATTTTTTGTTTTGGAATATCGAAATTAGCCTAGGGTGAAATTTTGGTATTTTTCTAAAAACATTCAATTTTTGATGAATAGTGAAACTACTAAGTGGCTATTAAAAAAACTGAATTTTTCATAAAACTTAATTTTACCGATTCTGTGAGTGGAATTTCAAAAATCCGAGAGACACGGTTGATTTCAGTAAGTAAAATGTGGTCCAATAAGATGAAAATAATTTTTTAGTGAATAGTAACTTTTACTGTTTTTTAACACGGTTAAATGTATATAGGGTAATTAAGGGTAAAAATGATATTATTATTACCCTAACACATGTCCTAATTCTATTTGACAAGTGTAATTCGACCAAAAAAAACTTAGGAATAAAATATGTCCATTTAGGCCCACTTGGATTAGATTAGGACATTTATTATTAATTTATTTAAAGAAGGGTTAATATAGTTAAAATCAAAGTTTAATAACTAAATAATATTTAATATGGGGTTATACATAAGATAAATTAAACTATAAATATTAAATAGAAAGATAAAAGGATTTACTACATAATTGTATTTTATTTGTAATTTTTAGACATTAAATAATTTAATTTATTTATGACACAACGATGATGCAGTAATTATCTTATTAATGAAATATTGTCATAATTGATGTTATAAATACCCAAATAAATTTAATTTGAGACTTTTTATGAATTAAAATAATTTTCTAGGTTAATATGACATGTTAGTATTGATTTAATTAACTTTGTTTGAACTTATCATTCTGTTATGATTTTCACAAAAATCAATTACTAAATAGTGTCAAAATTGACATAAAATAGTTTTTAAAACATATATTATATTATTAATTTTAATTTTATTCTAACAATCTAAGTATCGGCCAAATGACTTAGATAATGTTATATATATTAATAATAAACAACTTGGGGTTCGTTTGGCTAGATATAGTATGTTTATTAACCTTATAGTATAAGAACACAAGAAGACACGGTGAAAGTAAAATTATTTAACTTAATGTTAAATCTAAATGATAAGGTTAAAAGAGGAACCTAAACTTGTTTAAATTCTATTGGATGAGAGGATTTAGACCCATCCACACCTTATCCTCTAAATAAATCCATTTGGAGCTATTTAAAACCAAACTTGACTTTATAATAAAATAATATTTTTAGTTATTCCAAAGGTGCCCCTCTCCTCCCTTATAAAAGGGAACCTCCTCCCTCTCTTCCTCACACCACATTGAGCCTTCAAGCTCGGCCAACCCCTGACATTCCCTCCTCTCCACTTCCCTAGAGACATCCTAGAGGTCCTGGGCTTCTTCAAAGACCAATTTTAGTTCCCTAAAAGGAGGTCTCAAAGAAGCACTTCAAAGAAGAGGTAATATCCATTACTGATCCTTTCCAATTTCTTTCTTCTTCAACTTCTTCTTCTTTAGTTGTTTCATTATGAAGTAATAACATAAGTATCACTCATATACTTATATTTTATTATATGTATTAAACAACCCTATTTAACCATCTATCCATCCTACGGAAAATGAAATCACCGCATGTGCGTACGTACAGAATACCGTCTCCACTCCGTGGTGTAATCTATTTTACACCACCACCTTACATGGATGGGTATAATGGTTTAAATAATGACAATATATGACTATTATAAAGTGATGTTGATTCTGTAATAGTATACATAGACTCCAATACAATTCCACGATCATAGGAACGATATCATCACTCGTGCGTATGTACGGAATACCGTCTCCACGATGTGATGCGACTCGTTCTACATGATATTCATTTCATAATGATTATATAAATGAATTTAATGAATGAATATGATATATATTACAATAATACCATTCTGGAAATGAGGTATCTATAACCTAAATAGAATAATAAGAATTTATTCGACAAAACATGCATAAGAACAAAAAGTTATAAACACCCGAATAACAAGTAGCAATGAAATATTACTACTAAAAAGCTAAGAATATGACCATATATGATATCATAAGAATAAGTATGATTCTGGAATAAGTCAATAACAGTATTTAAATCATTATATAGGAGTTTCAGACACTTACAAAGCAAGTCAGACCTAATGTAAGGGAAATATCACAATCTCATTTTTATTCGCGATTGTTTATACTTTAGTTTTTACTGGGGTGTATTTTATCATCCAACTCCATTTTTCCCCAATATGTAATATTTATATCCTTCTACAAATAGTTTATATCCAATTTTACCCTTCGGTGAGTTTTTATTAAAAGATATGAAATGAATCCTTTGTCGTTTTTCGTACGAGGTACTTTTTGACTTTTTTGACAAAAGTACGAAGAATGTTTTTTTTAACTTATACAGCATGAATGGATTTTTAAAACATTATTTCCAAGAAGATTCCTTTAAATGATTTCATGTTTATTTTTAATCAACTTATTTTAGTTTAGAATTGTACGACATGTTAAGAAAGGAAAAGTGTTTTTAAAGTAGAAAGGATATTTTCCTCAAGAATGGAGTTCAAGTGTTTTATCAAAATTATTTTCCATCTAAGATAATAAAGGGTTCTGTTATTATCCCAATTATTACATTGACTTGATTATGTTGTGATGGAATTATATTTATGAATTCCTTTATCTTATATGAATTGTTTTATGATGTCATGTTGTTTAAGAATCCCATTTTTATTACATGGGTTATGCTATGATGTATGGTTTATGATTTTGTGGCACACATAATAATGGTATCATTATGATATTGGTGAGACCTATTTCACCCTCCAATGCATTGGGTAATGATTTTATATCTCATGAGATAGACATGGCTGGAACGGTAGGTTATACCGGTTCAGTGAAACAGGACTGAAACGAGGGTGACTCGGTTCAGAAATGGACTTTGTCCACTAAGATAGTATTGGCAATGAGTCTTGACTAATAAGAAATGATTCTCTATGATTATGTGTGTATGCCACAACGTTTCAGGTTTTAATTTATGATTATTGGGATTACATTTCACTTCTATGATTTATCCCAAGTTATGATATTATGATCTCTTTTGCAGGATAAGATTTACAAAAGTTATGTTCTTATGTATATGATGTGATTGATATTTCTTTTGTTTACCCTTACTGAGCATTTGAGCTCACCCTTTTGTATGTTTTAATTCCCTAGGTCAAGAAGAAGTTATTAAGTAGAATATGCCAAAAGGGACTCTAGATATGATGAAATAAATGGGAGGCAAAGTAGATGCTTTATGAACCAGTTGTTTATGTTTCCCAGTTTCTAAAGACACTATACCTATACGGTCCTTTCTTGGTTTTGTTATATGTTGTAATAAGTGTGCTTCAATTCTGAAGTAATAACAATGTATGTAAAGTATGGGTCGTTATAGAAGTGGAGTCATCAATTCTTTCCGAGTAGACCCTCTATTTATGATGAATAGTTGTGTCCTCAATTATTTACGTGTAGTCCCACCAGTAGGGTCTGGTGGTGTAGTCATTAACACTTTTTGGGTAGACCCTCTAGCACGACTGGGTAGTGGATTCCTTTAGCTTTTTAGTGGTCCACTCCAATAGGGATATATATTTTAGTTCCAAGAATACTATCAACTTGTTCCCACCTCCCTGGCAGGGATTGAGAGTTCATAGATGTTTTATGAGTGGTACCCTCTAGTAGGGTGGGGCAATGGGGTTCCTTGGCGACTATCAAGTTGTAACCTCCAACATGGCAATACAATGGAGTTCCTCAATTTTCATTGAGGTGACCCTACAATTAAGCTGGGTAGTGGTGTTACTCAATGACAGTTGATGTGGGACCATATGATGTTCTAGTGTATGGGATCCCAGTTACGATTTCATGACCCATCAATTATTCATCGTAGCGATGAGGCATGGTTTGACTAGGATGATTACTTCAAGGAAGACATGTGAGATTCTTCGAATCATTGATTGACTATTGGAAATGTAGGAAACTCTACTTTTTAGGTAGTGCAGTGAGATGAAGATCCCCTTACTCTCTAATTTTTACTTGTTTTGATTGAGTATATATATACACCTTGTGTATCATTATCATTTTATTTTGATACTCTCTTTCATGGCGAGGTGAAGACACGTGGGTTATGACATGTTCTTTCCATTTCTACCTTATCATGGATGGATGAGTATAATATCATACTATTGTAGGGGATGTCTTGATGTGTAGTTAATATACTCACAATATAGAGCCACTTGTATTTGGATGAGGTTACATCTACTCTTGGTTCGGTATTATCTATTTTCTTCCAATTCATTGTAATTACTATCTATAATATTTCTATTTTTATAGTATCTCTTACTGACCCCATCACCATTGGTAGAATCCTATTGGATTTGTATATAATCACCACACACAGTCTATCCCCACATATAGAATGTATTATAAATAATATAGACATGTTTTAGGTGACTTTAGTGACTGTTTGGGATACATGTTACTTTGAACGACATATGATGGTCACATAATGGAGATCATGAGCAGTGGTATGTCAATAGTTTACTTTTCCAGTTTTTTTTTGGTTGGGATACTTTTATTGATGTATCTTTATTTTTTCACTAAATTTTATTATTTGTAATATCATAAATTTGTATTGTCTAGTGGATTTACATTCATTCTTTTTCTATTTTATTTTTTCATCATTTTTACTTTTACGCCCTATGCACTTTTCCATCAACATTGATATTTGTGTTAGTAAATGTACATAAGAAAAAAAATCATCAGGTTAGTAATGCCTTTAGAACTAGCCTCTACCTTATGGTGTATTGAGGAAATATTGGAGCCGTTGTAGGTCATTCCCTGACTTGTGTCGGTTCATGAATGAGTTTTGTTAGAGCCTTTTCATTATTTAGGACGTTTTTTAGAGTACTCCCATTTTGAGGATTTGGTTGTGGTTTTTGGGAAATGTTTTCATGTTTCTCATGTTTGGCTCACAAGATAAATAATCTAGTGATGGTGTGGGTGGAAAATTTATCCATTCACCATGAACACGACTAACTGCTTATCGACGTGGTATACCGAGACATTGGTTACTAGGATCAATTGAACTTGCAACATGTAAGAGTGAGTCATTGACATTAATTCTTGAGTCAGATCTCATTTATATATATATATATATATTCAAATTACAGTGGTTCATCTCATTAACTGTTGAGATGCCTATCATATGACCTCTTGTTAAGATACCCTTTTGAGATTGTGACGATGATCAGATGAGTGATGAGGCCTCAGTTCAGGGTCCTCCCATCGAGATTCTTCCTCTAGTTGGGATGTTATAATCACCTCCACCTATCAACAAATAGATAGTTCAAACAAAATAATTTTAGTACATAGATACATATTTCAATCAATGATTTCAAATTATATAGGCTAATGAAGATCTACAATGAGCGATATCCCCATGTAGTGGAGGTTTCCCTTGAGTAGATGATCCATATTACTATACTTGTGTATATACTTACCCCTCAGATTGATTCATATTAAACCCATTTTCTTCATAGATAATTAGTTGGTTATGGTGGTACCATCATTTGATGAACTTATTTTGAGTGTGTATTGAATGATCCAAAAATAAGGATCTTGTGGGATTAATGGTGAACCAAGCTCCCTTCTCAACTAGTTGAATTCAAGACTGATCTATTGGTTTGGATAATCTGCTATGTTATGATCCATTTTGATGGTGATCGTCTTTGTGATAACTCCACAAGATGATGCTTCATGTATGTAGAGTCATACGATATTCATTTTTATACAATGGATTAGACACATGATGAAGAGGGACACTTTCCCCACTTAGGTACTTCCTTGCGATGTCATTCCAACCCATGTCAGGGTGTCAGTGTTGTCCAAGAGTGGATAGTATCAAGGTGTAGTAGAGGATGTAACTTTTACATGCATGATCATGATTTTTAGATGTTACGGGGTGTTGAATCATGTCCTGGATAGATAGGTAAGTATGGAAAGGGATATTATGAGCTCCTGGTATGTGGGGTATCTGGGCAGGAGGATTGAGTTGGGTTTGAGGTATCTTCTATGTCACTTTTTCTTCAATTGTAGTTGTTATGATAAAGAAAAAAATTATTATTTCCCTAGGTATATCCCCTTTCTATTACAAAGAGATACTAGAGGAGGCCCTTTTTCTCAGCCCTTATGCCAGAGGCTTCTACATGTAGTGTTTGTGATATTACATTTTTTATTATGGGTTGACCTTAATATTCATTTAGAGAGATTTTCACACTAAATATTTTCAATGTGGCAGTGGGACCCGAATTTTTTTTCTCAAAATGAACTACTTGTCTACTATCCATGATTAGATTATTTCTACAAGTGATTTTGGTAGTTATTATGGGTTATTAGATGGAGTTTTTCCCCATTACATTGAGTGATACCAAAAAAGTGAAGGATTATCTCATTTTCATTTTCTTAATACTGATTCAATATTTGACTATTACTACTATCTGAGTAGTGGATTCTATGATCCTTTAAATTACTATAATGACTACGGTGTATGATGACATGCTAGGATTACAATCCCATCATGATATGGACTTATTTATAGACTTTCACTAGGGATGAATTGATGTTTATTCTAGCACATCAAATGGCCATGTGGGGATGTGAGATATATTGGTGTGGTTTGTGGGTCTCTACAGGTAGGTCTCCATAAGATCCAATGTGTTCGTTGTGGCACACCTATGTTTTTTCGTAAGAATCGTATTAGAGTTTGAGGTTCATTATGGGTAAGAGTCGTGTGAGCATGTAGATATGAGGAAGTGTATCCAACCCCATGAATCACTAAGTTCTTCAACCTATGGTTTGGGGGGAAGTGGATCTAATTGGATGAAAATTGGATGGATTATCACCGACTCTAGGTTCGAGGGGAGGATGTTCCAAGCATTTCTTTTAAGAGTTGTTTTGGTTGGCTAATTTCATGGTGTTACTCATTTGTGTGTTAAAAGTAAAAAAAAGGTCACAAGACCTATTTTATAGATCATTAACCATTTTTGGTTAAGTTTGTGATAGTATATGATAATGGTACCCTTGTGCCCTCAACAGTAGAGATGGAACATGAATGACATGAGAGGATTGTTTTAGATGTGCTCTCTTATTGTTAGTCATTTTCTATCTCACATGAAGTATGGTATAGATTAAAATTTAAAATTATGAAAATATGTTTTCTTAGACATGGGAGTGATATTGGACCCTATATTTGTTTGGGCGATGTGAGATTAATGTCAACCACGAGTGTGTTTGTAGAAGCATATCTTCATATCATGGTTTCTTGTTTGATATAGTCTAGAGTTGTGACAGAGCAATTGAAATCTTTATAGATAACTCTTCTACATGAAGATGATTCACCATACCTCTAAATTAATGTTGTTACACATTCATTTCCTCAATGTTTTTGGGAGGCACAATATGTGCATATCAACTAAGAAATATTGTGTGACTAAATATCCTTATGACATTAACCTGATTGATTTTATGAGGAAGATAATCACATCATCCATTTTTAGGTATGGGTGGTGATTCCAAAAATTTAATGAGAGGAGGATATGAGAGATCTTCACACATCTCTGTTGTTTTTCTATCCCAAGGTATAGAGGACTTATGTAAGAGGCACATGGGAACTTAGTATTCTCACATTGTTCCATTATTTTGTGATTTTCACAGTGGAAGTGATTTTAATAATGGAATAATGTTGAGACTCTGGTTTTGTTGTGTAAGAATTTTGAATATACCTGGGAATATTTTTATTTCCATGTGCTAAGATGACATTTGAATCAATTTCCCAGTTATCCATGAATTTATTTCCCAAAAATATTTAATATATTTTTATTTCTTTTACATTGTTTTATAAAAAATGTGGAATATATCATAAAATACATCTATGATCATAATTAGGATACCAATATTGAATCTGGAATGTGGAGTTTACCCTTAGGGCAATGTAATATTGGTCATCTTGGGGCGTCTGTTTGGTGTAGCCATTGTTGGAAGAATTGGATAAATAAATATATTTAATTAATTTATATTATAACACCATCCCATGTTATTAATATAAGAAGACTCATATGAGAAATTTGAGACAAATTATTAGGTTATAAATGAATTGTTTACCATTGGTGCGACCTAAGTTTTGTCACCGTGGGACATTCGAATTATGACCCAATTTCCAGGTATATTCAATTAAAATAAATAATCAATTTGTTTGGTTTTTATATTAAATTACCTAATTAATACCTCTATAAATCTCCTATTAAAAAAATTCATCAGGGATTGGTTTTATAACCCTTTCTAGATATAAAAAGTGAAAATGAGAAACCCTCATTGGTAATTGAGACTAGATGATGCCCAATGATTGAATCATGGTGAATCGATAGATGAAGAACTCATTAGATTATATTCATCACAATTAGATGAATTCATCATCATTTATCGATCCATAATTGAGTTAAGACTCATCAATACTGGATTCAATTAATTTTATTAAAATATTGAAGAAATAATTAACATATATATTAGATTATTTGATTACATGTTCATTGATTGAGCCTGGTATTCGAAATAAATTTATTTTAATCGATTTATTTCTTTTCCATGAATTCTCTCTCACCACAATTTCTACCCTATGAAATCGTTGGCAAATAATTATTGTCGAAATCTGTTTATAAACTTATATTATTTTTTTACTGCCAATGTTCTTCACATTCTTTGTCATTGTACCATGGTGACAGGAATAAATATTTCCTCAGTGGGGTCGATCATGGTTGAGACTCTATATTCAATGTTTTAGCTAAAACTATGTGTATATCAATGATTCAGGGAAGGATTATTAAATTAGTGGGATGATTTTTTTTTCAGGATTGGATATTTCCTATGGGTGTGATTTAGTGAAAAAGGTGGTTCGGGGTCATATCAGTGATACCCTTTTTCTAGTTTGGCGTGCAGTGAAGTAATGAAGTGAGGAGCGAGGTGAAACATATATTTTGAATGATAAATGAGATTTGTGAAATTATTATATTATTAATAATAATAATTTTCTTTTATTTAAATTATTGTTGATAGTAATAATAATGATGCAAAAATAATTATGAAAAAATGATAAGGAACACCAAAAATCGTGAAAAGTGGAAGGGGGGCTACTTTCATCCACCTTGGGAGTTAGCTTTAATTTGAATAATATTATTATTTGATTATAATTAATATCATCATTGTCAAATAAATTTAATGAATGTATTTTATATGCCTTTTTAGTATATTCTTTATTAGTGTAGACTCCCATTTTATGTTTTTCTTTTTTCCTTATTTTTTGTTTTAAATAATAATAAAAATAATAATAAAAATTAATATTATTTAGGTTGTGAAAATATAATTATTCTCTAACTTCCACTTATCTTGTAAGGTTGGAAAAAATCAGCGAAAATGGGACCCTAAAATTGAGAAAATCATTTTAGTGCCAATGTTGGATTCCTTTTCCAGAGTGGTAGCTCATGTTAATGATATACCCCATAACAATAAAATTATGATTATCCTGAAACCTTGGTTTTGACATAACTCATATGTGCGATGTCAGATTGTGAATCCTTCTGTGATGTTGCAACCTTGATATTGAATTTTTAATTTCAATACCAATTAATGGTATTTAAATATAGATATTGGGTTGGGACCAGGAATCATTGTGTGTTTGACATTTTTTGTAATGTAATGCTTTCTCTAGTTGTCTGATTTAGGGAAATGATTTCCCTATCATTAAATTTTTTCCAAGAGGATCACAATGTGGGTTTTTTGTACATTGAGTTCTATTTGTAGAGGCATATTATTGAATTTTAATTTTTTTCACTCAAGACAATGAAGAGCCTCATGAGTTTGTTGGGATTTTGGTAGAGACATTTCATGTATGACCTTTACGTGATGTGTAGAACAACATGGAAAGTAATCCTTCTGTTTGAAATGACAGGGCCTGATAGTAGAGTGGTAAAATACATAGTCTGGATCCATTACATTTCATTTACTCCTCTAAGAATCTTCCAGTCCTATATCTATTTTTTTGGACTCAGAATTTTCTAAGTGAATGAGATATCTGAAGAATTTTACAACATAGAATGTGATGTAACCTTCTATTTTGACATTGAAGATAATATGTGGATTCTTCTGATAATTTTAATTTTCTATTAGAAGATTGAATATTGAGTAGGACCTCCAGTAGTTATGTGAAATGTTTTCCTCGACACATTCCATATAAACCATACAATATGTATTGGCATGGGAGTCCATAAAAAATTCCGAGTGGTACCCTCCACTTGGGATGGGAGGTGGATTTCCTCGAATACTATCGAGTGTTACCCTCTTTTATGGCAGGCCTGTGGAGTCCCTTGAAGATTATTGGGTGGTACGCTCTAGAAAAGTTGATATTTTTTTGTTCCTAGATGTCTATTGATTGGTACTCATCAATAGGGATAGGTATTTCAGTTTCTAAATGACTATCTAGAGTTACCCTTTAGTAGGGATGGGGAGTGGAGTTCCTTGATGACTCCCTATGAGGGACCCTCTATTTCTACCTATGTATAGGATACATACCTATTGTTTTTTACCCCTAAACTATGTAAAATAATGATAAGTTGTGGTTTTACATGGATGGCTACTTGTGGGAGGACATGTGAGATACTAGGCATCATTGCAAGACTTTTGGAACTATTGACGGAACTTCTTACTTGGTTGAGTTTTGAGATGGAGATCCACATACTCTATTATTAAGAATTCTTTTCAATGATCATATATATATATATCATTTGTAACCTTACCATTAGATTGGGATACTATCTTTCCCAGAGATTCTTAGATGAGTGGGTATTCCACATTCTATACCTTTTTAGCTTATCATTGTTGGATGATTATACTCTCTGGATATTTGGGGCAAAGACACGATTTTTAGTTCATCTGAAAACTTTGTTGATCCCCATATGTTTTGATAAGTCTATTAATTCTCATGGTTTAGGATGATCTGTTCTCTATCATTGCATCCAGATCACAATATAAAGTCATTATATTCCTATTGTTTCCCTAACTACTCCACCTTTATCTTTCTAGGCATCATACTAGGTATGTATATACTCCCTCCAATATGGGATTTTCACAAACATTTCATGTCTTATAAAGATGATAGATTGGTTGGTAGTGACTATTGAATAGCTTAGGTATACATGGTAATTTGGAATGTGTAGGGTGGTCAATTCTTGGAGACCAATAGAGTGGGTCTCCATTCTTTTTTCATTTCACGTTTTTTGGGTGAGCACATACATCAAGTTCGGAACATTTTTTTAACATATAATTTTGAATTTATACTACAATACCTTTTTAATATTTAGAGTATTTTCATTGATTCTTATTCCCTTATATTTTTTGTCATCTTTTACTTTTACTCCCTATACAATTTTACACTTAGATGGAAATGTTTGTTCATACACGTACATAAAAAAAGGCCACACAATGTTAGTTGTGCTATAAGTGTTGGTCAGTACTACGTGGTATGTGGAGGCTGGCTTGGGGTTGCTGTAGCTCGAGCCCCGTCTTGGTCCAGGTCATAAATATTATTTCCTGTCCATTAGAATATAAGGTACGAATACAGATTACTAAATTATTAAAAAATTATGCTTACGTATGAATATAATTAATTCATTATTTTTTAACTAATTATTAAAAAAATCACTTCAAAATGAAAGTGTTTTTTTTGAAAAATAGTTTATATATGTGAAATTTATTATTATATGAATATTATAAATTAATCTCTATTAGTGATTGATTTTAGTGAATGTAACTTTATATATTTAAATTTAATTTATTATCATTAATTTAATATATTTTATACGTATGGGATTAGAATAAAGAATGTTATATAATTAAAAATGTATTTTTCGAAAAAAGGACGTTGTCTTATTTTTTAGTGATTATATTTAAAATTATTTTCCCCATTAATATACAATAAAAATTTTAAAATTTATTCCTAATTTTGATTCAACTATACCAAATCTATTAAATTGGAACCTTTTATTTTTAGGAATTATTAATAGTAATTGTGGTAAATTTATCACCGCGAGAAAGGGTAAATTGTTTTATATAGGTCAAAACTATGTGATAAGACTGTATTGTTTCATTTTTATTATTTATGGATGAATTTAATTCTGATACTTTTACATTATTCTCTAAATTTATATGTCTTATGGAATCTTTTTGAATTACAATAATCTATAAAATATTTAAATGAATGAATGTTACAAAGTATCACTCTCATAGTTTTAAATTTCATATTTGTGTTAACAGAAGGAAAAATGAAATATATGATTTAATTTAAAAATATAACTGTATTATAATGAAATTATTTTTTTTTTGTGAAAATTTAATTCTAATTGTTACTGTTAAATAATAACATTAAATGTTTTTTCATCACTAATAAAATATTAATTCAATTAATAGATTAATAAAATATATGATTTAAAAAAATATGAGTAACTTAATTTGAGTGAGATAAAATGTTCAATGAAAATTTTAGATAAATGTAAAATATTTCTGATGTTTAGAAGGACTATATTCTAATTTAATTATTTTATTGGTGTCTTTTTTTTAAACTTAATTGAATATTGTCAAAATTGACATTAATGATATTTTATTATAAATAATATTTTATTTGATGATTTAAAATTCATGAAAATTTTATATTAATAAATGTGAATTTAATATGATTAAAATAATCAATCATGTTCTATTTATGAGTCACATTCACATTTATTGTGATATTTTTAACTAGTTATTGATTAAATGGTTTTTTCAATGATTAAGGTAAAATAAAATTAACAAGAAGATTAATAGAAAATATATGCATGAAGATGACACTACAACATATTAAAATTCAATTTGTTTATTTTATATAAAACCCTAAAAAAATTATTATAATTAATTAGTATTTTAATTAATTTTTCTTGTGAGACACTTGGTTAAATTTAATTATTTTAATAAATTTTAAAATTTCCACTCACTTTAATTGTAAAAGGGACCCTCCTCCCCAAACATCATCACACATTATGAGCCATAAATATCAACGGTCCCCTAGTAAAATACCTTAATACATTATAGGACACATTCAAGAGGTGTTTTTATTCCAAAAATACCAACTCTAGGATCATTAAGGGGAGATCTAAAGGGTTCTTTAAAAGAATAACAAATAACCTTAACCGATAACAATAATTTTAATTTTAATTTTCCTCATAAAAATATTTTTTATCGTTCATAAATTATACAATTCAGTGTGATTAATATAAAAAATTATTAATATTATTAAATCGCAATTATCCAATATAATTCCAATCAAATGGGATGCGAAATTGTTTCTCATGTATACATATAGCCTATACTATCCATGTAGTGATACAATTCAATTTACACACACATATTTTGTTGATTTTTATTATTAAAAGTTGAATATTTACATATTCTAATTAAAATATATATATATTTCATTATAATATCACAAATACATTCTTACCTTCCAATATGTTCAAAAATGATAACGTTTATCATGTGTATGTGTGGACTGCCTCCTCCAAAAAGCGACGTGATACATTTTCCATTTCAACATTATGTGGATGTCGATAAGGATAGTTATAAGTAATATATATTATATATATAACATAATAACGACTCTATAAATGTGAATTAATATTTTTCTTTATTTCATTACACGCTTATAAGAGTGAAAAACAACATTCATTTGGACATACGACTTACCGTCTCTACGAATGGTGTAATTCAATTTTCTATCTAATTTTTTTGGATCACTATAAATATATATATATATATATAATGAATATAAATTTTTTGTAATTTATTTTCTTATTTATTTAAACTAATTATCCATGATATTTATATGAATATCAATTCTACCGAATTAAAACATATAGGAAAAACAAAAAATCTATCAATCAGAACTATTATTTTAGTAAATAATTCATAATACATTATTGATAAATAGTAATAAGTAATTATTATATGATATTTTATATATTATTTTCTCTTTGGGATATATTTATAATAAAATTATATATATTCTACATGTGGGTTGAGTATGTATAACAGAACTAGGACCTGATGTAAGGGATTTTCGTGTCACATTTGTTTTGTTGAGACACATGAAATATTTACGACATGTTTATATTATGTGGTGTATACATTTCAAATCAAAATATATTATAATTATTATTATAAAATTTATAGGAATTATTATATACGTATAATTTTCTTTTGTTCATGTGGATTATTTTCAAATTTTTACCAATGTGATAAGGGTTTTACATCAAATCACATTGTTTATCAGGATTGCTTTTGATTTATTTTATGATAATTAGTTTTATATAATATACCTCTCCTGAGAATAATTAATTTTTATATCCAATAATTATGTATATAAATAACATGTCTTTCTTTCATTTTTATCTATTTAAAAATTAAATATAAAAAAATATTGGATTTCAGTGATATTTATTTTATATCTCACTTCTGTTAACAATATTTTCTAATCCACGTATATGGTTTCTAAAATTGTTTTCATAAATATTTATAAAATTCTATAATGATTGTTAAAACTCAATATTGCACATGTTTTAATTTAAAAATAATTAAATGTAACATTATTGTAATTATTTGTATGCAATAATTTTTGAAATTTTACAAAACTGTAAAGGGAATGCTTTCATTTAAATTTTATGACATCAGTAGAATATAAAACCATTTTGAAAATTAAATGATTTGAAGATTAATTTATATTTTTTTAATTTTTTATTAGAATCAAATTATTTTTATCACTATTTGGGAAATTTTTTATTGTTGAAATGTTCATTTTCAAAGTGAAAATGGTATTTTCCTCATAAAATATTATGATTCTTCTTTTAAATTATTTTCAACTATGACATCATCCTTTTCTGAAAATTCTACTTTTCAAGCGATATAATATAATAATAACATCATTATTTTTTCTCTTAATGGTTTATGATTAATATGATAAGATTTTTATAAATCATGTTAATTTTCAATCAGTTATTCAATTATGAATCAATGAAATAATTATGAATCCCATTTCCTTTCTACATGTTATTCCATGATGAAATACTTATAAAACCCATTTAATTTTCCTAGTTATTAAATAATTAATGTATTATTATCTTTTTTAACATATATATATAATTTTTATTATTTATATGGGTGTTCCTAGATTTATATATCCCTCTAATGAATTTGGAAAATATTGATATCTCATAAGGTAAATGAGACTAGAATGAGGAGTGAACTCAGTTTAGTAAGGTAATTCATCCACTACGTAAGCCTTGGGAGTGAACCGTTAATATTATGATGGTTTTAATGGTGATCCCAATCCACTATATTTTTATAGGTAGTGCGCCATGACTAATATGTAAATTATTTTATTTTTTTATGTGTATTCTACAAAATAATATCTTATGTCAATGATATTATTTCATGACTCTTGTTCCTTGATTCATATACATTTCATGTCTTATAAATTATCACTATTTGTTCCATGACTGCATAATATTTTTATAATATAAAAGCAATAATTTAATAATTTTATTCTCATGTTCACAAACAATTATTCTCATGTTGTGGTTGATTGATCATTTATGTCACACCTTTTTATCCTTATTGAGTATCTGATCTCACCATTTCTGATGATTTGTTTTCCCTATATTATGATGAAAGTAAAAAGTATGATATGTCTTATAAGGGTGATTTTTATGAATATTGTAGTGTATAATCATGTATTAAAATTAAGAATTAGTTTTTTAAGTATCCAAGTTTCTAAATCTAATAAACATTTATGATTATGGTAGGGATCATTATGTTATGTATTGAATATTCATTTAAAGAGATATAATACATATTTATGAAATATATGAGTCAGTATAGTTGGTTTAAATGAATGTTTTAGTCATCATTTGAAAACAAGGATAAGAAAACATTAGTGAAAACAAGTTGGATGGGTATAAATATACGATAATAACCAAATGTTTTGATAATTATTTGGAATAGAATAAGTTAAACCTATGGTTTTATAGATTTAAAATAAGGTTACTTGATTTAGACATATTATAAATGATTTTTTTTGGAAATTTTGGTTTTCCATTATTATTATTTATTCTAACAAATTTGGTTTTAGTCAGTGTATAGAACATGTTATAATGAAGTCAATGTTGAATGTGAATAATATTTCCATTAGTTCCCTATTAAGAAACCAATTTTATTGTTCCCAAAATATAATTTTTTTTGTTTAGATCACTATTTTTTATTTTGTTTTGAAACATGATATACATTTATAATAGAAAATTAGGGTACAATATCTTGTTGAGTTCTTCATGAGGAAATTTATCCAATATTTTAATGGGTCCAATGATATATTAGTTGATGAGAAATATATTAGTAAAGTAAAAAATATTTATTTTAATCTCCGATGTTGATAGCTAGAAAAAATAATTTTTTTTATCATCATTTCGTAAGATAAAGAAGTTTTATAGAAGAATTGTATCCGGAATACAAGAAAATTGGAATAAATTTTCTCTATAGAGTGGGATGAGTTTAATTGAACATTTTCCCAAAAGTATATTCCATACATTATTCATAATAACATAGTTAAGGAATTCCATGATCTAATTTATAATAACAATTAATATGTTGGTACTTATGTGGTATTTATTATGTGAAATTCAATGTATGCTTAAGGTATTATTATCCCACCTGATATTATAGTCTATAAATTATTCAATGGCTTAAAACCATGTTGATGAAGGGTTTTATCCATAATAGATTTTAGTAGCAGAGATGAAATCATTCAATGTTCTATAAATGTGTATGTAGAGATTGGTGATACCTATGAATCTCATTTTTTTGATATGAAAAAAAAATATTAATTTTAAATGAAAATTTTAAAAAACATGGAGAGAAGAATATGATATATTTTTTATGTAGATTTTGGAGGGAAATATTGTTAAAATTGACTTAAGGGGAATACTAAATGATTTATGTCTGGACATGAAGTTTATCATACAATTGAATACTTAAATTATAGGAAGATGTTAGATAAATTTATTAATATAGAGAATGATCCACATAATGTACCACACAAACATTAGTGTTTCAAATGGAAAATTGATAGAAGTATGATATGCCGTAGTAAAATCTAAAGGTTATTGGTGATGATAATCATTGGAAACATCATATGCTATTATAAAAAATGAAAAATCATGAAATCAATATTTTTAATGAGGGGAATGATAACAATGTGGTGAATTTTATACTTACCATACACTTTAGAAATACTAATATATTATTTGACCATGGTTCTACCCACTCTTTTACATTAGAATAATTTTATAAGGGTAGAAAAATGACACCTCAATGACTAGATTTTGAAATAATAGTGAAAACCTCAAATGGTAAAATGATCAAATATAATGTATACGATTATTCTCTAAAATATGTATAGGGGAATTTTGTTCATAAAAAAATTTCATTCTTCATGTGGTTGAATATGATGTATTTTGGGTATAGATAGGCATTCACTATATGAATTCCACTACATTTGACAAGGAAGTTAAGTGATGTTTTACATTAGTAACCAACCAATGGTTTTCTATATGTGAAAAGATAAATATGAACTATAGATGGAAATCAAATCCATTATATAGGAATTTATTTTTATTCAGAAGTATTTTTTATCACAAATGGTTGGGGAGAAAGTCAAAATTAAATATATGTCTATTGTATGCGAGTTTTTTGATGTTATTCTAAAATAAATATAATGTATTAAACAAAATTGTGATGTTGAGTTATCAATAGAATTCATAAATTGTGCTACACATATTTTATTGAATCCATATATAATGGTCCCAATTGAGTTTCAAGAAGTAAAAAAGAAACTAAAAGAGAATTTTAAGAATGGATTTATTTTGACAAGTGTTACACCATAGGGTGTTTGTGTTCATGTTTCAAGAAGTAATATGTCTAAATAAGACTCTATATTGAGTATTGGGAACCTAACAAGATCACAATAAAGTATATGTATCCTCCACCCTTTATAATTCACTTTTTTGGACAACAAAATAGTGCTCCGTAATTTTATAATATTGAATATCATTTTATATATCATCAATTAAGGGTTATGAAGGAGGATATATAAAAGACAACAATATATACAAGGTATGAACACTATGAATTATTGTTATCCCATTTTTTTATAAAACTTCCCCCATAATATTCATTGATTTAATGAATAGAGTCATTTAAGATTACCCTGATTAGTTTATATATGTATATATAGATGATACTGTTATATATTCATTGAGAATGGAAAAGAATGAAGATTACCTTAAAAATCAGCTGAAGACCTAGATGAAATAACATATTTGTGGAAATTTTTTTATGGATTTTATATTTGTAAGGATTCATTGTTTGGTCATATAATATCATTTGAGGGTATATCAATAGATCCTTCAGAGAGATATGGTATTGAAAATTTCCCCATTAAAACCTTTACAGCTGTGATACATAATTGTATTGGCTTGGTTAGATATTTTTAGCACATTGTGGAGAATTTATCATGTGTTAATAATAGACTCACCAGGTCAAATCATATGGGATATATGTTATTTTGGATAGATGAATGTGAATAACATTTCGAGGAACTGGTGAGATGGTAGGTTAGTGTTCTTGTACATATTTTAACCTATAATGGAGAAGTTTTTTAGTCATTAATTATGCATTGAAAAAGGTCTTGGTATGTGTTCACATGAAGAATTATATGGTGATAGCTTATTTTTTATTACAATTATGGGTTCCTGAACAAAATAAAACAAATCTTGATTTCGAGTTACATGTGGTAAATTATACATTAAATACATGGATGCATAAAATTTATTGAGAAGGGTATGATATATATGCTGATAAAAAATGATTAAATTATATATTAAAACCTAAATAGATGACTATGGAAACTAAATAAAGTTAGGAGTAATTTAATGGATATTAATTCTCAAAACATTACAACTATAGAAAAGGAAAAATGGTTGTACATGATATGATTCCAATGGAGGATGCAATATTATGTATCATGAGTGTCAGAAAAGATATTGTCTTTATAGATCTCAAAAGGATGGATCTTAAAGTCATAAAGGGGATACATATTTTCTTTATCAAATTAATATTCAACCATCTCTCAAAAATAATATTAAAGATGCTCAAACCGAACTTATAGATCTAAAAAATAAGGTAGGAACTGTTCTTCAGTTCAACCTTGATTTTAATTGAATGATAAATGTAAAAATGTGTGTATTTTTTTTTCTATAACATATATTAAAGGGATATTGTAGGAGGCTCATAGTTCATCATTATCTATTTATCCTAGATCTATAAAGATGTATAGTGATCTAAAGTGATATTTATTGTGGGATACCATGAACATATATATTTGTTGGTTTGTATCTCAATGATTATTATATTAAAAGACATTTATATGATATGTTAGTCTAAGGTGATGTAATAACCATTAACCACACAAAAATAGAAATTGAAAAACATCACCATGGTCTATTTTCATGACTACCAAAAAAATCAATGTGACATTAAGAAATTTAGGTTGTTTTTTATTACCTTATGAAGTAATAAAACTTAATCCCCATCAATGATTACTTATATATTGAACATAATGATATGATATAAATTAATGAAGTGGTAATGTTTATTTTATTACCATATTATATGTTATTTGATTAGGATACATGATTTACTTCAATGATTTGGTGAACAATTTAGTGGGTTCTAGATACATAGTTGAGCTTTAGAATATATTATCATCCATAGTAAACAGGTAAATATAATAGAACCATTCAACCATATTGAAAAAACTAACAACATTATATATGAATATAAATGGTTTTTTTGATCAACATATTCCTCCAGTCTATTTTAAAAAATAATAACTTTTTCTCATGCATTTAGATGGATCCATAATAAGGCCTATAGGTAATGACATATGGAAATTTAATTTGTTGGAATGGAGTTGGTGAAAAAATGTTATTGGAACGATATATTGTCAACAAAATTGAAAAATTTTAGAACCATTCAAAAACATAATAAGGTATCTCAGTGTTGTAAAAAATGTTATCATGACAGTAGTCAGTGTGATATGGAATATGACATTAGTGTGAAGATTTTTATATGAATTTATCAATGTAAGAATGGTTTTGATTTCAATAAATTTTTTAAAATTGATCCGTATGTATATTATACATTTTGAGATTCTTTATCCAGTAGGGATGGTAGCTTATAACATGGTGCATCCACCAAACATATGTTATGTTCGTGACATGTTCTATGTATCTCTCACAAGGATGTACATAGCTGATCCATAACATATAGTATATTTAAATGTCATACCCTTAGAGACATGTATTTATTATAAATAATAGATAGTAATAATTTTATATCATGGATGTAAATTTCTAAGGAACATGACTACTAACATGGTGAATTATAGCTGGAGGTTTCCAAAAATTTGCAGCAACTACTTGGAAACCAAGGATGTGATGAAATAGTTATATCCTAAACATTTCATAGAACTGTAACAAATTTCTAGGTATAGATTAATTTAAGGGGGTGGGGTACAATTAAACACCCAGTGATTTTAAAAAACATTTCTCTTCAATTATTTTGTTTCTTTGATAACTTGCGTTATAGAGAACAACGAGTTTATTTGAACAGTAATATATTATTAAAATATTATTATGTGATATTTAAATATTTGTTGTTGTATTGGTATGATTTATTTGGACTTAATATATTTTTAAAAAAACCATTTTAATATATGTATATAATATGTTAATTAATTTTCAATTTATTAGAATTAAAAATAAAAACATTTAATAATGAAATATTTATTTTTCAAAAAACATTTTTCAGCGCCCCATATATTATTTTCATAATAAAATAAAATAATCACCATAGAAAAATTATTTTAAATTAATTTATATATTATATCTTGAATTTATTTATAACATTAATTTAATATTTCTTCTATGCAAGGTATAAAAATAACACATGTTTTGTGAATGAAATATAATTTGTCTGAGATTTCAATTTCATTTAAAATGTTTATTTTTAAAATTAATTTCTATCACTTATATAAATTGAATACTGAAAAATTTATTTCTTATTTTTAATAAATAGTTAAAAATTTGGTAAATATATCACTTTTATTTTTAGGCATTATGTATAGTAACCATGGTAAAATTTATAACTATGGTATGGGGTAAATGTGTTAAATATAAGTTTACTGTGAGTGATAATACCATAATATTTCACTAAAATATTTATTGGATTAATTTAACTAAGATAACAACTAATTATTCATGAAATAATTTTTTAAGAATGATATTTTATATTAAATTGACCTATATTATATTTAAATAAACGAACATAACAATGGGTAACTCCCAATGTTTTAAATATATAATTTATAGTTACATAGGGACACAAGAAAATTATGTATAAATATAATTGCATATTTTTAAAAAATATATATATTTTCTTTATAATTTTTTCTATTTTATGTTATTTTAATAATTAATAATAATTCTTGTGCCACGCTAATATTGTATTTATTCAATATATAGATAAATTAGAAATTGATTTTTAAATATTAAAATAATATAATTTGACTAGGTTATAGGGTTATATGTATTTTTTAAATAAATATAGAATATTAGTGATGTTAAAAAAGATTATATTATAATTTAAGCTTTTTTATTGGTGTCTCTTATGTCCATTTTAATCAATAGTGTAAAAATTTGGATTAATGATATTTTATAGTAAATAATATTTTATTACATGATTTAGAATTCATAACAATATTGTATTTTTAATGTCATTTTAATATGGTTGAAACAACAAGACATGATCAATTTATGATTTAACTTCCATTTTTTGTAACATCATTAACCTTTTATAGATGAATTATTTACCATGATTAATGCCAAATGTAATTTATCAAAGGTATTAATAGAAAATATATGTTTTAAAATTATACAAAAACATGGATAAATTTAATTTTTAAATTTCACTTAAACCCAATCTACATTTTATTCCAATTCATTAACAATTTGAAGAATTATTCTTGAGAATTATCTTGTTATATTCCAATCTTTTATGAAATTCTGAAAGTTCCCCTAATATCATATATAAAAGGGAACTACCTCCCCTCATATATTCTAATATATTGAGATATATTTCTAGACTATAACCTACAAAAATCATCAATAAATATCCATATACACAATATAGACTTGTTGTTCTTCCCAAAAGTACAACCCTTCGATCCTTATGAAGATATATAAATGAGTTCTTTTTAAAAAGGAGGTAATCGCCTTAACCAAACACTTTCATTATTACTTATTCTTCACCTTGTATAAGTTAATTATATTTATCATAAAATAATAACTCATGTATCCTAAACATAATGAAATACTATTATGACTATGTCACTATTATTCTCCCTCTTCCAAATCATATTGGAAGTGAAATTATTGTTTGGTCGCATATATAATGTACCAACATCACACATCAATACAACACATTTTCCACCACCATATTTCATGGATGGATATTAATATGGTAATAATGTTTTTATACGATAATTGTAATTTAATTATATAACTGAATGTAAATTATAAAAACTTACTTCTTACCTTCAAATCCATTATAAAATGTAAATGTCCCTCACATGTACATGTGGACTATGCCCCGTAAAATGATGTGATTATTTTTTCATTTTTAATTAAAATTGATATTAATAAGGATTTATATAATTAATATATATAACATATAATTTATAATAATTTTACTTAAATGTTTAATTAATTTTTACCTCTCCTTTGATTAATCTATTGAAATGTGAAAACTATGTTTATGCATATGTACGGTCTTTCTTCTACATGAAGAGTGTAATTAATTTTTTTTATAAATTTAATAGATGAATACATATATATAATGGATATATATGATATTTATATCATTATTAACAATATTTATATGATGATACCATGATCAGAATACAACAATCTAATCTACTGAACCAAAATACACTTGAGAAACGAAACAATTATAACCTAGAACAGTGATTTTAATATATAGTTGTTAAAAAATATGTGATAAAAGGTAATAAATAAATCATAAATTTTATCTTAAATATTATAAATTTTATATAAAAAATTTACAATAAATATATAATTATTATACAATACATTGGTTTTGTAAGAAGGAAATTAGACATAAGGAAATAGATTTTGTCTCAATTATATTTCTATAAGAAACATGTTATAGTAACCACATGTTTTTTTGTGATGTATATAAAAATAATTTATTTATTTAATGGTACATATTATATTAGTTATGGTTATTCACATATCCATCTCAAGATCTTTATTTCACTCGAAAAACAATACAAATGATACTAAATTGGTAAACATTTTATGATAAAATAACATTATTTATGATTTACTGTTGATGATGGATCCTTAAGATATTTCTCTCAATAAAATGAATATTTTTAACCTACTATGTTCATTTCCATAAAGAACATGTTTTATATTAATTTTAATCAATTTATTAATTAAAGATACCAAAAAAAGTTTAAATAGAAATGAAATTTATTTCTCCCTTCAGTCTAAAATCTATCCTGTTCCATATCCATGATTTTTAAATGTATTATAAAATATTAACATAATAAAATTTGATTGATTTTTTAGAATCAGTCTATACTATTTTTATATAACATCCTCAAAATTTTAAAAAAAATATATTAAATTTGATAGCATGTATGACACGCAACACAAAGCATAGAAGGGAATATAACACAATGAGACTGCACGATATATTTCATTTTTAAATAATTTAAATATCATTATATCTTCTATTACACAAGAAATTATGTTTATCTTGAGTTAAATGAAACAACGAGGTTCTTTGATAGCTTGTGTTAAATGCAGGACATAATCTTATAGAACGAAAATATATTTATTAAATATTAATATTTAATATAATAGTTATAACTATTCCATTAAATTAGAGGCTATAAATAGTATTATATTATTTAAGAAAACTATGGTTATAAAATTATTAGGTATAAGATTATAATCATTAAAAAATAAAGTGCTTTCTAAAAGTTTTTTTTAAATGAAGGTTTATTTTCTCATTGGGAACATTTTTTAAATTTACTTTCTAAAAATGAATGATAATTATTTTTAATAATTATTATTTATTTCATAAATCATAATAAAAAAACTATCTTTGGGTGATATTTTTAAATTTTTCAAAAAGGTTTTCTTTTACAATGAATAGTGAAAATACGTAATTATAATTGAAAACAAAATTTTCATTTAAATCATTTATAATGTAAAATTAAAAAGTTAATTTTTCTAAAAGAAATATTTGATATAATTTATATAAATTAATCTAATTTATTTTATTGTAATTATTTTCATTAGGAATTTTTTTATAAAAACATTGAAAACCATTGAACATTTTCACTTTAAAAATAGGTTTTCTCATTATATCTATGGGATTAATATTACATTAAATAATAACATATATTTAAATTATATTATAAAACATTTTTTAAATATTCATAATAATCATAATGTATAGTTTCTAATAATGTCAACATAATATTTTTCCTAAAATTAATAGTGAATGCATTAAAAACTAATTACAACAGTTGTGGTAAAAATGGGTCTCCTGAGGATTATACTAAAAAGAAAAGGGTTAAATGACCTATAAAGTATTATAAAAATAGTTTTACACACACATTTAGAAAATGTTTTCTATAAGGTTTTATAATTGTCTATTTCGGACCCATTATATATATAAAAAACATTATAGGAATAAATTTTTTTGAAATACTATGTGTTCCCTCTCAACCAAGAATAAAAAGTTTCCCCGTCTCTTCTATTATTCAAACCATAAAATAATTTTTTATCCAATAAATATTCAAATAAATTCCAAAATTCCCAAACCACATTTTATATGAATTATTTTTCAGTGGTATACAACCTCAGAAACAAAGAGTGAAAAACTAAAGAGGATTCAATATGAAGAGATAATGTTCTTCAACAAGCATAATTCATTTAAATATTTTTAATCCTATATAAATTTTTATTAAACCATTATGATATAATAAACTAATAATATTCAAAATAATATTATCTTATTATTATAATTTCATAACCTAAAACTATCTCAACATCTATCATATGGATTAAAAAATCAACAATCTTGTGTACGGTAAAATACCGCCTCGCAAACCATTGTCGTTCATTTTTCCATTTCCAACACACAATGTTGGTATGATTATGGATAAAATGTATATATATGAAAATTATATAATATGAATTTTTATAAAGTTATTATATCAGATAAATATTTTTAAATTCCATCCTATCATAGATAAGATAACATCGCTTGTGTGTATAGCACACTACCGGCGTGCAAAGTGATGTCATTATTTTTTCATTAAAGCATCACATGTAATGTGATAAAGATACTGTTAATGAATATAATTGATATTAATGAATAAATTATGATATTAAAGATACATTTATCATTATTTAATGAAAATATGTATTATTTTCTTTATTTCTATTTCATTCATGTAAGGTAGATAATATCCTGCATGTATGTGTGGTGTACCACATTCAAAATGGGAGGTCACTCCCTTTTCCTTGCCACCACACGTGTATTATATATAGTAGTTTATAATATGATAATAAATTTATTATGATCATTCCATAAGGCTAAAAAATTTTATACCACCTTTCTATAATGAATAATGAAAATTGAAGGATACAAATGCGTACGTATGACATACCGTCTCAATGATCATAGCATATACTATTTTTGATCAACATATTTCATTGATTTATTTAAAATTAAAAACGATTTATAAATATGATAGTTATTTAATGATAATAATTCTGGATATTCTATAACTATATAATATTCTTAAAACCATATATTTCAATACAAAACAAGTTTGAGAAAACAAGGCAATTACTTCCCTAATCAACAACAATATAGAATGGTTATTAAATAATAAGTAATAAGATGTCATAAAAGGATCAAATATTATAGTATACATATTGATATAGATATTTTAATGTTATTAACATGTTTATAACAACTATAGATGTGGTTAAATTAAATCTAACTAAACGAATGTGAAAAGTAATGGGATTTCATGTCCATTTCACATCATTGAGGAATATTGTAATTTTATGCACCTAATTTGATTTATATGGTGTATATACTAAACCATTGGTTTAATATATTTTTGAGTGACATAAATTTTTGATGAATATTGTCTCTACCATTGATAGACATTAGTTTAATTGTATGGATAACCTTTATGGTTAATATGCTCATTGATGACATTGAAATAATAGAAAGATAATATTTTTGAATTTTTTTGAAAAAAAATTAATTTTATCAATACTAAAAATATCAATTAATTATTACTTTTAGTCTAAGGATATACATTAAATTATTTTTGGAACATCATAGGAATTTTAATAACATATTTTATAAAAATAAAAACCCACAGGCATGGTGAGATCCCAGGATATCCAAAAAGGCTGAGGGGCTTGAACCCATGACTAGGGCATGGTAAGAGATTCTTGATTTTGACTGTCTTATGTGATTTACAAGTTAATATGTTATTTTTTAGATAAATGATTTGAAAAAAATATAAATGTTGAAACATTAGTTTTAATTTTGAGCTTTATATATTAATTTATTATATTTTATAACAACTAATAACCATGTTAGTTTTGGAAAATACTTTTTGATATAAGGGAATACTTTTCACTCTTTTGTGTATCTTGTGATCCGTTAAAATTGTATTTTAGTTCATCAGGTATAAAAAATTCAGTTTTAGAAATTTATTTTTGAGATTGAGGGATGAATTGAATATTTATACATGAAAATATAATGGTTGAAATTTTACATACAAAATATAAATTCATCATGTAATTTTATTTCTTAATATTTTATAGACAATAAATGAATTCATAATCTTTAGAAAAAATGTCATGTGAATTAAAATATTATCCAATTATATTTCATCTCCTGTGAATAATATTGTATTATAATTCATAATATATTTATAGTTTAGAGGCCCAAAAAAATACATTTATTATTCAATTTCTTGTTATTGATCACGTCAATCACTATCTATAAATATTTACTACCTTCTACAGTTTATACATCTCCACTTTCAATCAATGTTCTCCTATATAGAAACATAGTTATATGTTATTACATGTGACTTGTGTACTTCCATTTTCCCTCTTATTAGGAGGTTGTATTATTAAATCATTAATGTATTGGGTTCACAGACAGTAGAATTGTTAATTTCAATATTTTTATTTTGAGATCATGTTTCAATTGTGGGAACTCAATTTAGTTAAGGTGTGGAAAATGTAACACCCAGAAATGATAAAATAAGGAATCATTATTTGATAGCGGGAATGACACAAAACACCAAGTGTAGATAAGAATATAAAATGATAAGAGAAGAATATATATTTATTTTTAAATAAATTTAATCGACTAAATGACCTACATTACTTGAAATACATTTTTTATCCTGTGTTACTAAAATACTAGTTGCTTCGATATCTTACGTTACATAGAAGACATAGTTTTATCAGAAAACAATATATTATTTGAATATTACTATTTAAGAAAATATTAATAACCTAAAAAAATAATTATTATGAAAAATAAATACTAAATTATGATAATTATGTATATCTATTACTTTTCAATAAAATAATAACCATTTAAAAGAAATGGAAATTTTTACGGAATAAATGACTTTATTTTAATAGAATGTGCAATTGATCATTTCACAATAAATTTAAAATTAAATTTTATCCATTCTAGAATAATTATATAAAAAATTAACTTAACTTTTGAAATAATAATAATAGATTCATTTGATTGTAATTTTTGGGGTTTTTTTGAACGGTTTCATTTTTGATTAATAGTGAAAAATATTGAATTTTAATTGGAAACTATCATTTTGGTTATATTATTTTTTTAAGTGAAATTATATTTTCAATTGGTATTAATGTAAAATTAGTTAAATTTTATATCAGTGTATAAAATTTATGTCACTAAAATAATTTTCATATTTAATTTTTATATATAAGCATTGTAATCATTTGAACATATTCACATAAAAAACCAGCTTTCATTTCACATCTGCAAGATTAATTTTAAATTAAAATTTCCCACTTCTGTGAATTCAATTTTGACCATTTTATATCATATTTATAATTAAAATAAAAAATAACATCTAATTAGAGAAAATAAATTTTTTATCAACAATAATATTTATTGAAGAAAAATTTTAATTAACATGGAAAATGAAAAAATGGGTTTACCTATGGGTTAAATTACATTGAAAAGGTTAAAAATGAACTATAAATTACATAAAAACTATTTTATGGAAATTTATTGACTATTAATCCTCTATAATTAGATAATTGACTGTTTCCGACCCATGTGGAATGTGAAAAACATGGTATTAGTTAATGTTTTTTCCAAAATTACCTTTTTGTTCTCTAACCTAGTTATAAAATGTCAACCCCTCTCATCTCTTCTCCAAACCGTAAATCAATTGGTTTGGAAAAAAGTGACCAAATAACTTCAAAAAATACCTAACTTCATCCTATATTAGTTATTTTTTCATAAATAATTCATATGAAGCATTTAGTGAAAACCTATGGAGGATTCTCGAAGAAGAGGTGAAGTTCTTCAACACGCATCATTATTTTAATTCATTTTACACAACATTAATTTTTTATTAAAAAATTATGATATTATTAATTAATTGTATTAAATATATTGGGATTTTTTTAAAATAATTTAATGACTTAAAACTATCTAAACATTAATAAAATTTGTTATGAAGTCGTTGTTCATGTTTATAACAGACTTCTAACTCCAGAACTGATGCCGTTATTTTTTCTATTTCAACCTATCAATGTTAGGTATGATGATATATATAATATATGTGTATATTATTTATAAAATATTTATACATATTTAATAACTATATCATATAAATATTTTTACATTGCATTCTAAACAATTCATGATAACATCACTTGGGTGAATGGTGGACTACCAACTTGCGATGGGATGCGATTCTTCTTTCAGTAACTCTTCACATTGAAGGTGATAATGATAAATTTAATTTTAATATGTTATATTGATTTCAAAATTATTATATTAATGACATAGTTTTATTTATTTAAATACAATATATATCAATATTTTTCTATCCATTTCATTCACATAATGATGATATCATCATTCTTACACATGTGCATTGTCATTGTCATCAACAGACGGGACACCCTTTTCATCACCACAACATATGGATGATATATATATATATATTATAAAATGGTAATTATGATATTTTGATCAGTATATAATGATAATAGATTACATACATCCTTTCCATAATGGTTGACGAGAAATTGAAACGTCACTTATGAGTACGTACCTCCTATCGTATTCTTGATCATAACACCCAAAACATTTTAAAATTATCATTCATGAATGGTTTTAAAATTATATGTGAAGTATAATTATGATAATTATTACATGATTTTTTAGAGAAGTTATAACTATATAATTTGTGTGAGAAGTATATCTAACATGAAAAATTTGTATGATAATACAGGGAGATTAACACTTGAAATAACGAAACTAATCAACGATTATTAATGAATATGTAATAAGATGTTATTAAAGAATAATATATATTAGCATAAATATTTAAATGGTTTTTCAAAGTTAATAATTTTTTTAGAATAACTATACATTTTATTTAATCTCCTTTAATAAAAAATAAGGTATTTCATATAAATTTTATATTATGGAGACATTTTGTAATTTTATGCAACAAATTTATTTTATATAGTGTATATACCACCCAATTTTTATTTAATGTCATTGATACATCAATATTCCTGGTATTTTATATTTTTATTTCAATTATTTCTTCTATGGGGATTTAAATTATGGATTCTAATGTTGTAAATAATTTCATACCTCAATTTAATTTCATTGGGATATATTACATCCATTTCATCTTTGATATTCAATGTTTATGTTTTTATTGAAATTTTATTACATTATATTATATTTTAAATTTTAATTCATTGGATTTTCGATTTGTAAAGATGATTTACATGTTGAAAAAATGTCCAATCAATGTTATGAGCAATGTAAGGGTTTATTTCACAATCTCATTGATAATTTTTATGGAATTTTCTTCAAAAACAATTATTTCATTATTTTATTATAAAACCATTTCATTTTCATATATGTTGTTTTTTATAATTTATTAAATTAATATCACCATTTTTCTATATTTTTTTAAAAAAATAGTTAGCAAATAATTTTTTAAATTTAACATTACTTCTTGATTCGGTTAGAACACCTTTTACATCCAGAACAATATTTTTAAAAAGTTTTTAAAATTTTCGAAATTATTTTTACATAAAGTTTACCGTGTTTTAAATTTTTTTAAATTTTTTTAATTAAATATTTTTGATTTATTCAAATGAATGAACTTTTCTAACATGTTGAGAGTAAAAATATAATGTATTTTTACATGTATGACATGTAAAAAATTTCCTTCTTTCCTGACCAAGATCTCATTGAAGATTAAATTGAATGTTTAAAAGAACATTTTTATAGAAAATGTTGTTGTAGCAGAACTTTTGGTTTACAGAATCAAACTATTAAAGATGCATCTATAAATTGTACTCATTGTTTTTAGATCAAAATAATTTTATCAATTGATATTATATTGAAAGACATGTTTAATGTTTTGATGTTTGCAAAGTCTTTTGACTGAGTTCACTTTTAATTATAGATATTTATCTTTTTGAGAGATTATACTTAGAAAATCTATTTGTGATGAATTATTTGTAAATTATATATGTTCTATTATAGTGATCATTGATTTCCAAATAAATTTTTTTAGAATATTTTGGTTTCTAAATGTGAGATTCAATTTAATTGTTGTAATAATTGGTATTTTATTGAATCAAATCAGGTTGCATCTTTCATGTTTACTAGAAGATTCCATTTTTAGGTATTTCCTATCAAATGTGGTGTCAAAGAATAATAAATTTCCCGATGATTTGTTTTTATGATGCTTCTTTCAATGTATTTCATTCTTGAAAGGGGATACCTTCAATCATGTCAAATTCCCCTCCCAGTATTCGGTTAAATCAAATACCTCCCTAATTGGTGTGTGTTACCCTTTAAATTTTCATTTTATAATGAGTACCCTATGTTTTTTTTTCATTCGCAATACATATAGATATTATTAATAATTTTCCTAATGATTCTATTACATTAGGGTAAAATTTTTTCAAATTTATACCATATTTACTAACTATGATATGTGAGTTTATCATATGTTCTAAAATATCTATAAACTTAATATTATAGAGGGATTCATATTTTTATGTTGATTTTCAATTATAATTCACTCATCCTTATATCTTTTTGTTCAATTTTTTATCATAAAACACCACAATATAATGTAATTACTAAATGTTCTAGTAAAACATGAATTTGATGAAGATAATAAGTGAAAATACCTTTATTTAAATTTCATTTTTACATTCATGGAATCCCAATATTCATTGAAATATGAATAGTTTCCCATAACCACCAAACATGTAAATTTTTATTCAATTACTGCCGCACATGAATTCTTACAAGTAATGATGTTGTTACATATGAATTGTAGGAAATGAATCTGGGTCCATAGTATAGATGACGTAGGTTAGAAGCAGATCCACGATTATCTATATATATTCAATCCCCATGTCTATCGCAGTCATATCTATAGTAGTAGAATGTGAAGTGGGGTGGATTATACACCCATTAAAAAAGAGTTAAATTAATTTGGTAAACTCATGATCTTGGTCTTTCAATAGGTCATTTCTACCATTTGAATGGAAATCACTTTGGTTATTTTTACTCAAGCAACCTTATTATACATATATATAACTACATATATATTCTTGATTAATTGATATTTTTTTATAGATATTAAAAAATTTATTTTTATATTTTTTGGATATTGTCAGGAAAATTACATGATCTGTGTTTTTTGGACATTGTTTTTACACTATTATACTTTCCATTCTATGCTATAAATATGTTGTATTCTGTAGAAGTTTTGATTTGAATAAATCATTATTATTTATTTATTCTTCTCTGAACACACTAAACCCTTATGAAATGAAAAACACAGAAGTTATAATCACTACCATCTGTCTTGATCTTTCATTTCAACATTCACTAGAAGTATTTTTTATATCTGAATATCTACAGATGAAAATAAACACTAAAAGGTATATCTCAAATTGAAAATTATATCATCATTGCAAAATATTTTCAAGTGGTTTTGTTATTTTTCAATGTACCGATGATGATGGATTATTTAGTTTATCATTGTTATCATATTTTTTTCATCGCTGTTTATGTTGTTGTTTTTTGTTGGTGTATGTCCATACCTATGAATGCGTGTTTTCCTTCTTATCTAGTGTCTATTTTTAGTACACATTAAACATGGAATTTCCACAATTTTCAGTTACAGTGTTTTTGTTTTCTTTAATATCATTTGGTATTACTGAAAAAGATAATATGATCAATCCTTGTTTTTATAGTTTAGAATGATAGATTTCATGTATAAACAGAAATTTGTGGGTGTAGGGTAGAGATTTGTAAAATGGATGTGGTGGGGTGGGGTGAATTTTCCTTAAAAAAGATGAAACAATACAGGATTGAAAAATTATACCAAGAATATTAAAGGAATTTAATATATTTTAATAAAATAAAATAATTAAATCATTACAAGTGAAATTATATAATAATATATAATAGTAAATGTTGAATAACAAAAATATATCGTTATTCGTGAATAAATTTATTAATAACATTTGATAGATTAAAAAAATTACGAATTGAATGATTGAATGTGATACAATAACTAAAATTGTAGATATTAAAAAACAGTATTTGTTATGGAAGTTAGAAAATTGTACTCAAATGTGCCCCTTTGACTAACATCTCAATCCAATGAGTATTTAATGTAGTAGTCTCATGAAATTAATGGTATTAAAGATACACAAACTATCCATTTATTTTTAGTTTATAGCATTAAACCTGACACAATAGACACTTGTTCATTATTAGAAAATCTAGAAACCACAATAAGAAATAACTCCTTTCACTTTTAAAGGAAATGACATTAAAAACAATGTACCTCACTTTAATGGTAGGGCGCACTAATATTATATGAATGAAGAATAGTGGATAGAATAAATTACTTTTTTCATGGTATTAATTCTATTAATTAATTTGATAGGAAATTTGAGATAATAAGATTAAAAGTATAGAGTAATTTGGATATTACAATTTTTCACACTCTAGAAGGAGAAACAATATATATAAATAATAGTACTTTGAGAATAATTGAGATGAATTCAAATTGGAAAATGATTGTCAAATAATGTCTATATAGATTTGCATGTCATCAAATGCTCTCTATTTATAGGTTTCTCCTCATTTGTTAATGTTCTAGAACACTTTACAAGAAATTAAAACGAATACATCAAAGTGAACAGTGTTTTTACCATCACTTGATTATTCCTTCTTGATACATTTAAAATTAACTAACTCAAAAAGGACTAAATCATTTTTAGAAAATAAAGATCAAAACATTACTAATAATAGTTTAGAGTTATTAAGTAGGTTGGTAGATATTATTCATAATACTATCATTTGAAATTAATACTATTTAAAGAATTTGTGTACATTTTCATAAGAGTTCCAAATAATTCCAAAATAATAATAAAATGATTAAACACCATACTCACACATTTTCATTATATAATATTCAAAAAAATTATTTAAAATCGGTTTCCATAGGATACTACATTAAAAAAATTGAAATAGGTTTCAATATCATAGTTAGACCATGACAGCAATTTTAAAATAATAAATACAAGTGAATCAAGTAAAATTAAAAAAATCAAAATATTTGAACCATTAACAACAAGTTCATGTGTTAATGGAAGGAAAAAAATAATCTTTACAAAAAGGATTTTAAAATAATGAAAAATATTTTATAATAGTTTATATAAAATAAATTACAATTATTATAATCATTATAACAATTTAATAATTTGAAATAAACATGAGTCAAACTAAAATATCATCAAAAATATTAAAAGGAGAATAATGGAAATTTCAGATTTTGAAAAGTACATATTGGTAAATTTTCATGAATTTGTTAATGAATCATGAAATTTCAGAACAGTGTGTAATTGTAACTCACCATTCATATGTACAATAAGGGCCATAAGAAATTACCCAAGACTCGTAAAGAAGGGATTCATGTCACGTAATGAAACGAACATTTTATATGGATCACATAACAGTAAGCACACACATATGTAATAGAACCATGAATTCCATGTGTTGCTTAAAGGTAAAATGAAAATCCATGTAAGGGAAAAATAAAAATTGAATATGCTATGTAAGGGTAAATATGATGCTGCATTAGTGTATATTGAGACATATTTAAGGAAAAGATAAAATATAAAAAGATCATCTAAGGGTAAAACTAAAATTGAATAATGGTTAAAATAAAACCAACAAAAGTGTAAAAATAACTTTAGAAAATTATGTTTTTGATATAAATAATAAAAAAATTATACTGAATAGTATCATAAACAAAAATAAAATAAGAACAATTAAATTCAAGAAACCTAACTATTCATTAATAATCATTTAATAATAAAATAATAATTTTCCATGAAATAAACAATAAAATATTGTATATTGTAGATATGAAGTAATATTATCATTAATCTCGAAAAGGAACACTCCACTAAAGGGTTCATGTTTACCAGCTATTATTCCCCATCGAGGTTTTATATGTATCCCATGCTTCAATTCTAATTCATGATAAAATCATTTTTATGTTTTTAATACGCTCACATGACATTGGAATCCAATATTTAGTTATCATTTTTATTCTAATTTCTATGATATGTTTTATTCATTGGGAAAAAACTCCGTGTTATTATAGGGAATGTGATAAATACATAGATTAAATAAAATGGAAATCAGTCAGTCCAAATCAATGGCCTAAAATGTTATTATTATCTAGTTTTCTGTGATCTTTTTTGAAGAATCTATTAGAGATATAGTGAAAATAAATTGATAGAAAAATTCATGATATGGATTCCTTGTTCACATACGCATGATCCATGTTGAATAAAGATAAAAATATTCACTACATTGTTGTTTTCCCACCATATCATATTAATAGACTAACCTTCTAGTGCACCTAATATGGTCCTCTCTTCTCCCTATGCTTATACACTTTCCTAGTGCATGTGGCATCCTAGGCTCTACTACTCACCTCACCTTACTGATCATTTTTTTCTACTATATTGAAATATGTGAATATATTTCTAATGAATAATTTTCCTTCATATTTATCTTCCTTAGATAGAATACTCATCTACTATATGTTGTTGTATGGTTGAGCCATCTCATCCAGTAACTCTATGTGATGGGAAAAAATTGAATGGGGGTGGAAAATCAAAGGGATCACTATTTATACATGAAAGGAGGGATATAAACATAGTTTGCAGTCCCATGAAATTTTTTAATTATGACACATTAAATATATGGCCCACCATAGAAATAATTATTAGATAATTGTGACAGAAGAATGGTAAATCTTTAAAGAGTATTATAAAGGGTTCATAGTAATTCACAACAAATTTTGGATGTAACCGTTGATTCTTGAAGGAATTTTTTGGGGTTAGTGATTAAGATAAAAATTTTCTTCTCCTTGAAATGACACTTGGTGATTATGGATGTAATCCAATTTTTCATATAGTCCTTAGGGTGGGAAAAATGATAAAAATGTTTCTGTTAGGTTTTATCACACTCCACTAAGATGGAGGAAACTACTACCACCTGTGTTTTCGAAGAAAAAAATAAAATAAAGTGGGTGGTTTATGGATATAGAACATCTCAAAATAATAGATTATATGGAATCATAAAATGTAAATTTATTACTAAATTCTTCCTACGAAATCCGATAATACTTGGAAGCTAGTCGGTCTCCTACAAAGAAGAATAAATAATTTTCATTGAATTGATTAACCACCTCTATCTGGTGAATTAATGTTGGGTGATAAGAAATGATGATTTTTATTTGATTTATCTAAAAAAATAAATAATTAATTAATATTATAAGGAAATGAAATTAAAAATCACGGAAATTTGATGTCGGGCCATGACACTAACAGTCCACTTCTTACAATAACAGGTCATCCACTATAAGGGGTGTGTATGGGAGTCTTGTTGGTAGAAATGATCATATTTCAAAATGAAGCCGACTAACAAAAAAATCACATCAAAACTTTTGGATTTGAGAAGAGTTAATATGAAGACTATAGAAATGTTAGATCAGACTATAATCGGTATATTCAGTGGTTAAATCAATCCAAGAGGTGAATATTTATATCATTAGAAAATATCACACTAATTAACAAACTCCATTACTATAGTTTTCATGCCTATAAAATAATGGATTGCATCTAATTATTGAAAGGTAAAATAGATATAAAAGTGGAATCCCAATGGGAATATTGAAACTCAAGAAACATATCAGGAACATAATTTGAAAGTATTTAAATTTCTAAAATCGATTTATCCAAAAATGTTCATCATGAGTATGAAAACCCTAGAAGTGTATATTAGCCCTTATATAATGCTTAATGTACCACAATTATGTATGTGTTATTGGACACACACCCAGTCAAGAAGACTCAATTCTCCCAAAATAGTTTACATTACAGGAAAAGTAAGTATAGGGGTCTGTCCCTTTGAGAGAAGGCGTCATCAACCACATTCTATTATCCTTCCATATAATTCACATCGAACTGATGTTCCAAGATTTTGGCTATGTAAAATTTTTCGAAAAGAATTGAAATACACTAATGTAGAAATCATGTTAGGATCTCATGATCTTAGAAAACATTAACTATGTATCCTTATAAATATGGACACCAATACTAAATCACAATAAAGAACACCATATTTTATTTCCTATTGGTATATTTATCATGGTTCTTCTTGGTCAGTGTCGATGTAATTTATTTTAGGGGTATTCCACCTTTTCATGAGGACTTCATCCACCCTCCCTTTGGAATCACATAAAACGTTTTAATCCAGTGAAATATCGGACAAGGAAAGAACTAGACTATCATTATTGAGCTGTTTCAAATGGTTGAAGGACTGTTGATCCTCAAACGGCCAAAGAGACAATTTTTTCAACTGGAAAAGAATTTTTCATCATGGATGACTGGAATTAAAACAAAAAAGAGAGTGGAGGGTGTGGTGAAATAAATTTTCATACACTTTTGAATGTAGATAGTGAATAGGTGAGGGAAAAATGCATCAATAAATCATCATAATGAACATCCTAATCTTGAAAAGATTCATTTTCTCAATATAACCATCTCACATTTGAATATCATGATTCACCACCTTGTGGTCTAACATAGTTATGATGTGTCACATGATTCATCAAATAGTTCATCTACTGTGAGTATGAAAAACCTATATAGAATAGAGTCCATATTAAATGATCAGAATTACACACATTCCCATGATGTAATATCCTCATTTTTTACTAATAATGCAAGGATTAAATAAGAAATAAAATTTTCCATAATGATTCCTTGGTCTATCATCCCTTTCACCTCTCATTAAATTTCTTTCTTCTTAAAATGTTGGATGAGGTAGGGAAAAACAATTACTAGTCCTTTAAAAGGGAGAAGTCTAATGGAATAAAAAACTATTTCTATTATGGTACAATTGTTGGAGAATAACAGAGACTAATAAGGGTTTATAATACCAATTTTATGTCTTGTTTATGCCTCTCATCAATTGGGATTTCATTTTATCTCTTCTGCCCCTATTAAGTGTCGATAAAGACTAGTAGGGTTCCTCTTAGAGGGTTGTGTATCCCCTGGGGATGGTAATATATTTTTTCAATTGCTGTCAAACATGATGAATGTTCTTCCCTCTATTGTGATATTCATGTAAAATTTCTTGTAATTGATTTCAATGTTTCTAAGTGTTTGAATGTAAGAAATTCTAAAAAATAGATTCAAATTTCAGATGTCTATGACATGAGTTGAAAAAAAAATAGAGGACCCCATATTAATTGTGAGGTTATAACATTCCCATAGGATCTCCATGTTATTCCCATATCACAATTTAAGGATAATTTTTTTGGAATCAACATTTGTTACGGAAATAATGATCAGAACGTTAACCCCCCCCCCACTGGCTTCAATCTTCATAGATATCATAACAATGTATTTATTTTTTTCAAATATTGTAATTGTAATTCACAACTCATAAATACCCAGCCCTTTATTTGATTTCATGAGATTATTCTACTATCCATCACCCTTACTCATTACCTCTTATTGATTCATATTCATCAATGAATACTTCACTTTCCCCCAACCACAACAGACTTACCTTTGGATTGACAACAATGTACAAGTGACTGTTTGTCAGCCAGCACTAAAAGCACAAGCCCTTCCTCATGTAGTTTTCCCATGCATGATACATCAGATAATGTATCATATTTTTCAATTATAGATTCAATTTAGATAATTACTTATTTTACACCCCCAATGTTTCACTAAGTCTCTAGGTAAAGAGAGGGGTGAATTTGGGTGTTGGTGTCGGCCTATATTGTACCGATGATGACCAAAAATCAAGAAGATAGAAACATCAGCCCCTACATGATATAAGAGTCTAATTAACTTCTTGAATGAATGATTCACATTTCTATCCTAAAAGATTACCTATTTATATATCTCTAACCTGTGGAGGTAGACCCATCTTCAGATCTCCCCCGCAAACCATGCAAGAATTAACTGACAAATTTTGATTCTTTTTTCATTGAATTAGAGCCACCAAACAATCCAAAAACTCAATTTACTTCTAAATAGACTTGTGTTATAACAAATCCACCATTAATTAATACAGATTTAGGGCTTTAATTCCACATAAGTGTTCCATGATTTCCTCTTTAAAAAAATCCCGTGATAATTTCGGACGTACCTCCTATATAACCCCAGACAAATAGTTTTACACATAATACATAATTTCTAGAGATAATGTGATTTTTTCATGTCCACCATATGATTAATTCAGAACTATATATCAGTTTGGTTAATACACCTATGTGCATCATTACAATAAAACACATGTAGTTCGACATACCAAATTATGAAGAGTGACTATGAGGTACTTCTATAAAGCGTGCTGATCTCAGTAATGTTTTTTCCAATTAAAGAATTGGAGACCATTCCACATATATGTTATACATAGTTTTCCAATATGCTTGATGTTTATATCTTAGACTGTATGGTAATATTTTTCATGCCCCACAATATTATATCCATTTAATTATGATGTTTGGATAAATATTATACCTCATGATTGAACTTGCAGACAGATGTCGATAAAACCATAATGGTTGATTGCTGCCATTCAATTCAATGATACATACATTCATGGTGAATGTGAATACTTGTTCCGATTTTTGTTTCTGATTATGTTTTTTTATACCCCAAAAAATAGAGGCATGTTCTGGTATGGGTTCTCTTCTGAGTATCAATTTACAGGTAGGTTAGACCAGAATTGATAAATCACAATAATAAAATTTGCTATAAATATTCTGTCATAATAGATGGATTACAATGTGCTTATTATTCTGTTTTTTAGAATTTTAATAGAAACTACTTGGGAGAGAAAACTAAAAAAATTACATTATAGGAATCTCTGGTTATCCTGCGCAAGCACTATAACAAATACGACTAAAATGATTCTTTACCCAATTCCTCTCCCCACTTTCCCTCATACTAGACTAACCTTCAGGTGCCCCTGTACATCCTAGGCATCTATACCAACCACATGATTAGATTATCTCGAGCTCTATTATATTTTTCATTAATTTGTTTATTTAAAATTTTTATCTATTATTCATGCGTATGGATTCAATTCATTCATTCCATGTGTCTAAATTCCATTTTTTTAGTATTTACTACATTAGAGCAAAACTGTAAATCAAATTTTGATCATAAATTTTTTCCAATGGCTCTAGGGATTAGATGTAATTTTTTTATTAGATTAAACATTCTATTTGGAAGGATCATTTGTCAAAATATTTTAATAAAAGATCATTTATAGAATACGTCTATGTGGAAGGTTGTTCTCCATGAATCATCATGCACGATTCTTGTTGGAGGACAATACTGTATTTAATTATGAGATCATCAAATCATAGTTACAATATCCTAGTATATTTCTTCATTATATTATTCAACCATACATGCTTTACATGGGAAGATGATGGTAGAACCCTCCATAATGCACTATCAGGTTTTGGTGAGGTAGTTGATAGTGAGTTTTTATTATTTATTTGTTCTTATAATTTTCATTGAATTTTATAATTTTCTTCTATTTTTCATGAATTTTTTTCCTTCTTGGATATTTATATATAATAAATTCCCTTTTACATAGGATATTTTTTATTTTATTAAGGAAAAATGATTATCCTTCCTTATGTTTTTAAATGATAATTTTTATAAGTTTGAGAGGACATAGTTTTGAGTGTCTAATGTGATTTTCCTGTTGATTTTCATTATTTATCATTCTATAGCTATATAATATATAATATAAAATTCATGTATTCTTATAATGAATAAAATTACAGTGAATCAAAATCGTTATAGACCCAATTTTTTTTAACAGAATGTTTACAAAGAACGATATTCTTTTGATTTTCATCCAAAATATTTTTTCCATTATCATTATATAGTTTGTGTTCTCAGTAATGTTTATTGTTGACCAATAAACAAGTAGATCGATAGGGTTTGGTTTTGTGAATTTTACAAAAATATGGTCTGGTACATCAACAATATCGTTCATGGATGGTATGGTTTGATCACATTTATTTGTTTATGTCCATGATACAAACTCCTAGAATCATTGGAGACTATTCGAGAGAAAGACAGTAGAATGAACCATGTTAATTATTCCATTGACAGATCTGGTTTAAGAAGGGGTGGGGTTTTGGCTGTTAGGTGGATGATAATGAGAAGATGATAGAGGTGGATTCTTAGCTATAGATGGATTCTAGAACATCCAGCTCCGAATCAATTGTTTGGGCAGATTGTTTGTGTTAAGACCAATTAGTATTTCAGATATATTATTTTTAAATTGGATATCTCATCATAATGAAAATTTTAAAATGAATACAATTAAAATATTTTTCTATGATGTAATTTTTTTTCAAATAAAACATATACAGTAATTGGGGTATAATTTTTTTTGAAACCGAGTTTATATTTTCATGAAATTATAAATAAATTTAAAATATAAATGATTCAAATTTCAAAAAGATATGTTCTTAAGTTAACCAGAACATTTATTTCTATTTATATATGTTTTTTAATGTATTTATAATTTTAATATCATATAATACAAAATGGTTTGAGTTGTTATTTTTAAATTGAAGCATAACACTTAAATAATAATATTATTTGAATATATATTAAATTCATATAATTTTTTTATTAATTTTTATTAATGCAAATTGATGAATCGTATTTGGATTGACCGAAACATTTCATTCATATTACAGTTTTTTTAAGTATTAATCTTTAAAAATTTATTCATGTAATTATTGTTAATTATAAATGAATATTATTCTTTGTGAGTTAGCTTGTAGTATCACATCATTCTGATAATACATAAGATTTTTTTATCCCTGACACATTGACCCTAGTCACTTACATGTTTCTTCTACACTCTCTTGATTCAAATATATTTTCCTACATCTTCCTTATTCTAATACTTCATCACACCCTCATAATTTTGGTAACGGTTTATCTTAGACGTGAATCTATATTTTATGCACTATATTATTATTTTGTGGAACTTTTTCTCTTTCATTTTGTTTGTTTTTTATATTTAATTTTTTATCTTTGTTATGAATAAAAATATCATATTTCATTCACTTGGTAATCTTATAATTGTTATTTTCAATTTCATTTGAATGTGGGTTTTATTTTTTATTATATCCTATTTTTATTGTTTACTATTTTCTATTTTCAGTGATATCAGGAGTCAGCAAGGTTAAGATGTTTTTTCCATTTATTCATTCGTAAATTTAATAAATATTGTTTTCAATGCTGATATGTTTCCTCTCTGCAGATTTATAAATATGATGATTTGATTATAGTCAGGGTTTTTTAGTTCCTTCATATTTTTTTAGTTGGTTATGGAAGAAAGAAAATATTGATAGGTGAGGAAATATTGAATTCATTATACGAGATTAAAACTATGAATGATTATTTTTTCGTTTTTTGATATTTATCCCTATATTAATTTCACTATATGTATGTTTTTATTGTTTTTTTATTTTTTTAGCTTCACACCTATCTCAGATAGTGATAAATATTTCTAGATCATAAATATATTCTAATTTTTTTCAAGAGGGTATAATTAAATCCATCAATTAAACAAATTCTATGTTTTTATTGGTTTATTGGTTTTTGTCCTTCCAACATTCCATTACATTGTTTCACGATTTATTTTATTTCATCACATGTATACTCTTTGTTTTGTATTAAATTTGATATGGAATGATTTGGGTTGATGTATGTAAATTTTTTTTTCGTCTTATGGTCGTAATGATGACCCATGTTTTTTTATGATGCATCTCATTCCATTTATTAATTAATTTCAATTCACTATGTTTTTTTATTTCAAAGAATTTGTTTCTTATAACTTTTTTATTTTACTTATTTTGAAATAGATTATCTCACTCATTTATTAAATAATTTGTTCTAATTTTTTTCACCATTTCAAACATTTAATGAAACTCTATTCACAATGCATCCTTTCACATTTTCCTTTGCATTAAAATTTTTATCATTGATATTATATTCAGGTATCTATATATAGAATCTTCATGTAAAGTTAAATATCATGTTCTTTAAAATATTAAATTTATTTGATGTTTGTAAATTATATTATAAAATTGTATTTCCTAGAAGAATTTTCATCCAATACTGGAATATACGTTCTTAGAGTGGTTACACTAATTGACATGTTCCAAGGATGTATATTCTAAATGAAATTCGTCATATATTATCTAACTACTTTGCTGAAATTACATTATCATAAAAGACTAAGTAATTTTGAACCTTTATTCTTTTATGTTCATGTTGGAAATGATTTTACTAAAATATTGTGGTCTTTCCTAGGGGGTTGATGACCAATATCTTAGTGGTATTTTTATTGAATTTGTTGAAGTTGTAAATAATGATGTTTTATTTGTTCTATTTATCATCAATGCTTATTGTATTTTAGCATTTAGTTTTTTATATACATTAACATTTTAGAGTTCATGTTATATAATGTATCTTCATAATGTACCAAACCATTATTCTATATTCATCATTCTATCTTTCATCAATTATTTCATGGACATTCATAATGACTGAACTGCATTTTGACAATTGTACCATATGTCTACTCATTTTCTTGTGAATGTTCATGATGATGATCTTAATAATTATTTTATGTAGGATTCAATGATGATTTTGTTACATGTAAATGATATCATGGTGGCATTAATTTGTTTGGTTTATACAGTTTTTAAAGGGGTTATCGTAGACCAGGTGATTGGGTGGTCCAGAGGAATTAGTATTTTGAATTATGTTTTGGATGAGGCTATCAGTGTATCATTTTCCTCAATGGATGAAAATGTCTATATCAACATTGAAGTTAGTATTATTTTGGATTTAATTCAATATAAACAATATTTTTTATAATTTTTAGTTTTTAGGCTGAATTTACATGATCTTTATTAGAAGAAAAATTCAAATTATCTTTGCCAATGAACAACCCCCTTATCCCAAAAATGAAGACAATTTCGTTGGTGGTTATAATTATTGTTGAATAGATAGTGGAATTTATTGAATTAATAACAGAAATGATGCATGTTAAGATATTGGTAGTTACCCAAATTAGGGATGTTATAATGTTTACAGTGGTTGGGGAGGTGGTTGAGAGAGGGGAGAAGGCGAAGATAATGGAAGAAGATCCTATTAGTATCTATCAAATGAAATTGTGAAATTAATGGATTATATTTTTATTAATAAAATCATAGATTTTTATTAGAAATTTTTTCATGGGATTGGGTCCATTTTGTATCCTCATTTTTTTTATTAGCATGTATTGTTAGATTTCCAATCATTTTTTTTCTTACCCTTCCCTCTATCATGGATGTTTTTGAATACTTGGATTTTTATCCAATTTTTCACATATCTTTATTTGACTCATTTGAGCATGGTGGATTTAGTTTATATAATTTCCTCCATTATAGGATAGATGATGGAAATTTGATTTTAAATAATAGGAATAATATGGCTAATTTGGTTTGGATAAAACAGATAATTCTATTTTTAATTATAAAAATTTATTTTTTACCAAAATATTGGTCAATATTAAATAATAAATTGAATCATATAATTATGTTTTTTGATAATTTTTCATTGTTAAATGATATCGATGGTGATTTATTTATAAATATTTTTTGAATTTTTTTTTTGATGTGTTGGTGTTTTAAAAAGATCTTAATTTAAGAATTTACATATTTCAAAGTTTTTTTAAATAAATAAATAGATATAAAATTTCTATATTTATAATGGAATGAGGAATGTTTTTTGAAATATTACGGTTGTAAAAGATTTAAGCCCTCTTATTTTTGAATTTTCTTTATAATGGGATTAGGGTTCTTATTAATAATATTGATTTGAAATTGATGATATTTGTTTTGGTATTTATCAAAAATGATATCTATATAATTTTTGTTTTTTATTATAAAAGTGAATTTGTTGAAAATGTTTTTGAATTATTGATGTCCATTTTTGATAATCTTGCCCATTTTTTTATATGGAGAGTCTAAAACAACTTCATCAGAATAAAAAAAGAGATTATAAATAATGATAATGTTTCTGTGGTGACATAATTGGAAGTTGGAGATGAAATTTTCTAGAAATATTGATGGGGTTTGACATACGTTATGTGTAGGCCAAATCAATTATTACCATTTTAGAAATCAATTAATCTATTATCAGAAATACATTACACTAATGTTATATCTAAGAATTTATATAATTATATATGTGTAAAAAAATTATGGAATATTTGATGGATGAAGTAGTTTCTAGATAACATGGTGTATTCACTGAATTAACTCAATTTTAATTGGATCCAATTAAATGATATGTTTTTATCTAATTTTTCTTTCATAAGATAAGATATGTCATTTTCAAACAGTGGTTGTTACGAATAATATGAGAATATGATGCACATGGTTTATGTTTTATCTTGTTTTATACCTTGTTTGAAAAAAGTGATAAAAATTAAAATGTTTAATCTTTAATAAATGATATTACCTCTATTATGTGTTAAAATATGAGGGAGAGAGTTTCAACCACCCAACGATGATATATTTTAAAGAATGAAATATTTTATATTCTATATCACTTCACACTCATCAAATACTATAATATGGATATAATGTTTATTTATTGAATATTCCAAAAAAATATTTATGTTTTATTTCATAAAAAATAATTTGTGTCATAAGAATATTTAATGATGAAAATATTTAATTTCTATGAAGTTAGAGTTAATGTGTTGAGTCTTTGAGAAGTAAAAATTAAAAAAAGTAAATGATTATACCGGTCAAATTCCATGGGAAAGTAGCTTTAAATAACAATGTTGTTTAGGATATGTTGTTAAATGAATACATTAATGAAAAAATTAAATACAGTTTTTTCCAAAATTATCTCAATTAATTGTTTTTTTAGAAACTTTCCATGATAATGATGATGAACTATTGAGTTATAGGTATTGAATCCAAAAAAATTATTATCAACATAACATTAGATATTGTGGAGTTAATATTTTTAAATATTATATACAAAGATTTGAACCATATGACTATGAATCATAATGATTATTAATAATAATCTCACCATGTTTCAATAAATATTCATTATAGATGTTAACCCATTAAATTATTTTCGTGAGTGGATTTACTAGTTGGTCACTTTGAAATGTCGCATAAACAATATATATGGATGTGATGAGTATAACGAAAATATATAAATAATTTAAGCATTCATACTCTATATAAGAATATCATACGATATAAAATTAGATTGATTATTTTGTATGATATTATCAATATTAACAAAGGATTTTAATACTATAAAAACAATACATGTAATATAGAAGACATCTCCACGTTATAATTATTTCTTTTGGTTAAATATATCACACGATGTGATATTGTAATTACCACTTGATGTATGTCATCGATTTATCTCTAATTAATGATCATTATAAAGTATTAGTGGTTTCTGATGAGATGTGAGGATAAATCATAATATGGGTTTTTTATAAATACATCGAATTCACTCATATGGAATAAAATGTATTTAGTGGGTTAGATAACCCATTACATGTACTAAATGGAGTGTTATACACTATTTCATTAGAGTATTAGGTGTTCATGTTTCTTATTTAATGTAATTATCTTAATTTTTATAGGATACGAATCATGATATCCTTCATACATTGATACCATTATTACTACACCACTAAGGTTGTGCTTATCCGAGGTGGCAAGGTATGTTGCTGATAATATCATCGATTGAGTTTTAGGAAATATGATATTTTTCCTCTTATGTGATTATTATAACATTATATCCCTCAATTGAGATCATTCAACAGAGTATTTTTCCAAGCCTATAATAGTGGAATGTGATGTACTAATCTATTTGGACATGGGGCATGAAACATGCTCATTTGTGCATCCGATTGACATCTGATGTGTTCATCCAAAAGGTTTTTCTATAACAAAAGAATAGAGGACATATAATTTTAATATTAATGATTGAAATACTCTATGTATCAGGGTCTCTATATGTCTGTAACAAATGAATTATATGATTATACATATTATATTTGATAATGTAGTGGGTAATAGTTATACAGATGCATGTGTTTGATAAATATCATTCTTGATTACTTGTAGCTTGAGTAAAACTTATATTTTCTATAATATACTATATAAATACATGTTTTTATTATAGAATTCAGAATTATATTCCATTATCAAAAAATACCATGGGTTTTCACAAAGTGATGCTTAAATTTTAAAAAACCCAAAGATATCACAAAATTAATTTCAGAGAATATCATAATGGAATTAAGGGATGTGTTTTTATAATATGTTACATACAATGTAACTTGTATTTAAAATGTATTATAAATTATATTAAATGAGTTTTATAAGATAAGAAAATTTGGATTTTATTTGATTAGGTTATACTTATAAGATTTGAAATAAGGTGAAACTATATATTAGGTTATATGGGTTTAGTTTAAGTAATAGATTGATGGATATATGAAATAAATCTATGATATCATAATGTATGGTATAGGGATGTTTTATACCTTATAATGATCATGTCCCTTAATATGAGAATAAGATATCATAATCTATTTGTATATGTAATTATATATGACATATGTAAATCATAAGGTATAATTTACATGCCATTTTATCCTTCCAAACATATTCTATGATTAATATATATTTTTATAGGTTTCATAATAACGTTAAATCAATTCCAATAGAACCACATAATGTGGTAAATAATCATGTAAAGTGTCAATAAATTTATAAATCATATCTAAAAAATGAAAAATAATTCAACTTATTTATGTATATTATATGGGGAATCATTGATTATATATTAGGAGGGTGAATCCATTATAATGAATACATGTGAAAGACACTAAACCTACCATTAATCACTATTTATTCTGCACCTGTATACTATGTTTCTAAGAGACCATGGATTGTTGGAGATCCATCCCAAGCATTAAGAAATTCATGTAACCCAAGGATACCATAGGGGAAGTTTTTATTTTTCATATTCTTTTAAATCATCATCGATCTCATTCATGATATAATAATGAGAAGATCAAATCAATAATTTAAAAAAGTTATGATTATAATTTATAGTTTAATTATTATTAATTCTTTATGGATGAGTTATATTAGGATTATGGGGTTTCTATTTACATATACTCACTTGTATAAGAATAATTTATTATATAGAAAACCTTCAAGACATTTTCAATTATATTATCTTATCATGAGAATCTTTTAAACAAGTTTTTTCATTTCTATTAAAAGGATATTGATTATCATGAGTCTTTTTTCCTAATATAAAATGATGGATTTGGTTCCCTAAAACTGAATTTCATAGTACATAATTATTTGTTTTTATTGTTTTCAATGTGGTTATATTATCACATTATTGTGTCTCTTCAATAGGAAATTTGTACAAGAAATTTTTATAAGAATATATGTCATACTAAAATGTTATAACAATTCTCTACTATAATTATAACCTAGTTGTTCCATTACCTTATTCATGGATCTTATTATATGGATGGATTATATGTTTTGATAGGACATAAAGAATACATGATATTAGGGAAAGGAGGATCATAAGACATTGATACAATTTCTAAAGGTTTTCTCCCGTAGTAATCTGAATGATAGGGGGTTATGAGAACATATTAATTAATAGGAAATCCACATTTCATTGTTTTAATATATTTTCAAATACGTGTATGTGTGTGATGATCATTAGACTTTATGATCGTGATTATTGGTTATCATGACTCATGTGATATTATGTATTGAGTAAAATCATGATTGCATATGCTCACAATGAGGTAGGATGAGTTGGGTGTGTCACGAGTGATATTAAATTAATGGATATCGCAATAAAGGTATAATCCCTTCAATTGAAGAAGATATATCATTACATTCATTGGAATGAAACACCCCTCAACAATCCATTATCATGGTGTTCGATTGGATAATGTACTTAATGAAAACCAAAAAAAGAGAAAGTGATCATATATAGTGTTGGAACCAACATGAATCATCATTGATTAGAGATATTATTATAAATATATTATATTTTACGGTAAAAATTCATAGAAGTTTGGATGTATTAGTAAATTTAGATTATTTTTCTATGGGTTCCAGGAAGCATTTCAAGATGCTATCCTTTAAATTTAGATGGTTATGCCTAATACCACTAAGAATGATGTCCAGAGGGTTACATAATAAATGTATCTTCCATCTTAGTTAAATTCTAGTATTTAATATAACAAGTAAAAATAAAGTATAGTTACTTGTATTTGATTGATCTAAATTATTTAACCACATGTTACTCAAAATAATAATAGAGTTAAATAATACAAATAACTATTTAGTTTCAATTTAGGAAAAAAATATTTATTATTTTTATCATGGAATTATGGGGTGGAATTTCATTATTAAATAGTTATTTTTCAAGGATCAGTAAATGTATAAGAGGGAAAGAAGAGAGAGCCTAAAGTCCCAATTGGAATAATATAACTAATATTTATTTATATATTTGTAAAGATGTTTCAAATGTTAAGAAATTACAATTTATAATAACAATGTTATTGTTTATGGGTTCAACATAGAATTATAAAGATAGAAAGGGTTTGGTGTGCAATTTTCCGAAACTAAAATTTCATGAATAAATATTGAATTATATATTTTTTCAAAAAAAAATATCTTTTTTAATTATATAATTTTATCACAATAAATATCTAAAAATGGATATAAACAATAAATGGAGTGAGAGTTTCTTAATCCCTAGATATAGATAAAGAGTCTAGATTTCTATCCTACCCTCCGCTATCAATCCAATAAGGGATCATCATGAGTCATTCTTCTATCATGAATAATTGTAATACAATCATCCATGAAAAATCAAAAGTGACTATGATCTGAAGTGAAAAGACCTGAAGGTTCTAGGATGTCATTCAAATATTATGGTTCATAGTTAGATCATATCTAGATATAATCTTAAATTAGAACCTACTACATAATGATGGTGCAACAATATCTATTCCACCAAGTCATCAATAACCATAGAATTACATGTTTATTTAATTATATATCTCTTTATAAATTAGTTATAAATTACATGTGTATATTTTTCACTATTGTTTTTCGAAGATTTATTCTAGTCAAGTAATCTAATGTTTTCCAAGGACATGACTCTTTTCACATCTAAACACTAATTGGATTTTAGACTATAAATATTGTTAAAAAACAATGGTATAGGTTGGAAAACCAATGATATAGCCTATATGAATGGTGCTCCTAACTTTTCATTGTATGCCTAATGGGATATGCCTATAGAAATGGGTATTATAGATTTATTGATATAAGGTCATTATAATTTTTTAACCAATAGTTCACTAAGAACTATTGGTATATATGTATCAAAATGGTTTATAACAATTTGCATAGGTCTAAACGAGAAGTTCTAAACCATTGTAATAGGTATATAGAAATGGATCACTATGAACCATTAGATTTTGGACATACCATGTTTTTAAACCTATTTTTATAGACCCCCTAATTACAAAGATTGAAACACCCCCACCAAAACCACATGTCTGACAAAAAATGAAAATAGAACCTAAAAAAATAAAACATTCATAACATATAAATGAAGAATTGAACCTTCTCAAATATCATGGAGAAATCACACCATCACCCACCCATTTTAAAAAATCCACAATAAAAATTAACCAACCAATACAAAAAAATTATCAGACAATAATCCAATTAATGAATTCAACTAGTGATAACACACATAGAAAAATTCACATATATTCATTCGGAACATGCTTTCAAACATCAAATATATTAAATATAAGTCCAAAATATTAAGGATAAATTTTCCCATTATCTCAATCACTATCATCATAGTCATCCTCCTCCTCATCCTCAGACACATCCTCATTTTTGTTTTCATCTTCATCATCTCACTCTTCATCACCTATTTCCATACAATCATCATCGACATGATTATCATCATCCCGACAACCATTAGAACAAAATTCTAGAGTAGTATATAATGTATTAATCATTAGAATATATGAATAAGAATATGTAATAGCATTTGGTGGATGTTATAGACATATATCATCCGGAAATAACATAAATTCATTATTGGACCGTTTATTCTATTCACTCTCTTGTATGACCATAGTTTGAGACATTTCTTCCTATGATAATGTCTATTTTTAATAGTCATAATATTTTTCGAACTCAATGCTACTAGAACAGGATCCTAATGAGGGACAATATATTAGTGGGATAATACTCATCCCTAGATGATATGGTACTCTACCATAGTTCTGATCTCCCAATACCTGATGCAAGTGATCATTTGTTTCAATTTTATTAGCCTCTTTCCCATAAAAGACTTCTACAAATAATTATTACCAATATGAATAAACCATTATGTTAAATGTTTTAAAAAAATTTAAAGCAACATAGTAGAAAAAAAATTCATCTATTGTGTTGGATGGTGTACTATGCCTCAATATTCTTCCATTCTACTCAAGAAAAAAAATCACAAGGTGCACTTCCTTAAATATTCAAGACCACCCACTATCATGACATTAAATACAAAAAACCATAATTTTTAATAAGTTAAAAATAATGAATTTCCGAACAAAATTCAAATTCTTATAAATTCTAAATTAATATGAAAATAAAAACATATGGAAGATTATTTATTGTGAAAAAAGACAACATTCAATGGATTTATCATACCTCACATCAAATATAATATATCATATATGTGATGTTTGTATTCCATGGATGAATAAAATGGATAAGGATTTCTCAAAGTGTTGTATTTTAATAATTGTAACTCTCAAGAGATCATAAATGAGAAACATAATTAGATATCAGAGAACAACATGTTATTTGTTCTACTATGTAGAGTTATTCATCTTAATAAATGAGAAAATGTAGACTATGTAGTAATAATAATTTAAATTTAATTTATTTAAACTGTAGTGGTTTATTTTCATCCATAAATTATAGAACAATTCATCAACATACACAATATACATTTTTTCATATTTCTAAAGGTTAGATAGGTTATAAAAATAATGAAATGTTATTTGAATGAGAGAGGCCTCAACGAAATGAGTTTACAACAGAACAAATAAGATGGAAAAAATTAATTTTTAATGGATGATTAAAATAAAAAAATTAATGGAGTCAACAATATTTTTAAAAAATATGAATATAGAACATGAAAAATATACTTTTGAAAAATCTAATGGATCATGGGAATTATAGAATATGAATCTCAGGGAAGAAAAATGTACCTAAGGGGTTAGACCAATAACTTTATTGAATAATTAGTCAACCTACTATTATCAAAGTGTATGAAAATGGAAGGGTTATATTACAATTTAAATTCTTTGGAGTAATGTATCGAAAGGTCTTAGAAAATAGATCACTTATGGATGACATATGAGAAAAAAAGTAGAAAAAATAATGTGTATAAATGAAGATTCTTCATTGTTTAGATTTTTGTCTCATGTATACCCTTTTGTTTCAATAATGAAAATTACTTTGAAATAAAATTATCTTTTAATATTAAACATGTGTCATACCTGCTTCCTCTCATAGTCCATCATCAATGTGCCACCAAAATTGTGGAGGTATTTTATAGCATCATTGTTTTTTATTTCATCATTATTCTTATTAATAAAATTATTTTCAATAACACAAAACAATATATTATTTCAAATTGTGGATCTTTTTATTCATGAAATAAAATATTATTAATACCATGAAATTAGTACTTTCACAATAAGAAATAATTTATTATTAATATTCTACCAAAGAGTCAATCATAAAAATCTTGTCCTATAAATCCATATCAACTCTTTCACACAATCCACTATACGACTAATTCTTGTATTCTCTCCATAGATCACCTTAATCCCTATGACGTTTTGTCCTCATAGCCTCCCCACTAGGTAAATTATAAAAAATATGGAATAATATAAAAACGTTAAATATAAAATTATATACATGTAATTTCATTACCCATATATGTGACCAAGAATTTCTCTTTACTTCATTTGGCATGTTTCCCTAAGAGTGTACCCAAAAAAGAATGATGTCATAGTATTTACAAAATAATCTCCATAAATAACCATCAGTCCTGCCATGTTTTACAAAAACTTTTTTTGTCCTCGTTGTACTCCACCACGAGTTGGGTACAATGCCTCCAAACAATATGCATTAATGTATGCCCACACTTCCTATCAGATGATACAGTTATTTAAGAAAAAAATTATTTTTATACATATTATAATATAAATGATTCATACTAAAGAAATACATGTGTTATAAAAATATAACTAAGGCAGGATGATCAGTGGGTGATTATTGATGGTCATGCTCAGATGGGACATCAATATGTATAAATGGGGTTGTTCCCAAAACATGTTACATAGTCGCATTTGGAATATGAGTCGAATAACTAGGTATATAAGATCTTAGGGTGAAGAAAGTAAAAGGGAATGTAGTTGGAATAGATGGATGTGAGAATGAATAAATGGAGGATGAGTGTGAATCATTGTCATATAAGACAAATATTAGCATTGAGTATCAGATGAATATGGTGGTGAAAACAAGAGTACCTCAAGATCCCAGGTGACTCTTAAGGCACTAAAATATCAGAAGGCGAGGTTGATGGTATTGTAGGGAGAGAGCCATTATTTCATTAGGTACACCAAGTAGTGTAAATAACTCTAGTACCCCCCCTCGTATCATAATCTTTAACAATTGAAACTCTATCCTAGAAGGATAATTACTTTATCCTATGCAGTGAAAACTAATTAAATTTTATAATAAATATTAATCAGATAAAATTATATAATACTGAGATATATATATATATATATGTTAAATAAAATACTCACAATAGGTACTAAAGGAGGGATACCAATCTCTCCCATTCAACAATTACAGTCTATCATCATTTTTCTTTGTAAGTCCTCAATATTTTCCATTTCCTTCATTTGAAAAAAAATATTGTATTAATTAAAAATCCATAATTAAATTCTAAGAGAGACCAGAAAGAAGACATGAAACATCTTAATTAGGGAAAAAAGTTCCAATCTAAAAACAAGATACGTAGTGATATAAAAATTCTTTCATATATAGTGGGAATAATATAAAAACATAATACATAGCATATATAAATCATTAAATTAATATTTTCATGTTTATTAGGGGTATGATATAGTTTTCAACTATTTTCAATTCAATATAATTCAATTTTTGTTTGTCCATTAGGTTCATTTTTGCCAATTTATAAGGGCAATTTTCCAATTTTATTTATCATAGATCATTTGTTTCATTTGTCTCAATTAATTTTTTCATTTTTACATTTTTTTCAAGTATCGGGTTATTTGGTTTATATTTTTTGTAACATCATTCTTCCATTTTTTTAGGTCATTATATTCATTGTTTTTTATTATCATATTAATTAGATTAATATGTCTAATTAAATTTATCATGTTTCTTATCCCAATTTTTTTTTCATTTTTGTTTTGTTTGGTTGTTTTAGATAAATTTTAATTAAATATTCTAAAATTATACTAAATTAAAACATTAACCAGTAAATACTTAAAATGCACTTAAATAACATGCTTGATATAAAAAATTTGTAATCAATCGTAAAGAAGTTTTAATTGTATGAAGATTAACAACCCCATTCTAGCTAAAAAAGAATGAATAACTAAGATTGATGATTATATATATTTACCAACACAACCTTATGTTTACAATTAACTATAACAAATGAACTGCCACAGTCATCAAAACTAATAAATTCATTGGGTATTATAAGAGTAGGGATGGTGTCTATTAAATCATCACTCTAATTAAAAATATATATTGGGATTAATTTTTTTATTACACCAAATTCAGTTTTAAGATGAATAATCACATAAAAAATTGTTTCTCTATTAATTCCAATACATATGGTTGATCGTTATCAAGAGGTTATTAATGTAAATTACTCAAAATCCAAAATCATCAATAAAATTTCCATTCCAAGTCATATAATCAAACTACTTTCATTTCATCATAGTGACTTAACCATGAGAGTAATAATCTAATATAATGATTTTCTCAATGACTTCATAATAAGATAAATTTAATAGTCAAGTTCTACTATCCAATTCACTATAATAAGAGTCTCTTCATGAAGCTACCAATACACCATCATGTTGTGTTCTCTAAATCATTACACTTTCAATGATAATAAATATGTACCAATTAATCACAATTTAACTCCATTCACATACCATGGAATTGGGACTGAAAGAGGAATCTATTATTTAAAAATAAAAAATTTCATCATTCAAACTCAGTACCTGAAATAAAAATGAATATTAAACATAATTAAAATTTGATTTAATTAATTTATGATTTTAATATTTATTTTTTCAATTTCAACCAAGTAGGCTACCATCTCATATGAACAGTTAATCTCTTTCTCAAATATAAATAATCGTTCTTTTTATTTATCAATTTATTTTGTTCCCTATAGAAAATAAAGAAATAATTTAAAGGATAAGTAAAATTACATGAAATTAGATAAGATATACAAGTTCAATTTATATACATGATGTATTGATGAAATAAATAATAGTTAAAATATATATAAATTGTTCCATCTCCCACTGTTTAAGTCTTAATGTTGTAAATAAATGTGAGATGATAATTCCCTCTATATGTGGAAATGATGGAAAATTTGGTTTGATTTTTCAAAATGTATTTCTTTATTTATCATTAGTATGTTCTCTCTCGTCATCAGATCAAACAAATACATTTAATATAAATTGACACATTCTTGGGCCATGTAAAATTTATGACATAACATTTGGGATAAATACTATTATAATCATAAAACATCATTGTGTACATATTTCGTTCAGTTGGATAAATCAAAAAATTAAAATCTTCCTTCAAGAATTATATCAATTGGATGATGAATAGTTATATGTAACATGTATGTCAAAAATGATGTGGGAATTATTTTCTTTAACACAAAAATAATTAATGGTGACTCTTCCAAAATTCCTTGAATTAATTACTTAGAAAACATCTGAGAAAAAATATATCTATAAAAAGGGAAAAAATTAACTAACACCCTTAAATTATTGGGCATAAGATGATATATTGCCATTGGAATCAACTAACAAAAAGGATGTAATAATCATGATTCATCAATGATTTCTTCTTTAAATCTCTTCTATTGACCCATTTTAGTATTTTTCATGAATATTCATCAAGAACATTAATATCTTCTACTACTTCAAAAATTTATTTTTTCTGTTTGGTTCATTACATATTAAGCTTACAAAACATTCCGTTAATTTTCACTATGAAAAATAGCTTGAAATTCTAGTCATATTCCCCAGTCCATTGAGTCATAATTGGAATATATATTATCTTTTGTCTCTCCATTGATATATATAATATTTCAATGAAATATTTCACATATATTCATTTATATGTTAATAATGTATATGAAATTAAATAAAAATTGGTTAAATATAAGGCAAGTCAAAAAAATTACTTTTCGTCTCCCATTTTTTATATGTTTAGTGGAAATAATTTTCATTTATAGAGATATAATAAGGAACATCTTGAATGAAAAAATTAAATATTTGAATTCATTAAGAACAGAATTTCTAGAAATTCAATAATGTGTACTACCAATTTACGTGGTATTTTCAAATATTCAATGATTATTCCTTTATGGATGGTCCATTGGAAAAAACAATCAATGTTGCATAAAACAAAAACTATGGATATATTTATGTTTTATTTATTGTGTATTCATCATTAAAGGTCATGATAGGTTTCCATTCATGCCCCATCCAAGAATAATTACATAAGCAAAAAATTCAGTGATCGTCCACAAAAGCAAAACACACATTTGAAACATGTCTTTCTAATAAAAATCATATTGGCACACACCAACATTCAAAATATTATTCAAAAAATTTATTAAATGGTTATCGTTTTTATATATATCATTTATAGGACCATAATATATATGTGTGTATATATAAATTAATATACTTATAAAATAGAATGGTATTTTCATATGCATCCAAGGATGAAAGATATAAATATGTATAAAAATTGGACATGTTTTTTGAGAAGTAAGAATATTCCCAAATAGAGAAAAACCATCACATGAATGACCCTAACTCATATTATGAGAATCAGCTAGAAAATCAGGTTATCTAGCCTCACATTTCTTCCATGAAAATCCATCTTTTAGTTAAAAAAACTAATTATTTTTTTCCTCTTGGTAAAATTCTATAAAATTGTAATTAATATTTCATACGACATGAAAATATTATAGAGACTATGTATTAATATATTGTGGTACCCTATATTTTTTGGCACACAAGATGGTGTTCAGTATGATTTTTGATTCCATTGATATGTGGCACATTTTAGAATACAATTTCATTAATCAGTTTCATCCCAAAATAAATTACTATAATTCATGAAAGAAATAATTTTGTTTTTTTAATCTAAATTTCATCAACTAATATCCATTTCATATAATTTCTAAATGGAAAATCTTCATTCACAAGATGAATTTCTTTTAAAAAGTAATAATGTTACCGATGGTAGTATTAAAATCCCATACACGGTATTCCCTTGAAACAGTCAGATTAAAAATTCCATCCATTTCATTTCACCACGTTTTCAATATACTAGAGTTATTGTAGAATCATAATATTTTTTAACAATTTGAATATCAAAATTATTGTTTTTTTCATCATTGTTTTTGTATCAAATTCATCTTGGGTTAGAATACTTTCCTTATCATGATGATGAATTAACAAAAACTAGTCATCTGATAAATTCTCTAATCTAGTCCTCTCATTTGGATCATTTGAGTTTTGATATTTCATTTTATCCACATTATGAAACCACACATAGTATTTTGATTTAAAATTATATTTGGTTATATGTTAGCAAACTTATTCATGTATCAACCCAGATCATTCAACATAATTATAACATGGGTAGTGTATATGACCTATATATTAAGAGTAGTTAAATGAAAATTCTAAAATAATATACATATTGTTTTGAGAATCAATTCATATTGGATCATTTTCATACATCCAACTTCTATCCATATTGTAATAAAATGTTATATGTTATTTCATAATATCACATAAATATGATTTTATATTAATCAAAACCTTGTTTCAAGAAATGATAATTGTTCACGATATATAAAACCATTAATAACACAATAGTCTATATGAGAATAATAATATAACAGAAAAAAAAAATACTATATATATAAAAAAATACAATAAATATAAAACCATTGTAATAAATTCAATTGTATTTATGAGTAATAACTATATATAATACAAAAAATTGTGTTTATAAATACTTTTGTTTATTTTCTATCTTATTCTAATAACTTTTATATATATATTATTCTTATCCAATAAATTCGTTTGTAACTTATTACAATATATTGGTAACCATATTATATATAATAAAATCAATTTTTTGGGGATCTATATCTTTAGTTCAAGTGTGTATGGTTTTGTTCAATATCATTTGTTTTAATTCAGTATATTTTATGTAAAAGTGAGTTAATTTTATTATAATAAGGTCTATTTACATTGGGTCAAATAAATTATATTTCATTTGGTTTGGTTTATTTATATAGTTTTGATAAATTTGGAACATCTAGGTTCAATTAATGTTTGGAAATTTGGATTTTTTTTCTAATAATTTCCATTTTAGCCTTATTACTCTGATTTCATAAGTTTAAATATATATTATATCATTTAGTTAAATTAGGTTTGGTGTATATAATTTCAATTATATTTTCCTCAATATGGATTTCAACAATTTAATTTTTTTATATTATTTTCTGTTGTTTTTATGGCTTGCATTGGGTTAGTATAATTTGGGATTGTTTGGTTTGCTTTGGGTTGGGTTGGTATAATTCAATACATGTCTTCTATTTGGTTATAAATTTTCAATTTGACATTGATTAATTTTTGTTAGCTTAATATTTCATGATTACATTGGTTTTGTTTAATTTATTTGGGTTAGGTTTGGTATTATTATATTTTAGGGATTAGTGCATTTTTATAAGTGTTTTAATTAAGATTGTTTATATAAGTTAATTTTTTTCAACTACTATAGAATTTGATTTATCTAGTTTCAATTTTACTCAATTTTATTTATTTTAAATCATTTTTATGAAATTTAGTATGGTTCAGTTCAACTCAAACCTACATGGATCATATCAAGTGATTTCGATTCACTTTAGTTGGTTTTTTCATATTGGTTTGGTTCTGATATAGATAGAATTTGTTTGTTCAGTTACGATAAAATTTGTAATGGGTTGGTTGGGTCGGTTGGTTTATTTTTAAGAATAGTTAGGTAGGTAGGTTACAACATATTTTTCTTAGGGTAATATCAATTCAACTAAATTTAATTTATTTGGTGATCAATTAGGTCTTTATGGTACATTCTACTTTTTTATTTTATTTAGATCCCATTTTTTTGGATTGGTCATTTGAAAAAAAATTATTTGTGTTTGGTTAAGTTTTAATTTTTATCAATTTCAACAATTTCAAAATCAGTAGACTTGGGAAATGTCAAATCTATTTATTTTTAATTGGGTTAGTCTAAGGAATTTCCATTCATGTTGGTTTATGTCTCATTTTTGTATTTTTGTTCAGTTCATTGTTGTTTTGGTTGGGTTGGGTCAATGTGATTTTATATTACATTTTGAGTGATATGTTTCTTAATGAGTATTTACATAAATTTATTTGAGTTGGTGGTATAGTGTATTTTTAATTTTTATTTCAGATAAATCTTTATATATTTATTTTCTATATAAATTTTTGTGATACATAGTTAATTTAATTTAACATTCATTATTCTGAACTATTCTCAAAATTTTATCTAGATGTGGGATGTATTATATTTTGGAGCTTTATCATCTATTAGAATAATTCATTGAACCTTCTTTTTTTATATATTGATCTAACATAAATATTTATTTTATTAGGTTTCATGGAATAATATAGTCTCTATGAAGGATTTAATAAATACCATATTTAAATAATCACAAGTAAAATTATATATCATGAAACCTTATAGTAATTCAAAATGTGACACCATTATCTATTATTTTTTCATAACATTTTTTAGATTAATGATTAATCAATATAATTTCACTCATCTACCCATCAAAACAAAAAACCAAGCATTAAGTATCATGACATATACATATTAAAAATGTATCCTAAATCACATTGTGCATGTAATGTATTCATAATCTTAATAAAAAATCAACTTTGTTCAAAATAATATGACATCTCATCTCGAGGCTAAAAAAATCCTTCACTATGTATATGTAATTATTTTATAGAATTTATAATTAACATAGGAAACTACATAATTTTGGAAAATATAAAATACCTAAAAATCACTAGAATGTAACATATCAGATCCATCATATCCCTACTCACCAAAATAAAATCTCCATATATTATTGAGAATCAGTATCCTAATATGAATAAAATGGATCATCATGGCGGGATGAAGATTAAAAATATAAATTATACTAAAATAATGAAAACAATTATCCATAAATGATGGAAAAAAATAATGAAAAAATGAAATTCCATAATCAAATTATATAACAAGAAGGAAAAGAGACCTAACATTCATAAAAATTTCAATCACATATCCTCCACACACCCAAACACTACAAAAATCAACACATTTAAAAAAATATAAATCAGAATCTATAAATATAAATCCTCATTATGGATGTAGAAGTAAGACACCATCAAAATAAATCTTGGAAAAATATTGCATCGTTACAACTCTATACATAAAGTGATAATTTTTAAAGGAAAACAAAACCAAATAAGGAAAAAATTTATCTGTAATTCACCGTGAATTGTCAGGGAATTTCCCTGATTAATTTTTTGTTTAAATAAATTTATTATTTGTTATGAAGAGTTATAAGGGTGTTTAAGGGTTCTCAGAGATGATTTGGGGTCAGAACATGAAATAAACGGTAAATTAGGACATCTAATTCAAGGTGCATGGTTGGCACACAACTTGAGCATAACTAAGAAAATCAGACAGGGGGGGGAATTTAACTTGATTGGATAGTGGCATATCATACGGTTGTTTCACGATTGTTAAGCAATGATGGTATCCCTAGGTAACCATGTAGAGTTTTCACATGGTTTGGAAATAGATGCAGGTAAACTATGAACCCCTAAAAAATATGAGAAAATTATAAAATTATAACCTCTTGTTTTTATGTTACATCTTAGGATTCCCGACCATTTCACCTCCTCCATCCATAGGTAAATAAAATATAGACACAAGATTCCAAGAGGTGATTCTCCTTCGATCTTAAGCTATTTGGAGAACCTATTCTTGAGGATCAAAGCTATGGGTAATTTTAATCCTTATATTGAAACTCTTTTTGTTTTAGGGTTTGAATGTATATTTTATCACAATATGAATCTCAAAAAACAAATTTTCGTGTTTTATCCTGGTTTTGGCTTCAATTTTTTTTGAATTTTTATATATGGATATGAACAAGATTGTGTTCATAAAAAGATTCGAGGTAGGATGTCTACATGTTATTTCCAATGGGTTTTTATGGTTTTTTGAATAAAAGGTTTGGTTATAGTTTTTTATTATTGTAGTCTTCAAGGATTTGGTATGGTTTGATAAAATGGTTTTCTAAATTACAAATAGAACCCCTCAGGATCCCCATGGGTTGAAAAAAGGTTGACTTGGCCAATTTGGGGCCACTGATGGGGTGCACTTACTATCCTAAATATGGATAATGAAAGTGTTAGGTGTGTAATAGACTTATGGTTATGTAGACCATAAGTTGAAAATGATAATTTTAATCTTTTATGAATAAGATGAGAAAATGGTAGTTTTTCATAGTTGTGGGTAACGACAAAGGGGTTTCCTGGCATTATAGAAAAATGATTAAATGTGTTTAATGGTTGTGGGGAAAATAAATTTAGGATTTACAAGTTATGAATAAGTGGGAAAATACATGGGAAATTATAAATGGGTTAAATGAATAAACATATCGAAAGGGTTTCATATTTTAATTTATATAATGTGGGTGAAATTAATATATTTTATTATTGTGTTTATGATAATAAATTGGATGTGGGACTAAATTTCTATGTAATGTATGTAGGAAATTAGTATATAGGTTATGGAAAAATATTAACTCCCCTGATAATAGGTATGTATTTTAACTTCTATTATAATATGTTTGGATTGGTGGAGGTATGATATAAGTCTGATGAATAGACAATTAAGAATGTTTACATGACTTGTTATAGTGGGTTATTGAAAAGATGATCTCTTCCCCATGTTTAATTTTGATAAATGCTCTAAAATCAACCACTAAATTCATGTATTAGGCATGGGTACATAGTTTTTTCCCATAATGATTACATTAAGAGAGATAACTTGGCCAAAGGATTCATGGTGTGTGTTGTGTATAATATGATATGATTATCACTTGTGAGATAGATAGATTAATTTATTTTCACCTATACATTGATATTGATGAAAATTATTAACCCATGGTTAATGTGAAGGAAATGAATAATGTAATGAAGATGGAATAAGTGTTGAGATTCAGAATAGTTACATAAAATACTATAGTTAATATAGTAAACTAATGGAACCCAACATGATTTTTTACTATGCCCTTATATGGAACTTTTATGCATAATATATTGATATGATACTCTACAGACACCTTTGGTGGTGGCTTACTAAGTTGTACTCACAACCTGCATTGTCCTCCATTGAATAACTATGTAGACTTCGTGCTTAATGGCTAGAATATGGTAAATGGGAATATTCTAGGGAGTTTTTTACATGATACATGCATGGATGAGGCTTCAAGTTTATCATTAGAGACATTTTGAGGATTGTAATGTTTTTCATAATTTCGAATTTTTTTCGAATTAGCACTATTTAGCATGACATGACATTATTTATTATTTGTTGTTGTTTTTACCTACTTTTTAGTGGTTTTATATATGAATGTTTATAGATTATTTCTATTTGTTTCAGTTATTTATGATTTTCAATAGCTGTGAAATACACTAGTAATGGGGTTATAGTCTCCTCATGTAAAAAATAAATAGCATTGATAGTAATTACAAACCTCGTGCATGTAGGGATACGCACTCAAGGTCATTTGGTGACTTTGACTAAGGCACTGTCCCATTTCCACCAGGATAGGGACATCACAAATTAGTAATACTGAATATATTTTCTATGAAATACTATTTGGGGATGGCAAAAATGAGATTAATACGTTGTGGAGCCTTTGTAACAATATCATTCATGGGATTTTCTAAACCATGTATGAGGGAAAATCCAAGTAACCCTAGGTGGGAATTATTGTTCTTATTGTGTGTAGTTATATTTGAGGATATTTCACAACTGGATGATAAAATATTTGTATGATGAAAATGATTTATGATATTTCATTCATGTACATAAATTCATGAGGTTGTGAATTCATGCATCACGGTAGGCACACAAACACGGGATGAGTTTGTGGGGGTATAATGGGTAGAATGAGATACAAATAAATGAAAATTTATTAATAATGATTTCTAATGAAATAATGAATGGTAAAATGGAAATATAAAGTTATTTAATTGTGTATAATAATGTTCCAAACATGATAAAATTGGAAATGATCCATGTAATATGATTACTTTGTAATTATATAAATTTTTAGGAGATGGTTCCAAATGTAAGACTTATGACCATCTGAGATAGATTACTGATGTCAGCCATGAACCATGGTAGGGTTGGTTGAGGGTAGTGTTTTGAATGTGTTAAGGAACATTAATAATGAGTGTTTGGAATGGATTTCTATTTGTTTTGGATATCCATATTTATAAAACTATGAGTGTTATATGTTATGTGTTCTAAATCTCATCTTTGGGTTGTAGAGAAATTTCACCACGAAATCAACTGCTAGTTGGGAAATAAGAAGGTGTTGAATAGAACCCTCATCCTATCAATGATAAATAGAATGCGGCGATCTAGGATAGTGCGGAATATCAGTTATACAATAATCATTCTCCCTTTATGAAAATGTTGGAATGTGTCCCAGGGCAGGTCGTGCTGAGCATGTTTGAGTTGACTAGGACGTTTTAGGTACAACACCATCCTCAATTTACCAAAGACTATGGGAAATAGGTACCTGAGTTATATATAGAGTATATCAATATAATTCTCAACCATATAGATACTCCCTCCAAGAAGAGGGTTATTTTTTCCACCTACATATTGAGATGTCAGGAAAACCATTCGTGGGTTACAATGGTTCAAACTAAACTAGGCAAAGAGATTTTACATAAGGATTTTCAAGAAATGATTCTAGATAATTTCTATATATAGAGCTCGTGTAAAAAAGGACACTTATTTTATGAGATTTACCCATGTGTAAATGTTGATAATAGATTTTGATAGTTTATTGAGTGATCTGCGATGCTTTGTTCCAATGATGGTAGGAGATGAGGAAACTATGGAGAATTGTTTCCAAGATAAGATAACGAATGATATCAGGTATATGGTGAATACTTTTTTGTTGAAAAAATTTGACGAGGTATTAGATCACAACCATATCACTGATGAAAACCTAAATGTATCATCATGTACTGTACATTTTGGGTAGCTAGATGGGATAGTGGTGTACATTCCGAGGGAATAGAGTGTCATTTTGGGGGTATCCATCTGGGTGGAAGTGTGAACAGTATATAGAAGAAGTGGAAAACCAATTAGGTTAAAAATTAGGTGTTATATTATCAGTGTGGATGATTGAGAGACTTTCACAATCTGTTTATCTGTCAACCTTTTGACTGTCGAGTGTGTGGATGGATGAGTAACATTAAAAGGTCATATAATAACCTCTGACCAATGGGCATGGATGAAGGTTCGACGTAGGTACCCAATAAAGGTAGTGATTTGGCCACCCCATATTAGAAAATCATATGGAGTTATATAGTTCATACTGGTAATGGAGGCAGGCATTGTACTCAAGGGAGAGAGAGTCCATATCAACATGCTATTGCAATGTCAAACACTCATGCTAGATCTTAGGATAGAGGGGAAGGTCATCTTCAGTCATTTATATCTTTAACATGTGCTAGAGAGGTTGGAAAATCTACATATTTTCGTATGATTCATGTATTTTATAACCTTTTTCTAGTGTGCTATTTTACCTTGGTTCCAAACAATCATTCATTTCTACTCAGTTTTTTGGATGTTCTGTGTTTATATGTAGATCATGTGTGAGGCATTATATCAAATGATAATCTAATAGGGGTGTTAGATAAGAATAGTAGTCAATGTAATGGTTTCTTTGCAATGTTTTGTGGTTACCATTTTTTAGCGGGACTTGTTCATCCTACAAATATCTGTTTTTTACCTAATTTGATGTATGGATTGGATAGTGGAATATTAGTCTGACATTGTGATTTTCTATCATACTGTTTCTTGTATCTTGAGGGAAAAAAGTATGTAAATCATGGTGAATGGAATGCTCTAGTGGGACATTCCAGTAATGATTTTTAGTGGTTGGGTTAACTCAGATAAAATGTCGGTTTCCTTGAGCGTTATGAAGAAGAGGTGGAGTATATTCTCTTTTCAACCATTGTGAATTGGTTCAATGTTTTGCTTCTTGAGGATTTATCAGGGCTACCTTCAGAGAGTAACATGGAATTCACGATAAAATTGATTCTTTTGTAGGATCCAATTACCTTTATGTCATACCAAATGGTAAGGATAGAACTCAAGGAACAGAAGGTTCTGTTGGAGGAGTTGGATCATAAGAGGTTCATCCTCCCATATACATCACCTTAGGGATCTCATTTTTAATTTTATAATAAGGATTAAGTATCGATGCCATCTTGTTTTGAATAAATATTTTCAAATCAAATGATAGTTAAGAACTAATACCCTCTTCCCCTTATTGATGATCTATTTGAATATCTATGTGGTTCATCAGTGTTTTCAAAAATATAATTTTGTATACAATATCATCAGTTGAGGGTTTTATTTTCTTATATATTACTTATATCATTTTGGAGTAGGTATTAGTTGTAAAAGTTTGTGGTTATTCCATTTGGGTTGACAAATGAACCCGCCATGTTAATGAATTTAATGAAACCAATAATTCACCCTTGTCTGGATCAAATTTTTAGTTGTCTTCATCAATGAAATATTAGTGTACTATAAAAATCACGATGACCAGTACAAACATCCTGACATCAAATTGGTTATAATTACAGAAAATTGGTTTTACGCCATGCTATAAAAATGTCAATTCTACATTGATTATGTTAATTTTGTGGCCCACACTATCTATGAGTTATCTGTGTCAGTGGATCTAGAAAATGTGCTTTTTTTTATGCCTGGGGGCATGCGAAAAATGTTTTTGATGTTCTGAGTTTTCTAGAATTTTCTCATTATCACCAAAGGTTCATTAAAGATTTGTCCAAATTTTTAGTTCCATTTTAGAGGTTAACCATAAAAGGAGTTTTGTATGAGTTGTCTAAGGAATGAATGAATTATTTTCCAAAGATAATGAATCCGTTGAAATCAACATTGATATTGATCTTACAAGAGATAGGTAATATGTAAACCTATTTAAGTGATGTTTTAGATAATGGAATTGGGGCAGTGTTGATATAGGATAACCATATTTTATCTTATAGATCAAGGCAGTTGAGGCCCCATGAAAGGAATTACCATATTCTCAATCTTGAGGTGGACGATGTGGGGTATGATTTGTTGAATTGGAGGCACTACTAATTGGGAGAGTTATTCATGATGTTTACTATTCATAAAAATATTAAGTACATCTTCTATTTAGAATATTTTAATCATTGGAATTGATGATGGGGAGAATACATGCACCCTTTTCAATAGGATTTTGTCTAAACACTATGAATATGGAGTAGTGTTGTGAATTACCTTAGTGGGAAGACTAAAAACCATGTGGTTCAGGAATCTAAATCTGAGTGAAGAATGATGAACATGTTTGCTGAGATGCACATAGACGTGTATGATGGGCACAAGAAGGTGAAAATATTATATATATATATATATATATATATATATATATTGAATATAAAATTTATAACTAGGTTATAGAGAGTGAGAATGATGATATAGAGTGATTGTATATGAAGGAAGTCTTAAAGTTTGTAAGTCACCTTCTTGTTGGGTAGTTTCTGATGATGGGTTTTTCCATGTTGGTTGTTGTTCTGTGGTGCCAACAGGTATGTGGGAAGAGTTTATTCATGATTATCATGCTTTTAAGTGGGTAATATACAATATTTTAACTAATATTTATCATCATCATTGTATGTAGTTTTGGTGGTAGGGAATGAAGATATATGTTTCAGGATTCATGGAACAATGCATCACCTATCAGCAGGTGAAGTCCACAAATAAAAAATAGGCTATTTGTTATATCCATTTCCTATTGAAGAATGGAATTGGGATAATGTAATTTTGGATTTTTTTAGTGGGTCTTCTAAGAACACCTCAGAAGAAGGACACAATCTAGGTATTATTGGATTGGTTTACAAAAGATACTTATTTATTGTTGATCTTGGAGACCTCTACCGTTGATCTGTTTGGTGAATTGTATAACTTGTTGTCAGTGTTGATACATGTGGTACAGAAGACTATATTGTTGGATCTAGATCAATGATTCATGTAATTATTATAAAAGGGACTACCAAAGGATCTTGGTTTCTATGTGTTTGTGATTACATCCTTTAACCCAAAGACAGACAAAAATTTAGAGCATATGATTTAGGTTTTAGAATATATACTAAGATATGGTTTCCTTGATTCTGGTGGTTCATGGGAAAAACACTTTTCACATCATGATTTTTTCTATAACAACATATTTAGGTTAGGATTCAAATGGATCCATTTTATGTGACCTATTGTATTCCTTGTAGAATTATATTTTGTTGGATAGAATCATGGAAGTCCAAGGTATTCATACTAGGTTGCATTAAGGAGATGTCAAAAAAGTACATCTAATTCAAAAACATATTGAAACATGTCAGAGTAGGATGAAATTGTATACAAATCTGCATTTTCAGCCTCGTAATATTTTTGTGGGAGATAATGTTTTCCATCAAGTGTCTCCATGGTGGGGTCACCATTGGATTCGGAAATAGGTCTTGTTAGTGCCCAGGTACATTGGTCCAACTGTGGTTGCGAAGAGGATCGGTCTGGTGGCTTACCAATTGGATATTACAATATTTTATAGTGTAATAAATGGTGATATTCATGTTTTTCAGCTTCAACAGTATCATCATGATCCACCTCATGTGGTAAATTTTGAGTATCTTATTCATTATAATGTTGTGTCCTTTCAGGAGCATCGAGTTCATATTATGGATCATAGAGTGAAATTATTATGGGGAATGGTTGTTCCATTAGTTCATGTTCTATGTAAACATTGAAATGATTATGAAGAAACATGTAGAACGGTGTCAAAAATGCGATACTACTGTCAAAATATATTTTCTACATAATCTTAGTGATTATTGGGAATGTGACTCAAGGACGGGTCGTTATAATGTTTGGAGGTTGTAAGACTATGGATACTGGGGAGGTATTTCCACATTTAATTTCATTGAAAATATCTTGTTTTGAGTTATGAAGTGTTATTAGGTATTTTGAGGGGCCTCATGTGTGATCTGGTTGTTTGGAAGAGAAAATAATTTTGCAAATGGGCCAACCTATTCATGGTTCATGGTTAGTTGATGGCTATCAGACTCTTATGGAAACTATGTGTGTAACAACCCAGGTAAATAAAGAGTATTAAATTTTCACATTTATCCATATTTGTGAATAAAATATTAATATGACTTTAAAGGGGACACTATTCTCGATGGCGTACCCAAAACGCAACAACAAGTTTCTTGGCAATCTTACGTTGCACACTAATAATAAAATAACATTATTTTAAATAGTAGTTAACGCCTGGCCGTTGTAATAGCGGGAATGAATAGAACTAACTAAAAAATGATTATATATGTTTGTCAAATATTTTTACTTTTTTCAATAAATGTTAGAGGATTAATAATGCGAATGAATCCAATTTTAAGAGTAAACATTCTAATATTGTAAAAAAGGACGATTAACCGCCTTTTTATGGTGAACCTCTTTTAAATCCACTTTTTTACAATTGTATGTGTTATATTTGACAAAATAAAATTCTTCTATTGAATCAGGACATCAAAAATTACTTTGTGTAATTTTTTGGTATTTTTCCAAAAAAGTTCAATTTTTCATGAATAGTGAAAAATGTTGTATTTTAATTCAAAACCACTTATTAATCTAATGTATTTATATGATTAGATTATATTTTTAATTGACATTAAAGTGAAATTAAAATATATTTTTACCATTTAATCAAATAGTGTTTGTTGGAATTAATTTTACTTTCAAATAGGACTTAAACTAGTGTCAATCTTTTGATACATTTTGTTTCATAAAAACACGCTATTTGTTTTGACAGCGGGAATTAATTATGAAATTAATTAATGAAACTTATATGTTTTGAATTTTGTAAAATATACAGCATTTTTGAATTCGGAATATCAAATATAGCTTAGGTTGATTTTTTTGTAATTTTCTAAAAAACTTCAATTTTTTGATGAATAGTGAAACCACTAAGTGGTACTTATAAAAACTGATTTTCTGTTTAAATAAAATTTTGCCATCATTGTGTTTTGAATTTCAAAAATCTTACATAAATGGTTGTCATTAAGAAGTAAAATTTGGTTCAATGGGATTAAAATAATTCTTTGGTGAATTGTAACTTATTAATTTTTTAATCACGATTAGAGGTAATTAGTGTAGTTTAAGGTAAAAATAATGTTTTAATAAAATTAAATGACCTAGACACATGTCATACCCTAATTAGATGTTTCATGGCCGACCAAGAGAATCCATGGGTCAACTTGGGGACCTCATGTAGCCAATTTGGTTGGAAAATGACATAAATACGTTTTTATTTAATGTTAAAGTGAAAATGAAACAAACATGAGATGTTTTACTAAAAAAAATTTACATGGGGTTATAAAAGTCATATTTTTGACTATAAACAGTAATTAGAAATCTAAAAATATTTCCTACATCATAGTATTTTTTTTAAATTTTTAGACATTAAATAAATTAATCTATTTATGACATCATGATGATGCAGCGATGACCTCATTATTTAACGATTTAAATAAAATGGAAAGATAATGTAAAATCTAAGACCTGTACATGTCCAAAACCTATTGGATGGGTGGATTTCGATCCCTTATCACCTTATCGTAGAAACACATCTATGTGGGACCATTAAAATCCGAAACTCATTCTAAAATAAAGTAACATTTCTTTACTTTCCAAGAGTTCCCCTCCTCTTCTATTATAAAAGGCCCCCATCTCTACCTCCTTTCCCACACTTCCAAAGCCTTTGGCTCGGCCAACCGCTGCCCATTTTGTCTCTCCACATCCATCTATAACTCCTTGAAGCCTCACTTTGGGCAGAAGTCTTCCCAAGGAAGCCTTTGAGCTCAAACTGAAGGGAGTTACCCTATTTTAAGGTAGTGTCTTCACTTGGGTCCTTTTGTTTTATTTTGCTTCTCCAACCCCATAAAATCTTTTTATTCATTTCTTTTGTAACTAATCCAATATCTTCAATATACTAGGATGTTTTTATATGAAGGATTCGAGCTACACTTACACACACCTACATCTAATGGTTAAAGAATATACTGTTTCCGTGGATGGCGAATTTCTGCCTCACGAAACGATGATTCTTCAAAACTCATATAACACCTTCAAAGGTGGCCATTAAGATGTCACTATATTTATATATGAAATATAATATGTTTATGTTTCACTTAATCTTCTGTATTTTTCTTTTGTGGAATTCCTTAATGGTTTCCATTGTGGGTAACACGATAATTTCATTTTAGGAAGTGCGGACTACCGCCCCCTCAAAGTTGTTTGATTCGTTAATACCATATGTGGGATGTATAAAGGATGGATTTAAAGTTATTATATATGATTTATGTTAAATATAAATGATGAATATAATTCTGGAATTAAAATATACACACCTCTCATTTAGTTTTAATTCCATTAATATGACATAGAAATGAATGTAGCGTTCATGCGTATGTACGGCTTACCGTCTCCATGAACGGTGCATTTCATTTCTTGCCTCTAAATGATTATGTAATATTATAAATATATTTATATTCTGGATATATATGATACATATGATATCAAAATCATGAATATAATTCTGGATATAATGATACTTTTACCACACGAACAACATGTAATTGTAAGAAGTCTACTTTCGACTTAAGAACCAAATATCGACAAAACTAACATTATTAACTTAAATGATTACATAATTTTTATAACATTGAAATAAGTGATATAAAAGTAAAAATGAACTTTAAAAATGTTCTTAAGAAAGTAGAAATTAACTCATGTTTATTATTCAGGACGTTAAAGAACGATCGAGTCAAGTCGGACCCGAGGTATGGGATCCTACTCCTCTCTTTCTTTTTAAGTACACACTTTTATGTCTCTCCTTTTAAAGTTCATCTTTTTTGTTATTGGGATGTTCTTTTATATTACTCATAATTCAATTTTTATGTTCATATGATGAGATACCCTATTCTCTATCATCAATCCAATTTGGAAGTTTCGAGTGGCGCTGTTAGGCTGCCGAATTTTCGTAAGAGATCCAACCTCTCTCTTTCTTTTTAAGTACTCTCTTTTATGTCATTTATTTTAAGCTCATATTTCATATGTTTGGGGATGTTATTATATATTCCTCACTGTGTACTTTTTATGTTCATACAATGAGAGGCCCTATTTGATCTCATCAATCCATTTTTGGAAGATTTATGTGGCGCCGTAAGGCTACTGAGTTTTCATAAGGGATTTTTTCATCCCACTTTTATTCCCGTGACATTTATGCTACGTTTGTCGGTATTTCCTTTGAGTGGTGTATGTACTACCCATTATTATATAATTTGTGTAGTATAATTCCATTTATTTGTATTTACATCTTCATTGTATGACCCTTCTTCCATGGGGTGTATGTTTCGAAAGTTACCCAACTCGGTAAGGGGACCATTCACCCTCCTCTTTTTAAAAGACTTATTTTGTTATGTCTCTTAATTTACATTTTATTATGTTGGGATATGTTCTTATATATCCTTATTGATGTAATGTTTATTTCCAAGCGATGAGATACAATTCACTCTCTCATTGACTAATAATATGAATTTTGAAGTGAGGCCGTTAGGCTGTCGAATTTATACAAGGGAACATCTTATCCCAATTTCGATTTCTTTGGGTTCAACTTGTACTTATTGAACATGTAATCCTATTGATATATGTGAATGACCTTAGATTGTTTCAGACATAATATCCACTTATATTGGGTCTATTTTTATTTCTGACACATAATTATGTGATAGATTTATCTTTAGTTTAAGGGTACCCTCTTTATAAAGGATTTCATCTCAATTTACATTTCCACTGAGACTTCATTGTTGTTATGCACCAATTCAATATTATTTGGTGTGTATACTATCCTTTGACATATTATATCATGAATCCCTTTATTCTCATGATATTATAATGCTCCGATTAAATTTTATTCCACGATTATTTGTATTTAAGAGTCTCTCATTTTGATAAAAACTCTTTAACAAAAATATAGTTTTAAATGTTTTAAATATTCATTATTCTAAATCATTCTCATTAATGTCCATGTTTTCAAAATGGTTTTCAGTATTCATTTACATGGACATTATTGTTTTAAAATTATAATTCCATTAAAAGCTTCAAAGTTGTATGGGACACTTTGATTCAAAAATCTCTTTTAAATGGTTTTTGAAAGTAGATTGATTAATTCAATATCTTGGAATTACTTATTTTTATTTAAAATGAAATGTTGTTATTGAAATGTTTATATTTTCAAAATTTTATGTGTAATGATGGTACTTGGACATTTTACGGGTGGTTACGTGATAAACCATATGACGGGTGGTGCCGTGAATACCAGGACGGGTGGTTACGTTATAACCTCCAATGCATTGGGTATGGAAGTCAGACGTATAGCTATTCCATTAAGTATGTATGGAAGTAGGCCGTATGGCTATTCCATTAAGAATGCGTGTAATTCAACCATATGGTTATTCCATTTAAGTATGTTTATGTCCCAAGTTACCTTTATATATTATGTGTTCTTTACATGGGTTTTATGGTAATATTTTGGTTACAAAAGGGTTAGTAATGGTCTTTTATTTAGTGAAGAGTTTTTACTACTTCATAAAGGAGAAAAGTATTACTTTGGTAAAGTACTCATGGTTTACTTGTTGTTTTGGAAAAAATAACAGTTTTCCTTCTTTGTGTATCCTTTACTGGGCTTTTTATGCTCATCCCATGTTTTTGAAATGTTTTCCACAGGACTTGAAGATAAATAGGGTCAAGGATGGGATCAAGGAAAGACATGCTATCTAAAACATGGAACAAGACATGTTTCTTTTTAAGTTTTTTTATGTTATGGAAACTTAGTAGAAGTGTATACTATGTAATCTTTTTAGATGTAATAGTTTTGACTTAATTCACTAAAACTCTAAACCTGAAAATATCCTCAATGTGAATTATTCATTTAATTCAATAATTAAGTAAGGTTTAAGGCCGAGGCCTTATAGTTGGTATCAAAGTTCGGTTTAGATAACATTAGAGGTTAGGTTATTCTCTAAGCACATGTGACATTACCATAATGGCTAGTATTTCAGAAAGAGTCCTGGTTTTAGATAAAGTGAATGAGTATGTATATCATATTGTTTACCTTCCTCATTAGTACATGATGGTTGTGTTGATATACTCACACTGACATTTCTGTTTTTATTGAATGGATGGATCTAGTAGGCACCAAAGAGACAACAGGTTTGAAGGAAACTGTGGTGGTTCTCTGATTAAAATACTAGATAAAATGGGGGATTCAATGAGGAAACTCGTGGTTGTTCTAAACCAACTATCAAGGAGTCATGATCAACCACTTGAACCTTGGTATGATCTGTAATGCATCATGTACAAGATGACCAATCGATGTGGAAGTTCGGGTAATAATTATAAAGGTAACCATTAGAGTTTATATGATCCTTACATTTGAAGTAATTATGGGTTATTATATGTTATGATGGAAAATGAAAGGCATGATATAAACTTGAGGTTAAAATATGTTATGATTATTTTTGAATATTTTATCTCGTTTTGGGGAATGTTTTAAGAAATATGTAGTTTTTGAAAAAGGACAACACACAGACCGTGTGACAACTCGTCGTGTCAAACAAAGCTGTGGGAATCAAACCCACAACCAAAGTGCGACTGGTATTTATCAACTACCACTGGACTACGTGAAGTCCCTGGTTAGTTTGACTGATTCCTTTTAGTTAGATGATTTGAGGAATCTAGAGTAATTATATTTTGGGTTATCTATTGAAATGATTATCCTATCATTGAGGATATGTGATTTGGTAAATTACTTTTCAATATGAGAATTTAAGAGCAACTGATGTTAGTTGGAGATAAAAGTTAATTTGTACCTTGGAAGACTATGTGACTAGGTCCTTCAAATATTTGGGTTTCAATCATAGTTTGGTTTACTTTGAAGAATTTTATGGACAAATTGTTTATCAAATGGTCCTTGTTGAACATTGGGTTTTGTTGGACAAATTTTGGAGATCAATAATAGATTTTCTTTTTAGAAAGGGTTATCCTTTTCTAGATTATCTGACCTAGTACTAACCTTTTTGGTTTTGGTTTTGGTTAAATTCTAAAGATATGGGAAGTATATAGTTCTCTTTTGTGGATTAGGTGATTCTCTAGAAGTTGATTATAGTACTCTTAATGTGAACAAGTCTTCCTAAATATTCATCTTTTGGAGAAAATATGAGTTTGTGTAAGGAATCTAATAAAAGTTGAAAGTCAACATGATAAGTGATTATGTTTTTCCTTATGAATAAATTCCACAATAAAAAGTAACTTAAACCAAAAATGTTGTCTATTAAATTTTCCTACTGGGAAATCGAATACCGTTTAACCCATCACAAGTTTGTGATTTTCTTATGGTTAACTTTCTCCTAGACATGTTTACTATCACTCTCCATCATAACATGACCTTTTTTTCCTCCATGTCCATATTTTCATACTTGGAATCCTATTATGGGTTAACTCGGGTGACCTCTGTACTTCTCTTTCTTTATTTTAACGTGATTGTTTTACCGACTCTTGATCCAATGTGGGACTTTCAAGGATGTTTCCAAGCCCAATTTTAAAATTACGAGGATTCAATTCCCAAAAGGGGGGAAGGATGTAACACCCCATGTAAATAAAGAGTATGAAATTTTCACATTTATCCATATTTGTGAATAAAATATTAATATGACTTTAAAGGGGACGTTATGCTTGATTGTGTACCCAACACGCAACAACAAGTTTCTTGGGAATCTTACGTTGCATTGTAATAATAAAATAATATTATTTTAAATAGTAGTTAACGCATGGCCGTTGTAATGGTGGGAATGAACAGAACTAACTACAAAATGATTATATATGTTTGTCAAATATTTTTACTTTTCGCAATAAATGTTAGAGGATTAAAAATGTGAATGAATCCAATTTTATGCTTAAACATTCTAATATTATTTAAAATGTCGATTAACCGCATATTGATGGGGAACCTCTTTTAAATCAACTTTTTGGAAATTGAATGTTTTATATTTGACAAAATAAAATTCTTCTATAGAATTAGGACATCAAAAATTACTTTGTGTAATTTTTTGGTATTTTTCCGAAAAAGTTCAATTTTTAATGAATAGTGAAAATGTTGTATTTTAATTCAAAAACTCTTTTTAATCTAATTTATTTATATGATTAGATTATATTTTGAATTGATTTTAAAGTGAAATTAGAATATATTTTTACCATTTAATCCAATAGTGTTCGTTGGAATTAATTTCACTTTGAAATCGGACTTAAACTAGTGTCAATCTTTTGATACATTTTGTTTCATAAAAATTCGCTATTTATTTTGACAGTGGGAATTAATTATTAAATTAATTAATGAAACTTATATGTTTTGAATTTTTTAAAATAGTCATCATTTTTGAATTCGTAATATCAAATATATATTAGGGTGAATTTTTGGTAATTTTCTGAAAAACTTCAATTTTTGATGGATAGTGAAACCACTAAGTGGTACTTATAAAAACTGATTTTCCGTTTAAATGAAATTTTTCCATCTTTGTTTTTTGAATTTTAAAAATCCGACATACATGGTTGTCATTAAGAAGTAAAATGTGGTTCAATGGGATTAAAATAATTTTTGATTAATAGTAACTTATTAAGCTTGTAATCGCGATTAGAGGAAATTAGTGTAGTTTAAGGTAAAAATAAAGTTTTAATAAAATTAAATAAACTAAACACATGTCCTACCCTCATTGGATGTGTCATGGACGACCAAAAAAATCCATGGGTCAACTTGGGGACCCCATGGAGCCACATTGGATGGAAAATGACATAAATACATTTTTATTTAATGTTAAAGTAAAAATGACACAAACATGAGATGTTTTACTAAAAAAAATTTACATGGGGTTATACAAGTCAGATTTTTGACTATAAAAAATAATTGGAAATATAAAATGTTTTCTTACATCATAGTATTTTCTTTATAATTTTTAGACATTAGATAAATTAAATTATTTATGACATCATGATGATGCAACAATGACCTCATTATTTAACGATTTAAATAAAATGGAAAGATAATGTAAAATCTAAGAACTAAACATGTCCAAAACCTATTGGGCTCGGCCAACCCCTTATCACATTATCTTAGAAACACATCAAATTGGGACCATTAAAATCCGAAAATCATTCCTAAATAAAGTAACATTTCTGTACTTTCCAAGAGTGCCCCTCCTATCCTCTTATAAAAGGCCCCCACCACTACTTCCTTAACCACACTTCTGAAGCCTTGGGCTTGGCCAACCCCTGCCCATTTTGCCTCTCCACATCCATCTATAACTCCTTGAAGCCTCACTTTGGGTAGAAGGCTTCCCAAGGAAGCCTTTGAGCTCAAACCAAAGGGAGTTACCCTATTTTAAGGTAATGTCATCACTTGAGTCCTTTTGTTTTATTTCGCTTCTCCAACTCCCTAAACTCTTTTTATTCATTTCATTTGTAACAACTCCAGTATCTTCAATATACTAGGTTGTTTTTATAAAATGGATTCGAGCAACACTTACACACACCTACATCTAATGGTCAAAGAACATACTATTTCTGTGGATGGCGAATTTCTACCTCACGAAACAATGATTGTTCAACACTCATATAACACCTTCAAAGGTGGCCATTAAGATGTCAGTATACTTATATATGATATATAATATGAGTATGTTTTACTTAAGCTTCTTTATTTTTCTTTTGTGGCATACCATTATGGTTTCCATTGTGGGTAAACATGATAATTTCATTTTAGGAAGTGCGGACTACCGCCCCCTCAAAATGATTTGATTCGTTAATACCATATGTGGGATGTATAAAGGATGGATTTAAAGTTATTATATATGATTTATGTTACATATAAATGATGAATATAATTCTGGAATTAAAATATACATACCTCTCATTTAGTTTTAATTCCATTAATATTACATAGAAATGAAAGTAGAGTTCATGCGTACGTACGGCTTACCGTCTCCATGAACGGTGCATTTCATTTCTTACCTCTAAATGATTATGTAATATTATAAATACATTTATATTCTCGATATATATGATATATATGATATCCAAATCATGAATATCATTCTGGATATAATGAACCTTTGACCACAGGAACAACATGTAATTGTAAGAAGTCCACTTTCGACTTAAGAACCAAATATCAACAAAACAAACATTATTAACTTAAATGATTACATAATGTTTATAACAAGGTAATAAGTGATATAAAAGTAATAATGAACTTGAAACCGGTTCTTAAGAAGGTAGAAATTAACTCATGTTTATTATTCAGGACGTTAAAGAACGATCAAGTCAAGTCGGACCCGAGGTAAGGGATCCTACTCCTCTCTTTCTTTTTAAGTACACACTTTTATGTCGCTCCTTTTAAAGATCATATTTCTTGTTATTGGGATGTTATTTTATATTAATAATACTGTAATAATTATGTTCATATTATGGGAGACCCTATTCTATCTCCTCAATCCATTTTGAAAGTTTTGAGTGGCACCGTTAGGCTGCCGAATTTTCGTAAGAGATCCAACCTCTCTCTTTCTTTTTAAGTACTCTCTTTTATGTCATTTATTTTAAGCTCATATTTCATATGTTTGGGGATGTTCTTTTATATTCCTAATTCTGTACTTTTTATGATCATACAATGATAGTCACTATTTGATCTCATCAATACATTTTTGGAAGATTTATGTGGCGCCGTTAGGCTGCCGAGTTTTCATAAGGAATTTTTTCCTCCCACTTTTATTCTAGTGACATTTATGCTATGTTTGCCACTATTTCCGTTTAGTGGTGTATTTACTTCCCATTATTATAAACTTTGTGTAGCATAATTTCATTTATGGGTATTTACATATTCATTGTATGACCCTTCTTCCATGGGGTGTACGTTTCAAAAGTTACCCAACTCGGTAAGGGGACCTTTCACCCTCCTCTTTTTAAAAGACTTCATTTGTTAAGTCTTTTAATTTACATCTTATTATGTTGGGATATGTTCTTATATATCCTTATTGATGTAATATTTATTTCCAAGTGATGTGATACAATTCACTCTCTCATCGAATAATTTTCTGAATTTTGAAGTGACGCCGTTAGGCTGTCGAATTTTTACAAGGGAACATCTTAACCCAATTTCAATTTCATTGGGTTCAAATTTTACTTCTTGAACATGTAATCCTATTAATATGTGTGAATGATCATAGATTGTTTCACACTTAATATCCACTTATATTGGGTGTATTTTTATTTCTCACACATATTTATGCGATAGATTTATCCTTAGTTTAAGGATACACTTTTTATAATGGATTTCATCTCAATTTACATTTCCATTGAGACTTCATTGTTGTTATGCACCAATTCACTCTTATTTGGTGTGTATACTGTCCTTTGACATATTATATCATGAATACCTTTATTCTCATGATATTAAAAATCTCAGATTAAATGTTATTCCGTGATTATTTGTATTCAAGAGTCTCTCATTTTGTTAAGAACTATTTAACAAAAATATCATTTTAAATGTTTTAAAGATTCATTATTCTAAATATTTATCTTTAATGTCCATGTTTTCAAAATGGTTTTCAGTATTCATTTACATGGACATTAATGTTTTAAAATTATAATTCCATTAAAAGCTTCAATGTGGTATGGGACACTTTGATTCAAAAATCTCTTTCAAATTGTTTTTGAATGTAGATTGATTATTTCAATATCTTGGAATTACTTATTGTGATTGAAAATGAAATGTTGTTATTGAAATATTTATATTTTCAAATTTTTATGTGTAATGATGGTACTTGGACATTCTATGGGTGGTTATGTGATAAACCATATGACGGGTGGTGCAGTGAATACCAGGACATGTGGTTACGTTATAACCTCCAATGCATTTGGTATGGAAGTCGGCCGTATGGATATTCCATTATTTTGTATGGAAGTTGGTCGTATGGATATTCCATTAAGTATGTGTGGAAGTCGACCATATGGTTATTCCATTTAAGTATGTTTATATCCAAAGTTACCTTTATATATTATGTGTTCTTTACATGGATTTTATGGTAATATTTTGGTTACAAAAGTGTATGTAATGGTCTTTTATTAAGTGAAGAGTTTTTACTACTTCATAAAGGTGAAAAGTTTTACTTTGGTAAAGTACTCATGGTTTACTGGTTGTTTTAGAAAAACTAACAGTTTTCCTTCTTTGTGTATCCTTTACTGGGCTTTTTATGCTCATCCCATGTCTTTGAAATGTTTTCCACGGGACATAAAGATGAATAGGGTCAAGGATGGGATCAAGGAAAGACATGCTATTTAAAACATGGAACTAGAGATGTTTCTTTTTATGTTTTTTTTATGTTATGGAAACTTAGTAGAAGTGTCTACTATGTAATCTTTTGAGATGTAATATGTTTGACTTAATTCTCTAAAACTCTAAACCTTAAAAGATCCTAAATGTGAATTATTAATTTAATTCAATAATTAAGTAAGGTTTAAGGTCGGGGCCTTATAGTGTAGGGTGGAGGCCAAATTGTGAAATGATAGACAATGGAATATTTCACAGTTGGACACATAGTTTGAAAACCATGTGGGTGTTATTAGGTAACCATGGATCCTAATTTTCCTTTCACATTGGCATGTTCTTGGTTTGGGAATCCAGGTTGGTAAATCTTGCACCCCTATAATATTTGTAAAAATTAAAAAATTTACCAAAAATATTTTTATTTTCCAACTCAGGTTTCACATTTATATCACCACATACGACACAAGGAACATACCCTAGTGACACACAATTCTAATAGGTAATTATATTTTGATCACAGCTATTTGGAGCATTATTGGCTGCAGAATGAAGCATTAGTGAAGTTTAATCCCTCTCTTGATTCCCTTTAGGGTTTAGGGGTTTCATCATTCTCTTATCTCGATCCATATCTTTATAACCCCATTTTTCATGTGATATCTAGAATTATGCATACAATGGTGGTTTATTTTGGATTTAATGATATGACTAATAGTGAGTTGAACAAAAAATTCGTGTAATGTGGTCTATATGATTTATCCCATGGTTTCTATATGGTTTTTTTTCATGAAATGTTGTTTTCTTGTTTCATCATTTTTGTGGTCTTTGAACTGTAGGTTATATTTTACAAAATCGTTGTCCAAATGAAAAATATAACACCTCATGATCCCCATGGGATGTATAAAGGGAATCAAGGATTACTTAGGGAAACCCCTGGTGTAAACTGACATTCTCAAACAAGGTTACTGGAAGTTTTATGTGAGAAATATACTTATAGTTATGTAGACCCTAAGGTGAAATTGTTTATTTTAATTTGTGAATAATTATATATAAAAACTATAGTGGTTAATATAAGTTGTTAATGGACAAGGTCATTCATATCATGACATGAAAATGGTAAAATGAGTTTAATTTTTATGTGCCAAATGACGTGATGTTGTACATGAAAATGATAAGTGGGATAACTCATTGAGAATTCTAAATGGGTTAATTGAATTAACATATGGATCGGGATGGATATATTCAATCAAATAATTTATGGGAAACTAGTGTTATTATTATTGATTTAGGAATAAGAAATGGGAAATATAATTAAATGGATACATAATGTTTATGGTAGATGTGTCAATTTGTTATGTAATAATGTTAACGATCCTTTTAGTTAGAATGGATTGTAATTTCTATTGGAGTTGGTTATGTTTGGAAGTGGAATGGAATAGGTTAATTTAATGGAAAATATGAATGTACACATTACTCAGAAGAGTAGGGTATTGACATGAGGATCTACAACCACGAGTCAAGTTATATGGATTCTCTAAAATACACCCCAAAATGCACATAATAGAGAATGGGATGGAGTTCTATTCTGCAAATGGTTTCATTTGATTATACCACATTGAATAAGACTTCAGGGATATTGTGTTTTTATGTTATGATGTGATTAGATGTAGTGATATTGTGAGATTGACTTATTATCCCTTATGCATTGATATTGAGGAATATGACTAATTCATTGTTAGTGTGATAGTAGTGAACATGGTAATAAAGATGGTATAAGTATTGTAATTGAGAATCATTCTAGAAAAGGCTTATGTGAATTTTGGTATCTGAAGGCACCTACATGATTTTATTTATTTAGTACGTACATATCAATGGTGTGCAATATATATTAACAAGATATTTTTTATAAACTATTGTTGGGGGCGTACTTGGTTGTACTCAGACCCTAATCAGACTGCCATTGGGTACTAGAACAGTCCTCATGCTTACATATCAGGATAAGGGAAAGTGAACTATACTAGAGAGTTGGGTTAAGAATGCAACATCAATGGAAAATGCTCCATATTTGAACTCAATTACAACTTTCTGATTCCTATATTTGTCCTAATTTTGTGTTTTTTACAATTTATCATTGTTTAACATGACATCATATGATAATTTTTTGTTGTGGTTTGTACCCAGTTTTGGGAGATGTTAAATATGAATGTTTATTGATGATTTAACAATGTCTCAATTATTTATTCATGTTATCTATTTTTACATACTACGGTAAATAGGCTATTGTTTCTACATGTGAGTAATATAAACCATCGATACAAGTAAGAAACATTTGGTGTATGGGGAGGTTTTTTTGTGATTCGGTGGAAACTCAACCCGGGGAACCATTTAGTGTACTCCAAGATGGGGATGTTACATCACAAGGGGAATGTTAAATGGTCTTCCTTAAACTCAACAATGATATTTTAATGAAAACCCATATGAAAAGAGAGACTGAGGATATGTTTCCATGTCTCGTGAAGAAGATAGAAGTCGCTCCAAAGGAACATTGTTAGTAGAATTATGATTTATGGAAATGAAGGTTGCACAATGATTTAGGGGAACACTGTAACTATAATTTTTAAAATTTTGATATATAAATACCAAAATCTCTATACCAATTGTTCATAATAACATGTTCCATTGATTTATAAATAAAATCTTATACAAAGGGTTTTAAAAAACCGTTTTTATAGAGAAAATTATCATTAACAATTTCTAATGGATTCCATAAATGAGTTAGTGTAGGAAAATTTCTAAAACATATACCCATTATTTTTGAAAAAAACGTGGGCATACCACATTGGTATAGATATTGAATTCAATATTGATAAGAACAACTCAACATGATTTATGAATAAATGGGGTGTTTTTATTACCACCAACAGTCACATCTACTAAACTCTGAATCTATCAGTGATATTAGAGTGGTCATATGTTTTATTTATAATTATTCCTTATTAGATTATTGATTTCATGAACATGTATTTTATTTTACATAAAAATTATTCTTTTTAATAATCTGTTGTGGTAATCTCTCATATTCTCAATTTGGATAACATAAAGAATAACATGTGGTCGATTAAAAACAATGAATCATCCAGATATTTCCATATAATGGTGCCAAAAGATATAATTGGATAATACATAGTAAAGACCATGTTATCCTAGAATACACACCATGTAGTTTTTCATTCATATAATTATCATAATCTAACAAGATATATCTGTAAAAATCATATATAAGATCCAAATAGATCAGATCAATGTGTATATATAGATAGACAACAATAGGTAATATAGAACTATGTTTTGTGTATGTAGCATAAATGTTGTAATGTAGTTATCTTATTGTGATTGAGAACATATGGTTTCCCAAAAATCCATGTTTTAGATACAAAACATGAGTATATACATTCTATTAAACTATGTTGTTACATGAAGGGTATTTCCATTAAACGTCGTGGACCTCAAACATTTTCATAGAATACAACACAATTAGTTCGATGGATTGATTCATAGACATGAGAAGAAGGGAATTATATACTGTGTACTTTTTTAACCATTGTGTAGTTTACATCTAGTAGTTTATTGAATTTTTTCATAGAAATATGTATTAATTGTATAAATAAACCCATTTCTTGTGTTTTTTGTGTTTTTTAATTTATAATACATTCCATGTTATATTATTTCCCAATATATATGAAATTAATTACCATATTAAAATTTTGAAATAGACACATGATTTTCTGCATGTAAACTTGTGTACTAGAATAATTTTCAAGTATGGTACTTTTTTTTAAAATTTTAGAGCATTGTAAGTTATGGATAGTTGGTTTAAATTAAGAAAAATTCAATTAATTGGACTAATTTAGGGGGCAATATAGTAAATATGGAATTAATTTGAGTAATTGATAAATATATTCAAAATGTATGTTGGGTTCATGATATGTTGATAAACATGAAATTAAACAAACATTTTTATGTTATTGGTTTCTCTGAATAAATGTTTTCAATTTATTATTATTGGACTATGATTCATCCTCTCCTCCTTATTATGTAAGTGATTCCATGACAACAATTAATTTTTATAAAACCCCCCTTATCTAATCCATTTGGATCACTTAACTCAGGTCTGATTAAAAGATACTGTATGGATAAATCTCTCATGTGAGTGGAGGAAGTCATAGTCAAGGAGACAGAAAAACAATCAAGGGGATAAAAAGATACAAATGGTGGAATGCTGTGAAATGAACGCAGCAGTAGTTCAGGGTGGTTTTCCCTTGGTCAAGGGTTAGTTTAACATATTCTAGATAGAAAATCCACAATAAAATATCCTCATCATAACACTTATGTTTACATTCTTTCATTTTGATGGTTTATTATTTATATATGTTATGTCTCAATGATGACATAATAAATGAATTAATAAGCATGATAGATGAAATAATATAATCATCTTCTATGTAAATGTTTTATCAGACAAGGTTAATAATCTATGTAAACTACACATTACCATAACAAGTAATATAAAATGATAAAATGTGTTTTATGTATAAGTATACATACCCCTCAATTAAAATATTATGTCATATAAGAAATCCACTACATAATTTCAAATAAAACTCATAGTTCCAATTACTTGACCAACCCAAGTTGTGATGATTTTAATTATCATAGAAATGATAACATGATTTTTTTTTTCAAACGTAACGTAGTTATCAATGGTTTAGTTCCCCAAAAGTACATTGTGTAAATAAGAGGAAAAGATTTAGGAATTACTATAATAGGATTTAAGGATTATGGATTCCACTCAAGAGACCATGTAATTATAAGTTAATGAAGCTAACAAATTAAACTTAACAAAAGTCTTTAAAATAACTTGTCAGGATCATGTTTGGTTTATGATTAAGGAAATATCGATCAGGTCTTCATGAATATCCATGTTAAAATATATTATGAATCTAATTATTTGGGCTATTTGATCCTGAAAAATAATGTGAAATTAATGGAATTTAATTAAATTTAAATTCATTATTGAATTTTTTGTAATAAGTTGAAATTTTAATCATTATATCATTATTTTTAAAAATTTAAACTCAATTACATTACATATATCACTATGATACATGCCAGATAAGGATAACCTTCTACCTGATGTGAATTTCCTAGAGTAGTATATGTTCATTAACATTACAGTATTCCATGATAGGAAATTAAGCTTACTAAAAAACCCACTTCTTATGTTCCTTACCAAATATGATAATGAGTAAGATGTTTTCTATATATCATAATCATGTGGAGGATTCTATTTCTTCCCAATGATTCATTCTATCTACTATGTAAAATGTTATTTTAATGTAATATTATGATATGGATGCATATAATATGATTTCTCACCTTAAAGATATCTATCACGAGTAGGTTAAATCATAGATATATGAGATATGCAATGAACTATTCATGTGAAATCTTGGGGAGTCGACACTAGCTAGAAAACATGTTGCCAAGATAATTATCTATATTTAATTATTATATATATTGGGTTTCAGAATCTATAAGGATCTATGAATAGATATAATTATTTACTAACTACCAAAAACTCAAATCCATCTCTAGTTTTATTGTGAATTATAATACAAGAAATAATGACATGAAAATTTCACAACATCATTTATTAATTCTCTAAGTGCATAATAGAATGGGTTGTGAAAAACCTTATATCATTATAATCAATAATATGAGTGAGAACAAGTAAAAGGGACCAATGACTCATCCTAAGTCTAAGGATCATTTGAACCATCCTTCCAAGAAGAATAAGATACAGTGGAAATGAGTATAACATGAAGCAATATGTTTTTAATGTGGAATGTAGGGCCACTAGGAGATGAATTAATCCCATACAAAGAATAAAGTGTATGCTTTAGGTTCGTTTTTTATATAGAAAAAAAATATTGATCATTGATAAGGAAACCATTATACAGGAATCATATGACACCCATTTTTGGTATCTCTATCTTGGCCATATAAATGACAAGCATTTGATAAATCACTATAAAGATGCTTATTTATACATTTTTAATAAAAATACATATGAATGAAGTCATGCTTTTTTAAAAAGGAAAAACCACCATTCAATGGTCATGGTGAATCATCCAAATATCATCTTGAAGTAGTACACACAAATGTGGGTGGACCTTTTCATATAGAATCTACAAGTTTATACTCATAGATTATTAATTTTATTGACAACTTGATATGTATGTCTATATATAATTTATGAGTATAACCCAAAACCCTTGTAGAATATGAAAGATTTCAATAATGTAGTTGATAATACGCATGATAAGAAGACAATAAATCTTAGATCAGATATAGGAGCTCAAAATCTTAATCAAGACATTGTCTAATTACAACAGGATTAGTGGATCTTATCTTAACCCAATGTGACTTGTACACCATAGTTGAATATTGTTTGTGAATTGACTAACCACACAATTTTTTAGATTGTAAGGACAATGATTAGTCATAAAATTCAAAAAATATCATTTTAAGGACATGGATTACATAAAATATTATAGATACTGGTGTGAGTACCAAATAAAGTGGAAATAAGTATTCCCTTCAAGTTATGTCATGGAAAGAAACTTGTTTTGTCCTATGTTCATGCATGGAATTTTGTGGTGTTTATTTTGGATAGCCCAAGAAACAAAAAAAGAACCCCAATGAATGAAGTTTATCATTATAGGGTATCCCATGGAAACAAGGGGATACAATTTATATGACCCATTAACTAAGAAAGTAAATATAAAAATACATCTCTTATTTCATCAGAGGTAGCACATTCTTAGGGAGGATAGTGGGAGAAATATTTACGTCAGATAATTTGATTCTCAATATACAAAAGACTTGTAAAATCAACCAATTCTATAGGTACCCATAGAGTATGTTGTTCTAAAAATAGAAATGTTGAATAAAAGTACAATATAAGTAAGAGAACAAGAGAGATATTATTTTCTAGTAACTGATAATGATTACTCATAACTAGTTGATAATGATGATCATTTACCTAGTAAATGTATTCAATGATTTATTTATAATTTAAATGATTTAATCCCAAAATGTGTTATTTTTAGGGTAATTTCACATTTTTATTCTCTTAGTTGTATTTTGATTTTAATAACAAATAATAGCCTATTTTTTATTTAAACTAGTTTAAATTAGTTTTTTATTTCATCCATAAAAATTTATTTACTAATCCAAATTGAAAAATTATAATTTTAATGTCAGTTTTGTTCTATAGGATTCATTTAATTCTCCATGAAGCAAAGCTAAATCCCTAATTTGGAATCCAAATATGAGTTCCAAATTTGGGACTTAAAAATTGTGCAACGATCCAGAGATTTTTCATGTTTGGATCTCATATATGGATGAACCAAATTATCTAAAATTTTGAGAGGAAATGAGAAATAAATTTGTAAAAAACTACAGTGAAGGATTCTATGTGTGAATCAGCTGTTTTCAAGGCCATAACTACATGAGAAACCACATATGTGGAACATCCAGAGTATTCACAAGTAGAATCAATTCTCAGAGTAAAACAAAAATAATTTTCAGTATACATAGCAGATAAAGATGAAATTTGTAGGGGAAATTAAAAATAAAATTTTTGAAAAACTTTTACGAAGTCATATATAACCAATTTGGCCATTTATTTTGGTGAACATGTAGATTATATTGAAGAAAAATTTTAGAACCAATTTTTCCTTTAAATGGAGGGTCATTCCCCCTTCCAAAATCATTAGATCGAACCCAAGACGAGGACCCATAGAATTGGAGGAGGCTGCTGAAAATTCTAAGAATTTTCTACTTTTTTATATTATTCCCTTATATTTTTGTTCAGTTTTTAATTCTAATTTTTAATTGTAACATAAATTATATTAAGTTATAAGAATTAAATTAATATTTATATGTTTTATCCATATTTGTCTTTTTATCAACTAATTTCTCTTTTTTTAATTATTATAATTATTATTTTAAATATTATCCTTAATATAAATAATAATAATAATAATAAAATTATTTTTAAAAAATATATTTATTTTGACATTATTATTTAATTTTTTTTCGTTTTCATGAAAATAATCTTATTATTAGAAAAATTATTTATTATCTTAATAATAATAATAATAATAAGATTTTAACATTATTTATATATTATATAAATTTTTTAATTATTAATGATTTAATTTAATTTAATTTAATTTTTATATTTTCATCTATCATCACAATTATATTTTAATTTAATCATTTTCATTCTTTTCACCATTATTTTCAAATATAAGAATCTTAATCCACCAAATGAGCTTCAATAATAGCTGATACTTCTCTTTAGAGGCTGTAAAATTCCATGTCCCACATGGGGGATCATACCAAGTTAGTACCCATTCATTTTTGTTTCAAAAATTTGGACTTTATATTTAATTTATTTAGATGTAGTCCATCATGCATATAACTCCATCCTATCTTTTTGAGCATGACTGACATGATAGATTTTCTTAATTTTTTATATCTATTTTATAAGATCGTAATGGTAGATGGAATCCATGAGTAGTGATGGAGATATACTTAGCTTCTTGGTAATGCGATTATGCTTTTATTGTTTTATCTTATTAACTCTATACATTTTTTAGATCTTGTTTTGAGACTTAATGTGAAAATTTCATGCCCATACGTGAAGTATTCTTTACTTGTGTAATCATGGAGATATGATTTTTTTAGTATTAATGTAATGCATTGTACTAGATTTCAGTGTTCATGAGATTAAATGGGTAAAATTTATAATTGAATTATTAATGTGGAATATATATATTAAATATAGGACTCATGATTTAAATATTTAAATTGATTCATTAAAACGAAATGTCTGAAATTGTTTTCCATAATTTGAATTTCATAAAATTCATGTGAATTGATTTATTATTATTAATCATGCCTTGAGTGGCTTCTTATATCATATGTCCATTTAAGAGAGGATTTATAGAATATGTAAATCATATATTATCATGATAATTTTTCGTGAGTGATCTTGGGGAATGACACCTACCATAACATGAATATGATCTTATAAAATCTTTAAAAACCCAAAAACTCATTTCAAATATTTGAGTCATATTTTGATATAAAAATATCATAAAAATAACACCATTACATCAATACTTCTTGAAACCGTAGATTCCATGAATCACCTTTAGTGGAATGATCCATGATTCAAGTTATGTTCATCATGTCCTGCCCTTATCTTAGAATTTGAATGATATTTTATTATTGAGGTGTGGAGGTGAAAGAAATCATGGTAAATGTAATGATTCAAATTGTAATGAATTAGTGTGGTGTTTATTATTGTATAAAATTTAAAAGGATTAAGAATAATTCGTTATTCTATATTGTTTTCCCCTCTTGAACAAAATATATTAAAAAGAAGAACAGAACAAAAAATGATAAAAATGGGATATGATTTGGGAAAAAATATCACATTTACTTGACTTATGATATATATCATTAGTGGTTAGGTGGTGTATATGAATATTATTCTAAATAAAAACATAAAAAAAATAAAAAAACATTAAAATGAAATATATAAATATTAAAAGAGAAAAAAATTCAATATTTGGGAAAACCATATATTATGATTATATGGATAATGATATCTTCTTTGAGAGAGAGGATTTTGGGATTTGATACAATTTCAAGGCGATAATATCATTAGAAATTTTTATTTGTAAATAATGTCTTATGATTTATGAGTTAATCCAAATTTCTGTTCTATGATTTTTTGAAATACTAAAATACTACAAACTATAATCTTCTGAGTCATTTGAACCATTATTTCAAGTTCTCATTATATTATATTTTATTTTTAAAAAAAAATTTGGAGAAAGTAGTTCCTTTAATAGGATATTTAAATGGGAAATATTCTCATGATTTGTGAATAACACTACTTGAATTGTGTCATGAGTGATGAGGGACAATATTCCATTTTGATGTATATCATGATTTAGTATATTTAATAATATATATTTGAGGAACATATAAGAATTAAAGGATAAGTTCAATATTTATTCAATGGGGAAAGTAAAATTCATGAATTTATTGTTTCATTCAAAATTGAGAAAATAAATTGATATTCCATGTGGATTTTATATGATTTTATTTGACATAAAAATTTACTTTCTTTTCTTTTCATTCGAATTTGTATATAGGTAACATTTGTGATGTCTGATTTTCAATGTTGAGATTTTATACTTGTTGAAAAGCATGATTTATGTTTAGGGGAATTTAATCAGAATATACATTTAATAAGTATACATCTAATATTAAATTTTTTATTCCTAAAAATGTGTTCCTTTTTTGGAAATTGGAACTTTTTATTAATTTAGTGATATTATGATATTTATTAGAAAAAGGAATATTTGGGATTTTAAGATTAATAATTTTTTTTAGGAAATACATTTTTTACTGATACAAATTAAAAGAATTATGAAATTATATGTGTTCTTATTCTATAAGATTATATTCATTCTTCGGGATCCAAAGAAAAATTCAACATTTAGATGCCCAAAACTACCTCTGAATTTGGGAATTAAAAATAATGCACATATCTAGATACTTTTTAAAAAATATCTCCTAAATGTATGTAAATAATAAGATGTAAATTTTATGGGAAATTAGAAATCAATTTTTAAACGACTTTCATAAAGGAATCAATGTGTGAATCGACCATTTTCAAGGATTTTAATGCATGGGAATCTAGAGATACAAACCAAGAAGGTTCTACCTGGGACGAATAAAATCATAGAGTAAAATAGACATAAATTTATCTATAGTTGAGGGATGAAGCTGAAATTTTTAAACGAAATGAGAAACCCTCTTTTAAACAACATTAATGAAAACATATGTGCCCTATTTTTTTAGTTAATGGGGATAATTGTTGATAAATATTTTAAATGAATTTTGGTACCAATATATAACCATTTCTTATAAAAGGAGGGTTCTTCCCCTTCCAAAATCAGTAGCTCAACCCCCGGATGAGGATCATCATCCAAGTAGAATAATGCTGCAACTTCTCCCTCTTTACATCTTTTGATTTATTTAATACTCTTTATTTTATTTTTTTTTATAAATTTTCAATTTTGTTTTAATTTTAATTACAATTATTTATGTAAATTACTTCCATTTTTATAATGTGAAAACAATATTTTGCTTATTCTTCTCAAATAAGTCTTCTTTTCATTATTTTAAATTATATTTAATAAATTTAATATTTTTAATAATTACATTAATTATATTATTATTATTATATTTATTTTTTACATTCTTGTTTAAAAAATTTTATTCTCAGTTTATTATTTCAATTCTTCTTCATTAAAAATATATTTATTCCCTAAATAATAATGAATATAATAGTAATTCAAAGTATAATTGTTCTTTTATATTTTAAAAAATTTATAAATTATATAAATTTATTATTTCTTTTTAATTTATTTTATTTTTGTATTTTATCCCACTCTCTCGGTCATTCAAATAATATTTTACTTTAATATTGTGTATTCTTAACACTATTCGTTTTAAATATTCATTATTTTTTTTAATTTTTTTTATCTTCATCTCTTACACCAACTCCACCATGTGATCTTTTACTATCGAAAATAAGAGGGTGAACTCATGGTTTGGCCATGGAAGAGGTCAAGGTGTTGATGATTTTCATTATTATATAATTATTAATTTGTAGGTACAATTGAGTAGAATTAATGAGTGGGGTGCATTTACCTTTTGTGGTGACTTCCCCTTATAAAATGAAAGTTAATAAATCTCATTTAGTTTCTAATCAATTTTACCTCTCCTTAGTGGTTAGTACATCACACATTGGATATGTTCTAATCAATGGTTGAAACCACATCGATAGAGTTGGATCCTAGAATATGGCACCTCCATTAGCAATCAGTGTCATTATCCTTGATTGAAAATGGAGGTATAATTGAGGGTATTTTGGAATTCTATGAAATTATTCAATTTATAAATAAAGAATATAATTCCTAGAATGATATTTTTGGAAGAGGTTATCAAAATTAAATTGAACATATAAGGGAAAATATTAATTAAATCAAAAACCAAACCCAATACCAAGTACTTTATTTCTTTAAGTAAATGTATTTATATTTTAATTGTAGTATAAATTATAATTACCATTTTTCAATTCATAAATTAATAACCCAAAATTAAATTCATTTCATTCATTAAATATGTAAAACCATGAAAAAATAAGCATCTTCGTTGATTTGGATAAGTTAAGTTAACAAACTGAAAGGCATATCAAGTGAGATGAGCATATTCATCCACTGTTTTATATTAAAAAGAAAATAATGTTTAATTTTTAACACACCGTGCCAGGACTGCATCAATCAAAACTCTTATAATGACGTATTAGTTAGCTTATATGAAACAAGATGGAAGGAATATATGAATTCAGAGATTATTTCCTTGTATAAAAACCATTTTTAGTGTTTCATTACTCCACAAGATGATGTAAAACATATTGGGAGTAAATTAGTATTCATTAGACAGATGAAAATTTTATAAATGAAATAACTACAAAGGAATAATAGTGGTTAAATGGTTATGAAAATTTCAAGGATCTAACTATGATACCACATTTTCCCGAGTTTCTTTTTTTAATCCATTAGAATTTTTTTCAATAACATCTTACAATGACTTTGAGATTTGTAAAATGAATATAAAAATTTATTTCCATAATATTATCCTTAAAGAGGGTTTGTAATAGACACAGAAAAGGTCATGTGCCTCTAAGAAATACCAAAATAGAATACATGTTGTAGATATAAATTTATGGGTTAAATGAAGCGTCATGTAATAGAACATTCGATTTGATGATTCAATAATGAATTTTATTTTCATTAAAAAAAGGTGATCCGTGTTTTTATATAAGATTTATTGAGGGTAATGTGGTTTTTATAATAGTACATGTGGATGAAAAAGTTCTAATTTGAAATTATAAAACAGCTTTTAAGTGATTAAGGAATTGTCGAGAAAGTGATTATCTATGATGGAATCTGTTGGAGAAACCTCTTTTCTAGTGTTCAACATCTAGTGTGATAGATCCAAGCGGATACATGGGATATATATATATATATATGTATAAATATTGACCTGATACTGAAGAGGTTCAGTTTGAAAATATCCTATAGTGTATTGGTTCCAATGCCACACGATATACATCTTTCTAAGAAACGATGACCTTAATCACAAGAGGAAAAAGAGTAAAGGAGTATGATCCTATACATTTATATAATAGGATTAACTATGTATTACATGTTTTATATGAGGCGTAATATTTCCGATGCATTGATTAATATAGGATGTTATCATGAATATCCATTTGAACAACATTGGATTGTTTTTAAGTCTATCTATATGTATCTATCAAAAATTGAGGATACATAACTAATGTATGGATGAGATGAAGAAATTTTCACTAAGTGACATACATATTCTATTTTTTAAAAAGATCAGATTTATCTGGTTGATATTCTAGATGTATATTCTGTCTTAATATAGGATTTCTGAGATGAAAGAGTTCAAAAATACTTATCTGTGTTGAATCTTCATCATTGTTCAAATTTATTTAACATTTATTTGATGTGACAGATGAAGTATTGATTCATAAAATATTCCTAGATCATGATTTGGTACCAATAAGTACAGATCCTATAAATTTTATTATGAAAACACTTCAACAGTGGATCTTTCTAATGATCTATTTTCAAAACAAAGGATAAAGCACACACATTGGAATTTTCATCTATTTCAATGATTTTTCATCAAGGTGATGATTTATTGAGATGATTATTGATGAAAGAAAATTTAGAGGACCCCATTATTATGTATTTATCTCCAAATAATCATAAGTATCATGTGATTTCTAGTGTACTGAATGTTGTTGTAATTTGGGTTTAGATTTAGTGGGAATCTGTTGTAGTTGGTGACATAATGTAGAATATATACTACCTGATCAAATATTTCATTTTTAATAATGTTTTCTAATACATATATTTTTTTCTTATGAATTGATTTTTTATATGATAAGTTCCTTATAATAAAGGTCATAATGAATGGTTATAATAGTTCCCTGCTATAATGAGAACCTAGAGGTTCCATGACATTACTCTAAAATCATGTTCTATAGATGGATGTTATTTTATAACATGACATAAAAAATTCATTCTATTATGGTTAAGTGGCTCATAATTCACTGAAACACATTATCACAATGGTCCACCTAGATAACCCCAATGACAATAACTAATAAGAACAAATTTTTATATAATAAATTCATCATTCCTTTTGTCTTTGTATGTTCATATCTATGGATATGTTTATTTATCCTTAGACTATAATATAATCATTAGTGTATATAATGATTCACATTCTATGATGTATTAATTTAAATAATAAATAATTATACTCATGGAGTCTTATAATACAGTGGGTGCATTACAATTTATATTTCATTAATTTATATTTACTGAAAGGATTTATCCCATATATGGAGGATGATATCTCTAGACCATTGGTGGAAGGGACGAGCCTAAACTAATTCATGTCCTTGGTTTTCAGTGGGTGAGTTCAATTCCATAATGGAAAATATAAAAAAAATTAGTATTTAGGTTTATGTAACTCACATAAAAACTACTTGGTTAGGGATATCATGATAAAGATATTATATTTCACAAAAAACATTAATTGGAGGTTGTACGTCCTTGAAACATTAACTTCTTTATCTATGGATTCCGTGTCGTGTTTCTAGATGATAAAATTTGACTATTGGTTATCATACCTAATTCTACTAAGACTGATTAATATAGTATCACACACTAATTATATCCTCAATCTTTGTAAAATTAATGTATTGAATTTTACAAGATAGAGTAAATATTATATATCCGGGCTTATTTGATCACCAAGTTTTAATCTTATGTTATTCAAATGAATAAGAGAGTTGAATAATAATAATAATAATGTATTTTAAATTTTATAAAATATAATATTTATCATGTAATAATGTAGTGATTTTTTTAATTAAATATTATTTATTTGTGGATCATTATATGTAGATGAGGGAAAGCAGTTCAAGATCAGTGGTCTAATTGGAAAAAATATAAATTTTACATGATTATTATATTCATAAAGACGTTGTAAATAGAGTTAATATAAAAACAATATTATAGTTGTTATGGTACATGTGGTTAATTAATAATTATAAATATATAAAGGCTTGGGTGTGAAATTTTCAAACGATAAACTAGACATAATAATTATCAAAATATATTATTTCTATATACAGATATATCCTTTTCTAGATATAATTATATCACCTCTATGTAGAACAATTGTTTTCCAAATAGATAGAGTGATATTCATTCAATACACATAGAGATAACAACAGATTTGTAGTGTTATCCTCCAATCATATCTCAATAATACTAGTGATCATAAAATGTTCTTCCGCTCTCGATAGAAATCATAATAAAATGTAGCTTCAAAAAAATCAAGTGATCAGGATCATTCTTGCTACGACAGAATAGTTATATAGTTCCATTAACTGATTTTGGTGCACATTTGGATCCCCACTTGAGGATTCTTTAGTTGGATTAGACAGAAAAATGATGGTGTGAAGAGGTATATTCAACAAAATTGTTACTAAAGATATAATTACAAAATACGGTCATTATATATCATATTATAAATTAATTAATAATTACACATGAAGATTCATCATTTTTTGTTTAGTTGTTTTATTATAATACCTAATTATACTATATTCATTTTACATAACTCAGTTTCATATAACAAAAAAATTACACATTATTTGAGAATATAATTTTTGTTTTTTAACCATAAAATGAAAAATACTCTATTTTTAGAACCTACATTATAGAGTACCCACCATTCTATTTAATACAACATCTATTTCTACTGAATATCTCTACCAAGAACAAATCACAATGTTGACTCACACATAATAGATAATGTCTAAATCCATCTACAAAAATAACTTCATTACTCTTAAACTCATGTAAAGAATTATATATTCTACTACTTACAATTATTTTTAATGATCCATCATGCCCTAACATAAAAATTCCATAAATATGTTTCTTCGAATTCTTTAAGAGTTCTGTATTTCCAAACATATAGGATAAACAACCACCATCAATTATCCAAGTTCCATTTATATTTAATTCATTTAATGAAACATCAACTATATTTCCCTCTATATTCTGTTTATTTTATTTCCATGAAAAAAATTATAGAATTTTTGTATTTCTAATATTCCTATCAATATCCATGAAATTTTCTTTATTAACATTATCATAGTCTAGAATTGAAAATTTATTATTTAAATTAGTCATTTGTAAATGTTTATTATTAGATATTATTTATATGAATCACCTTAATATAACTATTTTCTTCAAAAATATTAATTTCTTATAGGAATAATTTTAACAAATTTAAGAAGTATCCTTTAAAAATATTTTTTCATTCAAGACTAGGGTAAATATTTATTTTCTTTTGTTTTTTTTCAATAATTATCCTCTCAAATGCATTTTTTATTTATCAAAATATGTCACTGTGTACCCAAGATTACTATGTAATAGTAAACTCATCAATTGAAAACACATTCATAGTTTTTTTCCTTGATATTTATAACATTCTGTAGGATTTTAAAATATACAGAAGGTTTTATTCAGAAATTTTTTGTTAACATTATACATTACTTCATCAGTAAAATGTGTAATGTTGTATTAATAATAGATGATTTTGATGATTATCATGTGTGACATGATCCACATTTTCTGATTTTGTGGTGCATTTTCATTCCCAAATTCTCTTCCACTTGCATCTAATATCATTTGAATTTCATTCTATTTTACACTATTTTTACTACTAAAAACATCTTGTATTCATATATTCAAAATTATATTTCAACTCCAAAATTATCTTTTGATGACAACCAATAATTGTTTAGAAACTCAGTCTTCTTCAATTTGTTTGAGAAAATAAATTTCATCACAAATAATCTAATCATTATCATATAACTTTATCATAAAACCATCCATTTATTTGAATTATTTTCATAAAAATATTCATCCTCAGCCATGTGTTCTAGTCATATAATTCCGACATCATTTTTATATATATACATACTTTTACATTTAAAAAACATCATATCTTTTAATTTTTCACAATATAAACATCATGTTTTTTTAGAGAAGCTAAATATCACCCTTGATGTGAACAATAATGTATGGTTGTTTTGTTTTATCAATAATCTGAATCACTATTATTTCATTATCACTGGATTGAAATTTCTTTCCCTATATTCATGATTTGGTTCAATATACTTTTCTAATTTTCTGTAAAAAATAATTGTTTGGAATATATTTTTAAAAGTTAAAATATTAAATTTTTTATTTTTATTATTTTTTTGAAAAATATAAAACATTCCATTGATGATCTATGTTTCACTTATTCCTAATCACATATTTTAAAAAATTTAGTATAAAAATGCCACATTTAGAACATTAAAATAGTAATTTACTATTGAACATACTGGCTCCTCTAATTATCCATCAAGAAACCATTGAAATAAATCAATTAATAATACTATAATTATTCTTTTCAATAGTTAATTTCAGATTATTGACAGTTTCAAAAAATAATATTCATTAATTGATTAGAATATCTTAATGAATTTACTCTCATATAATAAGTACCAAGATATAAAAAATTATCAATATAAACCTTCCTCAAGTTTTGTTCATCAATAATCGAATCCTCATAATGTTAAAATATGAAATACTCAATAAGTTATTATATAAAATTTCAAAATCCACATTTAAATTAGATTCATCTCATGGTACATGGTACATGAAAGGTTAAATTAAAACAATTAAAAAAATTTGTTTCCAAATTCATAAATCATCCAATTTATTTTTTATATCTTCTAGTTTTTATTCCTTTACATTATAATACCTTTTATATTGGTCATACAAATAATACCAAATTAAATTAAAAAGAATTACTACTGATTAAAATCATATAAATATGATTGAAATTATATTTATACAATGAATTATTTATTTTACCTTCACCATTCATCATTTTCTGAAATGGTTAATTAAAAATAATAGATACTAGATCACTATTTTTAATGAAATATATTGTACTGGCATAAACATCATACCCTATTGACATATAAGGATATTTCATCATGTTAATCTATATATGACAATTCATAACATAAAACATTTATAATCCTTTTAGATTAAAATAAGTTTCCCTGAAAAAACACTATATATGATAGATTTATCAATATATCATATATTGGATTTTATACTACATGTTGATGCTAAGTTCCAATGATGATAAGTTGATAGGGGTGTGGTGGGGGTTGTGGTGAATCTTGGTTTGAAAATTTAAAATAATATTTTATTTTATAAATAAATTCATCCTTTTTAGAAGAAACAAATAATAGACATCATGTCTTACACAATTTTCATGTAAATTTTTTTCCATTAAACATAAATAAACAATCATAAAGAGATAACCAAACTTACATAGTTTCACCAAATGGTTTAGATAATATGAGGATACACAGAAGAGGTTTTCTTTACTAATTCTTAAAAATTTCACTACTATTGTTATTACAATATTTAGGCAAAGACAATCCATGAAAAGAATCATATCCTTTACAATTATAGTATTATATAAAAATTCCTAAAAAAATTACTCAATCATCCATAATTTATGAAATATGTTGAAGAAAAACCAAAGGATCATAGGAGAAGTAATGATCATGTATAAATTTAAAATGAACACCAATACAAAAAATGTGTTTTCTGTTTGAAATATATATGATAATTAACCTGGTATTATTTTTTTTTCAAATTATATAACTCCATATATTTAAAAATAAAATTATGAAAACTAAATTATTTTAATTATTATACATCTTATATACCTCCTTGTCTCCTGTTAAATGTAAATATATTATTATTTTTAATATTTCATAGATATAGATATAATTAATCCATTAAAAATGGGTTGATTTTTATTTATTATGTGAACCCAATGATGTGACTACATTAAACATTTTATTTTAGAAATAAATCATCTCATTCAAACTCAATTAATACATAATCAAAATTCCCTTCAAATATCCCATGAATTTCTCCATTACATTCCTATAAAGAATAAACATTAAATTATTGAATCAATTTTAATAGTTATATGAAAACCTCACTTATGTAGATCTATTTAACTATAAAAAAAATATCAATCACACATACACAAGATTTGTAAATGTAAATTAATTATTAAAAATAATAAAATATATCATTCCTATTTTTGAATAAAGAGATAAAATTAAAGATATCATTTTTAAATAAATGCACGTCTTCATCAATTGTTTTACGATGATCCAGTCTGATACTCCTATATCTGGTGCTAAAAGAACTGAAATCTAGAAGATTAGTGTCAGTCTTAATCAATGATTACATTGGTGTTGGGGGCCATATATGAGGAATAATAGTTCACATCATCATATGTAGTTTTTTAAGAACTAAGAGATGATCAAAAATAGTAATGGAAGAGGGAAAATTGTAGGTGTGCTAGAATTTGGGCCTCTAGGGTCGTGTTATCTTTGGGATAACAGGCTATGGAGCTTCAGGATTTTCAAGGAATATGAGTTATAGGTACATTGAACCATGTAAGGGACATCATGTCATGTATTCAATAGGTTAATGTACATTTGGTTATAAATGTGATGTAATGTGTTCCCTCTCGAAAAAGAAAAAGAAGTTTTTATTCCATTACAAAAGGTGGTTAATCCACTGAACATCAAAACAAATTATCAAGTCACTTAAATAGAAAATGTATTTATATTTTTATATATTTAGATTATTTGGAAAACAATAACATTAAAAACATAAATATTTTACTCCCACTGAATAATTTTCCCATTTTACAAAGAAATTATTGATCTGCAGAATGTGATAAAAAAATTCCCCATTAAAGTTATATACATGACACCCATAAAAAAATATCCCACATAACAATTCTCTTTAGATCCCATGTAAACCAAAATATTAGGGTGATCTCAAACACCCAATAATGGTAGAATACATTTGAAGATATCATAGAAAAATAAATCATGAGAAATATTTTAGAGTAATAAATAAATAAATCTACCATATTATTAATAAATTGGTCAGAAAATATATCCATCGATATCTTTCTAGTGTTAATAGTAATATATATATCAATAATTTCCTTCATAATGAGGAAATGTAAAATTTTAGACATATGACCATCTAGGACATTACTAGGAATATAATTAATAATATAATCCATACCATAGAGGCCTTGACTATGAAATTATCATTATATGGGAATCAATATAACAAAAAATACCCACTCCTGGTTTTATCGTGAGACTTACTCGATACAATAGAGGGATGTATTATTCCATTTTTATATGCAAATTAACTAACTCTAATAAATTCATCATATGATAAGGAAAGAATACACTATACAATTCATGATCAAACACACTATATAATAAATAACAATTTGTAAAGAGAAAATTAATTTTAAATTATTCCTCATTTATAATCAATCATCCAGTAAAAATCAATAATGATCTCTATAGAACTGAAATTTACACAAATTACAAATATTATATGGTTAAATAACATTCTAATCTTTCTCGATGAACTCCCTCGAATCCGAATTACGAATGTTGAGGAATTTCATCCATATAAATTAATGAGTATACAAATATGTTAATAATATTAATTATATATATTATACTAATGATAATAATGAACCTGGACATGAATGATAAAAATAATGAAAATTGGGATAAAAAGAGTGATTAATAAAATAATTACAAGGGCATCAGAATAATGAGAATAATACTTATATAATTAATTAAGGTATCAAACATAAATCAATATAGGGTAATAAGAGATAATTAATTCACCAAAAAATAGGCTTTGTAGTAAATGAATTCTTTTGGAAAATATAGATAAATAGAAATAGATATATTATTTTTTTCATAAATATTTTATATATTTTTTCAAAAACATAATTATAATTAACATATAAAAATAATTTCTTGATAAGTCAAGCATTCTTTTAAAAAATTTATCTATATTCTTTTTACAAAAATGGAATCCTAAAGAGATCATTAATTAAGTAATTTTCCTCATTATTTCTCTCACATTATAGGATTCATATTTCTTATTTATTGAGTTCTTATTTTAAGGAATATTTTTTGACATAAAGAGTGTCTGATCTTGTGTTTTGGGGAAAGTTTTGATGATCATTGTTTGATCAATCCTTTATAGGGTCTTATGGTGTTCTGGTTGTGGTTTCACTCTGATTTAGAAAATATTCCATTTGTGTGGTAGGTGGTTCAATGATTTTACATTATATTATGGGTTTTTATTTCTTGATTGTTTGTTTAAATGTGAACTATATATTATTTATGTGATTATATTTTTTTGGAAATGGTTTCTATTGTTTATATAACGCATGTTTGTTTTTGGATATAAATATATAACATTTCATGTAACATTATTTGCAAAAATTCCTTAAAATGTTTTATTCATCATGTGAAATATGATTTTAATGATATTTAATGGTAATATTGTGTTTAATTGTGTATTTGGATGGGGAAATGGTTTTTGTTGCTTCTTGGTTGAAACACCCCAAGCTGAGTAGTTCAGAGCATGTGAATTATTTTTTTACACTGTCATTATTACAAGGAATAAAATCCTGAGGGAAAAATAATTTTAGTAGTCATGGTAGGTTAGTTTATATAATCAATTACCATAATACATTTGGGAATAGAAATTCCCAACATGAAACATAATAAAATTTAATATGTAGTATCCTTTGTTGAGATGGTACATGAGTATGATATAATCTATAATAACAAATGTAGGATCTAATATATAAACATGATATTCTAAAATACAAGAGGGGGTGATTGTATACATTAAAAATCCTTAACAAAAATTTGCGTAACCAAAATTTACAATACCGCTATGTTCTATAATCTTGGTTGATTACGTAAATGTGATTCAGAAAAGGAAACTCAACAAAAGTTTTCACCAACTATGATTCTACCTTAAAGCATATAGAATCCTATAAAATCAGAGTACAAGTTTAATGAAGTATATGAAAGTTATACTTACCTCAACAACTAAAATACACAGTGGAAATCAAAATACTACAAGTAACAAGTAGTAACTCTTTTAAACCAAAGAGGAGGGTATCCAAAAACCATAGATAAAAGGTCCCTTAATTTTTAATTTCAAGAAAGTATGTCTTACCCAAACCCATGTTAGCCCTCAATACAAAGATCTCTATCTGTCTTTCTATCCCTGTATGTCCTCGATTTGTAAGGAAATTCGAACCTATGAATTCATTGCATGATGTCTCTAATTTCAAGGAAATCGAACCTCTGCACTAATCAAATCTACATGAAAAAATGTATGAACATGTAGTTCAAAACATTCTCCACGATACCTGAGAGTTTATAAGAGCCTCCATCTCTAGAAATCAATTCACCAACACTTTTTCAAAAGTCGAAGCTGATGTTCAAAAGTCTTGAAAAGTCTTGAGCTCCTTCATATGAGCTCTTATTTATAGGCACAGTTTCAACGGTCGGCTCCTTTCTCCAATGGTCATATTTTTCCTTGAATTTCAGAGGGACCTATACATGTGTCACTCAAAAGATGGTTAGTTGATAACTGAAATCACAACATCATTTTATAATAAAATGAGTGTAAGCATTACTAGAATCTGATATTCAGAATGTAAGGAATTGAATGTTCAGAGTCTAACCATGATTGGAGTCGGAGTCTACAATACCAGGATATTCAGATTCTCTTTTTTAGGAATTCAGAACCTGAATTCTATAGAATTCCGGAAACTGAATTTCAAGGAAATTCGGAATCTAGATTCATTAGAATTTGGAACCTGAACTTACAATATTCAGAGTCAGAGTTAATGGGAATTTGGAGTCAAAACTCATAAGAGTTCAGTGTCAGATGTTAGAAAACTCAGAGTCAGAACTTAGTGAAGTTCATATCTAGAATTCTTATTCATAATTTAGAGTCATAACTCAAAAGTTTTTGTATGCAGAATTCTGATTGAGAATTCGGAGTCAGAACTCAGAAGAGTTCGTAACCAGAATTCTTAAAATTCGTATCCTAAAACAGAATGCTTCATATCTATTTAATAATAAGATTCTGAGGATTTTTATTACAAACCGAATTTTATACATAGGAAAAAATATTGAAATTTGCAATAAAGTCTAGGTAGGGGTAAATTTCCTTGGGGAATGAAAATTTCTTTATAGATGTAAAATAAGGGGTAAAATGTGTTTTCCTTTAAATAAGGTATTTGTGATTTTCAAAACAAGAATGAATTGTAAATTCATTAGGATACCTTAATTACCCTCCATGTATGAAGGAGTGTAAAATTCATAAGGAAAATCTTAATGACTCAACAAACTTGAATGCAAAATTAATGATTTCTTCTTCAAAACCTAGAGAAATGAAACATATTAAGGGTTAGCTGGAATCCTTATTAAGGGAAACTAAAGAAGAATATATAATGAATAAATATAACTCAATTAACATGGAAAATATATTAAATTATAACACATTCAATTAAAATAACTAGATATAGAAAATTCAATTTGAAAAAGTAAGAAACTGATAAACAGGCCATTTAGTCATTGAATAAAAATGAACTTTATTCATAGATATGTTGATTAATAATATCATGGATGAATAATAATTGAAATATAATTTATGTAAATTCATATTTATTGGGTGTCATATATTAGTGTAACGTCCCTTCCCAAAATCCACTAAAATGGTTCTCCGAGCCGGTTCGCCATAAGGCCACAACCGCCCGTCCTCATACACTATAGGCCACTGAATAGCAGCGAGGGCCTAGGGTGTGATATTGTGGAGACCATGCAGTCATACTAGAGTAAGAAAATATTGGAAATAACTATGTATCAAACATAGTGTAATGTAAATAGAGTGAGGAAGCAATAAACAACTGAAATAGAAAAGTTGTAATAGTAAAATGTTGTAAAATCCCAAACAGCTATGTAATACAATACAACACTGGTCACCCACTGGGATTCCCTTAAAGATACTAGTACTTAATTACCTAAAAGTAAAAGTAAAGGGCTCAACTACTGACTCTGAGCCAACCTGTGTACCCGATCTCCAGATAATATCAAACTGCCACATCCCGATCAGAAGAACCACTCGAGTAGCTCTACTCAATCATTGAACACGGAGCCTTAGCACTATCCACGATGAATATATTTCTCAACTGAAAAAAGACATAATTTTTACATATACACAGAGGTGAACATGTAGGGGTGATAAATAATTGCAGCCGGGCACCCTGAAAATTAACATATAACTGTGTTGCTAAAAGTGTATGAAACAACAATGTGCGCATCCTATCGAGAACACAACAAAAGAAGTAAACCCAACATGAAACCACAGTCGAACTCAAGGTCTGTAATTCCTTTCAACTAGGTATGTGAGACCATGGTTGTCCATATGTATATTCGTACACATGTATAGTACCACACCTATACACATATACATAAATATGAATATTCATGATTAGGTGAATCAAATAATAAGAAACCACCACACTAATCGATCCGTGGGACCATAAGCCTGATCTCTTGGAAATCAGGTGCAAGGTCATTGAGCTGGACGTTGTGCCACTCCAGTTTTGTATCATTAAGTTGATCTCTGGGTCTGTAATCCAATCGACATGTACCTGCTTCATCCAACGCCGTAATTATATCTATGAGAAAACTAATAAAAATAATGTAACCCTCTATGAAATCACTCATGGTCTAACCCCATTGTTCAACAATCCATCAATAAAATAAACACTACCACCTAGCCAGCTCTAACGATCTTAACCCTATGGGAATAACATATCGTCAAATAAATTATGAACGACCTCCAGGTAGCTCTCACAGTCAATACCCCATTGGCCTCATGTATACAAAGACTCTATGAAGAATCACTCACAGTCAATTCCCCCTATAGTCTATTAACGTCAAACTACAGACTCTCTATGGAAGCACAAATTGTCAATTCCCTATATAGTCAGTAGTGATTAAGGACTCTCTGTTTAATCTCACACAATCAATTACCCTTATAGCCCAATGTGTTGAAAGACTCTATGCGGAAGCTCACATGGTCAATTAACCTTATATCCTGAATTGATATAAGACTCTCTAAAAAAGATCACATGGTAAATTCCCCTTGTATCCTGGTGTGCTCAGTGACTCTCCGAGGAAGATAACATAGTCAATTCCTCTTATAGTCTACTACAACAGGTTCTCGCTACCCTATGTAAGTCAACGAGCATAGAAATGCAATACGAAAAAAGTAATCCATAGGAACTACTTGGTTAATAGTCTACAATATATCAAAACATGTTAGATAATGCCACTCCATCCTAAAAATACTAAGAATGGAAAAAAGGAATCCTAACAGGAAATGCTAGACCAAATGGTAAAAATAATGAATCATGGGAAAACATATCCACTGAGAGGTAAATAACTGTATTTACAATAAAACAATCTCTATATAGGCACAGAAGGAAATGTTTTCATCCAAAAAACAAGAATGATGCCTTGCATCAGGCTCAAATCCACCAACTGGTAATCACCTCTGGTAAACACCACAGCAATAGCAAGTAAAGTTAGATATAAACAAATAGTGAGGGTGGGTCGAATGCCCATCCCAATAATACATACATAGCCCCATGGAATTACAAGTTTGGAATGGGTTATAAGTGACACTTGATCTCCATATCTACCAAAACCCGACGTAACAACTCATTTTCGGTCAAAAAACAAGCACTAGTTGGGTCCCTCATGTCAAACACTAAGGAAGCGTCATAGTCGGGATTCTCCAAGTAAACATGAGCAAAGGCATCCTACATGGGATCCTTAGCAAAGATAAAGGGAGGAATCCTACATGAGATCCTCAAAGGAATGAAAACATAGGCAATCCATAATATGGGTCCTATAAAAGGAAAAATAGGAGGGGGATCCTACATGGGTCTCCCTATGTCAGTACACAAGTAAATGCATCCCTCAGGTGATCCTTTAATGTTTCTGGTCTCACAGCCTCATAGGCCAAAATAGAACGACTATCAAGGGGATCATCCTCTAATGCATAAGTTATAGGAGATAGATCACAACTCATCTTCTATCAAATGGCACAACTATGTCTGTCCAAACACCCAACCTATCATCCATGCCAAGTCTCACTCTTAGGTGTCATCTGAACTTTGTAATTGGAGGAAGAAACCCTCCATTAATATTGAAACACCCAAAACAACATGTAGATGACCTATAAATGTTAGAAAGATTCCACCATTGAGATCTATGCAGAAAATGCTCAGAATTGACAACTAATAAGACCTATTCTGACTTCCGGGGCATAAGATACCACAAAATTACTAAGATGGGGAAGTACATGGCCAGAGCACATGGCCAGAACAGATTGGGCATGCTAGTGTAATAGTAAAGGGTGTGTACATTACTCTACATGTCGTGTAATGTTCTAAAAAATTCACCCCATGTATTGTTTCTGTAAAACACAAGCACATGTAACACTACATGGCGTGTACTCATAGTTCACAATGTGTACTCCTTAAAAATACTTATTCTATGTTTTATTTCACACATTCAGTCATACAGACACCATTACACGGTGTGTACTCAAAGTACAAGTCATGTACATAAAAAAACTCATCTTCCCCGAATGGTAAGAAAACAAAGTGTGTCCCTTGGAACACACACCGTGTATTCTGGGTTTTCTAACGGAAAATTCCTCAAAACGCCTGAAACGCCCGTTTTCACCCCTGAAACAACATATTAAGCCTTAAGAGGTGGAAAAAAAGAAATATATTTCTTTAAAGACATAAAAACATGTTTAAAGGGGGTCTATAGGGAAGACACAGATGTCCCTACCTTTGGGCAGAAACAGTTGATCCTTCGGATGATTTTATGGCTCCCTGTTGTCGCGCGCCGACTCAACGCGTCGAGAGCTTCGAATCAGTACCCATCGAGCCTCCCCACTCTCTATCTTTCAAAATATCCAAATCCCCCAAAATACACAGCCAATTAGGATAGCATATAGAGCATGTGCAAGAATTAGGAGGAAGGAAAAGAGTATAAAATAAATGGAAAGAAGAATATAAAAGGATGAAAAAGGGGCTCAGGCCGACCCCGTCGCCCGACATGAGTTTATTACTTCCCTAGACTATACTCCACATTCCAGACTCAACAACATAGAAAAAATCTCAATATGATTATTCATTTAAAATTTATCATGAAACAAACCTACATGAATAATTTAATATTTAATTTAATAATATTAAATATTAAATATTCTTCTAAAATTCGAACTGCTCATATTTCCACTGAACCCTTATCCTAGGGTAAACACCCTATTCTAGGACAAACTGAATTGTCAAGAAAAATTATCTGTGATCATATAGTAGGGGAAAATGACTAATTTACCCCGTTTGAGCATCCAATAGCAAAAAAATCAAATTTATCATGAAAAAAACAATCTGAAAAAACACGGGTTCTTACAAACTCTAACCATAAAACATCTCATCCACGAGAAGACCAGTAAATGGACCAGAATCCATGCTTCCAACACAAGAATCTTTACAACCATGCTATTTGGACACTCCAACGACCATCCTTATAGCATTAACAACCACTTCTTCCCAGAAGGCATTCAACATTGACCTATCTAGTACTCCTCACCATAGGAATACCCTTATCATCATCTTAAAAGAAAATCTGAGCCCAAAATCCCACTGAAAAATCAATGTAGTTTATCCTAAATACAGAAATACACCCTTAAAAGGCCAATGGTGCACTCCCCACCATATGGATTTCCATACACTGCTCCAAGAGCACAACCAGAATAGGTTCCCATCCTCAACATGAATGAACATTAAGAAATAAAAATGAGATCGATGTAGGGTCGAAGCTCTCTCAGATTACATAATAAGTATCAATATACTTCATGATCATCTCTTACATGAGTACACTATAATTTCACTGATGGAGTGTCCATATCCCTCCAATCCATGCTAAAAACCTACCAAAACCCAACCAGGATTCAAGAACGGGTCAACCATTTCACTGTAACCCAACATTACATAAAGTTATCTCTATAACATAGGGAAATTCCAAAACCACTTTTGAGGTCCCAACCCACGAAAAGTCTTAAATAAATAGTCATTGTCTCGTTCCCAGCCACTCACCGGTTTAGATTCCAATGATTCCACCCACAACAATAACATCAGAAACATTGGTCAACTAGGAAAGGCTCCCAAATAGTCCTGCCCACTGAAGCCAGCCATGAAAAAACAAGCCATGAAAAAGGCATTGGAAATCACGACCAACCATTCTCACAGAGGATTTCCTAGAACAAAACAGACATCGACCTATATGTGTTCGAGTGAAAACCAAGGGTCTCTAGGTCTTCCACCTTACCCTATAGAAAAATCCCCACAACTGGGTAACAAGGACTAACCGCGTAGCCCAAAAATGAAAAACCTCTCAAAAGACAGTAAATATCACCATGACCAACAAATTATAAACTGAATCCCAACCCAAAAGGGACCTAATCATCTCTGAGAATCCTCAGAAGGAACTACCCACTAGAGATCACAACCTAATAAGAATAGAAACAAAACTGACACTCATCAGGTATCCTTATACAGAAGTACCCCAAGGTGGTCCAGTTGAAATGATAATCCTTGGTATCAATCGACATCATACTCTGTGATTCGACTAGATAACCATAGAACTAAGAAACAACACCCAATAATGTGTTAAACAGAAATACATCACATGCCATATAGACCAATCGGGGACACTGCACCACCTGTGCATGAGGACTGAGTCGTCAACCTCACACTAATGCCTCAACGTAGATCTACATAACATGAAATTAGAGTAAAATAATGTGAAAAAAGACCCAAATGACATAGTAATCAGTAATAACACATACTAGCAGGCCTATATACTGTGATTCCTACGTGCCTATTATGATTCATGAGACAGCACTTGCCTTTGCCGGCCAGGAGTCTAAATCCCTCCCTAGAATCTTACTAATGACCAAGAGCTAGAGATACATAGTAAATAAAAGCACCAAATAACATGTGCATCGCTCAGGGTGGAAATCATAAAAAAATGTAACATCGCAAAATAAGAACAACAATCCAAAACCCAAGGAACCTGTACATCTTACCGAAACAAGTGTTCTCGATGCACCAACCCGATATCAATCACAGGTTCTAACACATTCCTAATACTCTTGTCTACCATATCCCAAATAGTAATGAATATGAATTAAAAATACTCTAATACCACTTTGTAACGTTCCGGATTGGAAGCCACTAAATTGGTGCTCCCAACCGGTTTTCCACAAGGACTCAAACGCATCTCCCCGTACAACAGAGGTTGCCGACTAATAGCGAGGGCCTAGCGTGTGAGAGTGGGGAGACTATGAAATCATACCAGAGTTAGAAAATATCATAAATTACTATGTATCAAAAACAGTGGTAATTAAATAGTGTGCGTAAGCCATACACAACTGAAATAGAACAACCTGTAATAGTAAAATGTTGTAAACGCCTAAAAATATATGCAATAAAATACAACACTAGTCACCCACCAGACTGACCATACAGATACAAGTACAAATGAAACTAAATTTAAATGTAAAGGGCTCAAATACTATCTACGAGAAAACCTGTGTACCCGGTCTCTAAACACTATCGAACTATAGCAGCCTGATCAGTAGAACCCCTCGACCTGCTCTACTGGATCAGGAAACACTGGTCCTTATACCAATCCACCATGCAACTCATTTTCATCCTAAAAATAGGTCATACGGTCTAAATTTACACTGAGGTGCACGTGCAGGGGTGATAAATAGACTCATTAGGGAACCCCGAAAATCAACCTATAACTATGATGCTAAAAGTGTATGCAACAAAAATGTGCTCTGCCTAGCTAGAACAGAACAAAAGAAGAAAGCCTAACATGAAACCATAGTCGAACACAGGGTCTGTAATCCCTGTCAATTGGGTAAGTTCCACCATGGATTTTCATAACTATATATGTACACATGTATAGTCCCATACCTATAATCATATACATAAATATAAATATTCGTGAATAGGTGGATCAAATCATAAGAAAACACATCAGTAGTCGATCCTTCGGATAGTATTCCAGATCTATTGGAAACCCTATGCAAGTTAATTGAGTTGGACATCATGCCACTCATTCCATGTATCATTAAGTCGATATCTGGGTCCATAATCCCATCGAAATGTACCTCATTTGGCCAAATCCATAATTATATATATGAGAAATCTTATCAAAATCAAGTAACCTGATGGGAAATCACTCATGTTCTAATCCCTTTGTTCAACAAGGCATCAATCAAATACACACGACCACCTGGGAAACTATCATGGTATGAACCCTATGAGTCTAACATTGCACAAAATAAATTATAAATGACCTCCAGGTAGCTCTCACTATTAATACCCCATTTGTATGATGTGTACAAAGAATCTCTGAGAAAGAACTCACAGTCAATTCCCCCTATAGAATTTTAACCATAATTTATAGACTCTCTGAGGAAGAACTCACAGTCAATTCCCCTTTATAGTCAAAAGTTGTTAAGGAATCTCTAAGGAAGCTCATACAGTCAATTACCTTTATAGACCAAAGTACTCAAAGTATCTCTGAGGAAGATCACATGGTCAATTCCCTTTATAGCCTAATGTGATCTAAGACTCTCTCAGGAATCTCACAGGGTAAATTCCACTTATAGCCCAAAGTGCTCAAGGACTCTCTCAAGAAGCTCACATTGCCAATTATCCTTATAGTCTACTACACCAGGTTCTCACAACCCTGGGTAAGTCAACGAGCATAGCAACACAATACGACCAATGTAAACCTCAAGAACAACATGAATTATAGTATACAACATATCAAAATGTGTCAGATAAAGCCACTCTATCATATCAATACTATGCATGGAAACAAGGAACCCATACAAGAAAAGCTAGACCAAACGGTAAAAATCATGAAACTTGGGAAACACTTCCACAACAAGGTAAATAACCTTATTTACAATCTAACCACCTCTACTCAGGAACACAATGAAATTGTGGAATGCAAACAACAATAAAGACACCTCATGTCAGGCACCGAAGCCAACAACATGGAACCACCTATGTTAAACACTACAATAATTGCAAACCAAGTCATATATAAACAAACAGTAAGGGTGGACCGATTGCCCATCCCAAAAATACATCCAAAGCCCCATGTAATTGCCAGTTTTGAAAGGATTCTAGGTGACTCCTGATCACCATATCTACCCAAACACAGCATAACAACTCAGGGTCAGTCAAACAATGGTCACCCGCTGGGTCCCTCAAGTCAAACACGGAGGATGCATCATACTCGGGATTCTCCAGGTAGACACAAGAGAATGTATCCTACATAGTATCCTTAGCGAAGAGAAAGAGTGGAATCCTACATGGGATCCTCAAAGGAATCAAATAATAGGCTGTCCATACATGGGTCCTATCAATGTAAAATCAACAGATTGATCCAACAAGAGACTCCCTAGGTCAGCACACAAGTAAAGGAATCCCTCAGGGGATCCTCAGATGTATCTGGTCTCACAGCCTCATAGGCTAGCAGGGAACGTCTCACAAGAGGATATTTCTATAAATAATAGTTTATGGGAGATATCTCATAGCTCATCCATTATTAATGGTATCAACTATGTTGGTCCAAACTCCTAACCTATCATCCACACCAACTCTCACTCTTAGGTGTCAACTGAACATGGTAATTGGAGGAAGAACCCATCCATTTATATAGATACCCCAAAAATACCATTTATATGACTTCTAAATGTCACTATGATTCTACAATTGAAATCTACGTGAAACAATTCTTAGAATTGACTACTAACATGCCCAATTCTGACTTCTGGGGCATAAGATTTACCAAAACAACTAAGATAGGGAAGTGCATGGCCATATCACATAGCTAGAACACATTGGGCCTGCTTGTGTAAAAGTACATGGTGTGTAAATTAATGTACATAGAGTGTAATATTCAAAAAAAGAACCACGTGTGTGTTTTCACAGAAACACATGCCCTTGTACCACTACATTGAATGTACTCATAATACACGACGTGTACTCCTTAAAACCCCTTATTCTGTGTTTTATTTCACACAGTCGGTCACACGGCCACCACTACACGACGTGTATTCATATTAAATGACATGTACTTAATAAAACATTGTCTTCCCTAAATGGGAATAACACATAGCGTGTTCCGCTTGAACACACGCCGTGTTTTATGGGTTTTCTGATGGGAAATCCCTCCAAATGCCCGAAACGCCCATTTTCGCCCGTGAAATAACATATCTGGACATGAGAGACCACAAGAAAGTAGTATAAGGAATTAAATAAATAAAAAAGTTTAAGGGGATCCAGGGTAGAAACATAAATGTCCCATCATTCGGGTGGAAACTTCTGAAGCTCTAGTTGATTTCATGGCTTCTGGTTGTCGCACACCCGGCTCAGCACGTTGAGATCTTCAAATCGGTACCCCTCTCGCATCCCAACTCTCTATCTTTCTAAATATCCAAATCCCACCAAAATAAAATTCTAATGAGGTGCATATATAGAGAATTCCCAATAATTAAGATGATGGAAAAGAGAAGAAAATAAAAGGAATGATGAAAGGAAAAGGACAAAAAAGGGTCATGGGCCGACCCTAGAACCCGACATGAGTTTATGCCTTCCCTATGCTAAAATCCCCATTCAAGAATCAATGTAACAGACAGAATCTCAATATGATTATCCTTTAAAATTTATTTCCATATGAACCTACATGAATAATTTAATATTTAATTAAATAATATTAAACATTAAATATTCCTTTAAATTTTGGACAGCTCAGATTTCCACAAAACTCTAATCCTAAGGCAAACACAGTATTCCGGGACCAACGGAGTGTCACAAAAATTAACTGAGATAATCTAATAGGGTATAATGACAATTTTACCACTCATGATCATCCAAAAAAAATAAACTTTCTTCTCAAAACAACAGTCCAGAAAAACACGAGTTCTTATAATTAAGCACATGAGTACATATACTCTCAAGATCCATCATGTATATTGATTAAAACTACGGGTAGAAACCTATTTAATTTGGCCAACCAAATCATCTCATGAAAAAATTTTGATGCATTGATGAGATATGTAGAGTCCGAGATCCACGAATAATTTCATGTCCAACACATTCCTTATGTTGAATAATGAATTTTTTCAATATGAAATATTCCTTATCAAATATCTATATTGAATAACAGATACATATTTTTAAAAAATTACATAGTTAATATAATAAGTGTCAATGTAAACACAAAGTGAAAATTAAATATGTTTTTGGTAAAAATTATATCCATAATATATATTATATATATTATATGAAATTTAAAATGAGAAATGATTAAAAAATTATGATAGATTGTAATGATTATCATTAATAACATTCTTGATGAGAATAATCATTAAACATTACAAAGTGTCCCATACCACATTGAACCATTTGAAAAAGAATATCCAAAATGTATGATGTTAAATGAAACATATAATATCTTGAGAATAAAAGGATTTATGATTTAACATGAATAAGGAAGTATATACAACAAATATAGGTTAATGGGCTCATAATTATAAATAATACTAAATAGAATGTAATTTATGAAGAAATTACCTTTCCTTAACCATTACTATGTTGTGTGGTCATTATCAAATTTTATAGTGGTTTAAAATATTTTAATAACTTATACTCTAAAAATACTCATGTTTATCATCTCATATAATAATTCCTTATAATATTTTATTTCCTGTTTATTTACACACATTCAATAACATCACTATTTTAGATGTTAATTGACTAGTTTTCTTGAGTATGTTTTAAAATTTAACATGTTATCATAATTAATCAGATCATTTTTTTTCAATTACATAATTAAAAAAATACCATATATAATCAATATATATGTATTTATTTCATTTCATTATATTTGGAGATTAGAAATGCTGCTCATAGAAATGTTAGGTCGTACATATGGTTGAACACCACATCTATTTCATTGTTGTATTAAAAGAATAAAAACTAAATGATACCTATGTATATTACTATTATATAATAATTCAAATGTAATATATGTTACATATTTTTATTAAAACCATCCATAATATGTTCCACATATGGTAAGAATGAGTCATATCTCTTGGAGGGGAGTAGTTCACAATTCCTCAAACAAAATTATCGTATTTTCAAATGATGGAAACAAAAATGATACAATAAATATAAAAATTATAAAAGAATAAATAAATTATATATATAATATATAAAATATATTAACTGAAATTCGATCATAATGACAATATAGATAGATTATAAGGGAAAAATGAACAATGATCGTTTCACGAGGTAGTAGTTCACCTTACACTGAAACAATATGATCAATACCCATTAGATTGGAGTGTATGTAAGTGTAGGTAAAATACATAGAAAAAAACAACATAGTATAAATAGGATACTGATTTTTTTAAACAATAATATAATAATAAGTTTATAGTGAGTGGAGAATGGTTACGAATCTAAAAAGCTTGAGAGAAGTTGTTACCTCCTAACAGGGTAACATCTTTTGGTTTATAGAAATGGACTCCATGAAAAAATATCTTGCCTAATTGGGGATTATTAGTAGTTGGGAGGGAATTTATGAGATTATTTTTTAAGATATTGGGTGAACTCATGTTTAATGGGAGGTGTGAACAAGGGGGAGAGGTGGTGGCCTTTTATAGGGAATGAAAAGGACTCACTTGGAATTTTGGAAAATTAGTTTGGTGTATAGATTTTCATAACGAAAACAATTATTTATAAACCAAAATAAATGAATAGTGGATGTTTTATGGCCGTAATATAATCATTTAATAGGTATTGAACAAGTTTTTTTGGCCATTTGGGCATATAAGTTAATTGTGTAGTCCTCATTTTTCCGTTAATAAATGAAAATAATTTTAATCACATTCACAAATAATTTTGGTCAAAATTTATTTTTATATCATTAAAATGTAAATATAATCTCTTCCCATTTTTAAAATTCTATTCAAAGAAGTGGGAAAATTAATATATATGTTAATTTCATAGATGGGATGAAATAACCGATTTTTAAAAGTAGAAAAAGTTTTTAATGATTATTATGTATTTATATTCAATTTCAACTTTAAATTGATTATAATGACAATGATTTTATAAATAGATTTATAATTTATCTAATGTGGTACTAAAAATAATTCTATATGTAATTTAACCATAATAATTATTTAAATGGAAATGCAATTTTTAAATAAAGTGCAGTAGTATTCACTAGTTGTCAAAAAAGTAGTTTCTATGAAAAATACCAATATTTCAACCTAATATAATTTTTACATTATTTATTTGAAAACCCTTTTTCTTTTATTGAATTAAATTTTTTAATTTTTAAAAAATCCATTTTTATATAGGATTCTAATTAAAATCTGTAAAAATATATTTATGAAAATATGGAATTTTATGTGTAATATTGGGTTTTCTCTTACCTTATTCATATCAAACCAAGTGAAATATTACCAAAAATATAATATTTAATATGTAATATATTTATTACATTAATATAACTCACTAATTTAAATTAATTTAGTTTATTATGGTAGAATAACATTGTGATCATAAAAATTGTTTTCTTTAAAAATATACCCATTATATTCAGTTTGTCCTTATACTCATTTATAAATAATTTGTAACCAATAAATTAGTTATATAAAATATATATTTTAATTACTTTTTTAATAATATTCATAATGGGTGGTTTATATATTATTATATTAAATAATAATATTCTAATAATATATTATTGTTCAGTAAAACTCGGTCTTATGTGTAACATAAGACATTGATGAAGGACTCTCTAGATTTTAATATATCCTAACACTATGTTCTGAAAATTAAAAATAAAATAAAATATAAAATAACTTTTTAAAATAGTGAATATATTTTAATTTATCATGGTATTATATCTGATTATGAACTTGCTGTTGAGTGTCATTCATTTTATTGAATAGAAGGTTCTTATTTTTATTTTATTGGCATGTTACATTCTACCCGCCTTAATTAAATTGTGTCATATTAATTTAAACATGATCTTGGTAATGAGGGGATTAATATTTAATGATAAACTATTTTTTATAAATCCAAATTTTAAATAGATTAAAAACAAATATTGTTAATAAAAGATAAAGAGAGTAAAATGGTTATTTAACTAGGTTCCCTTATAAGAGAATATAGGTGGAAATGGATACATTAATACTGAGGAAAAATATAACAATCATGTTATGATGGAGTGTGTGAAAGACATGGTTAGGAAGAGGATAACACTTAGAATGCCATAATTCCATAATGATCTAAGGGTCCATTTGATTCATTGGAAATGAATATACAAGGACATCATTTTTTATTCAAAACATTTTTTATAGAGATAATAAATTCATTAAATCACTTTAAAAATAAGTATATATATGTTCCTATTCTATAAAAAATATATTATCCATTGCTTATTTCTTTAATTATATTAATATTTTTTCTACTAAAGATTATTCGTACAGTTTAGTAATATAGTAACTTCTAAAATATCGTTAAATGGTCAACAATTTCATAAATGGTTAATTTTTCCAAAATTTCATGATCTCTTACTTAATAAATATGTTCACTAAATTTCAAAAATTAACATATCATTATCCATTAGTCAACACGAATCATCTCTAAATATTCACATTCAAAACATGTGAATTAATACTCTATGTAACTTCTTCAAATATGGTAATAACTTTAATTATCTAGAAACCTATTAGAAACATGAATTCTTCATTATTTCTTATGTAAGAAACATGTTATTCGATATATTCCTTAAATTCAAAAGTGTTGTAAAATACATCAATGATAAAATTGACCACATGTCCAAAACTCATTATATAGTTCCATTATAGTCAAATAATATCCAAAAAACCATTTCTTCATCATTATCTTAACACTAAGAACATATTATGTGCATAATTTTCCAAAATAATTTTTTTCTCAAATGATTACCTTCATACTGATCATAATTAATGGTACTATTTAGAAAATGATTTTTAATCCTTATTGAAAAATTACTTCATTACAATCCTCATATATTCTATATTTCTTATAACTACTAAATCTCTAAAATAACATAAAATTTCAAAATTATTGAATAGTAATTTTAATAGTTGTTGTTTTTCTATATTAGTAGAATAAATTTACCATTATACAATAACATATTTTGGGATATATTCATTGATTCATGTGAAATTTATTTTCATATTATCGCATCTCGTTGCATTGGACAAATTATATAATGGAATATTCTTTATTTCTCAAACAATCACTAACATGATGTACTTTTTCTCCACACTTATAAAAAAATAACATTACCAACAAGTATTTACCTGACTACTTCTATAATTATAACATATTGGAAAATAATTATTTCTCCCTGTCTCCATCGACACATTCTCTTTTTTATGGTCTTCAAATTCCCTCTTATTATATTTTTTTCTTTAAAAACATAGGAATTGTGGAATTTCTTACCCATCTCATTGACACTATGTACTATGTCCTCATTTGATGAGAATACTTGGGAGATTATTGCCCCATGGAATTTTGGAATATGACCATAAAATATTTTATCATTTTTAATCTTTGGATGATGAAAATTTGGGGAGTTATCATTATATATACTAGGAATCATTATAAACAATAGAATATACAGGATTAGGTCAAAAAATTATAAACATTCTATAACTCTATGTATATTGTAGAATAGTACATAAATAAATTCATCATAAATAATAGAATGGTAAACATTGGTTACTTTGGGGAATGATTTACTTATAAATAAATGTTAATGTTATTAAATAAAAATGTGAATTATCCTTGGAATATCTCTTAGGATATTAAATATGGGTTCTTAGAAGAGCTTATTGACATGTTCCAGGTTACTGTATGACAGGACTCGAACACCATAATAGAGTTATTACTCCTTGGTACATCTGTGCCATCACTACGTCCAATTGTATTATCCAGACATGGATGTATTTCTATTAATAACCACACAATCTATACATTACCAAAATTTTTGGAAGTACATGTACACATATCTTCAATGTATATCTTAGGGTTGTTCTCCCTAATCAATGAATTATAAATCTATTTTCCATTGTTATTGCATTTCTTCCTTTGATAACAAATGTAATTCTTTAACCCTAGATTCCTAGAGGAGATGTATTATTTTATGAAAATGGCATGAATAATTGAAGTTAAATACCAACTAACTGATAAATTTAGTAGTCTTGGAAATCAATATTACACATGTCATTCTAATAAGTTGATAATGATAATTCAATAAGGTATGGTAAGAAACTGATAAACATTCCATTTAATAAACGTACAAAAATGAAATATATACAATGATATGTTGATACAAAATACCATTGATGAATAATAACTAAAATATCTATGAATGAAATGATTAATTATTAGACGTCATGTATTAGGCACATGGGGACTTATACTGTCAAGATATATCATTGGATGGTTTAAAAATATATGTAGAACCATGTTTAATTTGTACGACATAATCATCCTATTAGAACCTATTGATGCATCATAGAGATATATAATATCCAACCTCCATGAATAATTGAATTTTAAAATCATTACTCATATCTAATAATTAATATAATCAATAGAAAAAATTCCTTGTCAAATATATGTATTGAATAAAAGATATTGATTCATCATTAATTCCAAAGTAAATAAAATAACTATAAAATCAAACACCATATATCAAATGATATATAGTTCATGAAATAATAATATGCATCATATAAAAAAATTATTTTTAATGAAATTGGAAATAAAAAAATTTTAAAAATGCAAGTGGGATTTCAAGGATTGTCATTAAGAACATTCTTGATGAAAATAATCTGTAAACATTCAAATATTTCACATAACACTATGAAATATTTGAATAATAATATTAATAATATATGAAATTAAATTAAACATATAACTTCATGAGAATATATTGATTCATGATAAAAAATTATAAAGGAATCATATACAATATATAAAAGAGGATTGTCTCATAATAAAAAATAATTCTTAAGGGAGTGTAGTTTTTGATTAAATTCTCTTACCATAACATTTATATTGTTATGTGGTATTTATCCTTTTGTATACAGGATTAAAATATATTAATAACTTATAAAAAATCCATACACCTTTTTATAATGTCATATATTAATTTAATATTATATTTAATTACCCATTTGTTAATAATCATTCATTAATTTCACTATTACGGGATTTAATTTCCTAGTTAGATTGAGTATGTTTTAACTTGTTATGTATTGTTATAATTAATTAGATCCTAGTTTCATCATCAACAGAATGTAAACCATGCATTTATTAAGATATATATTTATTATATATGTATTTATAACAGTCCTTGGTATTTGTATATCGTAATTGAAGGGCACCGTTCATTGAGACGATAGGCATTTGTATGCATGAACGATACATCCATTTCATTTTTTTATTAAATGAATGATAAATTCATATTAAATATTTATATTATACTTATATACAAATATATATGCTATATATTTTACTTAATTTTATTAAAATAATAATCTAAATGTTCAATTCATGGTATGGACAATTTATATCGTTTTAATGGGGTGATAGTCCACACTTCATCAAAAAAAAATATCGTATTTAGACAAGATGGAAAGAATTAAGTTATCTTCTAAATTAAAATAACATAAGAATAAAGTCAATAAAAACATAATATATATATATATATTATCACAATAGACACTATGATAATTTGTAGGGGAAAAATGAGTAGTAATCGTTTGGTGAGCCAATAGTTCATTGTACATTGATACAGGATGTTCGTTATGCATTTGGTGGAGGTGTGTGTGTGTGTTGGTAAAACACGTAGCATAAAAACAACTTATTATATTTATGATACTTTTTAATTTATTAATATTTAAATAATTGTATATAGAGTGGGGAATGGAATTGGAACTAAAAACATTGATAAAAGATGTTTCAACTTAATTATGTAACTTATATTGTTTTATACCAAAGGCTTCCTTGGAAATAATTATGAAAAAATAGAGGTTTCTAGGTCTTGGGGTTGGATTTTTGGACACTATATGGTAAGATTTGTTCCAGTCTAAATTTTCATGGATGTTGTGAAGAAGGGGGAGATGTGGTGCCCTTTTATAGGGATGGAAAAGGACTAACTCAAAATAATTGGAAACAAGTTTGGTGTAAAAATGGTGCTATATAAAAAAATTAATCAACAACCAAAATGACTCACAACTAGAATTTATTTTTTCGATATATGGATATAAAATGGGTATTATACTAGTGTCTAGGTCATTTGGGTCCTTAAGTTAATGTTTTAGTCTTTAATTTGTCTTTAATCACCGTAATTAATTTTAATCACCACCACAAATAATTTTCATGGAAAAATATATATATGTCAGTATAATCTAAATATAATTATTATTAAAATGTTTTATGACCATTTTTAGTTATTCAATTCACCAAAGTGAGAAATTTATGATTACTGCTAATCCTATTGACGTGATGAAATATCCAGTTATTAATGTAGAAAATTGTTAAAAATTTTGTTATGTTATTATTTTAAATTAAAATTATAAATTTAATTTGTTGAACTAACTTTTATAAATAGATGTATAATTTATCAAATTTTCTCTTTAAACACATTTTATATATAATAAAACATTATTTATTATTGAAATTAAATTGTAGTTTTCAAATATAATGCATTATTTTTCCCTATTTATCAAAAAATTATGTCTATTAGAAAATTATTAAAAATTTCACCATTATTTAATTATGAAAATATGAATTAAAAAATTATATATTTTTTCATAATAAATATATAATTTTTAAAAATAAATATTTATAATAGGTGTTCCATTACAATTCATAAAAACATCATTTATAACCATATAGTATTTTTGGTGTAATTTTTTGTTTGTTATTTTCTTATACAAATTGAAAAAATTAATTAATATCAAAAATATTATATTTACTATATGATACATTTTTTATATTAATATTAATCAAATATTTATAATTAATATAATTTATTTCATTAAAACAACACAGTGGGCATTAAAAAAAAATTCTCTGAAAATATTCAATTTATATTTAGTTGTTCCTTATACTCATTTATATATAATTTTTAACCGATGATTTTTTTATATGAACTATATATTTTCATTCATTATTTAATAATATTCAATACATCATGCTTATATCTATTTATATTAAATATTATAATTTTAACAATACATTATTTTTCAGAAACAAGGTCTTGCATGTAACGTAGGCCATCAAAGAAGGTTTCCCTTGAGTATAACGTACAATAACACATTTTTTCAAGAATTAAAAAAAATTAAATATAAAAAATATATTTAAAATAAAAAATATATTTTAATGTACCATGGTTTTATATCCTATTATGAACATGGTGTCATCTGTCATGCTAGATATCATGTATATGGTTTATACCTTATAATTTTGGGTTTTTACATTGGATTCACTATAGTGCACCATAAATGGGTTTTTCAATTGTTATAATGATGATAGAACATGATAATTGTTTTTATGGGATTATGAATTTGAAAGCTGGTTTACCTGAGTAAATGGAATGTTTTTATATGTTATCTTCTTGTTTTTATTTCTATACGGGGTTCATGAATTCTGAATGTGGTGTGAAGTGCACTTCCAAATGGATATGGTGTGGCTCTAAAAATTAAATGTGTTTTTGTTTATGGAAATTGATGTTTTCCATGTAGACTTTTATCATTGGATCAATGATGAAATGTGAATGTGGTGGTTCCCTTGTTTGTATATGATTCTTGGAATTTTTAATATGAAATTGTTGTTTTATATTATATATGTAATATAATTTTAGAACAATGAGATTTTTGGGTATCTGGGTGGGAACTCCAGAATTGACATGCTAGATGACATAGATGTATAAAATCCTAGATTCATATAGCAAGATATACCATTCAAAAACGAACTAAACTTATAATTTTTTTAGAGACCACTAGACTGTGGGATGTGTTCCCATATAGTGGTTCATTCATGAGAATGATGTTGGTTTTCTCTTAGGATAAGGTAACCAATATACATTATGATGTGATCCCTACTAATGTATCGTGAATGAGAATTTCATTGGTAATTGAGTTAGAGAATTTTAATCACCATAGTATGAAGTTCCTAGAGTCCCAATTTTTGTAGTTACTTATAATGATTTTTTCACGGCGATCTATTATGACATTATTCTTATGTGATATGGTGCTGACCATCTATATATGGTAACCTTGTGCATAATTTTATTTCATGTATGGGTTTTTTAGAAAATGGTTTATCATATGATGTATTTCATGGGAATTTTTCTTGTAATAATTTTTTCATGGAAATAATTCAAATATTCTTGTCGAAATGTGCAGGTTTATTTGTATTATAATGATATAGAATGGAATATATTCTTTTTTATTTCATCCTACAGTGATTTAGATCACACTTTGTATACACCATTGGGTATATGTAGAATATCTTATGAATGACCCAGGTAAAAGAATGATTTGTTATGGTTGGGATGTTGGATCTAGTGTCATGTGTTCCACTTATTGTTGGTGTTGATGGTGGAGTCTAGTGGTTGTTTTCCCTCTTATATTATGGAAGTTTATTGGGATGTTGTTTTTAACATCTTGAACTAGCATACCAATGAACCATTAGTTGGACCGGTGGGTCACATGGACCAATGCTGATCTCCTCGTATGATGGAGGGTACCGACATGCACCGGCGTCTCATGTGGTGATATTGAAGATACTATAACCTCTTATCAGAGTTGAAAAATTTTATTATTATATAATACACATATGAAGACATCTGAAGTTGTATTTATATATATAATGAAAGTAGTGTAAAACAAAAAATATCAATTTAGTAAGAGAGTGGGAAGCAACCGTTTATATAATATATGTTATTTTTTGAAAGATAATCCAAAATAGTAAAAGTACAAAATTCCATAAAATGAAAGAAAAATATTGTACTAATGTATGGAAAATAACATAAATTCAAAAAGGTGACCTCCACAATAATCCTAAGATACAGCTTAGTGTGTTTATCCTAACTCCAAGGGATAAACACCCAACAATATGAATAGTCCAAGGCCCTTCAAACAATAATGTCTACTTAGGTACCCCAGTGTAATGGTGTCATGCCTATTGTATGAGATATAAATTTCAGTAGGATTGGTTAACCATTTAATAGCCTATTCCAAACAATGATTAATAAAAAAATAGTGTTCATGTTTAGATAAGTAATAAAATAATTGAGTAAGTAAATGACAACACATACATGTTTCAATGGGACACTCGATGGAGGTACTGTATTCGAATCATACCTAGAATATGCCATATTTACAACTACATAAATACATATATATATAGTTATATATTACTTCCTCTCATAGGACCCAAGACAACACCAACGCTAAATAGCTGTATACCTGTGATATTATTACTTGTTGAACTGGGATGTTGTTCATAGACATCCCATCATTAGGGGAAGCTCTCATGCTCTCACCCATGGATAAACATATAATATGTTTTGGTCATCCTACTCAAAGGCTGTCATGGTCCTTTTATAATAAACATGTATCCTCACAAGGTCTTCCAACTCAAGGTCTCACAGTTCTTTGATAATCAAAATGGTAGCTCACATTACAGTCCTACTAAATTCTCTCACATTATATTATAAATATACATGTAATATCACATAGTCTTCCTCCCCATGGAATCTCATGGTCCCTTTGGATTCCCAAGCCTATGAAAGTAATAATCAATTTTAATTTATGGAATGATTCAATAAACATTCCATGCACTTATTTACCCGTTCCATTTATAATAATTGTAATAATTATAATAAAATGAATAATAAAGTACATGTTATGAATTTAGATTACAATGATATATTCATAATCTAATAAAAGATGAAATTACATGAAAAAAAACAACTAAGGCATAACCACTTATGAATTTAAAATTTACATATTTTATCCATTTTAATCCATTTCAAAGGAAATAATATAATCCATTGATCCATCCTCTATAGGGCCATCTGAACAAAATTTCAAAAAATGTGAAAATTGTTTCAAAATATTCATATTCAAAGGAAGGTGACATGGTAATTTTAATTAAAGTATTTAAATTTCTCATATAAGTTATCCATATCAGTTTCATTCTCCTTAACCAATTCAAGAACTAATTTATTACATGGAATTTCCTTTTACAAAGTCAAATGGTAAATGATAAAGGAAAATTCCATGAAAAAAAATCCATTTCCCACATGGGATATTCCACATCTAGAGGGACAATACAACCATGGGTTGTCTTGGTTTTCTTGAAACACACATGAGTCAAGGGCACAATAATTTAAATGATGTACCAATCTGTTTATGAAAAATAAAGATGTCCTAATCATGAAATTTATCAATTATAGCTTCAAAGCTTAAAAATTAGCAATGAAAAAATCCATGAAAAAAAGTATACAATATAATTTTCAACGTGAAGGAACCAAACCTTCATTTGAGGGGTTTTATTATAAAATCGTGGAATTTTTTATCAAACTTTTATTTATTAAATTTAACATTTCAATAAAGAAACATACTTATTTCACCTCTAAGGATCATTTATCTAAATTCCACACAAAAGTAATTAAAAACTATAGATGATGCAATTACAAATAAGGTAATGTATTCTTTAAAAATAAAGGGAAAATAAATGGATCCTAAGTAAAGAAGTAGAAACATTTTATTTTGAAAATTTGGTTTTAAGGGACAATCACCCGAAGCTACTCTTATCCACATCGATCATATACACCTTCACATATATATAATGAGATATTTCCCCTGTGAACACATTTTCATCACCAAGAACACTTGAAAAGGGTATCTATACATACATTTTTTTTATACATACACCTGTCTCTACTCACATAGGTATGCATTTTCTAATTGTGTATAAGCCCAACAAGTGCTATACACCTATATTCACTATCATCGATGATTATAAATATATCCAGTGAAAAAACAAATAAATATTTCTACTGATTCATACATGGTGATTCTACTTTGTCTCTAGAAACTCAAAAACAAATTGAAAGGTCCATCACACTATAGATAAAATTTGAGAACCTCTATAAAAACCTATCATGGGAGTAACCATGAAGATGGTGTGAACCCTTACTTCAAATGGTGAATGATTACCGAATCAAAAAAATATTTTTCTCCTTTAGTGGAGGCTGTCTAAAAATAGAAGAATACATCTTGATGTACCATTCACATTCTCTAAAATAGAAATAAATCCCAAAATAGTTTATCTCCAAACACTGGGGTTTCATAAGAACATCATCGAGCACCAAAAGAGTAGAAAACTTCCAACGTGATGGATGAGAATGGAGTATAAGTGACTACCATAGAGATTTCATTAGGAATCACGAAGAAATTGGAAGATTCGATGATTAAAGGAGGATCTGAAAGTGGGGGTTGTGTCACACAACCAAGGGGAATCCCAGGGTGTGATGTATTATGAAAATAGAATGGGATAAGGGTTATTATGATTTTAGTTTTGTTTTAATTTGATTTTAATTACATTAATTTAAATATTTTAAAATTGGTCACCATGTGTGGTTTGGGTCGCATGGTTTATAAATAGTGTTCCAACTATGTGAACCTTTACATGGCACCTGGAGAAACCCCCATGAGAGATTTTCACTGTTTGGAAACATGTTCCAACCCTGTGGTGAATAGTGTTCAAGTAATACCTCTACCTCTATGAATTTAGTTTAGGAGAATGGTTTGTAAAATAATGTGCTGCCTATGTGACAATGTTCTTCCACCTGTAAAAAGCATCACAATTTCCTACTATAATCTGAATGGTTTTGTATAAACTATATTCCCTTTTAGGCCCTTAGAAACATAGTTTTCCCAGCCCAGTGATCCCAACACTCTTCAAGACACCCTTTAATATTAATGGACCATTAACAATGTCCAAAAACCACAATGATTAGTTCCAACTATTGAAACTACATTTAGAAGATCGATTATAAATTTAGACAGCCAATTAAATGAAAAGGATAGAGAATGTTTCATTTTCAAATGGTTCAAAACATGGAATGTCACAACTTTCCCAATTTAGAACATCTCTTTCCCGAGAAGCCTACATAATAAATTTGTACATCACATGATATAAAATGATAATAAACTACATTCAAGTGGTCACACTATTTTTCCATACACCCAATGATCACCCAATCATTCATTTATGAATGTGATTCTTAAGACATTAAAACTCTAACTATGACTCATTTTTTCAACCGAATCAACAAGAATACTCTTGCCCATGTTCATTAAGGTAGATACATGATCAAGTAATTGCCTCCTTAATAAACTGGCCTACGGTACTTCCCACCATAGGATTTATTATTTAATGAAGTGCCCAGATCAGTGTGAATCACTGAGAGGGGGAGGGGGTGAATCAGTGATCCCTTAAAACTTTTTTACTAATTGATTCTTATCAATTAAACCTCTATGGCTGGTTAAAGCCTCTATCCACTCGTCTTGTATCTCTCAACCTTTCCCGAATGATGCAGTAATGAAAAGGCACAGGACACAAGGATTTACAAGGTTCGGCACCAAAGGCCTACATCCTTTCCATGCTCTCCCAGCATGGATTCTCCCATTATAACTTGTTAGAATTACAATGGTCGATACAGAGTCCCACTGTATCTCTCCTGAGTCCCACAGGAGGGTCTTTATACTGCGTCCCACAGTGTTACCAGAGTCCCACTGGCCTGCTCCAGAATCCCACTGAAGACTTCTTCTCCCTGAGTCCCACAGGGTCTTCTCTTGGCTCCTCGAGTCACACAAGTAGCTCTTCTTCTTGTTCAGCTCTTCAAGTATCTTCAGCAGTCTGGGATAAAGGCTGCTGGCCTTGCTCTGTACCTCTGATCACTTATGATGATCAGGTTCTTCTCAATCACTGAATACTCAGACAACTGATGTCTTCAACTTCAGTCTGGTCCAGTCTCACTTCAAAACAACTTCATGCACTGAGTGCATGGCAGCTCTTCATCTTCATGCACTGATAGCATGGCCTTCTCAATTCTTCAAGAACCTCCTGGTCTTGGACAACTCAAATGCACACCACTGATTTAGCACTGTTCACGTGTGCACGTGCATGCATGCATTCATGCACTCCCCTTCTTCTTCTCGGTGCAATAAATCCACAAAGGGTGTAGTATCTTTAAGCACACACCAACTTCTCACTTCTTCACACACTTTATTCAATTTTGATTACACACATAAATGTGTGTTCTACTTTAGTGTGGGTCACTCCTTATTTCTTCTAAGTGTATACAAACTTCTTAGTGCAGACACTTAGGTTCGGCCAACTTGTTTCTTGTTTTCACACACACACTCAAGGTGTGTTCTTCAATTTTCTTACACAAGGTTCTCCACTTTTCACACAACTAGGTGTGGTCTTTGGCCTTATTCACTTACACACACTTGGCTACGGCCTATTCCACTTGCACACACTTCCTCTCGGCCTTTTTCACTTCACACAGAATGTGTGGTCTTCTTAGCACTTGGCACACACTTAAATGGCCATAGGGTGTTCTTGTTCTTTAATGTGTGCACCCACAAGGCCACGACCTTCCTTGCTCAATATTCACACAAAGGCACTAAGCCTTGGGTTCTCCCTCTTTGCACAAGCTACTTCCCGTAGGGCGTTCTCCTCACTTGGCCCACACACACAAGGGATGTGGTGGTCTTCACTTCACCCAACTGCGCAAGCCTCAAGGGTGCAACCAGTGCAAGGCGCGCAAGGCCTCGGGTGGCCACTGCCGCGCAAGTGCTTAAGCCGCGGGCTCCAACCAAGGGTGCGCAAGGCTTGGTGCAACCCCGGTTCTTCCTGCCGCGCAAGGATTAGCGCGCAGGGGACTCCTCTTTTCTTCTTTCGCGCAAGGGATGCGCAAAAGGAACCAAACGGAGCAAGGGGTGCTCCGGGCTTCACTGCCGCGCAAGTGGTGCGCACAGAGTGTTCTTCGTGAGGCTTGAAGCACTCACGGGACTTCGGATATTCAACAAAGGATCAGCGCATCAGCAAGCTTCTTTGGAGCCTTGGGCTCTTCTTTTATAGGCGAGGCAGAGGCGGTTCATCCGCGTGAGATATTTTCAATCTCCCGAAGATTTCGGGATTTCAAGATTTCCTTAAATCTTGTTTTCTTCTCTCTGTTCACGCGGGTTCCTTTATTATTTTCTTCCTCGTGCATGCGATTTAGAACGCATGCACGACCTCTGTTTTGGCCATCCCATGCAAAACATGAATACCCCGATGCCTCGGCAACTCCGTTTGCCTCGGCCTCATTCGAAATTCTCCATACATTGCATGCACACCATTTTTTATGCATGGCCGTGTTCGGTGTGGAGAGACGAGCTCAATGGAGGTCTTAGATCCTTCAGAGGTGGCCGGGAACTCGAAATCCATCTTCAGGTTGCCTCTGGTTCGAGCAGAGCTCGCGGGAATGCGCGGGGAGTCCTCAGCCGAGCTCGGGGAAGAGGACGAGCGCTGGGCCGTTGGATGCGGCATTTGAAATACATCGGACGGCCACGATCTGGAGATCTCGCCGCGGATCAGATGTGTGGCTTAGATCGTCCGCGCGATCAATCGAGCGGCTCAGATTCGCTCCCGGGAATTTTTCCGCGTCCCACATCGAAACGGGGCGCGGTTTTCTCGCGGTTTATCACCCTGGCACTCCCTTAGACGGCCAGTTGAATCTCCTCCCCTCTCGGTGCCGCCCCGCACCGAGTTCTCCCTGCGGGCGCGCTCTGCGCCCACTCTGCTCCCTGCGGGCGCGCTCCTAGCGCCCACTCTGCATCCTCCGGGTGCGCTACTGGCGCCCATGCTGCGCAGGCTTGACTCCCTGCGTGTCCCGGGGCTTACACACGGCCCCCCTGCCTCTTGGGCTGGCCACATGGGATCCCCCCTTGGGCGTGGCGCCTTAGGCCCACATTTGCCTTGGGGGTTGAACCCTTAAGGCTGGCCCTTGGTGGCATATTTTTTTTGCCTACTTTAAACACTAAGTACTTTGTATAAGGACTAAGTGTAAAATGCCATGTGCCACAACTCTTCTACTCCATCCAAGCCATTCTTCTTCTCCATTATTCTTATTCTTCTTAATAAGAATTCTTCCAATCTCCTCAACATATAGTCATTACTTAGGAGGGAAATTCTAGAAGGTTCTTCATCAACCGAGCTCTTTAGTCAAATAGATTCTTCAACAAACTTCATTGATCTAATCAGAGATCAATTGGAACATCTTCTGATTCACATGCACTAAGTGATAGTGCATGGACTTCATTAAACCACTTCATCCACTTAGAAGTAGTGAATGGATCTTCTTCAGCTCCTCATGCATTGTCAATACAATGCATGGTCTTCAAACAATGTTGTGACTTTGTATCCAGTTGATACAAGTTATTTGAACTTAAAGATCAGCTCATCAATCGTCTGATGTCCATGGAGAATGTTTCAACCACAATTCCAATACCACTTAGTGAATCTCCTAAGTGACATGCATCTTAGTACCATGGCCATTCTCCTTTCCTTACCACCAACACCATCACAACCTTTGGCATTCACATCTTGACAATTCTTGACATCCATTCATTCCAAGACAACAACATGTCTCATTGACAACAAATGCAACACAATGCACTTCAATCTCCCCCTTTGTATTTGTTGTCAATACACTCTTTCAGCACATATGAATGGGTCAATATGTGTGCCAATATTTTCTCCCCCTTATTGGCAATCAAATGCAAAGGTGTGGTGTGGTTCACTTTCAAAAATATCTCTTCCTCCCTTTGAATAGCATCTTTCTTGAAAATCACTAAGAGAGGGATGATGCCACATGTTCTTCTTTAGCAAAGAAACTTTAGTTGATCAACTCTAAGTCTACTTGGGCTAACCCGGTATAGAAAACAAGAGTGATGTAACCAAGGAACTCAATGCTGTCCAACATTCACTATACATGTGAGATCATGCTTTAGGGGTTTGAATTTTTTCAGATATTCAATGAATTGATGAATCCTGCACATACTTCACAAAACACATTAGAATGTTCAGGTGCAAAGATAAAGCTCCCCCTTTCATTCATTTGTCTTCAATCAATACTCCACCTTAATTGTCATGATGAATACAATTAAGAAACAAGGGATGAAAGTATGATTGGAATACCTTCAGCTTTTCTCAAGATAGTATTAAATCTTAGAATACCATCTTCTCCAGATTGGCTCCCCCTCAAGGGGTGCACTCCATTCTTTCCAAACCATCCTCCAGATGAGAATGATCATCATCTTCAATTCCCTGCAATGTTAGCACATGTATATACCAAGAATATAAGGGAATAAGATGGAACCTCCTTGGTTCATTAATGTGAACAACAAGGTTGAGAAGATTCTCTCAACTGAGATGCCCCATTTTCACCAGTCTTCACACTTGCAAATTTGATCTTCATTGATGATTGTGCTGGTGTGGTTCTCAAAATATCTTCATGTGAAACCTTCTTCTTCCCTTTTGCTTTAGCAATTGCCAGAGCTTCATCTTCAACTCTTTGTAGTTCTCTGGCAAGTTGCAACTGATGTGGCCATATGACAAGTAAATCATTTGGAAGAGTGGCCCCAGTTCTGGAAGTTCCACATGGTTCCTTAGATGCTGTCAAGCTACCTTTCTTAGGCAACATGTTTTCAATAAATCCCTTCTTCTTCTTCTGGATTGATTGTCTTCTTCTAGAGTTCAGTATGCTTCTATTTAGTTTCATGGATTCTTTACAAAGGTCCATGATGTGTCCTTTCTTTCCACAGTAGAAGCATGTTTTCTTGTTGGTGGTCCTTCTGGATGCATCACCCTTCTTGGATTTAGACTCCAAGGACTTCTCTTCATTTCTCAAACACTTCTTGGGAGCATTTTCTACTTTATTCTTGCTTTCCAAGGAATCTTTTTGAGCCAGGTTCTGTGATCTTTTCTTCTTTTGAGCTCTGGATACAGTTGGAGATTGACATGTATCTTTTTGACCACTTTAGCAATCATCCCAGATGTTGTCAAGTAATCCAAATCTATTTGCAGTAAACAGATGTCTCTGGACCTGTGGATGTTACTTCTTTTCTTCTGGCTTGCTCCCCCTTGGCATGGGCTTCCTCTGTGCTTTGGCATTCAGTGGATTGTACCATCAATCCTTTGCAAAATGCCCATACTTGTTACAACACCAGCATTGTCCCACGAATCTTGACCTCTTCAGTCCTTCTGATTGTAGGGAACTTTTCTTGACCTGTTGTGCTGTTTCAGGAGAGCTCTCTTTCTTCACTGTCTTCATCCATACTTGTTTGAATTCATTCTTCCATCCTGCACTTTTAGTAGAAACACTTTTAGAAGCATGAGTACAAGATGGTATGGATGGTACCTTCTTTTTAGAAGATGTTGCACTTTTATTAGAGGATGTCTTTCTCTTAGAATCATCCTGCTCAAAGCTCACTTGAGTAGCAACATGTCTTCTTCCAGCTGTCTGTGAGGCTTGGGCTTTGGGTGATTGCTGATTTTTCAATATCACCTCCAGTTCTAAGCATTTCATATTGAGGGAGTTCTTCTCATCCTCAATAGTTCTTAGCCTTCCTTCCCAACTTTCTTTCAGCTGATTCATCTGGTCATCATGCACTGTCTTCAATTCAAGCAATGAATTGTCAAGCTCCTTTACCCTTTTTTTTGTCTTCAAGTTGAGCATCTTTGACAACCATTGAAACTCTGTGTCTCTTTTCCAGTGCATGGAAAACATTTTTGATCATTATCAAAAATATTTCTTTCTCAGAAGAGCTCCTTTGCAATTCTTCACAGGTATCTTCATATCTTTCATTGCAAAGAGATACTGTTTCATCTTTGGCATTTACCAGCTTTCTGAGAGTGTTGGTTATGCCAACCCTTTTAGCCAACTGATCTTCCATTGCATTGGCTTCTTCTTCTAGCTGTAATTTTTCTTCTTGAAGATCAAGGATGCCTGTAGCTATACACATTGCCACTTCCTTGGGGACTCTCTTCTGAAGATATTTGAGTGCATTTAGAATATCATTGTTTCTTCCATCTTCATCACAGCTAGAGCAGGCTTCATCATAAGAATGATAAAAGGAATTGTCATCTGATGTGACTTTCACATTTCTTTCCATAGAAGGTGTTTCTCTGTTTGTAGCAACCATCTTCTTCATCTTCTTGGCCTGTTTCTTCTTTCTGTTCTTCTGAGTCTTGGCAGATATCTCCATTTGAGGCTGGTCACTCATTTCCTCAAATCTGCACTGAGTAAAGACTCCCTTGGTTCTTTTAGAGGAAACCTCCCTCTGATACCAATTGAAATGCCCAGATCAGTGTGAATCACTGAGAGGGGGAGGGGTGAATCAGTGATCCCTTAAAACTTTTTTACTAATTGATTCTTATCAATTAAACCTCTATGGCTGGTTAAAGCCTCGATCCAATCTTCTTGTATCTCTCAACCTTTCCCGAATGATGCAGTAATGAAAAGGCACAGTACACAAGGATTTACAAGGTTCGGCACCAAAGGCCTACATCCTTTCCATGCTCTCCCAGCATGGATTCTCCCATTATAACTTATTAGAATTACAATGGTCGATACAGAGTCCCACTGTATCTCTCCTGAGTCCCACAGGAGGGTCTTTATACTGCGTCCCACAGTGTTACCAGAGTCCCACTGGCCTGCTCCAGAATCCCACTAAAGACTTCTTCTCCCTGAGTCCCACAGGGTCTTCTCTTGGCTCCTCGAGTCACACGAGTAGCTCTTCTTCTTGTTCAGCTCTTCAAGTATCTTCAGCAGTCTGGGATAAAGACTGCTGGCCTTGCTCTATACCTCTGATCACTTATGATGATCAGGTTCTTCTCAATCACTGAATACTCAGACAACTGATGTCTTCAACTTCAGTCTGGTCCAGTCTCACTTCAAAACAACTTCATGCACTGAGTGCATGGCAGCTCTTCATCTTCATGAACTAATAGCATGGCCTTTTCAATTCTTCAAGAACCTCCTGGTCTTGGGCAACTCAAATACACACCACTGATTTAGCACTGTTCACATGTGCACGTGCATGCATGCATTCATGCACTCCCCTTCTTCTTCTCGGTGCAATAAATCCACAAAGGGTGTAGTATCTTTAAGCACACACCAACTTCTCACTTCTTCACACACTTTATTCAATTTTGATTACACACATAAATGTGTGTTCTACTTTAGTGTGGGTCACTCCTTATTTCTTCTAAGTGTATACAAACTTCTTAGTGCACACACTTAGGTTCGGCCAACTTGTTTCTTGTTTGCACACACACACTCAAGGTGTGTTCTTCAATTTGCATACACAAGGTTCTCCACTTTTCACACAACTAGGTGTGGTCTTTGGCCTTATTCACTTACACACACTTGGCTACGGCCTATTCCACTTGCACACACTTCCTCTCGGCCTTTTTCACTTCACACACAATGTGTGGTCTTCTTAGCACTTGGCACACACTTAAATGGCCATAGGGTGTTCTTGTTCTTTAATGTGTGCACCCACAAGGCCACGACCTTCCTTGCTCAATATTCACACAAAGGCACTAATCCTTGGGTTCTCCCTCTTTGCACAAGCTACTTCCCGTAGGGCGTTCTCCTCACTTGGCACACACACACAAGGGATGTGGTGGTCTTCAGTTCACCCAACCGCGCAAGCCTCAAGGGTGCAACCAGTGCAAGGCGCGCAAGGCCTCGGGTGGCCACTGCCACGCAAGTGCTTAAGCCGTGGGCTCCAACCAAGGGTGCGCAAGGCTTGGTGCAACCCCGGTTCTTCCTGCCGCGCAAGGATTAGCGCGCAGGGGACTCATCTTTTCTTCTTTCGCGCAAGGGATGCGCAAAAGGAACCAAACGGAGCAAGGGGTGCTCCGGGCTTCACTGCCGCGCAAGTGGTGCGCGCAGAGTGTTCTTCGTGAGGCTTGAAGCACTCACGGGACTTCGGATATTCAACAAAGGATCAGCGCATCAGCAAGCTTCTTTGGAGCCTTGGGCTCTTCTTTTATAGGCGAGGCAGAGGCGGTTCATCCGCGTGAGATATTTTCAATCTCCCGAAGATTTCGGGATTTCAAGATTTCCTTAAATCTTGTTTTCTTCTCTCTGTTCACGCGGGTTCCTTTATTATTTTCTTCCTCGTGCATGCGATTTAGAACGCATGCACGACCTCTGTTTTGGCCATCCCATGCAAAACATGAATACCCCAATGCCTCGGCAACTCCGTTTGCCTCGGCCTCATTTGAAATTCTCCATACATTGCATGCACACCATTTTTTATGCATGGCCGTGTTCGGTGTGGAGAGACGAGCTCAATGGAGGTCTTAGATCCTTCAGAGGTGGCCGGGAACTCGAAATCCATCTTCAGGTTGCCTCTGGTTCGAGCGGAGCTCGCGGGAATGCGCGGGGAGGCCTCAGCCGAGCTCGGGGAAGAGGACGAGCGCTGGGCCGTTGGATGCGGCATTTGAAATACATCGGACGGCCGCGATCTGGAGATCTCGCCGCGGATGAGATGTGCAGCTTAGATCGTCCGCGCGATCAATCGAGCGGCTCAGATTCGCTCCCGGGAATTTTTCCGCGTCCCACATCGAAACGGGGCGCGGTTTTCTCGCGGTTTATCACCCTGGCACTCCCTTAGACGGCCAGTTGAATCTCCTCCCCTCTCGGTGCCGCCCCGCACCGAGTTCTCCCTGCGGGCGCGCTCTGCGCCCATTCTGCTCCCTGCGGGCGCGCTCCTAGCGCCCACTCTGCATCCTCCGGGCGCGCTACTGGCGCCCATGCTGCGCAGGCTTGACTCCCTGCGTGGCCCGGGGCTTACACATGGCCCCCTGCCTCTTGGGCTGGCCACATGGGATCCCCCCTTGGGCGTGGCGCCTTAGGCCCACATGTGCCTTGGGGGTTGAACCCTTAAGGCTGGCCCTTGGTGGCATATTTGTTTTGCCTACTTTAAACACTAAGTACTTTGTATAAGGACTAAGTGTAAAATGCCATGTGCCACAACTCTTCTACTCCATCGAAGCCATTCTTCTTCTCCATTATTCTTCTTCTTCTTAATAAGAATTCTTCCAATATCCTCAACATATAGTCATTACTTAGGAGGGAAATTCTAGAAGGTTCTTCATCAACCGAGCTCTTTAGTCAAAAATGATTCTTCAACGAACTTCATTGATCTAATCAGAGATCAATTGGAACATCTTCTGATTCACATGCACTAAGTGATAGTGCATGGACTTCATTAAACCACTTCATCCACTTAGAAGTAGTGAATGGATCTTCTTCAGCTCCTCATGCATTGTCAATACAATGCATGGTCTTCAAACAATGTTGTGACTTTGTATCCAGTTGATACAAGTTCATTGAACTTAAAGATCAGCTCATCAATCGTCTGATGTCCATGGAGAATGTTTCAACCACAATTCCAATACCACTTACTGAATCTCTTAAGTGACATGCATCTTAGTACCATGGCCATTCTCCTTTCCTTACCACCAACACCATCACAACCTTTGGCATTCACATCTTGACAATTCTTGACATCCATTCATTCCAAGACAACAACATGTCTCATTGACAACAAATGCAACACAATGCACTTCATTTAAGAACGATAATTTGGAGCCCAAAACTTCCCACCATCATGATTTCATTACAAATAAATATCTTGATCATTTTAACCACCCTTCTAATGTGATTTAAAATAATCAAAATGTTGATTCCTTATCGACCTCAAATCTCATATCGAGTAAGCTTTTCATGACATTCCTTAGCCGACTCAAACCGCACTCGCCTCCACTAAAAGCAATTATAAATATTCTGCATCAATTTCTATACAAAAATGAATGGGGAACAAAAATTCATTCCACTATAGCTAACCAGTAAAGAAGTTGATTGGAATTGATGGCCATCATTTTACAAGCATAAATGTGATGGGCTATCCCATTGAATCTCACATTCACTAAGAACACATCCACCAATGTGAATACTAGACTTCTGGTGGTTTTCCTGACCCAACCATGAAATAAAACACTTATACATCCTCCAACACAGAAATAGTTCATCTTAAGAATCCCATCAATCATTTAAAACAGAAGTGAAATGTATTACTGATTCCCTCTTAGTTTAAAAAGGATTATTTCAAGATAGTGGAAATCTTGTCGCATAATAGAGTACGATAAACAGATTTTAATGATTTTTAGACAATAATAACTAATTACTAGAATTAAGGTAGGTTGATCCATCACTTTTGGACATTCATATGAAGAGACACAACTTCACATATCGATGCGCAACTATTAAACAAACACATGACTTTACCACTTAAAGAAATTATGTGATCATTAAAACACCACCACCAAATCTAATACAAATACAACACTGTTTATCATAGGTTTCATATATAACATTCTATTTCGATGAAATGTCACTGAAAAATTACCTATACAATTAGAACTCACTAGACTCAAGGGAAGATGAGAGATGAAGACAATTTATCAATGGTCCACTTATGTTGTGTTCCTTCTAATCGGATGGAAAATTTTACTAGAACTAAAATGGTGATTCCCACCTTCGGAGTGCCTTATCTATTAAATGTAAATTAAAAACTAGCCTCTCCCCACCAAGCTAGATAATAAACACAATAACTGTACATGTTTCACTACATTGAGCCACACAGAATTATGTAATTGTATATAAAAAAGAAAACCAGATCGACTAGCTTGTCAAAATAGGAGAGTCTCTGATAATACATCCCAAGAATTTCGATGAACTCATTATTTAACTCATAATTCAATATACATGGAGATGACCTGACACCATACTCAACATCACAATAGTTTAATTTTAGATTCGTATTTCCCTATACAAGCATTCACATGGACAATGATATTACATGTCATCAACTACAAAGGAAAAGAAATGGTTAAATAACCTAGAAAGTGTCCAACTATTACCTATACTTATACCCTACTGTAAATAAGAATTAACCGATACTAGAGCCCATAAAAAAGTCCTAAAATGCATGTCCATACATATAAATAATGGTTTTATTGGAAACTGAATGTCCTATAATAGAAATGGGCACCTGAATAACATCAAACTTTGGAATTTTCATAATAATTAGTAATGAAACAAAGATATTAGGGTTCTACATAATACGGGCTAGCCCCTTATCAAGAAAAACCATCAAACCTATGACATGGTAAAACTAAATTTAAGTAACTATGCTTTCATGTTCATTAGTTATCCAATGAAAAATGTTAGAAATCTAATTATAAGAAAGTAAAATTCTGTTCAAAGGAAAATCAATTATAGATATAAAACAACCCTTACATGAGGGTTTAAACAAGGGACACCTCTATTGATTCCATTTATATCCCCTTTAAATCTATTATCATTTAATCATTAAACCTCTAAAAATATTTAATTTAAAACATCATGTACCATTTTTTTAAAAAACACAAGGTAGTTGATTAAGATAATTCCCATATGCAAGAAATATAAAAGCCTCGTGAAACATCATTTTAAAACATTTAAGACTGACTGGAATTCAATAATATTTGGGAAACTTATAAAAAATAAATTCCTTTTAAATAAATATGGATACGTATAGGTGTGCCATTTTAACCAACATGGTCTCTCAAAATGTATCCTGACAGTAGTAGTTAAAATATTAATGTTTCATACAATTTAACAGTTAATGATATAATAAACATGATACAGGTGTCCCATAGGGGTATAGTTGGGCATTTATGAATTAAAAAAATTCATTTAAAAATAAAAACAAAAAAAATACATTCATATCAATTTCAACAATAACATGGTAAATATATTTAATATTAGTTTCCATTTCCCAATTCATGTTACACCCATTCACATCATGGATTGAAAATTTTTCCCATTAAACGCAATAAAATTTCATTTAAAAAATATAACATGATCATATTTAATAAACTAGTCATATGGGTGGACATCTAACAATTGAAAAAACTATGATACACTATATTTTTTAATTTGGATACCTTCAATCAAACTCAATTAACATTGGAATTTTAATTTAGCATTCATAACACTTTAACATGATTCACCAAAATGTGTACATATATATATATATAATCAATATGGTTTGGATATATGTGATGAGATTTCTCAGTTATGAAGAACCAATTTACAAAAAATTGAAAACTGATTCTCATTAATTCACAAAACATATATTTTCAGCCCATGAAACAAATTATATTTCAATGAAACGTAGCATTTTATCAAATTTAATAAAAGATAAGCTTGTTATATCATAGAAACAATGAATTTTTGTAAATCCAGAGAAAGGTCAAGAAGCATGGTATATAAACGCCAAGAATGATATATATTAATGTATGAATAAAATTAACAAAACATGGTACTAAAATATATCTGGAATAACACTCATAGCACATAATAAAACTTAGGTGGAAACCTATTAATGATACTATGTGGCATGGAAAATTCATGAAAAGCTAATATTCGATGTTCCTAATATGTTTTGTTTTGTACTTCATCCTTCAAGAACTGAGTAAAAGTTAAATATAACATGATTTGCATAATTCATCCACAGAATAAAGTACACCAATCACTATAGGATAAATCATATTAATAAAATAGAACATATTTGAATCAATAATTCACAGCCCTTTCCACTTGCTCATTTCCCAACCATAGGATGATCTGTCCCAATAATAACATTTTAAAAATACCTATACATTCCTAGACACATTTGTACAGATGGAAAACAATATGAAAAAGTACATAAATTAGCATCTGTATCACTTTGTAACGTCAAAACCAGACATCCTATTGAACAGGTAGAAGGAACAGTGGGTCACATTGCTTCAAGCGTTTCTCCTCATATGCCAGAGGGTCATAACTAGTAGTGAAGATATCAGGAGGTGATAGTGGGGAGACTATACCCTCCTATCATAGATTCACAATATCATTTTTAGATAAAAAAAACATCTAAAATAAAGAAAGATGTATATAAGTAATGAAGTGCTATAATGGAATTCAAATGATAAAAACTTAGTAAAAGAGTGATCAATGACATTTTATAAAATGTATGCATGTATAATTAATGAAACATAATTCAAAATGTTAAACATAGAACACAATTTATAATATAGAAAAATAATGGAACCATGTGAATAAAAGAACTAAATGGAAAATGGTAATCTTTATGAGCATCCAAAGCACTAGCTCAGTCATTTTCTCCTAACTCATTGGTAGAGAAAGACAACAACATATAAGGTCAAATTCCCCTTAAATAAGAAGTATTACTCGAGTACCCTAGTACAAGGGACACCCAATTAGTGTGTGAGATATAAATATTAGTTTTCTTGAACCAACCGTGTTTAGCCTGATGCCGATATTGGGTAATAATAAAACATTGTGGAAGTATAATGAACTGGTAATATAATTGTATCAATAAATCAAAACCCATCTAGGTTCCTAAAGGACACTTGACCATATTATATAATTCGTCCAATAGCATGAATATGTATTATTAAGAACTAAATATATCTATAGTATAGTTATATATAGTTTCCTCCTATATGAACCAAGTGTGTATCGATTCTAAATGTTCATATACCTTTGATACTATTTCTTGATAAATCGAGATATAGCTCACATACATCCAATCACCAGGGGATGATCTCATGTCATAACCCCTCTCCCATCATGGAATCTGTCTTGTTCATATTACTCAAAGGCACTCATTGTCCTTAAACAATCAACACGGAAGATGACAAGGTCTTCCAACTCGAGGATCTCATCTTCCATTCATTATAAACATGGATTCTCATAAGTTATTTGATCTCATGTTTCATACTTTCTTTTCAAAATCAAAAAGGAAGATCACATAGTTTTCCTCCCTTTTAGATCCCATAGTCCCTTGGCTTCTTAATTATATGCAATACAATAACCATTTTATAATCTAAGAAATGAAAAAATAAACCTATTATGGGAGTATTATCCCATTCCATTTATAGTCATTGTACAATTTATAATATAATGCATAAGGTATCAATTCTTATTAATGTCAATATCCATGATATTTTCATAATCTAATACACAAGAAAATTCCATTAAAAACATAATCATAAGGTATAAGCTTCTATAGATTTCCAATTAAAACATTTTGTTTTGTTTCTTCCATTTTAATGGAAAGCATGTATTTAGGTGATCCATCCTCAATAGGGTCTTCTCACTCAAAATCATTTACAAGGAATATTGTTTTATACGATACAACTTCCAACTATGGTGACATGGTCATTTCATTAAAAGGATTCCACTGTCTCATTAAAGACATTCCAATCAGATTAATTCACCTTAACCGATGAAAGAAGTCAATTATAACTTTTAAACAACATTTATAATAACAAGGGTTAATGATTAAGGAAATATTATTATCAACAAATCAAATAACCAATTTTAAAATAACATTTATAGAGGGACCACACACCCATGGGGAGTCTTGGGTTCTTTGAAACACACATGAGATAAGGGAAACAAAATTTAAAATACAAGTAATGCACTTTATGAAATATTATGTTGTAATAAACATGCTATTTATTAATGATATAATCAAATCATACGAAACTTCAATGTAATAGGACAATAATATAATTCAACTCACTACTTTTTAACTTGAATGAAGCAGAACTCTGTGGGAGTATTTTTATTATGAAATCGTGACATATTTTATAAAAAAAATATACCACATTTAAAATTTCAATCATAAAACATACTAAATTCTCATATACGATTAATTTAACAGAAATACAAAACTACATGATTTATATATAGTGAAATAAGTAATTAATGAATTATTTAAAATTGATGGGAAATGAATGGGATCCTACCTCATTAAGGATACCAAAGTTGTTATCTACATTATATTTTAAGAGTTACCCACTAGAATATGCTACTACCCCATTCAAGAATATGTACCTTCATATATAAATATATATATATATATATATATAAGTAAATGTATCCTCTAAGCACATCTTCTCTTGGACATGAACTCAGGAAAAGGGATATTTAAATAAAGGATTATATTCACACACCCATCTCCACTAACATGTTTATTCCAATTCATACTATACAAGAGAAAAAAATACCCATATAAATATATTCACTTACATGGATAAATATATATATATATATATATAATGGGGGATCACACATATAAATATTTCTACTTATGTACGTGTGGTGTGTCCTATTTTACTCAGATAACTCGAAACCACATAGAAAGGTCCATCACTCTACAGATAAAATAGCAGGACCTTTAAAATACCCAATGGAAAAGAAATAATAAGGTAGAAACCATGTAGTTGTTGTTAAACCTTAATCTAGATGGAAAAAACAAACTGAATCGAACCAATACACTTCTCCTTTAGAAGTGAATGTCAGAGCACATAACAATACATCCTGACATACACTTCTCCTGCCCTTCAATCGAATGAAACACCAAAATCAATTTACCGCAAACCCTAGGGTTTCCCTAAACCTCACTGAGATCCAAAACAGAAGAAAAAAACCAACGAGATAGAGTACGAGAAAGGATTAAAATGGAGATTAGATAAAAACATGAAGAAACTGTACAAAATAAGCGATCAAAAGAAGAGCCAGAGGTGAGGGGTTGCGTCGCACAACCATGGGAATAACCTGGGTGTGTTATTTTGTAAAAATATAAAGGGTCAAGGGGTTTTAAGGATCTATTATTTGATTTTTTTTATTAAATTAATTTCATTTTTTAAACATGTCACCAAGAATGGCATGGGCTTCATGATATATAAAATCATTGACCAACCATGAACCCCTTCACTAGGCATTTACAACACCCTACAAGGGCTATCCACATGGTTTGGAAATATTGTACCATCATTATAGTGAAAATGTTAAGTTTCTACCTTATCCACTAACCGTGCGAATTAGGCGTACAATTTCTAAAATCGTGTATATCATGTGTGATAGCCTTTGTCAACCTGTAATAAGCCAGATTTTTTTTCTACAATGAGACATATTGTTTTAGAAAATATATGCACCATTTCACATCCTTCAAAATATAGTTTTTGTAATATAGAGATCTATAAACTCATCAAGATAGTCTGGAAATATAAAGCTCATTCACCCAAGTCCTAGAATTTCCTATCAAATGATTACAAATATATGATCTTTAAGAGGATGCTCAATTTTATAATATTCCCTCCATGTAAATGAAAATACTCAAAAACATTTTAATTTTTATCAGATTTAAAACATTGTATAATATAATCCTTTTCTCCTTCTGATGTAGCATGTTTATTTTTTAAAATTTTTACATCATTGAATTAGAAAATTTGTGTACCTTGTTTGGTTGTGGTTATTATTTAAATAGATATTTTTACTTTTTTGTTTTTTATGTTTATATAATTGGTTGAAATCATTCCCAATGTATATTATTGATAACCATGCACTATTTTGCATCTCGTGGGGATCAGGAACCCCATACGAACCATGCCACGAATAATGTTAGGTATCAGGTTGGAAGGATCTCTATATTGGTTAATGAAAATTACTATATTAGGCCTTCCCATAAGGTTTACTTAGTGGGTCCTCTATTTGGTTGAGGAAGACCCTTGTTTCCTCACCTTGGATTTAACGAATTTTTATTTAATGGAAAAAATTAAACATTTATTTAAATAAAAGATAATAAACAATAATTATCATTATAACATTTGTCAAATAACATTATAAAAACTTGAACAAAATTAAAATAATTACATATCTATTATTAAAACATGTAATTGAATTTTTTTGATTAATTTAGTTTATTAATTTAATTAAATGTGAAGAGCGTAATTTAAAAAAACAAATAATATTATTTAATGTATTAGAAATGTGATGAAATACATTATAATTAAAAGAATCGGTGGAATATATATTACATCAGATAAAAAAATAAAAACATTAAATTTAATATAATGGATAATGATTGGTCATGATAGTAGTAATAACCAATCATTTATATAATGTTAAAATGTGATTCATTTCATACTATTATAGAAAATTATAAACAATTAATTTTACGAAAACAATTTAAAATATCTATTTTAAAATATTAAATATAAATTAAAAATAAATGAAAATTAAATTTATTAAATAATATAAATATAGAGAATAATATTCATGAATAATAATAAATAATATGTATATTTAAGAGTGTGACTCCCAAACAAATAAAAGAATTAATGCAGGCTTTTCTTATAAACACTATTTTTGAGGTTTTGAGTACCATGATAAGAAAAATTGAATGAATTATTTCAAAACCAAAAAAACAAATTTCTAGTCGAATATTTTTTTATTTTATGAGAATAAAAACATAAAATTTCCCACAATTTTAAATTGAATCATAAATAATCACAATAAAAGTGAGATTTAAAAAAAACCCTTACTTCTATAGAAACATTCAAATAAAAAGGCATAAATAGTTAAAATATTATATTGTTATATAAATACCATGAATTACATTAAATAACATGACAACTATTATTCATGATTAATTTCTTACACCATATAAAAAATGATGCACAAGATGTAGCATTTCCTAGGAAATTTAAAATGAGAAAAATAAACCCTTACATTGGATTCTGGATTAGTGATAAGTGGTATAAAATAACATTAAAATAAATTTTTTATTAGTATAAGTAAATAACAAAACCATATTGATATTTATCTTAGTAGATAACATTAATTTATAATCTCTTGTTACCCACTTTTTAATAATTCATTATTAAGATCATTATTATTAACAATTCAGTTTCTAACAGATGTTCTAATTTGGTGGTTCTAGACCTTGATCAATGGTCATGATTAAATTATATAGAGGATATTAATAATTATTTAGAGTACTTTTCTATTATATTCATTGGGTATCATGGTGTCTTCATGGATCCTAGGGTGTTAATTAAAATAGAATGTTCAAAAATATGAATTTTTTGAAATTTCAATTCTATAATAATAATTAATTGCATGAGTGAATAAAAATATGTATATTACTATTAAATAATCATTAAACATCTAAAATTATTTATTTCCATATAAAATCAATAATATAAAACAATCCTTAATCATTCATGACAAATATATTATTACAATATTCATATATGTGGTAAAAATGATTCTATAAAGAGTGTGTTATAATGAATGAATGAGTAAGGATATGTTGTTTCATAATGATAATATCAATTTCCCAGAAAAGTGAATTCTTCAAAAAAATATTATTAAAGTTATAAATAATATTTATTTATAGGTTGGCAATTAATATAAATAAAAGTTAATGGTAATAAGATATTACTTATAATGGTAAATTATATTCTTGTTTTATATGGATAAATTTTATAATAACTATTCAGTGTTAATATTATTTATAAAATGTAAAAATTATTTTTAAGAAACTTTATCAATTTTATTAATATAATATTTATTCATTAAATACAATTTTTTATTATTCATGAATGTCAATAATGAAAAATGAATTTCATTGTTCATGGCAGTGATAGTCCATATTTAACATGATAACATTTTCATTTTACATTGAATTAATGGGGTAGATAAGGTTTGTTCTATAAATATAATTTTATTTAATTATACTGATGATATATATTTTTTATATTGGTAGTTTTATATATGTTTTGGAGTTTTCTAGGAAGAATGAAACTTGAAAGAAATCTGTTAATACAATAACCTCTAATTTGTATATAATTCTTTAGATATCTTCTTAATTCATTTTAGATTTGTATTTTCTAAATAACTATTCATATATGATGTGATAAATAGAGTTTTGGATGTTCTTTTTCAGGTATTAGCTGAGCTATGTCGTTCAACCTGTGTGGAGAAGTGAGAAGGGGAATGACCCCATTTGTAAGTGAGAAGGGTTAGGCATTTTTAAATTCATATCAATTTTAAAATTTATATGAAATATTCAATTGAAGTAAAATAAAAATTTAGAAAAAATAATATATAATTTTTAGCTTTAATATAACCCCAAAAATCAATCATGGATAAGTTTTATTGACTTATTGGTATTATCCTTTTATTTAACCACCTTTAACACATTTACCCTTTATAATAGTGAGTAAATTTTACTTTGTTAGTATATATTTATGATCAAAATTGAAATGGTTCATATTAACTAATTTTAACATGATGGTTCAATACATGAATATAAATTTACAAGATTTTATTTCTAATGGTGGAATGAAAACTATTTTTAGAAAATACCCCTTTATGTATAAAATGAATTAACACTAAAATCAAGTATAGTATTATTTACCATGTAATTTGTTGGTTTATGAATAAAAAATTAGATTTAAGCGAATTTCCATGAAAATTATAACTGAATAGATCCTTATTAATACCAAATTAAAGTAAAATGTCAACATTTTTCTATTAGAATATAATATTAGATACATTCCAAATAGTTGAGAATATATTTCTAAATTAAACATATTAATTTTTAATGAATAATTTTAGTCATTATTTAGTCATTATATTTTCATAAATGTGATATTATTTGTTTAAAAGATATTTTTATTATTCATATATAAATATAACATTTTTTAAAAATCCCTATATATTACCACAATCTAAATTTAACATGATTATTTTAAAATTTATTGTCATTAATTGAAACATAAATTATAAAAATTATAAATTTATATTTTAAATAAAACACAGATAATATATTATAAAAAAATATTTTTTTGAAAGACATGTTTGTATTCAAGAATTATTAAATTAACATTCATTATACTTTCTTAATAATTTCTAAATAATAAAAATATATTTTAATAATATTTTCTATAATTTTATCAATACATTTTATTAATATAATTTACACAAAATAATTAAAAATGTATAAATTTCATAATTCATGAAAAATATTTAACAATAATTAGTTGTATTTTTCTCAAGTAGAATAAAACCCGTTTTAATTTTACAAATTCATTTATTTCTTAAATTAAGGTTCTTTTAACTATATTTTAATTTCATTTATTTATTATTTTACTAAAAAATTATTCAATTTTTGTACATGTTTTTTGTATCAAAAGTTATCATACATAATACTTTTATTTAAAGGAGAATACATACTGAAATATAGGGTTGGTACCTTGTCACCCTTTAAATAAATTGTGTCCTCGAAATTCAAAGTATTCCATACCAAAATGAATATATCATGACATATATATAGTATCAAATGTATATTTTATCATGATAATTAATTTCATAGACACTTATATAAAAAGTAGTATTTCTTAATTAAATACTTTTAAAACCATATATTCACCATTATAAGACTCATACTATTGAAAAGCATTCCCAAATCATATGTTGATATATTAATGGTATAATCATCATATGTATTGATAAATTTAACTTCCTCTTTCATGATTTTTTTGATATTTTTTTCTATGGTGATGTAGAATATGAAAAAATATACATACATGATTTCAATCCATCCTATAAGAAACCATTCATCATTTGATTGTATTTTGATTAGTTTTAATCCAATGCTTCATCTAATATTCTAAATGATAAATAAGAATGATGATTTTTTTCATCCCTAAAATAATAAAATATGTTTTTAATTGATCATAATATCGAAAAAAACAATGGCATGTTATTCATCATATATCTAGAAAATTCATAAATCCAAAATTATATAGAATAGTTAATATAATATTGATTATGAATATGCCATCATGTGAAATATTAATACATTAATCTCACAAACATAAATAATAAAACCCAATGTTGATCATATATCATTTCATAAATAACTAAACCCTGTAACACTTTATATTTTAGTTGACCATCTTTTAAACCCAAACAATCAAGAGGATTTGTTCATTTTTTCATCAAAATCAAATTAACTAAAATATATAAAATTTGTGAACCACAATAATCATTAAAAATAGTCATTATAATTTCATAAAACACAAAACCGTTAAAATAAATTTGCCTAAAAATATATTAACCCTACGTAACATAACATGAATCAAACTATCACCAAATTAGTTTTCAACCCACAATGTGAACTATAATCCTCCAACTATAATACCCAAATCAATTATCGCATTTTATAAATTTATCATATATATCTCAACATAAAAACACATACCAACATAAATGTAAATTTATAACTAATTATTTTAATTTATTTAAAATAGAATTTAATTTTCCTAAAATAATATTAATCCATTATTAATATAAACACATGATACATCAATAGGGTATATAATCCATTAAAATTATGAATAACCTTATACATAAAAAAATTTATTTATATTTATAACTATTAAATTATCCTTAACGGATTTACTCCTAACATGTAATGTTATATATAATATACGATATTACAATATGTGAAAGCTCGAACCTATACTCCGAAAATTAGTGCTATATATTTAATCTTTACAAACTATATTAATAATAATTAATGAGATAAAATTTTAACCATCCATAATTACAACATCAATAGGAATTATTGATTCCCTTAAATATTAAATATCTTTTTAGTTTTATATATTAGCAAAATTTTGGAAACCATTAATTAACAAAACCCTTATCTTTGTCATCCAAGTATTTTTTTCATATTACTTCACAATAAGTGTCAAAAAAAATTCCTTTAAATAATCTACAAATAATACCCATATATACATATCACACATACTAATTTTTATTATATTCTTGGGAAATGGATAAATTATAAGGTTGAGAATAAACATTCTATAGGGGTAACTTACAATGGAAGAGATCCTAGAGAATCATAACATGAGTAAAATGGATGAGTACAAAACAAATAAATGTGATATATAATCAATAAATTAATAGTGAAATATGTCCATGGATAACATATTATTGTAAATAATGACATAGTTATAAATAACTATCATCATAGTAATGAAATTCATAATGATGAACATATTACCAATAACACCCCTACATGAACTATCACATCCGAACTAGAATTCCACAAAACCTCATGAGATCCTCCCCATACTCAGGGGTTTATAGACTATTAGTAAGGTAATAGAGGTGTATCATGGAGAAACTATATCATCTATACCAGGTAAATATTGGATTGTATAATGGAATCCATAAAAAAAATAAGAAACACTTAAATTGATAAATGATCATAGTGACAACATAAAGACTAATTTCATCCCATGAAATAATAGTGTGACATGTTAATAACATGACCCAATCAAAAAAATTTATCCTTAAATGTGGTGAATAAATGTATGAATTAACTAAGTTAAAATAGTGAGTTGCAGGCAACCATACTGAAGTCAATCCTACAATAACAAATTCATCCAACTAAACCACCCCAACAATAAACTATAGGTCCCTTTCCCTTCACCAAATTCATATTCCTGATATCCATAAGTGAAATCCAATGATCATGTATGGTTTCAGTATGAAATATAGTAAGACACCACCAATGAAACATAGCATAAGATCTTATGATATACTGGTCATTGTCATGAAAGTTAACTGAACAAAGGTAGTCTAAAATTATATCACACATATAAGAGGTATATGATGGGTCTATAGAGGAATACTCTACCTAAAATGGAAACATGTTTGAAATAATTTTGACCATCCAGGGTGATAGAAATCCCCTTGAGAAGAGAGTTCATGAAAATATTTTGACACATCCAACTCATAGGTGAAATCCATAAACATGTCACTCAATATATTAAATTTCCATCTCAGGGGGTATTCTATATGACTCAAACTATATAGTAAAATAAATAAATTTTATTAATCATCATATGAAATCATTTATAAAAGATGAAAAATAAAACATTCATCTTATCAAGAAAGAGTCAAAACCATAACAAAACCATATGTGACAAAACATTAAACATAGTTACCCCTGAGCTACACACACCTCATGTAATCAAGATCAAACTTAGTTCTTATAGGGACACACACCAACTAAAAAATAGTTATAAGAAAACATATAATCATGTACTAATGTCATGGACTTTCTACGGTAGATGGAATGATATTCGATGATAATGGTTTAAGTTCGTATCCAATTACACCACCGAATTATAGAACCATCAGTTGTATTCAAATATTATAATAATAGGATATGTGTTTATGAGAAAACACAAAAAAAATAGATATGAAAATATCACACATACCATTTATGATTCACTATCGATAATGGGTTAGGCCCAAATGATGTGCATACACCAAAACCAACAATCATTGAAATGGTTGTAACAATGACTAAAATGGCCTTTTAGAAAATAATAAAAAACCATTATATATAATAAATATATTGAGAATATAATTGGTTTTTACTAGGGAGAGGTCAATAGAATTGATTTGTGTAAAGATATATTTCATCGCATTAGATACGTGAAATCAAACCATTATTTGAGTGTAAGAGAGAGGGGACATAAGGAGGAGAGAAACCCAAAATATCCAAGTCAGACAATATAATTATGAGTATTAGGAAGGGATATGGATGAGAAAATAAATTTGTCCTCCATAATATCAATTTTATAGAACTAGTTACATTCTAATTGTGAATTAAGTAATCATGATGTAGACTTTTTGGAAGGTTGATCTGCCCAAAATCACATCACCTTTTCATAAAATCATTAAAACTAAATTCAGCTCGTGAATTTAGCTATGATATCTTGATAAACCCACACTACATCAATTAATATTCATGGTGTCTTCCCAGAATCCATTCAAATTATAAATATCCGTGCATGACATGAATCTATCCAATATCTGTCATACATACATTGATCCATTTCTTTATACAAATTCTGATACAATCCTTAAATTATTTATTTTAACTCTAAAAGATTCATCAATATTTAAATGAGGCATACCTTAAATATCGAGGATGTTACCTTATAATTATGGCCTTGTCCAATAACATTATCAATAATCTAATCTATATCTTAAAGGCTTCGAACAATACATATTCATTATATGGGAAGGAATACATAAAATAATTTACATTGTGTTTTGTCTCATTATACAAAAATGATAAATCATTATTATATATTATATTATCCACACACATCACATAAATATATCCATTTCATTATAAATATTATTAGAATGAATACCCCATATAATAATTGACCTACCAATATTGATAATTAGTAAACATCTATACTAAGATAAAAAATTATCAATGTTTCTAAATTCATAACAAGTCTTAATTTAGAGGTAGATAATAACTTATATTGAATTTATAGGAATATAGATCATAAATATTTTCTCATTCAATAGCAGGAATATATTTCTTGATGAACACCCTCCAATCTAGTTTATCAGTCGTAGGGTATTCAATCTATATTGTTTATAAAGTATATGTAGGTAAATTAAATTTTGATTATTCAAGATCAAGAACATTTAGGGTTATAGTCATTGATCGCATAACTATGTTACAATTGTACTTGAAAAACTAGTATGGTAAAGCATCCTTAGTGCTCTAAATGATAAATTAACCTAGAGAAAAATATTTCAATTCCCATCACTAGGACCAAACATTGGGAAAGCCAGAATTTTCATGATATGAAATTAAAATCAATGATAACATATAGATAAAACCAATCATATATGGATCTAAAATAATTTTTTATGAGTTCAACCATACCATCAAAGGTAAAATAAGAAAAAAACTATTCTAGAATGAACCAATCGAAGTATGTGGATATCCAAATGAGGCTGGACATGTCTACGTCAAATGGATTTTACATTCCATTCATCATTCCCATATCATACCAATATAATTAATGAATCATTTTCTTGATCTCTTCATGTAATTTATATGAGGCATTGAGAAATATATTAAATATAACAATCATTTTATATAATAAAAATTGAAAAAATATATCCTTGTTAAATTCCAAATCAAATACTGTACAGATTATTTCAACCTTTTCCTCCACTCCTGACTCCTTCAGTACACCTGTACATTTTATGATATAAAAGTTAGATGATTCTGAACCATTATCATCCCATACTAATGTTGATTTATATTTCAGCATTAATTTCATTATTATTAGGGAATAAATTATTATTGAATAGAATTGCGTCTTTTCTTGGAGAAAAAAATATATGATTTAGGGATTGAACCATCATCAAGTTATCGGGTTGTCATTAGGTTAGGGAAGTAGGAATAATATTAACATGTCATGTATCTATTTTCTTCACTAATTGAATATTATTTTCATTGAACCATACCTTCTTTATAATAATTTAAAAATATTGATGCAAGAATATTCACATTACATTCGACGGAATTTAAAAGGTATTGTGATTCAAAATCAAAGCATTCCTCAAGAGGGTCTTCTACACCTTGAGTATTATCATCATTTTTAATTCATATCTATGTATGTGATGTGTATACTCACATTAACATTATATAATCTTCCAATTACCTCCCTATCCCTTTATTATTATGCTCAAAATCCATGTGGGTATCCTGATGGATGCCCCCATATTCTAATGGTTTTCCTAAAATAGTAACTAAATAATCACCATAAATATATGGAATACAATTCACCCATGGACTCCTATAAATAATGTACTATACAACTGTGATAACAAATGACATGGAGACAATGGAGAAAAATAAATTCAAGTGGGAGATAAAAATTGATAAACAACATTATCATTAGAAGGTGAGTGAAAATAGAGTGATTCATCTATAACAATTACGGCCTAAAACATTAATTATATGGGTATTAAAGGAGGCCACCACTTCATAATTTTTTTTATTATTATAGTTGAGTCTTTGTAAAATAGAGTGGAAAATAGATGTGAAACAATAAAATGTATGCCCCAATAATATTTTATAATTTTCATTAAAAAACTAAATTATAAATCACATTCCAATAAATATTGATAATATATCAAGAATAATTGTCAAAAATAATTTATAAAATAAATTTTAATAATGTAATTTTTAATTCCAATTATAATTATGAAATAAAATCTTGAGTGGATGACAAAAATATGAAAAAGTTAAATGAAATCCCTTTTCAATTTTTTTGGAAATTAATATCCTTTTATTTTTATAAAATATTTAACAATTCATGGAATAAATGGAATATATATTAAATTTTATATCAACAAAAACATGGAATAGAATACATATAATGAATAATTTTCATGATTATGGTAAAATTCATTCATATAGAAAACAATAAAAATAGAGTCTTTTCTAAATTTTGTAATGGAAGTCAAAAACATAATTTTATGGAAAAAGAAAAATAAATTATTTTTCAACTTTTGAATTGAAACTAAAAATTAAAATAATAAGAACATGAAAATAATTTATTTATATAAAATGAAATTATTGATGAAAAATTAATAATATGGATAATGAAGAGAAATATTATCAGCCGAAAATAAGAAATAAGATTGGATATTTTTATAAACCTTATTTATATAGATTTAATTACCATAAAATCGAATAAATGGAATCAATACATTAAATACAAAAAAATAAAAAATCATTGATAAAATATATGGTATCTGAGAGAGAAATAAATAATATTTCCCCCAAAATAAATTTTAACATAAACAATCCTGATAAAATGTGTTATTGTAAAATAACCCCTAATATATATATGGTTACATTTCAATAAAAATCCATTGAATGTTGGAACATGATATGATTATTTAAATACCATTAATTTCAGGATATAATAAGTCCAAACATATGAATGTGTTATTAATGAACCCATATAAAGTAAATCATGGTGGGAAACATGAATCATGCCTCTATAAATAGACATTGATAGAAAGAAACCCTATTATTGGATTCATACTTTTTGAAAATTGAAGTAAAAAAATTGTATAATTATAGTAACCCGGAATTTTCATAGATTACAATTATATAATTTTAATTATAGAAAATATAAATTTATTACACATCAAGGATAAAAAGGTTTAGTGTCTTGGGAAAACTAGTACTGTACAAAGGATTTACAAAATAAAACATAATCATTTATTTACTTTGATCTTATCTAGTATCTTATTAGACCATGAATTATTCTTATTACATGTTTTCAACTATGGATATACATCATAAAGTGGTGTGATAAATTCCTGGTAAGAGGATAGGAAAAAACATTATACAGTACTACATGTGATGAGCATAATCAGAATCATCATAACATAGGCATAAAATCATAATCATGATAGGAAGCATTAAGAGAATATATGGAATGTGGGAAAGCATAAAAAATAAGCATCATGTATTAGTGGTCTACTACCACAAATATTTTTTAATCAATTCTATCATCATGATCATGTATATTTAAATTTATTCCATAGTTAATCACATTTCCCAGTGCATTGGGGTAGTATAAATTTCATGGCTCACCCATAACATCCTAATATTTACATTATCATGCATGAAAAAAAGAACATATAAAAATAATATACCTAAATAAACTATATTAGATAATGGTTTTTAGCTACTAATAATACATTCATAATATTTTGTTTCCCAAATTAAAGGGCAATGACATACATGATATAATAATCATTAACCATGGGTTAGAAGTAAAATGTGGGTTTTGAATGAAAATGTTTTTTGGAAAACAATGTGATGGTCATACAGTCTATATAAACAATTATATAATAATTGATACAATATATTGATTAAGAGATGATTTTTATGAAGTAACTATACAGAAAATGGGGTTAAAGAGGAAAATCCCAATGAAAGAGATTTGGGTTCGATAAATCATCATACTTTTGTTTTAAAGAATTATTCCTATCAATATATAGTATAATCACAATAGATTCATTAATTAACAATTATAGAAAATTATTTAAATTAATATTATTCATTATGTTTTTATTATGTTCTTTTATAGTCCTTTGGATGAGTTTTAGCTTTTATATTCATTGTTTGGGAGTGTTCGTTTTCTTAGATTTCACAATCGGTTCACTTGTATACATGAATGAAAGTTCATGTAATATGATGATAAAAATACAATTTTTTTACTATATATTATTAATTATATTCCATTATATTATTTGATATTATGATTGATTTGGTTATATACAATGAGGATGATTGATACGATAAAATTAAATGATGATCGTTTTAGGTTAATTTTTTCTATTTTTCATCATAATAGAATTGTTTCGTTTTATCATTTAGTATTACATGTTTAAGTTAGTCCTCGATATTAAAAGAGGATAAAACATATACATTAAAATATTGTTTCAACTATCTAATGGGTTTATTAATATTATTTATGATAATTATTCCCACAATGTTGGTAAATTGATACTTCACTGGCGACAATTTCATTTTTAAGATAAGTGAGAGATAGGGAGGAGCTTAATGTTTGATATTCAAATAACATGATATAATTATAGTATATTTAATGTATGGTATTTATCATTATATTTTTTTTAAGGGTGGTTTGTATAGAATCAGAAAAGAAATTTAAATTTAAATTAAATAAAAATAAAACAGAGATAATTTAACTCTTGAATTCTTCTATTGAGATTCTCTTAAAGGCATAATGGATAGTTATTTTGATGATAACATGATCTCCTAGTCATGGATTATATAATAGGGAATATTGGTGTGTATAATATTGTAATATGTCAATTCATGAGAGGTGTGGGGAGAAGAGGGTGTGAGGGGTGGTATTTATAGTGGAAGAGAGGGGTGTTTTTTATTATTTTAATAAATAAATTATTATAATTCTCATGGAAAAAATTAATGACGATTATAATTGCTAAATAATTTAATTAGTTCATGTGGGTTTGAAATAATAGTCCATTACATCATCCATGAATCAATCATGACTCATAAATTCATGTTTTTATCATTTATAATAAATTATTCTTTTTTACTATTCAATAAAAATTAATGTATTTTAGAAAAATCCCAAAAAAAATCAAAATGACTAATTTTAAATGTGAATAATTAAAAAATGAAGGTAATATTAATAAAATAATTATCCAAATATGATTAATTTAAATTTTTATTAGCATCGTCATTTACATCGGAAATGAAAAATTAAATATTATAACTGATCTTATAAAACTTTGAAAAATTACTTAAGGACTCATTTATATATCTTAAAACCATAAGACATAAAAATATTAATTTATGAAAAAATTTTGTGAAAATTAATTTTCATTTATATTAATCATAAAATATTTATGACTCATAAAAATTAAAACAGTTAATTAATAATTTTTAAAATATATATATACTTTTTCTATGATATAATTATATCATAATATTACATATAAGACTGATATATTCTATTGATACAATCAATGGTATCATTACTATTCACATGTACAATTTACATTTCATAAGGGTCATGTAAATATTCATAAGGTTAATATTACTATTCATAATGTTATGTTACTGCTTACAAAAAAAATAATTTTTCATATCAGACTCCAAATATCTTACTAATTGAAATCGTGTATATCAGATTTTAAAAATTCAACATATAGAAGTTTAAAAATAATATTTTACATCTATGAAATAATGGGCACATAGTATTGAGTAGTTAATTGATGTTTGATGTGTCATTGTGTTCCCTATTGTGGTTTTATGTGAAATAATTTTAATAATTGAACTCATATTGACTAAACTTTTTGTCATTACATTTTCCCCACCTTTCAAATTTCAACCATGAAATTGATTTTTATGAAAATAGGTGATTGAAAATCTCCTTCAACGCCTCTATCTATTTCTCAGTTTCTTCTTCGAAATGATGGTTCCCTTACAACACTTTGACAATGTGTTTTATCTGCTATGGTAGAAACATATCTCTTCGTTCCAGAATCATTACTGGTTGCTTCTTACAAAGGATATTAACTTCTAGCTATTCCACATTGTATTTTAGTACAAGTGAGGGATCTGATATATACATCCTAAGGAGAGATATGTGGAGCACATCATAAACATTATCCATATTCATTGGAATTGGAATCCAATAGGACATAGATCCTACCCGATCAAAGATAACTAAGGGGACAATTTAGTTTAGTCTTAACTTCCCTTTCTATAAAAACCACATGAATCATTCTATAGTTATCTATGAAGGATGAATTTATCTACAACGTCCAACCTCGTGTCCCTTAGAGGGTTCTTAGAATAGTTCCTTTATAGACACTGAGCATCATTGATAAGTTAATGGATGGATTAAACCTTTTGTATACTCTATTACACAATATCAGGTCCCAGTAGGTTAATTTATCCAACTTCACTCCAAAAGGATGGAGTTTTACAATGATTTCCATATAGAGATTCATATGGAGGCATCAGATTACTCGATTCGAATATATTATTTTATGAGAACTCAAATAATGAGAGATGTTGATCCCATAATCCTTTGAATACTAATGGGCATTCATATATCATAAAATCGAGCATATGAAAAGACTTTTCATATTGGTTATATATTTGGGGATGATAGGCCATTCTAATTTTCAATTCAATACTGAAGGAATTTTGAAGACTCCTATATAATTTAGATATGATCCTAGGATAATGATCAAAGGAAATGAAGATTGGAACCCCATGTAGTCTCCCCAATTTTTTCAAATATGTCATATAATGTTGTACAAGAGATTGCTCTTACTGAGTAACGATGAAGTGAGTATTCTTGGTGAGTTATCCCACCACAACCCATATTACATTATTCCCTTTAAATTTAATTCTGACCCATGAAAAATTCTATGTTGAAATTCTCCCATTTCTATATGGGTATACGAAATGGTTTCATCATCCCGTTAGACTATTGTTTCTATTATTTAACTTCTGGATATACAAATCTTTATGACATATATTATGTAATATCCCTCTTCATATTATCCCACTAGAATTGTTTATGGATAGCCGGGAATATCTAGGGGAATCCCCGATGGATAAAAATATTGATCTATGTTCAATATCAATTATATCATGTTTAATACTAGGCGAAGAAGCCACGCAATTCCTTCTTCTAAACCAAATTACACTGTTGTCATCGATATGGAACTCTAGCAGCTTCCCTTCCATTACGGTATTCACCTTCTTTTGTAACTCTATATCATATCATTATGCCTCGTTAATCATATATTAGATTGATGGTTGGGAAATAATTTGGGAATTTTAGGATTTATTTCCTTCCAATATGATTTCTAAATCAATCCTTTTCATATACATGATGTTGGGGTCTTTATTTATCAACAACATCGATAGAGTAGTAAGTTATTTTTAGCATAGAGCATCAGCTACCTTGTTTTCCTTACCAGGATGATAGTGAACAGGGAAATCATAGTCTTTGTTTAGCTATAACCATCCCATTTAATGTATGTTGATATATTTTTGTGTGAATATATACTTTGGGATCTTATAATCTCCATATATGTACAACTTCTAACCATAGGGATAATGCCACCAGATTTTCATTGAAAAAATCATAGCATCTAACTATAGATCATGCATAGAATTGTTCTCCTAATGTATCTAAAATGTCATGAGGAATATGCTATTTATAGATTCCCAGATTTTCCATGTAATTTTCTTTAAATTATATGGAATTATTATTAGTCAGTGACAATTGAAGGTGCATGATTTCAAGGCCCGGTGTGCCTGAAATGATTTTCTGAACAATTTTTAAGGTTAGTTCATGAATCACATGAGTGGCATTTTATATCTTTTGAACTGGTGGTAAAATTAATAATCGAAGATCACCATTGAATCTGAATCACTGTGATATGCCTAAGGACAGATTCAATTCGACCGATGTAGGTAGAGTGAAAATGATAGATTTTGGACATTTAAAAGAATAATAAAATTACAATATAATTTTTTATCTTTTTCCTTTTCTTCCAAAGGACAAGCAGCATTGTTGGGACCAAGGACATGTCAAGACATTAATTTTCACAACTCCTCAATGTTTGTAACTGTATCATTGGAATTTGGAACGTTAATTATTAAATGAACCTCATAAATTCATAATGGGGTTACCCACCTCATCCCCCTTCTATTTATAAGGAACATGGGGAGGGGTGTTGGAACAGATTCACGTAGAGATGAAACATTGGTAAAATTCACAAACCCAAACCCATGGAGGACGTTATAGGTTCTAGAGAACGATGATGAGCACCACCAAATCACGATCGACGAACACCGACTCACCTAAAACATGGACGTTCTTCAACGAATCATGAGATACAGATTTATCTTGTGTTAATTTCAAGAGATTGTTAAATCATATTCATCGTTCATGTTTGTTAGCTAATGCATAGTGCATCTTCCAAATGAAAAAGGCCCAACCCCTCTGCTACCTTTTTGATCTATGTGTTCTTCTAAGAATTTTTACTCAGGTTAGATGGAACTTAAAACGGATGGTCAAGTAGCGAAGATGGAATCACAGGGGGTAGTTGGTACATTTGAACGAAACAATGGGCCACTAGATCTCACTCGGTAACCTGCGGAAGACCGCCGATGAGGCAGCGGATGGCAGCACCGGCAACCGACATGGCACCGAGTGGCAGCACCGGCGACCGGCGTGGCACCGGACGACAGCACCAACAACTAACGTCGGTGGGTGGAGGAGGCAGCCAAAAAGGGTGGGGTGTGGAAGATATGGAATTTATCTGTGCGCACAACCTATATAGAAGTTTGCGGCAACAGGCTGTGGGTGAAGACGGGGCGGCGTGCGACCACGCACCGCTGCAGATGAACGCAGCCCATTACCGTGGTGGATGAGGAGGGAACCACCCCATTGAGTCCCGAAATGACCATGCACTTCCATGTGGTGACACCATTTCACCCCCCCCCCCAATAGTCTTAGACATTTATGATAAAGGGGGTTGGCGTCCCCCCCCCCCCCTCGCACCAGGTTGGGTGGGCCCCAGCTAATTTGCTGCACCAGCCCAGCGGCCTGCGCCCTCCATGGGATGGGCCACATGTGTCCAACTACATGCACCCCTCTATGGGTCGGGCCTCAACTAAGCATCCCGATTCCATTGTGACCAATCCGGCGTGTCATACCCTAATCATGTCGGGCCGGACTCGGACCCCAGTAGGCCCTATATCGCTTAAAGGTCCATAACATTTGATCCAGACATCCATTTGACAAACCGTCTGTAGTGACAGGATCCTTGGAGTGAGATGGACCTTTTGATATACTCAAATTGAGATTTGGATAAATTTTGAGTACTTCCGGGTTGGATTGAACCTGAATCCAATGAGGCACTCAAAACTAAAACGCTTATAAGTCACTGATCGGGCGTCTGATTGATGCGTTGTCTATCGTGTTGGAACCCTAATGACATGAATGTTCTTTGGGTAACTTATTTTTTTAAAATCAAGGTATTTTAGGTATGATAGATGTATTAAGGCACAAATACTCTAAGAATCATGCGTTTTAAGTGCGAAAAGTCTCGTGGTTGGATGTAACATGAAGAAAGAGAATCGATCCTATGTGGCTCATCATCTAATGATATTATGTGGGTTAGAACATTGTGATCCTATGTGAGTTCATATCTATCGATCCTGATTTGGTAAACTGCTAGAAATCATGTGTTGGTCAACATATATTGATCATGTGTTTCTCAAAATCTATTGATCTTGTGTGGGTCAAGAACAGAGCCTCTTGAAAGAATAAGATAATATAAATTTATGAATAAACATCTGTACTTAATACATGAGTTATATACATGGTGTGAGATGATTATTTTACCTTCGTGACACTTCCTTCATGGTGCTACCTTTGTAATAATTTTACCATAATGGTGTTACATTTGTCGTACTTTTACCATAGTGGTGTTACCTTCGTGATGTTACCATTGTGGAAATTTTAAATAGTGGTGTTACCTTCATGGTGTTACCTTTTTGGTAATTTTACCTTCATGGTGTAACCTTCGTTGTGTTATTTTATGGTATTCTTCCCTTGGGGATCCATTGTGCTAAAGGATTAAAAGTTCGATCCTTATGTTTCCTCTTATATGGGATGAGTAAATCTTGATAACATAGATATATGTACAGGAATATACCTATGTAGGGTTGAAGACTGCTCCATTCTTTTTTTGAGGTCTTTATTTGTGGTTTATCCTTTATGGAACTCTAGGAAACTTTTGGGGGTCTCAAGGACCCTACTGAGAATTGTTATACTCACCCTTTCACGTGCTACGCTCGCACCTTCTTGTGTCTTGTGCAGACGACGGAAAACATAGATTGAGGCTGAGGGAGCATGGACAGGATGATTCTCATAGGTGGACCATTTGATGTGACATAACATAGTGAATACTGATCGTGAGTCGTACCTACCCTTATTGTAGGATAATTGGTCGACATTCCATGAGATTTTTCCACTTTTAGTTGTACATATACATTCTAGTTGGGTTTTATTTTGGCCCCTTTAATTTCAGTACACTTTTCTAGTACAACTGTGTACATTGTGGTAGCTTCTTTGTTGATTTCGTGGATTTTCAGTTTATAGAGGTTTAAAGGAAAAGCCTTCCGTTTATAGGGATACGCATTTCCGGTGCTAGTTGCCAGCCAAAGGCCTATGGAATTCGGGCATGGGGTAGTCACAACACGAGCCCTAGGGGACAAGTCGTGACATAGTGGTATTCGAGGTGTTAGTTATATCAAAGAATTCGGCCAATGATATTTTCTATGTGGAAATAGTGTTAAGTGTTATGATTGTGGTTTTCATTTTTGTGAATCTAGTTTTGGTACGATGGCCAACTTATCCATACATGAGGACCATGAGTTTTGATTTCCAACACAGTGCAGAAAAACACGTATTCACTGTGTTTTTTAAATTTTTTTCTTATGATTTCATTGAGTCACCTCACAATGTATTACTTACTGTCCATAGAGAACATGTTTCCTTTCAAAATGTCACCACATAGACTACCAGCCAGGATTCCTGAGATAGTACAGGATGATGGCCCATCAAGCGATGAGGCCTCAGTGTAGGGCCTTATTACGATGTTATCACCTTTGGGTGGTGCCCTGGTAGTACCAAAACCTATTGGGAAACATATTCCACCATCCCCAGAAGCATAGGGTGCATGCCGAATGAGTGTGTTACATGAATTTTAGTGGGAGAGGCCTCTAAGGTTTCAAGATGATATCGATTATCATGCGGTTGAGGATTGTCTTTATGATGTGGCCATAGTTTTTTTATTAGTTGGGACACCAATTGATCTGATTCGGATCCTGGCTTCAATTATATTCCAGGTAACAGCTGAGAGATGGTGGAGTCAAATACTCTAGTTACCCAATGAGGGAACCCTCACCTGGGTGGGCTTCGAGGGCCTCTTCAAGGATCTATTCATCCTATCAACCATATGCTCAGTTTTTATACATGAGATACTGCATAAACAGCGGGTTATAGTTACCATGGCATAGTACTCTAAAAGGTTCAATGAACTATCCTGCTACTTCACCGATATGGTACGAGACCCTTTCATCTAGGCCTAGAGATTTTAAAAGCGTCTATAATGGGATATCAGAACATCAATGATATTTATCATTATTACTACGTTGGTTGGGGTGTTAGAGTGGGATCTTATGGTGGAGAGCATCCTAGCTGAGCAGGCACTGATAGTGAGATCCACCATCAGACAACAGTTAGTAGAGTCATCTGCACCAGGAAGTAGATGGATGATGCAAGGGCCCAAGCAGGCCATACCATCTGGTGGATGACCCTAGGATATAGGATGGGTGGTGAGGGGCTCATGAGACAAAGGAGGACACATAAGGACTAGGGAGTGCTACTTGTGCAGTGGGCAGGGTCACATGGCTCGCCACTACCTGACCCGCCGTACAGACGACCAAGAGATGATCGAGGAACCACGGAGGCAAATTCCATGGGTTGAACGAGGATGTATGCAGGGTGGAAGACATGGTAGAGTTTCTAGCTGTGTAGCAGGAAGTGCGCGGTGAATCAAGATTCTATTGCAACCACCTCGAGGTGGTCCACCCCGACCATAGAGGGCTGGAGGACAGGGACGAGCTCTGCTCTAGGCAGCTGAGTCCTATGACCATGGTGCTCCAGAGATGATTATAGGTATGATATGTGTCTAATACACCCTAGATGTAGTACTTATAGACATAGGTTCTAGTCACTCATTTATAGCCATGGACCATATTCATAGCTCTATGATTCCGATGGATCCATTGGCATGTTACTTATGGGAAGAGATGGTATGGGATTTGATAGTTAATCACTAGTTCAAGCAGTGTGAGATTACTCTAGGAGGTGAGAGCTATGGTTGGGATATTATAGTAGCAGCGTCGAGGCCTCATGACGTCATCTTGGGTATTGTTTGGTTATCCACAGTCCATTCTCAGATTGACTGTATTATGTGAAAATATTAGTTTGTCTGTGAGGATGGGACCATGTTTTCATTCACCAGTGAGATGTGAATCTTTACAGCATAGGATGTAATTTTTCAGAGGAGGGTGCAGTCGATCACACATCTTTTGGATAGCCTTACCCTCTGAGAAGTTGATGCTTTGAGTTTGAGCTAACATATAGTGGTGGACCAGTATGTTGATTCTATTCCTAATGATGTTACGGGACTACCTCCTCATATATAGGTGGACTTTTACCTTGACCTATACCCTGGGATGACACCAATATTCACACCAGCATATCGTTTGGATCTCGCAGAGCTTCGTGAGTTATGAGTAAAACTAGAGTAATTTTAGAGGAAGGGGTTCATAAGTCCCAATGTTTCTCCATTGTTAGCCCTGATATTTTTCACCACGAAGGCAGATGAGAGTTTGAGACTCTGTGGGGACTATCAACATCTAAACCAGGTGAATGTGAAGCAAAATTATCCACATACAATGATTTGTGATCTTTTCAACCAGATAATGGGAGATCGACTGTTTTCTAAGATAGACCTCATATCAGGATATCATCAGCCCAAGGAACAACATTAGGATATGGAGAATACAAACTTCAAATGTCGGTATGGCCACTATGAGTTCTTGGTTTTTCCATTCGGCATGACCAACTACCCAGAAGTGTTTATTTGACTCCGGAATAGGATCTTCCATCCATACCTCAATCTCTTTGTGGAGGTCTTAATTAAGGACATCATGGTGTACTGATAAACAATGGAGGAGTAGGCATATCATCTGTAGATAGTTATAGATACACTCAGACAACACAAACTTTATGCTAATCTCTCGATGTGCCCGTTCTAGATACGGGATGTCCACTTTTTTGGACACGTTATCTTAGAGGCTAGAGTTTTAGTGGATCTGGAGAAGATAGAGGATGTGCTTTCTTAGGAGGCACCCAATAGTGTGACCGAGGTTTGGTGATTCCTATGGTTGGCTGTTTAAAATTGGAGATTCCGAACCATCTTTTACTGAGTGGCGAAACCCTTGTCAGTATTGAAAATGAAGGTGCAACCCTTTGTATGTTTGGAGATATGTCAGACATATTTTCCTGTGAAGAGGCAGAGACTCATGAGCGCACCCATATTGAGGATACCAGAAGAAGGCTTTTGGTATGTAGTCGACTACGATGTATCAAGGACCATACATGGATGTGTCTTGATACATGAGCAAGCAGTTAATGCATGTCGTTCATGACACCTGAGACATCATGAGCAGAACTTTTCCTCCCATGACATATAGTTAGTATCAGTGGTATTCACCTTGAAATGTTGCGAAATTACTTGATGGTGGACTTTTTAATGTCTACTATGATTACTAGAGTGTCAGGTATATCTTCTCACAGAAGGACATGAACATGAGACCTCAACTATTTCTAGAGTTCCTCCATGACTATGAATTTGATATATATTACACTCCTCGAAAGGGGGACGTAGTGGCAGACACACTCAGTAGTAGGTATGGTTTACAGCTTATGATTGAGGTGACAGAGAAGCTATCCACATTGCAGATATCCTTTCTGGATAAATATGGAGTGGCACAACTCATGTCTATGACTGTCACACCCCCACTTCTTCATCCATTTCGAGGGCACAACTTGGGGACATTGACTGTGAGGCTATACATGCTCAAATAACCTCAGGATAGGAACCTGATGGATTTTAAGAAGGTGGGGAGAACATCATTATCTTTAGAGGACACATGATGGTTCCATTGGCTCTACGAGAGGAGGTGTTGAGGGAGTTCTATATGCTCCCTATGGTGGATAATCCTAGTGTGAAGAATATGTACCAGGACCTCCGAGATCAGACCAGGTGGCTAGGGATTACGAAATAAGTGCTATATTTTGTTTCAAAATGCCTCACTTATCAGCAAGTGAAGGCCGAGAATCAGGTTCTAGAAGTCTTAGCACAATAACTAGAGGTTCCATAGTGGAAGTGGGGTGGTAACTCCATTGACATTGTGAAAGGGATTCCACGTACATCTAGGGGAGATGATTCTATATAGGTTATCATTGACTAACTCACCATGTCTGCCAACTTACTACCCATATGAGAGAAGGGATTAGTATAGGGATTGGGACACCTCTACATATAAGATATTGTATGACTTCATGGGGTTCCATTGATGATCGTCTTTGAAAATGAAGAAAATTTTACATCTTGGTTGTGGATGGGATTATTAGAGGCATTCGAGACTCATCTACGTTTGAGAACTGCCTTTCATCGTCATATGGATGGTCAAACGAAGCGGACCATATATACACTCAAGTAAATGCTTTGTGCATACGTCCTAGATTTTGGTCGTAGTTGGGAGAATCTCTTTCCATTGGTGTAGTTTTCATAAAACAATATATATCTCTCCCCCATCGGTATGGCACTAATTGAGGCCTTGAAAGGTCGACCATGCAGGTCGCTTCTTTGCTGGACAGGCCCAGGGGAGTCAACACTTATGGGACCAGAGTTACTATGGGATACCAGTAACAAGGTGGAGGTCATCCAGGAGTAGATTAAGACTGCATAGAGTATAAAAAAGTCTTATGATGACAATAGACAAAGACTTTTGGAGTTCAAGGAGGGAGTCCATGTATTCTTATAGATCTCACCACAATGAGGATTGCAGATATTTGGATGGGGTGGCAAGTTATCTCAAGGGTTTATCGGACCTTTTCAGGTTCTCAGTAGAGTTGGTGAGGTGGTATATTTCTTATATCATTCCCCACACATGCACTAGGTTCATGAAGTTTTACATGTGTCGTAGATGCAGAGAACATGCTTGATACAAAACACATCAATGACTGGGGGTGCGCTGGACATCAATGATATGGAGACGTTTACGTAGGATCCAATGTATATTGAGGATTGATAAGAACGAGTCCTTTGTGGATGATTGATCCCTCTTGTGTGCATTCACTGGCAGCACGTGAATCGCCAGGAGAGCACATGATAGTTGGAGGCTCATATTCATGCTGTGTACCCCAATCTATTTCCTTAGTCTATGTTTTGGCTTTTGGGTAAGAAAATCCTTAAGGTGGGGAGATTGTAAAGACCCATGTTTTCTATATAATTTTTTTTAAAATTATATAGAATTATTACAAATCATCAATAATTTATGGTGCATGATTCTGAGGCCCAGTTTTCCCAGAATGAATTTCTGAACGTTTTTTAACGTATGTACAGTAAATATGCGATCAGTATTTTCTAACATTTGAACTGGTGCTCAGATTAAAAAACAGAGAGAACCGTTGAATTTGCAGCACCGAGATTAACATAAAAAGGGTTCACATAGACCATAGTAGGTCAGGATACAAATTTATATTTTCGACATTTCAAAGAATAATAAAATAAAAATGTTTGTTTACTATTATGTTTCTTTTTCCTCTAAAATACATGAGGCGGTGGTGGGACCAAGTACATGTGAAGCCATTAATTGTCTTGAATCCTCAATGTTTGTAATTGTACCATTGGAACTAGGAAGGTCCATTATTAAATGAACCTCATAGATTTCCAAGAGTGTTACCCACATTTTCCCTTCTATTTATATGGATTTTGAGGAGGGTTGTTGCCACTAATTCACCAAGTGAAAACACTATGGTAAAATACAACGACACCAACCACTGAGAGGACGTGACCGTTTCTAGTGAGTGGTGACGAGTGCCACCGAATCACAATTGATGAACACTAACTACTCCTCATATGCAGAAGTTATTCAATTATTCTTGAGGTACTAATTTTTCATGTTATAATTTCAATATATTTATGAATCCTATTCAGTCCTCATATTTTTGAGCTAACGCGGGAGGTGTGGCCCTAATGAACAGGCCCAAACCCTCTGCTACTTTGTTGATCTATTCATTTTGGAGAAAGTTTTTCTTAGGTTGGATGGAAAATAGAATAGCCGGTCATGCATCAATGAGGGTATCCCAAGAAGTCCATTGGTACCACCATACGGAAAAAGGGCCACAAGAACTCACCTGGTGTCCCACAGAAGACCGCCAGTGCGACACCAAGACAACAGCATTGGCGACTGGCGCCAGCGGGTGGGGGAAGCGGCCCACAAAGATCGGCCACAGAAGAGAAGGTGGTGCACCATTACGCACCTCCGGTACAGAAGCCTATGGTCGTAGCCTTGGTGGGCAGTGGTGGCTGCCCCTGGCTGGCCGCGGGCGGAGGCAGAGTGGCGTGCCATATAGCACCGCTGGTGATGGCCACAGGTCAATGTCTCCATAGAGGGGAAGGCAGAAACCTATTCTGATGGCGCGACATCTAGGAGGCACCACGTTGCACCGCTGCTTCACCCCCTTCCCCCCATGCGCCACCCAGGGTGGGCCCCAACTACCAGGTTGTGCCCCTCCGCAGGTCGGGCCGCGCGAGCCCAGCGGGCGACGCTCATCTGTGGGTCAGGCCATGCCCCTCCTCGAGCAAAGCCGCACCCCCAGGCGGGCCAAGATGGTTCGTAGCCCAGTAGGCCGAGCCTTCAATGGACAGCCCAGCTGGGGCAGACCCAGACCGAGTTGGGCTAGGTCAGTCCGACGGGGTCAGACCAGACCCAGAACCATCTACGCCTAGCATCGCTTAATGGGCCATAACAAGTAATCCAGAAGTATGTTTGACGAACCATCTACAGAGCTAGGATCCATAGAGAGAGATTGACCTTTTTTATACTCCACAAATGTTTGGGAGAAATGTGGACTATGTCTAGGATTGATCAAACCTGAAGCTAACCTGGCCCTCGGTACTAAAATGCATATAAGTCATAGAATAGGTGTCAGATTGATGCCCCGTCTGTCACCTTGGAACACATAAGAAATGGCAGTCCTTTGTGATACTTCTTTGTGGAACTTTATGGTGGTTGAGGTATGATTTATGGCTTGAGAAATAGATCCTATTTGAATGAAGTGTTCTTTGTGCGGGAATCTAATTGTTGGCTATAGCATGAAGAAAAAACATAGATCTTATGAGTGTTAGCATCAAAAAAATCTTGTGTGGGTCAACCCATAGAGATCCATTGTGGGTTAGAATCTATAAATCCAATGTGGGTTAGCACCTAGAGATCATGTGTGTGTCAGCATATATCATTCCATTGTGGGTTAGCATCTATTGATCTATGTGGGTCAGCCTCCGAGGCTCTCGAAAAAATAAGATGATATATATTTAAGACTAATCATATATAGTTCTGTACTTGAGTTATATACCTAGTGTGAGATGAGTCTTCTAACATCTTGGTGTTACATTTCGGGTAATTTTACCTCAGTGGTGTTACATTCTTGGTGTGACCTTTGGGGTACTTTTACCATGGTGGTGTTACCTTTCTGGTACTTTTACTTCGTGGTGTTACCTTTTTGGTACTTTTACCTTCATAGTGTTACCTTCATAGTGTTAACTTTGTGTTATTATTACCTTGAGGATCAGTTGTGCTAATGGATTAAAAGGTTGATCCTTATGTTTCCTCTTGTATGAGATGAGTATATCTTGATAACTTATGCATATGCATAGAATACTTCAATATAGAGTTTATGAATGCTTCATGATTTTTGTTTTAGGTCACGAAATGTGGTTTATCTTTTCTGGAAATCTCGGAGACCTTCATAGGTCTCAGGGTCCCTACTATGTATTGTTATACTCACCCCTGTATAGGCTAAGCCCGAACCTTGCTGTGTAATGTGAAGATGATACACAACATTGATCGAGGGTGAGGGAGCCAGGACTGGAGGGTGCTCAGAGGTGGACCATTTGATGTGACGTGACATAGTGACTACTAACCATGAGATGTATCTACCGTTCAGGTAGTGTCCTCAGTAGATGTTCAATGAGATTTTTCTCTTTCTATTGTACTTGTACATTATAGTTGGGTTTATATTCCGGACCCTTTACTTTCAATTATCCTCTTTACTACATAATTTTACATCGTGGCTGCTTTTTATTGTGTATTGGATTGTATGTTTGTACATGTTTAAAGTAAATGTATTTCTGTTATTGGGCTACGCCTTTGTGGTTCTAGTTGCCAGCCCCTTGCATGTAGTAGGCATGCTTGGTGTAGTCATGGCACAATCCCCGATGAACGGGTGATGACACTATTGCATTATCATTTTGTAGGAGTACACAACCATTGAATATCATGGAAGAATCACTTTATATCATAAAAAATTCTCCAGATTTTGGTAATGTGAGTACATGCCTATTGATCAGACTTCTCATTATCTCCATGAAGGTTCCTTAAAATTATTTTTTCTAGTCATAAATTACCCCTTTAAATTTTAACTTAGTTAGCGGGTTTCAAAATAATGATAAATTTCACAAAAAACATCGATATTATCCTCCTAAGCCAAGAAAGCTATAAATTTATGTGACATTATAAGGTATGGGACATTCCTCAATTTCATTATTATTTGAAGGATCCAAAAACATAACCTCACTTGTGATCACATGCCCAAATAATGTATCTTGATGCATTCAAATATCATAACTGCTGATTTTGGCATACAACTTAACCTTCCTCAATGTCACCAAAAAAAGTCATAGATGTCCTTCATCTTCCTCCTTTCTCATGAAGTAGCTTAGAATGTCCACAATAAACAATACCAAAAATTTTAAAGGTAATGTATAAATACTCAAGTAATCAAATCCATGAAGATTATAGGTGCATTAGTATGTTCGTGTTGAATCCCCTAATAATCATAGTTTCTATACATTGTATGGAAGTTAGTATTATGAATGTATTCATTCTTCACCATTAGCTGATAGAATCAATAACATAGATCCACTTTTGAGAGGTAATGAGATTCACTCAACATATCAAACATTTCTTCATTCCTCAGAAAAGGATCCTTGTAATTTATGACGATCACATTGTGTTACCAATAATTGATACACAACTACATTGATCTATCATTATTATTGAAAAAGATCAATGGATCACACAATGTTGATCTAATAGGGTGTATGAACCCGTTGTCCAAATTATTTTGTATATAATTCATTAAATCATCCTATTTTATTAGATCCATCATATATAGACACATTAACATTGGAGTAGCTGCGAGTATGAGTTCTATTGATAAATATACCTCATGGTCTCGTGGTAGTCAGAGTTATTATTATGAAAATACAATAATGTTTTCCCTCATGATGGGTATTTCCCATAGTTGTATAACTATCTTTGACTCGACCATTTAAGCGACGTATGCCTCTTTATATGGAATAAATACCCAACCATTGAAGGATTTTTCAAAGTGATTCATGAATTTCCTTTATTATTAGAGGAGCAGGGTATGGGTTGGAATATAAAATTATATTTCCTTTTCCTGAATGTTTATATGTTCTCTATATAAGTATATCCAATCCATACCCAGTATAGCATTTAATTACACCAAGGGAGGTATCATGATATTTGATGGAAGAATCTTTAGACATATTCCAATAGGTGAAGAGTCATAAACTTGGGTTGCAATGACTACACCACTTGGTGTTATTATTTATATATCTAGTACATGTATTTGGGTCTTCGATTAAATAGTTATAGAAAACATGTAAGATATAACAAAATACGTAGAACTAGAATTGAATATGAATTTTTCAATTACTCATCGAATATAAAGTGTAACTTGTATGAATTCATTTTATTGATCTACTTTTACAATAGTGATGGAATAAACCATCCCATGCTCCTTTGGATTTGTTGGCTGATGATACTGATTACCCTCGAGAACACATGGTTTAGTGATCTAAATATCATAGTTTCCTTTATTGCTATAGTTATACCATAGGACTATGGGTGGTACACTCTATTCATCCACCATGTTTTCAGACTACTCGTGAATTTTTGAAATTCATGGGCATGGCGACATTCTCTACCACATTTGAAGCGCTTCCCCGTCCCTTATCGAATGTTATGATGATGCTTCTTCCGACATTTCTTACAAGTTGATGATTTAATTTTCTTTCCACCTTTTCATTATATCCACAAGATTGAAACATGATCTTTCAATTTTTATCACCATATCCATGGGTCCATTATTCAAACTCCATATCCACATTGAGAGAATATCAAAAAATAACTTCATAAATCTTATAGTCTCAAATTTCAAGAGCCTTTCCACAGTTCGGTTTTAAAACCACTATATAATCTAAAAATTATTCTATCATTATTGATTACAAAACATGAAGCATACCTTGAATTCCATGTCAATTATTCCTCATATGCCATTTTAAATTCTCCTTTTTCATCATAATGATGAGTTGTCTCTCTATCATTGTTCTAATAATTCGAGTGAAATCCTTTTTAATAAACATTATCCTAGAGACTTCCCACTCCATCCCTTCAATTTCATCCATTAGTTTGGTGTTCTTTTTCAAATACCACAATTTATTATCCTTTCAGTATATATGAAAAACAACATGATTCACCTTCTCCATATGACAATTGTAATGCACAAAAAAAGATCTTCTCTATCATGTTAACCCAGTATTCCACAACCAGTGGATCATAAGGTCTACTAAATTTTTGTGGTCGTTGGCACATAACACTCTCAATAGCTATTTTCTCTCAATTAAGTGAAGGAAGAAGTTCCATAATATTTAGGTTATTGTTCATAACATGAGATAGGTGGGTAATCATAACCCTGAAATTATGAACGCCACCACCCGAAGTATTGGGGAGGACATTTGGACAATTTCTACCTTATCCCTCACATAGGTTGTTGGCCTAGTTTCTCCTGGTTCCAACAATTTTCTAAAATAGAAAATTTCGCCACAAAATATAAGTTAGCATGTCATGAATATTTAATTTATTCCATTGATCAATTAATTCTAAGGTAATATATTTTTGGATACCTATGATTATCAATAGAACTTTTTAGCATACATATACTTAGTCTCATAATCAAGTATTTCACTATGGCTCTTTAATCCAAATTCCCAAATTAACTATACCATTCTATGATACCAACTATGGAGAAATTTTTTTCCTTACATTATTATTAAATAATATTAATGATAATCAACACAATTTCATTACACATTTTTGGATCCAACGAATTAGTGTATTGGAAAAACTTGGACCATACATATCATTTCAAAAATTAAACAGAAACATTTATTTCATCCCTTTTTCTCTAGATTCTTTTTGGCCCATGAATTTTCCTTAGTAATAGTAGGACCATGCAAATATACATCAAAATGGGTGATATAAAATCCCAGTAAGAAAATAGATAATAAAATTAAAAAATATACCATGGGGTGATAATAATCATTGACCACATAAAATTGTAATAGGATCATCATGATAATGGGGATCATTTCGAGAATCCTTGGAATATGGAAATACAGATAAGTGAAACACCATGTCATAGTGGCCCACTACCCCAACTAGTTGGGAACAATTATCGAATCAGGTTCACACATATTTCAAATTACTCATGAGGTTCTTAAAATAACCATTTCATTAGAGAGCTACATAATTCTGAGCACATTCCTAAAATAATAACTTCTATATTATGCTATATAATTATAGGTTCACCCCTCACATCAAAAAATTTAAATTATCATGCATGTCACTTGGAACATATATTAATCAATAATATAAATACCCAATGGAAAAAAATGAGCTTCATATCATAATAAAATATTAAAAAAAATCCCATATTAATGGTGGAATTAAATTCTTGAAATAATAATAATCAACATTGAGTTATTGGTAAAATGTTTGTTTTGAGAGAAGAGTTATTTTGGAAAACATTGTGTTTATAATAAAATATAGTAGAGATGATTTATTTTCCATAAATGATAATATAATGATGAAGAAATTATTTTTATGGAACAACCATATTGAATATAGGGTGAATGAGTGAAAACCAAAGAAAGATAGTTGGGTTAGAGAAATCCCCTAACGATTTTCCTGAAAGTTTCGTTCCAGTTAATATCATGTATAATGAAAATAAATATATAAAATAATAATTATTGAACCTTTTAGGAATTAATATTATTCAATATGGTTTTATTTTTTTATTTTATAGTCCATTGTATAAGTTATAGTGTTTAAATTCATTGGACGTGAGAGTTTGTTTTCATAGTTTTCACTATAAGTTCCCTTATTTACATGAATGGATGTGCATGTAAGATGATGATAGAAATCTAATTTTTTTAATATCTTTCTAATGAAATTGATGAACATTAAATAATCTTTTGAAGTATGTCCTTATATACCATGATTATGATACATTATATATATGTTAATGATTATCTTTTTTAGTTAATTTTGGCAGTTTTAAATCATAACATATTTTTTTTTGTTTTATCCTTTTTTATTATGTGTATTTGTTAGTTTAAGAACATCAAATGTGTTATGACATAAAAATTAAAATACTTATTCAAAAAAATTTATCTTTTTATTAATATCCTAGAATGTATTTATAAAAATTTAAAGTTCAAATGCCATGAGGTCGATAAATTAACACATCACGGGTGAATTTTTAATTTTTAAGATAAGAGGTGTAGACAGAGAGGTAGGATTTTAGAATTGTATATTCCATTAACATGATATAAATATAATATATGTATGGTACTTAAGTTATCATGATATTTTGATCATGGGTGTTGGTGATAGAATAAGAAATGGAATTCAAATTGAAAGGTACTTCAATGAAAAAAGAGATGATCTACCTCCTAAATTTTCCCCTTGAGATCATCCTCAAGGAACCTAGGCTTGGTCATATGATGAGACCAATAGCACTTGGATGTAGGAGAGGGTCTAGGGAATAGTATTGGGCATAATTTAGGACACAATTAGAGCTTGAGTGGTGTGTGTATATTTGGGTGTGATGGGTGGTATTTATAGTGGAAGAGGGGTGTATTCTTATTATTTTAATCATTAGTTAGTTTTTCTTCTCAAGAAAAGAAATAGTGGGGATTATTGTGAATAAATTATTAAATGTGTTATTTTATGTATAAATAGATTGTAACATAAATCATCAATGTCTCAAGATTAATTAAAAAATTATGGTTTTTAGCATGTATCATAAATTATCATATTTTACTTCTCACCATAAATATTATGTATTCTAGAAAAATCTCAAAAATATAACTTTACCATTTATAAATTATTATAATAAAAAATTGAAATCGATTTTATGAAAATAATTTTCTAAATAAGAGTAATTGAACTTTTAATTAAAATAACATTTAATTGCAAAATAAATTTTTAAAAATATAACTGAGTTTATCACACTTTGAAAAATTATTTATTGTACCATAATATTATCATAAAATCATTAGACCTAAATTTATTACCATATGAATACATTTGTTGAAAATATATTATATTTTAAATTAATCATTAAATATTTATGAATTATAAAAATACCAACACTTTATTAATATTTTTCAAAATTTTTATTTACTTATAATATGATATAATTATATCATATTGTCACTTATAAGATAGATAAAATTTATTTGTACTATCATTTGTACAATTACTCTTCACTTGGATGATTTATTGTTCATAATGGTCAAATTACTATTCACAACGGTAACATTACTATTCATAAGTTAAAATTACTATAAAAATTATCTTTTTCATATTAGACTCCAAATATCATACTGATCACAATAGTATATGTATGATTTTTTCAATACAAAACACATAACTGGAAAACTTATCTTTAATGGCTTGGCTATAAAGACCACTTAGTATATAGTAGTTCATTTAAGCATAATTTGGCATTGTGTTTCATAATATAAGTTTATGTGACATAATTATATGAAGGGAAATTAAATTGATTAATATTTGTGATGTTACAATAATTAATTATAATTTATTTATGTTAATATTTTTTCAACATATACCATTAATTTATATTTTATTATCAGTCACATGGTAGTAATTGTTAATTTAAATTACAATTTGTATGGTTACTATTTAGTTGTTCACTCATGTTCTGATTCAGTGGTTTTGGTCATTTCATGTTGATCACATTTTCATTACATCTGTGATATCAATGATGATTCATATTATTTTGTTGATAATTTTATTGAGTTACATGGTCATTAAATATAACTTATGGTGATGATAATAATTGAAATAATAAACATATAATTATTTAGACATATCAATTCTATAGAAAGAGTTTATTTTTTAGTAAATAAAGATATATATAGGTATTAAAGAATCATTAATACATATTAAATTCATTAATTTTTCATAATGTTTTTAATATTTTACATTCCCTAATCAGTCATGGCATAAAATAATAACATCATTCATATAATTGCAAATGTCTACAAAAATTAGTGTGTTATAATGAATGAATGAATAATAAAATAATATTTATTAATGATAACACCACTTATACATAATATTATTGATTTTTTAAACATTCTATAATATTTATAAATTATATTTATGTTGATATATATTATTAATGTAAATAAAATTGAATTATAAGAAGTTATTTTTTACATAGTCATTTTACGATCGATTTAGGTTCATAAATATTATGAGGAACGTTTATTATTGATTTTTAATATAATTGGAATATAATATTCATGTAACCTCAATACCTTCATAATTATAAAATTTATACCTTAAATACATTAATAGAATCATTCATGTAAGGCAATCAAGAAAAATGAAATAATTCAATTTTGTAGACGGTAGTCTGCATGTAATGCAACAAATTTTTTCATTTCACCATTAATGGAAGGGAGGTAGATAATCGTTGTACCATTAAAAAAATAAAAATATTTATATGAATAATATTTATGTAATTTTATTAGTGTGATTATAGAAGATAATTTAGAGGCTTAAGAATAATTGATCTTCAGAGAACTCTATATAGAAAATTACATCTTCCTTGAATATGCTTCTTCAAATATCTCCTAATGCATTATTAGGATGGTATTTTGGGAACTGTAGAACTTTAAAATTGTGAGAAATATATTTTGGGTGTAATTTTTGTAGGTATTGGTTAATATATTGTAATCAGGTTGTGTGGATAAGTGACATGGTGAATGAATCATTTTTCATGTCAGAGGGTTGGAACTTTTGTAAATACTTATAAATTTAAAATATATATAGATAATTATTATGGAATGGTGTAAATAAATTATAAAAATTTCAATCTTGGGATATATTAAGTCAATAATATAGTAAAACAATAAACTGGGATAGTTTTAGCTGACAAATGTAGATTTATACATTATTTTACCCCCTCCCCCATAACACTTATACCTTTTATCATGGTAAATATCATTAGGACCAAAATGAAATAAAAATTATTACTTAATTTGAAGGTGAAAATTCAAAATAAGAAAAAAAATTACACTATTCAATTCTTATATGCGGTGCAAATAATTTTTATAAAATTATTTTTTAATGCAACATAAACTTCTTTTCTAAAAATGATCATTTTATGAATAAAATATATTTACACAAAGAATATCATATAGTATTATTTCCAATTAAAATTATTGGTTTTTGTATGAAAATTAATATTTATGTGAATTTATAAGAAATTAAAAACCAAATTGTCCATTGTGAATACTAAACAAAGTAAAATGGCCAAAACAATTTTTCTTATGAAATTATAACTTATGATCCAAAAAGTGAAGGATAGATCTATATTTAAAAAATATTAAATTTATATAAAAAATTTTACTTCTTAAATGTTTCTTTGGTAAATTATATTGTTTCTTATATTTTCAATTCATGAATATATTATAATTATGTCATAGAAGTTACCATATTTGTAGAAACGGTATTTCAACCATTCACTAAAAAATAAACAATTTAAAAAATTATAAAAATAAAAACCCTAAGATAATTTATATAGGATAAATCTATAAAAAATTAATATCAATAAAAACAAATTATATTTTGAAATTTATATTTAAAATCAATCATATATAATATATAAAAAAACAATGTTAAAAACATTTATGTTAATCCATGAATAATTAAATTTACATTCCTTATACATACATAATTTTTTTTTATATTTTTAATTTAGTTTATTAAAAGTTAAGAGAAATTTTTCAATTCATTTTAGTAATATTGTTTTTTTTTTGAAAAACATTGAATTAATAAAAAAATACAAATGTCCTAAAAACTGTATCTCTAGAATTAATAAAAAAAATCCCATGTAAATATAACCATATTAACTATAAAAACCCATTTAAAATATCAATTATTTTAATTTAAATATCATTCAATTTATTTCTATTTTTATTTTAATAAATTACTTTTCTATTTATTTTGGTGTAACATGTATCACGAGCTATAAAAAGTTATAATTTTATTTAATATAGATTACATACTAAAATATTGAGGTGTGAAATATATATATATAATAGGTTTATTTCAATCAATGGGAAAGAGACATCTACTAACACTAACATAGATGGGATAAATCCTTATTATGGAATTATTCATTAATTTCACATCACTCATGATACATCCAAAATATATTAACTCTATGTGAGCATATATCCCTATGGTTTTCATCAATTAATTAATGTAAGTGATTCTTTATTTTTAATAATAAAAATATCATGTATAGTGACCAATATACACATCCATAGATAATAACATCCAATTAATCATATTACATGTAGAATTATTATTGGTGAATTTTTTCCCATTGCATGTTGTCATCCAGATTACCAATAAATAACATCATAAGAAGAAGTCACAATGACTTCTAGGCCCCCTACCCTTGATATCTTGATTCATTGTTATCCAGTGATATAATTTCATCTATATTTCAGAATATAATCATAAAACGAAAAAATATTCATCATATAGGAGAACTATTATGACCTTTCGATATGAATTGGACTCAGAGGACATTATAGCATTATGGTTACATAGAAGACCAATGTAATTTCTCAATCCACTTTGGTACATTTCTTTTGCAGAAATCCGTTGTTTGAAGTGTTATGGTAGGTTATGTTGACTTATTACCAACAATTATACAAATTTATAGTTATGTGAAATGTTTTTCATGTTTTATGAATAGTACTATTAGTGAGAAAGATGTCAATAGTTCTGTTGGTGAGCCATCGTCATCTGTAAGTGTCGGTGATTCAGTTTCATCTGTCAGTGTTGGTGAGACATTTTCAGTTGTCAATTTTTGTGACTTATCCCCATTGATCTGTGTCGATGAGTCAAATTCATCTATCAGTGTTAGTGATTCATCTTAAACTTTCGATTTCAGTTAGTCATCTTCATCTTTTTGTGTTGGTGAGTAATCTTAAAATATTGCAGACCCATATGTCGATGAGTCATCTTGAACTGTCGGTGTTGGTATGTGCTACAGTGTTTTCAAATCAACTCGTGAAAAATGATTCTAGATTCTGACAATTATTCCCATTTTATGTTTTCATTGAATTATAAGGCATTCAAAGCCTTGTTTTAAGGTATATATGTCTGATTAAAATCTGATAACTCATATATTGATTTTCTTAAGGGTAGGTATTCACTTACTCGTTTGAACTGTGTGGTTTAATGTGATATGTAGTAATGGAAATTCTAAACCAATACAAATCCAATTTTTCTCTGATCTAATCCTTCAATGTTGGGAAACTTCCCTTATTTCATTCCATCTCATTTATCTCAGTGTCAGTCACCCAAATACATTCTTCCCATAAGAGTGGGGTGGTCGAACCATATTCCTTGGATCATTTCCCCTTGAGGTTTCTTCCTGCTACATGCACACCCCCTGTTTTGGTGCAAGAAACAAGTGTCACTATAACATTGAGAGAAGGTGTGGTTCACCACAATTCATTCAATTTCCATGATCCCTATTCAACCATTTCAAATTCTCCTGTGATGGAACCTGAATTAAACATATTTGATGGATATTTTTTGTTGTTGGTTGATACGATGGTGTCGTGGTATCCTCATGTGGATGCAGTTATTGTAGGGAAAATGAATAAGAATTTTGTGTTTTACCATTACTGCAAAAAGAAATAAAATATATTTTGAGCTATGGGATTAATAGTCTCTATATTCTGTTTACATGATTTCATATATTTTGTATGATTTATCAACTATATCACACAAAAAATTGGGATAATAAAAAATGTGTTCCAGATTAATGAATTAGTATCGATTTTTTGTAGTTGCCTCTTTATTTTTCAAGATATTATAAAATCTAAACTTTTCATTTTTTGAATTTTTTTCTTAATATAAATCAATAAATAACATAAATATTCAATTAATATTATCATAATTTTCTAAAGATAAAGAGTAATGTTTAATGAATCTTGTTGTTATTATATAGATTTGATGATTTTCAAATTTTTGCAGTCATGCATGTTTAATGAATTAATTGATTCAAGTTGGATTATTGAACTAGTTTGTAGATAAATGTTATTTTTTGATATGGTTTTGAGTTTCCATGTTTCTTGTAAGGCCAATTGTAATGTACATTGGATTGATGATAGATCGTTGTATGGGAATGCAAAATGACTTGTCTTTGTCCAAGATCCTAGTTGATTGTTATTTTCCTACACCTTTTGATGTGTTGTGAGAATGGAAAGCTATTTTGAGATGTGGGGGTAGGTAGGAATAGTTATGGAGGAACAAATTGCTGCCTAGAGTGGTGAGATGCATTGGTTTATACATGTAGGAGTCAGGGAGGACAACAGGATAATGGAATATGTTGATGTTGGGCTTACTGTTGATGTAAATGTGATTTCCTATTGAATCATGTTATTTGATTTTCTATATTAATTTCCCCACTAAATATGTCATGTGTTTTTTCTTACCCTCCTTACAAAATAATTGAAGACATGCGGGGTATGCCATGTGCTTTCCATGTTTAGATTCTAATGGGTGGAAGGGTCTATCATCCTGCTAAAGTTAGAAATGACTCGACAAGAAGTTCATCTACTAACCATGTTGAGCCCGTTGTGTTTGGTTGCATAGAATTTCGTTTATATAATTAATAGAACTATTTATATGTGAAAATGATCTAAATAAATGATTGAATAAATTATATTAACCCGTGTGGCTGGAGATTGCTGAGATGAAATGATCAGGTTGGAACTTCAATGAAACAGTTGACTTGGTTTCATTATTCCTGGAGTCCGTGGATCTTGGTTGGAATTCAAAAGATATGTAATGTGGAAATAATAATCATTAATTAATGGTTAATAAAATAATTAACGTATAGTTAAATTGATAAAAAAAAGAATATGTAACTGAATGTATATCTTTCAATGGTTGTATTCTTATAGGATATTTTGTTTTATCAGTGACAGCATGGGAGTCTCGGGGAAATTAGATGTAGTTGTGTATAAGAAGACATTATACCCATAGTATGGTTGTGAGGAATATTATATCCTATAATTTTTTAATTTTTATACAATACTTGACCATGTATTTTTGGGAAACTAACACCCCAGGGATTCTAAGCCATGGGGTGTGTTTACCCAAACATCATGTTGGGAAGATGGATGAATGACTACCACCTTTTTCCCCACACTCTTCTCTTGGTAGTTACTAGTGATAGTAGGAATGATGGTTAGTTTTCCCCATATATGTGTGTAGAGGGATGTAATGTCATCTAGTTATTCGCACTAATATATTCTTGGTATAGTTTCATATGGGCTACTATAGGTGTAACATGTATATGATGTGATGGATTAAGGATCTTTTCCTGTCATATGGACTATAATGGCTTGAGGTATAATACAAGATTTAGGATGCATGTTATGGGATTTGTGGTGAATCTAAGAAACTACCTAGTTACTTTGGGTACATGGATATAGTTTTTGTGTTTCACGAGGTTCATTTTGGGGTTCTATTCCTAAGTTACTGTGGGAAATCCTTTTTTGGAGAGGGATTCATAGGACATGCGATATTGGGGAATTGTAGAAAACCAGTGGGGAAGTGGTAGCAGGGTACCCTTGATATTATTTATTATATTATATTCTATAATATGAGATACTTTTTGAGAGGATACCTGGTATGGTCGGAAACACAATATAATTTGTTGGTGAAGTGTCAGTTTCACTTTTTGTTAACTGGCCTTTAGCATTATTTCATTACATTTTCATGAGAGGCTATGATGTAGATCATAGTATGTATACTATTGTTCACCCCTTACGTATATATAAACTAATTTTTTTCGTTCACATGGAGTAGGTTAGTGATCAAGATAGTTACTACTATCTTACAGTTGCATGAACTATTTAGGTTTCGTGATTGATTTCGTTTTACATTCCTTTGGTAATGGTTAATTTCCCTTTAAATTGTAATAATTTATTCCTGAAATTAAATATCTGTACATGGGATTTATTTTTTATTGAATTTTTAGTTTGATTTGAATGGCCTCTATCTTTTCTCTATGCTTTTCAGGTTTTCTCAAATAGGATAATGTCTTCTATTTGTGTGTTTACTATACCCATGGTTCTAGTCACCAACTCAGGGCCTAAAAGAGGTGGGACTCGTGAGTCACTATCTCTTTTATCACATTACCAACAATGGAGGGGTACAAATTGTGGGTAGGGGTTCATAAAACTATGGTATCAAAGGTCTGGATGAGGGATAAGATGGAGTTTTGAGTTAGCACATGTCAGGAAGCATGGGTTGGTAGGGAAACAGTCTTAGTTGGGTTTCGAAAGCACTATAATCATGAGAGACCAGCTGAGAAACTATTATTTAGGAACCCATGTGATCTGATACATGGACCATTACATTTGTTGTGGCTACTAAATGAGGTGATACTTTTAAAAGGTAGTTACCTTGGAATGGATCAAGTATCATTCTTCTACGTTCAAGTGTATGAATGGGTAGACCACAGGATAGGTTGGCCTAAAATGAAAAAAAAATTTAAATAAATTAATTAATTCTTATTATTCCATATTCAAGGATTATGATCTCTTAATTCTTGTCATTTGTCAAGTATGGCTCTAGGACAACATCCCCATTGGGTTCACACAAATGATGTTCAATAGGATGTTCTAGCCGATTGTCACTGAGTAGTGGTTTGCGACAATGAAACATGGATGTATTTTAGATATATTTTAGATGAATATGTGCTCATAAAGAGAACGATGTGTTATTGTTTGTGAGGATGTTTCATGGAGAATTAAGGATGTGGTGGTTCTTATTCCTTGGAAATGTTGAGCAGTCAGCAATATTGTGGGAGGAGATATGAGATGAATTAAAAGTGGAGTTTAATTCTTTGAACGTGATGGAAGCCATACTCCAGGAGCTTCTTACACTTTGACAGGGGATATATTCTGTGCAAGGGTTTGGATCCATTTCTGGAACTATTTTTTAATATTATTTGGACCTATTTCCAGATGAGGATACCATGGTGAGGCATATTAAAGAGGCTTTGCATCCATAGATCCAACAGTTGGTCACCACATTTATGTTGAAGAAATATTTTGATTCGTTGGTGAGGGAATAGGTCAGCGATAAGAAGTTATATATAACTATATCATCATGATAACGGATTCCTTAGGATTCCTCATGATGTAGATATATGGTCTGGGGTTGTTGATTTTCAGAGAAGTATAATTTACATTCAGTCGGGGGTCAGTCTCAACCATTAGTATCACGTTTCAATAGGTGGGGGATCTCATACCTATTATATGGTTTAATGTTATTTTTATCTTTGTTGATTATGAATTGATCAGTAGAAATAGTGACTGTACATTCTAAAAAGTTAGTGTTCTTTCAGTATTAAACTTCATGTTTCTCTATTTAGGTATTTCTATCTTATGTAGTAGTGATGTTTTCACTAACATTGGATTGGAATACGGATGATGGGGTAGTCATAGGATATCCACACTAATCTACCAATCAATAGAGAGTATATTTCTTCAGTGGTGGTGGACGTAATTAGTGTGACAAAATCTGTGGATCAGGTCTTGGTCGGCATCATGCTATAACATTTCCAGTGTCCGGTGATCCATTCTTTGATTGTGGCACCCTTTCCCTATTTTAAACATTGGTGTATACAATTCTTAATTCAGGTGTGACGGACTCTATCATATCACCTACCCTTGTCCATGCATTAGAATGTGGGGTAGAGAGGCTTCCCATGCAAATGGCATTGACTATGCTAGTTGGAGGTTAAGCTAACTTGTTTGAAGCGTGTAAAGACCGTCAGATAGTGCTGGGGAAACACTACCCTTGGGGGGATTTCATTTGATAATGGATATAACCATATGATTTCATTCTTGACATGTATTGGTTGTATTTATGTGCAACTATTATGGATTTCATTAGTTAAAAGTCGGTGTTCTTCAATGCTGATGGAGATCCAATGGTTTTTTTAGTGAGTGAGATCCATAGATGGGGCAGAGGGGTGTGTTTACATGACATATATGATGGATGAGATGATTTTGAGTTCTTCAGAGGTACATCAATTGTCATTTTACAGGTTCATAGAATAGTACTCATATTTAATTATAGAAGAGGTTATAATGTTACCCCCTCAAGGGGAGATTGTGTTTTGTATCATGTTTCAGTAAGGAGACTCTCCTATATCGATGTATCTATATAAGATGGAACCCTATAAGATATAGGATCTGTATATAATCCTCAAAGTTCTATTATAGTGCAGTTTTGTTCGGATGACAGTGTCACTGTGGGTCACACTAGTTTTGTTTGTGACGAAGGCTGATGGAAGGTTTTGGTTGTGTACTAATTATCATCGCTTGATCAAAGTGACAGTGAAGAGTCACTATCCCCTTAAAAAATTGATTATTTATTCAAAAAAATTATGGTTTAAATATGGATCTAGAATATCAACATGTGTCTAGGATATCATCAAATGTGTGAGAAGGATTAAGATATCCTGAAGACTGCTTTTTGTTGTCGTTATGGGCATTATGAGTTCGTTGGGATGTCTTTTGGTGAGGAAAATTATCAAACTGTATTCATTGGGGATAATGAATGTTGTGTTCCATGAATTCCTTGATATGTTCATGGTGGTTTTCAATGAAAACATCTTTGTGTACAATTCATCTAAAGATGAGCATACATAGCATCTGCATGAACTTTTGGGAGGTAATTTTCAACAACAAATGTTTGTGAAGTTGTGGAAGTGTGAGTTTTGGTAATGAGAATTTAGATTATTGGGGCATGTTGTATCCCAGTAGTGTGTTTCTCTGGAACAATCATTGATTGAATCGGTTGTGTCTTGGTTATCCCCACGACAGTGGCAGAGGTGATAAGTTTTCTGTGTCTTACATGCTATTATAGGAAGTTGGTAGCTGATTTCTCTCATGGTGTGAATCCTCTAACAGCATTGACTGTAAAGGATCAGGTGTTCATATTGACAAATAAGTGTTATAAATATTTTGATTATCTTAAGGGGAAGTTGGTCGGTGATCCCCGTCAATTTTTTAGAGGAAGGGGTTAAATTTGATCTTTTCTAGGATTTTTCATGTTTGCAGATAGGTTGTGTTATCATGCAACCAAGATCAGTCATTTATTATGGGTCTTGGAAGTTATGTCCCCATGAATATAAATTTTCCACCAACTATCTTGAGTTGGAAGTAGTGTTTTTTTCCCAGACGTTTTGGATAAATTACCTAACCAGGGAGTGCTTTATGTCCTTCAATGATCATAAATTCCTAAGGATTGTTTTCTCCTAGTGAGACTCGAACTTGAGTGAGTGTTAGTGGATAGAGTTCATATTGTATTATGACAAAGCAATATCATATAATCCTTAAAAGGGAAATTTATTAGCTAATGCGCTGAGCTGGAAGATGCAAAATTATGTAGTGTGTGAATTCGGTTATTCTTAGACATTAATGGAAGAACGTTCAGCATTTCATATCAATATGGGAGAAGTTTGGGGAAGGGGTTTTATTTTTCATATGACTGTGTGCTAATATTTTTTAAATAAAGAGGAAGTAACCAAGTTGGGGTATCTTGAGGTGGAGGTTTGGAGATTCCAAGTAGTTTTTAGAAAATTCCCCTAATGGCTGGTCTAATGATGAACAAAAATGGGTGTTGTTTCAGGGATGTCTTTTTTTCATTTGTAGATGCATGAGACGGTTCTCAAAGAGTTCAATAGTTATCCTCTTTTTGAACATCATAGCATAAAAAATATGTTCCGGGATTTTAGGAGTCAGTTTTTATGTCCTATGTTGAAGTGTACAAATGCAGCATATGTTTCTCAATGCCTGATCATCTAGATGGTGTAGGCCGAGCACTGTGTCCCATTGGTTTCCTCTAACAATTAGAGATTCCATAGTTGAAGAGGGAGGGCATCTCTATGGGTAATGTTCCTGGTTTACCTCAAGCATAAGGAAAATATGATGATAAATAGTTTTTAGTGGATTGTTTTACAAATTCATCCCACTGCATAGAAATCACAGAGTCGAGATCAGTGGATTTATTTTCAATACAATATCCGGAGAAAGTTGTGAGACACCATGGGGTCCCCAGGATGATCATTTCTGATCAAGAAACATTTTTTACTTATAGGGTGTGGTGAGGTCTAAAGATTTATTTTTTACCACAAGTATTCCTTATCATTTCATTTCATCCACAGAAGGATGGTTAGATGGAGAAGAACATCTAGACTTCTGAAGATATTTTTATATCATGTGTCCAAGATTTTGGAGGATTTTGGATGAATAACATACACTTACTATAGATTCATTAAAATAATAGTTTCCACTCCACCATAGTTATGGAAATGTTTGAATCCGTGTATATATAAGCATGTCGTTCCCCATTGTGATGGATTGGGGTTGGAGAGTCTACAATTCTCGAGACAGAATTGGTAAAATACACGACTGAGATGGTTCATGTGATTCTTGGGAGGATGAACACAAAAAATTATCATCATAAATCTTTATCAAGTCATAATTGGAGACATTTGGAGTTTTAAATAGTGGATCACGTTTCTCTGAAGGTGAATCACCATCATGGGCAGCAAATGTTTGGTCATGGGAGTAATCTTTCTCAATGGATTTTCAGGCCTATCGAGGTTTTGGGTCTTTTATAGTTAGATAATATTGGGCATCACTTCATCCATATATGTGATGGATATATGTTGTTTTTCATGTGTGTAAGAATATCTATTATCTTTGTGATGACTCAATCATTATCTATTTGGTATGGGACGATGTTGACGATAATGTGACCTTCGAGGAGCGGCATGTAGCGATCCATGACCTCAAGGAGAAGGTGTTTCATGGGAGTTCTAACCCTTGATTCACGTATTGTGGATGCGTGTTGGCATGGAGGGTAGTACTTGGGAATGTGTGTCACATATACATAATTAGTACCATGATATGGTTTATATTTATCTCTTTTCATATAGATATTTTCATCTCTATGGTTGTAGACCATTCATTATTTTGACAAGGATATCTTGTTTAATCTTATGGCTTGCTCACTTTTTAGAGGTATATCCCATTGGAGAGTATTTGATCCCCTTTATTGGAAATATCCATGTTAGGTATCTCAATGGGTGGTTGTTTAGAACCTTTTATTGTTTCATCTATGGGATGTTTTTGGATTTATGATGATGAGAATGTTTTGAGAGGTATCTGATGTAATGGCTCAAACATGAGTGGTCTATTCCTTTGTAGACATATGGTGTTTGAGATGTTTTCGGAGGTCAAGGTGACTTATCTCCAATAATTTCTTATATTTATAGTTTTCTAAATTGTATTTCTTATTTAATTAATAGCATTTTTGGTGAGATATATGTAAATACTTTTTTAGTGATTCATCATCATATATTAATGTTGGTGATTCACCATAATTTCTCAGTGTTAGTAACTCATATTCATCTATCAGTGTCGGTGATTCATATTCATCAGTCATTGTCATTCTGTCAACTTCAACTATAAGTGAGTCATCTATTACTGATTCATCATATACTATCTGTCTTGGTGATTCCCCTTTATCTGTCGGTGTCGATGATTTGTCTACAACCGTTGGTGTCGTTTGATGCTACATTGTTTCTAAATCATATAGTGAACAATGCTTCCAGCTTCCTACAATTTCAGACCATTAAATTTTTAATTGAGTTAAAACACGTTCAATTCATTTTTTATATTTTAATTAAGTCCTATTCATATCCCATAACTCTTATCATATTTTTCTTATTGGTCGGTAATCCCATTCTTGGTCAATCCGTGTGGTTTTATGTGATCCTCATCAAAGGAAATTCGATGTTGTTTCAAATCTTGTTAGCCTCAGATCTAATATATCAATTTAAGGAACCTTCCATTCATTAATTAATTATACTTTCACTCTGTTTTTGGTGCCCAAAGAATATATTAATATAAGAGCGGTGTGACCAAATCTTTAGGCTTGGATCATTTCCACTTGAATTTTAATCAATATACAGGCACACCCCCAATTTTAGGGCAACCATCTAGTGTCGATCCTTCACCAATAGAAGGTATGATCAACATATGTTCTTTCATTTTCATTGATCCTTATTCTCCAATTTCTCCTTCCAATGTGATGGAACTTGTTATCCACAATTCTAATGGATATTTCTAGGCTATTAGTTGATGCGGTGGTGCTGCAACATCCTCTGGTGGGTGTAGTTGATTCAGGGTAAGTGATTATGATCTGTTGTGTTGCATCATTCTCGTGCAATGAATGCTATAAAGATTTTTAGAAATGGGATTGGTGGATTCTATATTCTCATTAAATGCAGTCGTAAAATTACTATGATTTAGCCACTGTATCACAATGTAATTTACATAATAAATATTTGAACCAGATTAATAAATTGGCATTGATCATATATTGTATTCTCTTGATTTTTCTACATAGTGTGATATATATATTGGTTTATTTTTTGGAATGTTGTTCTTAATGGAAATAAGTATCGAATGTAAAGATATAAAAAAATTTATTTTGATTGGATAAATATAATGAGGAATTTTTAATGAATCTTGTTGTTGTTTTCGTTCTGTGATAGTATAAAAATGGATACAATTATTCATGTGCAATGAATCAGTTATTTCAAGTTGAATAAAGGAATTGGTGTTCCAATAAATGATGATTTCTAACAGGGTTCTGTGTTACCCTCTTGGTTGTAAGGCCTAGTGCATTATAAATTTAGGCCACAGAGCTCATTTTAGGTGAAGGAATAATGTCTTATTTTGGACATGATCCCAGTTTCATTGTTATTTAACTACTGCTTGTGATATGTTCTAAACTGGATGGCTGTTGTGAGAAGTGGTTGTTGTGTGTCCTTGTGGTGGTGGAAGAATGTTACAACTATAGTGGAAATATTCCTCTATTCATGCATGTGGTTGTTAGGGATGGCATTAAGGATGATGGAATAGGTTGATGTGGGGATTACAGTTGATATGAAAGTTGTTTCTTGTTGAATCATGTTGTTGGTTTATCTACTAAACTTTTCCCACTACATAGGCAAGCTGGTATTTATTAATGTACATCCAAAATAGGTGAATACGCATGAGGTATTCCATATGCTTTTTGTGTCTATATTCTCATGGTTGTATGGGTATACAGTAAAACTATAGGTGGAAAAGACTCGTTGGGTAGTTCATCTTCTTTCCCTTATGATTCCCTTGTGTATGGCATCATAGAAATGATTTTCTATAATTATTGGAACCATGGAAATGTGATAATGAAGTAAATAATTGATTTAATAAATGATGTTTTACCCCCAGGGTTTGAGATTGTTGTGATGTAATGCGTAGGTTTTAACTTCAAAGGAACATTGGAATTGGTTTGGTTATTCCTAGAAGACATAGATCTTTGTTGTAATGATAAATAAATGTAATGTTGAAATGAAAATGATTAATTAATGGTTAGTGAATTAATTAATGTAATTTTAAATGGATAGAAAGGGATAAGTAACTTCATATAGCTCTTTAAATGGTTGTATTATTATAGTATTTCTATTATTAGAAGTTATATATTGGAGGGAGAGAGATGTTACCTACAGTTGAGTCTAAGACAATGTTATCACTATAATGTGGTTGTAATCTATTTTATGTCCTTTAAATTTTCTATTTCTAAATGATACTTCTCCCTATCAATTAAGGAAACTGACACCCTAATGATTCTAAGGAAAGGGGCTGTGTTTTCCCCAACATCCTGGTGGGAGGATCAATGGAAGACTACCCATTTGGTTTCAATCACTTCTCTTTATAGTTATTTTTATTCGTAGGCATATAGTTTAGTTGTCCTTATATATGTGGGTAGGGGTATTAATGGATTTTGGTTATTCACGCACATATATTATGGATAAATTTTCCAACGGACTACTATAGGTGTAATGTGTAAAGGCTGTGATTTCTGGAGGATCATTATTCAGCATATGGGCTATAATGTGTTGGGGTATAATACCTAATGCATGATATATGTTATGTGAGTTGCGGTGGATCCAATAATATACATGGTTATTATAGTTATGTAGGCCTAGTGGTTGTGGTTTATATGGTACATTTTGTGGTGCTACACCACAGTTTCTGTGAAGAATCCTTTTTTTGAAAAAGTTTTTTTGGACATGCGACATTGGTGAAAAGTGGAAATCTAGTGGAAAAGTGGTAGGGATACCCTTGATATTATTTATTATATTATATACTATTTTATATGATACATGGTGAATGTAGACATGGTATGTCTGGGAACAAAGTATATCATGTTATGTGAAGTGTTATTTATACTTGTTGTTCTGTATGTTTTAAAATACATTCATTAATTTTGCATGAGATTCTCAAGAAAGGATCATAGTAGTTAAACTATTATACTCACCCAATGCATATATAATATTTTTTCATGTCACTTAGAGAAGTTTGAAGATCAAGCTAGTTACTAATAAAATGGGGTTGTATAAGATGTTTAGGCTTTGTGGTTTTTTCTATTTAATTTCTTTTGGTACTTGCAGTTTTACCTTTTAGTTTTCGTATTTATGGCGCGAAATTACATATCTGTACATGGGATTTATTTTATATAACAGTCTGATTTGGTGTCATTTAGTGTCTATATTATCTCTATAGTTATTATGTGTTATCTTAAATAGAAATTCTACACATTTGTGTATTTTCTATACCCTTGGTGCAAGTTTCCAACCCAACAACTACTGGAGGCGGGACGCTGGGTCACTATCTCCCTTGTCAGATTGTCGAACCTGAAGGGGTAAAGTTTGTGGGGAGCAAGCAAGGAAAAAAACCATTATATGATATAATATATATTAATATTTAATTCAATGAATATATAGGTAATAAAATGCTCAAATTATTTGGATATATGGATGTAAATCTAACACATTTCCAAATGTATCTTGGTATATTATGAAGAAGAATTAAGAAGATACTCAAGTGTCAAAAAAGTTAATCTAGTTGAGAAAGTATTCCATTTATATTATTTTATTCCTGATTCTATTAATAAACAGTGTTTTCTAAAGGATGGAGGAAATCATTCTTAATATAATTTATGATTCCATAATGTATGCAATGACAAAATATCCACCCTCGAATTTGGTGTCGTTGTTCAAGGGATTCCGAATGTTGATTAGTGCTAACTACACATCATTAATGTAGATAATTAAATAAAAAGAAAGAAAAAAATAATTTGGAATCATAGGTGAGGAGAAATGAAAATTAATAATCATAAAATAATATAAATTATATCTAGAAATAATAATAAAATTTGAGGAATATTTTAGAAATAAAATGAAGGTGTTGGTAAAAAATAATATCACCAAAAGTTTAAAACCTTTGAAAAGGACAAAGAAGAAATGAGTCTGTCTAAGAGTATGACCCCCATATATAAATATAGAATAATCCATTAAATTTTAAACTAGTGATATAAAAATGATCCCATGGAAAAATGTATCACATAAAAGGATAATATGGCCTTAAGAGATGAAAAAATTGAATCGCCCGTCCATAAGGAGGATGCAACAAAATACCTAAGGTGGAAGCTAATTAATAACGGACACCTATAATGGCTATAAAAACACTTGATAAGGTTAAAAATTAAACATTCTAGGAAATATCACTAATTTGAAATGTGTAATAGATTATTTGAATATTAAATAATTTAGACTCGATATGTTTTTATGAAATAAGGTTAAAAAAAGAAGAATGACAATAACAATTAAGAATAAATGACAATATTATATAGGATAATAAAATCAACAACATACCAAATGTTGTAGGGAAATTAGAAAATTAAATTGTTGTTTATGGGGGCGATTATCATATTTAAAAAATTCAAGAAATATATATGTTTCAAGAATTAAAATTTCATTCATATTAAAAATATTGTGGAGTTGGATACTGGTAGGTATGTTGTTAAGAGAATTAACTCTTCATTTGAAGTCCCTTTTACATTATACTATTTTGTATAGTTAATTGTTATTATTGTGAATAAAATATTTTTGTGAATCTAAAAACACGTTATAAAGAGTTTCATTGGATTATAATTTCTCACATATGAAAAATGAAATGATAAATAAATGAGTGTGTATTTTATTTAACCAAACATATTAATAAATAAATTCTAGTTACCAAATATAATTTAATGAACATCATCCACTTGTTTTAAATGATATAAAGTAATTGATGTGTACTATTAAAGAATAAACAACTAATTATAAATTTTTTAGAGAACTGGGATTTTCTTATATAAATCCTTAAGAATTACTAGTACTTCTATGGTGAGTATAATACTATTTATATTCCCAATGATAAAAATACTACTCTTAATGGTTCTTATAAATTTATTAATTTTTTTTTGAAAATTATTTCATGTAAAAATGAAAAATTAATACAACTATAGATAGATAAACTAATAAAATACTTATTATTATTAAATAAAAAAATGTGTATCCTTATCAACACTAGATTTTAATGTGAAATGAAATCCCTTCACACTATATAATTTCATATCCCCTTTTTTAGGTGGTGTTGGGCATGATATGTTTCAAGATTAATCATTATTAGTGGAATATTTTATTCTTTATTCATGAAATCCACAATTATTATGACCAATGGGGAATTGAATCATGATTTTATCTAACCATGTATAAATTAAAATAGGATATTTTGAGAAAATAACCATGAAATTTAGCCATTATAACTTAGATAACATATATCCAGTGTTTATTGTGAAAGAATTAAACACCCAAAAAGGTGACACCAGATTAAATTATGAAATAATAAAGTGATACCTTATGGATAATATGAAAATAGATTATAAATATAATAATAATATTACTTTGAGATAAGATGATGAAAATGAAATAATATATCACAAACCTTCCTTTTCAACTCTTCAAATAGTTGGTCGGAACATATATTAAATGCATAAGGTGTATTTTGGGTTCATTAAAACCAACATTTAGATGAAAAATTAAATAACATGGTTCATGGGTGTGATATGAATGTATAAAACTAATAAAATGATGTTTTATAGTTAAAAAATGTTTTTTAGGAATGTTTAAAAAAGTAGTCTAGAAGTAATTTTTTAAATAGTCTATTGGAAATGATGAATTTTTTAAATAATCTTAGTTGAAAATAATGTCTTATCTTGCTTAATATTTCAGGGATCATACATTGAACTCAATAAAACTATAGTTACATAAATAGAACCAATCATCCATATATTCTAAAACCACAAAATCATTCACAAATATAAATAAAATAATATAATTAAATAAATCATGAATCCATGAAGTGGGTTATGAATTAATTAGAATTCAAACAACATGTAAATGTTTTACAGAAGCATAGTAATTAATAAATAATTAAAATGTGATATAATGTCTTCACTATCAGGTTTTCTAATTCTGGATCAATATACCTCTAATTAAAATGTTCAAAATTGGTTGACGAGTATTTCCATAATAGAGAAACAACGAAAAACATTTAAAAATCTCATATAAAGTGGTGATGCAACTGAACAAAATTAAATTGAAATTTCTTTTGTGGTTGAAATAGATGAATATTTTTTTATCTGTGAATTTATAAAGTAAATGAAAAATTATTTCATATACTAGAATTATGAATCAATTGAACACATCAAAAATTAAAAATCTTATAAAATAATAAACATACCAATGTCATATCATGAAATTTTTTCATTTTATTAAAAAAATTTAAATTTCAGGTTATTGTTTCTAATAAAAAATATTTTATCTATTCCCAATTTTATATTTTTTCTTTTTAATATATAAATTATTAAATAATTACATATTTTTCATGACTAATAATGATGTAATCTAATGTATTTATAACACTCAACACCTCTGAAAAAATACTAATAGGTGAAAATAAAATGTAATACCATATATATTTCTCATAATGGATGATTATAAAATTCATTCTCATTCATAAATACACATTATAAATTTAGTCTATAACTATTTTATATCCAAATTAATATAATACATCATTATTTGAGCATTCACATAGTTCTAAATACAAAATGGATTGTTGTTTCATTAAAAGAATCACTAAACATTTTACTGAGATTCAATTTTTCACTTAAACCATTATGTGAAATTTTTTGTCAAACATTTATTGAATCTATCAATTAAAATTTTTTCGAGACTAGTTATTATTTCGGTAAAAATTTACTCAAAATATCAGTGAAACTTTAAGTGAAACATTCAACCGTTTCAATGATAGTCTCAACTCTATGTAAAACCTACTTTCACTCAATCATTTTTGAAACCAGAATTGAGACAATTCCATTTGAAAATTATAGTAGAAGATCAATTATCCCAAGTATAGATGAAATTATACTATTTTATTAAATAATTCAACATGGAATAAACATTGTGGTACTAACTCAAATAAATAATTATATAAACAATAAATAAAAAATATAATTTGAAGTAACCTCCTTATTTTCCATTATAAGAAGAATGAAATTAATTACAAATATTATAATGTTAGAGACACAAAATAAGATCCTATTGTGCATTAATACCTCTCTCTAAAATGTTTTAATCGTCTTTTTTACTCAGGGTCGTGACTACTATATTCGAAAGAAATAAAATACCAATGGATTTAGTGAATCCAACAAAATATTAAAACTCAACACAAACTCCACAACCATCATCCTCATATGAACTAAAATGTTAGAATATATCACCACTACCCCACCATCATGAAATTACAAATAAACGGATTTAAAATATAAAAAACTACATGTAAATTTCATAACATTCCTCCATTCATTAACACTAGAATGTAAAAGATCATAACATCTCTCAATAATTTTCTCCACTCACAAAATGTCAACTATTCATGTGAAATATCCCACATTCTCATTTTTTATTCAAATGAAAATGAAATTACCCATCAGTGGACTTTAGGAAATAGATTTTGACTATGTGTGAAAATTTTAACATTTAATTATGTGATTAAAAGATTCAATGATATATATGTATATATATATATTTGTGAATATAATGATATAATTAACTATGAACATTATTTAACATTAAGACTGTGTCAGTTATATTTTAGGATGAAAATATAATGAAATTAAATTAGATGAATTTATGTTTTCGATATAGTTCATGAAAATTTTGTGATATGATAATTTATGTTATTTTTCACTTACTAGATGTAGGTTTGATGCAAGTGAATTTTTTTTCTCATCAGTATATGTTGAGTTTCATTGATTCTATATAAAAATGGAGGTTTCTTTATTTGATGTAATTAAAATTGAACCTGATGTTTATAAAAAAATATCTGTTTGAGGTGTATCTATATATTTTAGATGATATATTATAGATTTGAAGATAATTATGATATAGAATTTCTTTAAATTATCATCCAATTATTTTTATGATTATTCGGTCTTATTGTAGAGCATTTTGTAATTTTAGAAGTTTTTCATTAGATGTGTTCCTTCTTAGAGCATCTATTTGTGAGCTCTCAATTTAAATAATCCATGTTATCTTATTATAATAAATAATAATGTTCATTGTGTCAAGTATCTTATGTTGTGTAGAATAAATATTTTTCCAATAGTGTTCATTAGGATCTTCTGAATCAATGACCATGTTATTTACACTAGGTTGACCATGAAATTATGGGGATTTGAATCTATTTGTAATTGTGATGTTAGTGAGGCATCTATTTTCTGAAATATTTTGTTTCTAATGTTTTTATCAATTACATTCGTGAATATAGGATGTAACACCCTGAGATTTTATGAGAAGCATTCTTTATAATTTATTTGATGTCTTCTATTGTACGCTACAACAAGATTATCTAGCGTTATACGCAACATCGTATTAGCTTGCAGTATACACAACACTAATCTTGGATCGTGTTACACACAATTTCAAGTTCGTTTGATAGAATTTATTCTACGCAACATTGAGTGTGTATATATATATATATATTCAAGGTATATATGAAATATTGTTGGATTCTATTATAAACAACAAAAAAGGAATCTTTCACTACATGCATCCCTGACTTGGCTTGCATTACACGCAATTGCGACCTTCCACGATAGCGTGTATTGTACACAATACCGAATTTCACTAAACAACGATATGTTATTAAAACAATATATAAAATAGGCGTTATAAATAGTAAAACCCAATTTTTGAAATTTTATAAATTTTATTTTTCAAAATGGACTTCATGTTTGGATTGGAAATATCAAAATTAGCCTAGGGTGAATTTTTTTTATTTTGCTGAAAACTATCGATTTTTGATGAATAGTGAAAAACACTGTGTTATTAGTTAAAACCGAATTTTTAACTAATAATTTATTTTTTTGGTTTTATTTTAGGTCAAAATAGATAAATAATAACTATATATGGTCAATTGAATTCATTAGAGTCATTTTATAATAGTTTTAGATATATAAAAATTTTATTGAAATTTTCACCGTCTTTTACCCACCTCCTAAGAGAATTTGAAAATATAAATAAAACATAATTTTACCGCTTCTGTGAGTGTAATTTCGATAATCCGAAAGACACGGTTAGTATCAAGGACTAAAATGTGGTTCAATAAGTTATAAATAATGTTTGGTGAGTAGTAACTTTTAATTTTTTACCACAGTTAAAAGTAATTAGTGTAATTAAAGTTAAAAATGATTTTATTATTACCCTAACATATGCCTTAATTATATTGGATAAGTATAATTGACCAAAAACAACATTAGGAACAAAATATTACCCTTTAGTTCCACTTGGATTAGATTATGACATTTTTTGTTATTTTATTTAAAGAATAGTTAAAATAGTTAAAATCAAAGTTTAATAACTAAAACATTTGTAATATAAGGTATTACATAAGATAAATTAGACTATAAATATTAATTAGAAAGATAAAAATATTTCCTACATAATGGTATTTTGTTTATAATTTTTATACATTAAATAATATAATTTATTTATAACACAATGTTGATGCAGTAATTACCTTATTAATGAAATATTAACATAATTGATGTTCTAAATAACGAAATAAATGTAATTTGAGTCTTTTTATTAATTCAACTAATTTTAATGGTTAATATGACATATTATTATTCATTTAATTAACCTTTTTAGAAAAAATCAGTCTGTTATGATTTTTAGAGAAATCAATTACCAAATATTGTCAAAATTGACATAAAATAGATTTTAAAACAATTATTATATTATTAATTGATATTATATTCCTATGAATCTATGGTTCGGTAAAATGAAATAGATAAGGATATATATATATATATATATTAATAATGATCCACTTGGTTTTTGGTTTGGCATTTTATAGAATGTTTATTAACCATATAGTGTAAGAAAACAAGAAGACACGGTAAAAGTCAAATTATTTCACTTAGAGTTAAATTATTTAATATAGAGTTAAATCTAAATGATAAGGTCAAAATAGTAACCTAAACTAGTCTAAAACGTATTGGTTGAGAGGATTTCGACCCATCCCCACATTATCGTCGAATGAAATCAATTTGGAGCTATTATAAACAGAATATGACTTTATTATAAAATAATATTTTATGTTTTTCCTGAGATGCCCCTCTCCTCCCTTAAAAAAGGTCACCTCCTCCCTCATCTCATTACACAATTATGAACATTCAAGCTCGCCAACCCCTACCCATTTCCCTTTTCAACTTCCCTAGAAACATTATAGAGTTTTTGTTCTCCTCAAAAGACCAACTCTCGTGCCTTAGGAGGAATCTTAAAAGAGGTGCGTCGAAGAAGAGGTAATCTCTTATACCGATTCTTTCAAGTTACTTTTTTCTTCCACTTATTCGTCTTTAGTTGTTTCATTATAAATTAATAACATCAGTATCTATAATATACTTATATGTTATTATAAATATGATAAAACCCCATTTCACCTTCTATCCATCCTACAGAAAACGAAATCACTGCGCATGTGTATGTACGTAATATCATCTCCACGACGTGGTGTAATCTGTTTTTCCACCACCACCTTACTTGGATGGATATAATGGTGTAAAGAATAAATATATATAGTTATTATAACATCATAATAATTCGTAGATATTATATCATCCACTATAATTCAATTTAAAAATTATGGGAATGATATCATCGCTTGTGCGTACATACAGATTACCGTCTCCATGACGCGATGAGATTCATTCTCCATGTTAACCATTCAAGAATTATTATAACATATTTGAAATAAATAATAATGAAATATATCACATGATAAGTCTACTGGATTTATGTTTATATATATGTCATATACATACATTCCATTCCTGTCAATAAGAAAAGAAAAACAACATTCATGCGTGCGTACAGTCTACCATCTCCATTAACGGTGTATTTCATATAATTTATCTATCTATGATGTATATGTATATAAACTGAATATATATGACATATAATAAATTTATTAAATTCTGGTATTAATTAAATCATAATATAAGTAATAATGTCAACAACACAAGTCCAAACTCGTAGGATAAATGAAACGATTTTACCCAAAATGCTGCTTTAAAATGGAATTGACAAAAAAAAGGTATTATAAATTCATAAGTGAAACATATATAATATTATAAAAATGAATATGATTCTATAATAAGTCAATGAGATTATTTAAATCATTATACAAGAGGTTTGGATTTGTACAAAGCATATCGGACCTATGGTAATGGATAAATTTGCAAATCTAATTTTTATCTGAGATTGCTTATACGTAAGTATTTTCTGGGGTTATATTTTTCATCCATGTCCATAAATTTTTTTTTCATAAAGTGTATAATATTATTCAATGTATGTTTGAAGTCATGTTTTCCCCTATTTGACTTTTACATTATGTTATGGAAAGAATCTTTCTTTTGTTTACCATACGAGGAACTTTTTGACTTTTCGGACAAAAGTACGAGGAGAATGATTTTTTAACTTATTAGGCATGAAAAAAAAATTACGGTTTTATATCGCCTAATTTAAAAGAATATTACTCTAAAAATTTTCATGTTTATTTTCAATAAAATTATTTTCTTCTAAAATTGTGTGGCATTTTGTGAAAAGAAAATGATTTTTAAGGAGAAAGGATATTTTCCTCAAGAATTCATATCAAGTGTTTTATCAAAACTATTTTCTATATAAGATGACATTATTTAACATGTTTATGTTTCTAGTATATTGTATCTATTATTTACAATGATTTATTATTTTTATGATTAATTTATATCTATTTTTTATATGGATTACGTTATGATGGGATGATGTTTATGAAACCCATTTTATTCTTTCGGTTATGATGAATGATTTATGTTTACTTTGTGGCACAAGTAAGAATGATTTCAATATGAGATGGGTGAGACCTATATCTCTCTCCAATGAATTGGGTAAAGATTTAAATCTCATGAGATAGACATGGCTAGAATGGTAAGTTAATCTGATTCAGTGTTACAGGACTAGAACAAGGAGTGAACTCGATTCAAAAAGAAACTTTGTCCACTAAGATTGTCTTGGTAGCAATGCCTTGGCTACTATGGAAATCATACAATGTTCTTAATGGTTTTATACAATTACATGTTTTATTACTATGTTATTTTATCTTGATTGATGTTCCTTTATGATATATGCCATACGTACTTCCATTATTTATGTCTTTGATCATGATTTTGATTTTTAGATTTTATGTTCAAGTTTATTCATTCAAATGTTTATGGATTGTTTTATGTTATCTATGATTACCTGCTACTGAGCATTTGAGCTCACCCTTTTTATGTTTTATTTTCCCCAGGATAAAAAGAAAGGTTTTAGGTAAGAAAACAAAATGGGGATGATCTTTATGGGAGATGTTGAAGATCTTTCACCCAGATTAGAAGATTATTATTCAGAGTTTCTAAAGACACCAAACTATTCTGGACTTCGTGTGTTTGTTTTTGTCATGTATTAAGTATTCCGAAAAAGTAATATAATGTCCATGTACTACAAGCTTTGTTCTCTATAGTTGGTATTAGAGGGAAGGTTTAGTCAACCATTGTAAACCAGGATGCGAGATATTAAGTGAGATCCCTAGAGATATTTCTATGGTATGTCTAGTGATGTTCCTATGGTTTAGTATAAATATAATTTAAAGTCCTAGAATTCTTTTTATGATCAAGAATAACCTAGGGTGAGAATAGGGTGTCATGGATTAATGAATTTGTGATATGTTTTACATCCCATAAGTGAAATTTTATGATTATGTGGTTCCTTGTTATTTTAATGGTTTCTTACACCATGGTTGTTGGTTTTAGTAAATGGAGGGAACCATAAGGAATTGGTTCAACATTGAATCAATTAGAAAATTGGGGACTATGAGAAACGAAATTGTGTAATTCCTAGAAAGAAATATTTTTTGATTTTGTTGGATCAGTCATCATGATATATGATTAAGATGGTGAACTTTAGTGGTATTCCAAATTCATCAAATAAGAGGAAGATAGAATTTTATGCATATTTTCATGGTGAGGAGCATAGAAAAAAGAAGATTGTGATTTCTAAAGAAGCGGAGAATAACCTTGTTGATTACATCAAATGGAGGGGAAGATGTTATCTGTGTGGAGAGAAAGGCCATAGAGTGACAGACTATTACGGAGTTCAATGTCTTATCTGTGGAGAACATGGGAATTATCCAACTCATTTCCCTGACCTAAGAGATTAATTCTAAATCAAGGAAGGACGTATTCCATGAAAATCATTAAAGATGATGGATTGAAGTGTTTATGTATTTGTATTCATTAATAATTTTGTTGAGTTACATTGATGGTATATTGGAATATCTTTGTATTATTCCATTGTGGTTTTCAATAATTTTAAGATACTAGTAACCCTAAAAAGTAAATGAAATATTTTTGGAAAGAAAATGAAATACGCATAATAAAGGGATAAGGAGAAAATAATTCATGAACTCATGACTGATATAAGGACAAAGCGATATCACGGTTTGAGTATATCAAAATTTTGGGATGTGGAAAGAGTTAACTTTTGACATCATTCATGTTTTCACTAAGGTTAAATGAGTATTCATTTTTAAAGAGAATTCACGATTAATATATTCTCAAGTTTGGAATGTTACCAACAATATATATCGTATGATATATGAGTTATCAATTATGGTATTCACATGCTCGGTAGAGAACATTTCTAGTAATTGTTTTCATTATACTGTGAGCTTGGATAGAAGTATTTTAGATAATCCTTGTGATTGGAATGGATTATGTTGGACATAAGTTAGTATTGATTAATGATAAAACATTTTTGATATTATTGATTGGATGTTATAATAATGGAGATTTAGAAAAAGGACAACCTGCTGGATAGGTGACAACCAGTCCTGTCGGAAAAGGTTGTGGGAATCAAACCCACAACCGATGTTTGACAGGGCTTTATCGCTAGCCTCTGGCCTCCAAGAAGTCCCTGGTTAGTATAAACTAGATTTATTGTTTTATGTGGTATGATAAAAGAAGTATAAGTCCATTTTTAGAATCATATAGTATTTATCTCACCATAGATGGACTTATGTATATTTAATAACTTATTCTAGCATTTTTGTGATAGAATAAGATGGGATGACTTATCATTCTATCGCATGATCTGCTAACACTTCATGAATGAAAAATTTAACTTTATTTCATTAAATATAGATAATGTTGAAATTGTCCATGGAATGACCTACAATGATATTAAATTGAAATAATGTAAGTATTTATCCTTGTGTAACAAATTATCAATGATAGGGAAATGATCATGAAAATGAAAAATGTTGTCCTAGTACTCTCATATATGATGAATCAGATGGTTCCTTAGATCATCACAAATTTATGGCTTTGTGAATGTTGGCTTTTTCATAGCCATGTTCTCTACCACTCTCCATCAGAACTTGATAGTTAGATTTCTCTTCCATATCCATATTTACACCTATGTTCTTCTATATGGAAACCCAGGAATAAGTTAATTTTTGTAACCATTCTATTTCATATATTATTTTTTAAAAATCAGGTTTAGTATTCCTTTTTATGATGTGGGTTTCTTTGAAGGAAACTTTCATGCAGTAAGAGATTTATAACCCCGATGAATTTTGAGGGAAAAATTCATTTTAAGGGGGTAGAAAGTAACACCCAGAGATTTTATGAGAATTATTCTTTTAAATTTATTTTATTTCTTATGTTCTACTCTACACAAGGATTATCTTGCGCTATACGCAACACCGTATTAGTTATCAGTATATGCAACACTAATCATGGATTGTGTTATACATAATTTCAAGTTCATTTTATAGAAGATATTCTACCCAACATTGAGTGTATATATATATATTCAATGTATAAATGAAATATGGTTGGATTCTATTATACTCAACAATAAATGAATCTTTCACTAAACGCAACCCTGACTTGGCTTGCATTACACGCAATCACGACCTTCCACGATAGCATGTGTTGTACGCAATACCGAGTTTCACTAAACAAAGATATGTTATAAAAATATTATATAAACTAGCTGTTATGAATATTAATACCAACTTTTTGAAATATTATAAATTTTACTTTTCAAAATGGACTTCATTTTTTGATTCGGAATATCCAAATTAGCCTAGGATTAATTTTTTGTTTTTTTCTGAAAACATTCCACTTTTGATGAATAGTGAAAAACACTAAGTTATTAGTTAAAACCGACTTTTTAAATAATAATTTATTTTAGGTCAAAATAGATACATAATAACTATATAAGTTCAATGTGATTCATTGGAGTCATTTTATAATTGTATTAGACATATTAAAATTTTATTGGAATTTTCACCGTCTTTTACCCACCTCTTAGAAGAATTTGCACATTTACATAAAACATAATTTTACCCCTTATGTGAGTGGAATTTAGAAAATACGAGAGACATGGTTAATATCAAGGAGTAATATGTGGTTCAATTAGATAAAAATAATTTTTGGTGAATAGTAACTTTTTACTTTTTTACCATGGTTAAAAGTAAATAGTATAATTAAGGGTAAAATGATATTATTATTACCCTAACACATGTCCCAATTCTTTTGGATAACAATAATTTGAACACAAACAGACTTAGGAATAAAATAATACCCTTTAGATCCACTTGGATTAGATTAGGACATTTATTATTATTTTATTTAAAGAAGAGTTAAAATAGATAAAATCAATGTTTAATAACTATAAATTTTGTAATATATGGATATAAATAAGATAAATTCTACTATAAATATTCATTAGAAATATAAAACGATTTCCTACATAATTATATTTTATTTATAATTTTTAAACATTATATAAATTAATTTATTTATGACACAATGGTGATGTAGTAATTACCTTATTAATGAAATATTTACATAATTGTTGTTATAAATACTCAAATAAATGTATTTTGAGACTTTTAATGAATTCAAATAATTTTAAAGGATAATATGTCATATTATTATGGATTTAATTAACTTTTTTCTAACTAATAAAGCTGTTATGATTTTCACAAAAATAAATTACCAAATACTGTCAAAATTGACATAAAATAGTTTTTAAAATTAATATTATATTATTAACTGATATTATATTCATAAAAATCTGAGGTTTGGCCAGATAACTTATATAATTATATATATATATTAATAATGAACCCCTTGGGTTTCTTTTGTCTTGTTGTAGTAATTTTATTAACAACATAGTGTAAGAAAACAAGAAGACACGGTAAAAGTTAAATTATTTAACTTAGAGATAAATCTAAATGATAAGGTTAAAATAGTACCCTAAACTTTTATAAAACCTATTGGGTGAGACTATTTCAACCCATCCCCACTTTACCATCGAAATAAATAAATTTAGAACTATTATAAACAGAATTTTACTTTATTATAAAATAATATTTTATGTTTTTCTTATGGTTCCCCTCTCCTCCCTTATAAAAGGGAACCTCCTCCCTCTTTTATTTAAACAATCTTGAGCATTCAAGCTCTTCCAAACCCTGCCAATTTCCCTTCTCAAATTCCTTAGAAACATTATAGAGGATCTGGTCTCCTCAAAAGATTAACACAAGTTCCTTAAGGGAAGCTTAAAAGAAGTGCGTCGATGAAGAGGTAATCTCTTCTACCAATTCTTTCATGGTACTTTGTACTTAAACATATTCTTATTTAGTTGATTAATTATAAATTAATATCATAAGTATCAATAATATACTGATATTTTATAATAAATATGGAACAAACCCATTTCACCTTCAATCCATCCTACGGAATACAAAATCACTGCGCGTGCGTGCGTACGGAATACCGTCTCCACACTGTGCTGTAATCTGTTTTTCCACCACCACCTTAATTGGATGGGTATAATGGTGTAAATAATTACTAAATATAGTTATTATAATATCATACTGATTCTGATATATTTTATCATCCACTGAAATTCAACACAAAAATTATGGGAACGATATCATCGCTCGTGCATACGTACGGATTACCGTCTCCACGAAGCGATGAGATTCATTCTCCATGTTAACCATTAAAGAATGATTATGAAGTATATATAATGAATAATAATGAAATATATGACATGATAATGCTACTGGATTTATGTATATATATACTTCATCTACTTACTTCAATTCAAGTCAATAAGGATAGGAAAACAGTGTTCATGCGTATGTACGGCCTACTGTCTCCAAGAATTGTGTATATCATTTCATTTATCTATCTATTATATATATATACTGAATATATATGATATATAAATCATTTATTAAAATTTTTAAGTAATTAAATCATAATATAAGTAATAATATCAAGAACAAAAAGTCCAAACAAGTACGATAAATGAAACGATTTTAACCAAAACACTGCTTTAACATGGAATTGACAAAAGAACGGGTAATGTAAAGTCATAAGTTAAACATATATGATATCATAACAATGAATATTATTCTGTAATAAGTCAATGAAATTATTTAAATAATTCTATAAGAGTATCTGATATGTACGATGCATATCAGACCTATTGTAAAGGATAAATTTACAAATCTTATTTTTATCTGAGATTGCTTATATTTAAGTATTTACTGGGGTTTTATTTTTCATTCATGTCCATAAAAATGTTTTTAATAAAGTGTTTAATATTTTTACACATATTTTTAAAGACATTTTTACCCCTCTTTGACTTTTACATTTTATTATGGAAAGAATCTTTCTTTTGTTTTCTATACGAGGAAATTTTTGACTATTCCGACAAAAGTACAAGGAGAATGTTTTTTTAACTTATACAGCATGAACAGATTTTTAAGGTTTCATATCGCCTAATTTTCATGAATATTCGTCTACATTTTTTAGTTTATATTTTCAATAAAATCATTTTCTTTTAAAATTGTGTGTCATTTTGTGAAAATAAAATGATTTTTAAGGAGAATGGTTATTTTCCTCATGAATTCATTTCAAGTGTTTTATCAAAACTATTTTCCATATAAGATTACATTATTTATTATATTTATGTTTAAAGTATAATTTATATATTATTAAAGTGGTTGGATTCTTCTTATGATGAATTGATATCCATTTGTTTTATATAGATTAAGTTATGTTGGGATGATGTTTATGAAACTCATTTTACTCTTTGGGTTAAAATGAATGATTTATGTTTATTTTGTGGCACAAGTAAGAATGATTTCAATATGAGATGGGTGGGACCTATATCTCCCTCCAATTAATTGGGTAATTATTTATATCTCATTAGATAGACATGGATGGAACGGTAAATTAATCTGATTCAGTGTTACAGGACTGTAACGAGGAGTGAACTTGATTCAGAAAAGGACATTGTCCACTAAGATGGTCTTGACATCAATTCCTTGGCTACTATAGAAATCATATCATGTGATTAATGGGTTTCCACAATTAAATGTTTTATTACCATGTTATTTTATCATGATTGATGTTTCGTTATGATATATTCCTTACGTTGTTCCATGATTTATGTCTTTTATCATGATTTTGATGTTTAGATTTTATGTTCATCTTTTTACATTCAAATGTTTATGGTCTATTTTATGTTATCTATGTTTACCTGTTACTAAGTATTTGAGCTCACCCTTTTTCTATTTTCTTTTCCCTAGGATATAAAGAAAGTTTTTAGGTATGAAAAAAACTAGATGATCTTTATGGGAGATGTTGAAGATCTTTCACCATGATTAGAAGATTATTTTTCCAAGTTTCAAAGACACTAAACTATTACGGTCCTCGTGTGTTTGTTTTTGTTTTTTATTTAGTATTCAGAAAAAGTAATTTAATTTCCATGTACGTCATGCTTGGGTCTCTATAGTTGGTATCATAGGAATGGTTTAGTCAACCATTGGAAATGAGGATGGGAGAACTTTAGTGAGATCCCTAGAGATATATCTAAGGTATGTCTAGGGATGTCCCTATGGTTTAGTATAACTATAGGTCACAGTCCAAGAATTATTTTGACGATCATGAATAACATAGGGTGAACCTAGGGAATCATGGATTTAATAATGTGTGATTAGTTATACATCTCATAAGTGACTTTTTATTATTATGTGGTTCCTTATTATTTTAACGGATTTATAAACCATGGTTTTTAGTTTTTGTCAATGGAGGGAACCATAAGGATTTAGGTCAGTATTGAATCCAATGGAAAAAATTGTGAATATGAGCAACAAAATTGTGTAATTCCAAGAAAGAAAGATTTTTTGATTATGCCGAATCAGTCATCGCGATATTTGATTAACATTGTGAACTTTCGGGGTATTCCAAATTCATCAAATAAGACGAAGATGTATTTTATACATATTTCCATGGTGAGGAGGATAGAGAAAGTAAGATTGAGATTTATAAAGATGGGAAGAAGAAACTTGATAAATATATCAAATGGAGGGAAAGATGTTATCTGTTTGGAGAGAAGGGTCATAGAGTGACAGACTGTTATGGAGTTCAATGTCTTAACTGTGGAGAATATGGGCATTACCCAACTCATTTTCATGACCTAAGAGGTTACTTCAAAATGAATGAAGGACTTATTCCATGAAAATCATTGAAGAGGATTTATTGAAGTTTTTATGTATTTGTAATCAATAATAATGTTGTTGAGTTACTTTTATGGTAAATTGGAATATCTATGTATTGGTCCATTATGGTTTTCAATAATTTTATGGTACCTGTAACCCTAAAAAGTGATTGAAATATTTTTGGAATGAAGATGAAATGTTCATAATGAAGGGATAAGGAGAAAATAAATCATGATCTCTTGAATTATATAAGCAAAAAGTGATATCATGGATTGAGTGTATCGAAATTTTGGGATGTGGAAAGAGTTAACTTTTGATAGCATTCATGTTTTCACTAAGGTTCAATGGGTATTCATTTGTAAAGAGAATACATGGTTAAGGTATTCACAAGTTTGGAATGTGACCAGAAATATATATCGTATGATATATGAGATATAAATGATGGTATTCACATGCTTGGTAGATGACATTTCTAGTAATTGTTTTCATTATACCCATGATCTTGGAAAGAAGTATTTCTGATAAGCCTAAAGATTGGAATGGATTATGTTAGACATAAGTTAGTATTGTTTATGGATAGAAATTATTTCGATATTATTGATGGGATGTTATAATAATGTAGTTTTAAAAAAATGACAACCTATAGGACGGGTGACAACACGTCGTGTCGGTTAAGTTTGTGGGAATCCCATAGACAACCGAAGTGCGACAGACCTTTATCTCATACCTCTTGCCTACAGGAAGTCCCTGGTTAGTATATGCTAGTTTTATTTTCTTAAGCGATACGATAGATGAAGTATAAGTCAATTTTTGGAATCATATAAGATAAATTTCACCATATATGGACTTATGTATATTTAATAACTTATTCTAACCTTTTTTTGATTGAAACAGATTGGATGAATTATCATTCTATCGCATGATATGCTAACACTTCATGAATGAAAAATTCAACTTCATTTCACTAAATCGAGATGAAGTGGAAATTGTTCATGGAATGACCAACGTTGAAATTACATTGAAATAAAGTAAGTATTTCTCATCATGTAAAAATTCATCAACGTTAGAGAAATGATCATGAAAATGAAAAATGTTTTCCTAGGACTCTCATATCTAATGAATCAGATGGTACCTTAGATCATCACAAATTTAAGTCTTTTTGATTTTTGGATTTTTCATAGCCATGTTATCTACCACTCTCCATTATAACATGATGGTTACATTTCTCTTCCATATCCATATTTTCACCTATGATCTCTTATGTGGAAACACAGGGATAATTTAATTTGGGTAACCGTTATGTTTCATACATTAGTTTTTAAAAATAAGTTGTATTATTCCTTTTTACGATGTGGGATTCAATTAAATAAACTTTCAAGTAGTAAATGATTTATAACCCCAACAAATTTTGAGGGTGAAATTCATTTTAAGGGGGGTAGAACGTAACATCCCTAGATTTTATGAGAAGTATTCTTTTTAATTTATTTGATGTCTCATGTTATACACTACACCAAGAATATCTTGCACTATACGCCGCACCGTATTAGCTTTCATTATACGTAACACTAATCATGGATTGTGTTACACACAATTTCAAGTTCGTTGGATAGATGTTATTATACACAACATTGAGTGTGTGTGTGTGTGTATATATATATATTCAACGTATAAATGAAATATGGAAGGATTCTATTATACACAGCAACAAAGGTATCTTGCACTACACGTAACCCAGACATGGCTTGCATTACACACAAACGTGACCTTCCACGGTAGTGTGTGTTGTAGCTAATACAGAGTTTCACTAAACAAAGATATGTTATTAAAATATTATATAAACTAGCCGTTATGAATATTAATACCCAATTTTTGAAATTTTATAAATTTTATTCTTCAAAATGGACATCATTTTTTGATTCAGAATATCGAAATTAGCCTAGGGTGATTTTTTGGTATTTTCCTAAAAATATTCAATTTTTTATGAATAGTGAAAAACAATAAGTTATTAGTTGAAACCGACTTTTTAAATAATAATTTATTTTATTTACATATATTTCAGGTTAAAATAGACACATAATAACTATATAAGTTCAATTTAATTCATTGGGGTCATTTTATAATAGTTTTAGATATATAAATATTTTATTGAAATTTTCACCGTCTTTTACCCACCTCCTAGGACAATTTGAAAATTTACATAAAAAATAATTTTACCACTTCTGTGAGTGGAATTCTGAAAATCCGAGAGACATGGTTAATATCATGGAGTAAAATGTGGTTCGATTAGACAAAAATATTTTTTGTTGAATAGTAACTTTTTACTTTTTTTACCACGGATAAAAGTAAATATTGTAGTTAAAGGTAAAAATGATATTATTATTACACTAAAAATTGTCCTAATTCTATTGGATAAGTATATTTCGACCAAAAAAACCTTAGGAATAAAATATTACCCTTTATGTCCACATGGATTAGATTAGGACATTTATTATTATTTTATTTAAAGAAGAGTTAAAATAGTTAAAATCAAAGTTTAATAAATAAAACATTTGTAATATAAGGTTATACATAAGATAAATTCTACTATAAATATTAATTAGAAAGATGAAAATATTTCGTATATAATGGTATTTTATTTATAATTTTTAGGCATTATATAATTTAATTTATTTTTGACACAATGGTGATGCAGTTAATACCTTATTAATGAAATACTAACATAGTTGATTTTATAAATACCCAAATTAATGTAATTTGAGACTTTTAATGAATTAAACTAATTTTCATGGTTAATATGATATATATTTATTGATTTAATTAGATTTTTTGAACTAATCATGCTGTTATAATTTTCACAAAAATCATTTACCAAATAGTGTCAAAATTGAAATAAAATAGTATTTAAAACAAATATTATCTTATTAATTGATATTATATTCTTAAAAATAATGGATCGGAAAAATTACCTAGATAAGGATATATTTATTAATAATGAAACACTTGGATTTCTTTTGGCTTGTTATTGTATGTTTTTTTAACCATATAGTGTAAGAAAATAAGAAGACGTTGTAAAAGTTAAATTATTTAACATAGAGTTAAATATGAATGATAAGGTTATAATATTAACCTAAACTTGTCTAAAAAATATTCATTGAAAGTATTTCGACCCATACCTACTTTATCTTCGTAATAAATAAATTTTGAGCAATTATAAACTGAATATGACTTTATTATAAAATGATATTTTATGTTTTTTCTAAGGAGCCCCTCTCCCCCCTTATAAAATAGAACCTCCTCCCTCTTCTCTTAACACAATTTTGAGATTTCATGCTCGGCCAACGCCTTCCCATTTACCTTATAAACTTCCTTAAAAACATTATATAGGTTATGGTCTCCTCAAAAGACCAACCCTAGTGCCTTAAGTGGAATCTTAAAAGAGGTGCGTCGAAGAAGAGGTAATCTCTTCTACTGATTCATTCAAGTTTCTTTCTTCTTAAACATCTTCTTATTTAGTTGTTTCAATATAAAGTAATAACAGAATTATAAATAATATACTGATATGTTATTATAAATATGAAATATCCCCATTTCGCCTTCTATCCATCCTACGGAAAATGAAATCACCATGCATGCGTAAGTACGGAATACCGTCTCCACGCTGTTGTGTATTCTGTTTTTCCACCACCACCTTACTTGGATGGGTATAATGGTGTAACGAATATCTATATAAATATATAATAAAATAATAATGATTCAGATATATTTTATCATCCACTCCAATTCAATTCAATAATTAAGGGAATGATATCATCGCTCGTGCGTACATATGGATTACCATCTCTACAACGTGATGAGATTCATTCTCCATGTTAACCATTCAAGAATGATTATAAAGTATATATAATGAATAATAATGAAATATATGACATAAATAAGCTATTGGATTTATTTATATTTATATTCTTCATCTACTTACTTCCATTCAAGTCAATCAATAAATGTAAACCACTTCCATGTGTACGTATGGCCTACCGTCTCCATGAACGGTGTCTTTAATTTAATTTATCTATCTATTATATATATATACTGAATATATATGATATATAAATCATTTTTTACATTTTATATGTTTTTAAATAATAATATAAGTAATAATATCAAGAACAAAAAGTCCAAACACGTACTATAAATGAAACGATTTTACCCAAAACACTGCATTAACATTATATTGACCAAAGAATAGGTAATATAAAGTCATAAGTGAACCATATATGATATCATAACAATGAATATGATTCTATAATAAGTTAGTGAAATTATTTATATCATTATACAGAAGGTTCAGATATGTACGAAGCATATCAGACCTAAGGTAAGGGATAATTTTTCAAATCTCATTTTTTTCTGAGATTTCTTATACGTAAATATTTACTGTGGTTATATTTTTCATCCATGTCCATAAAAATGTTTTTCATAAAGTGTGTAATATTCATCCATGTATGTATAAAGTAATTTCTACCCCTATATGACGTTTATATTGTGTTATGGGAAGAATCTTCATTTTGTTTACCATTCAAGGAACTTTTTGACTTTTCCGACAAAAGAATGAGAAAAATGTTTTTTTAACTTATACAGCATGAACAGAGTTTTACGGTTTCATATCAGGTATTTTTCATGAAAATTACTCTACAAGTTTTCATGGTTATTTTCAATAAAATCCTTTAATTTTAAAATTTTGTGGCATTTTGTGAAAATAAAATGATTTTTAAGGAGAAAGGATATTTTCCTCATGAATTCATTTCATGTGTTTTGTGAAAACTAGTTTCCATCTAAGATGAAATTATTTAGCATGTTTATGATTCAATTATAATGTCTCTATTATTTACATGTTTTGATTATTCTTATGATTAATTGATATCCATTTGTTTTATATGGATTGCGTTATTATGGGATTATGTTTATAAAACCCATTTTATTCTTTGGGTTATGATGAATGATTTATGTTTATTTTATGGAACAAGTAAGAATGATTTCAATATAAGATGGGTAGGACCTATATCTACATCCAATGAATTGGGTAAAGATTTATATCTCAGTAGATAGACATGGATGAATAGTAACTTAATCTGATTCAGTGTTACAGGATGGGAACGAGAAGTGAACACGATTCGGAAAGGGACTTTCTCCACTATGATATTCTTTCCAGCAATGCCTTGGCTACTATGGAAATAATATCATGTGATAAATGGTTTGTCACAATTACATGTTTTATTCCCATTATATTTTATCATGATTGATGTTCCTTTATGATATAAGCCTTACGTACTTACATGATTTATGTCTTTGGTCAAGATTTTGATGTTTAGATTTTATGTTCATGTTTTTGCATTCAAATGTTTATGGACTGTTTTATGTTCTCTATGTTTTCCCTTACAGAGCATTTGAGCTCACACTTTTTATGTTTGCTTTTTCCCAGGATATAATAAAAGATTTTATGTAAGATAACCAAATGGGGAAGATTTTTATGGGAGATATTGAAGGTCTTTCACCATTATTAGAAGATTATTTTTCCAAGTTTCCAAAGACACTAAACTATTACGGTTCTCATGTGTTTTTTTATGTATTAAGTATTCCTTAAAAGTAATGTAATGTCCATGTACATAAAGCTTGGGTCCCTAGAGTTGGAATCCGAGGAAAGGTTTAGTCAACCTTTGGAAATGAGAAAGGGAGAACTTTAGTGAGATCTCTAGAAATATTTCTAAGGTATGTCTAGGGATATCTGTAAGATTTATTATAACTATAGGATAAAGTCCTAGAATTATTTTGACGATCATGAATAACATAGGGTTAACCTAGGGTGTCATGAATTAAAGAATGTGTGATATGTTATACATACCGGAAGTGACTTTTAATGATTATGTGGTTCCTTATTATTTTAACGGTTTCTTACACCATGGTTTTTTGTTTTAGTGAATGGAGGGAACCAGAAGGAATTGGGTCAACATTGAATCCAATGGAAAAATTGGTGACTATGGGAAATTAAATTGTGTAATTCCTAGAAAGAAATATTTTGTTATTATGTCGAATCATTCATCGCGATATATGAATTACAAGGTGAAATTTAGTGGTATTAAAAATTCATTAAATAAGAGGAAGATGGACTTTAATGAATATTCACATGGTGAGGAGCATAGATAAATGAAGATTGAGATTTCTAATGAAGGGAAGAAGAACCTTGATGAATACATCAAATGGAGGGGATGATTTTATCTGTGTGGAGAGAAGGGTCATAGAGTGATAGACTGTTATAGAGTATAATGTCTTTTCTATGGAGAACATGGTAATTACCCAACTCAATTCCCAGTCCTAAGAGGTTACTTCTAAATCATGGAAATACTTATTTCATGACAATCATTGAAGAGGATGAATTGAAGTGTTTATGTATTTGTATTCAATAATAATGTTGTTGAGTTACATTTATGGTATATTGGAATATGTATGTATTGATCCATTGTGGTTTTAAATAATTTTTTGGTACCAGTAACCATGAAAAGTGATTTAAATATTTTTGGAAAGTAGATGAAATGATCATAATGAAGGGATAAGGAGAAAATAATTCATGAACTCCTTACTGATTTAAGGTAAAAGTGATATCATGGTTTGAGTATATCAAAATTTTGGGATGTGGAATGAGTTAACTTTTGACAGCATTCAAGTTTTCACTATAGTTCAATGGGGATTCATTTTTCAGGAGAATACATGATTAAGGTATTCACATGTTTGGAATGTGACCAACAATATATATCGTATGATATATGAGTTATAAATGATGGTGTTCACATTCTCAGTAGATGACATTTCTAATAATTTTCTTCCCTATACTATGAACTTAGATAGAAGTATTTTAGATAAGCCTAAATACTAGAATGTATTATGTTGGATATAAGTTAGTATTGTTTAAGGATATAACATTTTGCATTATTATTGAATGGATATTATAATAATGTAGTATTAGAAAAAGGACAACATACATGATGGGTGACAACCCGTTGTGTCGGACAAGGATGTAGGAATCAAACCCACAACCGAAGTGCGACAGGACTTTATCGCCTACCTCCGGCTTACAGGAAGCCCCTAGTTAGTATAAACTAGTTTTATTTTTAAAGAGGTATGATAGATGAAGTATAAGTCCATTTATGGAATCATAAATGATTAATCTCACCATATATGGACTTATGTATATTTAATAACTTATGCTAACCTTTTTGTGATCGAAACCGATGAGATAACTTTTCATTCTATCGCATGATCTGCTAACACTTCATGAATGAAAAATTCAAATTCAAATATTTAAATAGAGATTAAGTGGAAATTGTTCATGGAATGACTAATGATGATATTACACTGATATAAAGTATGTATTTCTCCTTATGTAAAAATTCATCAACATTAGGGAAATGATCTTGAAAAGGAAAAATGTTGTCCTAATACTCTCATATCTGATTAATAAGATTGTACGTTAGATCATCACAAATTTATGGATTTGAGATTGTTGGGTTTTTCATAGCCATGTTCTCTACCACTCTCCATCAAAACATAATAGTTAGATTTCTCTTCCATATCGAAATTTTCACCTATGTTCTCCTATGTGGAAACCCAGGGATAAGTTAATTTTGGTAACCATTACATTTCATACATTAGTTTTTAAAATTAAGTTTTAGTATTCCTTTTTACGATGTGGGTTTCAATGAAAGAAACATTCAAGTAGTAAACAATTTATAACCCCGATGAATTTCGAGGGAGAAATTCATTTTAAGGGGGGTAGAATGTAACATCCTGAGATTTTATGAGATGTATTCGTTTTAATTTATTTTTTGTCTTCTACTTTACGCTACACCAAGATTATCCTTCACTATATGCAACACTATATTATCTTGTAGTATACGCAACACTAATCATAGATCGTGTTACACACAATTTCAAGTTTGTTTGAAAGAATTTATTCTATGCAACATCGACTGTATATATATATATATATATATATATATATTCAATGTATATTGAAATATGGTTGGATTCTATTATACACAGAAACAAAGGAATATTGCACTACATGCAACCCTGACTTGGCTTTCATTACACGCAATCATGACCTTCCATGATAGTATGTGTTGTACGCAATACTGAGTTTCACTAAACAAAGATGTGTTATTAAAATATTATATAAACTAGCCATTATGAATATTAATACCCACTTTTTTAAAGTTTATAAATTTAATTTTTTAAAATGGACTTCAATCTTGATTTCGGAATATCGAAATTAGTCTTGGGTGATTTTTCGGTATTTTTCTGAAAACATTAAATTTTTGATGAATAGTGAAAAACACTAAGTTATTAGTTAAAACCGGATTTTTAAATAATAATTTATTTTATTTAAATTTTTTTGAGAACATTATAGATACATAATAACTATATAAGTTCAATATAATTCACTGGAGTCATTTTATAATAGTTTTAGATATATAAAAATTTTATTAAATTTTTCACCGTCTTTTACCCACCTCCTAGGAGAATTTGAAAATTTACATAAAACATAATTTTTCCTCTTCTATGAGTGGAATATCACAAATAATAGAGAAACAGTAAATATAAATTCGTAAAATGTGGTTCAATAAGATAAAAATATTTTTTGGTGAATTGTATCTTTTTACATTTTTTACCACGGTTAAAAGTAAATAGTGTAATTTAGGATAAAAATGATATTATTATTACCCTAACACAAGACCTAATACCATTGGATAAGTATAATTCGACCAAAAAACATTAGGAATAAAATATTACCCTTTAGGTCCACTTGGATTAGATTAGGACATTTATTATTATATAATTTAAAGAAGAGTTAAAATAGTTAAAATCAAAGTTTAATTACTAAATAATTTGTAATATAAGGTTATTCATAAGATAAATTCAACTATAAATATTCATTAGAAATATATAAATATTTCCTACATAATGGTATTTTATTTATGATTTTTAGACATTAAATAATTTAATTTATTTATGACACAATGGTGATTTGTAATTACCTTTTTGATGAAATATTAATATAATTGAGGTTATAAATACACAAATAAATGTAATTTGAGACTTTTTAGGAATTAAAATAATTTTATAGGTTAATATGACATATTATAATTTATTTAATTGACTGTTTTAGAACTAATCATGCTGTTATAATTTTTAAAAAAAATAAATTACCAAATACTATCAAAATTGACATTACATAGTTTTTTAATAACATACTATATTATTAATTGATATTATATTAAAAAAAATATAAGTATTTTCCAAATGACTTAGATAAGGATATATATATATTAATAATGAAACAATTGGGTTTCTTTTGGCTTGTTATAGTATGTTTATTAAACATATAGCTTAAGAAAACAAGAGGACATGGTAAAAGTTAAATTATTTAACTTAGTGTTAAAACAAAATGATAAGTTAAAAATAGTAACATAAAAATGTCTAAAACCTATTAGTTGAGAGTCCTTCGACCCATCCCCACCATATATTTTAAATAAATCCATTTTTAGATATTATAAACCAAATATTTCTTTATTATAAAATAATATTTTATGTTTTTCCTAAGGTTCCCCTCTCCTCCCTTGTAAAAGGGCACCTCCTCCCTCTTCTCGTTAGACAATTTTGAGCTTTTAAGATCAGAAAAACCCTGACCATTTCCCTTATAAACTTCCCTAGAAACATTATATAGGTTATGTTCTCCTCAAAAGACCAACTCTAGTGCCTTAAGAGGAATCTTAAAAGAGGTGCGTCGAAGAAGATGTAATCTCTTCTACCGATTCATTCAATATTCTTTCTTCTTCAACATATTCATCTTCAGTTGTTTCATTATAAAGTAATAACATCAGTGTCAATAATATACTGATATGTTATTATAAATATTAAACAATCCTATTTCAGCTACTATCCATCCTACGGAAAATGAAATTACCGCGTGTGCGTACGTACGGAATACCGTCTCCAAGCCGTGGTGTAATCTGTTTTTCCACCACAACCTTACATGGATGGGTATAATGGTGTCAAGAATAACTATATATAGTTATTATAACATCATAAGTATTTTGAGATATTAAATCATCCACTCAAATTCAATTCAATATTTATGGGAAGGATATAATTGATCGTGCGTACGTACAGATTAACGTCTCCACGACGTGATGAGATTCATTCACCATGTTAACCATTCAAGAATGATTATAAAGTATATATGATGAATAATAATGAAATATATGACATGATAAAGCTTCTGTATGTATGTATATATATACTTCATCTACTTACTTCCATTCAAGTCAATAAGGAAAGGAAAACACCATTCATGCATACGTATGGTCTACCATCTCCCTAAACAGTGTATTTCATTTCATTTATCTATCTATTATATATATATATATACTGAATATATATGATATATAAATCATGTATTATTTTCTTTCAGTTTGTAAATCATAATATAAGAATTAATATCAAGAACAAAAAGTCCAAACACGTACGATAAATGAAACAATTTTACCCAAAATGCTGCTTTAACATGGAACTGACAAAAGAACTTGTAATATAATGTCATAAGTGAACCATATATGATATCATAACAATTAATATTATTCTGTAATAATTCAATAACATTATTTAAATCATTATACCTGAGGTTCGGACACGTATGAAGCATATCGGACCTAAGGTAAAGGATTATTTTGCAAATCTCATTTTTATCTGTGATTACTTATACGTAAGTATTTACTGGGGTTATATTTTTCATCCATGCCCATAAAAATGTTTTTCATAAAGTTTTTAATAATCTTCCATGTATGTTTAAATTCATGTATACCCCTTTTTTACTTTTACATTGAGTTATGGAAATAATCTTTCTTTTGTATACCATACGAGAAACATTTTTACTATTCCGACAAAAGTACGAGGAGAATGTTTATTTTAACATTTATGGCCTGAACAGATTTTTACGTTTTCATATAGAATAATTTTCAAGAATCTTGCATTACAAGTTTTCATGGTTATTTTCAATAAAATCGTTTTCTTTTAAAATTGTGTGTCATATTGTGAAAAGAAAATGATTTTTAAGGGGAAAAGATATTTTCCTCAATAATTCATTTCAAGTGTTTTATCAAAACTATTTTCCATCTAAGATAAAATTATTTAGCATGTTTATGTTTCAATTATAATGTCCTTATTATTTAAATTTTTTTATTCTACTTAGGATGTTTTGATACCATTTGTTTTATAGGGATTATGTTACGATGAAATTATGTTTATGAAACCCATTTTATTCTTTGTGTTATGATGAATGATTTATGTTTATTTTTTTGGCACAAGTAATAGTTATTTCAATATGAGATGGGTGGGACCCATATCTCCATAAAAATAATTGGTTAAAGAATTATATCTCATGAGATAGACATGGCTATAACGGTAAATTAATATGATTCAGTGTTATAGGACTGGAATGAGGAGTGAACTCGATTTAGAAAGGGACATTTTCCACTAAGATGGTCTTGGCAGCAATGCCATGCCTACTATGGAAATCATATCATCTTCTTAATGGTTTTCCACAATTAAATGTTTTATTCCCATGATATTTTATCATGATTGATTTTCCTTTATGATATATACATTACGTACTTCCAAGATTTATGTCTTTAATCAAGATTTTGATGATTAGATTTTATGTTCATGTTTTTTCATTCAAATGTTTATGGATTGTTTTATGTTCTCTATGTTTACCCTTACTGATCATTTGAGCTCACCCTTATTATGTATTCTTTTCCCCATGATATAAAGAGAGGTTTTAGGTAAGAAAACAAAAAGGTGAAGATATTTATGGGAGAGGTTGAAGATCTTTCACCATGATTAGAAGATTATTATTCCATGTTTCCAAGGACACAAAACTATTACTGTCCTTGTGTGTTTGTTTTTGTTATTTACTACGTATTCTGTAAAAGTTATGTAATTTCTATGTACATAAATCTTGGTTCTCTACATAGGATATACCTAGAATCATTTGAGCGACTCCCATATTACCTTGAGTTAATCAAAAGACATTCCTGATTCGTGGGGGGGGGTGTTATCTTTCAATAATGTCGTTTAATAGATTTATTGGGTTTTTAACAAAAAATGTATGTATCATTTTCTATATGATGTTCTTATATGTATTATTAAATTTGGTGTTTACACTACTAATAAATTAGTTTTATCAATTTTTCAATTTTTTCTATATTTACTAACTCTGATTTATGAGTTTATCGAATGTTCGTAACTAATGTTAAATTGAATAATAATGAAGAAAATGTTGTAATTTTATTTTCAATTATAGTTCCCACATCATATTTTAGATTTACCACACTGTATTATCATGTATTACATTTTTATTAGATCTAGTCTATATTTTTGTAAAAACATTTATTCTATGTGATAGAAAAAACGTTTCTGCTTCATCTAAAAACATAGCACAAAACTCATGAGAAATATATATCACTATAAGATATCATTTCTTACTTGATCTAACAAAATCGAAGTTATAATTATAAATCTTATTGGAACTAAAAACCAACTTTGTAGAACCTTGAAATTTTATAATATATTTCTATCTAAATCATTTTATTTCATTTATTGTTGTTGTAACACATAATATTGTGAAAAAAGCCATGATATTCTTTTAAAATACGTTTATGTGAAATTTATTTCCTACACATTAGATTGTAATGTATGAATAAGAATATCTAAATTATCTATAATTCATATTTACATATTAATAAAATTAATTCATTTCTGATCTATTTATTACAAATACAAATACATTCATTTGAATATGAAAAAGTAGTTTTTCTAAAAAAACATCTATTATGAGTGTAATGTATTTTTATCTTAATAAATAAATTTAATCAATTTTAGTGAATTGTTTTTTTAATGAATATATTTCTTAATAAATTAATTTTTTTAACATTATTTAATTATATTTTCTAAAAATGAGATACGAATATACAAATTTTTATACAGTAAATGTATTTTTATTCTAAAAAAAGTATTCATCGGGTTTTCCAATATTTTTTTAAAATTAAAATTTTACACATATAACAATTGAATATTAAAAAATGTATTAAATATATTAAATTACTAGGTTAATTTTTGGATAATTTTTTAGTTTTATTATTATGACTTACAAATAATAATAGTGATAAAATTTATCACTTTCTTAATGGGTAAATCGGGTTATCTATCTTAAAACTAATTGATAAGACCAATATTTTCTCGTCCTAATTATTCTTGGACGAATTTAATTATAATATTTTCACCTTATTATATAAATTTAATTTTTACGGATGGTTTTCCATGATAATGACTTATATAATATTTAATTTAATGAAAATTATAATGTTTCACCCACATAGTTTTAAATATCTTTTATGTGTAAACATATTGGAAAAATAAATATATGAATGTCTATTAATGAATAATAATATCACATTAAAATAATAAATTATTATTTTTATCAATTAAATAATTACATAAAATAATTTTTCACCCCTAATAAAGTTTTTATTCAACTAATAGAAAAATAAAATAAATTACTTTTAACCAATTAAAAGTAATTAAATTTGAGCCATGTAGTGATAAATCAATTTCATAAGAAAATATAACACATTGTTTATGATTCAAATTTTGTAATCTAATTTCATTTTTTTGTTAGTGACTTTTAGGTCAAAATGTAAAATATGTAAAAATTAACATTAATGATATTTTATAATAGAATATAATTATATAATAATTAAAATTTATAAAAAATGTTTTATTTTTCCATCTGAATGATATAATATTTATGAATTAAAAAATGATCCATTTATGAGTCACTTTAAAATTTATAATGACATTCATAACCCTTTATGGTTAAAATGGTTTATCGTGGTTAAGGTCAGCAATAATTAAAAAAGAGATTACAATAATATAAGACCTAAAATGACACAAAAACCAATCTAAACATAACTGGATGATGTTATTTATAACCTAGAAACTTTTTATTACAATTATTTTCCATTTTTCTTTATTTTCCTAGTGAATTACTTTGTTAAATTTCAATATGACAATATAATAAAGAATCGGCCTTCAAATTTATTAAAAATATGAACCCACTCCCCTTACTCCATCACACATTTTGATCCATTAATATAAACCATAAAATAATAAAATAAATTAAAAAAATTAGAAATATTTTATTTTTTTGGTATTCTCAAAATTTCAACCATAGGATCCCTAAGAGGATATCTAATAGAGCTCATTCAAAGAGGAGGCAATTTACTTTACTGACAACATTCAATTTTATTTTTATTTCACGACAATAAATATATTGTATTTATCATAAAATAATAAATTCAGTATCCACAATATTTTAAAATAGAAATATTATTAAATAACTATTATCCATCTATATACCAATCAACCGGGAAGTCAATGTATCCCTTTTTTGTTCTTATGGTTTACCATCTCCACGTAGCGATACAAATCATTTTCTGCCAAAATATTTCATGAGATTTTTTTAGTAAGGGTTATATATATATATATATATATATTTGTGTTATATCTTAATTATGAATTTATTATTCTATTATAGAAACTATCTGCATACCTCCCAATCAATTGAAACGTGATAATGTAGCTTGTGCGTAAGTGTGGACAACTACCTCAACAAAAGGATGTGATTTGTTTTCAATTTCAAATTAACATGGATATTAATAAAGAAAAATATAATTATTATATATGAAATAATAACGAATCATTATTGTTCAATTATAATTAAATTATCTCTCATTTCATTCACATAATTTCGAAAAATAATGTTCATGTGTAAGTATGTCTTACCGTCTCCATGAACGGTGCAATTCAATTTTTTATCTCTAAATTTTATTCATATATATACTGAATATAAATTCTATTTTATTGATTTTTATCATTATGTATATTATTTTACAATGATCAACATACATATATCAAAACTATCAAACCAAAACATATCTTAAAAAAACACATATCACCCAAAACTAGGATTTTAATAAATAATTTCTATTAAATGGGGGATACATGTTTATAAGTTAAATATTTATGGTATGATATATATTATGAGGTTTATTTAATATTTTATAGTAAATTAATATTTCATATAATGGTAGTCTAGGAATTTATAACTGATGTCAGACCTGGGGTAAGGGATCTTCATCAAAGTTTTATTTTTGTGACACATGACAAATTTACCACTTGTTTCACCTACGTGATGTATATACATCCCCCGAAAATAATTTATTATTATTTCTATTATTATTTTTTATACTAATATACATATAATATTCATTATGTCATGGGGATTAAGATCACAATGTTAGCAATGTTATAAAGGATTTATATACAATCCCATTGTTTTTCAAGATTGTTTATGATTTAGAATCTGATGTTATATTGTTATGATCTAAATAAAAATAAAATAATTAATTTTATTCTTATATTTTCATTTATTAAAATTAATATTTTCACATTTACTTTTTTCACTTTAGTAAAAAAATTAATTTTTATTAAGAAACTCAATTTTATTTATCTCTTCTGTTGAAAATCATTTCTATTAAATTTACATGAAAACTAATTTTTTTTCCAATAATAATTTTACAATAAATTAATTAATTTTAAAAGCCATTATTATCCATGTTTTAATTTTTTATTTTTTTAAAAAATGAATATTATTTCTATTTTTTTAATTGGATACTTTTTAACTTTTATAAAACTGTCAAATGAATGTTTTATTTCAACTTATACGACGTGAATAGAATTAACCAAAATCAATACTATTCAATTATTTGAATATTAATTTTTACATTTTTAAGGTCCATTTCAAAAATATGTTTTCCTTAATATGTTAAATTTTTTAGAGTAAATAATTGATTTTAATGTGAAAAGTGTATTTTTCTCATGAAATATTTTTATTATTATTTGAACTGAATATTAAACTATAAAAACATACATTGATGTTAATTATGTTTTACTGGGGATATAATCCAACAATACCATCGTTTTTATTTCTCTGGGTGACTTTTGATTATTAGAATATGATTTTTTGTGAAACATGTTCTGTTTCTAGGAGGAATACTGTGATAAATTGATGGTATAATTAAGAAAACCATTTATCATACAAAGGTTATTAAATGATGAAATAATTATAAAACAAATTTATTTTCCATGGATTATTATATGATTAATTTTTTATGATATTTTGGAATATATAAGTATGATTTTCACTTTTTATTGGTTCTCCTAGAATTATATATCCTTTAAATGCATTGGGTAAATATTTATATCTCATGAGCTTTATGAGAATTTAATGGGAAGTGAACCAATTTTTGTGAGGAAATGTATCTACTATTATAGACATGTGAGTTAACCTTAATGGCTATGTTGGTTTGGGGTATAATCTGAATCCACTATGATAGTATCAAATGTATTCCTGGACTAATATAGAAATTATTTTCTATTCTAATGTGTGTGACAACAACTCATATCTTATGCCAATGTTTTGTTTTCATGACTCATCATCATTTATTTCAATATGATTCATGTCTAATGAAAATCCAAATAATATTTCATGACACTTGATTATGATATATGATATGTGAGTTATTATTTTCAAATTTTGGGCTCATTTTGTCATACCCTAAGGGTCATTTTTTCTTGATTGATCATTGATATATAGACTTTCTACACTTACTGAGCATATTATCTCACCCATTCATTTATTTCATTTCTTAAGGTCATGAAGAAAGGTAAAAAGTAATACAGATTCAAGAATTGTTGTAGTCATAAATATTTTATTGTAAAATTATGTATGACACTTATTATCCAGTTGTTTGTGTATATAGTTTTCCAAAGATACTAAACATATATGATGTGGGAATGAATCATTATGTTATTTATTCAATATTTATTAAAAAATATTTAATTTATATGTATGAAACATTTGGGTAGTTCTAGTGTATATTAATTAAATGTTTTTCTAGTCTTTTCATACTATAATGATAAACCATTAGTGATAACCATGGGTGAAATTTTAAGTGTAGGATAACATCCTAATTTTTTTATATTATTCCTTAATGGCCTTTTTGAATTATAAGGTTATATATATTAAAATAAGTTGTCTTGGTTTAGAATTTTCTAAATATTTTTTCTGGATTATATGGTATTCTACTATGATTATTGTTTTTCCTACAATTATTTTGGTTTTAGTAAATGGATGTAACATAATTAAATCATGTTAATAATGAATTTGATAGATAGATTTGTGATTTTTATTCTTGAGAAACCAATTTTTTGGAAACGACAATAAAAAATTTCCTTTTTATGAAAAAAATGATATCAATATTTCTGAAATTATAAACAAGAAAATGATGGAACAAAATTTTTTTATGTCCATAATAATTAAAACTTCACTTTATTTTAGTGGGCCTAAGGGGCTGTTAGTTATTGAGATATGGATCAGTTTCATTAAAAAAAATACATTTTTTGATGATTGGAATAGATTTATTTTGTTTATCTATTGATGGGATACCATAGTTGATCAATAGTGGAACATATCATTAATACGAGTCAACATGATTAAATTGACTAAATAGAGTGGGATTAGTTTACAAAATTATTAAATAAAAATTAATTTCCATGTATTATTCATATTAAATTGGAGAAGGAAAAAATTGATCTAAATTAGAAGGACAATGAATCTATCAGTAACATTGAGGTAAATTTTATGTGACATTAAAGGTATCCTTATGGTATTATCATCCAAATTGAAATTAATTTTGATCAATTATTTAATGTCATAATACTAATTTTGTAACGGTTATTATCCGTAATGGAATTAAGTAGCTATGATGAAATAATTTGGTGTTCTAATAAGCTGTAAATAGATATTGGTGTTATCGTTCCATCTGATTATTTTGATAATAAAGGAAAGATATATAAAAATGAAAATTCTAAAAATCATATAGATAAGATTATGAGCCTTCCTTTATACTCAATTTCTAGAAATAAGTTGATGGAAATTTTGTTAAAGTGGGTGGAAAATGATTTAGGTTCCTATAGGATGGTCATCAAAAAATCGGATACCAAAATTATAGGAACATGTTATCTAATGATATGAATAGATAGAAAGATATATAGAATGTACCTCCCATGCTCTAGTTGTTAAAATTGAATGAATATTGTCATTATGCTAATCAATGATCAAATATGAAGGTCAATGATGACGATCAACCTCTTTAACCTCTTAACTAGAGGGATAAATGGAAATATCATCCATCCAATATTTTTGGTGTGGGGTTCAATAATGATGTCGCTAAAAGGTTAACATACCATACAATCTAAAAATACTAATGTATTATTTTATTTGGTTCTACCCACTCTTTTATTTAGGAATAATTTTATTTGGGTATCAACATTTGACTCAATTGACATGATTTTGAATTGGTAGTGAAAACCCCTAATGGTACAATAAACACATATAAAGTACATGATTTTCCTTATATTTATATTTGTGGAATTTTCAACCTAAAATTATTTTTATTATCTCTCTATCATAATTTGATGTTATTTTGTTCAAGTATTGTCTTTCTTTACAAAAATACAACATCAATTGTCGAGGAATGAATATTAGGTTTTATATTTAAATCTTTACTATGGTTGGTTATCAATGTGATCATTAATATAAAATAATGATAGAAATCTAATTCATAATATTGGTCCTGATTCCTCTTTAATATGGATTATTATCTCATTTGGTGTTGTATAGTATCAACATCAATGATATATCTATTTTATGGGAGTTTTTTCAAGTCGTTCCCAAAAAAATTCCCAGTCTTCCACAAAATTATGAAATTGAGTTATCAATATAATTCATACCTTATGATACAATACTTTTATTTAATCTATATATAATTGACCCAATTGAGTTGCATGAATTTAGGAAGAATATATATGACTTTAACACCCCATGCTTCCACCGTACACTTCTCTTTGAATAATACAATATTGTGTGATGTGCACAACACCAAGTTCAAGAACACCATGACATACCAAACAAGCTGTTTAGAAAGAGGATATGAATAGTAATCACCATATTTTTAATTTTATATATATAAAATATAATTTTAAAATTCATATTTTGTTTTTCATAGACATTATATAAGGAGAAATTCATGTTTTCATATAGAAGAAGTATTTTTAAAAAAATTCAGTTTTCCTGCCTATTAATGGTTAACCCTTTCTAAATCCAATATTATGAAATTTTATAGATTAAATATTATGAAATTAAATTATTCCTTAGAATCGGGAAGTAAAAAATTATTCTGAATAAATGTCTAGGGTTTTTCTGATAACTTTCATTTTTTGATGAATAGTAAAACATACAAAATTTTAATTGAAAACATCTTTTTTAATAAAAATAATTTATTATGTTAAATTATATATTTGAATGGTTTTGATTTATAATTATATTATATTGGTATCATTTCATAAAATTTTGGACATTGGATGTAATTTCAAATTTAAACCACACAAAATCACACATCGATCGTTTGATAGTCTTTACTTCTCAAAAACCTGATTTCTTGTTTTAACAACAAGAATTAATTTTAAATTAATTAATTTAAATTATATGTTTTGAATTTGGTAAAATAAAAATCATTTTTGGATTCGGAGTATCAAAATTATCTTATGGCGAATATTATGATTTTTTTCTGAAAACATTCAATTTTTGATGAATAGTGAAAAACATTGCGTTTTTGTTTAAAACCCAACTTTTAATTTAAATAGTTATTTATTTTATTTAAATAAATTTTCAGTCAAAGTAGATACAGAATACCTATATTAGTACATTTTAATTCAATGGGGTAATTTTAAAATAAAATTAGATGTATAAAAGTTTATTGAATTTTTTTAACGTTTTTTGCCACCTTCTAGGCACATTTGCAAATTTCTATAAAACATATTTTTACCATTTTTTTGAATTGAATTTAAAAAAACTATTAGATAAATGGTTGATATTTGTATGTAAAATGTTGTTTAACAAGATGAAAATACTTTTTGTGAATAGTATCATTTGATTTTTATTTATCACAGCTAAAATAAATCGGGTAACTAAAGGGAAAAATGATATTATAATTAGCCTAACACGTTTCCAAATTCAATTTGATAATTTTTTTCGACCAATATCAATCATAGGAATTAAATATGATCCCCTTTGGTCCACATGGATTACATTATGACATTTATTATTATTTAATTTAGTGAAGTGTTAAAAGTATTAAATTCAAATTTTCATAATGAAAAATATTTAATGAAGGGTTATACATAAGATAAATTCTACTTTAAATATTCCTTAGATAAAAATATTTCCCACATCATGGTATTTTATTTATAATTTTTAAACACTGTATATTTAAGTTTATTTATGACACAATTATGATGTTTTATTTACCTTATTAATGAAAGATTAAAATAATTGATATAATAAATTTCAAAATAAATGTAAATCTATACTTTTTATGAATTCCACGAATTTTATATTTTAATATGACATGTAATTGTTGCTTAAAATTATTTTTTTCACTGAAATATTATTTATATGACTTTCACCACAATCAATTACTAAATAATGAAAAAAAATTCATAAATGAGTTTTTTTAAAACAAATACTATATTATTAAATGATATAATTGTCCTAAAAATCTATGGATCGGCCAAAATACTTATAAAATAATATATATATGTCATTAATGAACTATTTTGGGTTTTCTTATCACTTTATAGTATGTTTATTAACCATATAATATAAATATACAAGGAGACATTGAAAATGTTAAACTATTTATCCAAAAGTTAAATCTAAAATATAAGGTAAATATGGTGACCTAAAATTGTATAAATCATATTTTTGAGATGTTTTCTACCCATAAAGAGATTATCCTAAAACGAAATCCTTTTATAGCCATTATAAACCGAATATGATTGTATTATAAAATAATATTTCTAGGTTTTCATAGAGGGACCCTCTCCTGTCTTATAAAAGGGTACTTCCCCTTCTCTCAAAATCACATCTCCAAAACCATTTTGATAATCCAAAACCATCTCTACTATCCTCCCAACTACCCTAATTTCAATCTTGAGGCCTTAATTTGAACATAAATCCATCCTATGGAGCCCTTTTGATCAAATCAAAAGGAAGCACCCTATGAAGCCGTAATTATTTAATCACCTCTTTCTATGTTCATTTGTTTATCCAATTCCACTTTATTTTTTGATTACATTCCAAAATATTAACTAAAGTACCTTATTCATACTGTGATGTTATTATAAATATGGTACAACCATATTCATTATTCTATCCATCCTATTAATGACAAAGACACCATATGTGCATATATATGGCTTACCGTCTCTACGTCATGGTGTAGTTTGTTATTCAACACTTAATTATTTGTAGGGGTATAATAATGAGTATAATTGATTTAAATAATAAATATAACACGTTAATTATTATTTATTAATTAAATAACATCCAATTTCATATAATTTTATCATTAATAGAATGGTATTTTCGCCTGTGTGTACGTACATATTACCGTCTCCACGAACGCGATGAGATTCATTCCCTATCGTAAAAATTCAGGAATTAATATCATTTTATGATTAAAAAATAATTTTTAGGAACATAATATCATTTTGGATATGAAAAAAAAAACATCTGATCAATAAATAACAAGACTTTCTTAATAAAACATAAAAATAAAAATGAATCAGTTAACACCCGAAAAAATGATTCTACTAAAGTATTATTAAGAAACTAATATTAAAAGATCATATATGATATCATATATATGTATATGTTTACTGTATAATTTAATAACAATTATTTCACAATTATAAATGAGGTCAACGTGCCCTCAACTAAGGAAAAGTACAAGGTAAGGGGTTTCTTATCTAACTTTTAATTCCGTGAGATTTCCATTGTTCTCCACCTATTTACATCATGTGGTGTATTATGTACTACCATTTGATATATATTATCATGATTATATTTATATTCATTGTATTATGTGATTTAGATTTTGGTTTTTATCTTTTGGTCATACGACTCGATTGATTACAATGTGGTGAGGGGTTTTCACCTCAGTTTTAATCCCCTAAGATTCATTCTATATTTTCCACTATTACCTTTAGTGTGGGGTATGTACTTCCCATGATTTTATTCTTTGTGTAATATAAATTAGGTTATGTGTATTTATGTCATCATTGTTTGATCTTTCTTTCATGCGGTTTATGTTTCCTATGTAACCAAATTGGTAAGGGAATTTCAAATTTTAATTTACACTCATTGGGTTTTACGTAAACATTATTGATTATTTTACTCCATGATTATGTGTGAAACCACTATTTATTTACTTATGTAGAAATTTCCACTTCCCTTTGTGTGTATATACTTTTTATACACATAATCACTCCATTGATAAATTATCAAGTCATCGATATGAACTTGATAATAGTAATTTTATCTCAATTTCTATTCATTTAGTAAAAGATCCAAGTCATTTGTGTTGTTTTTACATGAATATATGTGTTTTTACTCTGATAAATTTACACTAAAAATCCAATAATATTGAGTTTATTTATATTTCTCACCCATAAATGTGTCCTTTATTTATCCCTAATATAAGCATATATACTTTATAATGGATTTCATCTCAATTTATATTCCATTGAGACTTCTTTTTTGTTATGCACCAATTCAATTTTATATGGTGTATATAATGTAAATTGACATTGTACATCATGAATCCATTTATTATCATGATATTATAATTTTTTTATTACCACAATTATTTCTATTCAAGCATTCTGATTTGGTTAATAACTCTAACTAAAATATCATTTTAAATGTTTTAAAGATGTATTCTACTAAATCGTTCTTATTAATGTCCATGTTTTAAAAATATTTTTAAGTATTTATTTATATGGACATTAATTTTTTAAATTAAAATTTCTTTTAAAAGTTAAAATGTGGTATGAAACACTTTGATTCAAAAATTTATTTTAATCAGCTTCTTGATAAATATTGATACTTTTAAATGTTTTGAAATAAAGGGGGGATATTACTCTCATATAGTTTCGATGATTATTTTCGTCTATGTAAGTATCCTTCCCCATTTTATATTGAGTTTAATTTATTATAATAAAATCATCCATATTGTATTGAATGGGCTATTTGTTTCTGTGGATGTGCTATTTTTATACAATTCATGGTTTCTGTTTAAAGTATTAACATTTCATATTCTAGTATTAATACAAATGTCAACCTTTTCATATGAGGAATGCATTATACATAATATGTGATGGATGGAGGCCGCTATATCTCCTCGATGCATTAGTTGGTATATTTTAACAACCCAAGATTTTGTGAGAATTATTCTTTTTAATTTCATTTATGTCTTGTGTTGTACGCTTCACCAAAAGTAGCTTGTGCTATACGCAACACCGTATTAGCTTGTTGTATACACAACACTATTCTTGGATCGTGTTACACAAAATATCAAGTTCGTTTGATAGAAGTTATTCTACGCAACATTGAGTGTATATATATATATATATTCAATGTATAAATGAAATATGGCTGGATTCTATTATAGATAACAACAAATTAATCTTTCCCTACACGCAACCCTGACTTGTCTTGCATTACATGCAATCATGACCTTCCTCGATAGCCTGTGTTGTACGTAATATCGAGTTTCACTAAACAACGATATGTTATTAAAATATTATATAAACTAGCAGTTATGAATAGCAATAACCACTTTTTGAAATTTTATAAATTTTATCTTTCAAAATGGACTTCATTTTTGGATTTGGAATATGAAAATTAGCCTAGGGTGAATTTTTGGTATTTTTCTGAAAACTTTCAATTTTTGATGAATAGTGAAGACACTAGGTTACTATTTAAAAACATGATTTTTATTTAAATAATTATTTAGTTTATTTAAATTTATTTTAGGTCAAAATTGATAAATAATACCTATATAAGTTCAATGTAATTCATTGGAGTCATTTTATAACAATTTTAGATATATAAAAATTTTATTGAACATTTCACCATCTTTTACGCACCTCCTAGGAGAATTTTAAAATTTATCTAAAACTTAATTTTACCACTTCTGTTAGTGGAATATAGAAAATCTGAGAGACACTATTAATATCAAGGAGTAAAATGTGGTTCAATAATATAAAAATAATTTTTGATGAATAGTAACTTTTTACTTTTATTTACCAATGTTAAAAGTAAATAGGGTAATTAAGGGTAAAAATGATATTACTATTACCCTAACACATGTCCTAATTCTATTGGATAAGTTTAATTCAACCAAAAACAACCATAGGATTAAAATATGACCATTTAGGTTCACTTTTATTAGATTAGGACATTTATTATTATATTATTTAAAGAAGAGTTAAAATAGTTTAAATAAATGTTTAATAAATAAAACATTATTAATATAGGGTAATACATAATATAAATTCGACTATAAATATTCATTATAAAGATAAAAAGATTTCCTAAAAAAATTAATTTAAAAAATTTACAAATTAAATAATTTAATTTATTTATGACACAACGATGATGCAGTAATTACCTTATTAATGAAAAATTAACATAATTGATATTATAAATAACCAAATAAATGTAATTAGAGACTTTTTATGAATTAAGCTAATTTTATATGTTAATAAGAAATGTTAGTATTGATTTAATTAATTTTTTTCAAAATAATCATGCTGTAATGATTTTTACAAAAATCAATTACCAAATAGTGTCAAAATTAACATAAAATAGTTTTTAAAACAAATATTATATTATTAATTGTAATTATATTCATAAATATCTAAGGTTCGTCCAAATGACTTAGATAAGGTTATATATATTAATAATGAACCACTTGGGGTTATTTTGGCTTGTTATAGTATGTTTATTAAACATATAGTGTAAGAATACAAGAAGGCATGGTAAAAGTTAAATTATTTAACTTAGAGTTAAATCTAAATAACAATGTTAAAATAGTAACCTAAACATGTCCAAAACTGATTGTTTGAGAGTATTTCTACCCATCCCCACATTAGCTTCAAAATAAATCAATTGGGAGCTATTATAAACCGAATATGACTTTATTATAAAATAATATTTTAAGTTTTTCCAAAGGTGCCCCTCTCCTCCCTTATAAAAAGGGCACCCCTTCCCTCTTCTGTTCACACCCTTTTGAGCCTTGAAACTCGGCCAAACCCTAACCATTTATCTTCTCCACTTCCCAATAAACATTTTTGAGGTTTTTGTCTTCTCAAAAGTCCATCTCCAGTCCCTTAAGAAAAATCTTAAAGGAGGTGCGTCGAAGAAAAGGTAATCTCTTCTACCGATTCATTCAAGTTTCTTTCTTCTTCATCTCCCTCTTCTTTAGTTGTTTCATTATGAAGTAATTACATCAGTATCACTAAAATACTGATATGTTATTATAAATATGAAACAACCCCCTTTAAACTTCTATCCATCCTATGGAAAACGAAATCACCACGTGTGCGTATGTTTGGAATACCGTCTCTTCGCTGTGGTGTAATTTGTTTTTCCAACACCACCTTACATGGATGGGTATAATGGTGTAAAGAATAAATATATATGGTTATTATAAAATCATATTTATTCTGATATATTATACCATCCACTCCAATTCTATTCAATAATTATGGGAACGATATCATCGCTCATGCGTACGTACGGATTACCGTCTCCACGACACGATGAGATTCATTCTCCATGTTAACCATTCATTAATGTTAATAAAGTTTTTATAATGAATAAAAATGGCATATATAAAATAATAATGCTACTAGATTTATGTATATATATATTTATGTCATCTACTTAGTCCCATTCAAGTCAATATGGAAAGGAAAACAGCGTTCATGCATACGTACGGCCTACCGTCTCCATGAATGGTGTATTTCATTTCTTTTATCTATCTATTATATATATATATACTTAATATATATGATATATAAATCATGATTGAAATTATGGAATTAATTAAATCATTATATAAGTAATAATAATATTAAGAACAACTATTCCAAACATGTACGATAAATAAAACGATTTTACCCAAAATGTTGCTTTAACATTGAATTCACCAAAGAACAGGTAATATAAAGTCCTAAGTGAACCATATATGATACCATAACAAGGAATATGATTCTTTAATAAGTCAGTGACATTATTTAAATCATTATACAAGAGGTTCGGATACGTACAAAGCATATCAGACCTAAGGTAAGGGATAACTTTTTCAATCTTGTTTTTATCCGAGATTGTTTATTCATAAGTATTTACTGGGGTTTTATTTATCATCCATGTCCATGTTTTCTAAAAATGGTTTCATTTATTTTTAATGTCCTTTTTACCCAATTTTACTTTTACTACATGTTATGTAAGGAATCTTTCTTTTATTTAACATACGAGGTACTTTTTGACTTTTCCAGCAAAAGTACGAGAAAAAGGTTTTTTAACTTATACGGTATGAACGGATTTTTGTGGTTTCATAACGCCTTTTCTTAATGTAGCTTAATCTACAAGATTTGATGACAATTTTCAACAAAATGATTTTCTTTTAAAATTGCATCGAATTTTGTGAATATAAAATGATTTTGAAGAAGAAAGGATATTTTCTTCAAGAATTCATTTCAATTGTTTTATCAAAACTATTTTCTATCTAAGATGACATTATTCAGTATGTTCATGTTTCAAGTATAATGTCTCTATGATTTTCATGGTTTCACTTTTCTTATGATGAAATTATATCAATTTTTTTGTATGGATTGTATTATTATGGGATGATGTTTATGAAACCCATTTTATACTTTGGGTAATGATGAATGATTTATGTTTATGTAGTGGCACAAGTAAGAATGATTTCATTATGATATGGGTGGGACCTATATCTCCCTCTAATTCATTGGGTAATGATTTATATCTCATGAGATAGACCTGGCTGGAATGATATGTTAATCTTGTTCTGTATTACAGGACTGGAATGAGGAGTTAACTCGATTAAAAAAGAGACTTTGTCCACTAAGATGGTCTTGGCAGTAATGCCTTGGCTACTATAGAAATCATATCATGTGATTAATGGTTTTCAACAATTACATGTTTTATTCCCATGCTATTTTATAATGATTAATGTTCCATTATGATTTATACCTTATGTACTATTATGTTTTATGTCATTGCTCAAGATTTTGATGTTTAAATATTATGTTCATGTTTTTAAGTTCAAATGTATATGGTTTGTTTTATATTCTCCACACATACCCTTACTGAGCATTTGAGCTCACCCTTTATTTGTTTTCTTTTCCCTAGGATTTAAAGAAAGGTTTTAGGTAAGAAAACAAAAGGGGATGATCTTTATCGGAGATGTTGAAGATCTTTCACTATGATTATAATATTATGTTCTGAGTTTCCAAAGATCGTAAACTATTACTTTCCTTAAGTGTCTGTTTTTGTTATGTATTAAGTATTTCAAAAAAGTAATGTAATGTCTATGTACATCAAGATTTAGGTCTTTACAGTTGGTATCATAGGAAAGGATTAGCTATCCTTTGGAAACTAGGATGCGAAAACTTTAGTGAAATCCCTAGAGATATTTCTATGTTATGTCTAGGGATGTCCCTAAGGATAATTATACGTATAGGTTATAGTCCTAGAATTATAGTAACGATCTTAGAATTGAACCAAAGATGTTAGATATTGATGGTACCCCCCTTTATTATTTTGTTTTCCCTAAGATGATTTTGGCCTCTCACACTGTTCTTTTTGGGTTTTAGAAAATGGCTGGAAACAGGATGATTCATGATAATGGAGGATATGATGGACAATGGAATGATATTATTCATGGGAAACCAAATGAAATTGGATCTGGAATTCCACATATCGTTATTATGCCTAACCAAAAATCTCATTATATGATCAATAATCTCACCTTTGGTATGTTTCCCGACTCAGCTAATAAGAGAAAGATAGAGTTTCATGATGATCATAGAGTAAATAATGTTCAATTTCAATCATGTAAATCATGTGGTATGAGGCATCAGGGAAAATGTTTCAAAGGAACTAGAAGATTCTTTGGGTGTGGAAAAGAAGGACACAAAGCCAGTAATTGTAAAGGAAAATGTTCAGTTAACACCATGGAAAAGGATAATGGTATTTCTATGATATCAACAACTGTTAAATGTTTTAAATGTGGAATGTAAGGGTATTATGAAAACCAATTCTCTAAGGGAAAGTCTCATGAAGTGAATCAGCATGGTCATATGGGTAGTATTTATGTTGATGATGATGAAGAGACTATAAATGATATGTGAGATGAAAGAATTGTTGAAGCTCGGTCAATGTTATGAGAAGGTAGTTGAATGGTTTTATGTTTATCAAGAGTAATCTTGTATATGTAATTTAATGGTACTACAGAATAAAGAAACATCTAAGGATTGTTACACTATTGGCTTTCTTTGAGTATTTGAAAGTATACGTTGAATGGTACTGGTAACCATGAATGGTTATTCAGATATTTTTGGAAATCAGATGATATGTGCATATTATAGGGATAAGGATAAAATAATATGTTGGATATTATTAATAATCTCATTATTGATATAAGGACAAAGTGATATCGTGGTTTGAGTATATAGAAATTTTTGGATTTTGGTATGTGGAAAGAGTTAACTTTTGACATCATTCATGTTTTCACTAAGGTTCATTGGGTATTCATTTTTTCAAGACAATACAAGATTAAGGTATTCATATGTTTGGAATGTGACCAAAAAGATATATCGTATGATATATGGGGGATAAATGATGGTATTCACATGCTATGTAGATGAAATTTCTAGTAATTATTTTCTTTATACTATGAGCTTGGACCATTGAATTTTAGATAATCCTAAAGATTGGAATGGATTATATTGGAAATAAGTTAGTATTGTTTAGGGATAGAACTTTTTTATATTATTTTTGGAATGTTATAATATTATTGTTTTAGAAAAAGTACAACCCATAGGATGGGAGACAACCTGTGGCGTCGGACAAGGCTGTGGGAATCGAACCCACAACTGAAGTGTGACAGGCCTTTATCGCCTACTACTGGCCTACGGGAAGTCCTTGGTTAGTAGAAACTACTATTATTCTATTAATAGGTATGATAGATGACGTATAAGTCCATTTTGGGAATCATATATGATTAACCTCACCATAGATGGACTTATGTATATTTGATAAATTTTTCTACACTTTTGTTTGAGACATATGAAATGACCCATCATTTTATCACATGATCTGCTAACACTTCAAGAATGAAAAATTAAACTTCATTTCTTTAATAGATGAAGTAGAAATTGTTCATGGCACGAACAACGGTGATATTGTACCGAAATAAAGTAATTATTTCTTCTAATTCAAATTCATCAACTTTAGGGAAATGATCTTGAAAACCAAAAATGTTTTCCTAGTGTCATCATATCTGATGAATCAGATGGTACCTTAGATCATCAAAAATTTATGGCTTTTTGATTGTTGGATTTTTCAACGACATGTTCTCTACCACTCTCTGTTAGGACTTGATGGTTAGATTTCCCTTCCATATCCATATTTTATCCTATGTTATCCTATGCGGGAACCTAGTGATGAGTTAATTTGGGTAACCATTATGTTTTATACATTACTTTTTAAATTTTTTTAGTATTCCTTTTTACTATGTGGGTTTCTATGAAAGAAACATTCATGTAGTAAACCATTTATAACCCCGACAAATTTCGAGGGAAAAATTCATTTTAAGGGGGGTAAATTGTAACAACCCAAGATTTTGTGAGAATTATTATTTTTAATTTCATTGATGTCTTGTGTTGTATGATACACCAAAAATAGATTGTATTATATGCAACACCTTATTAGCTTTCTGTAAACACAACACTATTCTTGGATCATGTTACACAAAATTTCAAGTATGTTTGATAGAAGTGATTCTATGCAACATTGAGCGTATATATATATATATATATATTCATTATATAAATGAAATATGGTTTGATTATATTATACATAACAACAAAGTAATCTTTCCATACATGCAACCTTGAATTGGCTTGCATTACACGCAATCATGACCTTCCTCGATAGCGTGTGTTGTACGCAATATCGAGTTTCACTAAACAACTATATGTTATTAAAATATTATATAAACTAGCCGTTATGAATATTAATACCCACTTTTTGAAATTTTATAAATTTTATCTTTCAAAATGGACTTCATTTTTGGATTCGGAATATCGAATTTATCCTAGGGTGGATTTTTGGTATTTTTATGAAAACATTTGATGAATAATGAAAACATTGGGTTATTATTTAAAAACCGACTTTTTATTTAAATAATTATTTATTTTATTTAAATTGATATTAGGTAAAAATTGATAAATAATACCTATATAAGTTCAATTTAATCCATTGGAAAAATTTTATAAAAATTTTAGATTTATAAAAATTTTATTGAACATTTCACCGTATTTTACCCACATCCTAGGAGAATTTAAAAATTTACATAAAACTTATTTCTACCTCTTCTATGAGTGGAATTTAGAAATTATGAGAGACACTGCTAATATCAAGGAGTAAAATGTTTTTCAATAAGATAAAAATAATTTTTTGGTGAATAATAACTTTTTACTTTTATTTACAACAATTAAAACTAAATAGGGTAATTAATGGTAAAAATGATATTATTATTACCCTAAAACATGTACTAATTCTATTGGATAAGTTTAATTCGAAAAAAAACAACATTAGTATTAAAATATGACCATTTAGGTCCAGTTGGATAAGATTAGGACATTTATTATTATTTTTCTTAAAGAATAGTTAAAATAGTTAAAATCAAAGTTTAATTACTAAAACATTTTTAATATAGGGTTATACATAAGATAAATTCAACTATAAATATTCATTATAAATAGAAAATTATTTCCTATATAATGGTATTTAATATATAATTTTTAGACGTTAAATAATTTAAATTATTTATCACACATTAATGATGCAGTAATTACCATATTAATGAAAAATTAATATAATTGATATTATAAATAACAAAATAAATTTAATGTGAGACTTTTTATTAATTAAACTAATTTTATTGGTTAATATGACATGTTAGTATATATTTAATTAACTTATTTAGAACTGATGATGTTGTAATGATTTTTTGAAAAATCAATTTCCAAATAGTGTCAAAATTGACATAAAATTGTTTTTAAAACAAATATTATATTATCAATTGTTATTCTATTCCTAAAAATATAATATTCGTCAAAATGACTTAAGTATGTTTATATATATAAATAATGAACCACTTGGGGCTCTTTTGTCTTGTTATAGTAATTTTATTAATCATATAGTTTAAGAAAACAAGAAGACATGGTAAAAGTTAAATTGTTTAACTTAGAGTTAAATCTAAATGATAAGGTTAAAATAGTAACCTAAACTTGTCTAAAACCTATTGGTTGAGAGGTTTTCTACCCATACCTACTTTATCATCAAAATAAATCAATTTGGAGCTATTATAAACCGAATATGACTTTATTATAAAATAATATTTTCTGTTTTTCCAAAGGTGCCCCACTCCTCCCTTATAAAAAGGGCACACCTTCCCTCTTCTCTTAACAGCCTTTTGAGCCTTGAATCTCGTCCAAAACCTGACCATTTCTCTTCTAGACTTCCCTAGAAACATTTTAGAGGTTCTGGTCTTCTCAAAATACCATCTATAGTCCCTTAAGAGGAAGATTAAAGGAGGTGTGTCGAAGAAGAGGTAATCTCTTCTACCGATTCTTTCAAGTTTCTTTCTTCTTCAAATCCCTATTATTTAGTTGTTTCATTATTAAGTAATAAAATCAGTATCAATAACATACTGATATTTTATTATAAATATGAAACAACCCCATTTCACCTTCTATCCATTCTACAGAAAACGAAATCACCGCGCGTGAGTACGTACGGAATACCGTCTCCACGCTGTGGTGTAATCTGTTTTTCCAACACCACCTTACTTGGATGGGTATAATGGTGTAAAGAAAAAAATATATGGTTATAATAACATCATAATGATTCTGATATATTACACCATCCACTCCAATTCAATTCAATAATTATGGGAGCTATATCATCGCTCGTGCGTACGTAAGGATTACTGTCTCCACGACGCGATGGGATTCATTCTCCATGTTAACCCTTCATGAATGTTTATAAAGTTTATATAATGAATAATAATGAAATATATGACATAATAATTCTACTGGATTTATGTATATATATATATATGTATTTTATCTACTTAGTCCCATTCAAGTCAATTATGAAAAGAATACATCGTTCATGCGTACGTACGGCCGACCGTCTCCATGAACGGTGTATTTAATTTCTTTTATCTATCTATTATATATATATACATAATATATATGATATATAAATTATGATTGAAATTATTGAAGTAATTAAATCATGATATATGTAATAATAATATCAAGAACAACAATTCCAAACACGTACGATAAATAAAACGATTTTACCCAAAATGCGGCTTTAACATTGAATTTACAAATGAAAGGGTAATATAAAGTCCTAAGTGAACCATATATGATATCAAAACAATGAATATGATTTTTTAATAAGTCAATTACATTTTTTAAATCATTATACAGGAGGTTCCGATACGTACAAAGAATATTGGACCTAAGGTAAGGGATATATTTTCCAATCTCGTTTTTATCCGAGATTTTTTATTCGTAAGTATTTACTAGGGTTATATTTATAATCCATGTCCCTATTTTCTAAAAATGGTTTTGTGTATTTTTAAATTCCTTTTTACCCATTTTTTACTTTTACTACATGGTATGTAAGGAATATTTCTTTATTTACCATACAATGTATTTTTTGACTTTTCTGACAAAAGTACGAGAAAAATGATTTTTTAACTTGTACCGCATGAACAGAATTTTTGAGGTCTCATAACGCCTATTCTTAATGAAGAATAATCAACAATATTTGATGACTATTTTCAAAAAAATCCTTTTATTTTAAAATTTCATGGAATTTTTTGAAAAGAAAATGATTTTAAAGAAGAAAGGATATTTTCCTCAATAATTCATTTCAAGTGTTTTATCAAAACTATTTTACATCTAAGATGACATTATTCAGTATGTTCATGTTTCAAGTATAATGTCTATATGATTTTCATGGTTTCAATTTTATTATGATTAAATTATATCCATTTTTTCATATGGATTATGTTATTATGGGATGATGTTTATGAAACCCATTTTATACTTTGGGTAATGATGAATGATTTATGTTCATCTTGTGGAAAAAGTAAGAATGATTTCAATATGATATGGGTGAGACCTATATCTCCCTATAATGCATTGGGTAAAGATTTATATCTCATGAGATATACATGGCTGGAATGGTAAGTTAATCTGGTTCAGTATTATTGGACTGGAATGAGGAGTGAACTCGATTCAGAAAGGGACTTTGTCCAATAAGATGGTCTTGGAAGAAATGCCTTGGCTACTATGGAAATCATATCATGTTCTTAATGGTTTTCCACAATTACATGTTTTATTCCCTTTCTATTTTATCATGATTGATGTTACATTATGATCAATACCTTATGTACTGTTATGGTTTATGTCATTGCTCAAGATTTTGAGGTTTAAATATTATGTTCATGTTTTTAAGTTCAAATTTATATGGTTTGTTTTATTTTCTCCATACATAACCTTACAGACCATTTGAGATCACCCTTTATATGTTTTCTTTACCCCAAGATATAATGAAAGGTTTTAGGTAAGAAAAAAAGGGGAAGATCTTTATGGGAGATGCTGAAGATCTTTCACTATTATTAGATGATTATGTTCTGAGTTTCCAAAGACACTAATCTATTACGGCCCTTCAGTGTCTATTTTTGTTATGTATTAAGTATTCCAAAAAAGTAATTTAATGTCAATGTACGTCAATCTTTAGGTCTTTAAATCTCATGAGACAAACTTGTTTCTTGGAAAAAGGCCTTGAAAAAATTTAATTTGTAGTCTTAGCATGAGGCCTTGCCAATGTGGTATTGATGTCTGACATTATGCATTCCATTGTTATGAAATTAGATATTGATACTACATGTTATTATTTGACTAGTAGAATATCCATGTGAATAAGAAAATGCAATTATGAAATATATATTTTCCAGATAATGTTGAATTTTATGTTTAAAAGGATTGTGTTTTAGTCTTATACAGTGCCTTAAATGTTTTTGATTATTTATGATAGTTTCTTCTATATTGTTGTCTTTACTAAGCATATGACGTCACCCATTTCATATATTTATTTTTCCCAGGATATGTAGAAGTATATTATGACTAACCTATAGGAATAGGATATGGGATATAATATTGTTCAAAAGAGACACAATGTTGTTTTTTATTATATAATGTAATGAAAAACATATATATGTATCTAGTACATCAAATTCTACTAAACTCATCAACCTTTCAAGACATGATCTATTGTGATCATGCTAATGTTATGTAATAATGCACTGAATCTGGGTAACCAGGGTCAGGGAATTACAATTGGTATCAAAAAAATCATAGTACAAAACATGGAATTTATATTTAGAAAAACTCAAATTAGAATACACTACCCAATCGTATACATTGAGGATTAGTATAGAAGAACATCCAAAAAAATTGGTAATTTAAATTTGATTTGGGTGTTCCAAGACTAACATCCCTGTCTGTATACAATCTTGTAGATTCGGCTCTAGCAGAGATGTACCTAGTAGTGAAAACTCAGACATGGAGTTTCAGGCTTGACCCGGGGTATCCTGGCACAGGACAATATGCCATGATATACTCGTGGGTACGAAACTCCCGGGGATATTCTTAAGATAATTCACATTTTCATTAAAAACTGATTTAAATGATTTTAATATATGATGATAATAAATAACATTGTATTATCCTAACGTTTTTTAGATATAAAATAATCTGTCATGATATTCTCTATATGATTTTATGACTCACACTATGTTTTATTATTTTATTCAATGGTTAGATTCCAAGGATGTCATAGAAACATTGAACATGATGTAAAAGGTGGAAACGATTATAAAAATGGGAAACTAATTGGAATGTTAATGGTCATAAAATATATCATGTTCCTATTAAATCAGTATTCCAAAATAATGATCAACAATATATATATTATCCTACTACCATAATCAGCAATGAAGTGAAAGGTAGTGAATGATAAGAGCTACAGTAGTGGAGACCATAGATAAAATAAAGCTCAATTTCTATCATGCAGGAAATGTGGAAGGAGACACCCAGGAAAATTACTCAATGGAACAATGAAATGCTTTGTGTGTGGGAAATAAGGACAGAAAGTAAGGAATTGCTAAGGAAAAATGAAGAGTGTTATGGAATAAAATAAAATTGATCCTAAGAATCTAATTAGAGTCATTTTTTGTAAATGTAAAGGACCTTGGAATTATCCAAGTCAATTACCTATTCTATAGGATAAAATATAGTTCAACGAAGACTCTATATTGAAATAAATGTATGGAGATATGTTTAAAAGTATTAATGATCTTTGTTTATGAGATTAATTTGGAAGTCAATTCTCTTGTATGTGTAACGATTTTGTTTGTTATGTGAAAATACTATTTGATAAATAATTATTTTTCTCTTTTGGATATAGTTATAAATAACCATTAGTGTTTATATAATCCTTGAATTTTGAGGCAATTACATGTTATTAATTTATGGGATGAAAATTTGTGGTATGGGATAACATTTAGAGTTATATTGTGTTATGGTTATTTTAATGAATTTATCACATTTTGGGAATGTTATAAAATATAAATTTTTTTAAAAGGATAATACACAGACCGTGTTACAACCCGTCACCTCAGACAAATCTGTTGGAATATATCCCACAACTAGAGTGTGATTGGGATTTTTCACCTACCACTTGACTACATGAAGTCCCTGGTTAGTGTGACTAATACTTTTTAGTTGAATGATTTTATTGAAAAAAAATTATTTGATTTGGGATCTTTTTTTTAATCAACTGGATATCCTTAGATTGAAAAATGATTTGGTGATTAAGTGAATATATATTATTTTGGATGACATATTCTCTGTTGGGAACACTATATTCCTAATGAAAATAGAATACTATGGAATTTCATTAGAGGGGTAATGGTGGTTTTTTTTTGGAAAAATCTATATTATACTTAGATATTCAAGTTATTGATGGAAATTATTAACCTATCATATAGAATATCTGTTTTTGTTAATTAAACATCTGTATGAGACTTTAAGATTAGTTGATTCTATTTGGAGATAAATTTTACGATTTAATATAAAGGAATATGTAATTAAATTATTCTAGGTTTTGGGATTCAATTTTTGTTTAGATTATATTAAAGGATTTTAAGGAAAATTCTTTATTGAATGGTCTATATTGATTTTTGGGCATTTCTTTTCTATTTTTGAACTTATGATTAGTATGTCTTTCTATATGAAATTATCCATTTTGGTGATCATCTGATCATGTACTAACCATTTGGTTTTGGTTAATCTCTAAAGAGAAGGTAAACAAATAGTTCATCCTTTGGGGATTATGTGATTATCTAGAAGTTGATTCTAGTGCTTTAGGTGTGATCAAGTCATCTATAATACTCATCATTTTGGGAAAAGATAATTTAGTGGTGGAAATATTTTAAAGGATGAATCTCTACATAAAAAAGTAAGTATATATCTTGATTTTCTTAGTCAATCTCATAAATAAATTCTTTACTTTTATGAAATGGAACATAAAACAAAAAAAACATTGCCCGTTTACTTTTACTACTGGGAAACTAATGACTATTTTACCCATTACAAGTTTGTGGTTTTCTTGTTGTTAGCATTCTTTTGATCATGTTTTCTATAACTATCCATCAGAATATGACATTTATTTTATCTTTCATGTCCATGTTTTATTACATGTAATCTTAGTATGGGTTTCTTCAGGTAACCATTGTACTTATCTTTCACTCTTTTAATGTGATAGTAATATTGACTCTTTTTATAATGTGGGACTTTTAATGAAGTTCCCAGTCCTAATTTTAAAATTGCAAGAACACAATTTCCAAAAGGTGGGAAGAATGTAAACTTCATGATCCCACAGTATGCTTCTATTTGAATAATACAATAGTGTGTGATGTACGCAACACCAAGTTCTAGCACACCATAACCTATCAAACTAGCACTTTAGAAAGAGGTTATGAATAGTAATAACCACATTTTAAATTTTTTATATATCCCATATAATTTTATCAATCATGTTTTTTATTTATTAGACATAAAATAAGGACAAATTCAATTTTTAAAATTAAAGATTTATTTTTTTAATAATGTAGTTTTTTGGCCTTTTAATGGAGAACCCCTTATAAATCAAATATTTCAATCTTTTATATATTTAGTTTTATGAAATTAAATTCTTCTTTAGAATCGGGTCATAAAAATTAACTTTGGATAAATTTTTAGAGATTTTATAATAACATTAATATTTTAGTGAATAGTGAAAGATACTAAATTTAAATGGAAAACAACTTTTTTAATTAAAATATTTTATAATGTTATATTATAAATGTAATTTTTTTGAAGTATAATTATATTATATTTTTTCATTTAATTCAATGTTGGTAATTGGAAGTGATATCAATTTTAAAATTTACATAAACACATGTTAATCTATTGATATTTTTTACATCTCAATAACCTGCTTTCAGGTTTGGCCAATGGGAAATAATTTTAAATTAATTAATTCAACTTATATTTTTTTGAATATGGTAAAATTGACATCATTTTTGGATTTGAAATGTCAATATTATCTTCTGGTGAATATTTGGTATTTTTCTGAAAACATTTATTTTTTTATGAATAGTGGAAAACAATATTTTATTGATTAAAAATGATTTTTTATTTAAATAAGTATTTATTATATTTAAATTAATTTCAAATCAATATAGATACATAATACCTATGTTAGTTCAATGTAATTCATTGGGGTCATTTTATATTAAAATTATATGTATAAAAGTTTATTGAATTTTTTTAATGTTTTTTACCCAACTACTAGGAACCTTAAGAAATTTGCATAAAACATTATTTTACTACTTCCATGAATTATATTTTAAAAAACAGAGAGACATGGATGATATCAGTTTGTAAAATGTGGTTCTTTAAGATGAAAATAATATTTGGAGAATAGTAACTTTTGACTTTTATTTATCACAAATAAAAGTAAATAGGGTAATTAAAGGTAAAAATTATATTATAATTACCCAAACACATTTCCTAATTTTATTGGATATGAGTTTTTCGACTGAAATCAACATTAAGAATATAATATGATCTTTTTAGGTCTACATGGATTAGAATATCACATTTATTATTACTTTATTTAAAGAAGAGTTAAAAGTGTTAAATTAAGTTTTTCATAACTAAAACATTTTTAGTTTATGGTTACAGATTAGAAATATTCACCAATATATATTCATTATAATGATAAAAATATTTCCTTTATCATGGTATTTTATTTATAAATTTTATACATTAAATAATTAAATTTCTTTATGACACAATGATGATGCAGTAATTCCATTATTAATGAATGATTAAAATAATTGATATTATAAATATCAAAATAAATGTAAATTGATATTATTCATGAATTAAATAAATTTTCTAGATTATCATGACATGTTAGGGTTGGTAAAATTTATGTTTTTCGAATATGCCATATTTTTATGACATTTACCAAGACACAATACTAAATAATGTCAAAATTAACATAAATGAGTTTTTTAAACAACAAATGTAATATTAAATGATTTAATAGTCCTAAAAACCTATGGTTCTTCCAAATTAAATATATAATAATAAATATGTCTTTAATTAACCATTTGGGAATTTTTTGTCATTTTATAGTATGTTTATTAACCATTCAATATAAAAATACAAGGAGACATGGTAAATGTTAAATTAATTAACCTACAGTTAAATCTAAAATATAAGGATAATATGGTAACCTAAACCTATTTAAAACCTATTGGTTGATATTTTTGCAACCCACCCCCACATTATCCTCGAAATAATTACTTTTTGATCCATTATAAACTGAATATAATTGTATAACATAATAATATTTCATGGTTTTTCTAAAATGACCCTCACCTATCTTATAAAAGGGTACATCCCCTTCTCTCAAAATCACACCTCCAAAGCCATTTGTATCAGCCAAAACCTACACAAATACCCTTATAACTACCCTAAATTACACATAGTGACCTTACTTTGATCAGAATTCCAACCTAAGGTTCCCTTTTGATCAAATCAATAGGAAGCACAAGAAGAAGAGATAATTATTTCATCACCTCTTTCAATGTTCTTTTCGACTTCCACTTACTCATTCTTTGTTGTTTCCATGAAATAATAATAATTCCACAACTTCTATAGACTATTATTCTATTATAAACATGGTACAACCATATTCATTATTCTATCCATCCTATGAATGATATTGTCTCCATATGTGCATACATATAGCTTACCGTCTCCACGTCGTGGTGTTGACTGTAAATCAACACATAATTATTTGGATGGGTATAATAATGAGTATAATTGTTTTAAATAATAAAGACAACATTTTAATTATTACGTATATATGAAATAAAATCCAATTACATATGATTTAATCATCAATATAATGGTGTTGTTGCTCGTGCGTACGTACAGATTACCATCTCCACACACGAGATGAGATTCATTCCCCGTCATAACCATTCCAGAATAAATATAATTTTATGATTTGAAAATAAATTTAAAGAACATAATATCATTCTAGATATGAATAAAATACATCCTATCTGTACCAATCATGACTTACGTAATGAAACATATAACGAAAAATGAATTAGTTAACACTCGAAACAATGATATGACTAAAGTATTGTTAACAAAGAAATATTAAAAGATCATAAATCATATCATAATTATGTATATTGTTATTGTATAATTTAATAAAAATTATTTCACCATTATATACGAGGTTAAAATACCCTCAAGTAACAAAAATTACAAGTTAAATGGTTTCTTATCTCACTTTTATTTCCGTTAGATTTCTATTGTTCGACACTTATTTACTTCATGTGGTGTATTGTGTAATGCCATTTGATATAGATTATCATAAATATATTTATATTACTGTCATTATGTGATTGATTTTGTTGTTATCAACTTTTGGTCATATGATTTGGTTTATTACAATGTGTCAAGGGGTTTTCATCTCACTTTTATTCCTGTGAGATTCATGCTGTATTTGCGCAATTAACATTTGTGCGGTGTATGTACTACCCATGATTGTATTATTTGTGTAATATAATATAATTTATTTCTTTTTAAATAATCATTGTATTATCTTTCTTTAATGTAGTGTATGTTTTTTATGCTTCCAAATTGGTAAAGGAATTTCAAATTTAAATTTCCACTCATTGGGTTTTACTTAAACATCATTGATTATTTTATTCCAAGATTATTTTTGAAATCACTATTTATTACTTATTTTGTAATTAGTACTCCAATTTTTGTGGATATACTTTTGATACACATAATCACACCATTGGTAAATTGTCAAGTCAATGATATGAACTTGATAAGAGTAATTTCATCTTAATTTCTATTCATTTAGTTAAACATCCATATCATTGGAGTTGTTTTAACAAGAATACGTGTAGATTTAATCTAATTGATTTACATTGAATATGTAATCATATTGAGTTTATTTATATTTTTCATGCTTATTTATGTCATTGATTAATGTTTAACCTAAGGATACAGTCATTATAAGGGATTTCATCTCAATTTACATTCCATTTAGACTTCTTTGTTTTTATGCACTAATTCACTTTTATAAGATGTATATACTATAATTTGACATAGTATATAATGAATCCATTTATTCCCATGATATTATAATGTTTTCATTACCTCAATTATATGAATTCATGTGTCTCTCATTTGGTTAGGAACTGTAAATAAAATATCATTTTAAATGTTTTAATGATTTATTCTTCTAAATCAGTCTCAATAATTTCAATTTTTTAACAATAGTTGTAACGATTTATTTATGTGAACAATATGGTTATTAAATTACCATTCCATTTAAAAGTTTCAATGTTTTATCAGAAACATTGATTCAAAAATCTATTTTAAACAGATTCTTGATAAATAGTGATATTTTTAAATGTTTTCAAGAAAAAGGGAGATATTTCTCTCATATTGTTTTGATCATTATTTACATCTATGTCAATATCCTTCATTATTCTAGATTGAGGTTAATTTATTAAAATAAAATCTTACACATTTTATTGAATTATTTATGTTTTAATGTGGACGTTCTTTTTTTACCATTCAATGTTTATAGTTAATTTATTAAAATAACATATTCTAGTTTTAATACAATTGTTTTTTTTCATGTCTTAACATTTTCATAAGAGGAATGCATTGGACTTTGTATGTTATGGTTGGAGCCCACTATAACTCCTTGACGCATCTATACGTATCATGAGAAAACATGTGTCTTAGAACAAGGCCTTGAAAAAATATTATTTGTAGTCTTGGCATGAGATCTGGACAATGTGGTTATATGTATAACATTATGCATTCTATAATTATGAAATTAGCTATTGATATTACTTGTGATTATTCTACTAGTAGAATATAAATGTGAATAAGTCGAAGTAATTATTTGATTTTTATTTTCCATATTATAATTAATTTAATGTTTAAAAGGCTTGTGTTTTAGTCTTATTAATTTCTTTAAACGTTTAAGATTATTTATTATAGTTTTCATTATATTGTTGTCCTTACTAAGCCTCTGAGATCACCCCTTTCTTAAGTTTTATTTATTCGAGTATGTGAAATGTATATTATGACTAACCTATTGGAAGAGGCTTCGAGGTATAAGAGTGTTCAATGGAGACACAATTATGTAGTGTTTCATTTGATAATGTAATGTAAAACTTCTGTATTTATCTAGTACTTCAACAGATAATAAATTAGTTGGACTTTCAAGACATGATCTATAATGATCATGTTGATGTTATGTATCAATGCCCAGACACTGGGTAATGAGGGTCAGGGAGTTACAAAGAGAATACTGAAAAGGTATTTCTTTGGGCAAGTGAATCAACTTTTGGTGGACATATATAATATTCTAAGAAGAAAAATGTATCAATACGACCATGAATTTATTTTTGGGAACATAACAGGATCATAGTAAGGAACAAGTATCATTTCCCCTATATAGAATATTTTCATGATCAATTAAATGGATCTTAATAAATTTATAAGGATGACCATCGTTCAAGGTATCATCAATTGATGGTCATGGAGGAGGATAATTCCAAGACAAAATTTCATACAATGTATGGATTGTATGAATTATACTGATTCCATTTGGTTTTACTAATTCCCATGATATAACCATGGATTTAATGAAAGGAGTCTTTAAGGATTACCTTGATATATTTAATGTAGTATTTATTGACAATATTCTTATATATTCAGTTTTTAGGGATGAGAATTATGATCATCATAGAGTTGTGTTGAAGATAAGGAGGAAGTATATGATTTAGGAAAAAATTACCAATTGTTAATTTTAGCTTCATAAGGTTTCATTCAGGGTTCATATAATCTAAAGAGAGTGTATATCAGTAGATCATTCAATGTCATATATTATAGAATATTGGTCCAGATCAGCCATTATGACATATATTAATAGTTTTCATGGGTTTTTTATATTATGTTTGTTTTTTAGAAAATTTCTCTTGATAATATAATACAATAATTAAGTCAACTTGGATGTGGGATAATTTCATTTTGAAATATGAATATAATTAAAACTTCCATAAAATGATGACCATGTTAGTTGATGTACAGACACTAAATTTACTTGAAAGTGTCTAATTGTTTGTTATCTATAATTATGAATCAAATAAGAAATTGTAATTCATTTTCATGTAGAATGCATGGAAATTCATTATCCCTCATGCATATTTAATGGTTGAGATCAAAATTATCTAACTCATGTATTCGGGTTTCCTATGGAAAAGTTTACATAAATAATATGGAGGAATTATCTATATGGATAAAGGTGTGATATATATTTAAATCAAAATGTTATAATGTATTTATTAACTCATAAAGAGGTGAATAATATTTCGAGAAGTTGTTTGGAACTATTTAATGATTGTGAATTCTCAATACATTACCACCCAAAGAAAATGAACAATGTGGAAGATTATATGAATTGAAATAATGATGCTACATGTCCTATGATAAGGATCAAAATAGATCTAATAATTGTAGATCCAAAAAGGATGGATCTTAAAATATTTAATGGGAGAAATATTCTCATACAAAAATAAGAATTTAACCCTATATCAATGATAAGATTAAAGTGTCAAAAAAGGAATATGTGGAGATACAAAACATGTTAGGAAGTCATCTATAGTTTATCCTTTATTGTATAATAATGGAAAAATTTTGAAACCCAATATGTATTTCTTCCATTCAATTATTAAAGAGATATTGTATGACGCTCATAGGTAAAAATTTTCCCTTAATTATAGACATATAAATATGTATAGAGATCTAAATGAGTATTCAATGGGATAATAGGAAGAGATATTTTTTTAAGTATGTACCTCGATGCTTTGTATTTTAGTTAGTTAAGGCTGAGCGATGTAATTCTAATGTGATGTCACATCCATTACCCATACCAGAATTAAAATGTAAAAAAATCACCATTGAATTGTTTTTCATTCATCCCAAAGCTTCTACATGTCATAATTCCAATGGGTTGTAGTTTATCACCTTATTAATTCATCAAATAGCATTTTCATAATATAATAATTATATTTTATTCTGATTTTTAAGTTATAAATTACGTAAGATATAAGGATTCATGGATTACCATATTCTATTGTATCTAATCTATAAATGAATCTTACATTGATGTTTTGGCATAGTCTTCAGTAGGCTCCATATGTAGACTTGAGTAATAATATAACATATCAACCTTGAAAAAATGTCCAATTTCGGAGAAAAATTCATACCCTATAAGATATATTGCTAGTTTTTCTATGGATTTCAATGGTGTTTTAAATCAATACCTTTATATAGTTGATTTTCATTAAACCAATAATTTTTACACGAGAATTCAAATGTCTCCTTATGAACCCCTCTTGAGAATGATGTGTATCACTCAAAAATATTGGATTGAAGTTGGTGAAATAATGCTATTAAAACCATATATTGTGGGGTAAATGAAAAAACTATTATACCCAGTCAACATCACATCTTGGAAGAATAGATTCAATAGAAAATTTAATTTGATAATCGGAAACAAGATCAAGTAATTGTAGTTAGTGAGAATGGGTTTCTATAAATTTTAACATGGAATAATGTTATGATTTTAAAAAATATTGGAATGTACAAAACCTGGAATATTTTTCATTTTATATTCTTCATTGATTAAGGATTGTAGTTTATTTCATGATGCCTCCACCGAACCTCTCTCACGCTCATGAGGTATTTTATTTATCTCTCATGGGGAAGTACATACCTGATCCATCATATTCACTAAACCCAAATTTCATTTCATTGGAACATTATATTTATTGTAAATAATAAAAAATATAAATTTTTTATCATAGAAAAACATTTCAACTGTACACAACTACGGACCTAGTGAAATTTCTCAAAAAAATATTATATTTTGATGCAGCTACATAGGAACATCAGGATGTGAGGAAATCAATATACCCTTAATTGTTTTAATTTGAGTGAGGAATATATATAGGGAAATTATTTTTCTCATTGGTATAATGTAACACTCTAGGATTTTTTATTATATTTATATTTAATAATTTTAAATTCACTATTATCTGGCATTACAAGCCACATCAAGTTTAAACGAAGAAAGATATATTATTAAAATACAATTCATAGAAATTTATCATTTATTTGTTATATAAGATGGAATTAATATGAATAAATAAATTATGAGAGAATTATTTTTATATTTTTATAATATTAATCCATTTTTACCATTAAATGATAAATAAAAAAACATTTGAAAATATAAAAGTTTTTTTTCAAAAAACTTTTTTATACCTGTAATTTATTTTATTCTTAATAAATTAAACTAATCACTATTGATGAATTAGTTTAAATATATTTATATATTATTTATACAATAAAAAATTTAACATTAATTTAATATTCATTTTATTTATGGGATAATAATTAATCTTGTTTTACACTAAAAATTGTATTATTTGTGCTGTTTTCAACATGTTTTTTTTTGACTATTTTGAAATTTATTTCTGTGAAATATAGAAATTAAATATTGAAAAATAGATTTATTATATGGAATAAATATATTTAAATTTTTTATTATACCAAATTCAATTTTAATCAATTTGAATAGTAATCATGGTAAAATTTATAATTGTGGTAAAGGGTAAATATTGAAAATATAAATATAAATAATGTTATAATTCAAATATTTGTTGCTATAATTTTTATTATATGAACATAATTTAAATATTATTATATTATTATTGCAAAAAAATTAATGGGATGTTATAACCTATATAATATTTAATGAAAAGATAGTTACAAAGTTTCACACTCATAGATTTAAATATATTTTTTGTGTTTAAACAATGAAAAAATAAAATTTTATATGTATATAAATATATATTATTATAATAAATAAATTTATTATATAATATATAATTATTACTATATATTAATTACTAAATTATTATCGTATATTCCTGTGAAATTATCATAAAACATTAATTTAGATAACTGAAAATAAAATAAACGCATTTAAAAATATTAAAAGGATTATAATTTTAGATATAAATTTTGATCTAAAATTGTTTGTATATGTATAAAATATTAAAGACATTTTAAAGGAATATATTATAATTTCATCATTTTATGGGTGTCATTTAATTCAAATTAAATGAATAGTGTAAAAGTTGAGATTAAAGATATTTAATAATAAATAAATTTTTATTTTATGATTTATAATTCATAAAAATATTTTATTTGGCCATGTGAAGAGAATAAGGTTGATAAAAATTAAACATTTTACATTTTTTATTCATATTCCCATTTAGGGTTCCATTATAACACTTCATAGTTATAATTTTTCTTTCCGTGATTAAACTAAAAAATAATTAACAAAAGAAATAATAAAACTGATAAGTTTTAAAATCACACAAAAAAACATATAAATCTCAATGTATTCCCAAATGAAAAACCTTAGTATCAATTAGATATTCTCTAAAGGATTTTTTTAAAGAAGAATTAACACAATAACTAATCACTTTCAATTTTTTATGACTTCTATAAATCATATAAATAAATGGTAGTTATCATAAAATAAGAAATTATATATCGTCAATGTAAAAAAATTATTAGGAAAAAATCACCATTATCCATTTTCATCCAATCAAATGGGAACTGAAATTATCTCTCGTGTATTAGTTCAATGTATCGTCTCTATAAAATGATACTATTCATTTGAAAACCACATATTTCAATGATTGTAATTATGATAGTTTTAATTTTTATATATGATACATAAAATATTATTATATGAATTAAAAAATAATATAACATCTATCTTTTTTTACATTCCAATCCATTGGAAAATGATAACTTCACTCATGAGTACATGGGGAATATCTGCACCACGAAGCGATGTGATTCGTTATACAATTTCACATTACATGTATGGTAATAAAAATTTATATAATTATTATATATGATATATAAAATAAAATAATAATTATTTAATTTTGAATTAATATTCTACATTATTTTGATTCTTCTATTGAAAAGTGAAAACAATGTTCATGCTTACGTATGGCTTTTCGTCTACATATATGGTGTAAGTAATTATTCTGTCTATAAGTATTATTGATGACTGTAAATATATATAATGAATATATTTATATATATATATGTGGTATTTAGATACTTATTAATATTATGTAATTAATGATACCATGATTAACGTACGAGGGCCAAAACTACGGAAATCAAACATACATGAAAAACAGAACAAATATCACATAGAATAGTGATATTAATATATTATTTTTAATAGGTAGGTGAAAAAATGTTATATTAAAATAATATATGGTTTGATAAATATGATTATGGTTTTATTATATATTTATAATTAATATTATATAATAGGTTCAAATGAATATGAGGGAAATCTGACATGAGGTAAGGCATTTTTATTTGAGTTTTATTTTTGAGAGACACATGGCATATTCAAAAATTCTTTTTTTTTTGTGTTAGATATACTAATAAAGAATTAATTTTATGATACTTATTATAAATGTTATGAGTATTTACAAATCCATCTATGTTTTTGTAATTCATGGGGAATCTGGTCCAAATGTTACCAAATTTGTAAAGATTTTCTATTACAATCTAATTGTTTTTTATTTACATTCTAATTATGGATCCTTATGATATTCCTCTCACAAAACTCATGATTTTTATCCTCTAGTTTTTTCTTAAATTTACATATTTTAAATTCACTTTACTCCCTTTAAGATCTGAAGAGTCAAAAAATATATATTAAAAGGAAAGTTGACATTATTTCTATCATAGGTCAAATATCTATTCTCTTAAAAGTCCATGTTTTCTAAAAATATTTTAAAAAATTATTTATTATTCGATAATGACTTTTTAAATTCATTTTTACCCAATTTTTATATAACATCGTTATATTCTTAAATAGGTGCATTGTATTTGATAGCATGTATGACATAAAAAACAAACATTGATGATAATATAACAACTTGAGACCCTAGGATATATTTATTTTTAAATAAAATAAATCTTTTAAAATTTATTAATGACATGAATAAAATTATTTTATCATTATTTACATGCATTAAGGTGTTTTTTCAATAGCATTCGTTAAACACAATACTATGTTTTACTGAATAAAAATATATTATTAAAATAATATTATTGAATACACTATTTAAAACCTAATTGTTAAATAATAAGGTATAATATTATTAAATACATTAATGTAATTATTTCTGTAAATTGAATATGGATAAAATAAGAATCATTCAAATGAAAAATAAATGTTGATTAAAAAATGATATTTTTTCAAAAAGGAATTTTAATTGCCCATTGGGGAGTAAATTTAAAATTATTTTATACCACTTGTAGAAAATATATCTGATTAAATAAACATAATATTTTATATTATATTTTAAATATTATATTACGGTGATATTTATTTATTTTTCTGAAAATTATTTATTGTTGATGAATACTGATAATTACAATACTTTTATGGAAAATAACATGTTCATTTAAATAATTTATAATTTAAAATTAAATTTCTAATTTGATTTAAAGTAGTAGTAGATAATTTTTATCTCAATATATTCAATTTATGTAATTGTAATGATTTTCATATATAATATTTGGTGTAAATACAAGAATACTTTTGAATATTTTCACTTAGAAAATTCATTATCAAATCATATTGGATTGATTATTTTTAAATGAAAATTTTTCCATTTTTTGAATTTAATTTAGAAAAATAAAATCTATATTTGTAAAAATAATAATATATAATTTCTAAATAGTTGCTCTTTATTTTTTACAAAATTTAAAAGTGAATGTAGTAAAAGATAATTACCATGGTTAAGATAAAAATGGATTTATTGATGGGTTAATATAAAAATATAAGTATAAAAACGATTTAAAAATAGAATAACATTATTTTCTGGGAATATTTATTCCATTAAACCTATGATGGTTGATACTAGTCCATTTTTTAACATTGTGACATATAAAAAACAAGGGAGCACTCAATTATTTTAAAAAACACCAAGTGAATTCTCTCCCCAAAATATAAATTCAAACCCCCTTAGTTATCTTCTCCAAAACATAATAACACATTATGGTAGGAAATAAATATCCAAATCACTTCCAATAATAGTTAAAATCATCTTATAAGTCTTAGTTTTTTCATAAATGCAACATAAGAATGATTTACTAATAAACTAATAATGCTATCTAATGAAGTGGTATTGTTCTTAAACAAATGTATTTATATTGATTCATTCTCTAACTGCTTAAATTAATACAAAAAATTGTGATATAAAAAATCCATTTTCATACTTATACATACATTTTTTTATAATAATTTAATGACCTCAAACTATCTCCACTTCAATCAAATGGTTTATAGAATCAGTAGTTCTTTGTAGGGGTAACTACCACCTTGTGAAATGATGTCATTCACTTTTACATTTCCTATAGCATCCCAAACCTATAAATCCTGAGATAGTACCTTGTATTAATTAAATTGAGATGATTAGATGAAACAAAATCTTTATGGAATGATAGTTTAGTAGACTTGGTATATAAAGAACTAGAAATTCCTTGTAATTGTTTTTAAATTAATTGTTATTTTTAGGAGTCTGAGAAAATTGACGGCGCGTGATTCTGAGGCCCGGTGTGCCCAAAATGGATTTTTTATCCTTTTCCAAGGTACGTTTAGTAAATTTGTGGGCAGAACATTATAACATTTAACATGGTGCTCAGAATTGAAATCTGAGGACACTATTGAAGTCACAATGCCATGATTCTCTTAAGAGATGCTTCACATCGACTATAATAGGTCTGGAGAAAAAATTAGTTTTTTAGTCTTCTAAAGAAATAATAAAATAACATATAGATTGTTATTTTATTTGTTTTATTCCTACCACATGTTGAGCAGTGGTGGTAGGGACCATGGAGGTAGTCAGACATTTAAGATGGGATATAAAATGCTCGGATACACTTTTGTTGTGTATCACCCCATATGTAATTAATGTGGCACATTGATTACGTCAATTAATGTGGTACATTATTTAACTCAATTAATGAATGTCATTAATTACTCACTACATTACTCTCCATATTTTCCTCTATTTAAATGGGTTTCATGGTAGTGTTTTTGGGATTACTTAATCAAGTTTGGAACGTCAAGAAATGTGATATGACACCTTCCACCGACGGAGATGGAAGGTCGGGTGGCAACGAATTGGGATCGACGAACACCAGTGGCATCATCGAACACATGAACTTCATCCACCACCACGAAATTTCCAAATAATATCGAGATAGGGGTTTTCAATTAATTGAAGATATTCCCAAAATTTTATTCTTCCAAGTAGAATTTTTGGGTGGTCATTACGGGTGGATTTGAACACGGTTTAATCAATATATACGTGGGGTTTTTTTATTACCAATTTTGTTACGATTCTATCAGAGAGGGAATGGGCCAATGTAACAATGGCTGAACACTTATCCTCATTGATTTTTTCTCGTTCTTTGGAAACAAACTTGCAACACTATGTAAATTTGAATCTGGGTGGATTGTTTTGACGGTGGATTCTTGGTTCGCACATAGGCGTGAACAAAAGGGATTATAGACAACTGGATCTAACCAAGTGGAATGTGGAAGCTCCGTCGGTGTGGCACTGGAGACCAGAACCAGTGGTGTTGACGTCGGCCAGCTTTCACCAGCTATGGAAGGGAGGCGACTCCTAAAAGCACCTCGGCGGGGTGAAGGGGTTGACCGGTTTGGGCTGGCTGTGTGACTGCGAGGCAGTACGCTGCCGCACGCTGCAGGAGGATGCAATGACATTATATAATTGGAGGAAAGAGATGGACCTTGTCCCTACTGGTCCTGCAGAATCCCTGGTGGCTCCACGTCGCGCCACTTCTTAAATGAATTGAACGGTTCCTTTGATCTGTTCGGTAGGCAGACCACGTGTCCCCCACATGGGTCGTGCCATCCGGCGGGCCGAGCCAACATGACCCATCCTTGCCAGGGAGGGCCAAGCTAGTTTCAGGAAATGTGTTATTTGATAGCCTAGGCTAGTTCATTGCATGCCACATCATACCCGGACTAGGTCAATCCAGACCTGGTCGGCCCGGGTCGGACCGGACATGAACCCCTCTTTGGCCCAAAATCGCTTAAAAGAAAATATTTGTGAACCATCCATCTGTTTGTCGAAAATTATAGGGAGTTGTTATCCTTGGAGAACGTTTGTACATTTAACATACTCCATGATAGTTTTGGATAAATATGGAGTAAAAATGGGTTGGATCGACCCTGAATCCAACATGGTCCTCAACACTAAAATGCCAAAAACATACATACCGAGTGTCAGGATGACGTGTCGTCTATTACGTTGAAACCCTTATGATGTCGAGGTTCATCAAGTAACATCTTTGTGGAATATAGTGTCAGTTGAAATATTACCGATGGATTAAGGAGCAGTTTCTCCCAGAGACAAGCGTATTGTGAGCGAGAATCCTCTATATAGATGATACGTGAAAAATGAAGAGAAATTATGTGTGAATAAGCAACCAGTGATTATAGGTGAATCATCCCCCCCAATGATTCTGTACGAATCATCACCCAACGATTCTGTGTGAATCAGCACCTAGCAATTCTCTGTGAATCAGCACGGACCGATTTTGTGTAAATCAGTACCAAGTGATTCTATGTGAATCAATACCCAATGATTCTGTGTGAATCAACACCGAGCGATTCTATTTGAGTCACCACCCATGGATTATATGTTAATCAACACCCATCTATTATTTGTGAATCATAACCCACGATTTTGTGTGACTCAACACCTATCGATCCTATGTGGTCTTGTGTGGGTTAGTACATATCGATCCTATGTGGGTCAGTATCAGTGCCTCTTGACATAGTAAGTTGATCGAGCCATATTTTTACTCATATGTAATACTGTCCTCAGTTATACCTGTTTTGTGATGTGTCTTTTTTATTGTGCTTGTTATTGATATCGTGATTTTGATTTTCCGTTGTTTAATTCCAAGAGTCCTTTGGGGGTCTCAGTTTCTCTTATGGGTATTTTTATACTCACCCCTACACGGGCTTCACTTATACCTTATTGTATCTTGTATGGGTGACGATCATCCTTGACTGAGACTCAGGGATCTAGGACACGATGATGTACGGTGGTGATGGTTGACATGGAGATATGTGGAGACGAGTTGTACCTACCCTTCAGGTAGGATCCATAGTGGACGATCTCGTGATCACATTTTATATTTTTAGTTACAGTTGTACCTTTTCAGTTGGGCTTGTATTCAGGCCCCCTTTACATTATGTACTCACGTATACTACTGTTGTTTTACTAAGTGGTTGCATGTTGTTTTGTTCTTGAGTTTTGTGTTTGTATAGGTTTAAATTAAATTCCTTCCTTCTTTAGTGGTAATGCATTCCAGTTCTAGTCATGAACCCCTGGTCTATGGATGGTGGGCTTGGGGTAGTCATGACCTAGTCCTCGGGGGATGGGCCCTGACAAAGTGGTATCATTGTGAGGTTCTACCAATGAACTAGGACTCTGGTCATTTATTGGAGAAATAGTGATAAGTGTTTTGAGTGTGTTTTTCAGTTTTGGGTGTCCAGAGTTGGTGTAGTGGCCGACGTATCCATACACTAGGATAGTGAATTCTATTTTCAGACTTGTTGAATGAAATAATTGAATGTGTCCATTTTGGAAATGTTTTTTCTTTGATCTATTTTCAGTCAGCTCACCAGGTATAAGTTATTTTCCATGGAGCACCTATTTCATTTCAGGATTCTGATGCGTAGACATCTAGCCTGTATTCCAGAGAGTGTACATGACAACAGCCCACCGAACAACGAGCCTTCAGTGTAGGTCCATGTTACTGTGTTGGCACCTTCAGGTGGTGTACCTGCAACGCCACCACTCGAATGGCAGTAGTGGCAAGCATCCCCACCTGACGATAGTGCACACCAACTTATCATGTTTCATGAGTTCCAATGGAATATAACTTTGAGGTTTCTTGGAATGACCTATCCCCAAGAAGTTGAGGACTATATAGAGGCTGTGGAATGTGTTTTGAACTTATTTGAGACACCAAAAGAGTAGATGGTGATCCTTGATACTAGTAATTTTTTGGGAACGATAGGAAGATGGTGGATTCAGATGCTCTAGTAACCTGACGAGGTTAGCCTAACCTAGATGGACATTGAGAGGCTCTTCAAGGTGGAGTTCATCATAGCACCTACACTTTGTGCATATCCAGGAGTTCCTACACATACAACAGGGCAGCTTATTAGTGGCCCAGTACTCAACGATATTCACTAACCACTCGTGCTTCTCCACCGAACTGATACGGGACCCATTATTCAGGGACCATACCTTTTAGAAGTGTCTCTGGTGAGAGATCAGAGTGTCAATGATATCCATAGATATCTCGACGCAGGCTGGAGTTCTCGAGTGAGAATAATTGGTGGTGAGATTCATATCTGAGCAGGCACAAGTGTTGAGAGCCACCACCAGACGATAGGTAGCCGAGTCATCTACAACATACATTAGGTAGATGAAGCAGAGGTCCACGAACACTATACCTTATAGATGGAAACTGAAATATATAGGTCCAAATGTGCAATGCATGTGAGGCATATTGGGATAGTACAGAAGAAGAGGGTACTTCACGTGTGGAGGGAAATGACTAATGGCTCGCAACTGACCGACCTGCCGTACCGATGATTAGCAGATAGTCAAGGAACCACCAAGGCTGCAGATGCGGTTCGATCAAGGTGATCTACGGGGCAGAAGATGTGGAAAAGGAGCATGTCATATAGCAGGTGGTGGATGACTGTTTTAGGTTCTACCACCACGACCCTCAGGTGGTGAACCCCGACCACAGGGAGCAGGTGGACATGGGTGAACATTGCTATAGGCAGTAAAGGAATATGACCACAGTGCTCCAGATATGATTTGAGGTACGATCTCTTTCTATTCCACCCTAGATCCAGAACTTATAGACAAATTTTCTAGTCACTCTTTTATTTCCACATCACTAGTTCAGAGCTCGGAGATTTTGATGGTTCCATTGGCTTGATCCATTCTATTATAGGCTCCTACGGGAGAAGATTCAAAAATTACACACTGGTAGAGGTTCTATGAGCTCACTCTAGGTGGTGAGATAATACGATACAATCTCCTAGTAGTATCATCAAGTCCATACAACGTTATCTTTTGTATGGACTGGCTATCAATAGTCCATGCTCAGATTGACTGTTTTATGCACAATTCGTGGTGTGTATGCGATAATGGGCTCATAATTACCTGCACCAGTGAGGAGGAAACCATTGTAGCATACAATGTACAATCATGGAGGAGACAGTATCTGATTACTCATCAGTAAGATAACATCACCCTTAGATAAGATGATGTGAGGAGTCCGAGTTATCATGCAGTGGTAGACCAATAGGCTGATGTCTTCCCTGACAATGTTCTAGGACTACCTCCTTGCATAGAGGTAAACTTGCTCATCGAACAGTACCCCTATATGGCACTGAAATCTACACAATAAAATTGAATGGATCATGTGGAACTTCGTGAGTAGAAGGATACAGTTGTAGGACTTGCATAGAACGGGGTTTGCAAGGCCCTGTGTTACTCCATGGGCATCCCTGATCTTGTTTAGAAAGATGGAAGATGGGAGTCTAATGTATTGTGTGGATTATTAGTGCCTGAACCAGGTGACCGTGATGAACAATTATCCTCTACTGAGGATCAAAGATCTCTTCGACCACCTGAAGGGAGCTTGTTGGTTTTGGAAGAAAGACATCAGATCTGGCTATCACCATCTCATGTAATGAGGTAAGGACATACCAATGTCAGACATCAGATGTTTGTATGACCATTATGAGTTTTTGGTGATGCATTTCTAGGTAACCAGCACTATTGCAATGTTCAAGGGGCTCATGAATAATATCTTTCATCCATCCCTTGATAACTTCATGGTGGTCATCATTTAAGACATCTTGATATACTCCGAGTTGAAGTAGGAGCATGCCACACACCTGTAGAGTGTTCTAGATACACTCTGATAGCACCAGAGTAATGTAAAGCTCTCACAGTTCCAGTTCTTGATATAGGAAGTTTGATTCATGGGGAACATTATCTCGGAGGCTGTATTCACAGTTGATCGGGAAATGATAGAGGTAGTTCTTTCTATGGAGCCACCCGGGAGTGTGACCGAAGTGTGTTGCTTCCTCAGATTGGTTGGGCACTATCGGAGAATTGTATTTAACTTATATACGGTAGCGGCACAATTTTCATTCTTTATAATGAAGAGGAAGAATTTCATGTGGACAGAGAAGTCCCAGTTGAGATTTCAAGAGTGGAGGTAGAGAATGACCAGTGCCCCCATCTTGAGGCTACCTGAAGTGGGCATTGGGTATGTAGTCTAAAGAGACACAACATGGACCATAATTGGGTGTGTCCTATTGTAGGAGAGAGTTGTGATCACCTATAGCTCAATAAATTTTAGACATAACGATAAAAACTATACTAACCATGACCTGGAGATAGTAGTAGTGGTCATTGCATTGATGATGTGACAGAACTACTTGATTGAAGTGCATTTAATAGTCTACTCTGATCTCAAGAGTCTCAAGTATATCTTCTCATAGAAGGACCTGAACCTGAGACAACGACAATGTCTAGAGTTCCTCAAGGACTATAACATTGTGATATTCTATACTCCTAGGAAGGGGAACATAGTAGGATACACACTTAGGAGGTGGTCTGGTGTAATACTGCTAAGTGAGGAGACATAGAAGCTAGCCGCATTGCAGATATTATTCGTGTATAGAGATGGAGCAGCATACCTCTAGTCTATGACTGTCACGCCCCATCATATTCCGCGAAATTAGGAGGCTCCTCTTGGGGATGTAGACTCCAAGGCCCGACATGTTTAAATATCCTCAAGAGAGGATCTTGATGGATTTTCTGAATGTGGGGAGGAAATCATCCATTTTAGAGGGAACACCATGGTACTAGTGATGCTACGAGAGTAGATTTTGATGTAGTTACATACATCCTCATTAGCGGTACATCCTAGAGTGAAAATGATGTATCAGGTCATCCAACATCAGTACTGGTGGCCTGGGATGAAGAAATCAGTGGCATAGTTTGTATCATGAAGCCTCACATGTCAGCAAGTGAAGGACTAGCATCAGGTACCACCATTCTTAGCTCAACCACTAGAGGTACCGATGTGTAAGTGGGATGGTATATCAATGGAATTTGTGACGGGTCTACCACCTACGTTCAAGGGCCATGATTCCATCTGCATGGCCATTGACCGACTTAAAAATTCGGTCCACATCCTACCCATCTGAAAGTGGGGATCAAAAGAGATATTTGGACATCTCTACATACAAAAGAATGTATGACCTCACGGGGTTACATTGAAGATATTCTCAGGTATCAATGCAGGTTTTACATCCCACTTGTTGTATGGTATGCAGGAGGCGTTCGAGACTTAGCTACACTTAAGCTCCACCTTCCACACTAAGATAGATTGTTAGGCAGAGCAGACCATAAAAAAGTCGAGGAAATGTTATGTGCTTGTGTCCTTGATTTTTGTTATAGTTGGGAAGACCACTTACCCCTGGTGAGGGTTGCATAAAACAACTATAATCACTCCACCAACGGCATGGATCCATTTGAGGCCTTGTATGAGAGACCATGCAGATCATCTCTTTACTGGATAGACCCTGGGGAGTCAGCAATCATGGGACTAGAGTTGGTACATTCTACCATAGAGAAGGTGCAAATCATCTAGGAATGGATGAAGACTGCACAGAGTAGGCATATCTCTAAGGCTGATAGAAGACATTCACCCTTACAGTTTGAAGAGGGAGACCATTTCATTCAATGGGTCTCACACAGAAGAGGATTACAAAGGTTTGGTTGAGGTGGAAAGCTATCTCCGAGGATCATTAGACCTTTCTAGATCTTTAATAGAGTTTACAAGGTACTGTACTGTCTACCTATGCCCACACATATGCACGAGGTGCATAATTGTTTTCATGTGTCATAGCTGAGGAGAAATTTTCATGATCCATCACACGTTATTGATGGGGGAAAGTTGGAAATCAATGACAGGGAAACCATTTCAGATTTTTCGGTGGAGATAGAGGATCAAAATGAGGAGGTCATTTGTGGGAGGATAAGATACGTGCTCTGTACCCCCAATTGTTCTCCTAGTTTTGTTGTAGCCTTCAGGAAAATAATCTCTATGGTGGGGAGAATTTAGAGACCCAAATATTCTAGGTAATTTTTTTAAAATTCGTTTGGATATTTATGAGTCAGTGAAAATTGACGGCATGTTATTAGGAGGCCTAGTGAGCCTGCAATGAAATTTTGAACATTTTTTAGCTAATTTAATTGAACGTGCTTATAACGACCCATACTTTACAAACATTGTTAATACTTCAAAATTGAAGCACACTTATTACAACATATGACAAAACCACAAAGGACCATATAGGTATAGTGTCTTTAGAAACTGGGAAACATAAACAACTGGTTCATAAGTCTTCTACAGTGCCTCCCATTTATTTCATCATATCTAGGGTCCCTTTTAGCATATTCTACTTAATATCCATCTTCCTGACCTGGGGAAAATAAAACATAAAAGGGTGAGCTCAAATGCTCAGCAAGGGCAATAAAGGAAATAAAAATCATATCATATCTTTTTAAAAATCATAACCTGCAAAAGAGATCATAAAATCTTAATAAATCATAGAAGTGAAAATGAGATCCCCATAATCATAACATGAAACTTGAAACTTTGTGGCATGCACACATAATCATGGAAAATCATTTCTTGTTAGTCATGACTTATTGCCAAGACTATCTTAGTGGACAAAGTCCCTTTCTGAACCGAGTTCACTCCTCGTTTCAGTCCTGTATCACTGAACCGAAATAACCTTCCGTTCCAGCCATGTCTATCTCATGAGATATAAAATCTTTACCCAATGCATTGGAGGGAGATATAGGTCCCACCCATCTTATAATGAATCCTTTCTTATGTGTGCCACATAATCATAAATCATACATCATTGCATAACACATGTAACAAAAATGGGATTCTTGAAACATCATGACATCATAAAACCATTCATATAAGATAAAGGAATTCATAAACATAATTCCGTCACAACGTAGTCAAATCAATGTAAAAATATGGATAGAAACAGAACCCTTTATTATCTTATATGGAAAATAATTTTGATAAAACACTTGAAATGAATTCTTGAGGAAAATATCCTTTCTTCTTCAAAATCAATTTCTTTTCACAAAACATCATGCAATTTTAAAAGAAAGAGATTTTATTGAAAATAGTCATGAAATCTTTTATAGGAAGCTTCATGAGAATAAGGCTTTATAAAACAGTAGAAATCCGTTCGTGCCGTATAAGTTAAAAAAAACATTCTTCGTACTTTTGTCGGAAAAGTCAAAAAAGTACCTCGTACGGAAAAACGACAAAAGATTCCTTTCATATTCTTTACTAAAAACTCACCTAAGGGTAAAATTGGATTTAAACTATTGCAAGTGGATGGAAACAATATTACATATTGAGGGATCATGGATGTGGATGATAAAATACACCCCAGTAAATACATACGAATAAATAATCTCGGATAAAAATGAGATTGTGATATTTCCCTTACCTTAGGTCCAATTTGCTTTGTACGTGTCCAAAGCTCCTGTATAATGGTTAAATGATGTTATTGACTTATTCCAGAATCATACATATTGATATGATATCATATATGGTCATATTCTTAGCTTCTTGATAGTAATATTTCATTGTTACTTGTTACTCGGGTCTTTATAACTTTTGTTCTTATGCGTGTTTTGCCGAATAAATTCTTATTATTATTTCAAGGTTATAGATACCTTATATCCAGAATGGTATTAGTGTAACATATATCATATTTATTCATTCAATTCATTTATATAATTACTATGTAATGATGATCATGTAGAACGAGTCGCATCACATCGTGGAGACGGTATTCCGTACGTACGCACGAGTGATGATATCGTTCCTATGATCGTGGAAATGTATTGGAGTATATATATATTATTTCAGTATCAATATTACTTCATAATAATCATATATAGTTACTTATTACACCATTATAACCATCCTTGTAAAGTGATGGTGGAAAAATAGATTACACCACGGCGTGGAGACGGTATTCCGTACGTACGCACGCGCGGTGATTTCATTTTTCCGTAGGATGGATAGAAGGTGAATTAGGGTTGTTTCATATTTATAATAACATATCAGTATTTAAGTAATACTGAAGTTATTACTTTGTCATGAAACAACTAAAGAAGAAGAAGTTGAAGACGAAAGAAATTGAAAAGATCGGTAATCGATATTACCTTTTCTTTGGAATGCCTCTTTGAATCCTCCACTTAAGGAGCTAAGATTGGTCTTTGGAGAAGACCAGGACCTCTAGGATTATTATAGGGAAGTGGGGAGGAGAAAATGGCAGGGGTTGGCCGAGCTTGAGTGCTCAATTTGGTGTGAGGAGGAGGGGGAGGAGGTGCCCTTTTATAAGGGAGGAGAGGGGCACCTTAGGAATATCTCAAAATATTATTTTATATTAAAGTTAAAATCGGTTTATAATGGTTCCAAAGGGTCTTATTTCGAAGCTAAAGTGGGGATGGGTCGAAATCCTATCAACCAATAGAATTTAGACAAGTTTAGGATATTATTTTAACCTTATCAATTAGATTTAACTCTAAGTTAAATAATTTAACATTTACCGTGTCTTTTTGTTTTCTTTCACTATATGGTTAATACACTTACTATAATATGCCAAACGAACCCCAAATTGTTTATTATTAATATATATATCCTTATCTAAGTCATTTGGCCGAACCTTAGATTTTTAGGAATAAAATAACAATTAATAATATAATATTTGATTTAAAAACTATTTTGTGTCAATTTTGACACTATTTGATATATGATTTTTGTGAAAGTCATAACAGAATTAAATGTTCGAACCAAGTTGATTAAATCAACATTAATATGTCATAGTAACCTAGAAAATTAGTGGAATTTATAAAAAGTCTCAAATTACATTTATTTTGGTGTTTATAACATCAATTATGTCAATATTTCATTAATAAGATAATTACTGCATCATCTTTGTGTCATATATAAATTAAATTATTTGATGTCTAAAAATTACAAATAAAATACCATCATGTAGGAAATCTTTTTAGCTTTCTAATGAATATTTACAATCGAATTTATCTTATGTATAACCCCATATTAAAAATGTTTTAGTAAATAAACTTTGATTTTAACTCTTTTAACCCTTCTTTAAATAAATTAATAATAAATGTCCTAATCTAACCCAAGTGGGCCTAAATGGTCATATTTTATTCCTAAGTTTGTTTTTGGTCGAATTACACTTGTCCAATAGAATTAGGACATGTGTTAGGGCAATATTGATATCATATTTACCCTTAGTTACCCTATTTACTATTAACCGCGGTAAAAATAGTAAAAAGTTACTATTCACCAAAAAATTATTTTCATCTTATTGAACCACATTTTAGTCCTTGATATTAACCGTGTCTCTCGGATTTTTGAAATTCCATTCACAGAAGCGGTAAAATTAAGTTTTATGCAAAAATTCAGTTTTTAACCTACCACTTAGTGGTTTCACTATTCATAAAAAATTGAAAGTTTTCAGAAAAATACCAAAATTTCACCCTAGGCTAATTTCGATATTCTGAGTCCAAAAATGAAGTCCATTTTGAAAAATAAAATTTAAAAAAATTTCAAAAACCGGTTATTACTATTCATAACGGCTAGTTTTAATAGTATATTGTTGTTTAGTGAAACTCGGTATTGCGTACGACGCAAGCTATCGAGGAAGGTCGCGATTGCGTGCAAAGCAAGCCAAGCAAGTGCTGTGTAGAAAAAGATTCCTTTGATGATTTATATAACATAAAAGTCTCGGGTGTTACATTCTACCCCCTTAAAAAGAATTTCGCCCTCGAAATTCGTCACTTTGTAACAAACAGATGAGGATACTTCTCCCTCATCATATCCTCAAGCTCCCAAGTAGCTTCTTCAAGTTGGTGGTTCCTCCATAAAACTTTCACCAAGCGAGTGGTCTTGTTTCGTAGGACTTTTTCGCTACGATCCAGAATCTCTATCGGCTGTTCTTCATAAGAAAGATCTTGCTCCAGCGGTACAACTTCTGAGCTGAGTACATGTGAAGGATCTGGTATGTACTTTCTCAGGAGAGATACATGGAACACATCGTGAACTTGAGAGAGATTCGGTGGAAGCGCCAATCGGTAAGCTACCTTCCCAACACGATCCAGTATTTCGAAAGGACCGATATATCTAGGGCTCAACTTCCCCTTCTTTCCAAATCTCATAACCCTCTTCCAGGGAGATATTCGTAAGAACACTTTATCACCCACTTCAAACTCTAGGTCTTTTCTTCGGTTGTCGGCAAAACTTTTCTGTCGACTCTGAGCTGCTCTTATGTGTTGTTGAATAGTTCTGACCTTTTCTGCCATTTCATCAACGAGATCAGGTCCTAACAGCTTTCTTTCCCCAACTTCATCCCAGCAAGTTGGAGTCCTGCATTTCTTTCCATAGAGAGCTTCATAAGGAGCCATCTGAATACTGGAGTGAAAGCTACTATTATAAGAAAATTCCACCAAAGGTAGGTGTTGATCCCAACCTCCTTTGAAATCCATAGAGCAAGCTCTCAACATATCTTCTAGGGTTTGAATTGTTCTCTCAGACTGACCGTCTGTCTGGGGATGATAAGCAGTGCTGAAACTCAACTCTGTATCCAGAGTATGCTGAAGACTTCGCCAGAACTTCGAGGTAAATCTCGGATCCCGATCAGATATAATAGAAAGTGGTACTCCATGCAATCTTACCACTTCCTTTACATATATCCTGGCAAGCTGATCTAGAGAGAAATCCTCTCTAATAGGAATGAAGTGTGCAGACTTTGTAAGACGATCAACTATGACCCAGATAGCATTATTGCCTTTGGATGTTTTAGGAAGTCCTGTGACAAAGTCCATAGTGATGTTTTCCCATTTCCATTCGGGTATGGGTAATGGTTGTAACATCCCCTTAGACTTTTGTCTCTCAGCTTTAACTTGTTGACAAACCAAGCATCGAGAGACATATTCAGCAACATCTCTTTTCATGCCATCCCACCAGAAGTACTCTTTCAGGTCCCTATACATCTTCGTACTTCCAGGATGAATAGAGAATGATGAACTATGAGCCTCATCCAGCAGCTCCTTCTTTAATTCGGGGATGGGAGGAACACAAACCCGATTCCTGAACTTTATTATCCCAGCACAATCAAGGTTGAATTCAGGAACATTTCTCACCTTCTTTTGTAACTCGACATCTTCTTTCTGTGCCTCTTTAATCTTCACATGTATAGATGGTTGAACATTCATTTGAGAAAGATAAGATTTTTCCCCTTCCATTATAATTCCAAGATCCATCCTTTGTAAATCCATAAATATTGGATCTTTTGTGATCCTCATCATGGATAAACTAGCATGGTCTTGTCGACTTAATGCATCTGCCACCTTGTTTGCTTTCCCAGGGTGGTAATGGATTGAGCAGTCATAATCCTTAATCAGCTCCAACCATCTTCTTTGACGCATATTCAACTCCTTTTGTGTGAAAATATACTTTAAACTTTTATGATCAGTATAAATATCACACCTTTCACCATAAAGGTAATGCCTCCAAATCTTTAATGCAAAGATTACCGCAGCCAACTCCAAATCATGTGTTGGGTAATTTTGCTCATGGATTTTCAACTGTCGTGAGGCATAAGCTATCACCATATCATTTTGCATAAGAACACACCCCAACCCCTTCTTGGATGCATCACTGTAGATCACAAACCTTTCTCCACTACAAGGCAGTGTGAGCACAGGTGCACTGGATAGCCTTCTTTTCAACTCCTTGAAATTCTCTTCACATTCCTCTGTCCAAACAAACTTAACTCCTTTCCGAGTCAACTTGGTGATTGGATTAGATAATCGTGAAAAATCTTTTACAAAACGTCGATAATATCCAGCCAAACCAAGAAAACTTCGGATCTCAGTTACTGTTGTTGGTCTCGACCATCTTTCGATAACCTCTGTTTTTGCTGGATCCACAGATATCCCCTCTTTTGAGATTATATGACCCAAAAATGCAACTTTTTGAAGCCAAAATTTACACTTGGTAAATTTGGCATAAAGCATCTCCTTTCTCAGGGTCTTCAATATAATTCTCAAGTGATCTTCATGCTCTTCCTTGCTCTTTGAATAGACAAGAATATCGTCTATAAAGACTACCACAAATTGATCAAGATAGTCTCTAAAGACTCTATTCATTAGATCCATGAAGATAGCAGGGGCATTAGTAAGACCAAATGGCATCACTATAAATTCATAGTGTCCATACCTTGTACGGAAAGCCGTCTTTGGTATATCCTCCCTTTTGACCCTTAATTGATGATACCCTGAACGAAGATCAATCTTGGAAAAGTATTGAGCTCCGCGTAGTTGGTCAAATAAGTCATCAATGCGTGGGAGAGGATATTTGTTCTTGATAGTGATCTTGTTAAGTTCACGATAATCAATGCAGAGTCTCATTGATCCATCTTTCTTCTTAACAAATAGAACAGGTGCTCCCCAAGGTGACGCACTAGGGCGTATGAATCCCTTATCAAGATTCTCTTGGAGTTGCTTCTTCAATTCCTGCAACTCAATTGGGGCCATTCTATAAGGTGTCTTTGAAATAGGCAAAGCACCCGGTACGGGTTCTATTGAAAACTCAACTTCACGATTTGGTGGAAGACCTGGTAATTCCTCCGGAAAGACATCATCAAACTCCCGTACAATGGGCATATTCTTAATCGTGAGTTTCTCACCAACCATTTGAGATAAATAACCTTCATTTAGTGGAATCAATACCCATAAAATGGAAGAAATTTCCACTGGAAGGTTATGTTCATCCTTGCATTGATAGACGATCATAGATTGATCTGGAATATGAAATGTGACTTCCCTTCTTTGGCAATTGATATGAGCTCCGTATAAAGAAAGCCAATCCATGCCAAGAATCACATCAAATTCAACTATAGGAAGGATCACAAGATTTGCAGGAAGCACTTTCCCACAAACTTCGATCGGAGAAGAATTATAAACTTTTGATGCGATTGATGTGCCATTAGGTGTTGTCACAGCTAACTCAACATCTAATTGTTGAGGTAATACGGTGATACCCTTAGAAAAGTCTTCAGAAATAAAAGAGTGGGTGGATCCAGAATCAAATAAAACATTTGCTACTTTATAGTGGATGGTAAGTGTACCTTTCACCACATCGTTATCGTACTCCACATCGCTGATAGAAATTGCATGTGACTTTCCTTTGTCTTTAGCCTTAAGAGTTTGTTGGCGTCGACCATCATCATCAACCCTTGGATTTGGGCATTGATTGGCATAATGCCCCATCTCCTTGCACTTGAAACATTGAAGTGTATTAGGATCATTCTGTGTATCCCTTCCTTTGTTTGCATCATTAGACATCTTCTTCCCATTATCACGGCATTCAAATGCCTGATGACCTTCTTTTCCACATTTAAAACATTTACTTGTCCCTTTAAGACAACTCCCTCCATGGTTCTTTCCACACTTTGAGCATAAGGAAAAGCTCATCTTCTTTTCCGTGTGCTCTTTAGATTTTTCTTTGAATTCCATCTTCCTCTTCTTATCAAACCCATGTGACTGATGGGTTACTCCAATCTCCATCTCGACTTTGAGAGCACATCGAACGATTTCCTCGTAGCTATTGAAGTCCCTTATGGCTAACGCCCTTCGAAGACTTGGTTTTAAGCCACTAAAGAATCGATCGATCTTACTCTCAGGTTGGATAATAATACCAGAAGCGTACCTTGCAAGTCTTGTAAAATTTGCTTCATAGGTACTAACAGATTCATCATCCCTTTGCTTCAGTTCAAGGAATTCTTTCTCCATCTTTGTTCGGAGAATACGAGGGAAGTACTTATTGAAAAATAAGTTCATGAACTCGTCCCATTCCATAGACTCAATTTCATCCCTTTGCCTCGTATTCTTAACAAGATTCCACCATTGATCAGCATCTCCTTCTAAACGATACACTGCTAGGATGACTTTATCATGTTCAGAACATTGAAGAACTGAAAATATCTTTTCAGTAGTACTAATCCATTGTTCAGCAACTAATGGATCAGTAGACCCACTAAAAGAAGGTGGACGCTGCCTCATGAAGGATTCAACAGAATGTTGCTCCCTCCTTTGCTCGTTTGGAAATCCTTCATGATTCATAGCTTGAGAAAGTTGTGTGAGCATGGCTACAAGATTTTGCATTCCATCTCCCATATTGTTTGGTTGCTCAGGGGGACAATCATTGCATTGCCCATCGCATTCCTCATTAACACGGTTCCTTCGGGTTCCAGCCATTGACTAAAACCAAGAAGAATAGTGTGAGCAACACTAATTATAATAGGAAACCACATAATTCAATAATAAAATTTTCATGCTTATGGTCTTATCCTAGGTTATTCAAGGCCATTTCTAAAACACTAAGATTGTGTTCTATGCTTAGACTTATCCTTAGGGTTCTTACTAAGGCTTTCACATCCTAGTTTCCAAAGGTTGACTATACCTTTCCTCTAATACCAACTATAACGACCCATACTTTACAAACATTGTTAATACTTCAAAATTGAAGCACACTTATTACAACATATGACAAAACCACAAAGGACCGTATAGGTATAGTGTCTTTAGAAACTGGGAAACATAAACAACTGGTTCATAAGTCTTCTACAGTGCCTCCCATTTATTTCATCATATCTAGGGTCCCTTTTAGCATATTCTACTTAATATCCATCTTCCTGACCTGGGGAAAATAAAACATAAAAGGGTGAGCTCAAATGCTCAGCAATGGCAATAAAGGAAATAAAAATCATATCATATCTTTTTAAAAATCATAACCTGCAAAAGAGATCATAAAATCTTAATAAATCATAGAAGTGAAAATGAGATCCCCATAATCATAACATGAAACTTGAAACTTTGTGGCATGCACACATAATCATGGAAAATCATTTCTTGTTAGTCATGACTTATTGCCAAGACTATCTTAGTGGACAAAGTCCCTTTCTGAACCGAGTTCACTCCTCGTTTCAGTCCTGTATCACTGAACCGAAATAACCTTCCGTTACAGCCATGTCTATCTCATGAGATATAAAATCTTTACCCAATGCATTGGAGGGAGATATAGGTCCCACCCATCTTATAATGAATCCTTTCTTATGTGTGCCACATAATCATAAATCATACATCATTGCATAACACATGTAACAAAAATGGGATTCTTGAAACATCATGACATCATAAAACCATTCATATAAGATAAAGGAATTCATAAACATAATTCCGTCACAACGTAGTCAAATCAATGTAAAAATATGGATAGAAACAGAACCCTTTATTATCTTATATGGAAAATAATTTTGATAAAACACTTGAAATGAATTCTTGAGGAAAATATCCTTTCTTCTTCAAAATCAATTTCTTTTCACAAAACATCATGCAATTTTAAAAGAAAGAGATTTTATTGAAAATAGTCATGAAATCTTTTATAGGAAGCTTCATGAGAATAAGGCTTTATAAAACAGTAGAAATCCGTTCGTGCCGTATAAGTTAAAAAAAAACATTCTTCGTACTTTTGTCGGAAAAGACAAAAAAGTACCTCGTACGGAAAAACGACAAAAGATTCCTTTCATATTCTTTACTAAAAACTCACCTAAGGGTAAAATTGGATTTAAACTATTGCAAGTGGATGGAAACAATATTACATATTGAGGGAACATGGATGTGGATGATAAAATACACCCCAGTAAATACGTACGAATAAATAATCTCGGATAAAAATGAGATTGTGATATTTCCCTTACCTTAGGTCCAATTTGCTTTGTACGTGTCCGAAGCTCCTGTATAATGGTTAAATGATGTTATTGACTTATTCCAGAATCATACATATTGATATGATATCATATATGGTCATATTCTTAGCTTCTTGATAGTAATATTTCATTGTTACTTGTTACTCGGGTCTTTATAACTTTTGTTCTTATGCGTGTTTTGCCGAATAAATTCTTATTATTATTTCAAGGTTATAGATACCTTATATCCATAATGGTATTAGTGTAACATATATCATATTTATTCATTCAATTCATTTATATAATTACTATGTAATGATGATCATGTAGAACGAGTCGCATCACATCGTGGAGACGGTATTCCGTACGTACGCACGAGTGATGATATCATTCCTATGATCGTGGAAATGTATTGGAGTATATATATATTATTTCAGTATCAATATTACTTCACAATAATCATATATAGTTACTTATTACACCATTATAACCATCCTTGTAAAGTGATGGTGGAAAAATAGATTATACCACGGCGTGGAGACGGTATTCCGTACGTACGCACGCGCGGTGATTTCATTTTTCCGTAGGATGGATATAAGGTGAATTAGGGTTGTTTCATATTTATAATAACATATCAGTATGTAAGTAATACTGATGTTATTACTTTGTCATGAAACAACTAAAGAAGAAGAAGTTGAAGACGAAAGAAATTGAAAAGATCGGTAATCGATATTACCTTTTCTTTGGAATGCCTCTTTGAATCCTCCACTTAAGGAGCTAAGATTGGTCTTTGGAGAAGACCAGGACCTCTAGGATTATTCTAGGGAAGTGGGGAGGAGAAAATGGCAGGGGTTGGCCGAGTTTGAGTGCTCAATTTGGTGTGAGGAGGAGGGGGAGGAGGATCCCTTTTATAAGGGAGGAGAGGGGCACCTTAGGAATATCTCAAAATATTATTTTATATTAAAGTTAAAATCGGTTTATAATGGTTCTAAAGGGTCTTATTTCGAAGCTAAAGTGGGGATGGGTCGAAATCCTATCAACCAATAGAATTTAGACAAGTTTAGGATATTATTTTAACCTTATCAATTAGATTTAACTCTAAGTTAAATAATTTAACATTTACCGTGTCTTTTTGTTTTCTTTCACTATATGGTTAATACACTTACTATAATATTCCAAACGAACCCCAAATTGTTTATTATTAATATATATATCCTTATCTAAGTCATTTGGCCGAACCTTAGATTTTTAGGAATAAAATAACAATTAATAATATAATATTTGATTTAAAAACTATTTTGTGTCAATTTTGACACTATTTGATATATGATTTTTGTGAAAGTCATAACAGAATTAAATGTTCGAACCAAGTTGATTAAATCAACATTAATATATCATAGTAACCTAGAAAATTAGTGGAATTTATAAAAAGTCTCAAATTACATTTATTTTGGTGTTTATAACATCAATTATGTCAATATTTCATTAATAAGATAATTACTGCATCATCTTTGTGTCATATATAAATTAAATTATTTGATGTCTAAAAATTACAAATAAACTACCATCATGTAGGAAATCTTTTTATCTTTCTAATGAATATTTACAATCGAATTTATCTTATGTATAACCCCATATTAAAAATGTTTTAGTAAATAAACTTTGATTTTAACTCTTTTAACCCTTCTTTAAATAAATTAATAATAAATGTCCTAATCTAACCCAAGTGGGCCTAAATGGTCATATTTTATTCCTAAGTTTGTTTTTGGTCGAATTACACTTGTCCAATAGAATTAGGACATGTGTTAGGGTAATATTGATATCATATTTACCCTTAGTTACCCTATTTACTATTAACCGCGGTAAAAATAGTAAAAAGTTACTATTCACCAAAAAATTATTTTCATCTTATTGAACCACATTTTAGTCCTTGATATTAACCGTGTCTCTCGGATTTTTGAAATTCCATTCACAGAAGCGGTAAAATTAAGTTTTATGCAAAAATTCAGTTTTTAACCTACCACTTAGTGGTTTCACTATTCATCAAAAATTGAAAGTTTTCAGAAAAATACCAAAATTTCACCCTAGGCTAATTTCGATATTCTGAGTCCAAAAATGAAGTCCATTTTGAAAAATAAAATTTAAAAAAATTTCAAAAAGTGGTTATTACTATTCATAACGGCTAGTTTTAATAGTATATTGTTGTTTAGTGAAACTCGGTATTGCGTACGACGCAAGCTATCGAGGAAGGTCGCGATTGCGTGCAAAGCAAGCCAAGCAAGTGCTGTGTAGAAAAAGATTCCTTTGATGATTTATATAACATAAAAGTCTCGGGTGTTACAGTGCTTGTGACATTTTATAACCTTTTATATGGTTCTCAGAATTGAAATCCAAGGATATCATTGAATATGCAGTGCCATGATTCTTTTATGGAAAGATTCACTTTGACCAAAGTAGTTTTACTGAAAAAGTTATTTATTGTCGATATTAAAGAAATAATAAAATAACATAGAGATTACTATTTTTTCCTACCACCTTTTGAGGGGTAGTGGCAGGGACCATGGTGGTATTAAAACATTTAATATGGGATATTGAGTGCCCATTAAACTTTTGTTTCATAACCACCCCTCCTGTAATTACTATGGAACAATAATTACGTTAGTTAATTAACCTCATTAATTCATTAGTGTGTTAATCACCATTTTACCCAATATTTTAATGAGTCTCGAGGGAGAGTTTTTGGCACGACTTCGTCAAGATAGGATCCCCTAGAAATGTGGTGAAACACCTTCCACCTAGGGAGATGGAATCTCGAGCTGCAATGAACCAAGATCGATGAATGCCACCAGCTTCATTGATCGTGGAATCTTGTTCCAACATCATTATGTCTCCAAAATATCATGAGGTAGTGGTTGTCAATTAATTCAAGAAATTTCTCCAATTATTCTAAGAATTCTTGAATTTTTCGGGTGGTTGTTTTTGGGGGATTTGAATGGGATTTAAAAAATATATATGTGGTGTTTTTATTTATTTACCCTTTTGATATGATGCTAACATGAAGGGAACAGGCCAAACAAACAAGGCCTGGACCCTCCACTACTTCAGTTTTGTCTCGCTCTTCGGTTTCAAACTTCCAACATGATAAAAATTCAAATCTGTGTGGCACGTAGTAATGACGACATCCTCGGATGCTGATAGGCATGAATGAAAGGTAAAACGGACTGTTGAAACTCACCAGGTGGCCTGCAGAAGCATGTGTGGTGGAAACGGTGACCAGAGCCTGTGGTGATGGAGGTGTCCGCAGAAGGGATGCTTCACCCTAAATGTTTGCGGTGGGCCAAAGTTGGCGGCCATTGTGGGTCGGGCATGGGGATGGTGAGTCGGCGTGCTGTCGCACCCAACATGAGGAGTCCACAAAATCAGATCCACCACGGATGGTGAGGGACCCACTCCCATCATGTACCATGGACAACTTTGTGGTGTCACATGTCACCACCACATAAATGAAATGGATGACCCCTTTGAGCCATTAAACAGGAGGACAGTGCAACCCCCATGTAGGTCACGCAAGACGACGGGCCGCGCCACCGTAGCCCAGCCTAGTTACGGCCGCCCGGGCCGATCCGCAGCCCAGCCCAACTTGGCCAGCCCAGGCCAGTTCTATCTAGGCCTGGTTTGATCTGGATCTAGTCTTGTTGCCCCAGACTGGTTCAGTCTGGCCTCGATAGTGTCGGGCCAGTCTCGGACCCCTCTCGGGCCCAAAAACACATAAAAGGCCATAACTTGCAATCCAGATATCCATTTGACGAACCGTTTGAGAATCTAGGATCCTTGGAGAGAGAATATCCATTTTATATACACCAAGAGAATTGTGGAGAAATTTAGAGTATGTCCGGGTTGGATCAACCCTAAATCAAATCGGTCCCTTGGAACTAAAATTTCATTATCATACAGACTGGGTGTCTGGTTGACGTGCTATCCGTTGGGTTGAAACCCTTATATTGTGGCGCTTCATTAGGTTACTTCTTCCTGGGACTTTGTTTTAGCAGATATATGACTTCTGACATGAGGACCAGTTTCTCCAAGAGAGAACCATACAATGAGTGGGAAATCAATGTCTTGCTGAGACATGAAAAATGAATAGTGATTTTGTGTGAATCAATACCCAGTGATTTTGTATGAATCAGCACCCAGTGATTCTGTGTGGATCATGACCCAACTTTATTTAATGAATCATCTCCCAACAATTCTCTGTGAATAAGCACTGAGAAATTCTTTGTTAAATAGCAATGAGTGATTATGTGGGAATTTTCTCCCAGTCATTTTGTGTCAATCACAATAGTGTGATTCTATGTGAATCAGCACCTAGACATTCTGTGTGAATCAGCAACAAGCGATTATAAGTGAATTAGTACCCCGTGATTCTATGGGAATATGCACTTATTAATCCTAAGAGGGTATTACGAGGTTTAGTACCTATCAATCTAGTGTAGGATAGCTGCAGTGCTTTTTCACAATGGAAGATGGTCTAGCCTTATGGATAATCATCTGTACTGTTGTTCTCAGTTGTACCCATTTTGAGTTGTGTCTTTTTCATTGCGCGTTGTGATTGTGATAATGTTTTTGGTTTTCCTTTGTGAAATTCTGGGAGACTTTCGGGGGTCTTGGGGTCCCTATTGGGTATTTTTATACTCACCCTTGCATGGGATTTTCTAGCTCCATGTTGTGTCTTGTATAGATTACAGGAAGCCATGAATGTGTCTTATGGAGCTAGGACCTGACGGTGGATGGTGGTCATGGTTGACGTGGAGATCTGTGGAGACAATATGTACATACCCTTCAGGTAGGATCCTCAGTGGAGAATCTCGAGAACAGTTATTTTGTTTTCAATTATAGTTTTATATTTTTAGTTGGGCTTGTATTCCGGCCCCCTTTACATTCAGTAAATAGTTTTACTAATGCTGTTTTAATATATGGTTGCATATTGTTATGTTTTGGGTTGTATGTTATTATTGTTTTAAAGGAAATGTTTTTCCTTTTTAGGGATATGCATTTTCGGTGCTAGTTGCCAACCCCTGACCTTTAGAAGGCAGGCGTCAGGTAGTCACAACACAAACCCCCGGATTTGGGTCACGACATGGTAAAACAGATACAAACATTGTAAAAGAACTAACTAATTAAATCATATATTTTTTCTTCTTTCAAAATAAATTACTTCTGGGGAACTACAATTTCATATAGTGAATACCTACATATATTCCATAGTACACTTCATGGATTTATGGGTAATTAATTATATTAAGGGTGACCTCATATTCCCATTAAAGGGAAAAATATAATAGAATCTATAATTAATCAATGAGAACAATAAATATTAGAATGTAAATAACTGAACACACATTCCATGTATTCAATAAACTAAATAGAAGTGTATAAAAAATATGAAAGGGTAATAACTAGAATCAAATTCCATGTGAATTACTAGATAAGGAAAAATATATATGGAAAGGTAAGAGACTGAAACACAATCCATCTAAATAAATAAAAATGAAATTTATCCATAGATATTTCAATGAAAAATCTCACTGATGAATGATAAAAGAAACTAATAAGAAAGAATTTCTTGATTATAGGACTCCATGATTCCTATTTAAATGCTACCTTTACTATGAATACTTTTCAAAAGATGTTTTACAATATATAATATAGGAATCTATCTATGGTGGTTAGCCAAATGACTCATTACATGAGACTACCAATGCATCAATGGGCTATCAACCAATAGGCCCCACCGGTGTAGTACAAGTCCAAAACATTTCTTTTATATTGAATAAATTAATTAACAATGATCCTTCTCAAATATCATTAAGCAGTAAGATATTAAAATTTATCAATATTTATCCAGATAATAAAATAACATTCAATGTATAAAATATATAAAAATATATATATAGTTTATGAAATTAACATATCCATGATAAATGATATGGAAGAATATGGAAAATTAGGTATTCAATTATCATAGGAATTTGAGTATTTCAATCGTAAAAAAGGAATCAAGTACGTGATTGATAAAACCATCCAATTTCAAAAAAATTATATACCATCTATAGGATGATAGATGATTTTATCAATACAATATACCCCAAGGGAATTAATATAAAGGGATATGTTCATTAAAGAAAATAAATATTATACAAATATATTTTAAAAATATTCTTGATGAAAATATCTTTTTTTAATAAAAAAGTATTTGAAAACCATTTATTTGAAGATAAAATTAAAAAATCATTTTATTAAAATTTATCCTTTTAAAAATGCATATGGTTTTTTGATGGAATAATGATGGGTAAATCTGTACATGCCATAAAGGGTAAAAATAACATTTAATTATAGAGTAAATAGATAATACAAATGCATTTTTTAGAGAGAGATAGAAATATTTCGTTGATAACATTGTTAAAAGGCAAATGGATAAAGAAAAAAAATAAAATAAATTTATTATATTTCTAAAATAATTTTATTAAAACATTCTTAGTATTTGAAAACCTATTATCCAATTAAGAAAATAATACTATTGGTTTTTCTATGAAACATTTTCTAAAACATTTTGAGAAACAATTAGTGGAAAATGGTACTAATAATTGAAAATTCTCATTAATGGCGAAGGGATAGATCAATTAATGGGTTTATTTTCCAATAGATATATAATTTCCTCAAATAAAAATATAATTGAATGACAATTAATATTAGTATTGGGGAAAATAATCTTTAAACAATCTTATGTTCCCCATGCCAGTTTTAATCATTTTAAATCATAATCCTTATGAAAGAATGTTATTAGATGGATGTATTTAACAATAAGAGGATAAATTAATTAATGATATAATATCTAATAAATTTCATTATATACACTACACAAAATATGTTAGTGGATAACACAAAATTTATCTCATATATATAAAATCGTGAGATGAGAATACCATACCTTGAGTCTCCTTTTGGGTGAAAAACCATTATATTATTTTATAATTAATTTCATTAATTTCTTAAATTATTGAAAACATTTTTCATTTTTTATCATTAATTATTTCACTTATTATCAGTTTATGTACAACTACATAAAAAATTAATTTTACATCGGGTGTTTTGATGAAATTCAGTTTATGTGTCAAAAACGACATTGGTTGGTCAACTATGGTCAAAAGGGTCAGTGTATAACATCTCTAGAATAATAATCATGAAATTACTATCATGTTTAAATCAGTTATACTTTTAAAAAAATTAATTAAATTTATATATGAATAATTAATCAATGTTACAATTATATAGATGATAGGTCGTACGTACGCATGCGTGACCATCCCATTTTTCAATGATCATTTTGAAAAGAAGGTACCTAAGACAATATATTTTAACTATGATAATTATATCATATATTCCAACTTATGTAATCACATATAATTATCTCTACACTTCTTTTAATGTAAAATTAATCACATTGTGTCGATGAGGAGGTAGTCCACGTGATCACAAATGACGTCATCACATTTTAAGTGTTTCAGAGGATAATAATGAAAATTTTATTTATATTATATATTTAGAGGAATTTTATTATTTCATGAATATCAGATAGAGTTTTTATGTCACATTATTTTATTAAAACCATCCTTTATATGTTAATTTTATAGTGTGAATTAATCACATCTCGTTGAGGAGCGATGGTTCACACTTCCTCAAATGATGTTATCGTATTAACGTAAAATAAATTATAATAAAGTAATGTGTAATTAAAGGATTAATGAATTATAAATAAATAATAAATATCATATATATAATTTATATATTTTACATAATTATGGATTCTATGAGAGGTGGTATTGGAAAAATTATCAATCATCATTTTGTGAGGAAATAGATCACGGTATATAGACACAATAAGTTTTTTAACCATTAGATGGATGTGTGTGTAAGTGTAGGTATAAAAAATTACTTAAAAACATAATAATATTTTTATGATACTTTTTGTGACAAAATAAGGTAACAAATTTATTTTATGGGATGGATAAATAAAATGAAACTATAGAGCTTGAGAAAAGATGTTACTTGTTAATCTGGTAACTTCTTTTGGTTTGTACTAAACGGATTCATTGGAAGAATTTACAAACAATGGGAGGATTCCAGTTCGAGGAGATGTATTTTGGAATGATATATGGGTAAATAATGAAAAAATAAGTGGTTTTAGTGGTGTAAAAAATTGTTATAGGTGGGGCCTTGTATATGGGAGGAAAATCAATCACTTAGACTTTTTAAAAATTTGTAAGGTGTAACCTCATTTTTACTTATATAAATTATTCAAAACTGAAAAATATATATAATGGAAGTATAATGGTAATATTATTTTCCAAATTTTTTTTGAGATAAGTGGATAGTTCATTTGGGACCCTAAGTTAATGGTTTTGTCCTTCATTAAGCTTAATTATTCCATAATTGTTGTGATTACTTTTAATCATTGTTACTTATATTTTTTGTCATAAAACTATTTGGTATTATTAGAAATTATAATTTTTTCTGATTTAGAAAATGGAATCGATTTTTCTAACTTCCAATATTAATCTTTATTAGTTAATTTAAAATTCATCTCGTATGCAGGATGACAAAGCAGGGTTTTGATGTAAAAACGTAAAAAATCTTGGTATGTTTTTACATTAAATTTCGAATTGAAATTGATCCTAATGACATAAATAGTATTTTTTTCCTTAAAATATTATCTATTTATACTTTCAAACTAATCAAATAAACAATTTATCATTATAAATAAATTATATGAAAAGCAGTTTTGATCTAAAATTCAGTATTTTTATGTAACACCCCAACCCCAGTTACCCAGAGTCGGTGCATTATTAAATGACATTGGCATGATCACAAGAAAGATCAAGTCTTGAAGGACCGATTAGTTTAGTATCCTTGGAATACCTAGATAAATTCATAAAGTTTACATTATATCATAAAATGAAAACTATAACAATAGAGTCTCCATAGTCCACACTCTTATTCCCTCATAATATCCATGCAGGTCATTCCTAAAATACTTCATCACATCCTGGGAAAAATAAAACATAGAAAGGGGTGAGCTCAAATGCCCAATAAGGATAACAATATAGCTGAAACTTTCATAAATAAGAATATACATTTAAGGCAATGTATAACTAAAACAAAATCCTTTTAAACTTGAAAATAAACATAATATAGAATAAATAAAATAAAATAATTCCATTTACTTATTCGCATGGATATTCTACTAATAGAATAATCACATGCAATATCAATAACCACTTTCATAATGATGGAATGCATAATACTAGACTATCATAACCACATATCCAAGGCATCGTGCCAAGACTACAAATAAGATTTTGTCAAGCCCTTATTCCAAGTCACTAGTTTTTCTCATGTGGCCTACCGACGCATCGAGAGGATATATAGCGGGCTCCACCCATCACTTATTAAGTCCTATGCATTCCTCATATGAATTGGTTTAAACATAACAAAAACATTCATATTAAAACTAGCATATGAAATGTCAATAATTTCTTTATAAACCATGAATGGTATAAAAATAACACATCCACAGTCAAACATATCTCAAAACCATCAATAAAATATGGATGTTTTGTATCAAAATAAATCAACTCCAAATAAACTTAAAATCCATCAAAGGTTGTTGACATAGATGAAATCAAACATCTTTTTAGAAAAATATCTCTTCCTATTTTGAAATCATTTATGAGTCACATAATTATAAAATAAAACATTTACTTTAAAAAAAAATTTATAAGCTTTTAATGGAGGCATATAAGATTTTATAACGGTGGAAAATAGATGCACCCACAGTATAAATTAAAAAAATATTCTTAACATAATTCTGTCGAAAAGGTTAAAAAGCACCTTGTTTTGAAAATGATGGAAATATTCCTTTATAAACCTCTTATAAAAAGTCAAACAAGGGTATAAATGACTTTAGTCCATATTCTTGTAAATAGTAAAAATGTTTTTAAATACATTTTAAAAAAAACATGGATTTGGATGATAAAGAAATCCCAGAAGATTATTACGTATAAACAACCTCGGATAATGAAGAGATTGCGAAATAAACCCTTACCTTGTACTTTTCATTGGTTGGGGGTAGGTTAACCTCCTGTATAATGGTGAAATAATTGTTGTTAAATTATACAAGAACCATATACATTAATATGAAAACATATACGATCTTTTAACATTACATTGTTAATAATATATTAATATTATTGTCGTTTTGGGTGTTAACTTACTCATTTTCTTTTATATGTTTTGTTATGTAAGACATGTTTGTTATGGATAGTTTGTATATTATTCATATCTAGAATGATATTAAGTCCTTAAAAATTATTATTAATCTTTATGTGAGAATTATACTTGAATGGATATGATGGAGAATGAATCTCATCGCGTTCATGGAGACGGTAGTCCGTACGTACGCACGAGCAACAATATCATTCATTTGATATTAAAATAATATTTAATTGGATGGTATATCATATATAAAGAATATTTATCATGTTATATTTATTATTTACATGAATTACACAACATTATTATATCTATCGAAATAATAATGTTTTGAATAACAATTACACCACGACTTGGAGACGGTAAGTCGTACGTACGCACACATAGTGACATGTCATTGAAAGGATGGATAGAATAATGACAGATGGTTGTAACATGTTTATAATAACATCAAAGTATATATAATATACTGGATTTATTGTTTTATAATGGTAATAACAAAGAAAGAAGAAGTGGAAGAAGAATGTAACTTGAAAAAGGGTGGTGAAATCATTACCTCGTCTTCAGGTTCTTCCATTTGATTGGATCAAAAGGGCTCCTTAGGATAGATTTCTGACCAATAGAAGGCCTCTCGGATGAATTGGGGGAAGTTTATAGAGTATTTTGGTAGGGTTTGGCTGACCCAAAAGGCCTTTATGGTGTGAATTAATGAGAAGGGGGAGTGCCCTTTATAAGAGGGGTGGGGGCACCTTTGTAAAAGCTAGAAATATTATATTATAATAAATTAATATTTGGATTATAATGGTTCAAAAGTTAATTATTTAAAGGTTAAGGTGGGGATAGGTCTAAAATCACTCAACCAATAGGATTTAGACAGGTTTTGGTTACTATATTAACCTTATCTTTAAGTATTATCTATTAGATAATTAGTTTCACTTTTACAATATCTCTTTGTATTTTTATATTATATGGTTAATAAACTTCCTATATACATCCAAGAGTCCACAAAGTGGTCCATTAATGATAATAATATCATTATATAAGTCTCTTGGCCAAACCGTAGATTTTTAAGAATTTAATATCAATAAATTATATAATATTTGTTTTAAAAACTCTTTTATGTCATTTTTGACACTATTTAATAATGAATTTTTTTAGAAATCATAACAGAATGATTACGTCGAAAAAAGTTTATTAAATCAATCCTAACATGTCATATTATCCTATAAAATTATTGGTATTTATAAAAAGTCTCAAATTACATTTATTTGGGTATTTATAATATCAATTATTCTAATGTTTCATTAATTAGGTAATTACTGCATCACCATTATGTCATAAATAAATTAAATTATATAATGTCTAAAAATTATAAATAATATATATATATATGTGTGTAGGAAATCTTTTTATCTTTCTCATAAATATTTATAGTTGAAAATACAACATATATAACCCTATGTACAATTTGTTTTTCTAAAAGATATATGCTTAGGTCATTTTTATATTTATTTTAACTTAATTAAAATAAAGTGTCTCTATCACCTACAAGTGGCTCCATGGGGTCCCAAAATCAATCCAAAGATGCCCATGGTCGGAAATGCATCCAAAAATAAGGTTAGGACAAGTTTTAGGGTAATATAGTATTATTATAATATTATTTTTAACCCTTATTTACCGGGTTTACCCTTTAAACATGGTAAATAAAATATTTACCGAAGTAATTATTTAAAATGTCTAAAAATAAAAGTTACATATTTACACAATTTGGACATCCTGATTCCTAATTTGGAATCCATTTTTCCAAATTTAAAACACATAAGTGGCAGAAGTTAATTTAAAATTAATCACGCTATCAAAACAAAAAATGTGTTTTTAAGATATAATGAAAATCAAGAGATTGATACTTGTTTATGTCCGGTTTAATTGTGAAATTATGTCCAATAACCAACATTGTATTAAATGGTGAAAATATATTCTAAATATACTTAAAACCAATCAAATTCATAATTTATCACAATTAATTATATTTATTAAAAAAAGTTGTTTTTAATTAAAATTTCGTAATTTTCACTATTCATCAAAATATTCAATTTATCCGAAAAGTACCAAAATTTCACCTTAGGCTAAATTAGATACTCCAAATCCAAAAACTAAGTCCATTTTGAGAGATAAAATTTATAAAATATTAAAAATTAGGTATAACTATTCATAATGGATAGTTTAATTGGTTGTGGTGTGTGTTAGAACTCGATGTTGCGTACAACACATGCTATTGCATTATTCAAAGAGTAGCGTACCATAGAAGCTTGGGGTGTTACATTCTCCCCTCATTAAAATAATTTCGTCCTTGAAATTTCTAGAATACTACCTCATTAAAAGACTTGGGTGGTTCTTCATCATATGATCCTCAAGTTCCCACGTTGCCTCTTCCATCTTATGGTTTCTCCATAGAAGTTTTACCAGACGTGTCATCTGACTTCTCATCACTTGTTCTCTCGTATCAAGAATCCTGATGGGCTCTTCGCGATAATACAGATCGGGTTCCAGTTCTAATTCCTCATAGGTGAGTACATGCATTGGGTCTGGCATGTATTTCTTCAGCAGTGATACGTGGAACACATCGTGAATTTTGGGGAGACATGGAGGCATTGTCAATCGGTAAGCTACAACCCCAGTTCGTTCTAGAATTTTGAAAGGTCTGATGTACCTTGGACTCAATTTAACTTTCTTACGAAAACGTATGACTCCCTTCCATGGAGGTACCTTCAGGAAAACATGATCACTGACTTGAAATTCCAAATCCTTACTTCGATTATCGGCATAACTCTTTTGCCTACTTTGAGCTTCTTTGATGTTGTTTTGGATTACCTTCCCCTTTTCCATCGTTTCCTCCACCAGTTCTGGGCCTACAAGTTTTCTATCACCAACCTCATACCAAAATGTTGGTGTACGACATCTCTTTCCGTATAATGCTTCATATGGTGCCATCTGAATACTCGAATGGAAGTTATTGTCATAAGAAAAGTCTACCAGAGGTAAATATTGATCCCACATACCCTGAAAGTCAAGTGAGCAGGATCTCAACATGTCTTCCAAGGATTGAATAGTTCATTCTGATTTTCCATCTACTTGAGGGTGGTAGGAAGTTCTCAAATGAAGTTCAGTATCCAAGGCTTTTTGGAGACTTTTCCAGAATCTTAAATTAAAATGGGGATCATGAACAGAAACAATCGATAGGGGTACTCCATGATTTATCACCACATCATCAATATATAGTCTTGCTAGACGTTCTAGTGGTAGATCTTCTATTATATAATTAAAATGTACTGACTTGGTAAGGTGATCAACAATAACCCATATTTCATCGTTCCTTCTAGGAGTCTTTGATAGTCCCATGACAAAGTCCATCGTGATATTATCCCATTTCCACTCAGGTATAGAAAGAGGTTGCAATACTCCACCAGGATGCTGCCTTCTAGCTTTCACTTGTTGACAAACCATACATCTTGACACAAAATCAGCAATCTCTCTCTTCATGTTGTCCCACCAAAAAATGTTCCTTCAAATCTATATACATATTTGTGATCCCAGGGTGTATAGAGAAATTGGAACTATGAGCATCATCCAGAAATTCCCTTTTTAAATCAGGTATATCGGAAACACAACGTCTCTTCCCGAATTAAAAAATTCCTTCTTCATACACAAAGTCTCTCAATCTCCCATCATTCACAGATTTATTCTTCTTTCAAAACTCATCATCATCGGTCTGAGAACTCTTAATCCTTTCTAGTAAATATGGTTTGGCAACCATTTGAAAAAGCATTGATGTTTCCCCTTCCCTGGTTTTTCCCATGTCCATCTTCACTAGATCCATGAAAATTGGAACCCTTTCAATTCTCATATTGTTCAAAACTCCATGATCTTTTCTGCTCAAAGCATCTTCCACCTTCTTTGCTTTCCCTGGGTGGTAGTGTATCGTACAATCATAATCATTGATTAATTGATGCCATCTCCATTGCCTCATGTTGAGTTCTTTTTGTGGGAAAACATACTTCAAACTCTTATGATCAGTATAAATCTCACATTTTTACCATAGAGGTTGTGAATCCATATCATCAAATAAAAGATCACATCTTCTAACTCGAGGTCATGAGTAGGGTAGTTTTGTTCATGATTTTTCAACTGTCATGATGCATAGGCAATAACCCTATCATTCTGCATAAGGACACAACCATGTCCTTTCCTCTATGCATCACTATAAATAACGAACCCATCATTCCCCGATGGTAGAGTCAACATATGAGCATTGACTAATCTTCTCTTCAGTTCTTTGAAACATTTTCACACTCTTTTGTCCAAACAAATTTAACCCCTTTATGTGTGATCTTTGTTAATGGGTTAGCCAACCAGGCAATATTCTGGATGAAACGTCGGTAATAACCTGCTAAACCAATAAAAATACGTACCTCAGTTATACTCGTCGGTGAAAGCCATTGTTGGATTTCCTTAGTCTTAGAAGGATCAACAAAAATTCCATCCTAGAGACAATATAGCCAAGAAAATAATCACTTGAGGCTAGAATTCACACTTGCTAAACTTCCCATATAAGTCATGTCTTCTCAGAGTCTTCAATATAATCCGCAAGTGATTTCCAAGATCTTTGTAGCTTTTGGATTATACCAAAATATCATCAATAAATACCACTACAAAGTCATAAAGATATTCCTTGAAAACTTTATTCATCAGATCCATAAAAACAGAGGGTGCATTAGTCAATCCAAAAGGAATTACTGTAAACTTGTAATGTCCTTTCCATGTTTGAAATGCTGTCTTCGGAGTGTCTTCAATCTTCACACACAACTGGTGGTATCCAAATCGAAGGTCAATCTTTGAAAATTATTGAGCTCCATGCAGTTAGTCAAATAAATCATCAATGCGAGATAGGGGATACTTGTTCTTTATTGTTATAGCATTGATCTCCATGTAGTCGATACATACCCTCATAGATCCATCTTTCTTTTCAACAAAAAGAACAGGGGCACCTCATGGAGAAACACTAGGGAGAATAAACCCCTTATTACTCAATTCCTCTAATTGATTCTTTATTTCATCTAATTATACAATGGCCATTCTATAAGGGGTATTCGATATAGGCCTTGATCCAGGAAATAAATCAATGGAAAACTCAACTTCTCATTCTGGAGGATGTCAAGGTAAATCTTCCGGAAACACTTCCACATATTCTTTCACAACAGGGACATCCTCTATTTGAACATTCCTTTCATCACCCATAGTCATTTCCTTCTCTTCCTCCCCAATAATTGAATTTAGTTTAGCTACTATGGGTGAATCGATATAAGAATTAGGTGGCGACGATTCTGCTCTAAAGATAAGGTGTTCCTTATCATCATCATAAAGAATTGTAACCTCTTTCTTCTTACAATAAATATTCGCATCATGGTCCGAAAGCCAATTAATACTAAGGATTATATCAAATTAAATAATAGGAATGACGATGAGATCAGTAGATAAATAACATTTATGTGCCATAATGAGGACTGATTCACAACACTTTGTTGTAATGATACTTCCCTTAGGAGTTTTATCTGACAAATCCCTTGTTAAATCAAATTGGAAATATCTAATTTTCTTAGAAAATTGTGAAGATATAAAAAAATGTGATGATATAGAATCAAATAATGTATTTTCTAAACCTGAGGAAACCATTAAATTACCTACCACCACGTCTTTTGAAGCTTCTACCTCAACAGTAGTGATAGTATAAGCATGGTCTTGATCCCTTGACCTTTTCTGAGGTATGTTCCCCTGATGCTTTGGACATTCATTTGCATAATGTCCCATCTCCCTACAATTGTATCATTGGAAATCGGTAGCTACCTTCTTCCCCTTTCAATCACGAGCTTGGTGGCCTTTTTCACCACACTTGTAACAGACTCCTGTTACATTTAAGCAAGTACCGGGGTGTTTCTTCCCACATTTACTACAGAATGGATATTCAACTATTCCCTTCATTCCATTATATCAATTCCCAGATTGATAAGCAGATCTCTTCTTCTCTTGCTTTTCTCTAAAGTCATATGAATTAGAAAATTATTTCTCTGTCTTGATAGCACATGAGACAATGTCTTCATATGACAAGAAGGATTATGAGAATAATTCTCGATGGATAAATGGTTTTAAACCATCAATGAAATGATCAATCTTACTTCTTGGGTTACGTATATAATATCCAACATACCTTAATAACCTTGTAAAGTTAGCCTTATACTTCGCGACATTCTCATCCTCCTTTTGTCTTAGACTCATAAATTGTATTTCCATATCTGCTCGATGGTCATGAGGAAAGTATTTTTCAAAAAACAGATCGCTGAACTCCCTCCATTACATATTTGATACTTCATCATCTTCCTTTGTGTTTTGAATCCATGACCACCATTGATCAGCATCTCCAGTGAGGCGGTAAACTGCCATGATAACTTTTTCCCTTTCAATACTCCCCAAAGCCTGAAATATTTTCTCTAGGGAATTAACCATTTCTGAGCTACTAAGGGATTCGTACTCCCATTTAACGTTGGTTGTTGTTGCCTCATGAAGCGATATAACATTGATCCACCATGCTACGGATTAGGGTGCTCTATATTGGTAAGGTTATTATTCTTAACCTAAATGAGTTGTCCCAATATGGTGACTAGCTGATTGGCACTAGTTGCATCACCAGCTCCACTATAATTATCTTGAGCAGGAGGGAAATCCTTACATGGAGTGCATGCATTGATATAGTTCCCATTTCTTCTACTAGGTGCCATTTTTATACAATGGCATAAACTAGATCGGTTTATCAATCAAAATAAATAATTTCATACTTATAAAACACTTAACATAAATTGAAATATTTTTGGATATAATAAATAATCATAAAAATGTTTTCTTTGATGAAGTATATACTCATAATTCCTTCATAATTATTTGTAATGAAAATGAGAGGTATCCTAAGCATATCTGCTGGGAGTGTTGTAACCAAGAGTGCAGAAAGGCCCGTTGTCGTGCACCAGTTCTCGTTCGAGTCCAACTCAAAGCGGTGTTTTCGGGTTTTACCCCAAGGTACATCTGTACCAAAGCTGCCTCTACATGCTCGTTCCAGACAGGGATGTATTTCTCAGATAACATACAAAATCTCTACAATACCAAAATTCTAGGAAGTTCTTCTATAATAATCCTCAATGTCCATCTTAGGTCTATGTGCTCTAATCAGAGTTTATCAAAATATATCTTCTAAGATTTGTACTAAACTTCCTCTAATACCAACTGTAATGCCCCGACCCCAGTTACCCTGAGTCAGTGCATTATTACAAAACATTTTCATTATCACAAGAAAGATCAAGTCTCGAATGACCGATTTGTTTAGTAGCCTTGGAATAACTAAATACATTCATAAAGTATACATTACATCATAAAATGAAAACTACAACAATATAGTTTCTATATTCCACATTCTTATCCCCTCAAAATATCCCTACAGCTCATTCCTAAAATACTTCTTCACATCCTGGGAAAAATAAAACATATAAAGGGGTGAGCTCAAATGCCCTGTAAGGATAACAATATAGCGGAAACACTCATAAATAAGAATAAACATTTAAGGCAATGTATAACTAAAACAAAAGCCATTTAAACATGAAATTCAACATAATATAGTAGAAATAAAATGAAATAATTCCATTTACTTATTCACATGCATATTCAACTAATCTAATAATCACAGGCAATATCAATAACCACTTTCATAATGATGGAATGCATAATGCCAGACTATCATAACCACATAGTGAAGGCCTCGTGCCAAGACTAAAAATAAGATTTTGTCAAGGACTTGTGCCAAGACACTAGTTTGTCTCATGAGACCTACCGATTCATGGAGGATCTATAGTTGGCTCCACCCGTCACTTATTAAGTCCTATTCATTCTTCATATGAAAAGGTTTAAACATAACATAAACATTCGTATTAAAACTAGCATATGAAATGTCAATACTTTCTTCATAAACCATGAATGGTATAAAAATAATACATCCACAGTCAAACATATCAGAAAACCATCAATATAATATGGAAGTTTTGTATCATAATAAATCAACTCCAAATAAACTTAAAATCCATCAAAGGATGTGGATATAGATGAAATCAAAACTCTTTTTTAGATAAATATCTCTTCCTATTTTGAAATCATTTAAGAGTCACATAATTATAAAATAAAATATTTACATTGAAATTTTTCTTATAATCTTGTAAGGGAAGATTCTAAGATTTTAGAATGGCAGAAAATAGTTTCACCCTCGGTATAAGTTAAAAAAAACATTCTTACCTTAATTCTGCCAAAAAGGTTAAAAAGCACCTTTTTTTGAAAACAACAGGAAGATTCCTTTATAAATACTTTATAAAAAGTAAAACAAGGGTATAAATGTCTTTAACCCATATTCGTTTAAATAGTAAAAAAATTTGAAATACATTTTTAAGAAACATGGATGTGGATGATAAAGAAATCCCAGTAGATTATTACCTATAAACAACCTCAGATAATAAAGAGATTGCGAAATAAACCCTTACCTTGTACTTTTCCATGGTTGGGGGTAGGTTAACCTCCTTTATAATGGTTATATAATTGTTATTAAATTATACAAAAATCATATACATTAATATGATATCATATATTATCTTTTAACATTGCTTTGTTAATAATATAATAATATTATTGTCGTTTCGGGTGTTAACTTGCTCATTTTATTTTATATGTTTTGTTATGTAAGACATGTTTGTTATAGATATGATGTATCTTATTCATATATAGAATGATATTAAGTCTTAAAACATTATTATTAATCATAAAATGAAAATTATACTTGAATGGATACGATGGAAAATGAATCTCATCGCGTTCGTTGAGACGGTAGTCATTACGTACACACGAGCGACAATATCATTCTTTTGATATTAAAATAATATTTAATTGGATGGTATATCATATATAAAAAATCATTATAATGTTATATTTATTATTTACATTAATTACACATCATTATTATACGCATCTAAATAATAATGTTTTGAATAACAATTACACCACGACGTGGAGACGGTAAGTCATACGTACACACGTATGGTGACATGTCATTCAAAGGATGGATAAAATACTGAAATATGGTTGTACCATGTTTATAATAACATCAAATTATATATAATATAGTGGATTTATTATTTCAGAATTGTAATAAAATTGAAAGAAGAAGTGGAAGAACAAAGGAACTTGAAAAATGTTGGTGAAATCATTCCCTCTTCTTTAGGTTCTTTATTTGGATTTGATCAAAAGGGCTCCATAGGTGGGATTTCTGACCAAATTAAGGCCTTTAGGATGAATTGAGGTAAGTTGAGAGTGTATTTGGGCATGCTTTGGCCAAACCAAAAGGCTTTGAAGGTGTGAATTAATGAGAAGGGGGAGTGCTCTTTTATAAGAGGGGTGAAGGGACCTTTGGAAAAACTAGAAATATTATTTTATAATAAATTAATATTCAGTTTCTAATGGCTCAAAAGTGGATTATTTTAAGGTTAAGGTGTGTATAGGTCGAAAATCACTCAACCAATAGGATTTAGACAGGTTTGGGTTACTATATTAACCTTATCTTTAAGTATTAACTCTTAGTTAAATAGTTTCACTTTTACAATGTCTCTTTGTATTTTTATATTATATGGTTAATAAAAATACTATATACATCAAGGCGACACCCAAGTACTCCATTAATGATACACCTATAATGATATAATTATTTTGGCCTAACCATAGATTTTGAGGAATTTAATATCAATTAACAATATTATATTTGTTTTAAAAAGTCTTTTAGGTCAATATACACACTATTCAATAACTGATTTTTGTAAAAATCATAACAGAATAATTACTTCTAAAAACGTTAGTTAAATAACTCCTAACATGTCATATTATCCTAGAAAATTATTGGTATATATAAAAAGTCTCAAATTACATTTATTTGGGTATTTATAATATCAATTGTTCTTATTTTTCATTAATTAGGTAATTACTGCATCACCATTGTGTCCTAATTAAATTAAATTATATAATTTTTAAAAATTATAAATAAAATACAATTATGTAGGAAATTTATTTATATTTATAATGAATATTTATTTTCAAAAATCCATCATATATTACCCTATGTATTAATTGTTTTTCTAAAAGATATATGCTTATGTCATTTTTGTATTTATTATAACTTATTTAAAACAAAGTGTCTCTATCACCTACAAGTGGCTCCATGGGGTCCCAAAATAGACCCAATGATGCCCATGGTCGGACATGTATCCAAAAATAAGGTTAGGAAACGTTTTAGGATAATTTATTATTATTATTATATGATATTTTAACCCTTATTTACCGAATTTACCTTTTAACCATGGTAAATAAAATATTTACTGAAGTAATTATTCAAAATGTATAAAAAAAATAACCTATTTACACAATTTGGACAACCTGATTCTAAATATGGAATCCATTTTTCAAAATTCAAAACAAAGAAGTGGAAGAAATTAATTTAAAATTATTTCCCGCTGTCAAAATAAAAAGCGTGTTTTTAATATATAATAACTATAAAAAGATTGATACTTGTTTATATCCGGTTTAATTGTGAAATTATGTCTTATGACCAAAATTGTAATAAATGGTAAAAATATATTTTAAATATACTTTAAAACCACTCAAATTCATAATTTATCACTACTAATTTTAATGATTAAAACAGTTGTTTTTAATTAAAATTTAGTAATTTTCACTATTCATCAAAATATTAAAGTTATCTGAAAAGTACCGAAATTTTACCTAAGGATAAATTTGATACTCCGAATCCAAAATTGAAGTCCATTTTGAGAGATAAAATTTATAAAATTTTAAAAAGTAGGTATTACTATTCATAACGGCTAGTTTGATTGGTTGTGGAGTGTGTTAGAACTCGATGTTGCGTACAACACACACTATTGCATTATTCAAAGAGAAGCATATCGTAGAAACTTGTGGTGTTACATTTTAACTATTCACTAAAACTGCAATGATTATGAAAAATGTCAAAAATTTATCATATACTAATTATTATGTGTATATATAAAATATGATTTTAAATTTGAACTATCAAATCAATTGAAATTTAAAATATTCTTATTTAAAATGGGTTCACCATTTAAATGTGGTAAATATGACATTAAAAATATATGTTTTATTGTTTAAAGTGGGGTTTTTTCTTATCTTATTCATATCAAACATAATGGATGACTATAAATTTTTTTTGAATATATAACATAAAGAATTTCTAAAAATATTTTAATAAGTTTCCTTAATTAATTTTATTGAAACATAAATCCTTTAGAATAATATAAATAATAATATTTTTTTCCATATCTATTTGATTGTTTTTTTAATTTGTCATTTACTTTTCACCAATGAATTAAATTTCTATTTATATATAACATATATATATATATATATTATTTAATTCTAATAATAATTTCTAACATAAGATGTGGGTTATTCATAATATATTAAATAATAATGTTTTAATAGTACTTGGTTATTTGGTGAAGCTCAGTCTTGTGTGTAATGAAATCCAACTCAGTGTTTCTTGCCTTGAAATATATTTATTATATTATAAATATTAAAGACATTATAAATTATATTAATATTATATTATCTTATGCACATTCTGTCACATTTCATATATTATATTAAATAATAGGGTCTAATAGTAGATTTTCGGGGCGCCACATTCTACCGAAATTATTTAAATTTCGTCTTCACAATTTAAACTCGAGGATGGTGATATATTGTTTAATAATTAAAAATTCTTAATTCCCACATCGAGATAAGGGTTCATAAAAAATCCTTAATAAAATAAATAATTTAACATATAATGGTCACATGGGCTATAATGTATCAAGGTCTATAATTAAGAGAACATTATTGGAATGTCAAAATATGTACGTACAGGATAATTATAAATATTTTTAGGGATTGAATGTGGTATTCAATTAAAAATGACATAATCATCAAAAGAAAACTGAGGGACTCAGATCCATAAATCTGTAATGATTCAATAGACAATTGGTTTTACAGAAATTATGGAATTATGAAATTTTTGCGATTTAATACGATTTTCTTAATGTGGTTTAATTTTATTACTTCATATGATTATAAGGAAGTGTAATTAATGGATAGGTTTATATATCATATATATATTCCTATCATTTCGTTGTGCCTTGATCTAATTATTATTTATTACTTTACTCCAAAACATTTATTTTCTATAATCTATTTTTATGCCTAAACCATTAAAAAACATTTCATGGATCATAAAGACTATAAAAGTGTATAAATTCACACAATTTGTCATAAAATATATTCCAAAACCATTATGGATAAGAAATCAATCTACAAACCTAAAATACAGATGACTGTGTTGTAACTAATATTAATTGGGCAAATTATTTAACTAAAAAATGAAATTTTAACTACAACATTGTAGAGGAATATATTTGGAATGAAACCCTTACTGTCAATGGGTAATGCATTCATGACCCACAAACATTCTAGATTTGACTTTTTGTCAACCAGATTAATTTTTGTGTTTTTTAAACCAAATTAATATAATTTTCAAAATAAATCTAATGGACATCATTGAAATTTAATCATTAAATAGACTCATAACTCTATATTTCATTGTGTCTTCAATTCATAAATATTTTACCCTTTTATATACAAATATATCATTTTATGGTCAATGTTTTATCCATAATATCATTCATATTGTATCAAAATCATTACACCTTGTTTTAAATCATAAACTCTAGAGGTTGAAACTTTATCATTATATTTCATTATTACATTCAAATAATTTATAACGTTTTGTAAATAAAACAAGGATTAACCAAAGAATATACCCTAGCGGGGGTAATAATAGGTGACAAGTAAAGCTAGTTTTCTTGTACCATGTTACCCAAAGGCAGGCCCATAACACCTTGTCAATATTTTTACTCCTAGGAACATATGTTCTAGATCCACATCAACTTTTAGTATCCAGACATGAATGTATTTATATAAATACCCACATAATATATACATTTACAAAATTATAGATCGTTTTTCTATACTTATCCTAAATTTATTCATATGGGCTCTGTTATATATCATATGTTTTCCTAAATCATGTTCTGATAGTTGCTACTAAACTTCCATTGATACATACTATAGCGAACTGAACCCAGATTTAATAAAGTCAGTGTATGATATCAATTAAATTGGCATGATTACAAAGATTAATGTCCAAAAGTAACAAAATTTCAGTTGTCTTTTAAAACAAGATACATAAAAGAGAAAGTATACAATAATTAAAACACATATTTTTTCTTCTTTTTCAATAAATGACTAAGAGGGTTACAATATTCCATCTAGTTAATCCATTTATATAATTTATAGTGTGCATCTTGGATTCCTATGGAACGAAACATGATAATCGTGAACTCGAAATCTGACCAAAAAAAAATATAGAATAAACAATAAAGAATAAATTAGAATAGTCAATATTGAAACTTAAGTAACTTTACAAAACTGGAATATAATTGATTAACCGAATAGAAGTGCATAAATAACATATCTAGTTCATAACTAGAAATAAACTCTATCCAAATAAATAGATAAGGAAAAATAAATATGGAATGATAAAAAACTGAAACACATGGAATCTAAATAGCTTAAAATGAAAAGTTTCGAATTATATATTTATGAAAAATCATATAGACTAATATTAAATTTATCTGATATGGGGGAAATTCTTGATTATTGGATGGAATGATTCCTATAAGAATGGTACCATTACCATCAATAACATTCACATGATGCATTAAAAAATATTAAGTAAAAACCTATTTATAGTGGATATCTAAATGACTCATCCCATAGGACAACTGATGTATAGAGGGAATATCTATAACTGGGCCCCACCAATGTTGTACTAGTCCAAAACATTCTGCATATATAAAATAAAAAATTAAACAATGTGACATTTTAAATATTCATATGGAGTAATAGATATAAATTTATCAATATTTACCCAAATAATAAAATAAAATTCAATGTAAAAATTATATAAAAAGGTTATACAGTTTATGCAGTGGACATATCCTTATAAAATGATAAGGTAAAATATTGGAAATTCAATATTCAATGATAATATGAAATGGAACATTTCCAGGGTAAAATTTAATCAATGATGATAGTGAGAATACTATCCTTGTAAAAATACATAATTAAATATCTATAGGATGATTTTGGATAGTATCTATAAGAATACCCCGTGTGGAATCAAATAAAGTATTGTTTCATTGATGAATAAAATTATGATAAAATAGTTTTAAAATTAATCTTGAGGAAAATATAATTTTTTCTTGAAAAAAGTTTAGAAAAACATTTTCATTGAGGAAAAGTTAAAAAAATTTACATTAAAAAATATACATTTAAAAATAAAATGTTTGCCTCCATGGAATGATATCGGGTAAATTAGTATGTGTAAGACAACTTAAAAAGGACATTCCTCTTCCATGATAAAAAGATATGATATATAACCTGATTAGAAATAGAAAGAAATATTTTATTGATAACATTGGTACAAAAAAAGTCTAAAAAATATTTATAAAATTTTTTTAGTAGAATTTTCTAAAAAGTTTTATTAAAAATTTGTTTTTAAGGAAATAGGTTCTCTGACTAAGAGATGAAAAAAATTAGTTTTATTTTGAAAATGATTCTAAAATATTTTAAATAATAATGATTCGATAATCTTTTCTAATACATGAAAAGGTTATTAAAAACTAGAGGATAAAAATTGAAATTTTTTGTTGCACAATGGTAATATAATTTCCTCGAATAGAAATACAATTTAAAGATCATTAAAGTTATTGTTTGGTAAAATTATCGTTAAACATACCAAAGTATCCCTTACCACTTTAAAACATTTTTATCATAAACCATACAATAGAATAATATTAGATGAAATCAATGAATTACCATAAGATAAATTAATTCATGAAATAATATATCAAAATGGGAAATAGATACACCAAACAAAATATATAAGTTGCGAACACCAAATTTATCTCACGAATTAAAAAATTGAGATGATAGTCCTATACTATAAATTTCAATTCAGGTGAACATCCGTTAAATCCATGAATAACCTAATTAGGTTAATTTTATTATTTATCGAGAACCTTTTAATTTTTATCATTACTCATATCTCATGTATTACTATGTTATATAAAACTATGTAAACAATTATTTTTACAATTGTTGTTTTGAAAAAATTTGGTTTATGTTTCAAAAATAACTTTGGTATGTCAAATATGGTAAAATTGGTCAAAATATATCATATCAATAATAATAATAATAAAATAATTATCATATTAATATATAAATAACAATTTTAGAATAAACCATTATATATGGTTATGTAAAATGAATCAACTTTACGATCATGGAGACGAATGGTCGTACAAACGCAAGAGTAACGTTATTATTTATCAGTGATCATTATGGAAATAAGATAAGTGTAACCATATCATTAAGAAATGTTATATATATATATAATAAAAACAATGTTATTCAATCAAATATACGTTTTACATTTTAATTTTGTTTTAAATGGAATTACATCATTTCGATGTGGCGGTAGTTCATGCGTCAACGAACAACATTATCACTTTTTAAGTGTGAAAAGAGTTAATAATGAAAATTAAATATATAAATTTAGTTGTAACATCCAAAGTAAGTAATTAATAATAGATATTTTTATTTATGCTTATTAATGAATTAGATAGTGTTTTAGAGGCTTAAAATGAAAATAAATCCAATCTTAAGCATGGAATACACTAATATTCTTAAAAGATTGTTTTACTGCCTTTTGATGGAAAACCCTTTTTAAATCAAACTTTTGACAATTTTATAATCTATATTTGTCAAAATAAACATATTCATTATGATTGGGACATTGAAATTTACATTGGATAAATTTTTTGTATTTTTCTGACAATGTTCATTTTTTAATGAATAGTGAAAAATACTGTATTTTACATCAAAACTGCTTTTTCATTTAATTTAATTATATGGTTATATTATATTTTTAATTGGTCGTAAAGTGTAATCTGAATATAATTTTACCATTTAATCCAATGGTGGTCATTAGGATTATTTTCACTTTGGAATTGGTGATAAACTAATCCCAAACTTTTCATAGATATTGTTTCAAAAAAACCTGCTATTTGTCATGACAGTGGGAATTAATTATTAAATTAATTAATGTAACTTATATGATTTTAATTTTGTAAAATAGACATCATTTTTGAATTCAGAATATAAAATATAGGTTAGGGTGAAGTTTTGGTATCTTTCTGAAAAACATCATTTTTTGATGAATTGTAAAACCACTAAGTGGTAGTTAAAGAAACTGATTTTTCGTTTAAATGAAATTTTACCACCTCTGTGATTTTATTTTTAAAATTCCGACATAAATGGTTGTCATTAATATCTAAAATGTGGTTCAATGAGATTAAAATAATTTTTTGGTGAATAGTAACTTTTATGTTTTTAATCGCGATTAGTGGTAATTAGTGTAGTTTAAGGTAAAAATAATGTTTTAATAGTATGAGATGAGCTTGGAACATGTCCTACCCTCATTGGATGTGTCATGGCCGACCAAGAAAATCCATGGGTCAACTTGGGTACCCCATGGAGCCACTTTGTTGGGGAAATGACATAAATAACTTTTTATTTAATGAAAAAGTAAAAATGACAAAAAAATAATATGTTTTACGAAAACAATTTCCAAATGGGGTTATACAAGTCAGATGTTTGACTATAAATATTAATTGGAAAGATAAAAAGATTTTCCTACATCATAGTATTTTTTTTATAATTTTTAGACTTTAAATAAATTAAATTATTTATGACATCATGATGGTGCAGTGATTACCTCATTAATAAAAGATTTAAATAAAATGAGAAGATAATGTAAACTCTATGACCTACAAATGTCCAAAACCTATTGGGTGGGTATATTTCGAACCCTTATCACCTTATCCTCAAATTATTTCAATGTGGGACCATTTATATTCGAAACTCATTTTCAAATAAAGTAATATTTCTTTACTTTCCACGAGTGCCCCTCCTCTCCTCTTATAAAAGGCCCCCACCTCTACCTCCTTACCCACACATCCAAAGCCTTTGGCTCGGCCAAACCCTGCTCATTTTGTCTCTCCACTTCCCTCTCTTACTCCTTGAAGCCTCACTTTGGGCAGAAGTCTTCCCAAGGAAGCCTTTGAGCTCAAACCAAAGGGAGTTACCCGATTTTAAGGTAATGTCTTCACTTGAGTCCTTTTGTTTTATTTTGCTTCTCCAACCCCTAAACTCTTTTTATTCATTTCTTTTGTAACAACTAAAGTATATTAAATATACTAGGATGTTGTTATAATAATGATTCGAGCTACACTTACACACACCTACATCTAATGGTTAAAGAACATACTGTTTCCGTGGATGGCGAATTTCTGCCTACCAAAACGATGATTGTTCAACATTCATATAACACCTTCAAAGGTGGCCATTAAGATGTCACTATATTTATATATGATATATAATATTCTTATGTTTTCCATAAGCTTCTGTATATTTCAGTTTGGGCATACCTTTATGGTTTCCATTATGGGTAAACACGATATCATCATTTAAGGAAGTGCGGACTACCGCCCCCTCAAAGTGATTTGATTCGTTAATACCATATGTGGGACTTATAAAGGATTGGGTTATGATATTATATATGATATTAAACTGGAAATTATAATATAACTTTATATAATTATGATTCAATTCTATAAAATAAGAAAAAGAAATGAAAGTAGCATTCTTGCGTACATACGGCTTACCGTCTCCATGAACGGTGCATTTCATTTCTTACCTCTAAATGATTATGTAATATTATAAATGCACGTATATACTGGATATATATGATATATATGATATATAAATCATGATTATAATCATGGATATAATGGATACATGAACAACTTGTAATTATAAAGGGTTTATTTTGACTCAAGTACCAATGATCGTTAAAACAACCGTTATTAACTTAAATAATTACATAGTTTTCATGACATGGAAATAAGTGATATAAAAGGAATAATGAACTTGAAAAAGGTTCTTAAGAAATTATAAATTAACTCAAGTTTATTATTCAGGACATTAATGAATGATCGAGTCAAGTCGGATCCGAGGTATGGGACTTCGTCTCAATCTCCTTTCATTGAGGCATACTTTGTTTTATGAACAACCTTCTTTTATATGGTGTATAAACCCCTTTGAATTTTACGTTTATTCAAAAGAAATCATTTTTATATGAATCATTTACTAAATGACAAAAGGGAATGTTTTTGTCGTATGTATGCAACGACAATGACTTCTCTGCCGTCGTGACCATTATTTGAGTTTCGGCTTCCTCTAAAATCCATAACTTTTTTAAAAGAAAAATAAATACCATGGTTTACTTTTCTTTTATTTTGGTATTTAAAATGGTTTTGATAATGTTTTTATTATATCACTGTGTTATTGATACCTTGTGATTGAAATGTTGAAATGTTATGTTTCCTTAATGTATGTTTTATGTGATATGATTATGTTATGGTTCTTGGGCATTGTTATGAAGACGGGTGGATCCGTGATAAACTAAGGGTGGGTGAGCCTGATATAGCTCTCCAATGCATTGGGTAACGTGAAGGAGGGAAATGTTAAGGTTTCTCCAAAGAGATTTAGGGAATATACTATGATTGGTATTCCAAACGTAACCAAGAGGGTTACTCCCTACGTAAGAATGTTATGAATTCCTCAAGTTATCTTTAAGTCTTATGATTTCTATGTTTTATTCATCATTTGATGAGGTATGTTTTATGGGTAAAGTATGAATTCATTCTTATGTATATATGAACTCATGTTTCCTTTCCATATTTTTTTTATATAACCCATACCGATCTTTTTATGCTCATCCCAAGTCTTTTTTGAAATTTTTTTGACAGGACAAGGGAGAGGTACATGATATGATGATAGTTTCAAGGATGTGTCAAGAAATAATCCATGTTTTATTTTAAATATGTTCAATTGATTGGAAAAAATGAATACTATCTTTATGAAACCAATTTGTTTAAATGTGGAATGTAATGCAAGTTTTATGATCTAATTCTCTAAAACTCTAAACCTGAAAAGATCCTCAATGTGTAATCATGTAATAACTCAAGACTAAGTAAGGTTTAAGGCTGGGGCCTTATATTAGTACATTTAATAAATGGTAATTATTCCATGAATATAAAATATAGTTTTCTTATGTAACGTATTTTTAATTAAAACTATCTTTTATATGTTCTTTGCATATTGTGATCAACTGACATCACTATGATGTGGCTGTAGTCCACACTTCCGCAAACAATGTTATCATATTAATGTAAAATGGAATGTATTAATGTTATGAGTAATAAAAGGATTAAATAAGAATGATGAAATAAATAATATCACATATATCATATATAAACATAGTTCGAATCATAATGGACTCCATGAGACGTGGTAATGGAAAAATAAATAATCATTGTTTTGTGAGGCTATAATTTTCCACACACATAAACTATATGTTTGTTACCCATTAGATGGATGTGTTTGTAATTTTATGTAGAAATAATTAGATAAAAATTATAGTATATGGTGGATATTGGATTTTATAAGAATGGAATAATGATATTTGAGTGTGTGGATAATTGAAATGAAATTGGAGAGCTTGAGAGAATGTGTTACCTCTTAATCAGGTAACATCTTTTGGTTTCTGCCAAAAGGATTCCTTGGAAGGATTTGTGACCAAATGGGGTATTCAAGGATTAAGATATGGATTTTGAGAATCTATATTGGAATATATGGCCTTAAACTATGTGTCTTGATAAGTAAACTGATGTGGGAGAGTTGGTGGCCTTTCAAAAGGGGTGAAAGAGACTCACATGGTATTTATGTAAATAATTTAGGTGAAACAACGTTTTTAAATAAAAAGTGTAATAATAATCCAAAAAAAGTAATAATAGCAATTTAATTTCCTAGTTATATAAATGGAATGGGTTTTTTAGAAATTTTTATGTTATATGGGCCCTTATGCAAAAGGATTAGTCCAATAGTAAACTTAAACATTCCTTAATAATTGTAAGTAATTTTAATCACTTTGACTGAGATTTTGCGTCAAAAATAAATTTAGTCTCAATAGACATTAAAATTTGTGATGATTCCAAATATTCAATCAATTTTTACATATTTCAAACATATATTCGATATAAATTATTTCAAAATTCATCCTGTATGCGGGATGAAAATATAGGGTTTTAATGTAAACATGTCAATAATATTGACATGTTTTTTTCATTAAATATGAAATTAAAATGTTTCAAAATAAAATAAATTGGAATATTTGATTAAAATATTATCTAATTACATTTTAAAACCTCCATAATACATTATTTAACCGTATAAAAAAATTTGATGAAAATTGTTTTTGAACTAAAGTTTTCTATTGTTTAACTATAAACTTAAAAATGAAATATTTCATAAAAATATAAAAAATTACACTTATCCCTATTATTATGTTTTTTATTCAAAAAGTATTTTTTTTACATATTAACTCATTAAATGTGTGAATATTCTGATTTTAAATGGGTTTTCCATTAATATTCGGTAAGAATTCCATTAAAAAATAGGGTTTTTTTGTAATGTAGGGATAGTTATTATATTATAAATGTAAAACATAATTTATGAATATAAAAAATATTTTATTCCTCATATATCTTTAATATTTAGTTATAAAGAATAAATAATTATAATTAACCATGTTTATTTAGACAGGACTCGTTTAGAAGAAAATAATTAATAATATTTTTTATATCCAATTGGTTCTTATTATTGTATATCCTTTGTAGGTCACAAAAGAATTAATTTTATATTTATATATACTATATGTTTTCATATTTGTTTATATAATATTCTTAACCTATAACATATCGTCTAGGTCATGTTATAATATATTAATTAATAATAATTTAAAATTACTTCGTTATTTGGTGGATCTCGGCTTTGTGTGTAACACATTATAAGTCAGTGTTGCATGAATTGGAATATATAGAATGTATTTTAAATATTAAATATATTATAAAGTATCTAAATATTATATTACATTACAATCTTGGTGTCATGTGTCATACACACTATCGAATAAAAGATTCTTACTTTAGATTTTCAGGGAGTCGCATTTCCACCAGTCCTGTTTGGTTATGATAATGGATAATACATATATATAAGATATTTATTAAATTTTTCAAAATATCATGTTAGTATATCTTAAAAATATATTCACCTTAAATTCTGTTAGAGATATTATAATGTCAATCATGTGTACATCTGACTAATGACTCATCAAGCTTCATTCACTAACACATCACATGGAATGCGATAGAGATAATGTTTATGATTTTATGTTATATAAATTAAATAATAACTGCATTAATTATATATTTATCATTATATAAATATAATATATATCATTTTCTTTCATTCTTTTTAAATCATATAATAATGGTCTCATCGTTCGGGTATGTGTGGACTACCGCCTTCACGAAGAAATGTCACTACATTTGCACTAAAAACCACATGGATTATATATATATTTGTATATAATAAGGTAATTATGATATTATTATCATTATATAAACACTAAAAATTACTTACCACCTTTCTTTAGTGATCTATGAAAAATGGAAACATTACTTTTGCGTATGCAAAACCGACCATCTCTATGATCATAACGCACATCAGTTTTCATAATAATATTTCATTTTTTATTTATAAATAAAGTATAAATAATATAATTATGAAATGGTTATTATTTTTGGGATGATATAACTATAAAATAATCTTACGAAATGGATCATTCAGGGTGAATCATTATTGAAAAAATAGGGTAATTAGCCACTAAAGAAACTAAAATAATGAAATATTATTAAATAATATGTAATTACATGTTATAAAAGGATAAAATATGATAGTATAAATATTAATACATAAATTTCCTAAAAACAATTTAATCCCACTATATTCTAGGTTCAATTACATTCAACTCAAAGGAAGCATATAGTTAGAGATGTCATCTCAATTTCAATTTATTGAGGAATATTGTAATTTTATGAACCTATTTTCTTTTATATGGGGTATATACTGCCCAATTTACTTAAATTATAATTTATAATGTTTTATCTTTTTTATTTAATTTTACAAGTTTAATTATTTCATGTAATGGAGATTTGACTTAATGGTTCCAAAGTGGCAAAGAATTTCATAACTCAATTGATTTTCATTGGGTTAAATTACATTTGAGTTGTTTTTATTTTATAACCCTATGTGAATAATAAATTGTTATTATCATATATTGAAATTACACTTGATTTATAATGATTTATAGTTTATAAACGTAATTTATTAGTTGACTAATTATCATCTCAATGTTATGATCATTATAATGGTTTATTTCATAATCTCAATGAGATTGTTAATTCTTATATTCAAGTTAAAAAAATTAAATTACCATTTACTAATTAATAAAATTTATTTTATTCATGTATGGTTTTTAGTGATATTTTTATGTAATAGTTCCATTTTTCCATTCTTTATTAATTAAAAATAATATTAAAATGATTTTATAAAATATATATTTATTTCTCTCTTCGGTCTTGACAACGTTTTCTTCAAAACTCATGTTTTATAAATTTTACATTAAAAATGTTATTTAGCTTTTAAAAATAATTAGATAATTATGTTTTTACAAATATTTTACATTTTAAAAAATTGATTTAAAGGAATATTCGTGTTTTTTCTGAATGAATAACTTTTCCATCCACTTTACAGTACAAAAGGAATGTATTTTTTAAATTGTACATAATCTATGAAATTTCCTTCTATCATGAACACATTTATTTGAATCATACATTTCATGATTTGAATTTTCTTTCTAAATAATTTTTCCCCTAATAGTATGGATTTTTATGTTTTTAACTACTATATTCAATGTAAAGTATTTTCAAATATTTTTATGTATTAAAAAGTTATTTTGAAAATAAAATGATATTTTACTCAATAATGTTTTTAAAATTTATTTTTGGTTTTTATATTCATCCAAATCAATTTATTTCAAAACACTCCATTGGAGATATTATTTATTGATAAAATCCATATTATTAATTTCGATGGATTATTATTATTTTGACCGAAGATATAATTGATAATAAATTCTTCTATTTATTTTTGTAGTCATTATCTTCTCCTTGAATTATTCACTTTCCCTTGAGCCATGAACATTAAATTTCTCCAAAATATCCATATCTTTTATCATGAATATATTTAATTATTAAAGAATAAATTATATCTATATATTGGGTTTTACGTTGAATGTTATTGGTTTCACTTGGGAAATATTAGTAAATTTTTATTCCTTATTCAATACATAATTTCCAGGATAAGGCACATTGTTTATGAATTAATTAGATTATTCAACAAAAGAGGATTTCATTGGACATTCGTGACATGGTTTGAGGACCATTTATAGTAATACAATCAATGAATCTGTATTCTCATGGAATGAATCAGTTGTATAACTTTAGTTAAAAGGGTTATCAAATAGTATGTTCTAAACTATCTTATGAAATGTCATGATTGTAAAGGTATCATGTGCCTGGGAAACATGATGTTAGATATTTAAGTTCTTCTGTTCATATTTTAGTTATTATTATGCATGATAATGTCTCTATGATATTACCTTTTTATGGTTTTCATTCTCAATTATTGATTAATAAATTGTGATTTCTGTTATTTACCCTTTAATAATTTACATTCATTATTGATGATTTTTATTTTATTCACGATTTATTACATTTTACATAACCATTACTTAGAATTTTATATCACCCTTATTTTGTTTCAATTCCCTAGGATTCAATGATGTTTACTATAGAAGATATTTAGGGATTTAATATATGGGATAACTTTATTATCTAAAAAACACTACTGGAAATGACATTTTTACCCACAGTTCTTTACCAATGGTTTGGTTAAACCGTTGGTAAAGATGGTTCAGGGTACCCTTTCCCAAAGGTTTTATGAAACCATTGGGAAAGGGTGGCCTCAATAACCCTTTTCCAACGGTTTTTAAATACCATTATTAAAGGTTTTTCCCAAAACCAGTCCGGCCGCTACTATTCCCCATTCTTCACAGAACCATAACTTCAATTGGCGCTCTGCTCCTCTCGCGAATCCCCCATCTGAACAGGTGAAAATCCATTTCAATCATCTCAAATCAGGTATTTTATTCATTATACACGTATTCTACCTTGTTTTTATTGTTATTGATCCAATATTTTAGTTTTAAGTTTGGATTTTGATGTGATTTCACCGTGAAAAAATAGGGAAATGAACCAATATTTTGTTAATTAATTAGTTTCCCATGGAATATCATTTGTGTTATAATGTCAATGATAAAACCATAATGCGGCGTTCATTATTTTAACTTTCATTTAAGGTAAGATTAAATTCTTCTATAGGTAGATTTATCAACCTAATAACATAAAATTATTTCTAATTCTACATGAATATTTTCAACATATAGGTTTCATTATGATACTATTCATACCATGTGGGAGTTCTTTTTTATAAAATGACACAAATGATTTATGGGTCCTCATTATATAAATTGAAACTACATAAGGGTTATAGCTTCAGGGAATTCATTGATTTTGTGAGTTATACATTCCTAGGGAATGGATGAGAACATAGAAGGTTACATGATCCTTATTATTAATCATTGATCGATGAATCAAGAAGTCATTAGCAAGATTAATAGTCATAAGAGTTAATCAAACTCTAGAGAAAATTACTTGTATGGGATATTATATAATTTGATTCATAGGGATGATGATCCAACAGAATGTAGTAATTGGTGTGAAACTATGATAGTGAAATATTGATCTAGAACACATTTGTTCATGTGGAACCTATCATGTTGTTAAACTATTGAAATGAATTATATTTGTTTGGTAGAATTTTTTTATATGTGAGATTTAAAATGACATTCATGGGTTATTTATAATTTATAACGGCCTAAATGTATAGATAATACATAGTTTTTCTTGTATAGGGGGGATTACATTACAAAAGGACCATGTCATTTAACACAAATAATTATTTTATTTTTTAGATAATATTATTATTTCCAATGAAGTGTGTGACTGTGACTTGAGAGATCATCACACATACATCTAGTGTAAATCTATTTTAACATAATTTCATGTTGTTTCATTCTCCTCTATATTCATTTTGGTGCCTGGTTAATGTATTTTTTGGCCACATATGCAACCCATCTTCAATAGTGGGTTGAATGTGCACCTTGGGATGAGTTATCCTCCCTAGTAAATTAAGAAAAAGCCACTTATAATATAGGGAATGTTCTATAAAATGTGTACTAGTGAATCCTTTCATTTGAGGGATAATAAGCAAAAAAAATCAATAGAATATGGTTAAAACATTTTATTATAGCTCGTGATGATATCAGTTAGGAATCCAATCCATTCAGACAATGATGATGATAAGACCTGTTTATAGGTTGTCATTGATTCCCAAAAATATTCTAAGGATTTGAGTGTGTGATAGACCCATAGGTAATAATACTTCTGAGGCATTTCATTACTATAAATTAATTATAATGTTTTAATATCAAGATACTTAAAAAAATTAAAAAGATTTCAATAATTAGGATTGAATTCCCTGATTTATCTAGAATTATCATAGGGTTCTGTGGTAGTAGGAAATTATGTTTGGTTAATGCTGACATTCCAGTAGGAGAATCTATGCTATTTCAAAATTACTCATATATTAAAGGTTTGAAAATTCCCCCTGGACAGCCCATACCCCCTGGACACCCCCCCCCCCACGCTTGTTGACAGCCCGCCCACCCCACCCCCGGTCACCCGCCCACCACCCCCTGGACACCCCATCCACCCAGACACCCCCACCCCTTGGAAAGCCCCCCCCCCCCATCCCCTTGAAACCCCTAAACCCACTTGACATCGCCGTCACCCCAGTGGACAGCCCGACCACCCACTGTGGACAGCCCGACCACCCCCTGGACAGCCCGCCCACCCCCTGGACACCCCAGACCAGCTAGATAGTCCCGCCACCCCCGTGGGTAGCCCTCCCACCCCCTGGACACCCCTTACCCACCAAACAGCCCCACCCACCCCCTGGACACCCCATTCAGCTCCTTGGACAGCCCGCCCTCCCACTGGACTCCCCCTACCCCCTTGGACAACCTATCCATCCCCCGTGGACAGCTCGCCCACCTGGACACCCCGACCCCCCTAGACAGCCCCCACCCCCTGGACACCTCCGACCCCCCAGACGGCCACACCACCCCCCTAGACACCCCGCACCCCCATGGACACCCCCCACCCCCCTTGGACAGTCCCGCCACTCCCCTGATCCTTATCCTACTCCTCATCCTGATTTTCTTGAAGAAGTTAAAGTATAAAACTCATGTACTCCCAACAAGATCCTTAAGGATTATGTATTCTTTGATCGACTTCCATTATCTTACTAGGCAATCCTTGAATACAGGCTTTAGAAATTCTGTATCTTATTTTCTTATATACACTATATTTTGTTGTATTTCTTAATATGATTCTCATATAGATTAATTTTTCAGGTATGCTTTTATATAAAGTAAACAATTGTCATTTACCTAAATATTTTTTTGATTAAACTTCAATATTATTGAATTTTTTTGAAATGAGTTATTGCAATTTTTTTACAGAATGGATAGAATATGGATGTACGAAACTGATCGGATTTCAACCAATTTTCAAAATAATTTGAACATCTTTCTAGATTTTGAAATTGATAAGGCTTCAGATAGTGGTCGCATACACTGCCCATGTTTTAATTATGTTGGAAGACCTTGGTTGAGTCGTGAAGCAGCTATCTATCATATAACCAAATATGGTTTCCAAAAAAACTATTATTTGTGGTATCATAATGGAGAGAAAATGGAATCCCAAAATCTTTATGATTCAAATGATAGGACTGAATTGGAGAGTTTGATATATGATCGGTTTCCATTTATTCGCCATCATGAGAAGGAAAGGATGTCCAGCCAAAAAGAATTTGATACAAGCACACATGATGTGTCCAATGAAAATGATGATGTTGATAGGGTGAAAAAATTGAATGATACTGCGATGAATCCAGTTATATCGACAATGTGGTAAAATGAAAAAGTTGGAATTTTTAATTCAATTGATTCATGGGAAAACTATGTAAGGGAATTCAAATACTGCAATTGATTACATTCTTACCTTCTTGAAGGACTTACTTCCAAATGATGCAGATATTCCCTCAAACCACTATATGGAATGGAAGTTAGTTGATGAACTTGGATTCTCAAAAAAAACAATTCATGCTTTTCCAAATGATTGCAGCTTATTTTGGGAGGAAACTGTTGAAAGAAATGATTGTATCAAATGTGGAACCTCCTGATGGAAGCCAAAAGATGATGGAACACCATCTCGTGTGCCACAAAAAGTAATGTGGCACTTTCCATTGATCCCCAGATTACAGAACCTTTTCATGTCTAATGAAATATCTGTAAAAATGTGATGGAATGACACTGAGAAGAAAAAAGAATAATGAAGAGTTGGTTCACCCTACAGTTGGATTTTCATGGAAGAGTTTTGATACTCGATATCCTGAATTTTCATCTGACGTGCGTAATGTGAGACTGGGTCTTTCATGTGATGGTTTTAATCTATTTGGATAGATTCTTGCTTCAAACAGCACATGGCCATTTTTTATACACATTTATAACCTTCCCCCTTGGTTGTGTATGATAAAGCCTTACACTTTCTTGAGTATACTGATATCTGGCCCTTCTGATCCTAGAAATGATATAGATGTTTACATGCATCCTTTAATAAAAAAGTTGAAACTTATTATGGATGTGAGTGTGCCCACATACGATGCTTGTACGAAAGACATATTTCAGATGCGTGTTGTGCTTATGTGGATGATCAATGATTTTCCTGCTTATGCAATGATGTCTAGATGGAGCACAAAAGGAAAATTGTCATGTCCTGTTTGTATGAACAATACTCGATCGAGAAGACTGAAATATCATGGTAGTTTTTGTTTTATGGGACATCGACAATTTTTGCCCACGAACCATAAATATAGAAACAATCGTCGAAGATTTGACAATACCATGGTGAATGATGATCCACCTCAACATATCTCTGGAACTCATGTGCTTAATGAATTGAAAGATTTCAGTTATTCATTTGGAAATGGTGTAATGAAATATAGAAAGAAGAAAAATGTTTCCAATGATACTTGTTACAATTGGATAAAGAAGAGTATATTCTTTGAGTTGTCGTATTGGTCAACCAACTAGTTAAGTCATTGCTTAGACGTAATGCACATTGGAAAGAATATATGTGAAATTTTGCTTTCTATTCTTCTAAATGTCAAGGGGAAGACAAAATATGATTTACGTTCTCTGTGTGACTTGGCTGATTGGGGGATCAAACCAGAATTGCATCCTATCTATATCAGTGAAAATAAATGGAAAGTTCCATGTACTTCATATGTGATGACACCTGCTGAAAAAAAAAAATCAATTTCTAGAAGTGGTAGAGACTATTAATGTTCCTAATGGATATTCAAGCAACATATCAAAACGGTTCAACAAAAAAAAGTTGAAGTTGAAATCTTTGAAGACTCGTGATTATCACGTCCTTTTTCATGATTTGATTCCAATAACAATCTGTCATCTCTTTTTCAATAATAATAGAGTCTCAGTTATTCGGTAGTGCTATTTGTTTAGAGATCTTTGTGCTAAGAGGTTGTCCAAATCCTTCTTGTAAAAACTATTGGCAGAGACACCCTTAATTTTGTGTGAATTAGAGAGAATATTCCCTCCATAATTTTTTACATGCATGTTGCATCTGACTGTCCATATTTCGACAGAAATACTTCTTGGAGGACCCGTTGCTTTCCGTTGGATGTATCCAACTGAAAGAAACATGTGCACATTGAAATCATATGTACGGAACATGAATTATCCCTAAGGTTCTATTATGAACGGTTACTTGGATCAAGAATGTATGGATTTCTACGCAATGTATTTGTCTAATCTTACTACGAGAATATACAGACCAATGAGAATTGAAGAAGAACAATATGCGAAAATTGAACCATGTTTTCCATAACTTCCTCAGAGAGGAGGAATTTCGGGATCATATACATTGACGACATTAAGCCTTGAAAAGCGAGAGATAGCACATCGCACAGTGTTATTCAATTGTGATTTGTTCGATGAGTATATCAAGTAAGTAAATTGTACATGTATCTCTTATCTTATCTTTTGTAATTTTAAATATTTGTTAAACTATTATTATTTTTATCTACAGAGAACATAATGAATTGATATATAGAAAGAATTATTCTTTATATTTGAGAAGGAAAGGCACTTTTCATAGAGAAGGGTTTTCTGATTGGTTGAAATTGAAGGTAAAAATACTTCTGTAATAACTAAATAAAAATAATATTTAATTAACTTTACTATTTGTTTATATTTCAGGTATCGATTTTTCCTGCAGACTATGTTTCTGAGGAAATAATAGCTTTGGCTCTAGGTACTAATACCATGGTGCGTGCTTGTAAATCACTTATGATCAATGGATACAAATTTATTATCACTGAACCTGCAAAAAACATGAGAACACTACATAATGGTGTTATTCTAACTGCCAAAACAGAATGTTATGCCAGTTCATCGGATAATAGTCCTCATTCTGAAAATGTTTCTTATTATGGAGTCATGGAGAAAATAATAATTTGGATTATTACTTGCATGGTCGAGTCACGATGATGAAATGTCAATTGTTTGATTCAATGACGAGGCAAGGAACCTTTATAGATGATTGTGGATTTCAAGTTATTGGCATGACTCGCACTCTTCCCACCAATGAACCATATGTATTGGCATAAATGGTGAAACAAGTTTTTTATGTCAAAGATCATCATCATCCTAAATTTGGTGTAATTATTGAAATAAATCCCAGACATGTTTTTGATGATGGTGATGATGAAGTTGACACTATCCCTACTGCAATTGGAAGCAATCCATTTATTACTTATGATAACGCCAATACCTCAATTGTCAGAGTTGATTGTGAACCTGAAGTTGTGTTGGGAAATATATAGAATTATACAGTTGTGTTCTCACCTACATGTTTCACTTACATCATTCAGAGTTTGTATCCTTGTACTTACCTTCAATCCACCATAAATGTTCTTTTACATTATGTATTTTTTACCATAATGGTTTTTCTATATTTTTCTGGGTTACACATTAGTTATCTGTTTCTAATTACTTTCATATTTGTTTTCATTGCAGCAAATGACACCCATTGAAGAGAGGAGACAGAAAAAGATGACAAATAATAATCATCTCATGGTACATATGGGTGTTCTTTCACTCAACCCTATTGTGAGTATTTTATTTCAAATATAAATATTTCAATTAACTTATAATATCATGTGTTTACTTTTTTGTTAAATTTTCTTAGGATCGACCCCCTAGATGAGAGATATCTGACGAGGAGCCGGATATTGCTCCTAGTAGAGAGGCTGGTGGTAGGAGGGGGGTGGTGTCAGAGATGGATGATCATCTATTGGTCCTGTTACTGAGGCCAGTGGTACGATGACTCGTGGGGTGAGAGTTAGATGATCCAGTTCCACAGACGTATCTTCTACGCCCCATTTTTATCCTGTCATGTCTTCAGGGACACATGGGATATTTAGACCTCCAATGTTTACACTACCAGTTGGCCAGACGTCTATGCCATAATCTTTTGCTTCTGGTTCATTATCTCTGAGCTATTATATTCCACCTTCTTCGACTCCTGCTGCAACACAGTATGTGGCTAGGGAGGGTACACTAAGGGTCACTCCACCTGTACAGGATATTCCTTCAGCTTCTGCACATACAGTGATGCCCATTGATCCGACTACTATAGGTATATTTATATAATATCAAATTTTTATACCATAATTTATTTTATTTTAACATGTTCTGATATTATTTTTCTTTAATAACAGATTCATCTATAGATAGGAGTCAGGGGAGGGGGCGTACTCGCTTGAGTGCGGTATGGATCCTCTAGACACAGTTGATTGTTGAATACAATGTTTATGGACAAATGATTGAGAAATCTGGGTAGGAATGTCAGGGTTTTTGGAGATTCTAGTAAAATACTCCGATATCATTCCAGTCGGCCCTCTCTCTTGGAGACATCTGCCACACGAAATCAAATATAATGCATGGACACAAATATGGGTAAAAAATATATCGGATTTAATGTAGTACTTTTTTGTATTTATATGAACTAATCTGTTGGGTTTCAGCTTCGCTTTACCTTCCTTGATTGCGAAGGTGAACGACCAGTGTGTTTAAAAGAGTTAGGAGACCTTTGGAGAGCTTATAAGCATGACCTGTATGTTGGCTGGTGTGAGAGAGTTGGCACAGAGTTAGAGACATTACCTATCGTGGATGACTACACGATAGAGTAATAACTCCAAATGATTACCCATTAGGCGACTGCCAAATTTAAGGTATTAATCTTATTTGAGGTATTTAAATGAGAGTTTTCATATTTTTCATTAATATAATCTTATTTATTATTAAAAATTATTTAGGAGTCTTTTGAAAAAACAAAAAAAAACATTGATTCAAAGTAATACCTCCAATCTTTGGGGTGCACAACTATGTCAGATCATGAGAGGAAGCTGGTACGATATAGTTGTTTATAATTTTTTTAGAACATTCCTTTTTTATTGTTTCCTACTAAAATTATATGATTTATTGAATATTGAATATATGATTATACTTTCACTTATTATTCTTTCAATGTCCTTACAGAAGCACAAGTTGAATATTGAAGGATGTATCCCTCGAGCAAAATTTTTTTTCTCAAGTAGAAGAAAAAAAGATGGAACTATGGTAAATGATTCAACCCAAGAAAAGATTGTTAGTTTTTATTTGTTTATTTCAAAGTTTATATCTATTTTTAAAGATATTAATCTATTAATATTTTTAACAGGTTTCTTTAGAGGCTCTTGATACCCAGGATCCTTACAATTTTGGGCTACACGATCATTTATATCAGGTTTTGGGAGAGGAGCACTCTGGTCGAGTACGATGCCGACTTGGTAAGAATATAGTCCCAACGATGTATTGGCCCACTCCAGGTATCCATTCTAGTAACACCGAGTTGGATCCGGTCAAGGAGCATGTAAGACAGTCTGATAAAAGGATCATAGAGTTGGAAGTACAAGTTCAAATGAGGGACAAAGAATTTATGAAACTGAAGAAATCTTTATCATCATCACTTCCGCTAGAGGCTAGCGTAGCTTGTAAGACATTTATGTCATCGATGGGTGCATTATCCAATGCACCAAGCGGAAGCTCTAGTTGCGGTCAAGATGATGACGTTACTGGTGATGACTATGATGCTGAAGAGGATGAGGGCGAGGATGAGGATGAGGACGAGGACGAGGATGGGGCCGAGGGCGAGGATGGGGCCGAGGGTGAGGATGGGGCTGAGGGTGAAGATTGGGCTGAGGACGGGAAGGGGATGATGATGAGCATGGGGATGACGACGAGGATGACGACAAGGACAGAGATGGCGGCGAGGATGAGGTCGATGATGACAGTGGTGATGGTGATGGTGATCAGGGGCAGATTGATCCATTACATTTTTGAATTCTATATAACTATATATTATTTAACCAGGTTTTCCACTCTAGGGTTTTCCTCTGCTTCATAGGGATGTTGTTATAAGATCTATTTTTTGAACTTGATTCTTATTGTATGATTAGTCTACTACCTAGACCTTTAGTATTCCTTGGTACTGTGATACCCATTTTCTATTTTGTATTACATAGCATTCTTAGTTATCCATGTATTTCATGTTTATCTCATTTTCCCATAGAACTGCATTTTATGTCATTTATGCCTAATAGTTTTATGCCTGATAGTAACATGCATGGAATAATCACATGCAAATAAATGTGATTTTGCAAGTAGTAATATTACATTATTGATTATGTTCTTATTTTTGTGATTTTTAAGTGAATCATGATGTTTTTGAATTTCCATTCTGTTCAGGGGATGATTTTTGTTTTAGTAATGGTGGATCTTCTGGGGGAAGAGGATGGGCAGGTGGAGGGGAGGGGGCTGCAGGGTGAAAAGGGTAGGCATGATGGGAGGGGCAGGGGGCTGCTGGAGGAAATGTGTGGACAGGGGGGGAGGGGAGGGGAGGGAAGGGGAGGGAGGGAGGGGAGGGGAGGAGGCTTCTGGGTGAAAAAGGGTGGGTCGGAGGGGAGGGGCAGGGGGCTGCTGGAGGAAAAGGGTGGGCAGGCGGGAGGGGAGGGGACGGGAGGGGATGGGAGGGGAGGGGACGGGAGGGGACGGGAGGGGAGGGGACGAGAGGGGAAGGGAGGGGGCTCCTGGGTGAAAAGGGTGGGCAGGAGGGGGAAGGGGAGGTGGGGAGGGGAGGGGGCTCTTGGGTGAAAAGGGTTGGCCCAAGGGGAGGGGCAGGGGGGAGGGGAGGGGCATGGGCTGGGCAGGTCGGAGGGGAGGGTAGGGATGGAAGGGGAGGGGAGGGGAGGGGAGGGGCTGCTGGGTGAAAAGGGTGGGTAGGAGGGGAGGGGCATGCTGGAGGGGAGGGGCAGGTGCTCGGCAAGTTGGATGGGAGGGTAGGGAAGGGGAGGGGAGGGTGTATTCGTTGCAGATGCATTTGGTTCTCAAAGTTTCTTTTTTTTGTTTAAAATGGATGCGATTTTTAAGTAAAATAAATGACATACAGAAAACAGACCAAACACATTCAGATTGTGTTGATACTTTAGGAAAACTATCCATGGGTCATTTTTGACGTGTAAGTGTCAACCCCGCCTCAATATGAGGCGCGGTGTGGCCGACCCCACTCAAAGTAACTCACTTTTATTTGAAATGAACAACAGTTTAAGTAAAAACAACAACTGACATACGAAAAAGGGACCAAAAACATTCGGATTCTATTGATACTTTAGGAAAAGTATCCATGGTTCATTTCTGACGTGTATGAGTCAACCCCGCCTCAATTAGAGGCATGGTGTGGCAGGTACCACTCAAACTGTCTTACTTTTATTTGAAATGGACATGATTTTAAGTGAAAACAACTACCGGCATATGAAACACCAACCAAACACATTCGTATTCTATTGAAACTTTAGGAAAACGATCCATGGGTCATATGTGACATGTAAGAGTCAACCCGCCTCCATCCAAGGTGCGGTGTGGATGGAACCGCTCAAAGTTTCTTTCTTTTGTTTAAAATGGATGCGCTTTTAAGTAAAATAAATGACATACAGAAAATAGACCAAACGCATTTGGATTGTGTATATACTTTAGGAAACCGATCCATGGGTCATTTTTGATGTGTACGAGTAAACCTTGCCTCAATCTGAGGTGCGGTGTGGCCCGCACCACTCAAAGTGTATCACTTTTCTTTGAAATGGACAGGATTTTAAGTGAAAACAACTACTGCATACGGAAAACCAACCAAACGCATTTGGATTCTGTTGATACTTTAGGAAGATGATCCATGTTTCATTTTTGATGTGTACGAGTCAACCCTACATCAATCTGAGGAGCGGTGTGGCCGGCACCACTCAAAGTGTCTCACTTTTCTTTGAAATCGACAACAGTTTAAGTCAAAACAACAACTGACATACGGAAAACAGACCAAAAACATTCAGATTCTGTTGAAACATTAGGAAAACGATCCATGGGTCATTTTTGATGTGTACGAGTCAACCCTGCCTCAATCCGAGGAGCGGTGTGGCCGACACCACTCAAAGTGTCTCACTTTTCTTTGAAAAGGGCAACAGTTGAAGTCAAAACAACAACTAAACTACGGAAAATGGACCAAACACATTAGGATTATGTTGATACTTTAATAAACGTATACATGGGTCATTTTGGACATGTACAAGTCAACCCCGCCTCACTCCGAGGAGCGGTGTGGCCGACACCACTCAAAGTGTCTCACTTTTCTTTGAAATTGACAACAGTTTAAGTCAACACAACAACTGTCATACGGAAAATGGAACAAACGCATTTGGATTCTGTTGATACTTTAGGAAAAGTATCCATGGGTCATTTCTGACGTTTACGAGTCAACCCTGCATCAATCTGAGACACGGTGTGGCCGGGTACCACTCAAACTGTATCACATTTATTTGAAATGGACAGGATTTTAAGTGAAAAAAACTCCCAGAATACGAAAAACTGAACAAACGCATTCGGATTCTATTGAAACATTAGGAAAACGATACATGGTACATATGAGATGTGTAAGAGTCAACCCCACCTCAATCCGAGGTGAGTTGTGGAAGGAACCACTCAAAGTGTTGTTCTTTTGTTTAAAATGGGTGTGCTTTTAAGTAAAATAAACGACATATGGAAAACAGAACAAACGCATTCGGATTCTGTTGATACTTTATAAAAACTATCCATGGGTCATTTTTGACGTGTACGAGTCAACCCCACCTCAATAAGATGTGCGGAGTGGCCGGAACCACTGAAAGTGTCTCACTTTTCTTTGAAATGGAAAACAGTTTAAGTAAAAACAACAACTGACATACGGAAAATGGACCAAACACATTTGGATTCTATTGATACTTTAGGAAAAGTATCCATGGGTCATTTATAACATGTACGATTCAACGACGCCTCAATAAAAGGCACTGTGTGGCCGGTACCACTCAAACTATCTCAGTTTTATTTGAAATGGAGGGGATTTTAAGTGAAAACAACTACTGGCATACGAAAAAGTGACCAAACACATTCGGATTCTATTGAAACTTTTGGAAAACCATCCATGGGTCATATGTGACGTGTATGAGTCAACCTCACCACAATCCGAGGTGCGGTGTGGACAGAACCAATCAAATTATCTGTTTTGTTTGAAAATGACATCATTTTAAGTGAATACAACTGAAATTTACACACATCAATGATAGTCGCAAACTATTTTTCATGAGTTGGGTAGTTTCAGTCATGGGGTCATTAGTGAAGAGACTCCTTAGAAAATACCTTTTCACTATATATTATAACCAATAAATGTTCGATGCAAAATTCATCACAATTCATTACATACCGAAATCTATGATCAGGGAAAAAGGGATATGAGCCAATTTCAAACTCTTATTCAACTCTAATAAGTATTTCTCATACTATTCTGCCAATTATAATTTGATAGGGAGGTGGGGGGGCTGTGATGGTTGGGGGGTTGTGCAGGGGTGAGGTGAATTACTATAGGATGATTGTTGTCATATGAAGATTGAAATAGGGAATTTTAGTATATGACATGGTTGGAATAATTTGATGGTTTTTTTGTGGTTTTTTGTGCTATTTTATGTGTTTGTTATAGTTTTTTAAGTTTGTATGTGTTTTTTGTGATATTTTTATGCATGTGTAGGTGTATAGTGGAGGGCTACTGGAGGGGTTGTTGTGCAGTAGTTCTGTGAAAACTCAATGCCAACGATTCTAAACCGTTGGTATAAGAGTGCTGGAATTCTAGATAAACATCTATACCAATGGTTAGAACCGTTGGTATATGTGTTCTGAAAAAAAAAATACCAACAGTTCAGAATAGCTGGTATATGTGTTCTGTAATACTGGAAAAAACACAATACCAAAAGTTATGAACCGTTGGTATTGGTGTTCTGAAAATCACAATACCAATGGTTTAGAACCGTTGGTATATCTTTTCTCAAAAATGCATTACCAACGGTTATAAACTGTTGGTATACATTGAGAGAAATTTAATAAAACAATATACCAAAAGTTTAGATAAAACAGTTGGTATAAGGCTTTCCTCATAGCTTACTAACCAATGGTTTGGAAAATCATTGGTATAGACTATACCAACGGTTTTCCCGCCTATACCAATGGTTTAAAACCGTTGGTATACCCTACTTTTCCAGTAGTGAAATTAGGTTCAAATTTTCGTTTTCGTTTTTAATATAGGTATTATGTATAAATCTATTTTAATAACACTTCTAAACTACATGGTCCTCTTGTATTTGACTCATTGAATCTTATTCCAGCATAATATAGAAAACAAAATCTCTATATTAATAGGTTTAGATTCATTACAGTTGGTATTAGATTAATTTTAGGAGAATCATTAGGAACTCAATTTTAGAAAACATAGATTTGGGATATAAATATCAGATACACATTGAGGATAAGTACAAAATAACATCCTAAATTTGTGGTTTTTCAGTGATTTTGTGGGTTTTATTTGAAATACAACCCTTTCTAGATACTACATGTTGACATTGTTTCGGTACACATGAATGTATGGGTAATTACACAAAAAATGGCATGTTCAGATAGACATGATGGTCACTTGGTACATGGAAACAGGCTTTACCACGCACATAGTTTGGCACTCTGAGTGGATATTGTAAGGATCATTCACATTTTCATTACAAATCATTATAAACTATTTGAATATCTAATGAAAATTAATGATACAGTTTAAAACCCCAGACTAATAAAGGACTCATGTTGAAATAAAATTTTTGATGTATTTTTGTATTTGGATTAAAAAATTAAATTATTAATGTATGTTTACCCTTGGTAAATTTTAATAAGAATCATTAAATATGTAAGAATTGTGTTAAAATTTAAAAGCATACATGTCTTTTTTGACATAACATTTATTGATTTAGCCATTTATTTTGAGTTCAATATTTTTCATAAGGTCAAAGACATAATGATACCTTTTAAAAAAATGGTATTAATATAACATGATTTAGGATATATTGGCAGAAATTAGTGGCAATACAACCCATTGGATTAATATTTGTTTTAGTAAAAAATTTATTTGAGGAATAATAAATTTTCCTTTTATTTAATAATGTTTAAAACTATTTATATCCTTTATTGTAAATTTGACCATTATGTACAATGTAATAACAATAATATAAGATTATTAAAGTTTTATTAAAAACTACTTTGAAAAACACAATAAGGAGGTTATTTAATGATTAATTTAATTTCTGGGATTTCAATCACTTTTTTGAGAATTTTAAATTAATTATAATTATATTTATTATAATAAGGGAAACGCCCATATAGAGTGAAAACCAGTAGCATTCAACAAGGATGTGGGGCTTTAGTACATTACTATAAGATGATAAGAGTTTCATACCTACCACATTCCAACATGATGTCCTAGTTAATCTGTTATTATTTTTATTTAAACTATTTGAAAAATAATTCATAATGGTGAACAAATACTCTTAATTTTTATGTTAAGAGATTAATTAAATATATTGGATAACTTATTCTAACCATATTGCTTTTGAAATATATTTACATGTAGAAGGAAAGTCTTTTCAATCAATTATTGATCTTATAATCCATTAAATATTAATTTTAGTCCTTCAGATATAAGAAAATCTTGTTTGGAAATTTATTTCTTATAGTATGGGGTAAAATGAATATTTATTGAAGCACAACTAATGGATGAAATTAAAGTTATAAAACAGAAAAGAACTATGTAATTATATTTCATTATATCATATAATTTTAATAGAATTCATCAATTTTAGAAAAAATGATATTGAAATAAAAAATTATAGTATTACATTCATATCTAGAAAATCATGTTATCTTTTAAATCATCATAGATATATTATTTTGAGGAACATAAATTCTTTTTAATTATTCACTTATTTATGATCAATGATCTTAATCACTCTATAAAATATTTTATGATTTTCCCCTATGCCCACACCCTCACATTCCTCTAATGCTCTATTATTTAGAAACCTAGTTATGTGTTTTACAATATTAACCATGTACTTCCCTTTTCTACATTATTAAGAGGACATTTTAATAACAGTATTACAATATAAGTTTTTCTACAATAGAATTTTCAAATTTCAAGAGCATGGCTTATGAGATCATGATTAAATTATGAGGATGAAATTTAATTATATTTCGGAGAATTTAACCCCTTAAATTATAAAATCAAGACATTGAATTTTATAACTTCTATGAAATGGAACACCAAGTGTAGATAGAAATAAAAGACCATAATACTATACTATATATTTAATTATAAATATATTTAATATCTTAAATGTATTAAATTACTTGAAACAATTAGTTTTTCTATAGTTACATGCAACAGAGAGTTTCATTAATAGCTCGCATTACACGCAAGAATGAGTTTTATTGATCATAAATATATTATTTTATAATAATGTTTAATATTATAATATTAAACAGTCCGTTACATTATGAAGTATTAATATCAAAAACTAAATTTTAAAAATTATTATTATAGATTTATGAGGAATAAAAAATCATTAATGGAAAAAATAACTTTTTTTGTGAAAAAGTATTTTATTTCTTTAAGAAGGTTTCATAGTGCTTTGCGCCCTTAATATAAAATTATTTTTTCTAATTATATAAAATTTATTTCAAATTAAAAAGATAATTTTTTAGGGATTGATAAAATAATTATCTTATGATTAAATTTAATGATTTATCTGAAATGATTAATTTTATGATGAATAGTATAAGATTCAAAAATTTAATAGAAAGTTTTGTATTAATTTAATTACATTATAAAGTAAAATTATATTTTTTAATTGTTCTTAATGTAAAATAATATCAATTTTATATCCATAAATATGATTCTTAATAGTGGCATTATTTTTTTATTTAATTTTGATATAAAATCATTGTATAGTTTTGAAAATTTTGACTTTAAATACTCAGTTAATTATCACATAAGCATGATAAATTTTTAAATTAAATTTATCTACTAATTTGAAATAACTTTTAATAAATGGATTAAATAATTTTAATAATAATTATTTATAATTACTAATAAGATCGAAATAATGGTTTTTATAAATTTATAGTGGCTCAAAAAAAATTATATTTTTAATGTAAAAATGGGTTTACCGGGGTTTAAACTAAAATGATATATGTATAAATGAATTATATACTAATATATGGAATATTTTATAGACATATTTCTACTATTACACATCTATGTTTCAATATTGGTCCATGTTGGAGCCTAGGGATGTATGAAAAATGTAATTTCCCTCAATTCATTTAAAAAATGTAAATATTTTCCTCTCCCACCTTATAAAATATCCCCACTCTTTTCTCTTCATATAACTCGAAAATCATAAAGTATCGGCCAATAATTTCTTTATAAACATTCGTATTAAAACTAGCATATGAAATGTCAATTATTTCTTTATAAACCATGAATGGTATAAAAATAACACATCCATAGTCAAACATATCTCAAAACCATCAATAAAATATGGACGTTTTGTATCATAATAAATCAACTCCAAATAAACTTAAAATCCATCAATGGTTGTTGACATAGATGAAATCAAACATCTTTTTAGAAAAATATCTCTTCCTATTTTGAAATCATTTATGAGTAACATAATTATAAAATAAAACATTTACATTAAAAAAATTTATAAGCTTTTAATGGAGGCATATAAGATTTTATAATGGTGGAAAATAGCTGCACCCGCAGTATAAATTAAAAAAAATATTCTTAACATAATTCTGTCGAAAAGGTTAAAAAGAACCTTGTTTTGAAAATGATGGAAATATTCCCTTATAATCCTCTTATAAAAAGTCAAACAAGGTTTTAAATGACTTTAACCCATATTCTTGTAAATAGTAAAAATGTTTTTAAATACATTTTTAAAAAATCATGGATTTGGATGATAAAGAAATCCCAGTAGATTATTACGTATAAACAACCTCGGATAATGAAGAGATTGCGAAATAAACCCTTACCTTGTAATTTTCATTGGTTGGGGGTAGGTTAACCTCTTGTATTATGGTGAAATAATTGTTATTAAATTATACAAGAACCATATACATTAATATGATATCATATATGATCTTTTAACATTACATTGTTAATAATATCTTAATATTATTGTCGTTTTGGGTGTTAACTTACTCATTTTCTTTTATATGTTTTGTTATGTAAGACATGTTTGTTATGGATAGTTTGTATATTATTCATATCTAGAATGATATTAAGTCCTTAAACATTATTATTAATCTTTATGTGAGAATTATACTTGAATGGATACGATGGAGAATGAATCTCATCGCGTTCATGGAGACGGTAGTCCGTACGTACACACGAGCAGCAATATCATTCATTTGATATTAAAATAATATTTAATTGGATGGTATATCATATATTAAGAATAATTATCATGTTATATTTATTATTAACATGAATTACACAACATTATTATACCCATCTAAATAATAATGTTTTGAATAACAATTACACCACGACTTGGAGACGGTAAGTCGTACGTACGCACATATAGTGACATGTCATTGAAAGGATGGATAGAATAATGAAATATGGTTGTAACATGTTTATAATAACATCAATGTATATATAATATACTGGATTTATTATTTTATAATGGTAATAACAAAGAAAGAAGAAGTGGAAGAAGAATGGAACTTGAAAAAGGGTGGTGAAATCATTACCTCGTCTTCGGGTTCTTCCATTTGATTGGATCAAAAGGGCTCCTTAGGATAGATTTATGACTAATGGAAGGCCTCTGGGATGAATTGGGGGAAGTTTAGAGAGTATTTTGGTAGGGTTTGGCTGACCCAAAAGGCCTTTATGGTGTGAATTAATGAGAAGGGGTAGTGCCCTTTATAAGAGGGGTGGGGGCACCTTTGTAAAATCTAGAAATATTATTTTATAATAAATTAATATTTGGATTATAATGGCTAAAAATTTGATTATTTAAAGGTTAAGGTAGGGATAGGACTAAAATCACTCAACCAATAGGATTTAGATAGGTTTGGGTTACTATATTAACCTTATCTTTAAGTATTATCTATTAGATAATTTGTTTCACTTTTACAATATCTCTTTGTATTTTTATATTATATGGTTAATAAACTTCCTATATACATCCAAGAGTCCACAAAGTGGTCAATTAATGATAATAATATCATTATATAAGTCTCTTGGCCAAACCGTAGATTTTTAAGAATTTAATATCAATAAATTATATAATATTTGTTTTAAAAACTCTTTTATGTCATTTTTGACACTATTTAATAATGAATTTTTTTAGAAATCATAACAGAATGATTACTTCGAAAAAAGTGCATTAAATCAATCCTACCATGTCATATTATCCTATAAAATTATTGGTATTTATAAAAAGTCTCAAATTACATTTATTTGGGTATTTATAATATCAATTATTCTAATGTTTCATTAATTAGGTAATTACTGCATCACCATTATGTCATAAATATATTAAATTATATAATGTCTAAAAATTATAAATAATATATATATATATGTAGGAAATCTTTGTATCTTTCTAATAAATATTTATAGTTGAAAATACAACATATATAACCCTATGTACAATTTGTTTTTCTAAAAGATATATGCTTAGGTCATTTTTATATTTATTTTAACTTAATTAAAATAAAGTGTCTCTATCACCTACAAGTGGATCCATGGGGTCCCAAAATCCTTCCAAAGATGCCCATGGTCGGAAATTCATCCACAAATAAGGTTAGGACAAGAATTAGGGTAATTTAGTATTATTATAATATTATTTTTAACCCTTATTTACCGGGTTTACCCTTTAACCATGGTAAATAAAATATTTACCGAAGTAATTATTTAAAATGTCTAAAAATAAAAGTTACGTATTTACACAATTTGGACATCCTGATTCCAAATTTGGAATCCATTTTTCCAAATTTAAAACACATAAGTGGTAGAAGTTAATTTAAAATTAATCACGCTATCAAAACAAAAAATGTGTTTTTAAGATATAATAAAAATCAAAAGATTGATACTTGTTTATGTCCGGTTTAATTGTGAAATTATGTCCAATAACCAACATTGTATTAAATGGTGAAAATATATTCTAAATATACTTTAAAACCAATCAAATTCTTAATTTATCACTATTAATTATTTTTATTAAAAAAAGTTGTTTTTAATTAAAATTTCGTAATTTTCACTATTCATCAAAATATTAAAGTTATCAGAAAAGTACCAAAATTTCACCTTAGGTTAATTTAGATACTCCAAATCCAAAAACTAAGTCCATTTTGAGAGATAGAATTTATAAAATTTTAAAAATTAGGTATAACTATTCATAATGGCTAGTTTAATTGGTTGTGGTGTGTGTTAGAACTCGATGTTGCGTACAACACATGCTATTGCATTATTCAAAGAGTAGCGTACCATAGAAGCTTGGGGTGTTACATTCTCCCCTCATTAAAATAATTTCGTCCTTGAAATTTCTTGAATACTACCTCATTAAAAGACTTGGGTGGTTCTTCATCATATGATCCTCAAGTTCCCACGTTTCATCTTCCATCTTATGGTTTCTCCATAGAAGTTTTACCAGACGTGTCATCTGACTTCTCATCACTTGTTCTCTCGTATCAAGAATCTTGATGGGCTCTTCGCAATAATACAGATCGGGTTCCAGTTCTAATTCCTCATAGGTGAGTACATGCATTGGGTCTGGCATGTATTTCCTCAGCAGTGATACGTGGAACACATCGTGAATTTTGGGGAGACTTGGAGGCATTGCCAATCGGTAAGCTACAACCCCAGTTCGTTCTAGAATTTTGAAAGGTCCGATGTACCTAGGACTCAATTTAACTTTCTTACCAAAATGTATGACTCCCTTCCATGGAGGTACCTTCAGGAAAACATGATCACCGACTTGAAATTCCAAATCCTTACTTCGATTATCGGCATAACTCTTTTGTTTAATTTGAGCTTCTTTGATGTTGTTTTGGATTACCTTCCCCTTTTCCATCGTTTCCTCCACCAGTTCTGGGCCTAAAAGTTTTCTATCACCAACCTCATACCAAAATGTTGGTGTACGACATCTCTTTCTGTATAATGCTTCATATGGTGCCATCTGAATACTCGAATGGAAGTTATTGTTATAAGAAAACTCTACCAGAGGTAAATATTGATCCCACATACCCTGAATGTCAAGTGAGCAGGATCTCAACATGTCTTCTAAGGATTGAATAGTTCGTTCTGATTTTCCATCTACTTGAGGGTGGTAGGAAGTTCTCAAATGAAGTTCAGTATCCAAGGCTTTTTGGAGACTTTTCCAGAATCTTGAAGTAAAATGGGGATCACGAAGAGAAACAATCGATAGGGGTACTCCGTGATGTATCACAACATCATCAATATATTTTATTGCTAGACATTATTGTGGTAGATCTTCTGTTATAGAATGAAAATGTACTGACTTGGTAATGTGATCAACAATAACCCATATTTCATCGTTCCTTCTAGGAGTCTTTGGTAGTCCCATGACAAAGTCCATCGTGATATTATCCCATTTCCACTCAGGTATAGAAAGAGGTTGCAATACTCCACCAGGATGCTTCCTTCTAGCTTCCACTTGTTGACAAACCATACATCTTGACACAAAATCAGCAATCTCTCTCTTCATGTTGTCCCACCAAAAATGTTCCTTCAAATCTATATACATATTGGTGATCCCAGGGTGTATAGAGAAATTGGAACTATGAGCATCATCCAGCAATTCCCTTTTTAAATCAGGTATATCGGAAACACAACGTCTCTTCCCGAATTTCAAAATTCCTTCTTCATACACAAAGTCTCTCAATCTCCCATCATTCACAGATTTATTCTTCTTTCAAAATTCATCATTATCAGTCTGAGAACTCTTAATTCTTTCTAGTAAATATGGTTTGGCAACCATTTGAAAAAGAATTGATGTTTCCCCTTCCCTGGTTTTTCCCATGTCCATCTTCACTAGATCCATGAAAATTGGAACCCTTTCAATTCTCATATTGTTCAAAACTCCATGATCTTTTCTGTTCAAAGCATCTGCCACCTTCTTTGCTTTCCCTGGGTGGTAGTGTATCGTACAATCATAATCCTTGATTAATTGATGCCATCTCCATTGCCTCATGTTGAGATCTTTTTGTGGGAAAACATACTTCAAACTCTTATGATCAGTATAAATCTCACATTTTTACCATAGAGGTTGTGCATCCATATCATCAAAGAAAAGATCACATCTTCTAACTCGAGGTCATGAGTAGGGTAGTTTTGTTCATGATTTTTCAACTGTCATGATGCATAGGAAATAACCCTATCATTCTGCATAAGGACACAACCATGTCCTTTCCTCTATGCATCACTATAAATAACGAACCCATCATTCCCCGATGGTAGAGTCAACATATGAGCCTTGACTAATCTTCTCTTCAGTTATTTGAAACATTTTCACACTCTTTTGTCCAAACAAATTTAACCCCTTTATGTGTGAGCTTTGTTAATGGGTTAGCCAACCGGGCAATATTCTGGACGAAACGTTGGTAATAACCTGCTAAACCAATAAAACTACGTACCTCAGTTATACTCGTCGGTGAAAGCCATTGTTGGATTTCCTTAGTCTTAGAAGGATCAACAGAAATTCCATCCTAGAGACAATATAGCCAAGAAAATAATCACTTGAGGCTAGAATTCACACTTGCTAAACTTCCCATATAAGTCATGTCTTCTCAGAGTCTTCAATATAATCCTCAAGTGATTTCCACGATCTTTGTATCTTTTTGATTATACCAAGATATCATCAATAAATACCACTACAAAGTCATAAAGATGTTCCTTGAAAACTTTATTCATCATATCCATAAAAACAGAGGGTGCATTAGTCAGTCCAAAAGGAATTACTGTAAACTTGTAATGTCCTTTCCATGTTTGAAATGTTGTCTTCGGAGTGTCTTCCATCTTCACACACAACTGGTGGTATCCAAATCGAAGGTCAATCTTTGAAAATTATTGAGCTCCATGCAGTTAGTCAAATAAATCATCAAGGCAAGATAGGGGATACTTGTTCTTTATTGTTATAGCATTGATCTCCATGTAGTCGATACATACCCTCATAGATCCATCTTTCTTTTCAACAAAAATAACATGGGCACCCCATGGAGAAACACTAGGGATAATAAATCCCTTATTACTCAATTCCTCTAATTGATTCTTTAGTTCATCTAATTCTACAGTGGCCATTCTATAAGGGGTATTTGATATAGGCATTGATCCAGGAAATAAATCAATGGAAAACTCAACTTCTCATTCTGGAGGATGTCAAGGTAAATCTTCCGGAAACACTTCCACATATTCTTTCACAACAGGGAAATCCTCTATTTGAACATTCCTTTCCTCACCCATAGTCATTTCCTTCTCTTCCTCCCCAATAATTGAATTTTGTTTAGCTACTATGGGTGAATCTATATAAGAATTAGGTGGCGACGATTCTGCTCTAAAGATAAGGTGTTCCTTATCATCATCATAAAGAATTGTAACCTCTTTCTTCTTACAATAAATATTCGCATCATGGTCTGAAAGCCAATTCATACTAAGGATTATATCAAATTAAATAATAGGAATGACGATGAGGTCAGTAGATAAATAATATTTATGTGCCATAATGAGGACTGATTCACAACACTTTGTTGTAATGATACTTCCCTTAGGAGTTTTATCTGACAAATCCCTTGTTAAATAAAATTGGAAATATCTAATTTTCTTAGAAAATTGTGAAGATATAAAAAAATGTGATGGTATAGAATCAAATAATGCATTTTCTAAACCTGAAGAAACCATTAAATTACCTGCCACCACGTCTTTTGAAGCTTCTACCTCAACAGTAGTGATAGTATAAGTATGGCCTTGATCCCTTGGCCTTTTCTGAGGTATGTTCCTCTGATGCTTTGGACATTCATTTGCATAATGTCCCATCTCCCTACAATTGTATCATTGGACATCGGTAGCTATCTTCTTCCCCTTTCAATCATGAGCTTGGTGGCCTTTTTCACCACACTTGTAAACAGACTCCTGTTACATTTAAGCAAGTACCGGGGTGTTTCTTCCCACATTTACTACAGAATGGATATTCAACTATTCCCTTCATTCCATTATTTCAATTCCCAGATTGATAAGCAGATCTCTTCTTCTCTTGCTTTTCTCTAAAGTCATATGACTTAGAAAATTATTTCTCTATCTTGATAGCACATGAGACAATGTCTTCATACGACGAGAAGGATTGTGAGAATAATTCTCGACGGATAAATGGTTTTAAACCATCAATGAAACGATCAATATTACTTCTTGGGTTACGTATATAATATCCAACATACCTTAATAACCTTGTAAAGTTAGCCTTATACTTTGCGACATTGTCATCCTCCTTTTGTCTTAGACTCATAAATTGTCTTTCCTTATCTGCTCGATGGTCATGATGAAAGTATTTTTCAAAAAACAGATCGCTGAACTCCCTCCATTCCATATTTGATACTTCATCATCTTCCTTTGTGTTTTGAATCAATGTCCGTCGTTGATCAGCATCTCCAGTGAGGCGGTAAACTGCCATGATAACTTTTTCCCTTTCAATACTCCCCAAAGCCTGAAATATTTTCTCTAGGGAATTAACCATTTCTGAGCTACTAAGGGATTCGTACTCCCATTTAACGTTGGTTGTTGTTGCCTCATGAAGGGATATAACATTGATCCACCATGCTACGGATTAGGGTGCTCCATATTGGTAAGTTTATTATTCTTAACCTAAATGAGTTGTCCCAATATGGTGACTAGCTGATTGGCACTAGTTGCATCACCAGCTCCACTATAATTATCTTGAGCAGGAGGGAAATTCTTACATGGAGTGCGTGCATTGATATAGTTCCCATTTCTTCTAATAGGTTCCATTTTTATACAATGGCATAAACTAGATCGGTTTATCAATCAAAATAAATAATTTCATACTTATAAAACACTTAACATAAATTGAACTATTTTTGGATATAATAAATAATCATAAAAATGTTTTCTTTGAGGAAGTATATACTCATAATCCCTTCATAATTATTTGTAATGAAAATGAGAGGTATCCTAAGCATATTTGTTGGGATTGTTGTAACCAAGAGTGCAGAAAGGCCCATTGTCGTGCACCGGTTCTCGTTCGAGTCCAACTCAAAGCGGTGTTTTTGGGTTTTACCCCAAGGTACATCTGTACCAGAGCTGCCTCTACATGCTCGTATCTAGACAGGGATGTATTTCTTAGATAACATACAAAATCTCTACAATACCAAAATTCTAGGAAGTTCTTCTATAATAATCCTCAATGTCCATCTTAGGTCTATGTGCTCTAATCAGAGTTTATCAAAATATATCTTCTAAGATTTGTACTAAACTTCCTCTAATACAAATTGTAATGCCCCGACCCCAGTTACCCTGAGTCAGTGCATTATTGCAAAACATTTTCATTATCACAAGAAAGAACAAGTCTCGAATGACCGATTTGTTTAGTAGCCTTGGAATAACTAGATACATTCATAAAGTTTACATTACATCATAAAATGAAAACTACAACAATATAGTGTCTATATTCCACATTCTTATCCCCTCAAACTATCCCTACAGGTCATTCCAAAAATACTTCTTCACATCCTGGGAAAAATAAAACATATAAAGGGGTGAGCTCAAATTCCCTGTAAGGATAACAATATAGCGGAAACACTCATAAATAAGAATAAACATTTAAGGCAATGTATAACTAAAACAAAAGCCATTTAAACATGAAATTCAACATAATATAGTAGAAATAAAATGAAATAATTCCATTTACTTATTCACATGCATATTCAACTAATCTAATAATCACAGGCAATATCAATAACCACTTTCATAATGATGGAATGCATAATGCCAGACTATCATAACCACATAGTGAAGGCCTCGTGCCAAGACTAAAAATAAGATTTTGTCAAGGACTTGTGCCAAGACACTAGTTTGTCTCATGAGACCTACCGATTCATGGAGGATCTATAGTTGGCTCCACCCGTCACTTTTTAAGTCCAATTCATTCTTCATATGAAAAGGTTTAAACATAACATAAACATTCGTATTAAAACTAGCATATGAAATATCAATACTTTCTTCATAAACCATGAATGGTATAAAAATAATACATCCACAGTAAAACATATCAGAAAACCATCAATATAATATGGAATTTTTGTATCATAATAAATCAACTTCAAATAAACTTAAAATCCATCAAAGGATGTGGATATAGATGAAATCAAAACTCTTTTTAGATAAATATCTCTTCCTATTTTGAAATCATTTAAGAGTCACATAATTATAAAATAAAATATTTACATTGAAATTTTTCTTATAATCTTGTAAGGGAATATTCTAAGATTTTATAATGGCAGAAAATAGTTTCACCCTCGGTATAAGATAAAAAAACATTCTTACCTTAATTCTGCCGAAAAGGTTAAAAAGCACCTTGTTTTGAAAACAACAGAAAGATTCATTTATAAATCTCTTATAAAAAGTAAAACAAGGGTATAAATGTCTTTAACACATATTCGTGTAAATAGTAAAAAAAATTGAAATACATTTTTAAGAAACATGGATGTGGATGATAAAGAAATCCCAGTAGATTATTACCTATAAACAACCTCAGATAATGAAGAGATTGCGAAATAAACCCTTACCTTGTACATTTCCATGGTTGGGGGTAGGTTAACCACCTGTATAATGGTGATATAATTGTTATTAAATTATACAAAAATCATATACATTAATATGATATCATATATTATCTTTTAACATTGCTTTGTTAATAATATCATAATATTATTGTCGTTTCGGGTGTTAACTTACTCATTTTATTTTATATGTTTTGTTATGTAAGACATGTTTGTTATGGATATATTGTATCTTATTCATATATAGAATGATATTAAGTCTTAAAACATTATTATTAATCATAAAATGAAAATTATACTTGAATGGATACGATGGAGAATGAATCTCATCGCGTTCGTTGAGACGGTAGTCCATACGTACACACGAGCGACAATATCATTCTTTTGATATTAAAATAATATTTAATTGGATGGTATATCATATATAAAAAATAATTATCATGTTATATTTATTATTTATATTAATTATACATCATTATTATATGCATCTAAATAATAATGTTTTGAATAACAATTACACCATGACGTGGAGACGGTAAGTCGTACGTACACACGTATGGTGACATGTCATTCAAAGGATGGATAAAATACTGAAATATGGTTGTACCATGTTTATAATAACATCAAATTATATATAATATAGTGGATTTATTATTTTAGAATTGTAATAACAATGAAAGAAGAAGTGGAAGAACAAAGGAACTTGAAAAATGTTGGTGAAATCATTCCCTCTTCTTTAGGTTCTTTATTTGGATTTGATCAAAAGGGCTCCATAAGTGGGATTTCTGACCAAATTAAGGCCTTTAGGATGAATTGAGGTAAGTTGAAAGTGTATTTGCGCATGGTTTGGCCAATCCAAAAGGCTTTGAAGGTGTGAATTAATGAGAAGGGGGAGTGCTCTTTTATAAGAGGGGTGAAGGGACCTTTGGAAAAGCTAGAAATATTATTTTATAATAAATTAATATTCGGTTTTTAATGGCTCAAAAGTGTATTATTTTAAGTTTAAGGTGTTTATAGGTCGAAAATCACTCAACCAATAGGATTTATATAGGTTTGGGTTACTATATTATCCTTATCTTTAAGTATTAACTCTTAGTTAAATAGTTTCACTTTGAAAATGTCTCTTTGTATTTTTTTTATTATATGGTTAATAAAAATAATATATACATCAAAGCGACACCCAAGTACTCCATTAATGATACACCTATAATGATATAAGTCTTTTGGCCTAACCATAGATTTTGAGGAATTTAATATCAATTAACAATATTATATTTGTTTTAAAAAGTCTTTTAGGTCAATATAGACACTATTCAATAATTGATTTTTGTAAAAATCATAACAGAATAATTACTTCTAAAAACGTTAATTAAATAACTCCTAACATGTCATATTATCCTAGAAAATTATTGGTATATATAAAAAGTATCAAATTACATTTATTTGGGTATTTATAATATCAATTATACTTATTTTTCATTAATTAGGTAATTACTACATCACCATTGTGTCCTAATTAAATTAAATTATATAATTTCTAAAAATTATAAATAAAATAAAATTATTTAGGAAATTTATTTATATTTATAATGAATATTTATTTTCAAAAATCCATCATATATTACCCTATTTATTAATTTTTTTTCTAAAATATATATGCTTATGTCATTTTTGTATTTATTTTAACTTATTTAAAACAAAGTGTCCCTATCACCTACAAGTGGCTCCATGGGGTCCCAAAATAGACCCAATGATGCCCATGGTCGGACATGTATCCAAAAATAAGGTTAGGAAACGTTTTAGGGTAATTTATTATTATTGTTATATGATATTTTAACCCTTATTTACCGAATTTACCTTTTAACCATGGTAAATAAAATATTTACCGAAGTAATTATTCAAAATGTATAAAAAAAACCCATTTACACAATTTGGACAACCTGATTCTAAATATGGAATCCATTTTTCAAAATTCTAAACAAATAAGTGGCATAAATTAATTTAAAATTATTTCCCGCTGTCAAAATAAAAAGCGTGTTTTTAATATATAATAACTATAAAAAGATTGATAATTTTTATGTCCGGTTTAATTGTGAAATTATGTCTTATGACCAAAATTGTAATAAATGGTAAAAATATATTTTAAATATACTTTAAAACCACTCAAATTCATAATTTATCACTACTAATTATTATGATTAAAACAGTTGTTTTTAATTAAAATTTAGTAATTTTCACTATTCATCAAAATATTAAAGTTATCTGAAAAGTACCGAAATTTTACCTTAGGCTAAATTTGATACTCCGAATCCAAAATTGAAGTCCATTTTGAGAGATAAAAATTATAAAATTTTAAAAAGTAGGTATTACTATTCATAACGGCTAGTTTGATTGGTTGTGGAGTGTGTTAGAACTCGATGTTGCGTACAACACACACTATTGCATTATTCAAAGAGAAGCATACCGTAGAAGCTTGTGGTGTTACATTTTAACTATTCACTAAAACTGCAATGATTATAAAAAATATCAAAAATTTATCATATACTAATTATTGTGTGTATATATAAAATATGAATTTAAATTTGAACTATCAAATCAATTGAAATTTAAAATATTCTTATTTAAAATGGGTTCACCATTTAAATGTGTTAAAAATGACATTATAAATATATGTTTTATTGTTTAAAGTGGTGTTTTTCTTATCTTATTCATATCAAACATAATGGATGACTATAATTTTTTTTTGAATATATAACATAAATAATTTCTAAAAATATTTTAATAAGTTTCCTTAATTATTTTTATTGAAACATAAATCCTTTAGAATAATATAAATAATAATATTTTTTTCCATATCTATTTGATTGTTATTTTAATTTGTCATTCACTTTTCACTAATGAAGTAATTTTCTATTTATATATAACATATATATATATATATATTATTTAATACTAATAATAATTTCTAACATAAGATGTGGGTTATTCATAATATATTAAATAATAATATTTTAATAGTACTTGGTTATTTGGTGAAGCTCAGTCTTGTGTGTAATGAAATCCAACTCAGTGTTTCTTGCCATGAAATATATTTATTATATTATAAATATTAAAGACATTATAAATTATATTAATATTATATTATCTTATGCACATTCTGTCACATTTCATATATTATATTAAATAATAGGGTCTAATAGTAGATTTTCGGGGCGCCACATTCTACAGAAATTATTTAAATTTCGTCTTCAAAATTTAAACTCGAGGATGGTGATATATTGTTTAATAATTAAAAATTCTTAATTCCCACATCGAGATAAGGGTTCATAAGAAATCCTTAATAAAATAAATAATTTAACATATAATGGTCACATGGGCTACAATGTATCAAGGTCTATAATTAACAGAACATTAGTGGAATTTCAAAATATGTACGTACAGGAGAATCATAAATATTTTTAGGGATTGAATGTGGTATTCAATTAAAAATGACATAATCATCAAATGAAAACTGAGGGACTAAAATCCATAAATCTGTAATGATTCAATAGACCATTGGTTTTACAGAAATTATGGTATTATGAAATTTTTGCGATTTAATACGATTTTCTTAATGTGGTTTAATTTTATTACTTCATATGATTATAAGGAAGTGTACTTAATTGATAGGTTTATATATCATATATATAATCCTATCATTTGGTTGTGCCTTGATCTAATTATTATTTATTACTTTACTCCAAAACATTTATTTTCTATAATCTATTTTTATGCCTAAACCATTATAAAACATTTCCTAGATCATAAAGACTATAAAAGTGTATAAATTCACACAAGTTTTCATAAAATATATTCCAAAACCATTATGGATAAGAAATCAATCTGCAAACCTAAAATACAGCTGACTGTTTTGTAACTAATATTAATTGGCCAAATTATTTAACTAAAAAAATGAAATTTTAACTACAACATTGTAGAGGAAAATATTTGGAATGAAACCCTTACTGTTAATGGGTAAAGCTTTCATGACCCACAAACATTCTAGATTTGACTTTTTGTCAACCAGATTAATTTTTGTGTTTTTTTAAACCAAATTAATATAATTTTCAAAATAAATCTAATGGACATCATTGAAATTTAATCATTAAATAGACTCATAACTCTATATTTCACTGTGTCTTCAATTCATAAATATTTTACCCTTTTATATACAAATATATCATTTTATGGTCAATGTTTTATCCATAATATCATTCATATTGTATCAAAATCATTACACCTTGTTTTAAATCATAAACTCTAGAGGTTGAAACTTTATCATTATTTTTCATTATTACATTCAAATAATTCATAACGTTTTGTAAATAAAACAAGGATTAACCAAAGAATATACCCTAGGGGGTCATAATAGGTGACAAGTAAAGCTAGTTTTCTTGTACCATGTTACCCAAAGGTAGGCCCACAACACCTTGTCAATATTTTTACTCCTAGGAACATATGTTCTAGATCCACATCAACTTTTAGTATCCAGACATGAATGTATTTATATAAATACCCACATAATATATACATTTACAAAATTATAGATCGTTTTTCTATAGTTATCCTAAATTTATACATATGGGCTCTGTTATATATCCTATGTTTTCCTAAATCATGTTCTGATGGTTGCTACTAAACTTGCATTGATACATTCTATAGCGAACTGACCCCAGATTTACTAAAGTCAGTGTATGATATCAATTACATTGGCATGATTACAAAGATTAATGTCCAAATGTAACAAAATTCCAGTTGTCTTTTAAAACAAGATACATAAAAGAGAAAGTATACAATAATTAAAACACATATTTTTTCTTCTTTTTCAATAAATGACTAAGAGGGTAACAATATTCCATCTAGCTAATCCATGTATATAATTTATAGTGTGCATCTTGGATTCCTATGGAACAAAACATGATAACCGTGAACTCGAAATCTCACCAAAGAAAAAATATAGAATAAACAATAAAGAATAAATTAGAATAGTCAATATTGAAACTTAAGTAACTTTACAAAACTGGAATATAATTGATAAACTGAATAGAAGTTCACAAATAATATATCTAGTTCATAACTAGAAATAAACTCTATCCAAATAAATAGATAAGGAAAAATAAATATGGAATGATAAAAAACTGAAACACATGGAATCTAAATAGCTTAAAATTAAAAGTTTCCAATTATATATTTATGAAAAATCATATAGACTAATATTAAATTTATCTGATATGGGGGAAATTCTTGATTATTGGATGAAATGATTCCTATGAGAATGGTACCATTACCATCAATAACATTCACATGATGCATTAAAAAATATTAAGTAAAAACCTATTTATAGTGGATATCTAAATGACTCATCCCATAAGACAACTGATGCATAGAGGGAATATCTATAACTGGGCCCCACCAATGTTGTACTAGTCCAAAACATTCTGCATATATAAAATAAAAAATTAAACAATGTGACGTTTTAAATATTCATATGGAGTAATAGATATAAATTTATCAATATTTACCCAAATAATAAAATAAAATTCTATGTAAAAATTATATAAAAATGTTATACAGTTTATGCAGTGGACATATCCTTATAAAATGATAAGGTAAAATATTGGAAATTCAATATTCAATGATAATATGAAATGGAACATTTCCAGGGTAAAATTTAATCAATGATGTTAGTGAGAATACTATCCTTGTTAAAATACATAATTAAATATCTAGAGGATGATTTTGGATAGTATCTATAAGAATACCCCATGTGGAATAAAATAAAGTTTTGTTTTCATTTATGAATAAAATTATGATAAAATAGTTTTCAAATTAATCTTGAGGAAAATATAATTTTTTCTTGAAAAAAGTTTAGAAAAACATTTTCATTGAGGAAAAGTTAAAAAAAATTTACATTAAAAAATAAAATGGTTTCCTCAATGGAATGATATCAAGTAAATTAGTATGGGTAAGACAACTTAAAAAGGACATTCCTCTTCCATGATAAAAAGATATGATATATAACCTGATTAGAAATAGAAAGAAATATTTTACTGATAACATTGGTACAAAAAAAAGTCTAAAAAATATTTATAAAATTATTTTAGTAGAATTTTCTAAAAAGTTTTATTAAAAAAATGTTTTTAAGAAAATAGGTTCTCTGACTAAGAGATGAAAAAAATTAGTTTTATTTTGAAAATGATTCTATAATATTTTAAATAATAATGATTCAATAATATTTTCTAATACATGAAAAGGTTATGAAATACTAGAGGATAAAAATTGAAATTTATTGTTGTACAATGGTAATATAATTTCCTCGAATGGAAATACAATTTAAAGATCATTAAATTTATTGTTTGGGAAAATTATCCTTAAACATTCCAAAGTATCCCTTACCACTTTAAAACATTTTTATCATAAACCATACAATAGAATAATATTAGATGAAATTAATGAATTACCATAAGATAAATTAATTCATGAAATAATATATAAAAATGGGAAATAGATACACCAAACAAAATATATAAGTTGCGAACACCAAATTTATCTCACGAATTAACAAATTGAGATGATAATCCTATACTGTAAATTTCAATTCAGGTGAACATCCGTTAAATCCATGAATAACCTAATTAGGTTAATTTTATTCTTTATTGAGAACCTTTTAATTTTTATCATTACACATATCACACGTATTACTATGTTATATAAAACTATATAAACAATTATTCTTATAATTTTTGTTTTGAAAAAATTTAGTTTATGTTTCAAAAATAACTTTGGTATGTCAAATATGGTAAAATGGGTCAAAATATATCATATCTATAACAATAATAATAAAATAATTATCATATTAACATATAAATAACAATTTTAGAGTAAACCATTATATATGGTTATGAAAAATGAATCAACTTTACGATCATGGAGACGAATGGGCGTACAAACGCAAGAGTAACGTTATTATTTATCAATGATCATTATGGAAATAAGATAAGTATAACCATATCATTAAGAAATGTTATATATATATATATAATAAACACCATGTTATTCAATCAAAAATACGTTTTACATTTTAATTTTGTTTTAAATGGAATTACATCATTTCGATGTGGCGGTAGTTCACGTGTCGACGAACAACATTATCACTTTTCAAGTGTGAAAAGAGTTAATAATGAAAATTAAATATATAAATTTAGTTGTAACACCAAAAGTAAGTAATTAATAATAGATATTTTTATCTATGCCTATTAATGAATTAGATAGTGTTTTAGAGGCTTAAAATGAATATAAATCCAATCTTAAGCATGGAATACACTAATATTCTTAAAAGATTATTTTACTTCCTTTTGATGGAAAACCCTTTTTAAATCAAACTTTTGACAATTTTATAATCTATATTTGTCAAAATAAACATATTCATTATGATTGGGACATTGAAATTTACAGTGGATAAATTTTTGGTATTTTTCTGACAATGTTCATTTTTTAATGAATATTGAAAAATACTGCATTTTACATCAAAACTGATTTTTCATTTAATTTAATTATATGGTTATATTATATTTTTAATTGGTCATAAATTGTAATCTGAATATAATTTTACCATTTAATCCCATGGTGGTCATTAGGATTAATTTCACTTTGGAATTGGTGATAAACTAATGCCAAACTTTTCATAGATATTGTTTCAAAAAAACCCGCTATTTGTCATGACAGTGGGAATTGATTATTAAATTAATTAATGTAACTTATATGATTTTAATTTTGTAAAATAGACATCATTTTTGAATTCAGAATATAAAATATAGCTTAGGGTGAAGTTTTGGTATCTTTCTGAAAAACATCAATTTTTGATGAACTGTAAAACCACTAAGTGGTAGTTAAAGAAACTGATTTTTCATTTAAATGAAATTTTACCACCTCTGTGATTTGATTTTAAAAATTCCGTCATAAATGGTTGTCATTAATAGCTAAAATGTGGTTCAATGAGATTAAAATAATTTTTTGGTGAATACTAACTTTTATGTTTTTAATCGCGATTAGTGGTAATTAGTGTAGTTTAAGGTAAAAATAATGTTTTAATAGTATGAGATGAGCTTGAAACATGTCCTACCCTCATTGGATGTGTCATGGCCGACCAGGAAAATCCATGGGTCAACTTGGGTACCCCATGGAGCCACTTTGGTTGGGAAATGACATAAATAACTTTTTATTTAATGAAAAAGTAAAAATGACAAAAACATAATATGTTTTACGAAAACAATTTCCAAATGGGGTTATACACATTAGATGTTTGACTATAAATATTAATTGGAAATATAAAAAGATTTTCCTACATCATAGTATTTTTTTATAATTTTTAGACTTTAAATAAATTAAATTATTTATGACATCATGATGATGCAGCGATTACCTCATTAATAAAAGATTTAAATAAAATGAGAAGATAATGTAAACTATATGACCTATAAATGTCCACAACCTATTGGGTGGGTATATTTAGAACCCTTATCTACTTATCCTAGAATTATTTCAATGTGGGACCTTTTAAATCCGAAACTCATTTTCAAATAAAGTAATATTTCTTTACTTTCCAAGAGTGCCCCTCCTCTCCTCTTATAAAAGGCCCCCACCTCTACCTCCTTACCCAGACTTACAAAGCCTTTGTCTCGGCCAACCCCTGCTCATTTTGTCTCTCCACTTCCCTCTCTTACTCCTTGAAGCCTCACTTTGGGCAGAAGTCTTCCCAAGGAATCCTTTGAGCTCAAACCAAAGGGAGTTACCCGATTTTAAGGTAATGTCTTAACTTGAGTCCTTTTGTTTTATTTTGAATCTCCAACCCCTAAACTCTTTTTATTCGTTTATTTTGTAACAACTACAGTATATTAAATATACTAGGATGTTGTTATAATAATTATTCGAGCTACACTTACACACACCTACATCTAATGGTTAAAGAACACACTGTTTCCGTGGATGGCGAATTTCTGCCTACCGAAACGATGATTGTTCAACATTCATATAACACCTTCAAAGGTGGCCATTAAGATGTCACTATATTTATATATGATATATAATATTTTTATTTTTTCCATAAGCTTCTGTATATTTCAGTTTGGGCATACCTTTATGGTTTCCATTATGGGTAAACACAATATCATCATTTAAGGAAGTGCGGACTACCGCCCCCTCAAAGTGATTTGATTCGTTAATACCATATGTGGGACTTATAAAGGATTGAGTTATGATATTATATATGATATTACACTGGAAATTATAATATAACTTTATATAATTAAGATTCAATTCTATAAAATAAGAAATAGAAATGAAAGTAGCGTTCATGCATACATACGGCTTACCGTCTCCATGAACGGTGCATTTCATTTCTTACCTCTAAATGATTATGTAATATTATAAATGCAAATATATACTGGGTATATATGATATATATGATATATACATCATGATTATAATCATGGATATAATGGATACATGAACAACATGTAATTATAAAGGGTTTATTTTGACTCAAGTACCAATGATCATTAAAACGACTGTTATTAACTTAAATAATTACATAGTTTTCATGACATGGAAATAAGTGATATAAAAGGAATAATGAACTTGAAAAAGGTTCTTAAGAAATTATAAATTAACTCAAGTTTATTATTCAGGACATTAATGAATGATCGAGTCAAGTCGGACCCGAGGTATGGGACTTCGTCTCAATCTCCTTTCATTGAGGCATACTTTGTTTTATGAACAACCTTCTTTTATACGGTGTATAAACCCCTTTGACTTTTATGTTTATTCAAAAGGAATCATTTTTATATGAATCATTTACTAAAAGACAAAAGGGAATGTTTTTGTCGTACATATGCAGCGACAATGACTTCTCTGCCGCCGTGACCATTATTTGAGTTTTGGATTCCTCTAAAATCCATACCTTTTTTAAAAGAAAAATAAATACCATGTTTTACTTTTCATTTATTTTGGTATTTAAAATGGTTTTGATAATGTTTTTATTATATCACTGTGTTATTGATACCATGTGATTGAAATGTTGAAATGTGATGTTTCCTTAATGTATGTTTTATGTGATATGATTATGTTATGGTTCTTGGGCATTGTTATGAAGATGGGTGGATCCGTGATAAACTAAGGGCGGGTGAGCCCGATATAGCTCTCCAATGCATTGGGTAACGTGAAGGAGTGAAACGTTAAGGTTTCTCTAAAGAGATTTAGGGAATATACTATGATGGGTATTCCAAACGTAACCAAGAGGGTTACTCCCTACGTAAGAATGTTATGAATGCCTCAAGTTATCTTTAAGTCTTATGATTTCTATGTTTTATTCATGATTTGATGAGGTATGTTTTATGGGTAAAGTATGAATTCATTCTTATGTATATATGAACTCATGTTTCCTTTCCAATTTTTTTTTATATAACCCATACCGATCTTTTTATGCTCATCCCAAGTCTTTTTTGAAATTTTTTTCACAGGACAAGGGAGAGGTACATGATATGATGATAGTTTCAAGGATATGTCAAGAAAGAATCCATGTTTTATTTTAAATATGTTCTATTGATTGGAAAAAATGAATACTATCTTTATGAAACCAATTTGTTTAAATGTGGAATGTAATGCAAGTTTTATGATCTAATTCTCTAAAACTCTAAACCTGAAAAGATCCTCAATGTGTAATCATGTAATAACTCAAGATTAAGTAAGGTTTAAGGCTGGGGCCTTATATTAGTACATTTAATAAAAGGTAATTATTCCATGAATATAAAATATAGTTTTCTTATGTAACGTATTTTTAATTAAAACTATCTTTTATATGATCTATGCATATTGTGATCAACTGACATCACTATGATGTGGCGGTAGTCCACACTTCCGCAAACAATGTTATCATATTAATGTAAAATGGAATGTATTAATGTTATGAGTAATAAAAGGATTAAATAAGAATGATGAAATAAATAATATCACATATATCATATATAAACATAGTTCGAATCATAATGGACTCCATGAGACGTGGTAATGGAAAAATAAATAATCATTGTTTTGTGAGGCTATAATTTTCCGCACACATAAACTATATGTTTGTTACCCATTAGATGGAGGTGTTTGTAATTTTATGTAGAAATAATTAGATAAAAATTATAGTATATGGTGGATATTGGATTTTATAAGAATGGAATAATGATATTTGAGTGTGTGGATAATTGAAATGAAATTGGAGAGCTTGAGAGAATGCGTTACCTCTTAATCAGGTAACATCTTTTGGTTTCTGCCAAAAGGATTCCTTGGAAGGATTTGTGACCAAATGGGGTATTCAAGGATTAAGATAGGGATTTTGAGAATCTATATTGGAATATATGGCCTTAAACTATGTGTCTTGATAGGTAAACTGATGTGGGAGAGTTGGTGGCCTTTCAAAAGGGGTGAAAGAGACTCACATGGTATTTATGTAAATAATTTAGGTGAAACAACGTTTTTAAATAAAAAGCGTAATAATAATCCAAAAAAAGTAATAATAGAAATTTAATTTCCTAGTTATATCAATGGAATGGGTTTTTGAGAATTTTTTATGTTATATGGGCCCTTATGCAAAAGGATTAGTCCAATAGTAAACTTAAACATTCCTTAATAATTGTAAGTAATTTTAATCACTTTGACCGAGAGTTTGCGTCAAAAATAAATTTAGTCTCAATAGACATTAAAATTTGTGATGATTCCAAATATTCAATCAATTTTTACATATTTCAAACATATATTCGATATAAATTATTTCAAAATTCATCCTGTATGTGGGATGGAAATATAGGGTTTTAATGTAAACATGTCAAAAATATTGACATGTTTTTCCATTCAATATGAAATTAAAATGTTTCAAAATAAAATAAATTAGAATATTTGATGAAAATATTATCTAATTACATTTTAAAACCTCCATAATACATTATTTAACCGTATAAAAAATTTTGATGAATTTTTTTTTTGAACTAAAATTTTCTATTGTTTAACTATAAACTTAAAAATGAAATGTTTCATAAAAATATAAAAAATTACACTTATCCCTATTATTATGTTTTTTATTCAAAAAGTATTTTTTTTACATATTAACTCATTAAATGTGTGAAGATTCTGATTTTAAATGGGTTTTCCATTAATATTCGGTAAGAATTCCTTTAAAAAAATAGGGTTTTTTTGTAATGTAGGGACAGTTATTATATTATAAATGTAAAACATAATTTATGAATATAAAAATTATTTTATTCCTCATATATCTTTAATATTTAATTATAAAGAATAAATAATTATAATTAACCATGTTTATTTAGACATGACTCGTTTAGAAGAAAATAATTAATAATATTTTTTATATCCAATTCGTTCTTATTATTGTATCTCCTTTGTAGGTCACAAAAGAATTAATTTTATATTTATATATACTATATGTTTTCATATTTGTTTATATAATATTCTTAACCTATAACATATCATCTAGGTCATGTTATAATATATTAATTAATAATAATTTAAAATTACTTCGTTATTTGGTGGAACTCGGTTTTGTGTGTAACACATGATAAGTCAGTGTTGCATGAATTGGAATATATAGAATGTATTTTAAATATTAAATATATTATAAAGTATTTAAATATTATATTACATTACAATCTTGGTGTCATGTGTCATACACACTATCGAATATAAGATTCTTACTTTAGATTTTCAGGGAGTCGCATTTCCACCAGTCCAGTTTGGCTATGATAATGGATAATAAATATATATATATGATATTTATTAAATTTTTAAAAATATCATGTTATTATATCTTAAAAATATTTTCACCTTAAATTATGTTAGAGATATTATAATGTCAATCATGTGTACATCTGACTAATGACTCATCAAGCTTCATTCACTAACACATCACATGGAATGCGATAGAGATAATGTTTATGATTTTATGTTATATAAATTAAATAATAACTACATTCATTATATATTTATCATTATATAAATATAATATATAACATTTTCTTTCATTCTTTTTAAATCGTATAATAATGGTATCATCGTTCGGGTATGTGTGGACTACCGCCTTCACGAAGAAATGTCACAACATTTGCACTAAAAACCACATGGATTATATATATATTTTTATATAATAAGGTAATTATGATATTATTATCATTATATAAACACTAAAAATTACTTACCACCTTTCTGTAGTGATCTATGAAAAATGGAAACATTACTTTTGCGTATGCACAACCGACCATCTCTTTGATCATAACCCACATCAGTTTTCATAATAATATTTCATTTTTTATTTATAAATAAAGTATAAATAATATAATTATGAAATGGTTATTATTTTGGGGATGATATAACTATCAAATAATCTTACGAAATGGATCATTCAGGGTGAATCATTACTGAAAAAATAGGGTAATTAGCCACTAGAGAAACTAAAATAATGAAATATTATTAAATAATATGTAATGAGATGTTATAAAAGGATAAAATATGATAGTATAAATATTAATACATAAATTTCCTAAAAAAAATTTAATCCCACTATATTCTAGGTTCAATTACATTCAACTCAAAGGAAGCATATAGTTAGAGATGTCATCTCAATTTCAATTTATTGAAGAATATTGTAATTTTATGAACCTATTTTGTTTTATATGGGGTATATACTGCCCAATTTACTTAAATTATAATTTATAATGTTTTATGTTTTTTATTTAATTTTACAAGTTTAATTATTTCATGTAATGGAGATTTGACTTAATGGTTCCAAAGTGGTAAATAATTTCATAACTCAATTGATTTTCATTGGGTTAAATTACATTTGAGTTGTTTTTATTTTATAACCCTATGTGAATAATAAATTGTTATTATCATATATTGAAATTACACTTGATTTATAATGATTTATAGTTTATAAACGTAATTTATTAGTTGGCTATTTATCATCTCAATGTTATGATCATTATAATGGTTTATTTCATAATCTCAATGAGATTGTTAATTCTTATATTCAAGTTAAAAAAATTAAATTACCATTTACTAATTTATAAAATTTATTTTATTCATGTATGGTTTTTAGTGATATTTTTATGTAATAGTTCCATTTTTCCATTCTTTATTAATTAAAAATAATAATAAAATGATTTTATAAAATATATATTTATTTCTCTCTTCGGTCGTGACAACGATTTCTTCAAAACTCATGTTTTATAAATTTTACATTAAAAATGTTATTTAGCTTTTAAAAATAATTAGATAATTATGTTTTTACAAATATTTTACATTTTAAAAAATTGATTTAAAGGAATATTCGTGTTTTTTCTAAATGAATAACTTTTCCATCCATTTTACAGTACAAAAGGAATGTATTTTTTAAATTGTACATAATCTATGAAATTTCCTTCTATCATGAACACATTTATTTGAATCATACATTTCATGATTTCAATTTTCTTTCTAAATAATTTTTCCGCTAATAGTATGTATTTTTATGTTTTTAATTACTATATTCAATGTAAAGTATTTTCAAATATTTTTATGTATTAAAAAGGTATTTTGAAAATAAAATTATATTTTCCTCAATAATGTTTTTAAAATTTATTTATGGTATTTATATTCATCCAAATCAATTTATTTCAAAACACTCCATTGGAGATATTATTTATTGATAAAATCCTTATTATTAATTTTGATGGATTATTATTATTTTGACCGAATATATAATTGATAATAAATTCTTCTATTTATTTTTGTAGTCATTATCTTCTCCTTGAATTATTCACTTTCCCTTAGCCATGAACATTAAATTTCTCCAAAATATCCATATCTTTTATCCTGAATATATTTAATTATTAAAGCATAAATTATATCTATATATTGGGTTTTATGTTGATGTTATTTGTTTGACTAGGGAAATATTAGTAAATTTGTATTCATTATTCAATACATAATTTGTAGGATAAGGCACATTGTTTATGAATTAATTAGATTATTCAACAAAAGAGGATTTCATTGGAGATTCTTGATATGTTTTGAGTACCATTTATAGTAATACAATCAATGAATCGGTATTCTCATGGAATGAATCAGTTGTATAACTTTAGTTAAAAGGGTTATCAAATAGTATGTTCTAAACTATCTTATGAAATGTCATGATTGTAAAGGTATCATGTGCCTGGGAAACATGATGTTAGATATTTAAGTTCTTCTGTTCATATTTTAGTTATTATTATGCATGATAATGTCTCCATGATATTACCTTTTTATGGTTTTCATTCTCAATTATTGATTAATAGATTGTGATTTCTGTTATTTAACATTTAATAATTTACATTCATTACTGATGATTATTTATTTTATTCACGATTTATTACATTTTACATAACCATTACTTAGAATTTTAAATCATCCTTATTTTGTTTCAATTCCCTAGGATTCAATGATGTTTACTATAGAAGATATTTAGGGATTTAATATATGGGATAACTTTATTATCTAAAAAACACTACTGGAAATGACATTTTTACCCACAGTTCTTTACCAACGGTTTGGTTAAACTGTTGGTAAAGATGGTTCAGGGTACCCTTTCCCAAAGGTTTTATGAAACCATTGAAAAAGGGTGTCCTCAATAACCCTTTTCCAACGGTTTTTAAATACCATTATTAAAGGTTTTCCCCAAAACCAGTCCGGCCGCTACTATTCCCCATTCTTCACAGAACCATAACTTCAATTGGCGCTCTGCTCCTCTCGCGAATCCCCTATCTGAACAGGTGAAAATACATTTCAATCATTCTAAATCAGGTATTTTATTCTTTATACACATATTCTACCTTGTTTTTATTGTTATTGATCTAATATTTTAGTTTTATGTTTGGATTTTGATGTGATTTCACCGTGAAAAAATAGGGAAATGAACCAATATTTTGTTAATTAATTAGTTTCCCATGGAATATCATTTGTGTTATAATGTCAATGATAAAACCATAATGCGGAATTCATTATTTTAACTTTCATTTAAGGTAAGATTAAATTCTTCTATAGGTAGATTTATCAAACTAATAACATAAAATTATTTCTAATTCTATATGAATATTTTCAACATATAGGTTTCATTATGATACTATTCATACCATGTGGGTGTTCTTTTTTATAAAATGACACAAATGATTTATGGGTCCTCATTATATAAATTGAAACTACATAAGGGTTATAGCTTCAGGGAATTCATTGATTTTGTGAGTTATACATTCCTAGGTAATGGATGAGAACATAGAAGGTTACATGATCCTTATTATTAATCATTGATCGATGAATCAAGAAGTCATTAGTAAGATTAATAGTCATAAGAGTTAATCAAACTCTAGAGAAAATTACTTGTATGGGATATTATATAATTCGATTCATAGGGATGATGATCCAACAGAATGTAGTAATTAGTGTGAAACTATGATAGTGAAATATTGATCTAGAACACATTTGTTCATGTGGAACCTATCATGTTGTTAAACTATTGAAATGAATTATATTTGTTAGGTAGAATTTTTTTATATGTGAGATGTAAAATGACATTCATGGGTTATTTATAATTTATAACGGCCTAAATGTATAGATAATACATAGTTTTTCTGGTATAGGGGGGATTACATTACAAAAGGACCATGTCATTTAACACAAATAATTATTTTATTTTTTAGATAATATTATTATTTCCAATGAAGTGTGTGACTGTGACTTGAGAGATCATCACACATACATCTAGTGTAAATCTATTTTAATATAATTTCATGTTGTTTCATTCTCCTCTATATTCATTTTGGTGCCTGGTTAATGTATTTTTTGGCCACATCTGCAACCCATCTTCAATAGTGGGTTGAATGTGCACCTTGGGATGAGTTATCCTCCCTAGTAAATTAAGAAAAAGACACTTATAATATAGGGAATGTTCTATAAAATGTGTACTAGTGAATCCTTTCATTTGAGGGATAATAAGAAAAAAATCAATAGAATGTGGTTAAAACATTTTATTATAGATCGTGATGATATCAGTTAGGAATCTAATTCATTCAGACAATGATGATGATAAGACCTGTCTATAGGTTGTCATTGATTCCCAAAAATATTCTAAGGATTTGAGTGTGTGATAGACCCATAGGTAATAATACTTCTGAGGCATTTCATTACTATAAATTAAGTATAATGTTTTAATATCAAGATACTTAAAAAAATTAAAAAGAATTCAATAATTAGGACTGAATTCCCTGATTTATCTAGATTTATAATAGGGTTCTGTGGTAGTAGGAAATTATGTTTGGTTAATGCTGACATTCCAGTAGGAGAATCTATGCTATTTCAAAATTACTCATATATTAAAGGTTTGAAAATTCCCCTTGGACAGCCTGTACCCCCTGGACATCCCCCCCCCCACCCTTGTTGACAGCCCGCCCACCCCACCCCCAGTCACCCGCCCACCACCCCCTGGACACCACCATCCACCCAGACACCCCCACCCCTTGGAAAGCCACCCCCCATCCCCTTGACACCCCTAAACCCACTGGACATCGCCGCCACCCCCGTGGACAGCCCGCCCACCCCCTGGACACCATAGACCCCCTAGACAGTCCTGCCACCCCCGTGGGTAGCCCTCCCACCCCCTGGACACCCCTTACCCACCAGACAGCCCCACCCACCCCCTGGACACCCCACTCACCTCCTTGGACAGCCCTCCCACCCCCTGGACTCCCCCTACCCCCTTGGACAGCCTAACCATCCCCCGCGGACAGCCCGCCCACCTGGACACCCCGACCCCCCTAGACAGCCCCCACCCCCTAGACACCTCCGACCCCCCAGACGGCCACACCACCCCCCTAGACACCCCGCACCCCCCTGGACACCCCCCACCCCCCTTGGAAAGTCCTGCCACTCCCCTGATCCTTATCCTACTCCTCATCCTGATTTTCCTGAAGAAGTTAAAGTATAAAACTCATGTACTCCCAACAAGATCCTTAAGGATTATGTATTCCTTGATCCACATCCAATATCTTACTAGGAAATCCTTGAATATAGGCTTTAGAAATTCTTTATCTTATTTTCTTATATACACTATATTTTGTTGTATTTCTTAATATGATTCTCATATAGATTAATGTTTCAGGTATGCTTTTATATAAAGTAAACAATTGTCATTTACCTAAATATTTTTTTGATTAAACTTCAATATTATTGAATTTATTTGAAATGAGTTGTTGCAATTTTTTTTACAGAATGGATAGAAGATGGATGTACGAAACTGATCGGATTTCAACCAATTTTCAAAATAATTTGAACATCTTTCTAGATTTTTCAATTGATAAGGCTTCAGATAGTGGTCGCATACACTGCCAAGGTTTTAATTATGTTGGAAGACCTTGGTTGAGTCGTGAAGCAGCTATCTATCATATAACCAAATATGGTTTCGAAACAAACTATTATTTGTGGTATCACAATGGAGAGAAAATGGAATCCCAAAATGTTGATGATCCAAATGATAGGACTGAATTGGACAGTTTGATATATGATCGGTTTCCATTTATTCGGCATCATGAGAAGGAAAGGATGTCCAGCCAAAAAGAATTTGATACAAGCACACATGATGTGTCCAATGAAAATGATGATGTTGATAGGGTGAAAAAATTGAATGATGCTGCGACGACTCCAGTTATATCGACAATGTGGTAAAATTAAAAAGTTGGAATTTTTAATTCGATTGATTCATGGGAAAACTATGTATGGGAATTCAAATAATGCAATTGATTACATTCTTACCTTCTTGAAGGACTTACTTCCAGATGATGCAGATATTCCCTCAAACCACTATATGGAATGGAAGTTAGTTGATGAACTTGGATTCTCAAAAAAAAATCATGCTTTTCCGAATGATTGCAGCTTATTTTGGGAGGAAACTGTTGAAAGAAATGAATGTATCAAACGTGGAACCTCCTAATGGAAGCCAAAATATGATGGAACACCATCTTGTGTGCCACAAAAAGTAATGTGGCACTTTCCATTGATCCCCAGATTACAGAACCTTTTCATGTCTAATGAAATATCTGTAAAAATGTGATGGCATGACACTGAGAAGAAAAAAGAATAATGAAGAGTTGGTTCACCCTACAGTTGGATTTTCATGGAAGAGTTTTGATACTCGATATCCTGAATTTGCAGCTGACGTGCGTAATGTGAGACTGGGTCTTTCATGTGACGGTTTTAATCCATTTGGTTAGATTCTTGCTTCAAACAGCACATGGATAGTTTTTATACACATTTATAACCTTCCCCCTTGGTTGTGTATGATAAAGCCTTACACTTTCTTGAGTATACTGATATCTGGCCCTTCTGATCCTGGAAATGATATAGATGTATACATTCATCCTTTAATAAAAAAGTTGAAACTTATTATGGATGTGCATGTGCCCACATACGATGCATGTACGAAAGACATATTTCAGATGCGTGTTGTGCTTATGTGGATGATCAATGATTTTCCTGCTTATGCAATGATGTCTAGATGGAGCAAAAAAGGAAAATTGTCATGTCCTGTTTGTATGAAGAATACTCAATCGAGAAGACTGAAATATCGTGGTAGTTTTTGTTTTATGGGACATTGAAAATTTTTGCCCACGAACCATAAATATAGAAACAATCATTGAAGATTTGGCAATACCATTGTGAATGATGATCCACCTCAACATATCTCTGGAACTCATGTGCTTAATGAATTGAAAGATTTCAGTTATTCATTTGTAAATGGTGTAATGAAATCTAGAAAGAGGAAAAATGTTTCAAATGATACTTGTTACAACTGGATAAAGAAGAGTATATTCTTTGAGTTGTCGTATTGTTCAACCAACTTGTTAAGTCATTGCTTAGACGTAATGCACATTGGAAAGAATATATGTGAAATGTTGCTTTCGATTCTTCTAAATGTCAAGGGGAAGACAAAATATGATTTACGTTCTCTGTGTGACTTGGCTGATTGGGGGATCAAACCAGAATTGCATCCTATCTGTATCAGTGAAAATAAATGGAAAGTTCCATGTACTTCATATGTGATGACACCTGCTGAAAAAAATCAATTTTTGGAAGTGGTAGAGACTATTAATGTTCCTGATGGATATTCAAGCAACATATCAAAACGGTTCAACAAAAAAAAGTTGAAGCTGAAATCTTTGAAGACTCGTGATTATCACGTCCTTTTTCATGATTTGATTCCAATAACAATCTATCATCTCTTTTTAAATAATAATAGAGTCTCAGTTATTCGGTAGTGCTATTTGTTTATAGATCTTTGTGCTAAGAGGTTGTCCAAATCCTTCTTGTAAAAACTATTGGCAGAGACACCCTTAATTTTGTGTGATTAGAGAGAATATTCCCTCTATAATTTTTTACATGCATGTTGCATCTGACTGTCCATATTTCGACCGAAATACTTCTTGGAGGACCCGTTGCTTTCCGTTGGATGTATCCAACTGAAAGAAACATGTGCACATTGAAATCATATGTACGGAACGGGAATTATCCCTAAGGTTCTATTATGAACGGTTACTTGGCTCAAGAATGTATGGATTTCTACGCAATGTATTTGTCTAATCTTACTACGAGAATATACAGACCAATGAGAATTGAAGAAGAACAATATGGGAAAATTGAACCCAGTTTTTCATAACTTCCTCAGACAGGAGGAATTTCGTGATCATATACATTGATGACATTAAGCCTTGAAAAGCGAGAGATAGCACATCGCACAGTGTTATTCAATTGTGATTTGTTCGATGAGTATATCAAGTAAGTAAAATGTACATGTATCTCTTATCTTATCTTTTGTAATTTTAAATATTTGTTAAACTATTATTATTTTTATCTACAGAGAACATAATGAATTGATATATAGAAAGAATTATTCTTTATATTTGAGAAGGGAAGGGACTTTTCATAGCGAAGGGTTTTCTGCTTGGTTGAAATTGAAGGTAAAAATACTTCTGTAAAAACTAAATAAAAATAATATTTAATTAACTTTACTATTTGTTTATAATTCAGGTATCGATTTTTCCTGCAGACTATGTTTCTGAGGAAATAATATCTTTGGCTTTAGGTACTAATACCATGGTGCGTGATTGTAAATCACTTATGATCAATGGATACAAAGTTATTATCACTGAACCTGCAAAAACCATGAGAACACTACATAATGGTGTTATTCTAACTACCAAAACAGAATGTTATGCCAGTTCATCGGATAATAGTCCTCATTCTGATAATTGTTCTTATTATGGAGCCGTGGAGAAAATAATAATTTGGATTATTACTTGCATGGTCGAGTCACGATGATGAAATGTCAATTGTTTGATTCAATGACGAGGAAAGGAACCTTTATAGATGATTGTGGATTTCAAGTAATTGGCATGACTCGCACTCTTCCCACTGATGAACCATATGTATTGGCATAAATGGTGAAACAGGTTTTTTATGTAAAAGATCATCATCATCCTAAATTCGGTGTAATTATTGAAATAAATCCCAGACATGTTTTTGATGATGGTGATGATGAAGTTGACACTATCTCTACTGCAATTGGAAGCAATACATTTATTACTTATGATAACACCAATACCTTAATTGTCAGAGTTGATTGTGAACCCGAAGTTGTGTTGGGAAATATATAGAATCATACAGTTTTGTTCTCACCTACATGTTTCAACTACATCATTCAGAGTGTGTATCCTTGTACTTACCTTTAATCCACCATAAATGTTCTTTTACATTATGTATTTTTTACCATAATGGTTTTTCTATATTTTTCTAGGTTACACATTAGTTATCTGTTTCTAATTACTTTCATATTTGTTTTCATTGCAGCAAATGACACCCATTGAAGAGAGGAGACAGAAAAAGATGACAAATAATAATCATCTCATGGTACATATGGGTGTTCCTCCACTCAACAATATTGTGAGTATTTTATTTCAAATATAAATATTTCAATTAACTTATAATATCATGTGTTTACTTTTTGTTTAAACTTTATTAGGATCGACCCCCTAGATGAGAGATATCTGACGAGGAGCCGGATATTGCTCCTAGTAGAGAGGCTGGTGGTAGGAGGGGGGTGGTGTCAGATATGGATGATCATCTAGTGGTCCTGTTACTAAGGCCAGTGGTACGAGGACTCGTGGGGTGAGTGTTAGATGATCCACTTCCACAGACGTATCTTCTACGCCCATTTTGATCTTGACATGTCTTCAGGGACACATGGGATATTTAGACCTCCAATGTTTACACTACCAGTTGACCAGACATCTATGCCATAATCTTTTGCTTCTGGTTCATTATCTCCGAGCTATTATATTCCACCTTCTTCGACTCCTGCTACAACACAGTATGTGGCTAGGGAAGGTACACTAACGGTCACTCCACCTGTACAGGATATTCCTTCAGCTTCTGCACATCCAGTGATGCCCATTGATCTGACTACTATAGGTATATTTATATAATATCAAAGTTTTATACCATAATATATTTTATTTTAACATGTTCTGATATTATTTTTCTTTAATAACAGATTCATCTATAGATAGGAGGCAGGGGAGGGGGCGTACTCGCTTGAGTGTGGTATGGAACCTTTATACACAGTTGATTTTTGAATACAATGTTTATGGACAAATGATTGAGAAATCTGGGTAGGAATGTCAGGGTTTTTGGAGATGCTAGTAAAATACTCTGATATCATTCCGGTCAACCCTCTCTCTTGGAGACATCTGCCACACAAAATCAAAGATAATGCATTGGCACAAATATGGGTAAAAAATATATTGGATTTAATGTAGTACTTTTTTTATTTATATGAACTAATCTATTGGGTTTCAGCTTCGCTTTAACTTCCTTGATGGCGAAGGTGAACGACCAGTGCATTTAAAAGAGTTAGGAGACCTTTGGAGAGCTTATAAGCATGACCTGTATGTTGGCTGGTGTGAGAGAGTTGGCACAGAGTTAGATACATTACCTATCGTGGATGACTACACGATAGAGTAATAACGCCAAATGATTACCCATTGGGCGACTGCCAAATTTAAGGTATTAATCTTATTTGTGGTATTTAAATGAGAATTTTCATATTTTTCATTAATATAATCTTATTTATTATTAAAAATTATTTAGGAGTCTTTTGAAAAAACAAAAAAACATTGATTCAAAGTAATACCTCCACTCTTTGGGGTGCACAACTATGTCAGATCATGAGAGGAAGCTGGTACGATATAGTTGTTTATAATTTTTTTAGAACATTCCCTTTTTATTGTTTCCTTCTAAAATTATATGATTTATTGAATATTGAATATATGATTATACTTTCACTTATTATTCTTTCAATGTCCTTACAGAATCACAAGTTGAATACTGAAGGACGTATCCCTCGAGCAAATTTGTTTTTCTCAAGTAGAAGAAAAAAAGATGGAACTATGGTAAATGAATCAACCCAAGAAAAGATTGTTTGTTTTTATTTGTTTATTTCAATGTTTAATATCTATTTTTAAAGTTATTAATCTATCAATATTTTTAACAAGTTTCTTTAAAGGCTCTTGATACCCAGGATCCTGACAATTTTGGGCTACACGATCATTTATATCAGGTTTTGGGAGAGGAGCACTCTGGTCGAGTACAATACCGACCTGGTAAGAATATAGTCCCAATGATGTATTGGTCCACTCCAGGTATCCATTCTAGTAACACCGAGTTGGATCAGGTCAAGGAGCATGCAAGATAGTCTGATAAAAGGATCATAGAGTTGGAAGTACAAGTTCAAACGAGGGACAAATAATTTATGAAACTGAAGAAATATGTATCTTCATCACTTCCACTAGTGGCTAGCACGGCTTGTCAGACATTTATGTCATCGATGGGTGCATTATCCAATGCACCAGGCGGAAGCTCTAGTTGCGGTCAAGATGATGACGTTACTGGTGATGACTACGATGCTGAAGAGGATGAGGGCGAGGATGAGGATGAGGACGAGGACGAGGATGGGGCCAAGGGCAAGGATGGGGCCGAGGGTGAGGATGGGGCTGAGGGTGAGGATTGGGCCGAGGACGGGAAGGGGCTGACGATGAGCATGGGGATGATGACGATGATGACGACAATGACAGAGATGGCGGCGAGGATGAGGTCGATGATGACAGTGGTGATGGTAATGGTGATCAGGGGCAGATTGATCCATTACATTTTTGAATTCTATATAACTCTATATTATTTAACCTGGTTTTCCACTATGGGGTTTTCCTCTGCTTCATAGGGATGTTGTTATAAGATCTATTTTTTGCACTTGATTCTTATTGTATGATTAGTCTACTACCTAGACCTTTAGTATTCCTTGGTACTGTGATACCCATTTTCTATTTTGTATTACATAGCATTCTTAGTTATCCATGTATTTCATGTTTATGTCATTTTCCCATAGAACTGCATTTTATGTCATTTATGGCTAATAGTTTTATGCCTGATAGTAACATGCGTGGAATAATCACATGCAAATAAATGTGATTTTGCAAGTAGTAATATTACATTATTGATTATGTTCTTATTTTTGTGATTTTTAAGTGAATCATGCTGTTTTTGAATTTCCATTATGTTCAGGGGATGATTTTTGTTTTAGTAATGGTGGATCTTCTGGGGGAAGAGGATGGGCAGGGGGAGGGGAGGGGGCTGCAGGGTGAAAAGGGTAGGCATGATGGGAGGGGCAGGGGGCTGCTCGAGGAAATGTGTGGGCAGGGGGGGAGGGGAGGGGAGGGAAGGGGAGGGAGGGAGGGGAGGGGAGGAGGCTGCTGGGTGAAAAGGGTGGGTCGGAGGGGAGGGGCAGGGGGCTGTTGGAGGAAAAGGGTGGGCATGGGGGGAGGGGAGGGGACGGGAGGGGACGGGATGGGAGGGGACGGGAGGGGACGGGAGGGGACGGGAGGGGAGGGGACGAGAGGGGAAGGGAGGGGGTCCTGGGTGAAAAGGCTGTGAAGTAGGGGGAAGGGGAGGTGGGGAGGGGAGGGGAGGGGGCTCTTGGGTGAAAAGGGTTGGCCGGAGGGGAGGGGCAGGGGGGAGGGGAGGGGCATGGGCTGGGTAGGTTGGAGGGGAGGGTAGGGATGGAAGGGGAGGGGAGGGGAGGGGAGGGGCTGCTGAGTGAAAAGGGTGGGTAGGAGGGGAGGGGCAGGCGGGAGGGGAGGGGCAGGTGCTGGGCAAGTTGGATGGGAGGGTAGGGAAGGGGAGGGGAGGGTGTATTCGTTGCAGATGCATTTGGTTCTCAAAGTGTCTTTTTTTTTTGTTTAAAATGGATGTGATTTTTAAGTAAAACAAATGACATACCGAAAACAGACCAAACACATTCGGATTGTGTTGATACTTTAGGAAAACTATCCATGGGTCATTTTTGACGTGTAAGTGTCAACCCCGCCTCAATACGAGGCGCGGTGTGGCCGGCACCACTCAAAGTGACTCACTTTTATTTGAAATGAACAACAGTTTAAGTAAAAACAACAACTGACATACGAAAAAGGGACCAAAAACATTCGGATTCTATTGATACTTTAGGAAAAGTATCCATGGGTCATTTCTGACGTGTATGAGTCAACCCCGCCTCAATTAGAGGCACGGTGTGGCAGGTACCAGTCAAACTGTCTTACTTTTATTTGAAATGGACAGGATTTTAAGTGCAAACAACTACCGGCATATGAAACCCCAACCAAACGCATTCAGATTCTATTGAAACTTTAGGAAAACGATCCATGGGTCATATGTGACATGTAAGAGTCAACCCGCCTCAATCCAAGGCGCGGTGTGGACGGAACCGCTCAAAGTGTCTTTCTTTTGTTTAAAATGGATGCGCTTTTAAGTAAAATAAATGACATACAGAAAATAGACCAAACACATTTGGATTGTGTAGATACTTTAGGAAACCGATCCATGGGTCATTTTTGATGTGTACGAGTAAACCTCGCCTCAATCTGAGGTGCGGTGTGGCCAGCACCACTCAAAGTGTATCACTTTTCTTTGAAATGGACAGGATTTTAAGTGAAAACAACTACTGCATACAGAAAACCAACCAAATGCATTTGGATTCTGTTGATACTTTAGGAAGATGATCCATGTTTCAATTTTTATGTGTACGAGTCAACCCTACCTCAATCTGAGGAGCGGTGTGGCCGGCACCACTCATAGTGTCTTACTTTTCTTTGAAATCGACAACAGTTTAAGTCAAAACAACAACTGACATACAGAAAACAGACCAAAAACATTCAGATTCTGTTGAAACATTAGGAAAACGATCCATGGGTCATTTTTGACGTGTACGAGTCAACCCCGCCTCAATCCGAGGAGCGGTGTGGCCGACCCCACTCAAAATGTCTCACTTTTCTTTGAAAAGGGCAATAGTTGAAGTCAAAACAACAACTGAACTACGGAAAATGGACCAAACACATTCGGATTCTGTTGATACTTTAAGAAACGTATACATGGGTCATTTTTGACATGTACAAGTCAACCCCGCCTCAATTCGAGGAGCGGTGTGGCCGACACCACTCAAAGTGTCTCACTTTTCTTTGAAATTTACAACAGTTTAAGTCAATACAACAACTGTCATACGGAAAATTGACCAAACGCAATTGTATTCTGTTGATACTTTATGAAAAGTATCCATGGGTCATTTCTGAAGTTTATGAGTCAACCCCGCATCAATCTGAGACACGGTGTGGCCGGTACCACTCAAACTGTATCACATTTATTTGAAATGGATAGGATTTTAAGTGAAAAAAACTCCCAGAATACGAAAAACTGAACAAACACATTCGGATTCTATTGAAACATTAGGAAACCGATACATGGTACATATGTGACGTGTAAGAGTCAACCCCACCTCAATCCGAAGTGAGGTGTGGAAGGAACCACTCAAAGTGTCGTTTTTTTGTTTAAAATGGATGTGCTTTTAAGTAAAATAAACGACATACAGATAACAGAACAAACGCATTCGGATTCTGTTGATACTTTAGGAAAACGATCCATGGGTCATTTTTGACGTGTACGAGTCAACCCCACCTCAATACGAGGCGCGGAGTGGCCGGAACCACTGAGAGTGTCTCACTTTTCATTGAAATGGAAAATAGTTTAAGTAAAAACAACAACTGACATACGGAAAATGGACCAAACACATTTGGATTCTATTGATATTTTAGGACAAGTATCAATGGGTCATTTATAACGTGTATGATTCAACGACGCCTCAATAAAAGGCACGGTGTGGCCGGTACCACTCAAACTATCTCAGTTTTATTTGAAATGGAGAGGATTTTAAGTGATAACAACTACTGGCATACGAAAAAATGACCAAACACATTCGGATTCTATTGAAACTTTTGGAAAACCATCCATGGGTCATATGTGACGTGTATGAGTCAACCTCGCCTCAATCCGAGGTGCGGTGTGGACAGCACCAATCAAATTATCTGTTTTGTTTGAAAATGACATCATTTTAAGTGAATACAACTGAAATTTACACACATCAATGATAGTCGCAAACTATTTTTCATGAGTTGGGTAGTTTCAGTAATGGGTTCATAAGTGAAGAGACTCCTTAGAAAATACCTTTTCACCATATATTATAACCAATAAATGTTTGATGCAAAATTCATCACAATTCATTACATACCAAAATCTATGTTCAGAAAAAAAGGGATATGAGACAATTTCAAACTCTTATTCAACTCTTATAAGTATTTCTCATACTATTCTGACAATTATAATTTGATGGGGAGGTGGGGGGCTGTGATGGTTGGGGGGTTGTGCAGGGGTGAGGTGAATTACTATAGGATGATTGTTGTCATATGAAGATTGAAATAGGGAATTTTAGTATATGACATGGTTGGAATAATTTGATGGTTTTATGTGTTTTTTTGTGCTATTTTATGTGTTTGTTATACTTTTTTAAGTTTGTATGTGTTTTTTGTGATATTTTTATGCATGTGTAGGTGTATAGTGGAGGGGATACTGGAGGGGTTGTTGTGCAGTAGTTCTGGGAAAACTCAATACCAACGATTCTAAACCGTTGGTATAAGAGTGCTGGAATTCTAGATAAACATCTATACCAACGGTTAGAACCGTTGGTATATGTGTTCTGAAAAAAAAATACCAACGGTTCAGAACAACTAGTATATGTGTTCTATAATACTGGAAAAAACACAATACCAACAGTTATGAACCGTTGGTATTGGTGTTCTGAAAATCACATTACCAACGGTTTAGAACCGTTGGTATATCTTTTCTCAAAAATGCATTACCAACGGTTATAAACTGTTGGTATACCTTGAGAGAAATTTAGTAAAACAGTATACCAACAGTTTAGATAAAACAGTTGGTATAAGGCTTTCCTCATGGCTTACTAATCAACGGTTTGGAAAAGTGTTGGTATAGACTATAACAACGGTTTTACCGCCTTTACCAATGGTTTAAAACCGTTGGTATACCCTTCTTTTCCAGTAGTGAAATTAGGTTCAAATTTTCGTTTTCGTTTTTAATATAGGTATTATGTATAAATATAGTTTAATAACACTTCTAAACTAAAAGGTCCTCTTGTATTTGACTCATTGAATCTTATTCCAGCATAATATAGAAAACAAAAGCTCTATATTAATAGGTTTAGATTCATTACAGTTGGTATTAGATTAATTTTAGGAGAATCATTAGGAACTCAATTTTAGAAAACATAGATTTGGGATATAAATATAAGATACACATTGAGGATAAGTACAAAATAACATCCTAAATTTGTGGTTTTTCAGTGATTTTGTGGGTTTTATTTGAAATACAACCCTTTCTAGATACTACATGTTGACATTGTTTCGGTACACATGAATGTATGGGTAATAACACAAAAAATGGCATGTTCAGATAGACATGATGGTCACCTGGTACATGGAAACAGGCTTTACCACGCACATAGTTTGGCACTCTGAGTGGATATTGTAAGGATCATTCACATTTTCATTAAAAATCATTATAAACTATTTGAATATATAATGAAAATTAATGATACAGTTTAAAACCACAGACTAATGAAGGACTCACGTTGAAATAAAATTTTTGATGTATTTTTGTATTTGGATTAAAAAATTAAATTATTAATGTATGTTTACCATTGGTAAATTTTAATAAGAATCATTAAATATGTAAGAATTGTGTTAAAATTTAAAAGCATACATGTCTTTTTTAACATAATATTTATTGATTTAGCCATTTATTTTGAGTTCAATATTGTTTATAAGGTCAAAGACTTAATGATACCTTTTAAATAAATGGTATTAATATAACATGATTTAGGATATATTGGCAGAAATTAATGGCAATACAACCCATTGGATTAATATATGTTTTAGTAAAAAAGTTATTTGAGGAATAATAAATTTTCCTTTTATTTATTGAGGTTTAAAACTATTTATATCCTTTATTGTAAATTTGACCATTATGTACAATGTAATAACAATAATATAAGATTATTAAAATTTTATTAAAAACTACTTTGAAAAACACAATAAGGAGGTTATTTAATGATTAATTTAATTTTTGGGATTTCAATCAATTTTTTGAGAATTTTATATTAATTATAATTATAGTTATTATAATAAGGGAAACGCCCATATAGAGTGAAAACCAGTAGCATTCAACAAGGATGTGGGGCTTTAGTACATTACTAGAAGATGATAAGAGTTTCATACCTACCACATTCCAACATGATGTCCTAGTTAATATGGTATTATTTTTATTTAAACTATTTGAAAAATAATTCATAATGGTGAACAAATACTCTTAATTTTTATGTTAAGAGATTAATTAAATATATTGGATAACTTATTCTAACCATATTGCTTTTGAAATATATTTACATGTAGAAGGAAAGTCTTTTCAATCAATTATTGATCTTATAATCCATTAAATATTAATTTTAGTCTTTCAGACATAAGAAATTCATGTTTGGAAATTCATTTCTTATAGTATGGGGTAAAATGAATATTTATTGAATCACAACTAATGGATGAAATTAAAGTTATAAAACAGAAAAGAACTATGTAATTATATTTCATTATATCATTTCATTTTAATAGAATTCATCAATTTTAGAAAGAATGATATTGAAATAAAAAATTATAGTATTACATTCATATCTAGAAAATCATGTTATCTTTTAAATCATCATAGATATATTATTTTGAGGAACATAAATTCTTGTTAATTATTCACTTATTTATGATGAATGATCTTAATCACTCTATAAAATATTTTATGGTTTTCCCCTATGCCCACACCCTCACATTCCTCCAATGCTCTATTATTTAGAAACCTAGTTATGTGTTTTACAATATTAACCATGTACTTCCCTTTTCTACATTATTAAGAGGACATTTTAATAACAGTATTAAAATCTATGTTTTTCTACAATAGAATTTTCAAATTTCAAGAGCATGGCTTATGAGATCATGATTAAATTATGAGGATGAAATTTAATTATGTTTCGGAGAATTTAACCCATTAAATTATAAAATCAAGACATTGAATTTTATAACTTCTATGAAATGGAACACCAAGTGTAGATAGAAATAAAAGACCATAATACTATACTATATATTTAATTATAAATATATTCAATATCTTAAATGTATTAAATTACTTGAAACAATGAGTTTTTCTATAGTTACATGCAACAGAGAGTTTCATTAATAGCTCGCATTACACGCAAGAATGAGTTTTATTGCTCATAAATATACTATTTTATAATTATGTTTAATATTATAATATTAACCAACCTGTTACATTATGAAGTATTAATATCAAAAACTAAATATTAAAAATTATTTTTATAGATTTATGAGGAATAAAAAATCATTAATGGAAAAATTAACTTTTTTTGTGAAAAAGTATTTTCTTTCTTTAAGAAGGTTTCAGAGTGCTTTGCGCCCTTAATATAAAATTATTTTTTCTAATTATATAAAATTTATATCAAATTAAAAACATAATTTTTTAGGGATTTATAAAATAATTATCTTATGATTAATTTTAATGATTTATCTGAAATGATTAATTTTATGATGAATAGTATAAGATTCAAAAATTTAATAGAAAGTTTTGTATTCATTTAATTACATTATAAAGTAAAATTATATTTTTTAATTGTTCTTAAAGTAAAATAATAACAATTTTATATCCATAAATATGATTCTTTATAGTGGCATCATTTTTTTATTTAATTTTGATATAAAATCATTGTATAGTTTTGAAAAATTTGACTTTAAATACTCAGTTAATTATCACATCAGCATGATAAAATTTTAAATTAAATTTATCTACTAATTTGAAATAACTTTTAATAAATGGATTAAATAATTTTAATAATAATTATTTATAATTACTAATAAGATCAAAATAATGGTTTTTATAAATTTATAGTGGCTCAAAAAAAATTTATATTTATAATGTAAAAATGGGTTTACTGGGGTTTAAACTAAAATGATATATGTATAAATGAATTATATACTAATATATGGAATATTTTATAGACATATTTCTACTATTACACATCTATGTTTCAATATTGGTCCATGTTGGAGCCTAGGGATGTATGAAAAATGTAATTTCCCTCAATTCATTTAAAAAATGTAATGATTTTCCTCTCCCACCTTATAAAATATCCCCACTATTTTCTCTTCCTATAACTCACAAATCATAAAGTATCGGCCAATAAAATACAAAATAAGTTCAAAAATTTCCTACTATCATCCTAGAAGCCTTATTATATGAACAATTCTTACCTAGGAAGGTTTTAGTGCAATCCTATAATATATTCCCAGAAAATATGAAATGTTCTTCAAATACCATATTCATTCCATTTTATTATCAACATCCCTCAATATTTATTAATCCGTTATTATATTTAATATAATGGGATTTTTTTATAATATGTTCTCCAACTAAAACCATGTACACTTCGATCAAATGTGTTATGAATTCATAGTTCTTTTGTATTGTGGAATACTACCTCAAAAATTGATATCAATTGTTTTTCCCTTTCTACATATAATGGTTGGGTATGATGATGGATATAATAGGTATATATGATACTTTTTACAACGTTATACATATATGGAAAAAATATCACATAAAATTTTAACTTCGTTTACGCAAGATATAAGATAATGTCACACCTCTTTATTGTGGACTACAACCTCATGAAATTACTTGATTTGTCATTCACTCTTTATTTACATGGAAAGTGATAACTATAAATTGATGGAATACATATGATATAATTGAATAAATTATTATATTTTGGAAAATTTTATCATTATTTAAATATAATTTATGTCATTGTATTTCATTCCTTTTCTCTCAAAATATTATCAAGATTATTTACTCTTGAATTTATGATGATGGAAATTATTTGACCATTTCATAGTAAACCCATTTAATTTTGTTTTCAAATATTTATTAATTATATTTTAATTTAATAGTGCAATTTTCCACATTTTGGTAAGTAATGATAATAATAATAATATGTTTTTATAGTATTCTACATTATTTCTCACGTTTATTGAAACACCATTTTTATAAAAATCCATATTTTATAAAAAAAATTAACATTTTTAAAATAATTAATGATATGTGGAAGAACATTTTTCTCATGTTATTATGTTTAAAATAGGGTTTCAATTGAATATTCTTTTTTAAGGAGGATCTTTTCTAAGCACTTTACAGTGAAAATTTTTTTCTGTAATATACGAAATGTATGAAATTACCCTCTCTTTAGAAAACCATTTCATTGCAGAATAAATTTCATGTTTTTAAGCTTATTTATAAAGAAAAATTTTTTCCTTAATATTCTGAAAATTCATGGTTTTTAATAATTATATTCAATGAAATAGATTTTCAAAAAGGTTTATGTTTCAATAACTGATTTTCAGAATAAAAAGAATATTTACCTCCATTACTTTTTATTTAAAATTTAATGTACCTAAATTCATAAAAATCATTTTATATTACATATCCTTTATTGGGGACATGTATTATTGATATCATATCTATTATTTTGCTGGGTGTCTTATGATTATTTTTACTATGGATAATATTGATATTTAGTTTCATAACATGTTTTTTTAGTCATTATATTCATATTGAATTATTCACCTTCCTATGATCATTAAACATTAAATTTCCCCAATGAATTTATATCATTTATCAGGTATATGTTTATTCTATAAACTTTTATTCATTTAAACATAAGAAGATTAAATTGAAACTTATTTATTTGTCTCACAAAATATTCACAAATCAATATTCCATATTCAATATTTATATTTGATGATAAGGAAAATTTTCTATGAATTAAATCTATTATTCAATATATGTGGAATATTTTTGACATGCATGATATGGGTTAGGGACCATTTATAAAAATTTGTTTGATGCATCAGTGGTCTCATTGGATCAATCCTTTGGAACAACATAGTTAAATGGATTTTCTCCCAATATATTCTAAAATGTATTTTAAAAGCTCTTGATCATAATGGAATTATGTTTAGGGGTACCATGACAATCAAAAATTAAATAATTTCACTCATTTAGCATTATTTTTTTATTATCCATGAAATTTTCTCAATGATATTATCTTTTTATACATTTAATTCTCAGTTATTAATTAAGGAATGTATTTTTAGTTATTTACCATGTTATATTGTTTATTCTGTATCCAATAATTTTTTTCATTTAATGAATTAAATGGAATATGATTTTATTTATATTGATTTCTATTGATTATTACTATCAATTATTTAAATAGAATATGTGAGTAGGCATATATATTTCCATATCATTCATTCATTACTAAATATGATTAATTAATTCATTATTTCTTCCTCTATAAACAAAAATTAATGGGAATTTGATATCACCCTTATTTGGTCTCATTTCCATTGTATTCCATCAAATTTTTGATGTTTTATATAAAGGGACACACCGGATAGAATAATGTTTTTCTCAAATAGAAATATTTTTGTGATTTTTGTTTTCCTATGTAATATCGGTATCTTTTATGTATCATGTTTACTAAAAGTAGTGCACAATTAAGCCCTTACGAATTCAATTTAATGTCACTTATGAAAATATACTAATGAAGAAACCAGCTTCGGGATACTTTTTTCGAGTTCCTTACTATTGGTATAATTGGAACATTAATAAAAAGCTTCAGAACTAGATTTAGGAATAAATAGATTATAAAAAATTACCATAATAAAATCATAGATGATATTATATATAATATCACCATAATAATTTTGTAAGATATTTATTATGTGGTATTCCCTTTCAATACATCAATTTCTGTATACTACGAGTGGAAATGGTTCTAACACAGTTTTTCTAGGTTGTAATAACTCAGAAAATGATGCATTATCTTGACCTGATCATTATATGGTGCATAAATATAGTGATTAATATACACCTAGTTTGACACTAATAGAGGATATGATTAGGAAATTTCACATTTTCATTATAAACCATTATGACCAATATGATTCTATAATTATAATTAATTAATAAGGTCAATCCATTATAAAAGGATGGTTCTATGTTGCAATAAAACTGATTTTTCATTTGTGTATTGGGATTCTATAGTTATATTGTAAAATATTTTTACTATTTGTATTATTTATAAGAATAAATAAATATATAAGTTTTGTGATAAATTTTTTAATAATACCTGTATTCATTAACATATGTTTTATGTATACCATCACGGGTTACAAGTTTAAGGTTGATCAAAATTCAAATGTCTTAAACATCCCTTTTTAAAATTTCTATTATGGGAATATCATATGATTAATAATATTTTCAGATAAATATAAAGAAATAAAACAAATTTATTTATTATATCATATAGTTAAAAATTTATTTGAGAGATAATTCCATTACATTCAATAAACATATGTTTAAATGTACTGATATCATTTTTGGTTAATATTATCATTAATGAAATTATTAATATAGTCAAATAGTATTATTTGTCATTGTGATAAAATAAAGAATTAAAACCCATTGAGAAAATGTTATTTATGGATTAATTTTATTTCAGGGATATCCATCATATTGTTTTGAAAAAATTATAGGAATTATATTAATATATATTACAGAAATGACAACCCATATAAAACTCGTCACATTTGGACAGGTTCTGGTTCTTGAACACATAACCTAATGATGATATAGGTTTGACTCGTACCACCTAGATATATAATTTAATTTATAATATGTTTTTATTTTTCGTTATACAATTTGGAAAATAAATATTAATGGTGAACTCATATTGTTACTTTTGGGGTTTAAAATTTAATATTTTTTTATATATTTTCTAAAAAAATTTGTTTTGGGAAATAATTTGAGATATATGGAATGACTTTTCACACTTCAATGAATCTTATAATCTGTTAAATGTTCATTTTAGCGGATTAGGTATAAAAACATAATTTTTTTATATTCATTTCATAGGGGAAGGGAAAAATTGATAAATAATCCAATAATAATAAAAGGATGACATTTTGATTATTAAATCGAAACCCATTAAGTATGTATATTTTTTTATATTCATATTTGTTGAATGAAATCATCATATTTTTGAAAAATGTTCTTTGAAATGAAAATTTTGTTTTATTACATTCATATAATATGAATTGATTTTTTTTAAATAATCATATATTTATGGTTTTGAGGATTTTAACATTACATTGTTAATTGAAATAATTTTGATCAATGACCTCAATCACTATGTATAATTATTAATTCACTTCCTCCATGTCTATATCTTCACATTAAACATATGTTCTAATACGTAGAAACTTAGTTATGTTGTATTTAAGATGACCCTTATACTTACCATTTCACTCATATTAAGTGGTTTTTTTATTAAGCCTATTATGTGGTGGGGTTTTCAATCAAGGAATTTCCAATTTCAATCCATTTAATTCAAATACCAATTTTCAAATGTGTGTAAGAATGTTTTGAATGTTGGGGAGAATGCAATACCCTGAAATTATAATATTATGATTTTTTATTTAATACCTTACATGACTTGAAAGAGTAATAATATAAGGGATTATAACACCCTAAACATATAGAAAATATCTGTTTTTATATAAATTAAATGTTTTAAATATATTTAAATACACAAAATAATATTTTTTTTCTGGTGTTATGTACAACAATGAGTGATTTGGATAGATTTAGTTACAATAAAGAATAAAGTTTTACCAAAAAATAATGCACTATTAAAATAATATTATATAACATAATTATTATAACCTAGATGTTAAATTTTGGATCATGAATAGTAAAAAACCGATTATGAATATTATGGTTATTTAATGATTACTAATTCAATAACATCATTAAAAAAATATCTCTGAAAATACTAATTTTTCCCAAAATTTGTTTAATATCAAATTGAATACATAAAATTAAATTAATTTTTGAATGTTTTATAAGATTTATATTTTAAAATATACATAAATTTTTAAATTAGATGAATATTAATATATATGGGTCATTATTTGGAATTTTATGAAAAGTTCCAATTTTTGATGAATAGTGGAAAATATGTAAATTTAATTGAAAACATTATTTTAGTTCAAATAATATATGTTGAAAAATTATTTTTTGAATTGAATTTAAATTTAAATTAGATAAATTTTATATCATTAAATCCAAATTCTTATATTTTAATCATTTTCATATTGAATTTGGATTTTAAAAATTAGTAATCATATATACATTTTCACATTAAAATCCATCTTTTCATCACGTCAGTAGGGTTAATTTTATATTAAATTTTCCACAAATTTTGATATGAAATTTGAAAAGTATATTAAATAATTTGAATAATAATAAATTATAATTTCTATGAATATCAGAATATTATTTCACCAAAATTAATAGTTAATGATTTAAAAACTAATTACCATAGTTGAGGTTTCAATGGGTTTACTAAGGGTAAACTATAACAATATGGTCAAAAAATTTATTTTTTACATTTTAAAGAACAATTATATGGAAATATATGGAAACATAATACAATAAGGTTATATAATGGTTCCTTTTTTACCCTTTTATCTTATAAAAGATGTGGGAGGACTCAATTATTTTCAAAAATATGATGTGTGTCCTCCCTCCACTTATAAATGGTCACGTGCTCTCATATCATTTTAACACCATATAACAAATTTATTTCTACCAAAAAATAACCATGTAAGAAACCATCTTCCAAAAACTCATAATATAATCTTATTATGGTCAAGAATTGAACATAGTAATTTCTGAAATAAATTATAATGATGATAAGAGAGGAAGAGGTAATGCTCTTCAACAAGCATCTTTATTTCACTTAATTTTCTACCTCAATAAATTTTTATTAAAAAATTAAGATTCGATAAATTATTTATATAATATGATGTTTTTATATTTTTATAATAATTTCATGAACTTGAAAAAATATCCACTTCTATCAAATTTGTTACAAAACAATCGTTTGTTTGTAAAGTGGACTACCACCTCGCAAAGTGATGTTGTGATTTTTTTCATTTATACATCTAAATGTTGTGTATGGTGATGGAAATAAAGAATAACTTTTATATTTATAAAATATTTATACATATTGAGTAATTTTATAATATGAATATTCATACCATAAATTACATAGGAGACACAATAACATCGCTTATGTGTACTATGAACTACACCCTTGCGAAGGGATGTGATTTGTCATTCATTAACGCTTCACACGGAAGGTGATAAAGATAATGTTAATAAATATATGTGATATATAAAAAATAATTAGGATAGTAATGAATAATTAATAATTATATAATGATAACATATATTTAATTCATTCATTTTTTCACTAATGTAAATATGATAACATCATTCATTTAGTTGTGGAATCCAACCTCAACAAAATGATGTGACTCTATTTTTATCCCCAATAAACACGGATGATATATATAAGTTTATAATATTATAATTATTATATATATATCATTATATAATGATAAAAAATTTCTTGTTACCTATCTATAATGACCACTGGAAAATGGAAACGTTAGTCCTGCGTAAATACAACCTACTGTCACCGTAATCGTAACGTACTTAATTTTTCATGAACAACAATAAAAATTGCTTATCAAATTGTAATTTCTGAATAAATATGATAATTATTTCATTATAATTATTTTTTAGATTATACACCAATAAAATATGTGTATGAATCAAATCTTCCATGATAAAACACACATGAGAAAATGAGATAGTTAACTCCTAAAACAACGAAAATATGGAATGATTATTTGTGAACATGTAATAAGATATTATAAAAGGGTCATATAATAATTTATAAATATTAATATTGTTGTATTATAAGTTAATGAAATGTTTAATACCCCTATATAAGTTTAAAAATCACATTATTCCAGAATGAAGAATAAGGTTATATATTTCATTTCAATTTCACTTCATTGAGGCATATTGTAATGTTATGCACCTAATTACAGTTTTATTGTGTGTATACCTCCCCATTACAATTTAATATCATGATTAATTAATTATTAATTTTATTTTATTATTAAAATTTAATAATTTAATCATAGTGAATATGAAATAATGTTTACCAGGTGGTGAAGAAGTTCATAACTCAATTTCATTTCATTGGGTTATATAAAAAAATTTCCACCATTGATATTATACGATTTTGTGGGTAATAATCATTGATTATCATATATTTTATTTCAACTTGTTTTTATTATATTTTATTTTTGTAAAAATTATCTATTTAATAAATATTTTTCACGTCAATTCTCTGATCATTGTAAGGGTTTAATTCACAATCTCATCGAGATTGATTATTCATGACTTTCTGTTAATGTTAATTATTTGATGATTTTAAAAATAAATTTATGATTCCTCTCCACTAGTTATATGTGATATTTTAATGTATCACTAAAATTTTCCCACTCTTTGGTACATTAAAATTTTGAGAAAATGTTTTTATAAGATCTGAAATTATTTCTCACTTTGGTCGCAATACCTTTTTCACTAGAACCCATGTTTTTCAAAAAAATGTTTTCCCATTTAAAAAAAAATTGTGAAATAAATTATTAATTTTTTAAAAACTTTTTTAATAAATTATTTGAATGGAATATTACTTTCTTTTTCCAAATAATCCATTATTATAACAATTTTATAATGTAAAAGGAGTGTTCTTTTTTAATGTCTATGATCTGTATAGAATTACTAGTCATTAAAACCGATGTTTCATTGAAGATTAATTTAAGTTTATAAGGTTATTATTAATGAAAATTTTCACATACTATATTTTTTATTTTTTGTAGTTTAGAAATGATTAAAAATGGATTTTACAAATTTTTAATGCATTAGAATGTGATTATCATAATGAAAAGGTTATTTTGCCCATATAGTTTGTTAAAGATCATTTTATGGTATTTATATTTTTAGAATCCCTTTTATTTTACATATACACCCCTGGGGAGATGTTTTATTGCTACAAGAATTATTATTTATTTGGATAAAATGTGATTATTTTGACTGAGGATAATATTGAGATTCACTTACATAATATATTTTTTAGTCATTAACATCCCTTGAATTATTCACTATATCATAATCACTGAACATGAATTTTCAAAAAATATCCATATAAATATTTATTGATACATTAATTTCATAAGAAAAAATCATTTCAAAAAAATAGTCATTTCATTTTTTATTAATATCAATCTTTACACCGATTATTCTTATAAATTAATTAAATGGAATGATTGTTCATATATTTAATTTTCATTATTATTAATTCCATATGAATGATTATTCATTTATTACTACATTTTTTCCATTTCACATTAATCCTACTATGAATTTGATGTCACACTTATTTTTCCCGTTCCACTTATTACATTTAGATTAATATGACTGATATTCCATTATACAATAGATGGAATAATTTTTTTCATGAAAAACAATTATGTTGTAATTTTTGTTTTCCTCTATAATATAGACATAATGTATGTATCTAGTACACATAGACAAAAATTCTATTTGGTCTGTAGGGATTTCATTTATAGTATCATATGATAGTGTAAAAAAGAAAATGATTGATCCAAGCTAATGGGGTCTGGGGACATTGTTGTTTGTATGAGAGGATGATTAGTAGAATCCTATGGAAATATATTTATGTAAACATATATTAGGGAACGTAAACTTATAATATACATTTATAATAGGTATATAATAATATCAAAATATTTTGGTAAGGAAGATATTATATAGTTTTTCATCAAAACAGATCACTTTATCTATATGAAAAGTAGACGTGGTTGTAAAAAAAATTCACATAGGGGTAATAACTCTAGAAAGGGTGAATTATATTTGATGTCATCACCACCTAGTGCATGGAAGAATTCAATAATTCACACATGGTTTGAAACACCAATGTTATATACTTAAGATAAATAAAGTTTTCTTTTCAAAAAATTATAAATTATTTGAATTGATAGTGACAATGAATGAACTATGTTAATCTTGTGGCCATGGAAGAACATGTTTTTAATTAAAGAGGATGAAGTATTTGTGTATTGGGATTAAAGAATTAAATTTTATAAGTATATTTAGACGACGTTCATTTCGGTATAACAATGATGAAATATATAAGGATTGTGTATGTTTTTAAAACAATATTTGTACAATAATGGTTTATGAGTTTAAGGATGATTATTTGTTAAAATTATTAAATATCAATTTAAAACATTTTTTTGGTAGGAATATAACACTATTAAGGATATATTGGGATAAATTTAAGAAAAAAACCCATTAGTGTAGTATATGTTTTTATAAACATGATATTTGACTAATAATTACTTTACATTATATAGAATTCTGTTTAAATGTATTTATATCCTCTACAGTTAATATGATCATTGATGATATTTTAATAATAAGAAATAATATTATTAAGTGGTTCGAAAGAAAGTTGAATTGAAAACCACAGTAAAACTTTTATTTAATGATTAATTTAATTTCAAGGATTTTCATCATACTATTTTTATAAATTTATTGGAATTATATTAATATATAAAATAAAAAGTAATACCAACATGCAGGGATACAACCCATAGAATCACTTGAAACCAATACCTTACACACCTGTAAATGGTGTCTTGTTCCTATTTGTTCTCAATCCAAACTGGGTTGTTCAATCCATTAGAAAAAACTGTTTTTTATATTGAAAATGAATTCAATGTTAAATATGTAATTTTATCCAATTATTTTACAAAATTTTGGTCAAAAATTTGTGCATTGGGAATTAGTTTTTTTGGAAAAATGATATTGAGCACATTTTTTATGCTGAATATGAATTTTCTACAGAAGTTAATTATTAGGATTGGGTCATCAAATTATGTAAACAGAATGAAGCTCACAAAATATTTGATTTTTCACAATAAATAGATTGTGTAGAAAGATTTTTTGTGTGCAAATAAGAAGGAAAAGAAGAATATTATGTGCCAAATATAACATAAATATTGAGTTATTCATAGGTGGAGTTTCGAGGTATTCACATCAAAATAAAGAAATAAAATGAACTCCATACAAAATCTAAATTAAAAAATGGGTCATTCATGAAAAATATGATTTCAGAATCATGATTACAAACATGGAGGAAGGAATTCACAGAACATGGACATAGTACTGAACATGTCTATTAATAATCATGAACCCCCATATATAAAATAGAACATCTTCCAATGAAAATTTGGATACTCATCCATGTGAAATAGTATCACACAAATGACTTATGAGCAATAAATGTTGCACATATAATTTTTTTTCTAACATTTCCAATTGAGACTTATGGTGTGCTTGTACAAAATATAAGGGTTGTACGAACGAAATATTTCCTGAAAATAAAAAAAATTCATGAAAATTCATGTGTTATATGCACATACTTGATTTGATCCAATTTTGTATTTTTTATATCTAGTTTACATGAGCTATAATTTCATGTTCATCCATTCAAGACTATGGTTGAATAAGGTTTTCATTCTTTTCAGACAAAAAGTCTTATAAAAAATCTACTGAATTGACCTTCACATCATTAATTATTGTAAGAATTCACCCAATGTAGTGTTCTAGGGGGATTCGATGAAAGTGTTATGATTTAGGTAGTGTGTTATACCTAAAATAATATAATGTAAGTGTGTCAATAATTGAGTGACAATATTTAAACATATATATTCCACAAAAAATGAATTTTTTTATATTTAGGGACCATGGACAAACTGTCGGCATATAATCCTAAGACAATCACTTAGTGGTGATATTTAGGATAACATATTCTAAACCTATTACTTTTGGAAAATATTTTGTGATTGAATGAAATAATTTTAACTAATATATATATTTTATGATCTCTTATAATTGAATTTATTCTTCAAGCATAAAATTTCATTTTTGGATTTTATTTTTTAGTCTAAGGGATGAACAGAAAATTGATTGAATCAGAAAAAATGTATGAATTTTCACTTGTTCTATAGAACTGCATCAATTAAGTATATTTCCTTATATTTATAGACAATAAAACAACTATTCAACTTTATAAAAAATTTCATTTAAATTACAATTTAGTCACATTCCATTAATATCATATGAATCATATTGATTTCTAAATCATCACATATTTATTGGTTTTATTCCCTCAACATTCCATTGATCATTCAATTTCATGTGATCAATGACCTCAGTCACCCTTTATAATTATTTATATAATCAACGTGAACATCTTCATTTTTTTTGATGTTCTCATACATAGAATCCTAGTTACGAGTTATCCTACATGAATCGTGTAGTTACCTTTTATCTATTATTAAAAGGATGTTTTGTAAAACAATTTATGATGTGGGTCTTTAAAAAAAATTTAGAATTTCAACCGATTTATTTTAGAGATTAAGATTAAATTGTGAGAATTAATATTTGTGTGTGGGGAGAATGCAAACCTCAAATTTATAAAATGGGGTCATTTTATATGATAGTGTATAAGAATGGAAAAAAAGTGTTTATGTGAATATAAAAATCCAATACCTTATGATGTATTTATATTTAAATATATTGAATCTGTTAAATATCTTTTGTTACAGGAAATATCAAATTTAGATTGTTTAAAATTTTACAATGTTTTTCCTCGATATCTTGCAATACACAAAATAACGAGTATTGCTGATCCCAAATATATTATTAAAATATTATTATTTAATATAATATTTATAAAATAACATATATATTATAATGTATGAATAGTACAAATTAAAATTGGATAATCATGGTTACTGATTAATTATGAATAATATAATAGTAATTTTAATGAAAAAGATTTTTTTCGAAAAAACAATTTTTTTTTAAAAAAACACATTTTAATCATGCATTGGGAACATAATATAAAATTAATTTTCATGACATTAAAATAATATATTGGAAAATAAAAATATTTATTTTTAAATAATATATTACACAATTATATTATGGTGAATTTTTTGGATATTTCTGAGAAGTTTAATTTCATATGAATTTTAAAAAAATATTAAATTTTAAATAAAAAATAAATTTTCAGTTATGAAATTTATAATAAATGTCACGACCCCTCCCCACAAATTGTACCTCTTTTGGGCCGGTAATGTTAGAAGGAAGATAATGACCCCCAGTCCCGCCTCTAGTAGGCCTCGGGTTGGCGACTAGCACCACGGGTATAATAAACACACCAATTGGAGGCATTACCCTATAAGAGAAAACATGTGAAAGAGAGAGATATGGTAGACACCAAACAACTCCAACTCAACCAGTAAGATGATGTAAATACCAAGTACAAATATGAAATATCATAAAAACTACAACCATAGAAAGGGGAAAAACTGCAAGTACCCAAAACAAAGTAAAACAGTAGCAACAACAAGCCCGAACAGCTCCTACAACCACTAGCTAGTAGTAACCTGCATGATCTCCAACCTGATACAAGTGACCTGAATAATAGTTTATATATACATAGGTTGAGTATAACAGTATACCCAATAATATCCTCATTGAAGCCTTTTGTGAAAATATAAAGGAAGAATGATAAAGCACAGTAAACAACACGTGAAACTAACTCATCACCTAAAATGTTATACTAAGTCCCCAACCACACCATGGATATACTCACCATGTAACACATACAAGAATATGTCATATAATAATGAATATCAAGGGTACCCCGGTACTACTTTCCCACTGGTTTTCCATATTTCCCAAACGTCGCACATCCTGTGCATCACTCTCTAAAAAGGATTTCCCGCAGACACCTGGGCGAAGCACCATAATATGCACCTCATGCTAAATAAACACCACATTCATGCATGAATGAAAATAGGTAGATTTCGGGATCCACCACAGCTCGCATAACGTGCATCATACATCATGTATTATAACCCATGCCATTACAGCCCATACACCAAATAAGGATCCTCAATCCATTACATACTATACACGTTACACCTATAGTAGTCTATAGGATAATATATCTAGAATATATGTGTGGGAATAACTACAATCCAATACATCCCTCTCTACCCATATATGGGGAAACTGACTGTTTTTCTTACCCGCACAAGTATTTACCAAGTGAAGAGAGTGGGTTCGAAGGGGGGTATTCAGCCAATAATCCTCCCACCGGAATGTTGGGTAAAACACCCCCTAGGCTCAGAATACCCGTTGTGTTAGTTTCCCTCACTGATAGGGTGGAGTAGCACATAGAATCTCAAAAAGTATAGAATATGTTATATCTCACAACCACACTATGGGCATAACCTAGTCATAGACACAACATAATATAACATCTCCTGGACATTGGGATTCTACCTCTAAGACTAGGTATCCTATAAGCACACATCCATTTAATGAGATTTAATACATTATTTCATTCCCCTTTTTATCAGTTTAAATTTGTGTTAATTAATTCTTTAAGAATTAATTAACCAATATCAATTCCACATTAATGTTCATTAGCATCCTACCAAAAGTACACTGTCCCTTTATAATTACATCCTCATCATTGCGTTCCAGCATCTCCAACCCCATGGTTGACCATCATTTATTCAAATATTCATTACATAATCAATTTCCCATGTTCCCAGGAATTATAGAAAAATATTATATTCTACTAAACATAAGGAGGCTCAACATAGTGAGTATATATACACCCCGTCGAGTATATTCAGCCTATATCCAGAGCTTAGACCCATCCACTATTGAGAAGCTAAACATGGAAAGCATGTTGCATACCCCTCACATCTTCGCCTCTCTCGGAAGAAGGGTATACAAGACCAGCTGTCTTGAGCAGTAGGGAAAAGTAAAGCAGATAATCAACCAATAAGAATTAGGAAGTTTCCAACAATCACAACCATCCAATTCCATCATCCCAAGTGTCCTCTCGGACACCCACATTCATAAACTGATGCATCTCACCACTCTAGGCGTCATCTACTACCATAACCAAAAGGCCTCCCTACCCCCACATATTTCAATAACTATCTAGGCTCATATCACAACAGAAAGAGAAGGAAAACAACATAATGTCAGCTGGGCTCTTGGCCCTTAATCAAACAAGAGGGAAACTCAGAACCCTACATGTAATTATCTTTTAAAAACCACAAGTTCATTAATCCATCTTGGATTAATCGATTTATAAATCGATGGTTCTAAAATTTGGGAAACCTAACCAGTAAGCTATCACAAATGATTAAACATGCTTTCTGTTCTAGTTTGATTAAAATAAAATTATAACAATAACTAGATTCGTTTACATGAAAATTTATCATTACCCATAAAAATATCAATTAATTCTTGTTTTCTTTCTTTACAAATTTTCATCAAGAAAGAACAGATATGTGAAGCTAGCATGGATATCACAATATCTAGAAAACAGGGAGAAATATAATACGACCGATATCAATTTATTTATCTGATTCAAATATTTAATATGTTAATTATATTGTGGTCTAGTGGGATAAAACATGCTAACAATATAGTTGCACGGAAAAGAAAATAGATGAAATAGATCCCCTACCTCAAATAGTTCTTGACGTTCTTTATCCACCCAACGAGTTACGATCCTCCTCTCGCGTCCACTGCATTCACCTGAGGATACCATGGTATGACCGCACCAATTGAAACACAAGAAAACCCCATTAGAAGCATGAATATTACATTATATAATATGGAAAGGAGAAAAATTATAAGATGCACCCCAAAAGAACGATGAGAAAACATACCTTATATCGAGGATTGATCGATATAGCTTGGTTTCAACCATAATAGAGAAGAACCAATCCTAGGAGGGATATTTTAATTGTGAAACTTCTATGAGAATGATTGGACTATTCAAGAACCTCACAACCGAGAACATGGATAAAGAGTTATGGAGGATTATATCTTATACCTTTAGTTGATTTAACAGAGCGACAATTTCTGATATGCATAATTTCCCATTAAAAGCTGATCACATTAAACCATGCGGTTTGACTGAGTAAAAACATCCCAAGACATATGAATAGTTAATTTAAGAGTTACGGCCTTTGAATCAGCCTTAGATTCCTTAAAACAAGGCATTAAATTTAGTTTACATCAAAGGAAAATGCTAAAGGGGCGGAACTTTTAGGAAGCTAGAAACGTTATTCATGAGCTAAAAATTTGGGAAATGAAAGAAGAGGTGACAGTTAGAAGGTCTCCATTCAAGAAACACTGTTCACAAACTCAAAATTTGGAAAATGAAAGAAGGGGTGACAGTTAGAAGGTCACCATTCTTGAAACACTGTTCACAACTCAAAATTAGCAAAAGGAAAGAACAGGAGATAGTTAGAAGGTCACTATTCTAGAAACACTATTCATGAACTCGATATTTGGAAAAGGGAATATAGGCTGCTATTAGAACCACATTGTTCTGCAAACACAGTTCAAGGAACTCAAAATTTGTCAAAGGAAAGGGAGGTTGCCATTAGAGGTTACCGATAGAAATGTTCACCGATGGAACTGTTCACAGAATGAGAAATTTGGAAAAGGAAAGAGAGGTTACTATTCGAGGATACCGATAGATGTTACCGAAAGAGGTTACTGTTAGAGGTTACCGATAGACTATTCACTAATAGAACTGTTCATAGAATTGTAAATTAGGAAAAGGGAATAAAGGTTACTGTTAGAGGATACCGATAGAACTGTTCACCGATGGAACTATTTACATAATTGGAAATTTGGAAATGGAAATAGTAGTTAGAATTAGAGGATACTAATATAATTGTTCACTGATGGATCTATTCACAGAATTGGAAATTTGGAAAAGGAAATATAGCTTACCGTTTGAGGTTACCAATTGAGGTTACCATTAAAGGTTACTAATAGAACTGTTCACCGATGAAACTGTTCACTGAACTGGAAAATTGGAATAGTGTTGTGGATAAGTCACCTTGACCTCCCAGAACACCTAAAACACCATATTCTCGCAATGGAATGGAGAGAAGAGGGCATGTCCATTACATCAGATACCTCCAAAACATTCTCTTCCTTGAGAATCCAAAACGCACCTAAAGTAAAATTGAAACATGGTCTGAACAACCACCCATTGAGATACCTATCAAAAGAGAGAAAGGCTAAAAACAAAAAAGGGATCCATCTCATAAATAATAATGTTTCATAACCACATAAGCTACATAGATACATGAAAAAAATTAAACATCAAAAAACTCTAGGTACTGAGCACATATATGTTACTCACGTTCCCAGGTACTCTCATTCTTGACACCGTGTCACCATAAAACTTGAACCAAGGGGATATAACACCCGCACAATACCTTCTCCTTACATTCTTGGATATTCACAGGTCGCTCCTCAAAGGTTTCATCATCATCAACATCGATGTCTCCCAAATCAATGATATGAGAGTCATCATGAATATAATGACAGAGATGTGATACATAAAAAACATCATGTTTCTGACGCATCTGCGGGGGAAGTTCTACTCGATACGCCCCAGCTCCAACACATGCTAATACCTCAAAAGAGCCATCAAACCTAGGAGAAAGTGTAATCTCATGACCATACCATCGCTACCCATGACAGATAGTCACCTTCATAAACACATGATACCTAACATTAAACTCATAGGGTCTCCTTCTTTGATCCATATATGATTTTTAATGATCTTGTACTGTCTTCATCCTCTCAAGAATCTCTTAAACCATCTCTGTTGTATTCTACACTAGTTCTGGTCTAAGAATTTATGACTCTCTGATCCTATTCCAGCACAACAGAGAACGACATGGTGTACATTAAAGTCTTCAAAAGGTTCCATACCGATGGTGGAGTGAAAACAATTATTGTATGCGAACTCCACCAAGGTTAAGTGCCTTATCCCTGATCCTCCAAAATAAAAAACACAAGAGTGTAACATGTCTTCAAGAGTCTGTATGGTTCACTCTCTCTGACCATCTGTTTGAGGTTGAAAAGAAGTGCTAAGGCATATTTGAGAACCAAAATCATGTTGGAGACCTATCCACACCCTGGAGGTAAAATGATGATCTCGATCAGAAATGATCATCTTTGGGATTCCATGAAGTCTCACCACCTCATCCATATACAACCTCGAAAAAACTTCCACTATGATCAACTCCTTGATTTCTATGAAGTTAGCCGATTTTGTTAAATTAAACAATACAACCCAAATATCATCATTTTCTCCAGGAGCTCAAGGTAAACCAGTAAAAAATCCGATTTAGATTTCTTCAAACTTCCACTAAGGAATATCTAATGGCTAGATCTGACCACTAGGAACATGGTGTTCGCCCTTCACCTTCTAGAAGACCAAACATTAAAACACAAACTCAAAAACATCATGCTTCAGACAAGGCTATCAAAATTGGCTCTTCAAGGATCAGTACATCATTGTCAAGCCAGGATGCACCACTAAAGGTGAACTATGAAACTCTTTGAGAACCATCGTGCGATTCGTAAAATGAACAAAAATCCTTCCATGATACAACAATCGGTTTTGTTCATCCTCAGTCTAACCATATGGGGCTCACCACAAACAACGCAGTCTCTCCAAACCTCCACCTTAATATCCCCCAACTGGTACACTTCTACCTTCTTCATCTGGGATGACTGTACCATCATCCGAAAAAGACAACCTCTACCCCCAACTTCTCCCATATCAAGATATAATGCTGGCAGCTCTTCCATTACTTTCCCGGAATCACTGGATTCATTCACAACATCACTACGTGACATTTGAATCTATACATATTCTATAACAGTCCCCTTTCCAAGTGTATATGATGTCTCTAGGTCATATTCTTGTAATAACTCCATCCACTGATGATGTCGTATGTTTAGGTCACACTGGGAGAAAACATAACTCAAACTCTTATGATCGGTGAAAACCACAGTGTTCTCACCAATGAGGTAATGTCTCCACAACATCAGAGAAAACACCACAGCTACCAACTCAAGATCATGGGTGGCATAGTTACGATCATGCAGAGGCAACTGGAGAGACCCATAAGAAACAACTGACCTTTGCTGCATGAAAACCCATCCTAACCCCAGATGTAAAGCGTCACAGAAAACTTCAAATTGAACTCCCTCGGTAGTAATACAAAGTACTGGAGAACTTACTAACTTATACATTAGATATCCTAAAGGTGAATGAAAATGATTAGTGCATATGAATGTTTGATCCTTCTTGGTCAAGGCTGTCAGAGGAGTCGCAAGTCGTGAGAAATTGGCTATGAACCTCTTGTAGTAGCCTACGAGACCAAGGAAACTTCGCTCCTACGAGACTATCTAGGGGGCTTCCAAAGACACAATTGCATATATCTTCGATGGATCCACAGCTAATCCTTATTGGGAAATAACGTGCCCAAAGAAACATACTTCTCGATCCCAAAACTCACACTTTGTCAACTTCCCAAACATCTGATGTTGACGAAGAACTCCCAAAATGTCTTGTAGATACTCTGCATGATCCTCCTCAGATGTGGAGTAAATAAGGATTTTGTCGATGTAAAATACCATGAACTTGTCTAGGAACTCACAGAACATAGCATTCATCAATCCCATGAATACATGTGAATCATTCACCACGCCAAATGACATTACAACGAACTCATAATTCCCATGACAACAACAAAAATCTATCTTCAGGATATCATCATCCTTCACATGCATATGATGATATCCTAACTGCAAGTCGATATTTGAAAACCAAATTTCACCATTCAGATGATCAAATAAATCATCAATTCACGAAACATGGTAGATATTCTTTATTATCACTTTGTTTATGGGATGATAATCAACACACAACCGCAAAACACCATCAGCATTCTTCACGAACAAAACTGGTGCACCCTATAGAGGCACACATTGATGAAAAGAAACACTCTATAATAGACCATCAAGAAATATATGCAACTCTCTTAACTCAGAAGGGTCCATCTTATATGGTGACATAGAGATATGAGATGCTCCTGGTTGTAGCTCGATCCCAAACGTGATCTCTTGTTGAGGGGGTAATACTACAACCTCTTCTAGAAAAACATCAGGGTACTCTTATATTAACGTAGGAAATTCAAACTTTTGAACCACTGAAGAAATCAACATCATCTAAGCCATAATGGATGATAAGGATAGAACGCGCCTAAAACCCATAGGAGGATCTCGTTCGCCAACAAACACCACTTTCTCTCCATTTTAACCAATGAAAACGACCTTCTTCTTGAAGCAATTTACGACAGCCTAAACAAAATACAACCAATCCATGTTGATGATGAAATCATATCATCGTATTTGTAAAATTAGGAATTCTCACCAAGAGTGGTGTTTCCCCAACACTAGATCACAATCTATACATACTTCAAACAAGTCTGCTAGACCTCCAAATAGAATATTCAATTTCAAGGGCACTGGAAGCCTCGCTACCTAAAGTCCCAAAGCATGGAAAAGGGTAGGTGATATGAAAATGTGTGCCACTCCTGAATCAAAAAAGCTATACACCATGGTAGAAAGCACGAAAAGGTAACTCGAACTACATCTGGCTCTCCTGGAGAAAGAAAAACTACAACATGAAGCTAACCACGACCTCCTCCAAAACCTCTCTGCACCAGATGACGACCACCACCATGGACACACTCTGCTCTCTGAGGATGGGGAGCGTCTTGGGGTTTTCCTCTTCCTAGCCCATCTACCCTCCGCTGATCTAATGCTGGAGCAACCAACTGCTGTTGCCTCGGCTGGAACTGCCTCAAATGAGGAACCTAGAGATTAGCACTTAGTGCACGATGACCGCATTGAAAGGTTGGGCACTCCCACTGTTGATGACCATGACAAAAATAAGAAAAACAAGCTCATGATCCCTTGGTATAGGCCTGATAGTTGATGACTATGGAGAAACAAGATGTGAAGGGCTGGGAACTACCCCGAGCTGAACGAAAACTCTTCTGCCCTAAAAACCAGGAACCCTAGACCGCAGCTCTGCTTCATGAGGAATCATGTCAATTCCCCTCCCATGATGATTTGGTCCTGGCCAATGTCCTCTCGACAACTACTGCCCTCACCAACACCTCAAGATATGTTTTCAGAATAAATGGGGTGACCTGGAACTGGAACTCTGGATGCAAAGCTTCCTCGAAATGCCTCACCTTGTCCTCCTCATCTAAAATAAAGTATTAAGCATATCATAAAAGGTTCCAAAAATAGATTCCAATCACTCAAAATCTAGATCTCCTCTGTCGATGGGTAAGAAGCTCTAGGTAACTGGACACCTTTGCAGTCGAAGAAAGAAACTCAACTCTAAACTGGTTTCGGAATTCCTCCCATGAGATCGTTGACTCCTCACGATCCCCGAGGTTCAAGAACCACCACTTCCTCCCTGCTCCACGCATCATCGTCACAACCAAGGACACCCAGTTCTCTTTCCGAGTATGGATCGAACTGACGCATATCTCTACCTCCTCCAACCAGTACTCTATGACAGAATCAGAAACATATCCCTCATACTTCTACAGAGTATGGCTTTGAAACTCTCAGAGTGTCTTCCTCCAAGTGTATTCATCTTCAACCTCTACCGTGTGGCGATCTTCTAGAAAATCCTGTTGTAATTTTTTTATGAATACCTATTGAGGACATCGACCAGAAGCCATACTTGTAAAATAAGAAACTTTTAGAGCTCCTAAACCGGGAATATGGAAGAATCAACATTAATTAATTAATTATTTTATTTTATTAATACTAGATGAACCTATCCCTCAGGTCTACCCCTTCAAACACAGTCACAAAGAAGAATTATGCATGATCCATTCCTAGATTTCTACCCTGAAACTAGTATTACCTTGTTTAGTAGCCATTGTAAACTTAATTGTCCGTACATTAGATCATAGGGGTCCCCAAACGCCTATGTCTCATCCAGTCTCAAGTGTTTACATCACTTGATAAACATTAATGACACCATTTCCCTACCAACCCATGCAACCTCACATGTGCCTAACTTCAAACTATATCCTATCCCTCAACCAGACCTCTGATACAAGTCTGTCATGACCCCCTTCCCCACAAAGTGTACCCCTCATGGGATAGCAATGTGTGAAAGGGTGTAATGACCCCCGAGTCCTACCTCTAGTAGGCCCCGAGTTGGAAACTAGCATTGAGGGTATAGTAAACACACCAATGGGAGGTATTAGCCTCTAAAAAACACATGAGGAAGAGAAATATAATATAGACACCAACCAACACCAAATCAACCATTAAGATGAATAAAATCCAAAGTACATATATGAAATGTCATGCCAATCTACTATAACTGAAATGGAAACAAAAACTGCAAGTACCCAAAGCAATGTAAAACAGATGTAACCACAAGCCCGAAAAACTCAGGAAACCCCCAATAAGTAGTGAGTAGAATGATCTCCATCCTACTCCATGTGACCTGAAATGTAGTTTATATATTCATAGGGGGAGTATAACAGTATACTCAGTAGGATCCTCCTTGAAGCCTCTCGTGCAAAAATAACAAAATCATGCTAGAGCACATTGAACAACAAGTGAAACTGACTCGATGCCTAAAATGGTATACTATGTTCCCAACATCACCATGTCTACACTTACCAAGTAACGCATACAAGAATATATCATATAATAAAGAATATTGTGGATACCCCGCTACTACTTCCCCACTGGTTTACCGCTTTTCCCCAACGTCGCACGTCCGGATCATATCTCTCTAAAAAGTCATGCCCTCAGTCACCGGGGCGATGCACCACAATACGCACCTCGTGTAACAAAACCACCACGTCCATGCAAGAAAGTAACCAGGTATGTAACATCCTAGGTAAATAAAGAATATTACATCTTTATATTTATCCCTATTTGTGAATAAAATTTTAATATTAATTTAAATGGAATGCTATGCTTGATGGCTTACCCAATACGCAACAATGAGTTCCTTCGAAATCTTACGTTGCACTAGAATAATAAAATAATATAATTTTAAATGGTAGTTAACATCTATCCATTGTAAAAGAGGGAATGAATATAACTAGCTACAAAATGATTATATTTGTTTGTCAAATATTTTTACTTTTTGCAATAAATGTTAGAGGATTAAAAATGTGAATGAATTCAATTTTAAGTGTAAACTTTCTAATATTTTTAGAAGGTCGAATAATCGCCTTTTGATGGAGAGCCTCTATTGAATCCACTTTTTGAAAATTTAATGTGTTATATTTGAAAATTTAAAATTATTATTTAGAATCGAGACATCAAAATTTACTTTGTGTAAATTTTTGGTATCTTTCCGACAAAGTTCATTTTTAATGAATAGTGAAAATGTTGTATTTTAATTAAAAACATATTTTTAATCTAATTTATTTATATGATTAGATTATCTTTTGAATTGTTTTTAAATTAAAATTAGAATTTATTTTTACCATTTAATCCAATTCTGGTCATTGAAATTAATTTCACTTTGAAATTGGTCTTAAAGTAGTGTCAATCTTTTAATATATATTATTTCTTAAAAACACGCTATTTGTTTTGACAGAAGGAATTAATTATTAAATTAATTAATGAAACTTATATGTTTTTAATTTTTTAAAATAGACATAATTTTTGAGTTTGGAATATCAAATATAGCTTAGGGTGATTTTTTGGTATTTTTCTGAAAAACATCAATTTTTGATGAATCGTGAAACCACTAAGTGGTAGTTAATGAAACTAATTTTTCTTTTAAATGAAACATTTCCACCTCTGTGTTTTGAATTTGAAAAATACTACATACATGGTTGTCATTAGGAATTTAAATGTGGTTCAATGGGATTAAAATAATTTTTTGTTGAATAGTAACTTTTATGTTCTTAATCGCGATTATAGGTAATTTGTGTAATTTAAGGTAAAAATAATGTTTTAATAATATGAAATGACCTAGACACATGTCCTACCATCATTGGATGTGTCATGGCCGACCAAGACAATACATGGGTAAACTTGAGGACCCCATGGAGCCACTTTGGTTGGAAAATGACATAAATAACTTTGTATTTAAAGTTAAAATATAAATGACACAAGCATTGAAATGTTTCACTAAAACAATTTTTAAATAGAGTTATACAAGTCAAATTTTTGACTAAAATAGTCATTGGAAATATAAAAAGATTTCCTAAATCATAGTATTTTTTTATAATTTTTAGACATTAAATAAATTAAATTATTTATGACATCATGATGATGCAGCGATTACCTCATTATTTAACGATTTAAATAAAATGAAAAGATAATGTAAAAACTAAGACCTACACTTGTCAAAAACCTATTGGATGGGTATATTTCTAACCCTTATCACCTTATACTCGAATTATATCAATGTGGGTCCTTTTTAATCCAAAACATATTTTAAAATAATGTAACATTTCTTTACTTTCCAAGAGTGCCCCTCCTCTCTTCTTATAAAAGGCCCCCACCACTATCACCTTACCCACACCTCTCAAGCCTTTGGTTCGGCCAAGCTCTGCCCATTTTGTCTCTCCACATATCTCTATTACTCCTAGAATCCTCACTTTGGGCAGAAGTCTTCCCAAGGAACCCTTTGAGCTCAAATCAAAAAGAGTTACCCGATTTTAAGGTAATGTCTTCACTTGTGTTCTTTTGTTTTATTTTGCTTCTCCAACCCCCTAACCTCTTTTTATTAATTTCTTTTATAACAAATCCAGTATCTTCAATATACTAGGATGTTTTTGTAATAATAATTCGAGATACACTCACAAACACCTACATCTAATGGTTAATGAACATAATGTTTTTGTGGATGGTGAATTTCTGCCTCACGAAACGACGATTGTTCAACACTCACATAACACCTTAAAAGGTGTCCATTAAGATGACACTATATTTATATATGATATATAATATGTTTATTTTTTACTTAAGCTTATGTATTTTTCTTTTGTGGCATACCTTTATGGTTTCCATTGTGGGTAAACACGATAATTTCATTTTAGGAAGTGCGGACTACCGCCCCCTCAAAGTGATTTGATTCGTTAATGCCATATGTGGGATGTATAAAGGATGGATTTAAAGTTATTATATATGATTTATGTTACATATAAATGACTAATATAATTATGGAATTAAAATATACATAACTCTCATTTATTTTTAATTCCATTAATATGACATAGAAATGAAAGTAGCGTTCATGCATATGTACGGCTTACCGTCTCCATGAACAGTGCATTTCATTTCTTACCTCTAAATGATTATGTAATATTATAAATAAATTTATATTCTGCATATATATGATATATATGATATCCAAATCATTAATATCATTATGGATATAATGAACCTTTGACCATACGAACAACATGTAATTGTAAGAAGTCCACTTTCGATTTTAGAACCAAATATCGACAAAACAAACATTATTAACTCAAATGATTACATATTGTTTATAACATGGAAATAAGTGATATAAAAGTAATAATGAACTTGAAAAATGTTCTTAAGAATGTATAAATTAACCCAAGTTTATTATTCAGGACGTTAAAGAATGATCGAGTCAAGTCGGACCCGAGGTAAGGGATCCTACTCCTCTTTTTCTTTTTAAGTACACTCTTTTATGTCATTCATTTTAATCTCATATTTCTTATGATGGTGATGTTATTTTATATTAATCCTAATGTAGTATTTATTTTCATATTATGAGAGACCATATTTTCTCTCATCAATCCATTTTAGAAGTTTTGAGAGGCGTCGTTAGGCTGCGGAATTTTCGTAAGAGATATAACGTCTCTCTTTATTTTTAAGTACACTCCTTTATGTCACTTCTTTAAAGATCCTATTTGTTATGATGGGGGATTTTCTTTTATATTCCTATTTCTGTACATTTTATTCTAATATGATGAGAGACCCTATTTGATCTCATCAATCCATTTTTGGAAGTTTTAATTGGCGCCATTTGGCTGCCGAGTTTTTGTAAGGGATTTTTCATCTCACTTTTAGTCCCATGAGATTTATGCTACATTTTCCACCATTTCCATTTAGTGGTGTATGTAATTACCATTATTATACTCTTTGTGTCATATAATTTCATTTATGGGTATTTACATATTCATTGTATGACCCTTCTTCAATTGGGTGTATGTTTCGAAAGTTACCCAAGTCGGTAAGGGAACATTTCACCCTCTTATTTTAAAAGACTTCTTTTGTTATGTCTTTTAATTCACATACTATAATGTTGGGATATGTTATTATATATAAATATTGATTTAAATTCTATTTTCAAGTGATGAGATACCCTTTTTATCTCTCATCAACACTTTTTCTGAATTTTTAAGTGACGTCGTTAGGCTGTCGAATTTTGGCAAGGGAACTTCATAACCCAATTTTGATTCTTTGGGATAAACATGTACTCCTTGAATATGTCGTTATATGAATATGTATGAATGTCCTCTGATTTTTTTTTTCACTTAATATCCACTTAAATTTGGTGTATTCCATTATCACACATAATTATGTAATTTATTTATCCTTAATCCAAGGATACCGTCTTTGTATGGGACATCGTCTCAATCTCCATTCATTGAGGCATATTTTGTTTTATACACAACCTTATTTTATACAGTGCATAAACCCCTTTGACTTTTACTTTTATCCAAAAGGAATCTTATTTCTACGAAGCGTTTTACAAAACGACAAAAGGGAATGTTTTTGTCGTACGTTTGTGGGGACAACGACTTCTCCGCCGCTGTGACCATTATTTGAGTTTCGGCTTCCTCTACAAGCCATAAATTCTTTTTAAAAGAAAAATAAATACCATGTTTTACTTTTTTTTATTTTGGTATTGAAAATGGTTTTCATAATTTTTTTATATAAATGTGTTGTATTGATATCTTGTGATTGAAAGGTGGAAATGTTATGTTTCCTTTATGCATGTTTTATGTGATACGATTATGTTGTGGTTCTTGGGAATTATTATGAAGACGGGTGGTTCCGTGATAAACTATGTGTAGGTGAGCCCGATATAGATCTCCAATGCATTGGGTAACGCGATTCAGTTAAGCATTAAGGGTTCTCCGAAGAGTTTTAGGGAATATACTGTGATGGGTATTCCAAACGTAACCAAGAGGTTTACTCCCTACGTAAGAATGTTATGAATGCCTCATGTTATCTTTTTGTCTTATGATTTCTATGATTTATTCATGATTTTATGAGGTATGTTAATGTGATTATGTTTCATGGGTAAATTATGATTTCATTCTTATGTATATATGTACTCATGATTCCTTTACATACCTTTTATAACCCTTAATGAGCTTTTTATGCTCATCCCAAGTTTTTGAAATGTTTTTCACAGGTCAAGGGAATTGTACATGATATGATGATAGTGTCAAGGAGTTGTCAAGAGAGAATCCATGTTTTATTTTAAATATGTTTCCATTGATGAGAAAAATGAATACTATATTTTATGTAACCACTTTGTTTAATTGTTGAATATAATGCATGTTTTATGATGTAATTCTCTAAAACTCTAAACCTAAAAAGATCCTCAATGTGTAATCTTGTAATAACTCAAGATTAAGTAAGGATTAAGGCTGGGGCCTTATAGTTGGTATCAAAGGTCGGTTTAGATAACTTTAGAGGTTAGGGTATTCTCTAAGCATAAGTGACATTACCATAATGGTTAGGATTTCAGAAAGAGTCCTAGTTTTAGATAAAGTGAATAAGTAAGTATATATTAGTGTTTAACTTCCTCATTAGAACATGATGGTTTTGTATATATACTCACACTGACATTTCTGTTTTTAGTGAATGGATGGATCTAGAAGGCACCAAAGAGACAATAGGTTTGAAGGAAATTGTTGTCGTTCTCTGATTAAGATACTAGATAAAATGGGGGATTCAGTGAGGAAAATCGTGGTTGTTCTAAACCAACTAACAAGGAGTCATGATCAACCACTTGAGCTTTGGTATGATCTGTAATGCATCATGTACGATATGACCAATCGATGTGGATGTTCAGGTAATAATAATAAAGGTAACCATTAGAGTTTATATGATCCTTACTTTTGAGGTAATTATGGGTAATTATATGTTATGATGGAAAATTAAAGGCATGAGATACACTTGAGGTTAAAATATGTCATGATTATTTTTGGTGATTTTATCTCATTTTGGGGAATGTTTTAAGAATTATATTGTTTTGGAAATTGGACAACACGCAGACCATGTGACAACCCGTCGCGTCAGACAAAGCTGCGGGAATCGAATCCACAACCAAAGTGCAACTGGTATTTATCGCCGACCACTGGACTACGTGAAGTCCCTGGTTAGTTTGACTAATTCTTTTTAGTTAGATGATTTTAGAAATCAAGAGTATGTTTATTTTAGGTTATCTATGGAAATGATTCACCTATCATCGATAATATGTGATTAGGTTAATTACTTTTCAATATGAGAATTTAAGAAAAACTGATGTTATTTGAAGATAAAAGTTAATTTTTACCTTGGAAGACTATGTGACTAAATCCTTCAAATATTTGGGTTTCAATCTTAGTTTGGTTTACTTTGAATAATTTTATGGAAAATTTTTTTATCGAATGGTCCTCGTTGAACATTGGGTTTTGTTGGACAAAATTTGGAGATTAAGAATAGATTTTCTTTTTAGAAAGGGTTATCCTTTTCTGGATTATCTGATCTTGTACTAACAGTTTTGGTTTTGGTTTTGGATAAATTCTAAAGACATGGGAAATATATAGTTCTCTTTTGTGGATTAGGTGATTCTTTAGAAGTTGATTATATTGAACAAGTCTTCCTAAATACTCATCTTTTGGAGAACATGTGAGTTTGTGTAAGAAATCTAATAAAGGATGAAAGTCAACATGATAAGTAATTATGTTTCCTTATGAATAAATTCCTCAATAAAAATTAACGTAAAACAAAAATGTTGTCTATTAAATTTTCCTACTTTGGAATCGAATACCATTTTACCCATCACATGTTTGTGATTTTCTTGTGGTTAACTTTCTCCTAAACATGTTTTCTATCACTCTCCATCAGAACATGACCCTATGTTTTCTCCACCATGTCCATGTTTTCCTACATGGAATTCTAGTATGGGTTAACTCGGGTGACCTCTATACTTCTCTTTCATTATTTTAAAGTTATTGTTTTATCGACTCTTGTTTTGATGTGGGACTTTCAAGGATGTTTCTGAGCCCAATTTTAAAATTTCAAGGACGTAATTCCCAAAATGGAGGAAGGATGTAACACCCCAGGTAAATAAATAATATTACATCTTTATATTTATCTCTACTTTTGAATAAAATCATAATATTAATTTAAAGGGAACTCTATGCTTGATGGCCTACCCAATAGGCAACAATGAGTTCCTTTGAAATCTTAAGTTGCATTATAATAATAAAATAATATTATTTTAAATGGTAGTTAACGCCTAGACATTGTAATGTAGGGAATTAACAGAACTAACTACAAAATTATTATATATGTTTGTCAAATTTTTTTACTTTTTACAATAAATGTTAGAGGATTAAAAATGTGAATGAATTCAATTTTAAGCGTAATCTTTCTAATATTCTTTTAGAGGTCGATTAACCACCTTTTGATGGAGAACCTATTTTAAATCCACTTTTTGAAAATTTTAACTATTATATTTGACAAAATAAAATTATTCTTTAGAATCGAGACATCAAAATTTACTTTGTGTATATTTTTGGTATCTTTCCGATAAAGTTTATTTTTTAATGAATAGTGAAAAATGTTGTATTATAATTCAAAACCTCTTTTTAATCTAATTTATTTATACGATTAGATTATCTTTTGAATTGTTATTAAAGTAAAATTAGAATATATTTTTACCATTTTATCCAATGGTGGTCATTGGAATTAATTTCACTTTGAAATTGGACTTAAACAAGTGTCAATCTTTTAATAGACATTGTTTCTTAAAAACATGCTATTTGTTTTGACAGCAGAAATTAATTATTAAATTAATTAATGCAACTTATATGTTTTTAATTTTGTAATATAGAAATCATTTTTGAGTTCAGAATATCAAATATAGCTTAGGGTAAATTTTTGGTATTTTTCTGAAAAAATTCAATTTTTGATGAATAGTGAAACAACTAAGTGGTAGTTAAAGAAACAGATTTTTCGTTTAAATGAAACATTGCCAACTATGTGTTTTGAATTTCAAAAATCTGACATACATGGTTTTCATTAGGAAGTAAAATGTGGTTCAATGGGATTAAAATAATTTTTTGATGAATAGTAACTTTTATGTTCTTAATCGCGATTAGAGGTAATTAGTGTAATTTAAGGTAAAAATAATGTTTTGATAATATTAAATGACCTAGACACATGTCCTACCCTCATTGGATGTGTCATGGCCGACCAAGACAATCCATGGGGCAACTTGGGGGCTCCATGGATCCTCTTTGGTCGGAAAATGACATAAATAACTTTTTATTTAAAGTTAAAATAAAAATGTCACATGCATGAGATGTTTCACTAAAACAATTTTTAAATGTGGTTATACAAGTCATATTTATGACTATAAATATTTATTGGAAATATAAATATATTTCCTACATCATAGTATATTTTTTATAATTATTAGACATTAAATAAATTAAATTATTTATGACATCATGATGATGCATCGAATAACTCATTATTTAACGATTTAAAAAAATGAAAAGATAAAGTTAAAACTAAGACCTAAAATTGTAAAAAACCTATTTGATGGGTATATTTAGAACCCATATAACCTTATACTCGAATTATATCAATGTGGGAACTTTTTATTCCGAAACTCATTTTAAAATAAAGTAACATTTCTTTACTTTCCAAGAGTGCCCCTCCTGTCCTCTTATAAAAGGCCCCCACCACTATCACCTTACCCACACCTCTCAAGACTTTGGTTGAGCCAATCTATGCCCATTTTTTCCTCCACGTCCCCATATTACTCTTGAAAACCTCACATTGGGCAGAAGTCTTCCCAAGGAAGCCTTTGAGCTCAAATCAAAAAGAGTTACATGATTTTAAGGTAATGTCTTCACTTGTGTTATTTTGTTTTATTTAGATTCTCCAACCCCCTAAACTATTTTTATTCATTTCTTTTGTAACAACTCCAGTAACTTAAATATACTAGGATGTTGTTATAAGAATAATTTGATCTACACTTACACACACCTACATCTATTTGTTAAAGAACATAATGTTTCTTTGGATGGCGAATTTCTGCCTCACAAAACAATGATTGTTCAACACTCATGTAACACCTTCAAAGGTGGACATTAAGATGTCACTATATTTTTATCTGATATATAATATTTTTATGTTTTACTTAAGCTTCTGTATTTTTCTTTTGTGGCATATCTTTATGGTTTCCATTGTAGGTAAACACGATAATTTCAGTATAGGAAGTGCGGACTACCGCCCCCTCAAAGTGATTTCATTCGTTAATGCCATATATAAGATGTATAAAGGACGAATTTAATGTTATTTTATATGATGTATGTTACATATAAATAATGAATATAATTCTGGAATTAAAATATAAATACCTCTCATTTAGTTTTAATTCCCTTAATATGACATAGAAATGAAAGTAGCATTCATGCGTACGTACAACTTACACAAGTATAAATTAACTCATGTTTATTATTCAGGATGTTAAAGAACGATCGAGTCAAGTCGGACCTGAGGTAAGGGATCCTACTCCTCTCTTTCTTTTTAAGTATACTCTTTTATGTCATTCCTTTTAATCTCATCTTTCTTATGATTGGGATATTCATTTATATTACTCCTACTGTAATTTTTATTTTCATATGATGATAGACCCTATTTTCTCTCATCAATCTTTTTTGGAAGTTTTCAGGGGCGCCGTTAGGCTGCTGAATTTTTGTAAGAGATCTAACCTCTCTCTTTCTTTTTAAGTACTCACCTTTATGTCACTTCTTTTAAGCTCCACATTGTTATTATAGGAGATGTTCTTTTATATTCATATTTCTGTAAATTTTATTGTAATATGATGAGAGACCCTATGTGATCTCATCAATCCATTTTTGGAAGTTTTAAGTGGCGTCGTTAGGCTGATAAGTTTTCGTAAGGGATTTTTCATCTCACTTTTAGTCCCGTGATATTTATGCTACATTTTCCACCATTTACATTGAGTGGTGTATGTACATCCTATTATTATACTCCTTGTTTAATATAATTTTATTTATTTGTATTTACATATTCATTTTATGACCCTTCTTCAATTGGGAGTATGTTTCAAAAGTTACCCAAGTCGGTAAAGGAACCTTTCACCCTCTTATTTTAAAAGACTTATTTCGTTATGCCTTTTAATTGACATAGTATTATCTTGGGATATGTTCTTATATATCCATATTGATGTAAATTTTATGTCCAAGTGATTATATACCCATTTAATCTCTCATCAACTCTTTTTCTAAATTTTTATGTGACGCCATTAGGCTGTCGAATTTTTGCAGGGGATCTTCTTAACCCAATTTTGATTCTTTGGGATAAACTTGTACTCCTTGAATGTGTCATTATATGAATATGTGTGAATGTCCTCTGATTGTTTTTCACTTAATATCCACTTATATTTGTTGTATTCTTTTTTCACAAATAATTAGGTAATTGATTTATCCTTAATCCAAGGATACAGTCTTTGTATTGGACTTCGTCTCAATCTCCATTCATTGAGGCATATTTTGTTTTATACACAAACATTTTTTATACTGTGTATAAACCCCTTTGACTTTTACGTTTATCCAAAATGAATCATTTTTTATGAAGCATTTTACTAACCAACAAAAGGGAATGTTTTTGTCATACTTATGCGGCGACACCGACTTCTCTGCCGCCGTGACCATTATTTGAGTTTCGGCTTCCTCTACTAGCCATACATTCTTTTTAACAGAAAAATAAATACCATGTTTTACATTTCATTTATTTTGGTATTGGAAATGGTTTTCATAATTTTTTTTATATCAATGTGTTGTATTGGTATCTTTTGATTGAAAGGTGGAAATGTTTTGTTTCCTTTATGCATGTTTTATGTGATATGATTATGTTGTGGTTCTTGGGAATTATTATGAATATGTGTGGTTATGTGATAAACTAAGGGCGTATGAGCCCGATATAGGTCTCCAATGAATTGGGTAACGCGAAGGACTTAATCATTAAGGTTTCTCCGAAGAGATTTAGGAAATATACTGTGATGGGTATTCCAAAAGTAACCAAGAGGGTTACTCTCTATGTAAGAATGTTATGAATGCCTCAAGATACCTTTATGTCTTATGATTTCTATGATTTATTCATGATTTTATGAGGTATGTTAAAGTGCTTATGTTTTATTGGTAAAGTATAATTTCATTCTTATGTATATATGTACTCATGTTTCCTTTCCATACTTTTTATAACCCTTACTGAGCTTTTTATGCTCATCCCATGTTTTTGAAATGTTTTTCACGGGTCAAGGGAATGGTACATGATATGATGATAGTGTCAAGGAGGTGTCAAGAATGAATCCATGTTTTATTTTAAATATGTTTCCGTTCATGGAAAAATTGTATACTATCTTTTATGTAACCACATTGATTAATTGTGGAATGTAATGAAAGTTTTATGATCTAATTCTCTAAAACTCTAAACCTGAAAAGATCCTCAATGTGTAATCTTTTAATAACTCAAGATTAAGTATGTTTTAAGGCTGGGTCCTTATAAGGTAATTTTCCGGTGCCACCATAACTCGCATAATGTGAATCATACATCAGGTATTATAGCTCAGGCCAATACAGCCCATTCACCAAGTAAGGATCCTCAAGCCATCACAACCTATACATGATACACCTATAGTAGTCCATAGGATACTATATATATAATATATATGTGTGAATAAATACAATCCATTACATCCCTCTACACACATATAAGCGGAAAACTAACCGATGTGCCTACCAGTACAAGTATATACTAGGAGAAGAGAGTGGGGCCAAAGGGGGTAGTCATCCATTCATCCTCCCACCAGAATGTTGGGGAAAACACCCCCAGGGCTTAGAATCCCTGTGGTTTCACTTCCCTCACTGACGTTATGGAGTAGCATATAGAAACACAAAATGTATATAATATGGTATATCTCACAACCTCACTATAGGCATAACCTAGTCATAGACGCAACTGCAGTTAACGTCTTTCAGACTCCGGGCTCCTATCTCAAAGACTATGTATCCTATAAGCACATAACCCTTTAAAGATCTTTAATAAATTATTTCATTCAACATTATATCAGTTACACTTTGAATTAATTAATTATATAGGAATTAATTAAACATTACCAATTCCACATTAATTTTCATTAGTAACACACTCAAGGTGCATTGTCCCATTAAAATTACAACCTCGTCATTATGTTCCAGCAACTCCAACATCATTGGATAATATCATTTTTTCAAATATTCATTACAAAATCACTTTCCCATATTCCAAGGAATTCCATAAAAACATTCTATGCTTCTAAAAAAGGGGGATCAACATGGTGGGAAGATATACTACCCATCGAGTCTTTCCCACCTATAACAATAGCATAGACTCATCCTACCTTGAGTAGATAAACATGGATATCACGTGGCATATCCTGCGCATCTTCCCTTCTCTAAGAAGAAGGATAAGAAATAACAGTATCCATGAGTAGTGGGGAAAAGTAAAGTAGATAATTAACCATTAAAAATCGGCAAGCTTCCAACAATCACATCCATCCCATTCCATCATCCCCAGTGTCCTCCCTGACACCCACATGTATAAACTGATGTGTCTTGCCACTCTAGGCATCATCTGCTACCACAACCAAAAGGCCTCCTTGCCCCCACATATCTCAACAGCCATCCAGGCTCACATCACAATACAAATAGAAGAAAAAAAACATCATGTCAACTAGGCTCTTGGACATTAAACAAACAAGAGGGAAACTCATAACCCAATAAGAAATTATCTTTTAACAACCACCAGTTCTTTAATTAGTCTTGCATTAACCTATTTACAATTTATTAGTTCCAAAATTTGAGAAACCTAAACCTTATGCTATCACAAATGATTAAACATGCTTACTTCACCATTTTGATTAACATAAAATTATAACAAGAAATAGATTCATTTAAAAGCCTCTTTATCTTTAACCAAACAAATATCAATTAATTCTTGTTTAAGTTCTTTACAAATTTTCTTCAAGAACGAACAGCTAGGTGAAGAAATCATGGATATCACCCTATCTAGAAAACAATGAGAAATATCATACAAACAATATCAACTTATTTAACTGGTTCAAATAATTTATTTGTAAATTTCATTGTGATCAAGTGGGATAAAACATGCTAACAATAAAGTTGCACATAAAAGAAAAGAGAAGCAACAAATCCCCTACCTCAAATAGTTCTTGACGTTCTTTATCCACCCAATATGTTATGATCCTCCCCTCACATCAACTGTATCCACCCGAGGATGCCATGGTATGACCAAACCATATGAAACCCAAGAAAACCCCATTAGAATGATTGATATTACATGATATAATATGGAAAAAAGAAACAGAAGAAGATGAACACCAAAAGAATGATGATAAAACAAAACTTATATCAATGATTGATCGATACATCTTGGTTGCATAATAATAGAGAAAAACCAATCCTAGGTGGGAAAGATTGATTATGAAACTCTTATGAGAAGGAATGGGATGTTCGGGCGTCTCACACTCGAGAACATGGAGAAAGATTTAGGTAGGAAGATATCTCGTCCCTTTAGAATTTTTAATAGAGCAATGATTTAAGATACACTTAAGTTCCCAATAAATTCGGATCACATCAAACAACGTAGTTTGAATGAGTAAAAACATACCAAGCTGTAGGATTAATTAATTTAGGAGTTATGGCCTTTGAATCAGCCTTAGTGTCCATAAAAAAGGCTTTAAATTAATTTTACGTCAAAAGAAATTGCTAAAGGGGAGAAACATATGGGAAGATGGAAACACTGTTAAAGAACACAAATTTTGGAAAAGGAATGAAGAGGAGATAGGTAGAAGGTCACCGTTCTGGAAACATTGTTCATAAACTCGAAATTTGGCAAATGAAAGAAGAGGTGACAGTTAGAATGTTACTATCTAGGAAACACTGTTCACAAACTCAAAATTTGGTAACATAAATAAGAGGTGGCAATTAGAAGGTAACCATTCAGGAAACAAAATAAACAACTCAGAATTTTTTAAAGGAAAGAATAAGTGAAATTTAGAAGGTCTGCATTCTAGAAACACTATTTATGAACTCGAAATTTGGCTACGGAAATAGAGGCTGCTGTAAGAACCTCACTGTTCTAGAAAACCTGTTAACTGAACTCAAAATTTGGCTAAGGAAATAGAGGTCACCGATAGAGGTTACCAATAGAACTGTTCACTGAAGAAACTATTCATAGAATTGGAAATTTGGAAAAAAAAATAAAGGCTACCATTAAAGGATACCAATAGAGGCTACTAATAGATGTTACCGATAGAGGTAACCATTAAAAGTTACTAATAGAACTGTTCACTAATGGAACTATTCATGGAATTAGAAATTTTGAAAAAGGAAGAGAGGTTTTTGTTAGTGGTTACCAATAGAACTGTTCACCGATGGAACTGCACAAGGAATTGGAAGTTTGAAAAAAAAATAGAAGTTACCATTAGAGGTTACCGATAGAATTGTTCCCTGATGAAACTGTTCACGGAATAAGAAATTCGAAAATGGAAATAGAGGTTAGCATTAGAGGTTACCGATAGAGGTTACTGATAGAACTATTCACTGATAGAACTATTTACTAAACTAAAAAAATTGGAAAAGTGATGGGGATAAGTCACCGTGACCTCCTGAAACACCTCAAACACCATACCTTCACAAAGGAATGGACTGAAGTGGTCCAGGTCATTAAAAAAAATTATATTTAGATTTTGGGTTATACTAAAATTATTTAAATTTTATAACATTTAATACAATTTAGGACACTGTAATTATTTTCATATTGAATCTTTATATAAACACTTTGTTAAATTTTTCACATTTTCAAATTCAAAACACGCTTTAGCATCACATCTACTGGAATAAATTTTAATCAATATATTCTACTTCTATGAATTTAATTTTGAAACTATATTTTGAATGGTATTGATGGTCAAGGTATTATGTGTATGGGAAAAATTATGTCTAATATTTTATCATTCAATTCGTTCAAAAATTAGTGCTTATTATCCATGAAATTTTCAAAATGATATTAACTTTATATGGATTTCTTACTCAATTATTGATTAATGGAATGGGTTTTCATTTTTGAACCTTTCTATATTGATTATTACATATAATGTTATGATAGTTATTTTTTTAATTAAATGGAATTTTTTTCAGTTATTGAACCTTCCATTGATTATGCAGGTCAATTATTTATATGGAACATTTATTCAGATATTTTCATTCTATATTTTTCATTTATTAATAATGATTCATAATTTATATAAGATTTATTCAATTGTAAATAATACATAATGTTTATTTGATAACACCCTTACTTTTTTCAATTCCCCATGGTTCCATGATGTTTAAAATAACTTATATTAAAGGAAATTCTAAATGGAATATATTTTATCTTGAAAAAATTATGATTTATTTATTGTATTTCTATGTAATGTGGCTATCTATAATTTATCTCATTTACCCAGAACACTGAAATATTTGGTATATTGGGATGAAATTAATTTTTTATGAAAATTTATATAATGAAGACACTGGATGCGGTCTACTATGGTCATGTTCATTGTATTTTACTTTCTAGACAATATTTTAAAAGGAATCTACATGTTTTTTTTCATACGATGTTCTTTTAGAGTTTTAAAAAAATTATAAATGGAATTTTTTCTTTTAACCTGTTCAACATGAACTTAATTTACAAAAATCTTGTCCAATCAATGATTGGAATACTCATTTACATGTTTTAAGGTTATTTTCATATAAAAGGTGTTACATATAATTTAGGTAAATTTTTAGTGTATAAATAAGGTTCATAAATTTTTAAAGGGTATTTTACAAAATAAATATCCCAAAGAAAAATTTCAATGAATTTTCCACAATAATAAAATATTTTGATGTTAATTGTTTTTTATGTGGAATGTAAAGCAATGATACCATACTTATAAGTTCTATGAATTTTTTATGATTATGGTTGGAAAATTTTTTGAAACCTATTCTTTTTCAATGTTTTATTCTATGATGAATTAATGAAATTATTATGAAACAATTTTCTCTTTCAAATAATTCCCATGATGAAATGATTATTAATCCCAATTATTTTTCATCATTTATGATATGATGAATGTATAATGATCTTATGTCACAGATATGTATGATTTTAAATATATATTAGTGGTCTCATAATTATATATCCCTTTAATTTAGTGACTAATTATTGATATTGTTCTACCTCTCGTACCCCTCGTGGTTTAATTTTCATGATCACAATCACTCTCTTATTTATCTAATCTTGTTTTAAGTGTTTTTGTTGATAGGCAAAAGGTTTCCAAGGAATTGGGCCAAGAAGGACCAAAAGTGGACTGAAAATCAGTCCACCGGCCAACCGGTGGATGCCCACTGGCCAGCCGGTGGAGCCTGGACAGAAGGCATCCCTCTGTCCAGACCACCGGCCACCCGGTGTCCCACCACCGGCCAGCCGGTGGACCCAGACAGAATAGTGTGAGCTACTGCCTCAACATCGGCCAACCGGTGGCCTCCTCACCGGCCAGCCGGTGGTGCCTGAGCCCGAGCCCTCTCCCTTTTTCAAAGCACCGGCCAACTGGTGGCCAAGCACCGGTCAGCCGGTGGAGCCAGTCAAACTAGCCGTTGGGCTTTGACCAGGCTTGTCCACTTGACTCCCAACGGCTCTGAAGGCCTCTCCAACGGCTTCGAAGACTCCCAAAGGCCATTTGAGGGTTCCCCTCTATAAATAAAGGACTAGGAAGCCCCGGAAACTTAACCAAGCCATAAAAAAGACCACGGGAACATTTTTCCATCATTTGGCGAACCTCCGGCTGATTGCTTCAAGGAACCTCAAATTTCTCCAACTCAATTCCACATCCAAGGAGCACCACCAAAGAAGCATGGGAGCGCTCTTCATCAACTCCTTCAATCCATTGGCGCCCAAGACTTCTTTACATTACGGTTTTTATTGTTTTATTTATTTTGAGCATAAATTTGGGTTTGTGCCTACAAACCCCTCTTTCTCTCATCTCCCTTTCAATTGGGTTTTCACACCACCATCAAGGTGTGAAAAGGTTAGTCAAGCCTTCCCTTTTAAAAGGCTTGAGTCATAGGTGAGCTAGCCTTCACCTGTAATAAGGCTAGTGGGTTCTTGCTCAACCATTAAAAGCAAGTGGGTTCTTGCATAACCATTAAAAGCAAGCTGTAATAGGTTCTAGACTAACCTTAAAGTCTAGTGGGTTTCTTGCTAAAACCATTAAAAAGCAAGCGGTATTAAATCTCTCAACGGTTGAGTTGGGAGCGGAGACGTAGGCTTTGGTTTAAGCCGAACTCCGTTATCAATTTTGTGTCTTGCCTATTTTATTTCCGCTGCACCTTTAACTTTGATTTTAAATTGTTAATTATTTTTTAAAAGGCAATTCATGCCCCCTCTTGCAATCACTCCTTTCTTTTCTCCGCCCAACAATTGGTATCAGAGGGAGAATTTGAGTAATACCTTCACCGGTTTCAAATTCAAGATCCATTGTGATGGCTTCGACCTCTTTCTCCCTCGAAGGCTATTCCTTGGGTCGTGCTCCATTTTTTGATGGAACCGACTATACTTATTGGAAAACCCGCATGACTACTTTTCTTAGAAGTATAGGTTATCCTATTTATAAAATTGTCATGCATGGTTATTCTCTTTCTTCTCCCGATGAATCCAAATGGACTCAAGCCGACATTAAAAATTCCGAGCTTGATGGCAAAGCCATGAACGCTCTACATTGTGGCCTTGATCGTAATGAATTCAATCGAGTTTCCACATGCACCTCATCACATGAAATCTGGAAACTATTGGAGGTTACCCATGAGGGGACCAACAAAGTCAAGGATACTCGATTGGACATGTACCGTCATGATTTTGAAAGTTTTACCATGCATCCATCCGAATCTATTTCTGAAATGTTTACACGTTTTACTGATGTTTGCAATGGGAGAAAGTCCCTTGGTGATGATGTTTCTACAGAAACGATGGTCAAAAAGATCCTTTGGATCCTACCAAGCTCATGGGCACCGAAAGTCACGGCAATTCAAGAAGCAAAAGACATCAAGAACATGCCAGTCGAAGAGCTCATCGGATCCCTCATGACCTACGAGATCACCATGAGGAGGCAAGCTGAAAAGGAAGGCAAACCAATCAAAGTTCCAAAGGACATCGCCTTCAAGGTTCAAAAAGAAGAAAGCTCCTCCTCCTCATCATCTTCCACTTCAAGCGGCGATTCAGAAATGGAGAATCTTGCCCGCAAAATGCACAACTTCATGAAGAAGCACAAGAAGAAGAAATCCCGCAAGGCTCGAAAGGAAAAACACGACGAAAAATACGAGCCCGAGGTAACATGCTATGGGTGCGGAAAGAAAGGCCATTACAAGCCCGATTGTCCACTCCACAAGAAAAAGGCCAAGCAAAAGGAAAAGAAGAAGGCATTCAAGGCCACATGGAGTGATAGCTCCACATCCTCCTCATCCTCCTCTTCAAGTGACAACGGTAAAAAATGTCTAATAGCATTTCATGAGGTAACATCTTCCGACTCCTCTTCCTCTTGTTCTTCAAATTCATTTAATCATTTATCTTATGAGGATCTCCAACATGCGAGAGATCAATTGGAGGAAGGTTTTCACGAACTTTCTTCCAAATTTGTTGCTTTAAAAAAGAATTTTAAAAAACTCTCTTCCGAAAAGGAACAACTTCTCAAAGAAAAGGAGGAGTTGTCCCTCAAGATCCAAAACCTTCCTGATGTTGAGTCTATGGAATTAAAAATCAAGGACTTAAGGGAATCTCTTGCCAAGTTCACCCAAGGTGAACAAAATTTGACCAAATTGCTAGGTTCCCAATGCGTATCTAGAACCACCCAAGGGCTTGGCTATTGCAAGCAAGCTTCCTCTTCCCATGCTCCAACTATTTTTGTAAGGGGGAGCTCCCAATTTAAATTTTGTAATTATTGCAAAAAACCCGGGCACTTAATTTATGAGTGTGATTGCAAAAATGCCCGGTATGGAAGGCCCAAAACCATTTCCTTTAATGATGAATTTTATAGGAGAAGACCCGCCACTAGACAAGTATGGATTGAAAAATCCCTTTTATTGAGTCTCACAGGACCAAAATTTGTCTCGGTTCTCAAATCCTCACCCCGGTGATTTGTTGTTTTTATTTAGGGGGAGTTAGGATTGTTTAATCTTTTTTGCGTTTTTTAATTCAAATTTAAATTCAAAACTTTCAATTCAATTTTCAATTCAAAACTTTCATTTCAATTTTCAATTCAAAGTTTTTTAATTCAAATCTTTCAATTCAAATCTTTCAATTCAAAATTCAAAAATTTCAATTGGTTTAAAAAAACTCTATCTCATTTTTCAACCTTTCCCTCAATCAAGTTTTATGCCCCGTGCTATTTTGATAATCACAAAGGGGGAGAAATTCTTGGTTGATTGGGCCAAAAATCTTTCTATCATGCTTTGCTTTATTTTTCAATTTATCCTTTAAAGCATGCCTCATTTCAATCTTTTACATTGTTTGTTTTGGTGATTGTGATCATCAAAATAGGGGGAGATTGTTGTACCTCTCGTACCCCTCTTGGTTTAATTTTCATGATCACAATCACTCTCTTATTTATCTAATCTTGTTTTAAGTGTTTTTGTTGATAGGCAAAAGGTTGCCAAGGAATTGGGCCAAGAAGGACCAAAAGTGGACTGAAAATCAGTCCACCGGCCAACCGGTGGATGCCCACCGGCCAGCCAATGGAGCCTGGCCAGAAGGCATCCCTCTGTCCAGACCACCGGCCACCCGGTGGACCCAGACAGAATAGTGTGAGCTACTGCCTCCGCACCGGCCAAACGGTGGCTTCCTCACCGGCCAGCCGGTGGTGCCTGAGCCCGAGCCCTCTCCCTTTTTCAAAGCACCGGCCAACCGGTGGCCAAGCACCAGTCAGCCGGTGGAGCCAGTCAAACTAGCCGTTGGGCTTTGACCAGGCTTGTCCACTTGACTCCCAACGCCTCCGAAGGCCTCTCCAACGGCTCCGAAGACTCCCAAAGGCCATTTGAGGGTTCCCCCTCTATAAATAAAGGACTACGAAGCCCCGGAAACTTAACCAAGCCATAAGGAAGCCCACGGGAACATTTTTCCATCATTTGGCGAACCTCCAGCAGATTGCTTCAAGGAACCTCAAATTGCTCCAACTCAATTCCACATCCAAGGAGCACCACCAAAGAAGCTTGGGAGCGCTCTTCATCAACTCCTTCAATCCATTGGCGCCCAAGACTTCTCCACATTACGGTTTTTATTGTTTTATTTATTTTGAGCATAAATTTGGGTTTGTGCCTACAAACCCCTCTTTCTCTCATCTCCCTTTCATTTGGGTTTTCACACCACCTTCAAGGTGTGAAGAGGTTAGTCAAGCCTTCCCTTTTAAAAGGCTTGAGTCATAGGTGAGCTAGCCTTCACCTGTAAGAAGGCTAGTGGGTTCTTGCTCAACCATTAAAAGCAAGTGGGTTCTTGCATAACCATTAAAAGCAAGCTGTAATAGGTTCTAGACTAACCTTAAAGTCTAGTGGGTTTCTTGCTAAAACCATTAAAAAGCAAGCGGTAGTAAATCTCTCAACGGTTGAGTTGGGAGCGGAGACGTAGGCTTTGGTTTAAGCCGAACTCCGTTATCAATTTTGTGTCTTGCCTATTTTATTTCCGCTGCACCTTTAACTTTGATTTTAAATTGTTAATTATTTTTTAAAAGGCAATTCACCCCCCCTCTTGCCATCACTCCTTTCATTTCTCCACCCAACAGATATCTCATGATATAAACATTAGTATAATGGGGTGAGAACCCATTTTAGTTTGCACTACGATTATCATGGGAGTGGACCTTCACTACTATGATAGATTGGTGATTTAACAAAATCCACTATGAAAATATTTGATATGAACCATTAAAACTATGGAAATGATTTTATTTTCTTATCAATATTCCATAATCTCATGTCGTATGCCAAATTTTATTCTCTCGTGAGTTATGTTCTTTGATTTATATATGATTCATGCCTTATGAACTACTAAGATTTATTTCATGGTTCCAGATTATGAACAATGATATCCATAGTATGATTTTCAAAATTTATTATCATGTTCTATTACCCTTATTCTAATGTTTGGCTCAAGTTACCATTGATATATTGTTCATTTTCTTTTACTAAGTATCTAAACTCACTCATTCTTGTGTTTCCTTTTCCCCAAGTTATGAAGGAATTTACTAAGTATAATATTCTTATGAAGGGTTCTAGTTATGAATATTTTAGTGGGAAATTTTTTAGTACACTTTTGAAAAAGTTTTTAATCTCTCCTACTATCCAAATATTCTAAACATATACATTTATTGCATTTATGGGTTGGTTATGTATTGAATACAATTCCAAAAATATATAATATCTATTTATGAAATGTATGGGACACTATAAACATGATGATATTTTCTATAAGCATTTAATTTTTGAAATATTTATATATAAAAATTAGACTTATGGTGTGATAAATATTATGTTATCATAACATATTCTATACATTCAAGATATCATTTTCCATTGAGATACTCCAAGAAAAAATGGGAGTATGTTTTTTATTTTTGATTATAACACTTTACATAGTTAACTTTCCTTTTCTGGAGGATATATGACAAAAATTTCATTCCTTAGAATTATCGTTTTTACCCTACAACATATTTAATAATCCATTAATTTTTCATTTATTTTTAAAAATATTTGATAAAATATTGTCATATATATATATATATATGCTCTGATATGAGACTTAAATTCTCTCTAACATTTGATTAAGGATTATTAAATTTACAAAATATTATCTAATATGAAATCTCTAAATTTATCTTATATAAAACTTCAAATTTAATTTAATATAATATTTAGCTTTAACATTACTTATACTCAAATGTTTTTGTAAATTATTTTTTACGTCATTTTCTAATAACATTGTACACAATATATTGTATAATCATTTTGTAAAAAGAAAATAATATGTGTAATATTTTCTTCAATACAATACTAACTATATTTTTATGTATCATTCTATGACTCATTGAGTACTGATATTAAAAACATTGAATTTTTTATCTGATATTAATTATTTCACATTATACAAGCTTTATAAATATATTTATAATCTCAATGGAAGATATAAGTGTTTCATAAATTATCTATATAAGTTTACTTTCATACAATACAAGATAAGAAAATTGTCTTTTTATATTCAATAAAACAATATTCTTATGTATATGATATCTTTTATGAATAACGGAATAACTTTTGGAATTATTGTTTGTCTAAACTGTATATTCAATAGATTTATTTTGTTCTCAACTCATTTACACAGTGATATTATGGATTACTATTCATTTAATTGGACTCATATTTCTATTTGTCTTAAATGGGGGAATATTATTAAAATATTCTTATTAATTGTTTTTATTCATGTAAACGATTATTTTTTTGCAATCTTTTGAAAAAAAAATGGGGTGAATTTGATTAATTAAATTTGTTTAAAGGGGGTTTCTGCCTCTACGATAGAGGAGATATTTGATAAATAAAATTTATTTGGGGTGAATTATGGGGAATGGGGGTTATTATGTATAGTGAAGTGTTCTATGATTGCCTATGTTTGTACAATTATTTAAAGGGTATATTATGAATAAATTTATTTATTGTGAAAATAAAATTGGGTTGGTCTATTATTTTTTATGAGTGATCTTTAATGATATTATAAAAAGTTATATATATCAATAGTCCTATATTTGAAAGATATATTTTTCTTATATTTTCAATTTTTCGTGACTTTTGATTTCAGAAATGAGGATAATGTTGAGAAGATGTATCATTTGAATCCATTGTTTTATTAAATTAAAATAAACATGAAAATGAAGTTGATTTACCTTGAAGATTGTGAATGTACGTTTTACTGCACATAATTAAAATTGATGGAAATTAAATCCGATGATTTTATGTTTCTGCTATGGTGTGTGAAAATTTGGGGATCAGATGATTAATCTCAACTTTATTTTAGAAGAATATGGTGTGTTTTAATGTAATAATTTGATGTCATCGGAATAGGTTGAGTTTTGTGGGATCCATAGAAAGATGAATGTTGTTGATTATGATGTTGTTGTAATTAAACATGGGGTTTATAGAATCAATCTTTTGGAGAAAAATCCATAATTAAATATTGTTGCTCTATATATCAAAATATTGTTATGATATGGGATTTCACTAAAAAATATGTTTTTTTTAAATTTCCAATGCCTTGTTACTGAGTGAAAATCCGATTTTATTCATTTTTTTAGAATTACTTCATAGAGAATCCAGTTACTTTGACCTCATTGTAAATGATCTATGTTCTCCTATTGTGATCTTTGATCTCCCAACCACTATGTTGGGGATATTTCAGTGCATGTAAGTGTGATTTTTTTCATATTGTCTTAATCAAGAGTCTTTTTGGGCAGAGAACATTGTTTTCTTTGTCTAGTTGACTAAAATATTCCATAATGTGGAATTTTCTAACAACCGTGTTGTCAATGATGATTTCGGTAGTTGAATCATGTTGTATCAAACATTTCAATCAAAATCATCCATGCTTGGTTGGGGATACCTATTGTCAGGTCAAAGTCTCCCTCATTAATTTGGGATAATAAAAACACATCCATAATTGGATGGTTATATCCTTTAAAGAAGTTTTTTTTATTCTCTACCAAATGTTGTGTTTTATTTCTAAAATTCATATTAGTTTTTTGACATAATATTATTATGATGCTATTACATAGGTCTTATGAACGTTGTAATTTCAACTATATTTACTAGTTATGATATATGATTTTTTTGGATGTTTTCAAAATTGATAAAATGAATACCAAATGGTGATTGAAATTTTATGTTGATATTAGATTACTATTTACTCATCCTTATAGCTTGATGTTCCTTGTTTATATGGTATAACGTCTTCATATGATGTCATTATTGGATTTTCTAGAAAAATATGGAACCAATGATAATAAAAAGATAAAAAACACGTTATTTTTTAATTTCATTTTTCTACTCCTGAAATTACAATTATCATAGAAATTCAAATAGTCTCCCACACCCAACAGCACATTATAATTTTGTTTCCATTGATTCCCCTACATGAAACCCTATAATGAAAGATGGAGTTAAATTTACATTGTAGGAAACAAAGAACGGTCCACAATATGGATGAGGTATGGAAAAACTATGAAATAAAAAAACATATTTTATAATATTTCTCCTCATTATTCTTATTACATTTCATCATTAAAGGGTCATGTTGTTTATATCTGAATATCTACAAATGAAAATAATCATAGCTTACTCAATGTGAACTTGAAAAGTTTATCATCTATGCCACTTTATTTCAATTGGTTTGATTTTAGTAATTGTACCCGTACTTGTGAATTATTTTGTGCATCGATTTTATCATTTCATAGTTTCCATCACCCTTTCTGGTTATTTTGGTCAGTTTATGTCCACACTTATGAATTTGGGGATTTACTTCCTTCACAAATGTTATCTATTACAACATACATCAAAAATGGTTTGTTGTATATTTTCAGTTTTAGTGTATATTTGTTCATTTATATTAGTATCAATCACTATGAATAATAATACATTCAATACAAGTTTTGAATGATGAGGATGTTAGAGTTCATGTAAATGTTGAAGTTAAAGGGTGATAGTTAGAGATTGGTTAAATGGAAACAGTGCTGAATTAGCCCTGAAAATTTTAAAGGAAACCGATACATGTTTAAAAGACTTATTTTAAAATGATTAATGGAATTAAAACTGTTTCAATAAAATTAATGAATAAAATAATTGAAAGATAATTGATATAATTATATTCAATAATAAAAAGGTATGAATAAAAATAAAAGGTGATGCTACATTAAATTGACTTAACACATTTTATGGTATAAATAAATTATTAATTGAATAATTAAAAGTTGTAAATAAATATTATTTTTGGATATAGAAGTGGTTTTATTTTTTAAGATGCTTTACAATTGTACCAAAAGGTTTTACTAGGTCTAACACCTCAATATTTTGGGGAGGATTTAATATATTATTCTCAGGATGTTAATGGAATTTGAGAAACAAAAACAATAATTTATTTATATTATTCTATGAAACCACATACAATAGACACCATATATTTAAAGACAATGGTAGAAACCACAATAGTAAATAATTCATTTCTACTCTAAAAAAGTGATAAGAGAACAAATGTACCTCACATTAATGGTACAACACACCAATATTAGATGAAAGAGATAGAAGAGAGAATATAAAAAATAATTATTAAGAGTATTCAAGATAATATGAATTAATATAAGGACAAATGTGAGATAATGTGTAAAAAATAATGGATTGATTTGAATATTAAATTTTGTTTCTCAATCTATGAATTGAAATATTTATAATGAAAATTAATCTGAGGGAAATTGATAAAGATGAAAAAATCGAAAATGATTGTCAAAGAATGTCGGTATAGATTTATAAGGCATCCAATGGTATCTATTCATAGGATTCTCATCCTTTGTAAATTTTTAGATCTCATAGGATGGATTTAAGAATAATAAATCTAATCTCAATTTATTGTGTAAATAATTTTTTTTAATTCTTCTTGATCCCATAAAACAATTTAACCCAAGAGGAACAAGGAAATAGTTATGTAATTATGTTCAAAATAGTAATAATATTAAATAAGAATTATAAATGAGACAGAAATTAATTATAAACATTCTATCATTTAAATTTCAAACTTGTTAAACAAAATAAAAACTTCTCGTTAAATAGTTAAAAAATAAAAAATAAAATGTTAATCATAAAAAAATGAAATAATTTTCATTCAATAAAAATGAAAATTTTTATTTTAAATTTAATTAAATAGGATAATACATTAATAAATTTAAAAAAGGTTTAATCATCTTCACTGTACAACACCATGAAATTTATAGAATAAAAAAATAGAATATATTCATAACAATAAATCAATAATATTTAAAATATTTACAATAGTTTTACCTGTAAATAGAAGAACAAAATTAATATCCCTAAAAAAGTATGAAAATTTGAAAACAACACTTCAAAGAGATTCTATAAAATTTTTAAGATTTATCAAAATATTTTTAAGAATGTGAACATTTGAAATAATCATCCATAATTTTAGAATATCATGAAAATTGTTAAATAGATAAACTATAAATTTCATGTTTTCAAAACACTGTAAGGGTTATTTTTCATCCTTGGGTAACATTTACATAATATATTCATACACTGTGTAATGTTTTCCAAAAAATCATACATTTTCTAAGGGTAAACTGTAAAATATATAAGCCTAATATAGGTAAAATTAATTCCTGTAGAGTTAAAAATCATTTATATGCCTCATGCAAGGGTAAGCTTCCACATATGTAAATCTTACCAGAATAACATGTGCTACATAAAGGTATAATAACATACTGTGGAGGGGAAAATAATATACTCAATATAATTCATAAGGGTAACCAATATGCTACATATCATTAAATATAGCTCTACATAAGTGTAAAACAAAAATATATAGAGATAATGTAAGGATAAAACTAAACCGACAAATGGGTAAATATGAAATTTATGAAATATCAAAAAATAACTTCATAAAATATTTTTTTAACCAATATTAACTAAAATAATTTTAAATATTAACATGATAAATAAAATAAATAGGAAAAATGTAATTAAAAAATGAGACCCCTTAATAAAATTCAATAAATAATAAAATAATCATTATCCAAGAAATGAAATGAAGAAATATAGTATATTTAAGTGACGCAAAAATAAAATAATTGAGGTGGAGACGACCCACTCCAACAATGGGTTGATGTTTACATCCTATTATGCGCCATTATGGTTTTATAATAAACCAATGTATCTATTATGTTGTATAATGAAATATTGTGAATGATTCCAAATATATTACTTGACCTGGAAATCCAATAGTTAGATATAATTTCTATTATGATGTCCATGTTTTTGGTTATTTATAGGGACATAAATTTTTTTCCCATATTGATTGAGATAATTCACCAGAATATAATTTATAAACAATTATTCAATCCAAATTTGTGGGGTAATATGTGTTTATTATCTGGTTTGTGTGGGTTTTTTAAAAGAAATTATGAGTGTTAATGATATAAAAAGGAATGAAAAAATCAGCAAGAGCCCTTATTTACTATAATTCTCAAACTCCATGCCAACTCCTATAGAAAATATTCATTGCTGAGTTGTCATCATCACTTCACAAATATAATATACTAACCTCGTGGTGTGCCCCCATGTGCCCCCTATACACGTATATACCTTCCATATTGTAGAGACCCGAAGCATGACGTGCATAGATATTACATTACTTTTGTGGAATACATAATACATAACCAAAACAAACACACAGGGACCGTAATAGTTTAGTGTCTTTGGAAACTTGGAACGTAATCATCTAATCGTGGTGAAAGATCTTCAACATCTCCCATAAAGATCTTCCACTTTTTGATTCCTTACCAAAAACCTTTCTTTTAATCATGGGGGAAAATAAAACATAAAAAGGGTGAGCTCAAATGCTCAGTAAGGGTAAGCATGGATAAAATAAAACATACCATATACATTGGAACTTAAAAACATGAACATAATGATTAAACATCAAAATCTTGAGCAACGACATAAAACATGGAAGTACATAAGGCATAGATCAAAATGGTACATAAATCATGATAAAATAGCATGGGAATAAAACATGTAATTATGGCATCCATTAAGCACATGTAATGATTTCCATAGTAGCCAAGGAATTGCTGCCAAGACCATCTTAGTGGATAAAGTCCCTTTCTGAATCGAGATCACACCTCGTTCCAGTCCTGTATTACTGATCCGGATTAACATACCGTTCTAGCCATGTCTATCACATGAGATATAAATCTTTACCCAATGCATTGGAGGGAGATATAGGTCCCAACCATCTAATAATGAAATCATTCTTACTTGTGCCACAAAATAAACATACATCATTCATAATAACCCAACGAATGAAATGGGTTTCAAAAACATCATCCCATCATCACATAATACATATAAAATAAATGGATATCATTTCATAATAAGAAAATTGAAACCATGTAAATCATAAAGACATTATACTTGAAATATACACATATAAAATAATGTCATCTTAGATGGAAAAATGTTTTTGATAAAACACTTGAAATGAATTCTTGAAGAAAATAGCCTTTCTTCTTCAAAATCATTTTCCTTTCACAAAATTCCATGAAATTTTAAAAGAAAAGTATTTTGATGAAAATTGTCATATAATCTTATAGAGTATGCTTCATGAAAATGAGGTGTTATGAAACTGTAAAAAACTATTCACACCGTATAAGTTAAAAATAACATTATTCTCGTACTTTTATCAGAAAAGTCAAAAATTTCCCCGTGTGGTAATAAAAGTAAGATTCCATTCATAAAAAGTGTAAAATTCAAAAAATGGGTAAAAAGGACTTTAAAAATACATGAAAACATTTTTAGAAAACATGAGCATGGATGAAAACAATAACCCCAGTAAATACTTACGAATAACAATCACAGATAAGAATGAGATTGGAATAGTTATCCCTTACCTTATATTACCCGTTCTTTTGTAAATTCCATGTTAATGAGCGTTTTGGGTAAAATCGTTTCATTTGTCATCCGTGTTTTGACTTGTAATTATTCATACGATTACATAGATCATGATTAATTAATTTCAGAATATAAAACATGATTTATATATAATATATATTCATAATATACATATATATAATAGATCGATAAATGGAAAGAAATACACCGTTCATGGAGATGGTAGGTCGTACGTATGCATGAACGTTGTTTTCGTTTCCTCATTGAATTGAATGGAAATAATTAGATGACATACATATATATATACATAAATCCAGTATCATTATTATGTCATATATTTCATGATTACTTATTATATATACTTTATAATCATTTATGAATGGATAATCATTGAGATTGAATCTCATCGCGTTGTGGAGACTCTATTCCGTACGTATGCACGGGTGATGATATCGTTCCCGTTATCGTGGAATTTTATTAGATTGTATGTATACTATAACAGAATCAATATCACTTTACAATAATCATATATAGTAATTATTTACACCATTATACCCATCCAAGTAAGGTGGTGGTAGAAAATAGATTACACCACGGCGTGGAGACGGTATTCCGTACGTACACACGCGCGGTGATTTCGTTTTCCGTAGGATGGATAGATGGTGAAATAGGGTTGTTTCATACTTATAATAACATATCAGTATATGAGTGATACTGATGTTATTACATCATAATGAAACAACCTAAGAAGAAGAAGTGGAAGAAGAAATAAAGTTGAAATAATCGGTAACAGACATTACCTCTTCTTTGAAGTGCCTCTTTGAGACCTCCTATTAGGACACTAAAATTGGACTTTGAAGAATCCCAGGACCTCTAGGATGTTTATAGGGAAGTGGAGAAGTGAATTTTTCAGGGGTTGGACGAGCTTCAAGGCTCAAAATGGTGTGAGGAAGAGAGGGAGGAGGTACCTTTTTATAAGGGAGGAGAGGGGCACCTTAGGAAAAACTAAAAATATTATTTTATTATAAAGTCATATTCAGTATTTAATTGCTCCAAATTTAGTTATTTAAAAGATAAGGTGGGGATGGGTCGAAATCATATCATCAAATAGAATTTAGAGATGTTTAGGTTTCTATTTTAACCTTATCATTTAGATTTAACTTTAAGTTAAATAATTTTTCTTTTACCGTGTCTTCTTGTTTTCTCACACTATAAGGTTAATAAGCATACTATAACAAGACAAAAGAACCCCAAGTTTAATATTATTAATATATATAACCTTATCTAAGTCATTTGGCAGAACCGTATTTTTTTTGGAATAAAATAACAATTAATAATATAATATTTGTTTTAAAAACTATTTGATGTCAATTTTGACACTAATTTGTAATTGATTTTTTTGAAAATCATAATAGAATTATTATTTCGAAAAAAGTTAACAAAATCAATAATAACATGTCATATTAACCTATAAAATTAGTTTAAATCATAAAAAGTCTCAAATTACATTTATATGGGTATTTATAACATCAATTATGTCAATATTTCATTAATAAGATAATTACTGCATCATCATTGTGTCAGAAATAAATTAAATTATTTTAAGTTTAAAAATTACAAATAAAAAATAATTATGTAGGAAATCTCTTTAGATTTCTAATTAATATTTATAGATGAATTTATCTTATGTATAAACCTATATTAGAAATTATTTAGTTATTAAACTTTGATTTTAACTATTTTAACCCTTCTTTAAATAAATTAATAAGAAATGTTTTAATCTAATCCATGTTGGCCTAAATGGTCATATTTTATTCCTATTGTATTTTATGGCAGAATTACCCTTATCAAATAGAATTAGGACATGTGTTAGGGTAATAATAATATCATTTTTACCCTAAATTATCCTATTTACTTTTAACCGTGGTAAAAAAGTAAAAAATTACTATTCACTAAAAAATATTTTCATCTCATTAAACCACATTTTAGTCCTTGATATTAGCCGTGTCTCTGGAATTTTCTATATTCCTCTCACAAAAGTGGTAAAAGTAAGTTTTATGAAAAATTCAATTTTTTAACTACCACTTAGTGGTTTTCACTATTCATCAAAAAAATGAATGTTTCCAGGAAAATAACAAAAATTAAGCCTAAGCTATATTTGATATTATGAATTCAAAAATGATGTCTATTTTACCTATTTCAAAACATATCAGTTACATTAATTAATTTAAAAATTAATTCCCGTCGTCAAAACCAATAGCGTGTTCTTAAGAGATAATAACTATCAAAAGATTGATACTTGTTTATGTCTGGTTTAAATGTGAAATTACATCCAATAAACAAAATTGTATTAAATTGTAAAAATATATACTAAATATACTTTAAAACCACTCAAATTAATAATTTATCACTATTAATTATTTCGATTAAAAAATGTGTTTTTAATTAAAATTTAGTAATTTTCTCTATTCATCAGAATCTGAAAGTTATCCGAAAATACCAAAATTTTACACTAAGCTAATTTCGATATTCCGAATCCAAAAATGAAGTCTATTTTGAAAGATAAAATTTATAAAATTTCAAAAAATGGGTATTACTATTCATAACGGCTAGTTCATAATAATATTATAATAATATCTCATATACTGAAACTCGATATTGCATACTACACACGCTATTGAGGAAGGTCGTGATTGCGTGTAATGAAAGGCATGTCAGGGATGCGTGTTGTGTAAGCTCCTTTTTGTGTAGCGTACTACACAAGACATTAATTAAAAATAATATTTTGCATAGAATCTCGGGGTGTTACATTCTACCCCCCTAAAAATGAATTTCGCCCCCAAAATTCATTGGGGTTATAAATGGTTTACTACTCGAAAGTTTCTTTAATAGAAACCCACATCGTAAAAAGGAATACAAAAACTTGGCTTTACAAAATTAATGTATGAAATGTAACGGTTTCCCAAATTAACTAAGCACTGGGTTTTCACGTAGGATAACATAGGTGAAAATATGGATATGGAAGAAAAATCTAACCATCAAGTTCTGATGGAGAGTGGTAGAGAACATGGCTATGAAAAAGCCAACAATCAGAAATCCATAAATATGTGATGATCTAGGGTACCATCTGATTCCTCGTATATAAGGGCACTAGGACATCATTTTTGGTTTTCAAGATCATTTCTCTAAGGTTGAAGAATATGAATTAGAATAAATACATACTTTATTTTGGTAAAATCTCACTGTTTTTCGTGCCATGAACAATTTCCACTTCATCTCTTAAATAAATGAAGTTGAATTTGTTATTCGTGATGTGTTAGCAGATCATGTGATAGAATGACGGGTCGTTCCATCAATCTCAAACAAAAGGTTAGCAAAAGTTATTAAATATACATAAGTCGATCTATAGTGAGATTAATTATATATGGTTCCTAAAATGGACTTATACTTCATATATCATACTGCTTAATATAATAAAACTAGTTTCTACTAAACAGGGACTTCTTGTAGGCCATTGGTAGGCAATAAAGGCCAGTCACACTTCGGTTGTGGGTTCGATTCCCACATCCTTGTCCGACGCGATGGGCTGTCGCTCGTCCTGCAGGTAGTCCTTTTACTAAAACAACATTACTATAACATCCCATCAATAATATCGAAAAAAGTTCTATCCTTAAACAATAATAACTTTTGTACAACATTATCCTTTCCAATCATTAGGATTATCCAAAATACTGCTATCCAATCTCATATTATAGTGAAAACGATTACCAAAGAGTTCATATAACAGGCATGTTAATACCATCGTTGATCCCTATATATCATGAGATATGTCTTGTTGGTCACATTCCAAACATTCGAAGGCCTTACTCATGTATTCTCTTGAAAAATGAATACCCATTAAATCTTAGTGAAAACATGAGTGCTGTCAAAAGTAAACTCTTTTAACATACCAAAACCTCAAACCATGATATAAATATTTCTTTATATCAGTCATGAGCTCGTTAATACTGTCAAACATTTCATTTTCTACTTATCCCTTCATTATGCGCATATCATCTTTTTTTTCAAAAATATCTCAATCACTTTCCATGATTACCGGTACCATAAAATTATTGAAAACCACAAAAGACCAATACATAAATATTCCAATATTCCACGATACTATATAAAACATTATTTTGGAATCCCATTACATAAAAACTTAATCAATCCACCACATCATTGTCATATTCAACATTGCCAATGGTGATCGTATGTGACTTCCCTTTGTCCTTTTCCTTAAGTGGTTGCTCATGTCGATCATCACTAACCCTTGGATAAAGGAATTTATTAGCATAATGCCACATTTCCTTTCACTTGAAGCATTGAAGTGTTGGTGGTGTGTTCTCTGCAGTCTTTTCATTATTCACATCATTAGAAACCCTTTTTCCATTACTTCGACACTCAGCTACACGATGACCTTTTTTCCAGACATAAAAAATTTTCTAGTCCCTTTAAGACAATCTCCACCATGGTTCTTTCCACACATTGAGCAAAAGGAAACATTCATCTTCTTTTCACCATTATTCTGAGATTTATCCTTGAACACCATCTTTTGTTTCCTGTCAAAACTATGAGATGGATAAGTAAAACCAACTTCCATTTCTACCTTGAGAGAACAACGCACAATTTCTTCATATCTACTGAAGTCTCTTTTAGCTAATGCCCTTTGAAGATTTGGTTTTAAGCCACTGAAGAATCGATCAACTTTACTTTCATTTTGGATGATAAAGCCAGATGCATACCTTGGAAGCATTGTAAAATTCTCTTCGTATACACCAATAGATTCATCATCCTTTTTCTTTAGTTCAAGAAACTCCTTCTCCATCTTTGTTTGAAGAATACGAGGGATGTACTTATTGAAAAATAAGTTCTTGAACTCGTCCCATTCCATGGAATCAATTTCATATCTTGGCCTCATATTCTTGATAAGATTCCACCATTGATCAGCTTCACCTTCCAAACGATATACTGCTAAGATGAATTTATCATGTTAGGAACATTGAAGATCAAAAAATAACTTTTCAGTGGTACTGATCCATTGTTCAGCAACAAGTGGATCAGAAGACCCACTGAAAGAAGGTGGATGTTGCCTCATGAAGGACTCAATAGAATATTGTTCCCTTCTCTACTCATTTGGAAGTCCAGAATGATTAATAGCTTGTGTAAGTATAGCAATAATATTTTTCACTCCATCTCCCATAACATTTGTTTGTTCATGAGGACAATCATTGCATTGTCCATTGCACTGTTCAACATGGTTCCTTCGGCTTCCAGCCATCGTCAAAAACCAAAAAAAATTAGTGTGACAGGCAAAAATCATGCTAGGGAAAACAACATAATAAAAGGGGACTACCTTCAATATCTAACATCTTAGGTTTAATTCTAAGATCTTTACCGTAATTCTAGGACTATAATCTATACTTATACTTAACCTTAGGGACATCCCTAGACATACCTTAGAAATATATCTTGAGATCTCACTAAAGTTCTCACATCCTAGTTTCCAAAGGTTGACTAAACCTTTCCTCTGATACCAACTATAGAGACCCGAAGCTTGACATACATAGATATTACATTACTTTATCGGAATACATAATAAATAACAAAAAAATAAACACAAGGACCGTAATAGTTTACTGTCTTTGGAAACTTGGAACGTAATCTTCTAATCGTGGTGAATGATCTTCAACATCCCCCATAAAGATCATCCACTTTTTTTTCCATACATAAAAACTTTCATTTAATCATGGGGGAAAATAAAACATAAAAAGGGTGAGCTCAAATGCTCAGTAAGGGTAAGCTTGGATAAAAAAACATACCATATACATTTGAACTTAAAAACATGAACATAATGTTTAAAAATCAAAATCTTGAGAAATGACATAAAAAATGGACGTTCATAAGGAATAGATCATAATGGTACATAAATCATGATAAAATAGAATGGGAATAAAACATGTAATTGTGGCATCCATTAAGCACATGTAATGATTTCCATAGTAGCCAAGGCATTGCTGCCAAGACCATTATAGTGGACAAAGTCCCTTTTGGAATCGAGTTCACTCCTCGTTCCAGTCCTGTAATACTGAACCAGATTAACTTAACATTCCAGCCATGTCTATCTCATGAGATATAAATCTTTACCCAATGCATTGGAGTGAGATATAGGTCCCACCCATCTCATAATGAAATCATTCTTACTTGTTCCTCAAAATAAACATACATCTTTCATAATAACACAACGAATGAAATGGGTTTCAAAAACATCATCCCATCATCACATAATCCATATAAAATAAATGGATATCATTTCATTATAAGAAAATTGAAACCATGTTAATCATAGAGAAATTATACTTGAAATATACACATATAATATAATGTCATCTTAGATGGAAAAATGGTTTTGATAAAACACTTGAAATGAATTCTTGAAGAAAATATCCTTTTTTCTTCAAAATCATTTTCTTTTCAAAAAATTCCATGAAATTTTAAAAGAAAATTATATTGATGAAAATATTCATAAAATCTTGTAGAGTAAGCTTCATGAAAATGAGGCGTTATGAAACTGTAAAAATCTGTTCACGCCGTATAAGATTTGAAATAACATTATTCTTGTACTTTTGTCGGAAAAGTCAAAAAGTTCCCCGTGTGGTAAACAAAAGTATGCTTCCATTCATAACATGTGTTAAATTCTAAAAATGGGTAAAAATGATTTTAAAAATACATGAATTTTTTTTATAAAACATGGGCATGGATGAAAACAATAATCCCAGTAAATACTTTCGAATAACAATCACGGATAAGAACGTGATTGGAATAGTTATCCCTTACCTTAGGTCTGATATGCTTCGTATGTATCTGAAACTCCTATATAATGATTTAAATGTTGTCATTGAATTATTACAGAATCATCTTCATTGTTATGACATCATGTTTGGTTCACTTATGACTTTATATTACCCGTTCTTTTGTAAATTCCATGTTAAAGAGCGTTTTGGGTAAAATCGTTTCATTTGTCATATGTGTTTTGACTTGTAATTATTCATATGATTACATAGATCATGATTACTTAATTACAGAATATAAAACATGATTTATATATAATATATATTCGGAATATACATATATATATTATAATGATAAATGGAAAGAAATAGTCCATTCATGGAGACGGTAGGCCGTACGTACGCGTGAACATTGTTTTCGTTTCCTCATTGAATTGAATGGAATTAATTGGATAACATACATATATATATACATAAATCCAGTACCATTATTATGTCATATATTTCATGATTACTTATTATATATACTTTATAATCATTTATGAATGGTTAATCATTGAGAATGAATCTCATCGCATCATGGAGACGGTATTCCGTACGTACGTACAAGCGATGATATCATTCCCATGATCGTGGAATTTTATTGGAGTGTATGTATACTATAACAGAATCAATATCACTTTACAATAATCATATATAGTTATTATTTACACCATTATACCCATCCAAGTAAGGCGGTGGTGGAAAATAGATTACACCACTGCGTGGAGACGGTATTCCGTATGTACGCACCTGCGGTGATTTCATTTTCCATAGGATGGACAGATGGTTAAATAAGGTTGTTTCATAATTATTATAACATGTAAGTATATGAGTGATTCTGATTTTATTACTTCATAATGAAACAACCTATGAATAATAATTGGAAGAGGAAATAAAGTTGAAAGAATCGGTAACAGACATTACCTATTCTTTGAAGAACCTCTTTGAGACCTCCTGTTAGGGCACTAAAATTGGTTTTTGAAGAAGTCTAGGACCTCTAGGATGTTTCTAGTGATGTGTAGAAGTGAATTTGGCAGGGGTTGGCCGAGCTTCAATGCTCAAAATGGTGTGAGTAAGAGAGGGAGGAGGTGCCCTTTTATAAGGGTGGAGAGGGGCACCTTAGGAAAAACTAAAAATATTATCTTATTATAAAGTCATATTCGGTTTTCAATAGCTCCAAATTGAATTATTTATAAGATAATGTAGGGATGGGTCGAAATCCTATCATCCAATAGAATTTAGACAAGTTTAGGTTTCTATTTTAACCGTATCATTTAGATTTAACATTAAGTAAAATAATTTTTCTTTTACCATGTCTTCTTGTTTTCTTACACTATAAGGTTAATAAACATACTATAACAAGAAAAAAAGAACCCCAAGTTGTTTATTATTGATATATATAACCATATCTAATTCATTTCGCCGAACCATTGATTTTTTAAAATAAAATAACAATTAATAATATAATATTTGTTTTAAAAACTATTTGATGTCAATTTTGACACTATTTGGTAATAGATTTTTAAAAAAATAATAACAGAATGATTAGTTCAAAAAAAGTTAAATAAATTAATACTAACATGTCTTATTAACCTATAAAATTAGTTTAATTTATAAAAAGTCTCAAATTACATTTATTTGGGTATTTATAACATCAATTATGTCAATATCTCATTAATAAGATAATTATTGCATCATCATTGTGTCATAAATAAATTAAATTATTTTAAGTTTAAAAATTACAAATAAAATACCATTATGTAGTAAATATTTTTATATTTAAAATGAATATTTATAGTCTAATTTATCTTATGTATAACCCTATATTAAAAATAATTTAGTTATTAAACTATGATTTTAACTATTTTAACGCTTCCTTAAATATATTAATATTAAATGTCCTAATCTAATACAAGTGGGCCTAAATGGTCCTATTTTATTCCTAAGGTTTTTTCTGGCCGAATTACACCTATCAAATTGAATTAGAACATCTTTTAGGGTAATAATAATTTCATTTTTACCCTTAATTATCCTATTTACTTTTAAACGTGGTAAAAAAAGTATAAAGTTGCTATTCACCAAAAATTATTTGCATCTCATTGAACCACATTTTAGTCTTTGATATTAACCGTGTCTCTCGGATTTTCAAAATTCCACTCACAAAAGCAGTAAAATTTAGTTATTTGAAAAATTTAGTTTTTTAACTACCACTTAGTGGTTTCCCTATTCATCAACAAAATAATAGTTTTCATAAAAATACCAAAAATTAGGCCTAAGCTATATTTGATATTATGAATTCAAAATTGATGTCAATTTTACCAAATTCATAACATATCAGTTACATTGATTTATTTAAAAATTAATTCTTGTTGTCAAAAAAATAGCATGTTCTTAAGAGATAATAACTATCAAAAGATTGATACTTGTTTATGTCTAGTTTAAATGTGAAATTACATCCAATGACCAAAATTGTATTAAATTTTAAAAATATATTCTAAATATACTTTAAAACCACTCAAATTAATAATTTATAAATATTAATTATTTCGATTAAAAAATATGTTTTTAATTAAAATTTATTAATTTTCACTATTCATTAGAATATGAAAGTTATCCGAAAAGTACCAAGCTTTCACCCTAAGCTAATTTCGATATTCCTAATACAAAAATGAAGTCAATTTTGAATGATAAAATTTATAAAATTTTAAAAAGTGGGTATTACGATTCATAACGGCTAGTTCATAATAATATTATAATAATATCTCGTTTAGTGAAACTCGGTATTGCATACTACACACGCTATCGAGGAAGGCCGCGATTGCGTGTAATGCAAGGCAAGTCAGGGATTCATGTTGTGCATGCTCCATTTGGTTTAGCGTACAACACAATTCATTAATTAAAAAGAATATTTTTCATAAAATCTCGGGGTGTTACACACATGCCTATGTTATCATGGGATCTATTAATTTCCCCATGTTACATATTAGTATTTTCCAAAAGATTATTATAAAGAAACCAATTTCAAAGGATGAAAGCATATTCCTAGGTTGCTTTCTCTACTAGACAACACATCCACTAATTGTGGTACTATGGTTGATATGTTCTATAATTTAACAATATATGGTATGATATCACTACTTGGGGTTTGAAAATTCAAATGTATCACAAAACCTACCCTTAAGAGAATTGAAATCATAGATTTGGGTCCCATAACATGTTTTACTTGGGAAACATAAAAATTTTGTGGATTATAGCAACTGTCGATAGATCAAGGTCATAGGTGACAGGTATAGTCTTCCCGAGGATCGTAAGGGGATCATATTAATGCACCAAAATTTGATTATGTATTCATTGAGTCATGTAGGAATATTTGTTGGTTAAGGGATTCAAAAAAAATAGTCCCCTCTTGAATCATGACATTGTGTTTGGGGAATAATTTCGGGTTTTCATGATGTCTTTGAAATGGTAATGATGACAATAAAGATAAAATAATGCCTTTTCATGTTCATCTAGGGCCAAGGACACTATTGACACTTGTGTTTATGATGAAAAAAATAATAGATGGATTTTTCTGTCTATTTACCACAAAAAAAAGAAGTATGGTTAAGGGAAACAAGGAATGTAGAGTTTTAAATCAAATTTAAAATAAAATTCAATAATATTAGGTTGTAGGTTGGTCTCATGAAAAGTAGTGAAAATAAATTTAAAGAAATTGTTTAAACACATCCATTTGGAAATAAATTTATGGGTGATATTAAAATATTATTTTTAGTTGAGTCTCATGTGAATGAAATAACTCTATCGAGATATTACTATGGAAAAAAATATTTTAGTAAAAAATAATTGGTTTTAGTACACCATGTTAATGGACCATTTCTCTTAAAATAGGTTTATAACTTTGGACATGTGTACAAGTGTTTCAGTATAACAAAATTATTATACTTGGACAAGTGATCCACTACCACATAAATCAAAGGAAAACAAATATATTTTGGAAGCCCTGAGGTTATTTCTATAGAAACTATTTTACCACATATAAATTCATATATCCAGTGGTTAGAGCATCCTGTTTGGTGAATATTTATACAACTCAAAAATATCTCACTACTGAATAAACTCCTTTACTATTATTTTAATGGAAATACAATTAATATTTGTTTCTCATTTTTAATAGGTGTATTAGTAAAACAAGTGGCCTTTATAGGGGAAGAATGAATCTTGGGAAATAGATCAGGATCCCTAGGGGAAGTGGAAGGTACTTCCAAACTCCCTTAAAACAATAAAGATCCACACGAGTAAGAAAACACTTGATCTATGTTTTGTCCTACACAGACTAGCTATATGACCTTATCAAGGTATGGTATATTGGTCACACACTTAGTCAAGTGAATTTATTCTTCCTAAACTATGATATATTTTAATAAACATAAGGAAGGACGTTTCTCCCTTTCATAGAGAGTAGCGACAACCATGTTCTCTTTGCACAACTTGTACATCATGCCGAACTAATGTCCCAAGAGTATTTCTATCCAATTTTTTTGGTCCCAGATGGTTTCCAATAGTTATTACAAAAAATTTAGGATCCAATTATCATATAAAATAGATAATAACTAGAATAATAAATATGGATTCCAATTATGAATGATAATATCCAACTCCATATTTTTTTTCTTGTATGATGATTTTTAAAGGTTTTTTTTTTTTGAACTAAATAATTTATTTTTTGTCCAAAATTTCATGAGAAATTTACCCACCAACTTCTTATGTAGTCACATATATCATTGAAAAAAATGAAGAATCTGGATAGGGTAGTAATAGAGCCTCATACATTAGTTTTTTTAAATGATCAAATTGTTACTTTGCCTAACATGGTTGATGAGGCACATTTTTGGAAAGAAATTTATTTTCAATCTGGGAATACATTATGTACTACTTCAATATAGTTTAGATGCGCATCCCAAACTATTCTATAAATCATTATTTCTTCAAAAAAAGTATTGAACAGACATGCAGATGAAGTGGAGAAATAACCTTTTCATTTTAGCTTTGAATGCGGATGGTAGATAACTGAGGCAAAAAAGAAGCCCCAAATATTTGTAATGAGATTCATGAGTGGGAAAAGTCGTTTTCTATATAGGATCATCAAACATTTGAATATGGTGATTACCCACATTAAGATCCAACATATAGAAGAAACGACATTATTGTAATCACATTTTTATAACACTATAGGTATTAGAAACAATTCTAGATTAGTGTCATTATTTAATTATTGGTATTGCAAAAAATTTCTATATTCCCCATTATTTATTTTACCAACAATATCAGGCTGAAATAATATTATGAACTGTCTGTGATTTTAGTACCCCTTTTTTTTGGTATGTAACCCCTTCTTGATTCTTTTAATGGTTATAATGTTAAGGGTGACAAATGGGAGAGTCGGGAGAAATAAAAATGACGTTTTGTGGCAAACGGGGAAGTCACACGGGTGGCGCACGACTTTTCTAAACCGTGTTTCCAAACCATACGTAGTTGGTGTTGTAAAAAGTAGCTTCCACATGGGCGCCACACAATTTGACTAACCGTGCATCCAAAACCTGCGAGAAGGGTGGTCGAGGCAGTAGTTAATGCACGTTTAGCGCATGGTTTTTCAAATCATGTGAACTAACTATGTGGACACTTAAACGAGATCCTATAAAGCTGTATCTTGCGCATTTTTGCCTCTAAGTGCCTCATTTACGCTTTTAAGTGGCCCTAACTCGGGATTTTGGTTCACCTATGGTCAAAGAGGGTTCTCCCATCATTCTGGAGGCTACCCGAAGGCTTCTCTTGACGAATCGAAGCCGAATTCTTGAGGTATGTTATCATTCCTGTTTGGTTTCTCAGATCTACTTAGATCTACTTCTTCTCTTCTCTTGGTTTCTTAGATCTACACCCATTATGGGTAGATCTAAGTGTGTAGATTCCAAAAATGATGCGATTTGATCTTGGTTGTTTTAGGAGAAGAGATCTAAGGATGATCCTTGGTGAATCGGTCGTATTTTCTTCTATGTTCTTTGTTTGATAGGTTTTTCATTCAAAATTTTGAGGAATAAGGCTTTTCTCTCGAATCCACTTATTATAATTGATTGTCATGGTTTCAAATTATGTTATTTGAATGGAATTGATTATGAAAATCATGGAATAATTCTTTTTTAGTGATGATTTATGGTTTTAGTGAAAATGTAAAATATTGGTGATTTGTTGTGTAATGTGATTTGGCTTCATGAATTTAAAATTATGATTTAAAATTATAGAATTTCCGGAATTGTAAATAATTTGATGAAATATGGGTTTTCAATAAAAAGGGTGTTTTACTGAAATTGTTTGGTATTGAAATCGCTTTGTTGGAATTGGTTTATTGTTTGCTTTTCAATAAAATTATAGTTTCATTGAAATGGTTTAAATTGGTTGAACACACTTGTTTTTTATGGATATGGTATTCAATAAATTGTGTTTTATTGAAAGAATCGTTTTGGCATGATTGTTGGGATTGGGTGGTGTGTTTTCATGTTGTATATATGAGGATTGGTTGAAATAGGACCTTGTGCTTGGTTCCAAATTTTTAATGGCACATGGTAACTATATATACGAGGTTTGGTTGAAATATGAACTTGTGCTCGGTGCCAAAGGTGTAATGGAACATGGGAAATAATTACCCTCTGATGACTTGGTAGATGGACGAGAGACTGCTCATGATTATGGAATTGTCATAACGTAGCATGCATGGTTGATTTCAAGGGTTTGTGAAATGGTTGGGTATGCCAAAAAGGAATGTTTGTGAAATGGTTCAAAAGCATGTTTGGTTATTTTTCTTGAAAAACAATGTGCTGGAAAATTTGTTTAAATTTCTCTTGGAATGCTTTTGGTTATGAATGGTTTTGGAAACTTGTTTATATTTAGTAATAAAGTGCTTTTGAGAATTTTTTTTATATAATCTACTTTTAAATTAATCTTTCTAACTCTTCTATCCTATTTCCATGATTAGGTAAGTCATTAGGGAAAACCTACTGAGTTTTATACTCCCCCTGCTTTGGCATATTGGTGCTTTTGCAGATGTCGTATTCCGGGACATAGGTAAAGGTAAATCATCCTATAGCTAGTGTCTTGTGGTGATACTTGGGAGATGTTGTGGAGCTTGGAGCTTATGGAGCATGGAGTTGGAGTGACTTTTGAGAGACTTGAGTTGTTTATCCACTGTGTACTTATATACTTAGTTTGGTCTTCCGCTGCTGTGTAGTTTGATGAGGTTTATTCTAACTGAAGTTGTTCATTGGTATTTCTTATTTTCATGCAACATATAGTAAATGTTTGTGTAAAAAGAATGTTTTGATAGATTATGTGACATAATTTTAATGCTAATACATCAGTTATTAGAGAGTGAGAATGACCGAGTTTGTCGTTGGTTTAGAAAATGGCACCCAATAGGCGTCATCGAAACCAACCTGAAGAAGATGTGGAAAATGTGGATGCACCAGAACCATGTGTGAACCGAGAGATGGTTCAGATTACTGTCCAAGATTTTCATGCTATGAATACAAGGAATCGAAGGAATGAACAAAGGCATGTGGATCATACGATCCAGTTCATAAAGCAGAATCCGCCGAGCTTTCAGGATGATGTTGAACCAGAAAAGGGGGAGGTGTGGCTATGTAGGATGAATCGTATCTTCAATTTCATCGACACACCAGTAGAGATGAAATTAATGTTGGTGATGTATATGCTCGAGGTTCTTTCATGTCAATGGTGGGATTTAGTAGTGCATGATAAATTGGATGAATTCCTTAAATGGGAGGATTTTGAAGAATTGTTCAACAAACAATTCTATCCTCACACATTCAAGATCCAAAAAACAACAGACTTCTTCAGCCTAAAACAAGAGAGTCTCTCTGTTATAGGGTATGCATCTAAATTCATGAATTTATTCTATTTTACAACAGAGGTTCTGGAAAGTGTGTCATTGAAGGCACACATCATCGAATTGGGGCTATGGAAGGAAATTCTATCGAAGATTGCGATGCTCTGTATTACGGATTATAATGAGATGGTGAACATAGTGACTGTTGCTGAACGTTATATCTCAGGATCGATAGAAGTATAAATGATGATACCTATGCGAAACGGTGGGAACTAAACCGTTGGCAATAGGAGGAAAAGGGATACTTATTTCCACAGTGCAAGTGAGAATTAGAACCATACAACGGGATCAGTGAACCTTCCTCCATGACCCCAAATCAAAGAAGGTTGCTTTCAATGTGTTTCAACTGACCACATAAAGTGAGAGTGTCTGGTCCAACATAGAGCATGTCATAATTGAAACGTGATGAGAAATATTCAGCACTATTGTCATAGTGCTCCTACGTCATATACTCGGGACACTTCTCAGGTGTCACAAGCATCGTATTCTTCAACAGGAAGAGGATAGCAGAGTCAATCTCGTCAGTATAACATATCTATCCATGGTGATTCTTGAAATAGCATGACTCCTCAACAAGGGAAATTTTAGTAAGGCAATAAAGAGAATAGTGCAATGACAAATCAATTTTATGGAGATGAGCATATGGTGGTCGATGATCAGGTCGGACCATCTACGGTGATAGGTACGATTGTTTTGAATTATTCACTTGTGCATGTTCTCTTTGATACTGGTGAAAAACATTCCATTATTGCTCCACTTTCTATTGATATTCTATTTTTAAAACTGGAAATGATATCTTCTATTTATAAACTAAAAAATATTCTTGGTGAAAGAGAACGTCAAGACATTATGTGTAGAGCATGTGCCAAAACTGTTGATGGATTTGAGTTAAATTGGGACTTCTCGATGTTGGAATGGATTTCTATGACTTAATCTTGGGTATGTATTAGTTGACAACTGTTAAGACACACATCAACAATTATAGGAGAATGGTTAGTTTCACTACTGAGGACGGAAAAAATCATATATTCGGAGGAGAGAGGATGGTAAAATAAGATGAAAAGAGCATCTTGGCACCAATGGTGGGAACGATCTCTTACCAACTAGTAGCATTTACTTTGGAATCAATGGAAGAGATCGAGAGAAATAATTTCTCAGCTGTTGTGGATCAATTTCCAGATGTCTTTCCCAATAACATCTCAGGGTTACCACATCTAAGGGAGGTGGAGTTTACGATTGATCTCCTTCTGGGGAGCAGTCCTATTTCCCTTCCGTCTTATATGATGGAAGAAACAGAGTTACGGGAATTGAAAGTGCAGTTATAAGAGCTTGAATGCAAGGGTTTCATTCGACCAAGTACATCTCTGTGGGTAGCACCGGTTTTGTTCGTGAAAAAGGAAGATGAAACTCTTTTGATGTGTGTTGATTATCATAAGATTAACCAAGATACAATAAAGAATATATTTTCACTTCCACAAAGAGATGATCTGTTTGATCAATTAAGGGGAGCTCAGTGCTTCTTTAATATTGACTTGCAATCACGATATCACCAATTGTGAGTTCGGAAAGAGGATATACCAAATATAGCTTTCAAAAGTTAATATGGTCACTACGAATATGCAGTCATGCCTTTTGGTCCAATGAATGCACTAGAGGTCTTCATGGCTTTGATGAATCAGATATTTCATTGATTTCTGGATTCCTTTGCTGTGGTGTTTGTGGATGATATCTTGGCATATTCAAAGACAAGGTCTGATCATGAGGTGCACCTGGAAATAATGTTACAAATCATAAGAGATCATCATTTGTATGCCAAATTATCAATGTGTGACTTTTGGATATAGGAAGTACGTTTCCTTGGCCATGTCATTTCCGAAATAGGCATTTTAGTGGATCCTGAAAAGATAGAAGCCATTATCTCATGGCAACCACCGAATAATGTGTTCGAGATAAAAAGTTTTATTGGTCTATCCATTTACTACCGACGCATTTTTCATGATTTATCACGACTAGATTTACCAATGACAGCTCTGAAAAGGAAGAATGCTCCATTTCAATGGATAGAATAATGTCAGAAGTCTTTCCAAGAACTGAAGGTTCATCTAACATTGGAAACCATCTTGATCTTTCCTGAATCAGGACAGAGGTATGTGGTGTATTGTGGTGCTTCAGTAACAGGGTTGGTTTGTGTTCTCATGCAAGGAGACCATGTGGTTTCTTATGGTTCAAGGAAGTTGAGGGTGTGTGAGAATAATTAACCAACACATGATTTGAAGTTAGCTGCAGTCATCCATGCTTTGAAAACATGGAGACATTATCTCTTTGGTGAGAAATTTACTGTGTTTACATATCACAAAATTATGAAACACATTTTTCATAGCGATATTGGAATATGAGGAAAAGGAGTTGGATGGGGTATCTCTTTATTTTTGACATTGACTTGACGTACATGTTAGGAAAAGGGAATTCAGTGGCATAAGCAATGTGTAGAAAGTCATATGCTCAGTTAGCGAATGTAGCATTAGATGAATGGAAGTTGATGTCAGTCTAAGCTATCATGCATGTGGAAAGTGAAAACAGATTTGATGTTTCAGTTTTTGTTTCTTCTTCGATGGTTCCAGATTTATAAAGATGATCAATGAAGAACAAACATTTGATGCCAAATGTCTGGTTGTATGTTCAAAATTCAATGGTGGGGAGACCATTAAAGGCTAGAAACATGATGGGGATTTAGGTTTGTGTTTTAGATATCGGATGGTTGTACTTATGGTTTGTCAGGAAAAACTATTTCATGCTTATCACCATTCGAGATGGGATGTACACCCAGATACACAGATGAAATATAAGGCGTTGAAGGTGCAGTTTTGGTGGAGAGGCATTAAAATGAAACATGCCGAGTTCGTTTCGCGGTGCATAACATGTCAACAGGTTAAAGCAGAGCATCAAAGACCAGCTGGTATGTTACAATATTTACCTATACTAGTGTGGAATGGGATCAGATAGTAATGGATTTTGTTACAGGTCTTTCAAGAATAGTCTAGAATCACGATGCAATTTAGGTGATAGTGGTTTTTCTAACCAAGTCTTGTCATTTCATCCCTATTCGTGAAAACAATATGGTGGAAGATCTTTCAAAAATCTATATCTGAGAAGTGTTAAAGAGGCATGGTATTCCAGTGTCTATAGTCTTAGATAGATATCCGAGGTTCACATCTCTTTTTTGGAAATCGTTGCAGCAAGCCCTTGGGACTCAGTTGACTATGAGCATGGCGTATCATCCTCATACGGATGGAAAATATGAGCGGACGATACAAATTTTTAAAGACATGTTGCGGGCTTGTGTAATGGATTTTGGTGTCTCATGGGAGAAGCATTCCCATAGTGGAGTTCTCATACAATAACAGCTATAAAGCCTCGATACACATGGCTCCATTTTAAGCATTGTAAGGGAGTCCTTGTCATTCTCCACTATGCTGGTCGGAATGGGTGAAAATTCACTAGTCGGTCCAAGCCATGTCCAAGAGACAATAGATAAGATCTAGATTATTATAAAGATGATGGAGATGGCTCAGAGTCATCAAAAATCTTATGCATATCACATTCAAAGACAGTGGTCATTCATTGTGGGTGATCCTGTTTTCTTGAGGATCTCTCCAAGACTTGGACATCGTCATTTTGGGAAGCAGGGAAAGTTATATCCTAGATACATTGGCCCTTTTTAGATACTGAAATGGGTAGGAGAGGTGGCATATCGTTTGGCATTACCACCACAGTTCAGTTTGGTGCATAAAGTGTTCCATATATCTCAGTTGAAAAAGTATCAGCCTAATCTTGACCATGTGATCTGATGGGATCATGTTGACATAAAGTCGGATGCTTCATTGATACATATCCCAGTACAAATGGTGGATAGGAAATAGAATGTCTTGTGTGGAAAAATCATCTGTGTAGTTCGGGTTTTATGGTAGCATGGTCAGATTCAGGAAGAGACTTGGGAACGTGAAACAGAAATGAAAGAGCAGTGGCCAGAACTCTTTCAGCAGGCAGAACGTTTTCTACATTCTGATGATGGAGAGAACAATGGAGGTGATAAAGTAGTTCCCCCAGTTTCTTGTATGTAACCCTTTCTTGATGATTTTAATGGTTATAATGTGAATGGTGACGAATTAGAGAGTCTAAGGACCATAGAATGATGTTTTGTGACAAAAGGAGAAGTCGTACAGGTGGCGCACAACTTGTCTAAACCATACAACCAAACTGTGAATATTTGGTCTTGTAGGCTGTAGCTTCCACATGGGCAGTGCACGGTTTGACTAACCGTGTGGCCAAACCATGCGAGAAGGGTGGCCGAGGCAGTAGCTAATGCATGGTTAGCTCATGGTTTTTCAAACTGTGCGAACTAACTGTGTGACCACTTAAATGAGAACCTATAAATGTGGATCTTATGCATTTTGCCTCTCAGTGCCTCATCTAAGCTCTTAAGTGGCCATAACCCGGGATTTTGGTTCTGATAAGGTCAAAGAGGGTTCTCCCATCATTTTGAAGGAGATCTGAAGGATTCTCTTGGTGAATCGAATCCGGATTCTTGAAGTATGTTTTCATTCTTGTTTGGTTTCTCATATCTACTTAGATCAACTTCTCCTATTCCCTCAGTTTCTTATATCTACACCAGTTATGGGTAGATATAAGTGTCTGTATGCCAAAAATGATTGGATTTAGTTTGGGTTGTGTTAGGAGAAGAGATCTAAGGATGATCATTGGTGAATCGGCCAGGTTTTCTTGTGCATTCTCTGTTTGTTAGGTTTTCTTCAAAACCTTTCAGGTAGGAGGCATCTCTCTTGACTCCTCTTATTAGAAATTATTGTCTTGGTTTAAAATTGGGTTATTTTAATGGAATTTATTGTGAAAATCATAGATTAAATATTCTTTAATTATGATTTATTGTTTTAGTGAAATTGAAAAATCTTAGTGATTTTTTGTGCAATGTGATTTGGATTCTTGAATTTCAAATGATTATTTGAAATTATAGAATTTCTAGAACTGAAAATGATTTTATGGGAGATTGGTTTTCATTAAAAATGATGTTTTATTGAATTGGTTTGGTATAGAAATGGCTTTGTTGGAATTGGTTTATTATTTGGATTTTAATAAAATTACAGTTTTATTGAAATGGTTTAAATTGGTTGAACACTCATTGTTTTAATGGGAATGGTTTTCAATAATATGTGTTTTATTGAATGGATGGTTTTGGCATGATTGTTAGGAATGGGTGGTGTGTGTTCATGTTGCATATACGAGGCTTGGTTGAAATAGGACCTAGTGCTCGGTGCCAAACCATTAATGGAACATGGTAACTATATGTACAAGGCTTGGTTGAAATATGACCTTGTGCTCAGTGCCATCGGTGTAATCGAACATTGGAAATAATTACCTTGTAAGGGCCTAGTAGATCGATTAGATACCTCTCATGAGTATGGAACTATCATAATGTAGCATGCATGGTTGATATCACGAGTTTGTGAAATGGTTTGGTTTTACAAAAAGGAATGTTTGTGAAATGGTTCTAAAATTTGTTTGGTTATTTTTCAGGAGAAATAATGTGCTGGAAATTAAGTATAAATTTCTCTTTAAATGCTTTTGGTTATGAATGGTTTTGGAAACATGTTTACATTTATATATAAACATATTTTGAGAAATTTTTTTATATAAAATGTTTTTATATAAATTTGGATAACTCTTCTATCCTAGTGGCGTGAGTAGGGATGTCATTGGGAAAAACCTACTATGTTTTATACTTGACCATTCTTTTTCATGTTGGTTCTTTTGCAGATGTCGTATTACGGGACACAGATAAAGGTAAAGAATCTTATAGCTACTAGATTATGGTGATACATGGGAGATGTTGTGGATATTGGTACTTATGAAGCATGGATTTTTATTTTCTTTTAAGAGTATTAAGTTGTTTATCTATTGTGTACTTTGATGCTTTGTTTTGACTTCCGCTATTGTGTACCTTGATGTGGTTTATTCTAAATGAATTTGTTCATGGGTCTTTCTTTTATTAATGCATCATATAGTAAATGCTTGGGTATGGTTGGTTTATGGGTTTATTTCTTAAAGGGTAAATCATCCCCCAAATTATATTTGAAACCCTTTCGCGTTTATTGTCAGCCTTTGGCGTCTTGTGGATGTCGCTTAAGGCCTAGTAATGAATCATTTTACTCTCAAGCCAATGAGGATTGACAGGTCATTGAAATGATGATTTCTTGTTCTAGAATCCCTTGAAAATGTCATTTGATTTCATTCTTATGGAAATATGGATAGCGGTTAGTTTGGACCATAACTCATCCTAGGCCCAGATTCATGTTGATTGCATGAAACCTTTATCTCATAGGTGGTAGTGCGATTGTAGCCTCCAACATAATTCAAAGGGATTGAAGAAAAAGTCGTATGTCTTGGTTTTGGAACACATCCAATTGACTTGATTATCATATCTTTTCACCATAATATTTTAAGATGAACCACTATCACGCTACTATAGAACTGGAACACCTCATGTACTTCCTTAAATAATCAACGATTTCATTGTATTGCTCTATAGTTTTGATCCACTATAATTGGTCTCCAATATTTGTAAATCCATGACACTATATTTGATGTCATGATCAGCCACCACCATCTCCATCCCTTCCTATTTCATTCCCATTGAGTCGTCATTATTGGGTTGTACATCATTGTTTCCCAACAACCAATCATTCAATATTGGATTTTCGCATTTTTATACGGGACTATAAGTCATCCCACATCAAAATCACAACCCCTTCCTACTGCAGTCTTATTGCTCCTGAATTTTTAGCTGGAATACAATCTTGGTGACTCCAAGACAATGCCTAGTGAAATACCCATTTCCTACCCTATTTTATTGATGGGTCTCTATTGAAGGTTTATGGTGGTGTCGTGTAGTGGTGTCGGCCTCGACCACATAAGATGTATAAAAAAATAATGACTACAGACACATGAACCTCCACCAAGGGATTAAGGTATAATTACCTTCCAGACGGAAATATCAACACATCTAGCATGCCAAATTACATAGAGATGTGACTATGCATTATGAATGCAGAGCCATATTCAAATAAACCCCTACATACAATTAATTAAATAACCAATATATTTCTATTCTTTTTGTAATAGAATTATAGCCTCCAAATATAAAAACTGCTCAATGTATTGAGGAACTGTCTTCTGTTGTCGTAACACCACCTTTTCTTCAAAAAAATTTTGAAATTATATTTCAATGAAATATTCCATGAGTTCCTATTTATATTTTTCCATGATAAATTCCAATGCACATCATGTAATACCATAAATCAATATTTCTCCACCCCTCAATTCTGAATTTAGCAAAGGTGATTTATTTTAATTTTTGTCATGTGACTAATTTTGATGTATAGATCAACTCTATTAATCTATATGAGTGGATTAGGAACATAAATCACTAGAATTTTGCCATGTAGAACAATCAAGAGTACCTCAGGGTACAGCTATTAGTATTTCCATCCATAGCCATGTCATCGTTGACCATAGCATGGGAGAACTTTCTTAAAGCACTTGCACGTGAGTCATCCATAAATTTGGATGGTGTAATCACATACTACGGGGTAAACTTTTCTATTAGTCATACCAATTTATCCATTGAAATATAATGTTCAACTCAGTTTAATACAACTTTTTTTAACTTGCTAAAAAATGTCTCTAGGTCCATGAAATATGATTCTCGATATTCCATCCATTGATCCATTCTTTCCCGGTGAATGTGTATCATTAATTTAAATTTTAAATTTCCTTGTACATTTTCCCTACCCCATCGATAGAAGGATGTTCATGTATGACTTTTTGTTTGATTAACAAGGCAACAGAACGTTAGACTAAAATTGATAAATCACTACAACACAATTTATATACATTCATTCCATCCCAATCGATGGAATAATATTTTTTTATTATCTATTTTGTGTCATATTTGTAGTTTAATATTGGGGGAATATAGAAAAATGATAGAAAATATACATGGTGGGACTCCCTCCTCTCTCGCCCAAGAACTATGCCAACTCCAATAGAAAATATTACATGATCAGTTATTATCCACACTTTCCCTCTTACCATACTAAGTTATTGGAACCCCTCATTCCCCCTTATTCATATATAATTTCTTCATGAATGGGTTATTTAAAGCACTATTAGATTTATTATTAATGTGTTTATTTTACATATTTGTCTATATGTCATTTTTAAGATATTTTGATTTAAATACATTTGTGTAAATTCTATTTTTATTAAATATGATACATTTTTGACTCATTGAAAATCATTTTATTGATCATCTAGGGATTATTATGGCTCTTGAGTTAGATGAAAAATTTTATTATATTAAGAGTCTTTGCGGAGGGAGAACTTGTCAATGAATTATATCAAATTTTCTAGTTCTTAATATGTTTATTTTGAATGTTGTTCACCAAGATTCATCAAGAATAAATTTTATTGGAGGTATGTGCATGATTTTTCTATGAGGTCATCAAATCATAGTTACAATGTGCAAGTATATGTAATCATTTTTATTGAGATACACATGCCTAATATGGGGAGTGTATGGTATCACACTCTAGGCCACATTTTCAGGATTGGGTAGGTATGTGATGTTGAGTTTTTAAGAATTTATATGTTATTATGGTTTTTTGAGAATGTTTGAATTGTCATTCAAATTTTTCGAAATTTATTCACTATGGGATATTTATTTACAAGAACATCCTCTTTAAATAATAATTTACTTCGTTTTATTAAAGAAAAATTCCTTTTCCATATGTTTGAATGAATATATTATTTTGTTAATGAGGTATTTTTTTCGAGTCTTACATTTTATGTTACAATAGATATTCATTGTTTTCCCCCTCACTAATGTAATTTGAAATATATTATTCTTTTATTCATCCAATGATCTAAATTCTAGAAAATCACAATCTTTATGGATCCAATTTTTTTGACTTGTAAGTCTATCGAGAAAGATGTTATCATATTTTTTATAAACTATTGTTTCTATTAAAATTTTATTTTCTTTTTTATCAGTGATGTTTATGATTGATCTAGAAAATAGGAGGTCTATAGGGGCTGGGATTAGAAATTTCACTATCATGAAGTCTACTGCTTCATCAATATCCACCATGAATGGCATTTTTTGATCTTTTTGTTGTCTATTTTTCTAGATCTGTTCTCATTGAATTATTCAGGAATTTTCTAAAGCTGCACAAAAATATTATTAATTTCAATTATGGAACTGAGATACCTAGTTTCAGCTGGAGAAGTGGCGGTGGCCATTATGGCGGAGGTGGCTATTAGGATAGAGATAGATTCTGGAACATCCAGCATCGAAGTAGTTTTTTGGTGGGATTTTTTTTAATAAATTTTGGTATTTCAAATATATTAATTTTATGTCAACGAGTTAATATTATAAATAAGTTAATATTGAAGAGTTTGAATTAGTTTTTTTATGAATAATTTATTTTCATATTGAACACTTGAAGACGATGTTTTTCATTTATTTATTTTCGCATAAAGTTAATTCTCTTGAAAATATAAATAAATTTAAATTTTTAATGATTTAAACATAAAAAACATTATTTGTGACATTATCCACATTTTTTATTTCTTTTGATAAATAATTTTTTATGTATTAATAATTTTAATATTGAAAATAGTATAGTGGTCCAGATTAAATATTTTAATGATACGATAACCATTAAAATCATATGATTATTTTAATATGTATTAAATGTATATGATTTTGATATTCATCTATGTTAATCCTAATCAATAAATCATATTTTTATTGATAGACACTAATAATTATTATTATAGTTTCATATTAATTTTTTTCTTACAAGATTTTAATCTGTTATTTATTTTCAATAATATATAAAAATTATTCATTGTGAGGAATCTCATAGTTTCCCATGTTGACAGTAATAAAAGTTTGTTTATATTGAAGACACTCAAACCCTAGAAACTTATGTTAAACCCCATTTTTTTCTAAATTATATTTTTATAATTATTTTTACCTTTTTGATATTTTTTATTTCACAAACATATGAAGAGATGATATTTTATATTAAATAATAATGTTTGGATTGAGTTATATGAACCACCATGATAATAATTTGATAAATGCAAAATGAATTATATCTCTTCATACACATAACACTGAGGTCAGATTGTATAACGAAACAATTTATAAGGCCCCAGCCTTAAACCTTACCAAATCTTGAGTTATTACAAGATTACACATTGAGGATCTTTTCAGGTTTAGAGTTTTAGAGAATTAGATCATGAAACTTGCATTATATTCCACATTTAAACAAAGTGGTTACATAAAATAGAGTATTCATTCTTCCGATCAACGGAAACATATTTAAAATGAAACATGGATTCTTTCTTGACACATCCTCGACACTATCATCACATCATGTACCTTTCCCTTGTCCTGTGAAAAACATTTCAAAAACATGGGATGAGCATAAAAAGCTCAGAAAGGGTTATAAAATACATGGAAAGGAAACATGAGTTCATATATACACAAGAATGAAATCATACTTTACCCATAAAACATAGGCATATCAAATCATGAATAAATCATAGAAAACATAAGACATAAAGGTAACTTGAGGCATTCATAACATTCTTACGTAGGGAGTAACCCTCTTGGTTACGTTTGGAATACCCATCACAGTATGTTCCCTAAATCTTATTGTAGAAACCTAAACGTTTCACTCCTTCGCGTTACCCAATGCATTGGACAGCTATATCGGGCTCACCCGCCCTTAGTTTATCACGGAACCACCCGTTCTTCATAACAATGCCCAAGAACCATAACATAATCGTATCACATAAAACATGAATAAAGGAAACATAACATTTCCACATTTCGATCACAATATAACATTTTAGGATATTGAAATAATGAATCCATTCAAAAAGAAACCATTTCCAAAACCATTTAAAACATTTAATAAAGAGATTTTTGAATCAAAGTGTCCCATACCACCTTGAAGCTTTTAACATTTTAAACCATTAATATCCATGTAAATAAATCCTTAAAACCATTTTGAAAACATGGATATTAATAAGAACAAATAATTAAAACATTTAAAACGATATTTTGGTTAAAGGGGTTTTACCAAAATTAGAGACACTTGAATACAATAATAGAGGAATAACATTTAGTCAGAACTTTATAATATCATGAGAATAAAAGGATTCATGATATAATACTCCAAAGGACAGTATATACACCATATAAGAGTGAATCGGTGTTTAACAACAATTAACCCTCAATAGAAATGTCAAATGTGATGAAATCCCTTATAAAGAAGGTATCCTTAAATTAAGGACAAATCAATCTCAAAAATATGTGTGACAAATATAAATACACCCAATATAAGTGGATATTAAGTTTACAACAATAAAAGGTCATTCACACATATTCAATGGATGACATATTCAATGACTACATGTTGAACCCAAAGAAATCGAAATTCGGTTAAAAAGTTCCCTTGACAGCCTAACGGCATCACATCAAAATGAGTTGATGAGATATAAAAAGATTATCTCATCACATGGACATAAAATTTACATCAACAAGGATATATGAGAACATATCCCAATATAACAATATTTAAATTAAAAGACCCAACAAAAGAAGTCTTTTAAAAAAAGAGGAGGGTGAAAGGTTCCCTTACCGACTTGGGTATCTTTCAAAACATACACCTCATGAAAGAAGGACAATAGATCATTGATGTAAATACTCATAAACGAAATTATATTACACAAAGAGTACAATAATGGACAGTACATACACCACTCAATGGAATTTGTGGCAAATGTAGCATAAATCTCACGGGAATAAAAGTGAGATGAAAAATCCCTTACGAAAACTCGGCAGCCTAACGACGCCACATAAAACATACGAATATGGATTGATGAGATCAAATAGGGTATCTCATCACATTACAATAAAATTTATAGCAATAGGAATATAAAATAACATCCCCCAACATTACAAAGAGGAGATTAAAAGAAGTGACATAAAGGATAGTACTTAGAAAGAAAGAGAGAGGTTAGATCTCTTATAAAAGTTCGGCAGCCTAACGGCGCCACTCAAAACATACAAAATGGATTGATGAGAGAGAATAGGGTCTCTCATCACATGAAAATAAAAATTACAGTAAGTTTAATATAAAAGATCATCCCAATAACAAGAAAGATGATGTTTAAAAGGAATGACATAAAAGTGTGTACTTCAAAAGAAAGAGAGGAGTAGGATCCCTTACCTCGGGTCCGACTTGACTCGATCGTTCTTTGATCTCCTGAATAATAAACTTGAGTTAATTTCTACTTCCTTAAGAACCTTTTCCAATTTCATTATTCCTTTTATATCAATTATTGACATGTTATAAACATTATGTAATCATTCAAGTTAATAATGTTCATTTTTTCGGTATTTGGTTCTTAAGTCGAAAGTGGACTTCTTACAATTACATGTTGTTCGTATGGCCAAAAGTTTATTATATCCAGAATTGTATTCATGATTTATATATCATATATGTCATATATATCCAGTACATGCATTCATTTATTACATTACATAATCATTTAGAGGTAATAAATGAAATGCACCGTTCATGGAGACGGTAAGCCGTACGTATGCATAAACGCTACTTTCATTTCTATTTCATATTTTATAGAATGGAATAATACTGATATAAAGGTATATTATAATTCCAGTATAATATCACATATAATATCATAGTTCCATCCTTTATACGTCCCACATATGGTATATAACGAATCAAATCACTTTGAGGGGGCAGTAGTCCGCACTTCCTTAAAATGAAGATATCGTGTATACCCATAATGGAAGCCATCAAGGTAAGACAAAAATGAAAAATAAAGAAGCAGAAGTAAAACATAAACATATTATATATCATATATAAAAATAGTGACATCATAATGGCCACCTTTGAAGGTGTTAAAAGAGTATTGAACAATCATCGTTTCGGGAGGCATAATTTCGCCATCCACGGAAACCGTATGTTCTTTAACCATTTGATGTAGTTGTGTGAGAGTGTAGCTCGAATAAATCATATAACAACATCCTAGTATATTGAAGATACTGTTTTTGTTACAAAAGAAGTAAATAAAAAGAGTTTAGGGGGTTGGAGAAGCAAAATAAAACAAATGAACATGAGAGAATGAATTACCTTTAAAAGTGTAACTCCTTTTGATTTGAGCCTAAAGGCTTCCTTTGAAAGTATTCTGCCCAAAGTGAATCCTCTAGGATGAAGAGAGGGATGTGGAGAGAGTAAATGGGCAGGGGTTGGCCGAGCCAAAGGCTTGATGAGTGTGTGAAAAGAGGTAGAGGTGGGGGCCTTTTATAAGAGAAGAGGAGGGGCACTTTTGGAAAGTAAGAAAATATTACTTTATTTGAAAATGTGTTTCAGTTTTAAAAGGTCCCACATTGATATAATTCGTGGATAAGGTTATAAGGGTTCGAAATCCACCCATCCAATAAGTTTTGGACATGTGTAGTTCATAGATATTACATTATATTTCCATTTTATTTTAATCGTTAAATAATGATGTCATCAGTGCATCATTATTATGTCATAAATAATTTAATTTATCTAATGTTTAAAAATTATAAAAAAAATACTATGATGTAGGAAATCGTTTTAGATTTCCAATTACTATTTATAATCAAAAATCTGATCTTTGTAACCCCATGTAAAAATTGTTTCCGTAAAACATATTATGTTTGTGTCATTTTTACTTTTACATTAAATAAAAAGTTATTATTGTCATTTTCCAACTAAAGAGGCTCCATGGGGTCCCCAAGATGGCCCATGGCTTATCTTGGTCGGCCATGACTCACCCAATAGGTGTAAGACAAGTGTCATGGTGTTTTCACATCCTTATATTATCATTTTTACCTTAAACTACGCTAATTACCACTAATCACGATTAAGAACTTAATAAGTTACTATTCACCAAAAAATTATTATAATCTCATTGAACCACATTTTACTTCTTAATGACAACCATGTTTGTCGGATTTTTGAAAATCAAAACACAATGATGGCAAAATTTCATTTAAACGGAAAATCAGTCTTTATAAGTACCACTTTGTGGTTTCACTATTCATCAAAAATTGAAGTTTTTCAGAAAATTACCAAAAATTCACCCTAAGCTATATTTGATATTCCCAATTCAAAAATGAAGTCCGTTTTAAGAAATTAAAAACATATTAGTCACATTAATTAATTTAATAATTAATTTCCGCTATCAGCGCAAATAGCGTGTTTTTATAAAACAATAAGCATCAAAAGATTGGCACCAGTTTAAGTCTAATTTCAAAGTGAAATTGATTCCAATGACCACCATTGGATTAAATGGTAAAAATATATTCAGATTACACATTAATACCAATTCAAAAGATAATCTAATCATATAAATAAATTAGATTAAAAAGAGGTTTTGAATTTAAAATACAACATTTTACACTATTCATTAAAAAAATGAACTTTATCAGAAAGATACCATAAATTTACACAAAGTAAATTTTGATATCCCGATTCTCAAGAAGAGTTTTATTTGGTCCAATAGAATGTATAAGAGTGATCAAAACTATATTTAATGACGGTTCGCCATCAAAAGGTGATAAGTGAACCTTTAGTGAAAACTAGGGCATATACGCCTAAAATTGAATTCTTTCCGTATTTTAAGAAATTATATTTTATTGGATAAATGTATAAACATATATAATCATATTTCAGTTATTTATATCCATTCCTGCCATTACAACGGCTACATGTTAACTAACATTTGAAATTTATTATTAGAGTGCAACCTAAGATTACGAAGAAACTCGTTGTTGCGTGTTGGGTACGCCATCAAGCATAGCGTCCCCTTTAAAGTCATATCAATATTTTATTCACAAATATGGATAAATATGAAAATGTCATATTCTTTATTTACCTGGGGTGTTACATCCTTCCCCCCTTTTGGGAATTGCGTCCTCGCAATTTTTAAAATTGAGCTTGGAAACATCCTTGAAAGTCCCACATCGGAACAAGAGTCGGTAAAACAATCACTTTAAAATAAAGAAAGATAAGCACAAAGGTCACCCGAGTTAACCCATACTAGGATTCCAAGTATGAATACATGGACATGGAGGAGAAAACATAGGGTCATGTTCTGATGGATAGTGATAAAAAACATGTTTAGGAGAAATTTAACCATGAGAAAATCACGAACTTGTGATGGGTTAAAAGGTATTCGATTCCCCAGTAAGAAAAGTTAATAGACAACATTTTTGTTTTAAGTTACCTTTTATTGAGTAATTTATTCATAAGGAAACATAATCACTTATCATGTTGACTTTCAACTTTTACACAAACTCATATTTTCTCCAAAAGACAAGTATTTAGGAAGACTTGTTCACATTAAGAGTACTATAATAAACTTCTAGAGAATCAAATAATCCACAAAAGAGATCTATATACATCCCATGTCTTTAGAATTTAACCAAAAACAAAACCAAAAAGGCTAGTACCAGATCAGATAATCCAGAAAAGGATAACCCTTTATAAAAAGAAAATCTATTCTTAATCTCCAAAATTTGTCCAACAAAACCCAAAGTTCAACGAGAACCATCCGATAAATAATTTGTCCATAAAATTCTTCAAAGTAAACCAATATAAGATTGAAACCCAAATATTTGAAGGATTTAGTCACATAGTCTTCCAAGTTAAATCGTAACATTTATCTCCAAACAACATCAGTTGCTCCTAAAGTCTCGTATTGAAAAGTAATTAACCTAATCACATATCCTCCATGATAGGATAATCATTTTCATAAATAACCCAAAATCAAATTACTCTTAATTAATAAAATCATATAACTAGAAAGAATCAGTCAAACTAACCAGGGACTTCACGTAGTCCAGTGGTAGGCGATAAATACCAGTTGCACTTTTTTTTTGTGGGTTCGATTCCCGCAGCTTTGTCCAACGCGACGGGTTGTCACACGGTCTGCGTGTTGTCCTTTTTATAAAACTCCAAAAATAACCCCATCATGTTTTAAACTCAATAGTTTCCTTATACCTTTAATTTTCATCCAAATTCATTATGATCTCAACACCTTAATTCTTGAAGTCTTATTTCACCACCATAAGATAAAATAAAACAATTCCCAAAATGAATAACATCATACCTTGATCATGACGTCCACTCGGTCTCATCGTCATCTTGCTCACATAGGTAGAAGTCCCCTTCATTACAACAATGATTTATAGAACCTTCAAAATCATTTGCTTCCTCCATCCAAATACACTTCGTGCAACATGGGTCATATGGGTGTTCACAGAAAAACAGTTTTGGAAAATAATCAGGTATGACATATAATTCCAAAACATCTGATAAAACATGATTTCTAAAAAATAGTCGGACCGAAATTGAGTTGAAACTTTCTATCATTGGTCATTTTAAAATACCATAAGTATATTATGTGAGACTATATTTTAAAAGCAAATATAAATAGGTTGCGCAAGGGTCTCCTTCCTTAGCACCATTTTGAAAATCATAATATGCTTCAAATTCTTGTGATAAGGTAAAATATTTGAAAATACCTTGATAATATTTACCTCTCTTGAAAACATGAGAATATTGTGAAAATAGTATTTTTCTAAAAACAACCCATGATCCACGATGATAACGAGGTATAGCGGAGGTGTTTGATATCTCAAACAAATGCTTGGAAGTGAGTTGTATGCTAGAAAAAGTTTCACAATCATCCGAAGATGACTTTGCAATAATTATTGCAAGCATGTCATCAGGAAGAGATAGGAATGTCATTTGAGATCCTCCTCCTTCCATTCGTAACCGACTTTACTTGACCTGAAAAAAAATTTAAAACATGGATTTAACTGAAATAATAGTTATAGGGACTGATCAGGTGCCTCACAAAAACTCTTAATCCCTAAAGTTGTCTAAACTGACCTTTGATACCAACTATAAGGCCCCAGCCTTAAACCTTACTAAATCTTGAGTTATTACAAGATTACACATTGAGGATCTTTTCAGGTTTAGATTTTTAGAGAATTAGATCATAAAACTTGCATTATATTCCACATTTAAACAAAGTGGTTACATAAAATAGAGTATTCATTCTTCCGATCAACGGAAACATATTTAAAATGAAACATGGATTCTTTCTTGACACATCCTCGACACTATCATCACATCATGTACCTTTCCATTGTCCTGTGAAAAACATTTCAAAAACTTGGGATGAGCATAAAAAGCTTAGTAAGGGTTATAAAATACATGGAAAGGAAACATGAGTTCATATATACACAAGAATGAAATCATACTTTACCCATAAAACATAGGCATATCAAATCATGAATAAATCATAGAAACCATAAGACATAAAGGTAACTTGATGAATTCATAACATTCTTACGTAGGGAGTAACCCTCTTGGTTACGTTTGGAATACCCATCACAGAATATTCCCTAAATCTATTCGGAGAAACCTAAACGTTTCACTCCTTCGCGTTACCCAATGCATTGGAGAGCTATATCGGGCTCACCCGCCCTTAGTTTATCACGGAACCACCCGTTCTTCATAACAATGACCATAAACCATAACATAATCGTATCACATAAAACATGAATAAAGGAAACATAACATTTCCACATTTAGATCACAATATAACATTTTGGGATATTGAAATAATGAATCCATTCAAAAAGAAACCATTTCCAAAACCATTTAAAACATTTAATAAAGAGATTTTTGAATCAAAGTGTCCCATACCACCTTGAATCTTTTAACATTTTAAACCATTAATATCCATGTAAATAAATCCTTAAAACCATTTTGAAAACATGGATATTAATAAGAACAAATAATTAAAACATTTAAAACGATATTTTGGTTAAAGGGGTTTTACCAAAATTAGAGACACTTGAATACAATAATCGAGGAATAACATTTAGTCAGAACATTATAATATCATGAGAATAAAAGGATTCATGATATAATACTCCAAAGGACAGTATATACACCATATAAGAGTGAATTGGTGTATAACAACAATGAACCCTCAATAGAAATGTCAAATGTGATGAAATCCCTTATAAAGAAGGTATCCTTAAATTAAGGACAAATCAATCTCAAAAATATGTGTGACAAATATAAATACACCCAATATAAGTGGATATTAAGTGTACAACAATAAAAGGTCATTCACACATATTCAATGGATGACATATTCAATGACTACATGTTGAACCCAAAGAAATCGAAATTGGGTTAAAAATTTCCCTTGACAGCCTAACGGCATCACATCAAAATGAGTTGATGAGATATAAAAAGATTATCTCATCACATGTACATAAAATTTACATCAACAAGGATATATGAGAACATATCCCAATATAACAATATGTAAATAAAAAGACCCAACAAAAGAAGTCTTTTAAAAAATGTGGAGGGTGAAAGGTTCCCTTACCGACTTGGGTATCTTTCAAAACATACACCCCACGAAAGAAGGACAATAGATCATTGATGTAAATACTCATAAACGAAAGTATATTACACAAAGAGTAGAATAATGGACAGTACATACACCACTCAATGGAATTTGTGGCAAATGTAGCATAAATCTCACGGGAATAAAAGTGAGATGAAAAATCCCTTACGAAAACTCTGCAGCCTAACGGCGCCACATAAAACTTCTGAATATGGTTTGATGAGATCAAATAGGGTATCTCATCACATTACAATAAAATTTATAGCAAGAGGAATATAAAAGAACATCCCCCAACATTACAAAGAGGAGATTAAAATAAGTGACATAAAGGAGAGTACTTAGAAAGAAAGAGAGAGGTTAGATCTCTTATAAAAGTTTGGCAGCCTAACGGCGCCACTCAAAACTTACAAAATGGATTGATGAGAGAGAATAGGGTCTCTCATCACATGAAAATAAAAATTAAAGTAAGTTTAATCTAAAATATCATCCCAATAACAAGAAATATGAGCTTTAAAAGGAATGACATAAAAGTGTGTACTTAAAAAGAAAGAGAGGAGTAGGATCCCTTACCTCGGGTCCGACTTGACTCGATCGTTCATTAATCTCCTAAATAATAAACTTGAGTTAATTTATACTTCCTTAAGAACCTTTTCCAAGTTCATTATTCCTTTTATATCAATTATTGACATGTTATAAATATTATGTAATCATTCAAGTTAATAATGTTCATTTTGTCGGTATTTGGTTCTTAAGTCGAAAGTGGACTTCTTACAATTACATGTTGTTCGTGTGGCCAAAAGTTTATTATATCCAGAATTGTATTCATGATGTATATATCATATATGTCATATATATCCAGTACATGCATGCATTTATTACATTACATAATCATTTAGAGGTAAGAAATGAAATGCACCGTTCATGGAGACGGTAAGCTGTACGTACGCATGAACGCTACTTTCATTTCTATTTCATATTTTATAGAATGAAATAATACTGATATAAAGGTATATTATAATTCCAGTATAATATCATATATAATATCATAGTTCCATCCTTTATACGTCCCACATATGGTATATAACGAATCAAATCACTTTGAGGGGGCGGTAGTCCGCACTTCTTTAAAATGAAGATATCGCGTATACCCATAATGGAAGCCATAAAGGTAAGACACAAATGAAAAATAAAGAAGCATAAGTAAAACATAAACATATTATATATCATATATAAAAATAGTGACATCATAATGGCCACCTTTGAAGGTGTTAAAAGAGTATTGAACAATCATCGTTTCGGGAGGCATAATTTCGTCATCCACGGAAACCGTATGTTATTTAACCATTTGATGTAGTTTTGTGAGAGTGTATCTCGAATAAATCATATAACAACATCCTAGTATATTTAAGATACTGGTTTTGTTACAAAAGAAGTAAATAAAAAGAGTTTAGGGGGTTGGAGAAGCAAAATAAAACAAATGAACATGAGAGAATGAATTACCTTTAAAAGTGTAACTCCTTTTGATTTGAGCCTAAAGGCTTTCTTTGAAAGCATTCTGCCAAAATGGAATCCTCTAGGATGAAGAGAGGGATTTTGAGAGAGTAAATGGGCAGAGGTTGGCCGAGCCAAAGGCTTGATGAGTGTGTGAAAAGAGGTAGAGGTGGGGGCCTTTTATAAGAGGAGAGGAGGGGCACTTTTGGAAAGTAAGAAAATATTACTTTATTTGAAAATGTGTTTCGGTTTTAAAAGGTCCCACATTGATATAATTCGTGGATAAGGTTATAAGGGTTCTAAATACACCCATCCAATAAGTTTTGGACATGTTTAGTTCATAGATATTACATTATATTTCCATTTTATTTTAATCGTTAAATAATGATGTCATCACTGCATCATTATTATGTCATAAATAATTTAATTTATTTAATGTTTAAAAATTATAAAAAAATACTATGATGTGGGAAATCTTTTTATATTTCCAATTACTATTTATAATCAAAAATCTGATTTTTGTAACCCCATGTAAAAATTGTTTTCGTAAAACATATTATGTTTGTGTCATTTTTACTTTTACATTAAATAAAAAGTTATTATTGTCATTTTCCAACAAAAGAGGCTACATGGGGTCCCCAAGTTGGCCCATGGCTTGTCTTGGTCGGCCATGACTCACCCAATAGGTGTAAGACAAGTTTCATGGTGTTTTCACATCCTTATAATATCATTTTTACCTTAAACTACGCTAATTACCACTAATCGCGATTAAGAACTTAATAAGTTACTATTCACCAAAAAATTATTATAATCTCATTGAACCACATTTTACATCTTAATGAAAACCATGTATGTCCGATTTTTGAAAATCAAAACACAATGATGGCAAAATCTCATTTAAACGGAAAATCAGTCTTTATAAGTACCACTTTGTGGTTTCACTATTCATCAAAAATTGATGTTTTTCAGAAAATTACCAAAAATTCTCCCTAAGCTATATTTGATATTCCGAATTCAAAAATGAAGTCCGTTTTACAAAATTCAAAACATATTAGTCAAATTAATTAATTAAATAATTAATTCCCGCTGTCAGCGCAAATAGCGTGTTTTTATAAAACAATAAGTATCAAAAGATTGGCACCAGTTTAAGTCTAATTTCAAAGTGAAATTGATTCCAATGACCACCATTGGATTAAATGGTAAAAATATATTCATATTACACATTAATAACAATTCAAAAGATAATCTATTATTATGAATAAATTAGATTAAAAAGAGGTTTTGAATTTAAAATACAACATTTTACACCATTCATTAAAAAAATGAACTTTATCAGAAAGATACCAAAAATTTACACATAGTAAATTTTGATGTCCCGATTCTCAAGAAGAGTTTTATTTGGTCCAATAGAATGTATAAGAGTGATCAAAACTATATTTAATGACGGTTCGCCATCAAAAGGTGATAAGTGAACCTTTAGTGAAAACTAGGGCATATACGCCTAAAATTGAATTCTTTCCGTATTTTAAGCCATTATATTTTATTGGATAAATTTATAAACATATATAATCATATTTCAGTTATTTATACCCATTCCCTCCATTACAACGGCTACATGTTAACTAACATTTGAAATTTATTATTAGAGTGCAACGTAAGATTCCGAAGAAACTCGTTGTTGCGTGTTGGGTACGCCATCGAGCATAGCTTCCCCTTTAAAGTCATATCAATGTTTTATTCACAAATATGGATAAATATGAAAATGTCATATTCTTTATTTACCTGGGGTGTTACACAATTCCTTCCCATTATGGCTTTCATAACACACGAGATTGAGTTTTACCGAACAATAGTATATCCTTAAAATTTTATTACAAAATATAGTAGAAAATTTCTTAAATGTTAAATTAGTAGTTATGAATAATAATAAATAATTAATGTATATTTTTTATAAAAATATATGATGAATTAATATGTTGTCAATTAAATTCAAATAAATATGAAAACAGAAAGCATATAAATAAAAACATGATTATTTTTATTGTCATGACCCCTCCCCACAAATAGTACCCCACCTAGGATGAAAATGTGATAAGGGAGATAAAGAACCCCTCAAGTATCACCTCCAATAGGACTCAGGTTATCGATTTTCACTGAGTACATAGTAAACACATAGATGGGAGGCATTACCCATTAAGAGAACACATTCAAAATAGAGAGATAAGACAGATACCAACCAACTCAAACTTAGAATGCAATATAGAAGAAATCCCAAGTACACACTTGTAATTTCTTGCAAAAGTAATACAACTAAAATTGAAAACTTAATGTACCCAAAAGAATGTAAAAACAACACCTACCAAGAATCTCAGACAACACAAGCAACCCCAAGCTAGTAGAAACCAGCCTGATCTCCATCCGGCTCCACGTGACCAGAAAAACAGTTTATATATATACATAGAGAGAGTACAAAAGTATACTTAGTAGGATCCTCCCTAGAACCTATCATGAAAATGTAAAGAAATCATAAAGCACAGTGAACAATAAGTGAAACTAACTCGTCACCTAAACAGGTACACTAAGTTCCCAACCTCACCATGGCTACTCTTACCAAGTATTGAATAAAATAGTATATAATATAATAATTAATATGAAGGGTACCCCACAAATATTTCTTCAATGGTTTTCCATTTTTCCCCAACACAGAATGTCCTAAGAATCTCTCTCAAAAAATGATTTCTTGGAGACACTTGGGAGATGCACCACAACACGAACCGCATGCAAAAAAACCACCACATCCAAGTAAGCAATGTAACCAGGTTTTTAGCCACCATAGCTCGCATAATGAGTATCATACGTCGGGTATTATCCCTCAATCCATTACAACCCATGCACCGAGTAAGGATCCTCAAGCCATCACAACCTATATGTGTCATACCAATAGTAGTCCATTGGAAACTATATCCAGAATATATAAGTGTGGATAACAACAATCCATTACAACCCTCTACACACATATATGGGAAACAATAATTGGTGTGCCTACTAGTAGAAGTAACTACCAAGAGAAGAGAGCGTGCAAAAAGGTTGTATTCATCCATTTATCCTCCCTTTATAATGTTGGGGAAAACACCCTCCCAAGGATCTAAATCCTCATGTTGTCAGTTTCCCTAACTGACATGGTGGAGAAGCATAAATAAACACAAAAAGCACAGAATACACTATAGGTTATATACACACTATATGAAAAACCTAGTTTTAGACTCAACTTCAGCTAGCGTCTCTTGGACTCAAAACTTCCACATCTAATACTAGGTTTCCTATAAGCACAGAACCATTTAAAGAGAATAAATACATTACTTCATTCCTTTTCTTTATCAGTTACAAGTAATTGAATAGAGAAGAAATTAATCTCCATCCTCAACTGGTTCTTGATGTACATTATATAATAACGAGCCACACAATATTTTACAGTCTCCTCCCCCTGTTACAATTGTATCCACCCAAGGATGTAGAGACACCACCCCATTGGTAAAAACCCATGAAATTCCCATTAGGAACATGGTGATATCATTCCATAAAAGGGAAATGAGAAACAGAAGCAGATGAACCCAAAAGAATGATTATAGATCATACCTTATATCGAAGATTGATGGACAGTTCATGGTCGCATAAAAAACAGATGGGAACCAATCCAAGGGGGAAGGTTTTGTCACAGAACTACTTCAAAATGGAATGAAGGGTTCAATATTATCATAACTAAGAACAAGGAAGAATAAATATGGTGGATGATATCTCATCCCATTAGAAGATTTAGTAGAGCCTCAATTTAAGATACTCTGGATTTTACATTAAAAGCGAATCACATTAAACCGCGCGGTTTGACCAAGTAAAAGCATACTGATCTTTAGGAAAATTAAAATAGGAGTTATGGAATTTGAATCAGAGATTCCATAAAACAAGGCTTTAATTGAATTTTTCATCAAAGAAAACATCAGAGGGGTAAACCATAGGAAGCTGGAAACATTGTTCACAAACACGAAAGTTTGCAATGGAAGAAGAGGCTACTGTTAGACCTCAACATTCTAGAAACACTATTCATGAACTCAAAATTTGGAAAAGGAAATAGAGACTACTGTTGGGAATCACTGTTATGGAAACACTTTTCATGAAATCAAAATTTGGAAAAAGAAATAGAGTTTACTTTTGGGACTCACCTTTTTGGGAACACGTTTCTCCTAAGGCTACCGATGAAACTGTTCACTTATGATTACTGATGAGAGTGTTCACATAAGGTTACTGTTTCCCTGTTCACATAAGGATACTGATGAAACTCTTATCATAAGGATACCATTGCACTGTTCACATAAGGCTATTGATGACACAGTTCACATAAGGTTACTGTTGCACAGTTCACATAAGGCTACCGATGACACTGTTCACATAAGGCTACTGTTGTACTCTTCATAGAAATGGAAATTTGGAAAACTGTTGGGAATAAGCCACCTTGACCTACTAGAACACCTCAGACAGCAGAATTTCGCAATGGAATGGATTGAGTGGTGCGGGCCATTACATCAGATACCACTGAAAACATTCTCGTCCACGAGAATTCAAAACCAACCTAAAAGAAAACAAAAACGAACTTTGAACAACCACCCACCGAGATACCTCTAAAAAGAGAGAAATCCACAAGAAGACACCAAATAAAGCCATCTCATAAACATGAAAGGAATATAATGAAAAAGGGTACATAGTTCCATGAAATGAGTTATACATCAAACAAAATTATGTTCTAAGAATTTATATGTGACTCACCTTCCCATGTACTCTCATTCATGCCACCATGTCACCACAAGAAATGAACCAAGGGGATGGAATGCACATGAATCACCTTTTATTTTTGTTCGTGGATCTCCATAGGTCTCTCCTCAAAGGTCACATCATCATCAACATCAATCTATCCCCAATCGATGATGGGAGAGTCATCATGAAGATAATAACAGATTTGTGACACATGAAAAACATCGTGTATCTGGCTCATCCGCAGAGGGAGTGAATCTCAATACGCCACAACTATAATGCTAGATAACACCATTAATGGCCCAAAAAAACCAGGGATAAAGATTACTCCCATGACCAAACCATCAATTCCTAGGATAGGGAGTCACCTTTAGAAACACGTGATACCAAACATAAAACTATCAGGGTGTTTTTCTTTGATCAACATATGATTATTGATGATCATGCACTGTCTATATCCTCTCAAAAAATTTAGAACCATCTCTGTTGTATTCTAAACTAGTTATAATGTGATAATTTCTAACTCTCCGGCCCCAGTCCAGAACAATAGAGAATTTCTATTCTAGCCATACATGGATTCAAACAGTGCCATACCGATGTTGGAGTGAAAACTATTGTTTTAAGAGAACTCCGCCGAGGATAAGTGCCTCATCCTCAAACCAATAAAATATAAGACACAAGACTGTAACATGTATTCAGGAGTCTGAATGGTTTTCTCCGTATGAACATTCGTCTAAGGATGAAAAGTAGTGCTAAGGAATATCTTAGAACCAAAATATTGCTGGAGACCTCTCCACACCCTAGAGTTTAATTGGGGATCTCAATCAAAAATGATAATCCTTGGTACCCCATGAAGTATCACCTCCTCCTCCAGAGATTGTCTCAACAAAATATCCACTAAGCATGACTCCTTGATTGCTATGAAGTGGGTTGATTTTGTTAAACAATCTACTACCACCCAAATAGTGTCATGTCATCCATGAGCTCGAGGTAAACTAGTAACACATTCCATTGAGATGTCCTCCCACTTCCACTGAGGAACATATAACAGCTGGAACAGGCCACTAGGTACATAGTGTTTGGCCTTAACATTCTGGAAGACCAAACATCGAGACGTAGACTACAAAACCACATGATTCCGCCCAGGCCACCGAAACTAGATCCTCAAAGCTCTGTACATCTTTGTCACGCCAGGATGCACCACAAAAGAAGAACTCTGGAACTCTCTAAGACCATTCTCGCACATATTAAGTAGAATAACAACCTTCTGTGATAAAACACTTGAGTTTGTTCATCCTCAGACAAAACATCAGGGGCCTCACCATAAACAATTCGTTCTATCCAGACCTCCACCTAAAGATCGCCAAACTGGGACTCTTCCATGTGCTGCCCTAGATGTGATTGCACAATCATCTATAAAAGAAAACATATGCCCCAACATTTCCCTTTTTGGGATGTAATGTTGAATGTCCTTCCATAATTCTCAAGGAATTACCAGATTTATGCATTGCATCACTATGTGTCGTCTGACTCAGCACATCAACTACAACATTCCACTTTATAGGTGTATATGATATTTGGATGTCATATTTCTGTAAGAACTCCATACACTGATGATGTCATAAGTTCACGTCATGATGGGAGAAAACAAACCACGAACTCTTCTGATCGGCAAAATCCACAGTGCGCTCACCAATGTGGTAATGTCTCTATAACATCAAGGAAAACACCACAACTTCCAAATCAAGATCATGGGTTCCATATTAACATTCATGGGGATGCAGCTGCCGAGACCCATAAGAAAAAAACTAATCTCTTATACATCAGAACACTACCTAAAACTATATGTGATGCATCTTAGAAAACATTAAACTGAACTCCATTTACTGGAAGAAAAAGAACTGGAACACATATTATCATCTCATTTAAATTCTTGAAAGCTGCCTGAAACTGATCAGTTCATATGGACACATGATCCTTCATATTCAAAGCAGTCAGAGGATTTGCAACACGAGGTAAATTGGCTATGAACCTTCTATAGTAGCCTGCGAGACCAAGGAATCTTCACACCTCTAACATTGTCTTAGAGACTACCCAAGACACTACTGCATCTATCATCTATGTATCCACTACTACTCCCTACTGGGAAACATCATTCCCCATGAAATGAACTTATCATGAAAAAAAATTACACTTCGAAAACTTCCCAAATAGCGGATGTGGACGAAGAACTGCCAATAATGCATGTATATGCTCTTAATTATCTACCTTAGACATATAGTACACAAGGATGTCATCGATTAAAACCACCACAAACATGCCCAGGAAATCACAGAAAAAATCATTCATATATCCCACGAACATAGATGGATAACTTATCACACAAAAATGCATTAAAAGGAACACATAATGCCCAAGACGACAACAGAAAGAATTATTCCGGATATAATCATCATTCTCACGCATTGTATGATATCCTGATCACAAGTAGATCTTTAAGAACCAACATCCACCCATCATTTGATCAAATAAATCACCAATACATGGAAGAGTATAGTGAGTCGTCATTATCACTTTGTTGAAGTGATAATAATCGACACACAACTACAAACTGTCATCAGCATTCTTCACTAACAAAATTGGTGCACCCCACAGGGACACAATCAGCCGAACAATACCACAATTTAATATACCATCATGTTGTATATGTATCTCTCGTAACACATAAGAGGACATCCTATATGGATATATAGAGATGAATGATTCTTCTGTTTGTAGATCGATCCAAAACATGATCTATCGTTGAAGGGGTAATGCTAATGCCTCTTCAAGAAGGACATCAGGGTACTCTTCTATGACCCTAGTAAATGCCAACTACTAAACCTATGAAGAACTCAGCATCAGCTTAGCCATAATGGATAATAAGGATGAAACATGCCTCTGACCCATCTGAGGGTATTTCTCGCCAACAAACACCACTGGATCTCCATCCACATCAAACACTAATTCAAATTTCACCAATTCCAATGGTTTAAAATGGTTAAAATAGCCCCTTGAACCATTAGGATAGCCTATCTCAATTTTTTTAGGAATCGTTGGTATGCAGGGTGTTGTAGTAGCTCTATACCAATGGATTCTGGTGAACTGTTGGTATAGGTGGATGGAAGTTAATATTTCCCAATAGTTTAAGTAAAACCATTATTATATACGTGTATCAACGGTTCAAGAACCATTGGTATACATATTATCCAATGTACATACCAATGGTTTTTTAACCGTTTATATATATTCTATCCCAACAGTTTCATTGATACGGTTAGAATATATGTTGTCCAGACTAAATACCAATGGTTATGTGAGCAGTTGGTATATGTTTTCCAACATTTGAATATAGATGATTCTGTGAACCGTTGGCATATTTTGTCCTAGATAATGAATAATAACAGTTATGTGAAGCGTTGTTATATCCTCTAATCCAAATCTAACATCAAAGCTGGGCAGAAGACATACACGTAATCTGCAAAACCCACTTTGAGCAGTAAAACTGCACCTCTAAACCTATAAAAATGCACCTCTGAACTAGTAAAACCTTTACCTATTTACCTGTACAACATTCACCTTTAAACCTGGACCTCTAACAGTCTTCCAAAGCACAATTTACACCTATAAACATGCACCTATAACAATAAAATTGCACCTCTAATAGTATTCCAATGCACCTATAAACCTACACCATCATGCACCTCATGTGGAAGTAGCTTTACATGATAAGTGGTAAAAGAAACTATCTTTCTTCATCTTGTTTTAGACTCTTCAGAGTCAAAAAATGTTGAAGAAGATGCTGGAGAGCATAGAGATGCCCAGGGTGGTTTTACTTTGTTAGAGGATGAGTTGTCATATAAGGGGGATCCGACCTCTAATTCCAAATTTCATGGACTATCCTATTTAGGATCATATAGAGATAGTGATGGTGTTGACCATAGTATTCCACCAGGGCATGGTTTACCTACTTTATCAATTGGAGTTGGGACATATCTTATGGGATCTTTAGTTTAGCAGATTGACCAAGTAGGTGAGCTTCAGGCTTTTCCCTTAGACGTACCTACCAAATCATAACTTGTAGAGGATGATTTACCTAGTGTTTAGAGAGTTGTATTCACAGTTCCTTATAATTTTGTATCCATAGTATATTTATAATATTATATATAATGACTTATGTTAGATTTCCATGGAATTTTGAGTTATTTGGAACCTCCTAAATTTTCATCTACATCTTGTGCTCCACCTCCCACAACTTTAGTTGATGATAATTCGATCTAGTATATAGTCAAATGGTATCTCCATGTTGTTATAGGTGATGTGCATTCATCTCATCAGGATTAGTTTAGGCAGATTCTTATAGAATGGGTTTTTAAGGAATAGGTTGACCAGTTGAAAGTGATGACAAACTATACTCAAGCTATTCATAAAGGAGAAGATTTCTTTAGTAGTATGGACAGATGATGAAATATTATTATATTCTTTTTCAATATTATGAAGCCTTTCTTATATTTATCTAATACTCTCATGGTTTCCGGCTGGAATTCAAAAGTGCTACAGTAAAGTGGACTCCAACATCCACACTTCTACAGTGGTCAATGTTTCTACAATTCCTAAAATTTTGACCATCGTCCTTTGGCCCCCAGGCCCCCAGAGTAGGGGTGAATTGCCCCCTACAACCCTCTACGAGCTCACCATGGATATCAACCTGTGACAGTTGAGGGTTATAAGCATTCAGCCCATCTGGACTGGGAAACACCAATACAACAATCTCCCTTGTTGCATTCCTTGATGAGAAGGAGGTTAAGAGTGCCCTTTTACTCTAAATTGTGAGAGTGTGGATGGTCTTGGTGGGTACAAAAATAAATTCTGTATATTCTACTGGGACATAGTTTGTGATGATCTCTTTAACGCTAAGAGGGAGTTCTTTAACTATTCCTCAATTCCCTATGGAATCAATTTTATTTCCCTGATCCAAAAGAAGTAAAATTATGTTGATGTAAAGAATTTCATACCTATTTCTATTGGAAATACCTTTCCAAAAATCATTATAAAAATTATTTCTATGAAGTTAGGACCCATTTCTCATGGGTTTATCTATTCAAATCATCCCCTCAGACATCCCTTGGACACCCCCCTGGACAGCCCCCCTAAACACCCACCTGCACCCTATCACCTGCCGTACAGACCCCCCAACCACCCCCATACACCCCTTGGAATCCCTCAGTTATAGTCACCCTAGGCATACCTTAGACACCCCTGGACAACCCCTCCTAGACACCACACCTACACCCTCCCCCTACCCTGTATACTCCCCGACACCCCCCGGACAACCCTTGGACACCCCACATGCACCATGCCCTGCAACCCCCCCAGACATCCCATAGACACCCCTCTAGAAAGCCCCTCCTAGACACCAAAACTACACCCTCCCCTGCCATGCAGACCCCCCCCCCCCCCCCCCCCCCGGCACCCCTCCCCCCTAATATCCCTTGGACACCCCACCTACACCCTACCCTGCACCCTTGGACACCCCACCTGCACCCTCTCTCTGCCTTGCAGACCCCACGACACCCCCCAGACAGCCCTTGGACTCCACACCTGGACATCCCCTACTAGAAAATTTTATATCCATTAGTACCTTCACTTCATTATAAATAAATTCTAAATGAAAAATTCCTTGAAACATATCCAAGAATAACTTTATTCTAGCTTAGTCCAAATAATAGACTTCCACCACTATTAACTCGTACCCCCTAGTAGAGTTGTTACAAAAATAACCTTAAGAGAATCATAAATTTAAAGATGGTTAAAAATATCCTCAACCTTCAGTACCTAAACTAATTCATCCAAAGAATATTGTTACCCCGTAATTATTGTGAGGCTTCAATCTTGATTCTGGGTTTGTAGGTCTACCTCCATGATTGAATTATTCAAGGATTTTGATTCAGTTTGGAGGGACTTCTTATGGGATGATTTGGATCTACTCAGCATTCTAGATAGGTACTCGTCTTGGGTTAAAAGATGTTTCTCTACCCCAAATGATATTGGTGAACATTAATGGTAGTTTACATGGATACATTTTGGGGGAAAAGAGGGCTCTGGTAAGGGGGTCCACTATCGCCTTTCCTTTTTGTGATTTGAATGGAGTTTTTCTCAAGTATCCTAGCCTCACTTATTTCATCTTTAGATGCTTAGAAGATTCATTGGAGATGTGGTAATACATTTATTTATCACTTTTGTTTTGTAGATGACCATATCTTCTTTTGTTATTTTGATTTGGATTAATTTTTAGTCTTGAAGCATGCTTTAGTTCTTTTTTCTTCCCTGTTTGGATGGAATATTTATCTTTCGAAGTCCCTAATGGTTATTGGTTCTATCTCTCCTGATGATTGTGATTCTATTGATACTGTTATGGGTGTTAGGATGTGCCTCTTCCTTTTTTTATTTAGAAGTTTCCCTCATCACTTCCATGCTTATAGCTTTGGATTGTGTGGTCTTGGAAGAGAAAATTGTTCGAAGAATTAATGTTTGGACTAATAAATCTCTCTCGCCTATGCTGGGCGGTTATAGATTGTTCAATCAGTTCCTTTTAGTATGCAATATTATTGGTGTTATCACATCATTTTACCCATGTGAGTGGTCATATCCATTGAATCCACCCTTATGAATTTTCCTTCTATTGGTTATTCGATGGCTTCCTCTAGGGGTGGCCTGCTATTTTTTATGTTCTGGAGGTGTGGTTTGTGTGGGGGATAGAGTAATTGTTTTTTCGGCTAGTTTTTTTTGGTTATATGTTGTGGCAGTGTATTCTGGTCGATGGGGTGATTCTTTGTTGTGGAGCTGGGTGCGGGCTGGTGGTGTGCATGGGCTGGGGATTTTGGCTGCAGTGTTTGGTGTCTGTTGCTGGTTTGGGAAAGACTGGCTTGTGCGGGTTGGAATGCAGGTTGCATGTGCTGGTAGTGGGGTAGTGCAGGCCAGAATGCAGGAAGCTGGGGGCTTATGCGGGCTTGAGTGGCTGGTTCAGGTGGGTAAGTAGGTGGAAGGGGGATAGAAGGGGGCTGGTGCAGGCTAAAATAAGTGGTAGTGGCTGGTGTGGGCTGAAATACAGGTGGCTTGGGGATGTTGGTCATGTCGAAGGTGCTGGTGTGAGCTATGAAGTAGGAGGTCGGGGGCTGGTGAGGGCTGGAACTAGTTGGTGGGACTGTTTTGTATGTGGAAGAGGGCTGGGATGAGTGTTTTGTAGGAGGATGGGGGCGGGGGATCGTTTAGAAGCTGGTGCGGGCTAGATTGTAGGTTGCTAGGGGCTGGTGCGGACTCGAATGCAGGTGGAAGGGGCTGGAATGCTAGTGGAAGGGGGCTAGTTGTAGGTGTTGGGGGGATGGTGTTGGCTAATTTGTAGGTGGAAGGGGGGATGTTGCGGGTTGGAATGCTTGAGGCAGCGGCCTGAAATGAAGGTGGATGGGGGATGGTGTGGGCTGAATGTGGCTGGAGCAGGGCCAAATCAGGGCATTACTGCAGCGTGACCACAACATGAACGCTGTGTGACCAAGGCATGTTGGCCCGATCCATCGACATCTGTGGGGCAGCATCATCCGGCCTGGTGTGAATGGAGGTGGAGGAGCCGAGAAACATTCTGTCCGTCGCAACACCAATAGAAATTGTGATTATTTAGTCTCAAAATAGATCTCAAGAGTCATGGAATATTAACTCTATGAACCATCGTGGGGTGTCTTCCTGGAGCAGGGCCAAATCAAGAACTTAGCACAATGTGACTGCGGATTTACCTCGGCGTGACCGCGGCATGACCGCGACATGAATGTGGCAAGACTCCAGCGTGACCACAACGTGACTGTGGCATGTTGGCCCGATCCGTTGACATTCGTGGGGAAGAATGTTCCAGCTTGGAGTGAAGGGAGCGGGAGGAGGCGGGGAAACATTCCGGATGTCACCCCGTTGAAAACAATTGTGATTAGTCAGTATCAACATTGATCACAAGACTAATGGTATAAAGTCTATTTGAACTGTCGCGGGGTGTCGTCCTAGAGTAGGGTCAAATCATGGCATTAACGCGGCGTGACCGTGGCATGACCGCAGCTTGACCACATTGTGACCTCTGCGTGACCGCAGTGTGACCACGGCTTAACTGTAGGGTGATAGCGGCGTGATCGCAGCATGACCACAACATGTTGGCCTGGTCCAGCCACATCCACTAGGCAGCATCTTGCGGCCAGAAGTGAAGGGAGCGGTAGGTGGTAGGGAAACATTTTGGCAATCACCCCGTCGATAGAAATTGTGATTATTCAGTCTCAACATTTATCACAATACTAATGGAATACTATTATTGTGAACGATAGCAGGGTTTCATCCTGGAGCATGGTTAAATCATGGTATTACCGCAGCGTGACCGCGGCGTGACCTCGGCGTGACCACGGCGTGACCACAGTGAAGCATCTTCTGGCTAGGAGAGAAGGGAGTAGGAGGAGGAAGGGCAACATTCCGGTCATCGCCCCACTGATTGATGATAGAACAAATCAACTATTTAATATGCTAAAACAAGAGATCACTAGAAGGTTTTAGTGAGCAGCACAATCATACAACATCTAAATGACGTCAAAATGACAGAAAAGAGTCATACACCCTACACAATCCATATAAAAATTCATTCACATTGCCCAAACAAGGAAATTTTATTTATAATATTCAATGCGTGAAAATGAATGTGTCATGGTCAAGGAATATGACTCCTCGTGCAATGTAATTTGAGTTAAATGAGTATGATAATCCTATTTATATAATTCAAAGAAAAAAATACTTACTAGCCACAAAACAACCACCAACCAAAGGCATATGAAAGACTCAAACAAATTCTAAACATGATACAAATAACAATCACTACACTTTGATTTAGAAGACAATGCACCTCCATTCAAGTGTTTTTATTATACAATCATGGAATTGGTTTATCAAAAAATTGATTTAATTATATTTAACATTTATTATAAAACTCATTCATCACAAATCAAATGCAATAATTTAAGCAACTAGATCTACATAACTATGACTGTGAGTTTTCATAGACAGCGCACCTCCGTTGGAGGGGTTTTATTAAAAAAGCATGAATTTATTTATCAAATGAAACAATTATATTAAAGAACACTTATTCAAGATATGAAATTCAATTTAATTAAGCAGAATTAAGAAAGAAGCTAAATTCAATTTAATGCATTCTTGAATTAAAGAGGCTAGAAGGGGGATCCTACCTCAAGGTGGAACCAAACTATCCACTTCGGCTCTTGGAGCTTTCAATCTAAAAGTTGATGCTCCCCCACTATGTATACAGACCTTCACACACATGAAAGGAAACCTAGTCCCTATGCACACAACTTCATGGCCATGAGAATGTGCAATGTGATTCCTACACATATGCTTATATGCATATACCAATCTCCACCCACCTGTGTATGAATTTATATATATATATATACATACATGGGCACACATAGCCCCATACATGCATAATCACTACCATGGTTGACTATACACATAACAGGGGAACCCACATACATATACATTCTTACATATGCACACGCAAGCGAGTCGCCATTAACATGGCTGCTCGAAACCAATGAGTAGGGATCAACTCACTACACAAAGGATATTAGGAACATTAAAACACATAAAGGATGATACATAACTAGTGGGAAACCAACCAATGACATTAAAGCCTTACCTTGATTGGGAGAACCAATTCCACCTGAATTAACCTGAAATGATCCAATGCCCTACTGAATACATGATATGGTGTCAAAAATACTGAAATATCCAAATACATGAGGTGCGAGACAAGTAGTATACATATAATCTTACATCGGATCAAAGCTGGAGGACTGAATCTATCTGAACCCCATTTGTCCCACTTCATAGAATATAACTACCCTTTGTCCACAAAAAGATGTAAAAATCCTATGAGGGCAATGATATAAAGAAAATAATAAAAAACTAAACTAAAACATACCAGTCTCCTATGACTATACACGTCACCTCCCAACATATATGAACCACAATGCCACATGGGTCAAATCAAGTTCATGCAAGAAAGGGGAAATATATCCATGTTTCAAAATGATACTATCAAATACCACATTCTTATTAAGTAACAATTATTCTTCTTGTTAATTGTATATATTTAGTTTGGATCGAGTTTCAACTTAATTTGGTTTTGTTTGATACATGTTTTTATCCCACCTGATAATAAAAGTTTACTAGGGGACACAATTTCTAATCAAATAGAATATATCATAACAAAAAATGGATCCACACATATGAAGAAGGTTGAACATGACAAGAAAGAATGTTTGATCATACAGTTTGATGAGTTATAAAAGGATGAACCAAAAAAAAACAAAGAACATTGAGAGTTCTCAAATTTCTATAGTGAATATGCAATTTTCAAACAATAAAAAACATGTGAAAGAAGATAAAACCATGTTTCATCAAGATAAATGTTTAGAATCTGAGATATAAGAATGTGAATAAAATAAAACACTTTTGAGCTACAAAGAAAAGTGCTCAAGTGTTGTGAAAAATGTCTAATAACTTAGAAGTTGATAAACCCACCTTATTACCATACATGTTGATATAAAACAACTCTCGAATGGAAAATGTCACATGACACACACTTCTGATATATTTTTTTTGAATGAAAATTGTTTTTCAAAATGAATCCATCATATAGTGTTGTTATTAAATTGAAAAAATCTACATTGAGAAATTACAAAAATACATTCTCATTAATCACATCTCTAAAAAAGTTTCATCAACTTTCCCATGTGTTAATGACATATTTATAGAGAAATTTTCATCTAGATAACACTTTAAAATTTAATAAAATATGGTTACCCATTCAACTCTTTGTGAATCCAAAAAGAACAATACATTTATCCATAAACAAATTCCCCTTCAAATTCATCATGAACATATTAAATTAATATTCATTATATAATATTTTCATTTGAAAATAATAACACTCCATTCACATGACAACTGCATCTATAATGCATCAATATAATGAATAATTCAAAACATAAAATCTTCATAAAATTTTTATGAGCTCCAAATTATTTCACATAGAATATGATATTCATTATGAAAGTAGAAACACATAATATATTTTTCACCTAAATTGAAAAGAAATAATGTTCTCGTGGTATATTATATGGGAACATACAATTATTTATATCTAAAAACACAATAATGATAACCAATTATATGTTTTGTGACAACCAAAATCAATCATATATCACAGTATGATACAAATTTTCATGAATTCATTAATTTAATGATGAACATCAAATTATCTTGCCAACACTCGAGCTCTAGGTTGACACCTTGGGTATGCAAAACTTGATTCAATAGAGTTCCATATATGGATGTCCATGCCTACCATTATCCAGGCTGATTTCCTTAAAAAGGAACCATGACAAGGTACATTACTCATTCCATGGACCACTGACCTAAAACACATTACCAATTCCTAGGATATCACTCATCTTCCATGGGTTAATGGACTTTATATTAATTCTCATTATATAAAAGATTAAATTCTTAATAAGAATAAATAATGCTATGTGTAGAGTATCCATTCGAGGTATTATTTAACCATGCGTCAAGAATTACCAAGAGAAAAACCCCTAACAAAACACCAATACATGACAAATATTTTGACATATGAAACATTTTCTAAATGATTAAAATTTCCAATTATCATTCCTCATACTCCATTATGTAAAATATATGTTCTTGTCAATATAACATTGTTTCTTTTCTGATTTCATACCAATTATACAGTTATATGCTACATTATCATTTCACGCTTCAATTTTTTCAATTCCAATTCACATACTGATATTTAAAAATTCTAATTCACATGTCATGAGAAGAAAAAATTCAATTCAAAATTCAATTCATTCCTTAATAAATTTCTCATTAATGTTATAAGGCACTAGACTCATACCATTCATGCTCTATCCCAAGGTTATACATAAGAACACCACATTGGTGGCCAAAAGATCATGGTATTCCCCACCAATGGACCCAACATGATATGTGGAAGGTGAACCCGTGAGGATTTGAGAAACTTCCATGGATTCTAAACATCAGAAGCCAGACACACATCTTGATGACACTACCATACATGATGCAGATACTATAAAACCAATGAAGACATTAGGAAGATTTTTCAAATCACCCACCCCAATAAATTTAATATTGATTCGAAAATATAAAATATTGATTAATGTAATCCACCATAATCCCATATAGAAACAAATAAATACACCATATCACGTCCATTAGAAGAATATCAAAGTGTAGAAGAAAAGGGATTCACCAATTTCGAGTAGAATATTATGAATCTAGATGTTGGAATCGAAGAATGGATTGATAGATCTATGATTCTAGGTATCTTACAAATGAGGTTGAAATTAACTAGGGTTGTAAGCCTGGAGAGATCCCTACTGGAGAAAGTGATATCACGACAGAGGAAGTTAGCTCTCAGAGTAGGGTTTATGCTCGGGAGTTAGGTTTGGAGGAGATTTCATTTAGTGGTGAGATCTGTTTGAGGAGAGATTCTTTTCGATGGAGGTAGTGAGCTCATGGGTTCGTGATTCGGAAGTAGGGTTCGACGGGGGAGAGATCTATTCGTCGATGCGCAGAGAGATCTGTTCTTGGGTTCGCTACAATTATTTGGGTGGTTTTTTCCAACAGTTTATAAAACCATAGAAAAATATTATTGGGGGGGGGGGGGGGGGGTTCTCAACAGTTTCTAAAAAAATATAGTAAAGTATTGTTTAATGTAAACCATTCCCTATGGTTTAATGAATCCGTTGGGAAAACTCATCAAATAATTATTTAAACCAAAAGTTTTTTTCAAATCATTGTTATGCAGGTGTTGGTATAAGTGGGATTTCTTCCAGGGGAATAACGCAACCTACCTCTACATGCAATCCATAATAGTATACACTAAATAAATAAAAAATTCATGCTGAGGATGAAATCATATGGTTGTATTCATAATCATAGGAAATAACTCCAGGAGTAGTATGACCCCAACAGTAGCTCACAGTCTCTACATACATCAAACATGTCAGCTCGACCGCCAACTGGCATAGTAAATGCAAAGGGCAGTGGAAGCCTCTCTACCACAAGTCCCAAAGCATGGACAAAGGTAGGTGATATTATGGAGTGTGTCACTCCTGAATTAAAAAAGACATACACTAAGGTAGAAAACAAGAAAATTGTACCTCGAACGACTTCTGTCTCCCATGAAACTGGAAATGCTAAAGTATGAAGCTGACCACAACCTTCTCCATGACCTCTCTAACCCTGATGATGACCACCACAGTCGTGATCTGCTCTCTGAGGTCAGGGAGTGTCACATGTCTTTCCTCTGCTTACCCCATCTACCTTCTACTAATCTAATGCTGGTGCAACCTGCTGGTGCGGCCTCAACTGGAACTGTATCAACGGAGGAACCTGGAGTAGAACACATAGTGCACAATGACTGATCTGGTATGTTGGTCAATCTCATAGCTGATTACCTCAACCACCACAATAAAATCAAGTGCCTGATCCCATGGAATAATCCTGAGAGCTTATTCCCCATAGAAACAAGATGCTAAGGGCTGGGACCTACCCCCGGCCAAATGTAAACTCTTCTGCCCTAAAAACCTGGAACCCCAGACCATATCTCTGCATTGTGAGGAATCATGAAGACTCCCCTATCATGATGATTTGGTTCTGATCAATGTCATTCCGACGACCTATTCTCATGCTAGCACCTCGTTATATGTCTTAATAATTAATGGGGTAACCAAGTGCTGGATCATTGGATGAAAAGCCTCCTCAAAAAGCCTCCCTCTGACCTCCTCATATGGAAACATTTCTGAACCCTATCGTAAATGATTCCAGAAACAAATTCCAAAATCTTGCACCCTAAAGATCCCCTGTCGAATGGTAAGAAGCTCATGACACATGGATTCTTTCAGGGTCGAGGAAAGAAACTCGACTCTGAACATGTCTTAGAAAAAATCACATGAGATCGATGACTCCTCATGATCCTCGAGGAACAAAACAACCACCACCTCACTTCTCCAAATAGCTACGTCTCAACCAAGGAAACCCAGTGCTCCATCTAAGCACAGATCAAACTAAATCCTATCTCAACCTCCTCTAACATGTCTTCTATGACTACATTTGAAATGGAGCCCTCGTATGTCTAAAAACTCTGGCATTAAAACTCTCAGAGTATCCTCCGCTATGTGTTGTCATCATCAACCTCTACTCAGCGGCGATTTTCTCGATTAGCCTACTGGACATCTAATATGTGATCCTGAAAAGGACGTCGACCTGGATCCATATATGAAAAATAAAAAATAGTTATAGATCCTAAACCTAGAATATGGAAGTCTGGGCATTAAATAATTAATTGTTTTATTATATTCATTTTTTGTGAACCTATACCATGCTCTACCAATTCAAACAGATGCACAATGAATAATGATTCATTATACTTTCCTTGGTATCTACCCTTCAACTAGTATCACCTTGTTTAGTAATCATTATAAACATAATGTTCCACACATTAAATCATAGGAGGCCCTAAACGCCCAAGTCTCAGCCTCTCTCCAGTGTTTACATCACTTTTTCAACATGATTGACATTGTTTCTCTAGAAACCCATGAAACATCACCTGGGCCTAACACCAAAATCCATTCTATCCCTCCACCATAAATCTAATACAACTATTTCACACCCCCTCCCCAAAATGTGTACCGATACTAGGCTATCAATGTGAGAATTGAGATAATGACCTCCCGAGTCCTGCTTCATGTATGCCTCGGGTTGGCGACTAGCACCGAGGGTATAGTGAACACACAGATGGGAGCTGTTGCACTCTAAGAGAACACATGAAAAAGAGGGAGATAAGATAGAACCCAACCCACTCCAACTCAGACTGTAATATAAAATAAATCGAAATAACTCATATGTAGCTTCATGAAAAACCATTACAACTTAAACTGAAAATTAAAGTACCCAAAATAATGTAAAAACCACAGCAACCACGAAGCCCAAACAACTCCTGCCACCCCAAGCTAGTAGAAACCAGCCTGATCATTAACCATCACCAAGTGACCTAATATATATATATATATATATATATATAGGTTGAGTATAATAGTATACTCATTAGGATCCTCCTTAGAGCCTCTTGTGAAAATGTAAAGAAAGAATGCTAAAGCACAATGAACAAAAAGTGAAACTAACTCATCACCTAAATAAGTATACTATGTTCCCAGGTTCACAATGGATACACTCATCAATTATTGCAAACAAGAGTATAAAATATAATCACGAATATCATCGGTGCCCCCTAATACCTCCCCAATGGTTTTCCGCTTTGCCCCAACATCACTCGTCGTAATCATCTCTCTCCAAAAAGTCATTCCCAAAGACACCTGGGAAAACCACCACCACATGCACCTCATGTATCAAAAACACAAAATCTATGTAAGAAATGTGACATGATAGTTTTTTGGAGCCACCACATCTCACATAACGTGTTTAATAAATCGAGTATAATACCTCAAGCCATTACAACCCATACACCGAGTAATGATACTCAGTCCATCATAGCCTATACACATTATGACTATAGTATTTTATCTGAAACTATATACGGAATATATGAATGTAAATTACCACAGGACATTACTGCCCTCTAAACACATAAATGGGGAAAACTAACTGCTGTGCCTAACAGCACAGGTATGTACTAAGAGAATAGAGTGGTTAGAAAGAGGCTAGTAAGACATCCAACCTTCAACCGGAATGTTGGGGATACACCACCCAGGACTCAAAATCCCAAGGGTGTCAGTTGCCCTAAATGATGGGGTGGATTATCGTTATGAAACAGAAAAATTATAGGACATATTATAGCTCAAAACCACACTATGGGAATAACCTAGTCATAGAATCAACTGCAGATAATGTCTCACGGACTCCCGGCTACCATTTCTTAGACTAGGTATCCTATAAGAACAAAAAAATTTAAAGATATTTAATACATTACATTGTTAAATTTTTTATCAGTTGCACATAAAATAATAGAGAAGAAATGAATCCCGTACCTTAATTGGTTCATGACATTCTTTATATGAGAACGAGCCACACAACGGGTTACAATCTCTTCCCCCCCATGACAACTGTAACCACCTAAGGTTTCAGAGACACCACCCCACCTATATATAACCTAGAAAAGGCCAATATGAACATGAAGATAACATTCTATAAAACGGAAAGGAGAAATAGAAGGAGTTGAACCCCGAATAATTGGGATAGATCATAACATATATCGATGATTTATCAATACTTCTTGGTTGAATAAAAAAATATAGGGGAACCAATACAGGGAGGAAAGTTTGATCATACAAATCCTATGGGATGGAATGAAACGTTCAAGCATCGCATAACTGAGAAAGAGGAGGAAGAATTAGGTAGGATGATATCCCATCCCTTTAGAAGATTTAATTGAAGAGTGGTTTAAGATACGCTGGATTTTATATTTAAGGAGGATCACATTAATCCATGTGGTTTGACCATGTTAAATCATCTTTAGCCTTAGGAAAACTAATATAGTAGTTACGACCTTTGATTCGGCGTTAGAGTACTTAAAACAATGCTTTAAGTATATTTTTCATCAAAGGAAAATCCAAATGGTTGAAACTGGTTGAGGCTGGAAGAAAAATTCATGAACACAAAAATTTGAGAATGAAAAAGATGCTACCATTGGACCTCACCATTCTCGAAACGCTGTTCATGAAATAAAAATTTGGAATAGGAAATAGAAGTTACCGTTGGACCTCACCTTTCCAGAAGCACTGTTCATTAACACAGAATTTGGCAAAATAAATAGAGGTTAAAATTGGACCTCATAATTCTAGAAACACTATTCAAGAACTAAAGTTTTGTCAAAGGAAACATAGGTTACCGTCGGACCTCAGCATTCTAGAAGCACTATTCATGAATTCAAAATTTTGAAAAGGAAAGAGAGATTACCATTGAACCTCACCGTTTTGGGAAAACTATTCATGAACTAAAATTTAGGCAAAGGAAATTGAGGTTACCTTTGGACCTCTTTGTTATGAAAATATTGTTCATGAACACAAAATTTGGAGAAGGAAATAGAGGTTACCGTTAGACCTCACCGTTCTAGAAACACCGTTCACATAAGGCTACCGATGACACCATTAACAAAAGGTATCCAATGAAAATTTTCACATAAGGTTACCGTTGCAATGTTCACATAAGTCTACTGATGACACTATTCACATAAGGTTACTGTTACACTCTTTACATAAGGCTATCGATGACACTGTTCGCATAAAGTTACAATTGCACTGTTCACATAAGACTACCGACGATACTGTTCTCATAAGGCAACCGCTGTAGTATTCACGAAACTGGAAATTTGGAAAAGTGTTAGGAATAAGTCACAATGACATCCCAGAACACCTGAGACACCCGATTTGCACAATGGAATGAACCAGAGAGGTCTGTGCTATTAAATTTATAGTCACAATGTTATTTTACCTGAATAAATTAAATTTATTAAAATTATCCAGTGATATTAATGTAATTTATATTTTATACATTCAATAAAATAATATTAATATTCAAAAAATATAGTTTATTGAAATAAAATAAGAACAACCCAATTTTTATGTTTCACAACCAAAATTTTAATTAAGGCATTTTAATGGCCATTTTATAGAGACCCATTTTAAATGTCTTTTTTGGAATTTTTATACATTTAATATGTATAAATAAACAGGATATATAAAATATAAGCATAATATTTAGGTTATGTTTAGTTTTGGGTATTTTCCTATGGCGTTTAATGTTTTATTGAGTTGTGGGAAATACTGAGTTTTAGTTCAAAACTATTTTTTCATCATATATAATATAAGAGAATATTATATTTTAAATTGATTTAAATGTTAAATTAGATAAAAAATTTATAAATTTAAAAAAATCATTGGGACTAATATAACAATGATATTATATATTAAACCATATAAAACTTTTGAATTTTTTGACTTTAAAAATCAGCATTGTCAACCCAACTGCAAGATTAATTTTAAATTTATTTCAACCTTGTATCTAATTGGAATTTGGAAAAATGGAGATCATATTTTTATAAATAATAATTTATAATGTCCAATATGTACATATTATTCTTCTACAAAAGTTATTAGGGAATGTAATTAAAATTAATTACATTTATTAAGGTATGATTTAGCATATCCAATGATTGCACCTTAAATTTATGACCCAAAACGTCTTAAATAGTTATCCAAAACCCATTTAATGGACATATTTTGACACTATATACATTTTATATAATATTTTACATTATTGGATCTATGTTACAAGCTAAAATTGTTATGGAAGTCCTTTTTCATCATATTACAATAGTGTCACTTCTCCTCCACAATAAAAGGCATCCTCTCCTCTACTTATTTACACCTCTCAAACTAAATAGGTTAAGCCAATAATGGGAAAAATATCCTCCATAAAATTCTATCATCCACCTTGAATCCTTATTTGGTTATAACTCCTACCCTAGAAGCCCTTGGTGTAAATAGAAATGAGTTACCGTGTTAAGAGGTAACATTGTCCCTCAAACATCTTTCTTTTAGTATATTTCCCCACTCCATAAAATATTCTAATTCCATGATTGTATAATAGAACCAATATACTCAATTAAAATTGATGTTATTATGATATGTTTTATACTTAAACATACACACACATTCATCCAATGGGTAGTGAACTTATTGTTTCCATGTTTGTCAGACTACCACCTCGCTCAATGAGGATTGTTTATTTTTTACATTATCATGTCTCATGGATAAAATTATGATGAAAACTATGTTCAAATATGATATATAATATATTTAATGTGTATTTAAAATTAAGTATTAATTTTACTACATATATCTTTATACATTCTATATTTTTTTTGTACAATAATTTTGTTTGAGGACGTGAGGACTACCACCCCCTCAAAACAATGTGATTCTTTCATTTTGTATAAGGAATATATTGAGGAAAATATTAGTGAATATACCTGATATATATGATATAATTATTCTTCTTTAATAATATATATATGTGTTTTTGTCAATTAATTTCTTTTAAATTTTCTCGCATCATGACAATTAATCGGAAATAGAGTTCTTGTATACATACAGCCTATCATCCCCATGAATTTTGTATTGTATTTCAAAATTTTATATTATATGTATTATTTAAATAAAAATATATAGATTATAATGTATATTTAAATAAATTTTTACATTAAATTAATCATTATATAATAATATGTACCTATGTGATAACAAATTAAGGCATATTCAAAAAATAAAGCGGATATTACCCAAAAAAAACATTAACATTGAAATGTTACCAATCAGTTAATATATATCCATAATAAAACATTATATGGAATTATATTTAATAATACATTTCTTTTATTGATTTACAATAAATTTATAAATTTTATACAAATTTTTTTACGAATATCCTATGATTATTAAAAAATATTTCCTATTTTATATTTTACAAAATTTTTCAATGGAATCTTCTACTCTCATTCCAAATAAGGCATGTTCTATCCCTTATATCTTAGAAAAGGAATATTATTTTTTCCTCATATGAAATGTACTAATTTACACACTATTAAATCATTGAATATTTATTTTAGTGTTTAATGTATAAATTTTAAGGAATTTTTTAAAAAATTATTTTGAAGGAAAAATGGTTTTCAAAATGTTTTCAAGCTTATTTTATAAGATTTCAAGGATTTTAAAAAAAATACAATTTTTTTTTATTTTCATGGAAATTTGTTGAATTTTTTAAAGCTTCAATTAAAAAGTTTCCTGGAAATTCAAATTCAAAATGTTTTATGCACTTTTATATTCTTTCAAATATATAATTTTCCAAAAGGATTCTAAATCATTCTTTATAAGCCATAAATTTTATTTTCAAGATAATGGTATTAAAAAGATTTTTATGTTATAAATACTTTTTCAAAGAAGAATGGATATTTACCTCATTATATTTTCTCAAAATATCATTATAGTTATTTTCTATCCAAGATGAATAATTTTTATGCCACTCATGACCATTTAATAAATGACCTAATTTTTCCATTCATATTCCATCTTAAATGCTTAATGTGTAACGCCCCGACCCTTGTTACTCATAGTCGGTGCATTATCACATAACTTTGACATGATACAAGGAAATCATGTCCTGAAAGACCGACCAGTTTAATATTATTTGAAACAAGATTCATACATAACTTCAACTTTACAATTTGGAATGGAATAAAACACCAATCTATTCCCTTAGAAACATCCATGTATCCTAGATTATGCCTAAAAGTCAATCATAAATAACTTATTTATATCCTAGGAAAATGATACATAAGAAGGGGTGAGCTCAAACACTCAGTAAGGGTAAGGAATACAGTGGAAGATAACATAAACATTATGCATGATGAATAATTAAAAACACAAGCCTTTAAAAAAAATAAACATGAACACTTTATGGTAGGAATATGGGCTATGTAAATAATGCCACAAGAAAACATATTCATGGGTATTATGCTAGTTAGATAACTACATGAACCATCGATAATTTTTTCATAATGAAGGAATGTATAATGCAAGACATTTTGAAATATTTTGTCAATGCCTCGACCAAAAAATCTAAAAGTGATCAAGGCCTTGTCCAAAACCATATATGAAAAATTGGAAAGGCCTTGAACAATTCCATGTCTAATTGTATCATGATACCTACCAATTCCCAGATGAGCTATAGCGGGCTCCACCTAACACTTATCATGTCCAATACATTTTCCATATGAAAAGGTTGAAACATAACATAAACATTCGTATTAAAACTAGCATATCAAATGTCAATACATTAACCATGTAATGACCCGTAAATTTCAAGAAATTTTTTTTTCTTAATTTTCTTTGGAATTTTACAAGAACTCAGTTTCTGACGGCACCTGATTCTGAGGCCCGGTGTGCCCGAAATCAATTTTCAAAGTTTGGCTCGGGTACGTTCAGTGAACGGACGAGCGAGATTTTTCAAAATTCTGAACCGGTGCCTGGAATCAAATTCTTAGGGCACCGTTGAAATCGCAGCGCCGGTACTTGCTTAGAAACGCCTCTTCCTGAGTTGCATTTGCTCAGGTGTGGTTTTTAAATTTCGGGCTTAAAGTTAAGAAATAAAATAATTGTACGACAAACTTTATTTTATTTCACTTAAAGCCACTTGGAAGCCACTTGAAGCCACTTAAAGTGGCTTTAACTGAGTTGAAATGGATAGGGTACTATCCAAAAATATCCTACCCTCTTGGTAGGATATTTGTGGGGTGGGGCCCGCACGAGCCCCACCGTTTCTTTTCCGCTAAGTAACACACCCGCAAAAACCCATCATTATGAAAGTCAACTGACGCGTTTTCTTAAATTCATAACACACCAAATAATTGGGCGGTTTTCTTCGTTAAATTAATTCTTGAATTAATTCAATCATTTCTTAACCAGTTTTTCAATTCGTTCGCGTAATAATAAAATTAGACCAATGCACGACCTCTGGTTAATTGCTGGTTGAGAGGATTTGAAAGTCTTGTGCCTTCTTTCTTTTTCGCGAAGAACACGAAGAACGTGAAGAACGCCGACCACTGACGAAGAACGCCGAACCTACAGAATTTGACGACGCTCTAATCCAAGATGTTATTCCCCACCCTGATCTCCGATCACAAACCGCTTGAGGTAGGAGATTTCGGGTTTTCTTTAAAACTCCCTTGTTGTTTATAACAACGATATGGATTTAACTTTTATTAATTAAAACTGTATGTTCTTGAACCTCGGAGTTCGTCGACGCGACACTGTTTTCTGCTACGACGCGACGCCCTTCCACGACGCGACGATCAACTCCTTCCGCGACGATCAAATCTGTGAAGAACGTGTGTACGACGACGTCTACGAGGTTGGGATTTTTATTTTGGAGATGCAACTTTTTATATTACCATGAACATTTCTTTAAAAATTAAAGAACCGGATTCATATGAACAATTTTAATTTATTAAAATTGTTTTGGTTATATTTCTCTGTGTTGTATGATCCTCCCAATTGATATCGCCTAACGGAGAGGGTGCGGGCCAAACGAACACGGCCCGACAACCCTCATTCATTCTTCGTTGTTGTGCGAATTTGGCGGGTGACGATGAAACGTGCCGTAGAGGCGATTTGGTGTTCCCGCAGCAAGTAAAGGATCCTGGCAGGAGCAGCGGCGCAGACGGGAAGAAAAACGGACCACCGGAGCGACTCCGGAAGCCCGCGGAAGTCGCCGGCGCGCCGTCGGACGAGGCCGCCGCGGCTGAAGTCGCGGTGGCGGCAGCCAACAGACCCGCGGCCGCGCGAGTCCAACTCACCCGCACGGGACGTGGCTGAAGCCGCGTCCGTTTGTCCAGCGCGGCCCCTTCGAGGGCCGCGACATCTCCAAGCCGCGTGGGCGGCGCCCCGCGGCGTCCAGCTGCTCGGCCGCGCCCTTGCCGAGCCGGACCGGGTAAGGCCGGGTCAGACCAGGTAAGGTCGACCCGGTTTGGCCGACCCAGGGGGGGTCGGGCCGAGTCAGCCCGGGCCCGGACCCCCCGTCTTCGGACCGTTTTTGGTAAAATGCACGTAACTTGAGATACGGGCCTCCAAACGACTCGCCGTCAGCGGTAACGCAATCCTTGGATTGAGACCGTCATTTAGGTATATCGAACTCAAAGTTTCAGAATAATTTGTGTTCGGCCAGGTCGGTTCGTACACGAAACCAACCGGGCCCTCGGAGCGTAAACGCTCATATCTTGAGCTACGGACGTCTGATTGACGTGCCGTCAGCTTTGTTGAATTTCTCTAAGTGAGACGGACCTTTTGGCTCACTCCGCCCATGGTTTGGACGCAGGTGGAGTACGGTCGGGTTGTTTTTGCCTTAAAAACCAACCAGGCCCCTGGGACGAAAAAGCCAATAACTCTCAGACCGGGCGTCCGATTGACGAGACGTCTGCGACGTTGAGTTCCTGTTGACGATACAGAACTTTTGGATACATCAACTTCGTACATTGTGTCAGTTGATGTATCAGCCTCTCGGCTCGTGGAGCGGACCCTCCCGAACGAGCTTGCTGTGTGCGGGAACCCTGGAGCTGGCTGCGACTTCTACTTCGACAGAGACGACTGTACAGAGATCCTCAATGGAATGCGACGATGACTGTCCATAGATCCTCAGTGGACTGCGACGACTGGAACACTCAGTGATCCTTTGTGGATCAGTGCTATAGGTTTTATGTGGGCCCAATCTTGTGTGGGTCTGATCCTATGTGGGTCAGCGCTCAGCGGTTCTGTGTGAGACAGCGCCTACAGGTCCTGTGTGGGCCCGATCCTGTGTGGGTCATTGCGGGGGTTAGTTACCTATCGATACTTTGTGGGTCTGACGACTTAGATGGATCAGTGATCATCTTTATCATCCTTCGAAGAAGTATACTTATGTGAGCTGAATCCTGTGTTACTCTCCTTTGTGGATTGTGTTGAGCTATCCTGTGTGGATTTACTGTTTACTCTCATTTCTGGATTGTGTTGAGCTATCCTATGTGGATTACTTTTTACTCTCCTTTGTGGATTGTGTTGTGCTATCCTGTGTGGGTATACGTTTTGCTTTCCTGTGTGGACTGGGTTGTGCTTGAGCTCGGACGTTGGAGCCGAGTGGGAATTGATGACATAGGTATATGTATGGGCATATACCTAAGGTGTGTCAGATGTTACTTCGTGATTGTATCGTTCCTTTTTGGATTATACTTTGTGGATTTCGGGAGACCTTCGGGGGTCTCGGGGTCCCTACTGAGTATCTTATACTCACCCCTGCAAGGGCTATGCCCGCACTACGTTGTGTTGGTTGCAGACGACGGACAACGCTGATCATGGTGGAGTCTTGTGGAGCAGGATGGTACCTAGATGTGGACCAATGGGCGGCACGTACTCGGAGCGGTCAGGTGGACCCGAGGAGCAGTGGAGGCTATCTGTACCCACCCTTTAGGTGGGACTTCTAGAGGACAGCTCGACGCTGCGGCTTTTATTTTCAGTTTTTGTTTTTCCCTTTCAGTTTTACTTTACAGTTGGGCGTGTATTTCCAGCCCCTTTTACTTTTAGCACAGCTTGTTACAGTTTTTACTTAGTGTTTTCTTTTCCGCTTGCTTACTCTGTGGTGCATGTTTACTTTTCAAAGGCAATGCCTTCCCTTTTTTTTGGATTTACGCCTTGGTGCTAGTCGCCAGCCCCTGGCCTATGGAAGGCGGGCTTGGGGTAGTCAGGGAACGGGCCCCAAGGACGGGTCGTGACAAATTGGTATTAGAGGTCGTCGGTTCTACCGCAGACTCTAATATTTCTTCCATGTGAAGCAATAGTGTATAGCGTATTTGGTGTGGTTATCAGTCCAGGGAGTCTAGTGTTTGTGCGGCGGCCGACGTATCCATACACCCGGACCCTGACTTCTGATTTCCGATTTAATGCACAGAAACATTGATTGCATGTGTGTTTTCATGTTTTCTTCGTGATTACTTGTGTCAGCTCACCAGGTATACTATTCTGACTGTGGCGCACTTGTTTCCTTTTCAGGATGGCACGACGATAGCAGCCAACTGGGGTTCTGAGAGTAGAGCGCAATGACAGCCCGCTGAGCAACGAGGCCTCGGTATAGGGCACGTTGACAGCAGAGGCACCGGCAGTACCTTTACCCGTCGAGCCCCCGATGCTTCCAGCACCAACCCCTGACGATGCGGGTCGCCTCGGAGCTTTGCACGAGTTCTAGCACAAGCGACAACCCAGGTTTCGTGGGGAGACGGACCCCCAGGCAGCCGAGGACTGGCTGGAGGCGGTCGTTCTAGTTTTCAGGCTTGTGAGGACACCTGCAGACCTCATGGTGATCCTCGCGGCGAGCCTACTGCACGCAGCAGCAGGACGATGGTAGAGCTTGATGCTCCAGGTACACGATGAGGCATCTCTTCTCTGGACGGACTTTGAGAGCCTCTTCTGCTCAGAGATCATCCCGGCCACCCTCCATGTGGTGCGCATTCAGGAGCTTCTTCAGCTGCAGCATGGCAGCATGACGGTCACCCAGTACGCGGCGAGGTTCACCGATCATTCTCGCTACTCGACCGACATGGTACGGGACCCCTTCTTCTGGGCCCGGACCATCGACAAGGGATTGAGACACGAGATCAGGGTATCGCTGATCTCCCTCAACATCCCGACCCAGGCAAGAGTGCTGGAGTGAGCCTTTCTCATCGATAGCTTTCTAGATGAGTCTACAGCGAGACCTACCGCTGGGCGGCAGGTGGCGGAGTCTTCGGCAGTAGGTAGCCGACAGATGACTCAGGGTTCCAGGCAGACCAAACCCTCTTGTAGACGACCTCAGGACACTGGATCAGTAGTGCGGGGCACACAGCGCGGAGCCAGTCTTCCGAGAGGCAGGCAGTTCTATGCCTACGACGGGCAGGGCCACATGGATTGTGACTGCCCGACCCACCGTACCGAGGAGCAGCAGACAGTGTAGGGGCCACCTAGGCAGAGGAAGAGGGTCGACCGTGGCGGTCCGCAGGGAGGATGCGGATGAGGCAGGGGAGTTGGCCGAGCAGCGGGTGGTGGGAGATGCTTTGAGGCTCTACCCCCACCACCTACGGGAAGTCTGCCCCGACCACAGGGAGCTGGCGGGCAGAGACAGGCACACCTCCAGGCAGCGGAGATCTACGACCACGGCGCGCCAGAGATGATTCGAGGTACGATCTGTATCTATTCCACCCTTGCTGCAGTTCTTATAGACATAGGAGCGAGTCACTCTTTCATATCCACTGCCCTTGTTCGGAGCTCGGAGATTCCGACAGAGCCGTTGGCTCGATCCATACTGCTAGAGACCCCTACGGGAGCAGACTCGGTGATTACGCACTGCTTCCGGCAGTGTGAGCTTACTCTAGGAGGCGAGAGCTTCGGCTGGGATCCTCTTGTAGCGGCGTCGAGGCCTTACGATGTCATCTTGGGCATGGATTGGTTATCTACAGTCCATGCTCAGATTGACTGTTTTAGGCGCAAGGTGTGATGTGTGCGCACCGACGGGAGCAGGTTCACCTTCACCGGCGAGAAGGGAGCATTAGCAGCACATGATGGACTCACGCATAGGAGAGGACAGCCCATCACTCATCAGTTGGATAGCCTCATCGTAGGAGCAGTGGACGTGCAGAGTCCTAGTTTTCCAACAGTGGTGGATCAGTATGCGGATGTCTTCCCCGATGACGTTCCAGGGCTATCTCCTCGTAGAGAGGTAGACTTTTATATTGATCTGTACCACGGGATAGCCCGGATATCCACTCCAGCATATCGGATGGCCCCCGCTGAGCTTCGAGATCTACAGGTATAGTTCGAGGACTTGCATGGCAAGGGGTTCATCCGACCCAGTGTTTCACCCTGGGCTTCCCTGATATTGTTCGCCAAGAAGGCGGATGGGAGCTTGCAACTGTGTGTCGACTATCGTCTCCTGAACCAGGGGACAGTGAGGAACAAGTATCCGCTACCAAGGATTGATGACCTCTTCGATCAGCTCAAGGGAGCACGGTGGTTCTCGAAGATAGACCTCAGGTCCGGCTATCATCAGCTCAGAGTTCGAGATGAGGACGTGTAGAAGACGGCCTTCAGGTGTCGGTATGGCCACTATGAGTTCTTGGTTATGCCATTCGGCGTAACCAACGCTACAGAAGTGTTCATGAGCCTCATGAACAGGATCTTCCAGCCATACCTCGATTGATTTGTCGTGGTCTTCATCGACGACATTTTGGTGTACTCGACCATGGAAGAGGAGCATGCCTACCACTTGCAGGTTGTACTGGACACACTCCAAGAGCACCAGCTTTATGGAAATCTCTTGAAGTGCCAGTTCTGGTTACGTGAGATCCACTTCTTGGGGAACGTCATTTCTGAGGCGGGAGTTGCAGTGGATCCCGCGAAGATCGAGGTAGTGCTAGCTTGGGAGCCACCCAGGAGCGTGACAGAGGTGCGAAGTTTCTTGGGTCTAGCCGGATATTATCAGAGATTTGTGCCGGACTTCTCCATAGTTGTGGCGCCACTCTCAGCTTTGACGAAGAAGGGGAAACCCTTTGTGTGGTCAGACAGGTGTCATCATAGCTTTCAGGAGCTGAGGCAGAGATTGACCAGCGCACCTATCTTGAGGTTGCCCGAGGAAGGAGTTGGATACGTAGTCTACTGCGATGCGTCAGGGACTGGACTCGGATGTGTCCTAATGCAGGAGTGGGCCGTGATTGCATATGGATCACATCAGTTGAGGCCACATGATCAGAACTACGCCACCCATGACCTGGGGTTAGCAGCAGTGGTCTTCGCTCTGAAGACATGGCGACACTATCTGATGGGCGAGCGCTTTATAGTCTTTTCTGATCACCAGAGTCTTAGGTACATATTCTCGCAGAAGGACCTGAACCTGAGACAACAGTGATGGCTCGATTTCCTCCAGAACTATGACTTTGAGATAGTCTATACTCCTGGGAAGGGGAACGTGGTAGCCGATACCCTCAGCAGGAGGACGGGCATTCAGCTACTTGAGGAGGCGACAGAGCAGCTAGCCGCCTTGCAGATATCCTTTGTGGATAGAGATGGAGCAGACATCCTTCAGTCTCTCACAGTCACCCCTCCAGTACTGCAGTGGGTCAGAGAGGCACAACGTGGGGACGCTGACTGTGAGACACGGCGTGCACAGATATCCTCGGGACAAGAACCTGATGGTTTTTCCCTTGAAGCATAGCACAACGTCCTTTTCAGAGGATGTACCTTGGTACCCGTTGCTTTACGAGAGGAGGTGATGATAGAGTTTCACACTTCTCCTTTGTCGGTACATCATGGAGTGACGAAGATGTACCAGGACCTCAGACGACAGCACTGGTGATCGGGCATGAAGAAGGTTGTGGCAGAGTTCGTTTCTCAGTGCCTCGCCTGCCAGCAGGTGAAGGCAGAGCATCAGGTTCTAGCAGGCTTGGTACAGCCCTTGGAGGTCCCAGAGTAGAAGTGGGATGGGATATCTATGGACTTCCTGACTGGACATCCATGCATTTCCAGAGTTCACGACTCCATTTGGGTGATTGATGACCGACTCACCAAGTCGGCACACTTCTTACCCATCCGAGAGCAGGGCTCAGTGGAGAGCTTGGTGCGTCTCTACGTTCGGGAGATTGTATGGCTTCACTGTGTGCCATCGTCTATCGTCTCCGATCGAGACACTCATTTTACTTCCTAGCTTTGGAAGGGGTTTCAGGAGGCGTTCGGGATGCGGTTACGTCTGAGCACCGCCTTTCACCCTCAGACGGATGGTCAGACGGAGAGGACCATTCAGACTCTCGAGGACATGCTCCGCGCATGTTTCCTCGACTTTGGTCACAAATGGGAGGATCACATACCCTTGGTGGAGTTCGGGTACAACAATAGCTACCACTCCACCATCGGGAAGACACCATACGAGGCGTTGTACGACAGACCTTGCAGATCTCCTTTGTGCTGGACAGACCCTGGGGAGTCAGCACTTGTGGGACCAGAGATGGTCCGGGCCACGACAGAGAAGGTCCAGGTCATCCAGGAGCAGATGAGGACTGCTCAGAGCCGGCAGAAGTCATATGCTGACAGGAGGAGGAGGCCACTAGAGTTCGAGGATGGCGACCATGTCTTCTTGCGTGTCTCACCTCGACGTGGTTTACGGAGATTTGGCCGAGGCGGCAAGTTGTCTCCATGCTTCATCGGGCCTTTTCAGGTCCTCATCAGGATTGGAGAGGTGGCTTATTGCCTAGCTCTACCACCTCAGTTGCACCGGGTGCATGATGTCTTCCACGTATCTCAGCTGAGTAGATACGTGCACGACCCGACGCATATCATTGACTATGGGGAGCTGGACGTGGATGATGGGGCGACTTTTGCGGAGGTCCCAGTGGAGATCGAGGATAGACCGGAGCGGGTCCTACGTGGATGATTGATTCCTCTAGTGCGCATCAGATGGAAGCACAGGAACCTCCAGGAGAGCACTTGGGAGCGGGAGGCTCAGATGCATGCTCAGTTCCCACATTTGTTTCCCTAGTTTATGATGTATCTTTACGGGGAAATAAATCCCTGAGGTGGGAGTAATTTAAAGACCCGTAAAATTCAATGGAATTTTTTTTTTCTTTGGAATTTTACAAGAATGCAGTTTCTGACGGCACCTGATTCCGAGGCCCGGTGTGCCCGGAATCAATTTCCGAAGTTTGGCTCGGGTACGTTCAGTGAACGGACGAGCGGGATTTTTCTAACTTCTGAACCGGTGCTCGGAATCGAATTCTGAGGGCACCGTTGAAATCACAGTGCCGTTACTTGCTTAGAAATGCCTCTTCTGGAGTTGTGTTTGCTCAGGTGTGGTTTTTAAATTTCAGGCTTAAAGTTAAGAAATAAAATAATTGTACGACAAAATTTATTTTATTTCACTTAAAGCCACATTGAAGCCACTTGAAGCCACTTAAAGCTGCTTAAACTGAGTTGAAACGGATAGGGTACTATCCCAAAATATCCTACCCTCTTGGTAGGATATTTGTGGGGTGTGTCCCGCACGAGGCCCACCGTTTCTTTTCCGCTAAGTAACGCACCTGCGAAAGCCCGTCATTATGAAAGTCAACTGACGCGTTTTCTTAAATTATTAACGCACCAATTAATTGGGCAGTTTTCTTCATTGAATTAATTCAATCGTTTCTTAACCAGTTTTTCAATTCGTTGGCGTAATAATAAAATAAGACCAATGCACGACCTCTAGTTAATTTCTCATTGAGAGGATTTTAAGTCTTGTGCCTTCCTTCTTCTTCGCGAAGAACACGAAGAACGCGAAGAACGCCGGCCACCGATGAAGAACACCGAACCTGAGGAATTTGACGACGCTCCAATCCGAGACGTTCTTCCCCGCCCCGATCTCCGATCACAAACCTCATGAGGTAGGAGATTTCAGGTTTTCTTTAAAACTCCCTTGTGGTTTATAACAACGATATGGATTTAATTTTTATTAATTAAATCTGTATGTTCTTGAACCTCAGAGTTCGTCGACGCGACACCATTTTCCGCGACGACGCGACGCCCTTCCACGACGCGACGATCGCCTCCTTCCGCGACCATCAAATCCGCGAAGAACGTGCATATGACGACCTCTACGAGGTAGGGATTTTTATTTTGGAAATGCCCCTTTTTATATTCCCGTGAACGTTTCTTAAAAAATTAATGAACCGGATTCATATGAACAATTTTAATTTATTAAAATTGTTTCGGTTATGTTTCTCTGTGTTGTATGATCCTCCCAACTGATATCGCCTAACGCGGAGGGTGCGGGCCAAACGAACACAGCCCGGCAACCCTCCGCCGTTCTTCATTGTTGTGAGAATTTGGCGGGCGATGACGAAACGTGCTGCAGAGGCTATTTGGTGCTCCCGCAGTAAAGAACGGATCCCAGGAGGAGCAGCGGTGCAGACGGGAAGAATAACGAACCACTGAAGCGACTCCGGTGGCCCGCAGAAGTTGCCGGCGGCGCGGGTTGCCGGCGTGAAGGCGGCGGCCAACGGACCAGCGGCTGTGCGGGTCCAGCTCGCCCGCACGGGACGCGGCTGAAGCCGCGTCTGTTTGTCCAGCGCGGCCCCTTCGAGGGTCGCGGCATCTCCAAGCCGTGGGAGCGACGCCCCGCAGTGTCCAGCCCCTCGGCCGCTCGGCCGAGCCAAGCTAGGCCGGTCCGACCGGCCGGGCCGCACCCCGGCCGGGCCGGACCGGGTCAGGCCGGGTCGGCCCGGGTCGGACCGGGTCGGTCGACCCGGTTTGGACGACCTGAGGGGGGGGGGGGGTCGGCTCGGGTCGGCCCGGGCCCGGACCCCCCGTCTTCGGACCGTTTTTGGTCAAATGCCCGTAACATGAGCTACGGGCCTCCAAACGACTCACCGTCATCGGCAACGCGATCCTTTGATCGAGATGGTCGTTTCGGTATATCGCACTCAAGGTTTCGGAATACTTTGAGTTCGGCCGGATCGGTTCGTACACGAAACCAACCGGGCCCTCAGAGCGGAAACACTAATATCTTGAGCTACAGACGTCCGATTGACATGTCGTCAGATTTATTGAATTCCTCTAAGTGAGACAGATCTTTTGGCTAACTCCGCCTAAGGATTAGACGTAGGTGGAGTACGGTCGGGTTGGTTTTTCTTTAAAAACCAATCGGGCCCCTGGGACGAAAAATCCAATAACTCTCAGATCGGGCGTCCGATTGACGCGCCGTCTGCGACGTTGAGTTCCGGTTGACGATACGGAACTTTTGGGTACATCAACGTCGGACTTTGTGTCAGTTGATGTATCAGCCTCTCGGCTCGTGGAGAGGACCCTCCCGAACGAGCTTGTTGTGTGCAGGAACCCTAGAGCTGGCTGCGACTGCTACTTCGACAGCGACGACTGTGCAGATATCCTCAGTGGACTGCGACGACGACTGTGCATAGATCCTCAGTGGACTTCGATGACTACAACACTGAGCGATCCATTGTGGATCAGTGCTACAGGTCCTGTGTGGCCCCGATCCTTTGTGGGTCTGATCCTGTGTGGGTCAGCGCTCAGCGGTTCTGTGTCAGCCAGCGCCTACAGGTCCTGTGTGACCCCGATCCTGTGTGGGTCATTGCGGGGGTTAGTTACCTATAGATCCTTTGTGGGTCCGAAGACTTAGATGGATCAGTGAACATCTTTATCTTCATCGGAAGAAGTGTACCTGTGTGAGTTGAAACCCGTGTTACTCTCCTTTATGGATTGTGTTAAGCTATCCTGTGTGGATTTACTATTTACTCTCGTTTGTGGATTGTGTTGAGCTATCCTAGGTGGCTTACTGTTTACTCTCCTTTGTGGATTGTGTTGTGCTATCCTGTGTGGGTATACGTTTTGCTTTCCTATGTAGACTGGGTTATGCTTGAGCTCGGACGTTGGAGCCGAGCTAGAATTGATGACTTAGGTATATGTATGGGCATATACCAAAGGCGTTTCAGATGTTACTTCGTGATTGTATCTTTAATTTGTGGATTATAATTTGTGGATTTCGGGAGACCTTAGGGGGTCTCGAGGTCCCTACTGAGTAGCATATACTCACCCCTGCACGGGCTATGCCCGCACTACATTGTGTTGGTTGTAGACGACAGACAGCGCTGATCGTGGTGGAGGCTTGCGGAGCAGGACAGTACCTAGAGGTGGACCACTGGGCGGGACATACTCGGAGTGGTCAGGTGGACCCGAGGAGCAGTGGAGGCTATCTGTACCCACCCTTCAGGTGGGACGTCCAGAGGACGGCTCGACGCTGCGGCTTTTCTTTTCAGTTGCTGTTTTTCCCTTTCAGTTGTACTTTACAGTTGGGCTTGTATTTCCGGCCCCTTTTACATTCAGCATAGCTTGTTACAGTTTTTCTTGGTTTTTTACTTTTCCTCTTGCTTACTCTGTGGTGCTTGTTTACTATTCAAAGGCAATGCCTTCCGTTTTGTTGGGATTTACGCCTTGGTGCTAGTCGCCAGCCCCTGGCCTATGGAAGGCGGGCTTGGGGTAGTCTTGGCACAGGCCCTGAGGACGGGTCGTGACAAACCATAAACCTTGAATGGTATTAAAATAACTCATCCACAACCAAATATATCAAAAAATCTTCAATACAACAAGGAAGATTTGTATCATAAATAATCAACTTCAAACAAGTCTAAAAATTATCAAAGGATGTTTACATAGATGAAAAAAAATTATTTGAGAAAAATACCTCTATTTATTTTGAAATCTTTTAAGATCATATAATCATAAAAGAAAAAATTATTTTAAAAATATTCTTATAAGCTTGTAAGGAAGCTTTGAATATGTCGTAAAGATAGAAAATAGTTGCACCTTGTGTATAAGTTAAAAAAAATTCTTACCTTAATTTTGTTGAAAAGTTCATAAATAACATTGATTGGAAAACAATAGAAAGATTCGACTCATAACATATAAGGTCAAATAAGTGTATAAATGACTTTAAAAAACTTTTTAGTAAATATTAAAAATGTTTTGAAATACATTTTTATGAATCATGGATGTGGATGATAAAGAGGAATCGGTAGATAATTACGTATAAACAACCTTGGATAACGAAGAAATTGTGAAATTAACCCTTACCTTGTACTTTTTCTTGGTCAAGTGTAGGTTATCCTCCTATATAATGGTGAAATAATTGTAATTAAATTAAACCAAAACTATATACATAAATATTATTCCATACATGATCATATAATATGACTCTGTAAATAATATTTTAGTAGTATCATCATTTCACTTGTTAACTGATTTGTTTTCCTCTATTTGATCTGTTACACAAGTCATGTTTGTTATGGAATGGATGTATTTGATTTATATCAATAATTATATTTAGTTCTTAAATATTATTTTAAATCATAAAATGAAAATTATTCTCGAATGGTTATGAGGGGGAAATGAATCTGATTGCGTTCGTGGAGACGGTAATATGTATGGACGCACGAGCAACAATATCATTTTGTTGATATTAAAATCGTATATAATTGGATGTTATATCATATATACATAATAATTACCATGTTATATTTATTATTTACTTCAATTATACATCATTTTTATACCCATCCAAATGATGATGTGTTTGAATAACAAACTACACCACGACGTGGAGATGGTAATCCATACATACACATGTATGGTGACTTTGCCATTTATAGGATTTATAGAATAATTTATAGGGTAGTACAATATTGATAATAACATCACAGTATATAGAAAATAATATAGTTATTATTTTATAATTGAAACAACAAAGTAAGAGATGTGGAAGAAAAAAAGAACTTGAATGAGGGGTGATATATTTACCTCTTCTTCGGGTTCTTCATTTTTATTTGATCATAAGGGATCCATAGATTGGATTTATGACTAAAAGAAGGCCTCTAAGATTAGGTTAGGAATGTTGAGAGGGTATTTGGTCAGGGTTTGGCTGAGTGAAATGGATTTGAAGGTATGAATTTGAGAGAAGGAGAAGAGCCCTTTTATAAGAGGGTTGAGGGGCCCCATAAGAAAAGATTGAAATATAATTTTATAATATAATAATTTTCGGTTTCTAATAACTCCAAAATTATTTTTTTTAGGATTAGGTGGGGATGGGTTGAAAACCACTCAACAAATAGGTTTTATATAGGTTTGGGTCAGTATATTAACCTTATCTTTTAAGTTTAACTCTTAGTTAAGTTATTTGAAATTTATCACATCTCTTTGTATTTTTATATTATATGGTCAATAAACATACTATAAACATACAAGAGAACATAAAGTGGTTCATTAATAACATATTTAATATTAATTAAGCCCCTTGGCTATACCTTATATTTTGAACAATAGAATATCAATTAATAATATAATATTTTTAAAAAAAATTAATTTATGTCAATTTTGAAACTATTTGGTATTTTGTTTTTGTGAAAATCATAACAACATTATCACTTAGAAAAAAATATCTAATAAACCCTAACATGTAATATAAACCTATAAAATTAGTTTAATTCTTCAAAAGTCTCAAATTTCTTTTATTTTTATATTTATAACATCAATTATTTTAACCTTTATTAAAAATGTAATTAATTCATCATCATTGTGACATAAATAAATTTAATTATTTAATGTCGAAACATTATATATAAATTTAAAGTTATGTATGAAAGCTTTTTATATTTTTAATGAATATTTGTAGTCAAATTTATCTTATGTGTAACACTATATTAAAAATGGTTTAGTTTTTAAACTATGAATTTAACACTTTTAACTCATCTTTAAATAAAATAATAATAAATTTCCTAATCTAATACATGTAGCCCTGAAGGATCATGTTTAATTCCTAAGGTTGTTTTTGGTGGAATTAAACTTATACAATAAAATTAAGACATGTTTATGGGTAATTTTGATATCATTTCTACCTTTAAATACCCTGTTTAATTATTAGAGTGGTAAATAAAGGTCAATAGTTACTATTTTTGAAAAAAAGGTTTTCATCTTATTAAACAACTTTTGATATACTAATATTAACCTTGTCTCTCAGATTTTTGAAATTAAACACACAGAAGTGGTAAAATAATGTTTTATACTAATTTGCAAATGCTCTTAGGAGGAGGGTAAAATACGTTTAAAAATTTGATAAAATTTTATATATCTATACATATTATAAAATAATTCAAATGAATTAAATTGAACATATATAGGTATTATATATATATTTTGAGCTAACATAAAATTAAATAAAATAATTAATTATTTAAATAAAAATTCGGTTTTAAACAAAAACTCAGTGTTTTTCACTATTCATAAAAAATTGAATGTATTCAGAAAAATACAAACAATTCACCCCAAGTTAATTTCTATATTCCCAACCCAAAAATGAAGTCCATTTTGAAAAATAAAATTGAAAAAAATTAAAAAAATTATATTAATATTCCTATCAGCTAGTTTGAATGGTCATGGTGTGTTAGAATCTTGAAGTTGCGTACATTGCAGGATATTGCATTATTCAAAGGGAAACGTATCATGGTAGCTTGGAGTGTTACATTCCACCCTCCTTAAAATAATTGCATCTTCAAAATTTCAAGAATATTACAACATAAAATGTTTTGGGTGGTTCTTCGTCATAGGTTCCTCGGGTTCCCTTGTTGCCTCTTCCATCTTCAGGTTTCTCGTAGAACTTTTACCAGACATGTCATCTAGTTTCTCAACACTTGTTCTCTTATATCAAAAATATTTACAGGATCTTCGCAATCATGTAGATTGGGTTCCAGTTCTAATTACTCATAGGTGAGTACATGAGTTGGTCAGACATGTATTTTCTCAATTGTGAAACGTAGAACACATCATGAACTTTGGAGAGAAATGGTCTCATTTCCAAATGTTAAGATACATCCCCAAGTTATTCTAGAATTTTTTAAGGTCCGTTGTACATGGGACTCAATTTTCCATTTTTATAAAAATTTATAACACCCTTCCATTGAGATACATTCAAGAAAACATGATCTCCTACTTGAATTTCCAAATCCTTCATTCAGTTATCATCATAGCTATTTTGCCTACAATGAGATTCTTTTATGTAGGTTTGGATAACTTCCATATTTCCCATTGTTTCCTCGAGAAGTTCTATCCCTACGAGTTTTCTTTCACCAACAGCATCCCAATAGGTTGGTCTGCATAATCTCATTCCATATAACTCTTCATATTGTGCCATCTGAATACTTCAATGGAATCTATTGTTATAATAAAATACTACTAGAGTTAAATAATGATCCCATATACCTTGAATGTCATGTGAGAAAGATCTCATGAAGTCTTATAATGTTTGAATAGTCTGTTCTGATTTTCCATCAGTTTGGGGGTGGTAGGCAATGCTAAAACGAAGTTTAGTATCCAGTGCTTTCTGAATACTTTTCAAAAATCATGCTGTAAAAAAGGGATCACGATCAAAAAAAATTGATAGGGGTACTCCATGATGTCTTACAACTTCATTAATATATATTCTTGCTAGAAGTTCAAGTTTTAAATCTTCTCTTATAGCAAAAAAATGTGTTGACTTGGTAAGATAATCAACAATGACCCATATTGCATCATTCCTTCTTGGAGTCATTGGTAGTCCCATGAAAATGTCCATAGTAATATCATCCCACTTCCACTTATGTATGGGAAGAGGTTGCATTAATCAACTAGGATGTTGTCTTCCAGTTTTCACTTGTTGGAAAACCATACATCTCAACACAAAATCCACAATCTCTCTCTTCATGTTTCCCCACAGAAAATTATCTTTCAAATCTCTATAAATCATAGTGCAACTAGTGTATATAGGGAAATTGGACCTATGAGCATCAACTAAAAATTAATTTTTTAGATCAGGTATATCTAGAACACAAACTATCTTCCCAAATTTCAATATCTCATCTTCATATATGAATTTGATCAATATCCCATCATTCACAACATTAATTTTTTTTTGAAACCCCTCGTCATCCGCATGATAACGTTTTATACTTTTTAATAATGATGGTTTGGAATCAATTTGAAAAAGTATCTATGTTTCTCCTTCTATGATTATTCCCATATTCATTTTTACTTGATCCATGTACATAGGATCCCTTTCAACTATCATTTCTTCCGAACACCACGAACCTTTCTGCTCAAAGCATCTGCCACCTTATTTTCCTTCCCCAGGTGGTAGTGTATAGTGAAATTATAATCCTTGAGTAGTTCCAGCCACCGCCTTTGCCTCATATTGATTTATTTCTATGAGAAAATATAATTCTAACTCTTGTTATCTATATATATCTCACATTTTTCACCATAGAGATAGTGTATCCATATCATCAAAGAAAAGATCCCAGCTTCTTACTCAATATCATTAGTGGGATGTTTTTTTTCATGAATTTTTTCTGTCATGATGCATAAGCAATAACTCTTTCATTCTTCATAAGGACACAACCATGTACTTTCATTGAAAAATCACTATAAATAACAAACCCATCATTTCCTGAAGGTAGATTCAAGATAAGTGCATTGACGAATCTTAAATTCAATTCATCAAAACATTCTTCACACTCTTTTTTACAAAAAAATACAACACATTTATGTGTGATCTTGGTTAATGGGATATCCAATCAATAAACATTAGAGATGAAACACCGGTAATAACGTGCTAAACCAAAAAAAATTGTCTACCTCAGTTAGAGTAGATGGTACTGTCCATTCTTGGATTGCTCTTATCTTATAATGATCAATAGAGATTCCATCCAGCGAGAAAATATGGCTATGAAAAGAAATCTCCTAAAACTAGAATTCACACTTGCTAATATTTCAGGTATAATTCCTTTTTTCTAAGGCTTTTTAGAATGGGGCAGAACTGATTTTCATGATATTCATAGCTTTTGGAGTATACCATGATTTTATCAATAAATACCACTACAAATTCATCAATATATTCCTTGAAAACTCTATTCATTAGATACATGAAAACATAGGCTGAATTAGTCATCCCAAAAGGCAATACTATAATATCGTCATACCCATACCTGGTACGAAATGCTGTTTTATGAATCTCTTCCTTCTTCACACACAACTAATGATATCCAAATAAAAGGTCAATCATTGAAAAATATTGAGCTCCATGAATTTGGTCGAATAAATTATCAATATGAGGTTAGGGATACTTGTTCATTATTTTTATAACATTGATCTCCCTATAGTCAATGCACCACCTCATAGATCTGTGATTCCTTTTAACAAAAAGGATAAGGACTCCCCATGGAGAAAAATAGTGCTAGTAAATCCCTCATTACTCAATTTTTCTTGTTTTTTCTCTAGTTCCACTAATTCCATAGTGGCCATTCTATAAGGGGTCTTCGATATGGGCTTCGAACAAGGAATTAAATCATTGTAAAAAAGAATTTATTTTTCTGGAGGATGTCCAGGTAAATATTCTGTAAACAAATCAACATATTCTTTCACAATAGGTACACCCTATATTTGAACATTCCATTCCTCACCCATGGTTGTTTTGTAATGCCCCGACCACAGTTTCCCAGATTCAATTAATTATTACATAACATTGGCATGATGACAAGAAAGATCAAGTCTCGAAACACCGATTAGTTTAGTAGCCTCAGAATAATTATATACATTCATAAAGTTTACATTATATCAAAAATTGAAAAACTACTAAAACAACATATTTTCTTCATATCGCATAATATTATCACTATAAGTCATTCATAGATTACTTCTTCACATCCTTGGAAAAATAAATCACTGAAAGGGGTGAGATTAGATGCTCAGTAAGGATAACAATACAGCATAAACATTCATAAATTAGCATAATCATTTAAGGGAATGTATAGCTAAAACAAAATCATTTTAAACATGAACTTCAACATAATATGGAAAAGATAAAATTAAATAATTCCATTTAGTTATTCACATTGATATTCTACTAGTCGAATAACCACATGCAATATCAATAACCACTTTAATAATGATGGAATGAATAATGCCAGACTATTATAACCACATAGCCAAAACCTCGTTCCAAGACTACAAATAAGATTTTTTCAAGGCCTCATGCCATGACACATGTTTGTCACATGAGACCTACCAATGCATCGAGGATCTATAGCAGGCTCTGCCCATCACTTATTAAGTCAAATGCATTCCTAATATGAATAGGTTTAAACATAACAGAATCATTCATATTAAAAATAGCATATGAAATTTCAATACTTTCTCCATAAACCATGAATGGTATAAAAATAACACATCCACATTCAAACATATCACAAAACCTTCATTACAATATGGATTTTTTGTATCATAATAAATAAACTTCAAATAAGTTTAAAATCCATCAAAGGATGTTGACATAGATGAAATCAAAAACTATTTGAGAGAAAAATATCTTTTTTTGAAATCATATAAAAGTCACATAATTATAAAATAAAACATTTACTTTGAAAATATTCTTATACGATTTTAAGAGAAGCTTCTATGATTTTATAATGGCAGAAAATAGCCACACCCTCCGTATAAGTTAAAAAAACATTCATAACTTAATTCTGTCGAAAAGGATAAAAAGTACCTTGTTTGGAAAATGACAGAATGATTCATTTATAAACCTATTATAAAAATTAAAACAAGGTTATAAATGACTTTAACCCATATTCTGTAAAATAGAAAGAATGTTTTGAAATTAATTTTTAAGAGACATGGATGTGGATGATAAAGAGGTCCCAGTTGATAATTACGTATAAACAACCTTGGATAATGAAGAGATTGTAAAATAAACCCTTACCTTCTACTATTCTTTGGATGATGGTAGGTTATCCTCCTTTATAATAGTTAAAACATTGTTATTAAATTAAACAATAACCATATACAGAATTATGATATCATATATGATCTTCTAATAATGCTTTGTTAATAATACTTTAGTATTATCGTCATTTCGAGTGTTAACTTACTCGTTTTATTTTATATGTTTTGTTACATAAGTCATTTTTTTATGTATAGGTTTTATCTTATTCATATCCATAATGATATAAAGTTATTAAACATTACATTAAATCATCAAATGAGAATTATTCTTGAATGGATACGATGGGGAATGAATCTAATCGCATTCGTGGAGACGGTAGTCCGTACGTACGCACGAGCGAAAATATCATCCTTTTGATATTAAAATAATATATGATTCGATGTTATATCATATATAAATAATAATTATCAAGTTATATTTATTATTACATTAATTACACATCATTATTTCACCCATCCAAATAATAATATATTGAATAATAATTACACCACAACGTGGAGACAGTAAGTCGTACGTACGCACGTATGGTGACATGTCATTCAGAGGATGGATAGAATACTGAATATGGCTGTACCATATTTATAATAATATCACAGTATATAGGAGACACTAGATTTATTATTTTATAATGGAAATGACAATGAAAGAAGAATTTGAGGAAGAAAGGAACTTGAAAAAGGGTGGTGAAAACATTACCTCTTCTTTGGTTTCTTCCTTTTGATTTGATCAAAAGGGAAACATAGGGTGGCTTTATGATCAAACTATGGCCTCTTGGATGAATTTAGGAATGTTGAGAGAGTATTTGGGCAGGTTTTGGCCGAACCAAAAGGCTTTTAAAGTGTGAATAATTGGTTAGAAGTGGTGTCCTTTTATAAGGGGGAGGAGGGGCACCGTAGAAAAATCTAGAAATATTATTCAATAATAAATTCATATTCGGTTTCTAATGGCTCCAAAGTGTATTATGTATAGGTTAAGATGTGGATGGGTCAAAAACCACTCAACCAAAAGAATTTAGACAGGTTTGGGTTATTATATTAACCTTATCATTTAGTTTTAACTCTTAATTACTTATTTTGACACTTACCATGTCACTTTGTATTTTTATATTATATAGTTCATAAACATACTATATACCTACAAGAGACCCCCAAGTTGTCCATTAATGATACATATATCATAATATAAGTCTCTTGAATTAACCTTATATTTTTAGAAATTGAATATAAATTAATAATATAATATTAGTTTTAAAAAATCTTTTATGTCAATTTTGACACTATTGGGTATTTTTTTCTTGATAAATTTATAACAGAATTATTTCTTCGAAAAAAAATTATAAAAACAATCATAATATGTTATAGTAACCTATAAAATAATTTTAATTTATAAAAAGTCTCAAATTGCATTTATTTGGGTATTTATAATATCAATTATCTTAATATTTTATTAATACGGTAATTACTGAATCATTATTGTGTCATAGAACATTAAATTATTTATTGTCTAAAAATTATAAATAAAATACCATTATATATTAAATCTTTTTATATTATTAATGAATATTTATAGTAGAAAATATAACATATATAACCCTATGTAAAAATTGTTTTTCTAAAAGATATATGCTTACGTCATTTTTATATTTATTTTATCTAAATTAATATAAAGTGTCCCTATCACCTACAAGTGGCTCCATGGTGTCCCAAAATCGACCCAATGATGAACATGGTCGAAACTATATCCTCCAATATGGTTAGGACACGTTTTAGTGTAATTTATTATTATTATAATATTATTTTCTTACCCTTATTTACCGGATTTACCCTTTAACCATGGTAAATAAAATATTTACCGAAGTAATTATTCAAAATGTCTAAAAATGATAGTTACCTATTTACACAATATGGACATCCTAATTCCAAAAATAGAATCCATTTTCCCAAATTCATAACACAGAAGTGGCATAAATTAATTTAAAATCAATTCCCACTGTCAAAACAAAAAACATGTTTTTAAAAATAATAACTATCAAAAGATTGATACTTGTTTATATCCGGTTTAATTGTGAAATTATGTCCAATTACCAACATTGTATTAAATGGTAACATTATATTCTAAATATACTTTAAAACCACTAAAATTCATAATTTATCACTATTAATTACTTTGATTAAAAAAGTTGTTTTTAATAAAAATTTATTAATTTTCACTATTCATCAAAATATAAAAGATATCTGAAAAGTAGACAAATTTCATCCTAGGATAATTTCAATATTCCAAATCCAAAAATGAAGTCTATTTTGAATGATAAAAATTATAACATTTCAAAAAGTGTGTATTATTATTCATAACGGAAACATTGATTGGTTGTGGCGTGTTAGAATCACGAAGTTGTGTACAACACATGCTACTGTATTATTCAAAGAGAACCATACCATGGAAGCTTGGGTTGTTGCATTCTCCCCTCCTTCGAATAATTTCGTCATCGAAATTTCTAGAATATTACTGCATAAAAAGACTCGGGTGGTTCTTCATCATATATTCATCGAGTTCCCACGTTGACTCTTCCATTTTATGGTTTCTTCATAGAACATTTACCAGACAAGTTGTCCGGAATATCAGCACTTGTTCACTCGTATCAAGAATCCTGATGGGCTCTTCACAATAAGATAGATTGGGTTCCAGTTCTAATTCTTCATAGATGAGTACATGTGTTGGGTCAGGCATGTATTTTCTAAAAAGTGATACGTGGAACACATCGTGATCTTTGAAGAGATTTGGAGGCATTACCAAATGGTAAACTACAACCCCAATTAGTTCTAGAATTTTGAAAGGATCGATGTACCTGGGACTCAATTTACCTTTCATGCCAAAACGTATAACTCTCTTTCATGGTGATACCTTCAAGAAAACATGATCTCCCACCTGATATTCCTAATCCTGTCTTCGGTTATCAGCATAGCTCTTCTGCCTACTTTGAGCTTATTTGATGTGGTTTTGGATTGCCATTTCCTTTTCCATCATTTCCTCCACGAGTTTTGGGCCTATAAATTTTGTTTCGCCAACGTCATCCCAACAGGTTGGTGTGCGACATCCCTTTCTGTATAACACTTCATTTGGTGCCATCCGAATACTATAATGGAAGCTATTATTAAAGGAAAATTCTACCATAGGTAAATATTGATGCCACATACACTAAAAGTCAATTGAGCAAGATCTAAACATGTCTTCTCCGGTTTGAACAGTCCGTTCCTATTGTCAATTTGTTTGAAGGTGGTAAGTAGTGCTCAAATGAAGTTCAGTATCCAAGGCCTTCTGAAGACTCTTCTAGAATCTCAATGTAAAATGGGGATCTCAATCCGAAACAATCGATAGGGGTACTCAATGAAGTATCACAACTTCATTAATATATAGTCTTGCTAGAAGTTCAAGTTGTAAATCATTCCTTATAGCAATAAAATGTGCTGACTTGGTAAGACGATCAACAACGACCCATATTGCATCATTCCTTCTAGGAGACTTTGGTAGTCTCATGACAAAGTCCATATTGATATTATCCCATTTCCAATCAGGTATGGGAAGAGGTTTCATGACTCATCCAGGCTGTTTCCTTCCAGCTTTCACTTGCTGACAAACCATACATCTTGACACAAAATCTGCAATCTCCCACTTTATGTTGTACCACCAAAAATGTTCCTTTAAATCTCTATAAATTTTGGTGCTCCAAGGGAGTATAGAGAAATTTGAACTATGTTCATCGTCTAACAATTACCTTTTTAAATCAGGTATATCGGGAACACAATGTCTCTTCCCGAATTTCAAAATTCATTCTTCATACCCAAAGTCTCTCAATCTCCCATCATTCACAACATTAATCTTCTTTTAAAATTCATCATCGTCGGTCTATGAACTCTTAATTATTTCTAGTAAAGATGGTTTGTATAACGACCCATAATTTACATACATTGTTAATACTTCAAAATTGAAGCACACTTATTACAACATATGATAAAACCACAAAGGACCGTATAGGTATAGTGTCTTTAGAAACTGGGAAACATAAACAACTGGTTCATAAATCTTCTACAGTGTCTCCCATTTATTTCATCATATCTAGGGTCCCTTTTAGCATATTCTTCTTAATATTCATCTTCCTGACCTGGGGAAAAGAAAACATAAAAGGGTGAGCTCAAATGCTCAGCAAGGGCAATAAAGGAAATAAAAATCATATCATATCTTTTTTAAAATCATAACCTGCAAAAGAGATCATAAAATCTTAATAAATCATAGAAGTGAAAATGAGATCCCCATAATCATAACATGAAACTTGAAACTTTGTGGCATGCACACATAATCATGGAAAATCATTTCTTGTTAGTCATGACTTATTGCCAAGACTATCTTAGTGGACAAAGTCCCTTTCTGAACCGAGTTCACTCCTCGTTTCAGTCCTGTATCACTGAACCGAAATAACCTTCCGTTCCAGCCATGTCTATCTCATGAGATATAAAATCTTTACCCAATGCATTGGAGGGAGATATAGGTCCCACCCAACTTATAATGAATCCTTTCTTATGTGTGCCACATAATCATAAAACATACATCATAGCATAACCCATGTAATAAAAATGGGATTCTTAAACGACATGACATCATAAAACAACTCATATAAGATAAAGGAATTCATAAAAATAATTCCATCACAACATGATCAAATCAATTTAATAATAGGGATAAAAATAGGACCCTTTATTATCTTAGATGGAAAATAATTTTGATAAAACACTTGAACTCCATTCTTGAGGAAAATATCCTTTCTTCTTCAAAAACATTTTTCCTTTCATAACATGCCATACAACTTTAAAATAAAAGAAGTTGATTAAAAATAAACTTGAAAACTTGTAAAGGAAGATTCTTGGAAATTTTGTTTTAAAAATCCATTCATTCCATATAAGTTAAAAAAAACATTCTTCGTACTTTTGTCGGAAAAGTCAAAAAGTACCTCGTACGAAAAACGACAAAGGATTCCTTTCGTACATATTACTAAAAACTCACCGAAGGGTAAAAATGGATTCAAACAATTGTAGGTGGATGGAAATAATATTACATATTGATGAAACATGGATGTGGATGATAAAATACACCCCAGTAAATACTTACGAATAAACAATCTCGGATAAAAATGAGATTGTGATATTTTCCCTTACCTTAGGTCCGATTTTCTTTGTTCGTGTCTGAAGCTCCTGTATAATGGTTTAAATAATGTTATTGACTTATTCCAGAATCATACATATTGATATGATATCATATATGGTCATATTATTAGCTTCTTGTTAGTAATATTTGATTGTTACTTGTTACTCGGGTCTTTATAACTTTTTGTTCTTATGCGTGTTTTGTCGAATAAATTCTTATTATTATCTTTAGGTTATAGATAATTCATTTCCAGAATGGTATTAGTGTAGTATATACCATATTCATTCATTCAATTCATTTATATAATCATTATGAAATGAAGATCATGTAGAACGAGTCGCATCACATCGTGGAGACGGTATTCCGTTCGTACGCACGAGTGATGATATCGTTCCTATGATCGTGGAATTGTGTTGGAGTATATATATATATATTATTTCAGTATCAATATTACTTCATAATAATCATATATAGTTACTCATTACACCATTATACCCATCCTTGTAAGGTGATGGTGGAAAATAGATTACACCACGGCGTGGAGACGGTATTCCGTACGTACGCACGCGCGGTGATTTCATTTTTCCGTAGGATGGATAGAAGGTGAATTAGGGTTGTTTCATATTTATAATAACATATCAGTATGTAAGTAATACTGATGTTATTACTTTATCATGAAACAACTAAAGAATAAGAAGTTGAAGAAGAAAGAAATTGAAAAGATCGGTAATGGATATTACCTTTTCTTTGGAACGCCTCTTTGAATCCTCCACTTAAGGAACTAAGATTGGTCTTTGGAGAAGACCAGGACCTCTAGGATTATTCTAGGGAAGTGTAGAGGAGAAAATGGCAGGGTTTGGCCGAGCTTCAGTGCTCAATTTGGTGTGAGGAGGAGGGGGGGGGGAGGTGCCCTTTTATAAGGGAGGAGAGGGGCACCTTAGGAATATCTCAAAATATTATTTTATATTAAAGTAAAAATCGGTTTATAATGGTTCCAAAGGGTCTTATTTCGAAGCTAAAGTGGGGATGGGTCGAAATCCTATTAACCAATAGAATTTAGACAAGTTTAGGATATTATTTTAACCTTATCAATTAGATTTAACTCTAAGTTAAATAATTTAACTTTTACCATGTCTTTTTGTTTTCTTTCACTATATGGTTAATACACTTACTATAACATGCCAAACGAACCCCAAATTGTTTATTATTAATATATATATCCTTATCTAAGTCATTTGGCCGAACCTTAGATTTTTAGGAATAAAATAACAATTAATAATATAATATTTGATTTAAAAACTATTTTGTGTCAATGTTGACACTATTTGATATATGATTTTTTGTAAAAGTCATAACAGAATTATATGTTCGAACCAAGTTGATTAAATCAACACTAATATATCATAGTAACCTATAAAATTAGTGGAATTCATAAAAAGTCTCAAATTACATTTATTTTGGTGTTTATAACATCAATTATGTCAATATTTCGTTAACAAGATAATTACTGCATCATCTTTGTGTCATAAATAAATTAAATTATTTGATGTCTAAAAATTACAAATAAAATACCATCATGTAGGAAATCCTTTTAGCTTTCTAATGAATATTTATAATCTAATTTATCTTATGTATATCCCCATATTAAAAATGTTTTAGTAAATAAACTTTGATTTTAACTCTTTTAACCCTTTTTTTAAATAAATTAATAATAAATGTCCTAATCTAACCCAAGTGGGCCTAAATGGTCATATTTTATTCCTAAGTTGGTTTTTGGTCGAAATAAACTTGTCCAATAGGATTAGGACACGTGTTAGGGTAATAGTAATATCATATTTACCCTATTTATTATTAACCGTGGTAAAAAAAGTAAAAAGTTACTATTCACCAAAAATTATTTTCATCTCATTGAACCACATTTTAGTCCTTGATATTAACCGTGTCTGTCAGATTTTTGAAATTCCATTCACAGAAGCGGTAAAATTAAGTTTTATGCAAAATTCAGTTTTTAACCTACCACTTAGTGGTTTCACTATTCATCAAAAATTGAAAGTTTTCAGAAAAATACCAAAATTTCACCCTAGGCTAATTTCGATATTCTGAGTCCAAAAATGAAGTCCATTTTGAAAAATAAAATTTATAAAATTTCAAAAAGTGGTTATTACTATTCATAACGGCTCGTTTTAATAGCATATTGTTGTTTAGTGAAACTCTGTATTGCGTACGACGCAAGCTATCGAGGAAGGTCGCGATTGCGTGTAAAGCAAGCCAAGTAAGTGTTGTGTAGAAAAAGATTTCTGTGATGATTTATATAACATAAAAGTCTCGGGTGTTACAGTTTGGCAACCATTTAAAAAATAATTGATGTTTCACCTTACATGGTTATTCCCATGACCATCTTCACCAGATCTACGAAAATTGGATCCCATTCAATTCTCATATTGTTCAAAACTCCAATTTCCTTTCTGCTCAAGGCATCTGCCACCTTATTTTCCTTCCTCGGGTGGCAGTGTATCGAACAATCATAATCCTTTAGTAATTCAAGCCATCTCCTTTCCCTCAGGTTGAGTTCTTTTTGTGGGAAAATAAACTTAAAACTCTTGTGATCTATATAAATCTCACATTTTTCACCATATAGGTAGTGTTTCCATATCTTCAAAGAAAATATCACAGCTACTAACTCGAGATCATGAGTTTGACAGTTTTGCTGAAAAATTTTCAACTGTCGTGATGCATAAGCAATAACTCTATCATTCTACATAAGGACACAACCAATCCTTTCTTCAATGCATCACTATAAATAATGAACCCATCATTCCCTGATGGTAGATTCAATATAACTACATTGACTAATCTTCTCTTCAGTTATTCAAAACATTCTTTACACTCTTTTTCCCAAACAAATTTAACCCCTTTACCTGTGAGATTTGTTACTGGGTTAGCCAATCAGGAAATATTCTAGATGAAACGTCAATAATAGCCTGCTAATCCAATAAAAATATGTATCTTAGTTATACTCGTAGGTGTTGGCCATTCTATAAGGGGTCTTCGATATAGGCCTTGATCCAAGAATTCAATCAATGGAAATCTAAACTTCTAATTCTGGAGGATGTCCAGGTAAATCATCTGGAAGCACATCTACATATTCTCTCACAATAGGTACATCCTCTATTTGAACATTCCTTTCCTCACCCACATTTATTTCATTCTCTTCCTCCCCGATAATTGAATTTAGTTGAGCTACTGGGGGTGGATCTTGATAAGAAATAGGTGGTGACAATTCTGCTTTAAAAATAAAGTGTTCTTTATCATCATCATCAAAAATTGTAACCTCCTTCTTCTTACAATAAATCTTCACATCATGGTACGAAAGCCAATACATACTAAGGATTATATCAAACTCAATCATAGGTATGGCAATGAGATCAGCGGATAAAGAAAATTTATGTGCTCTAATGGGGACTGATTCACAAAACTCTGTTGCAATGATACTTCCCTTTGGAGTTTTAACTGACAACTCCTTTGTTAAATCAAATTGTAAATATCTAATTTTCTTAGAAAACTGGGAATATATGTAATAATTCCATGATCCATAATCAAATAAACCATTTTATAAACTTGAGGAACCATTAAATTACCTTCCACCACATCTTTCGGATCTTCTACCTCAGCAGTAGTGATAGCATAATCTTGGCCTTGATCCCTTGGCCTTTTTTGAGGAAAGTTCCCCTGACACTTAGGACATTCATTTGCATAATGTCCCATCTCTCTAGAATTATATCATTCCATGCTGACATCAACTATCTTTCCGTTGCAATCATGAGCATGGTGGCCTTTTTCACCACACTTGTAACAGACTCCCATTCCTTTTAAGAAAGTACCGGGGTGTTTCTTCCCACATTTACAGCAGGATGGATTTTCAACTTTTCCCTTATTCCCCTTATTTCTATTTCTAGATTGATCAGAAGATCTCTTCTTCTCTTGCTTTGCCTTAAAGTCATAAGACTTAGAGAATTATTTTTTTATAGCACATGAGACATTGTCTTCGTACGATGAGAAGGATTGTGAGACTAATGCCTGACGAAGAAATGGTTTTAACCCATCAAAGAAACGATCAATCTTACTTCTTGGGTTACGTATATAATCTCTATTGTACCTTTATATCATTGTAATGTTAGCCTCAAACTTTGCGACATTCTCATCTTCCTTTTTCCTCAGGCTCAGAAATTGCCTTTCCATATCTGCTCGATGGTCATGAGGAATGTATTTTTCTAAAAACAAATCATTGAACTACCTCCATTCCATATTTGATAATTCACCATCTTCCTTAATTTTTTGAATCAATGACCACCATTGATCAACATATCCAGTGAGGCGGTAAAATTCAATGATTACTTTTTCCCTTTCACTACTCCCCAAAGCCTGAAATATTTTCTCTAGGGAACTTATCCATTGCTCAGCTACCAATGGATTTGTACTCCCATTGAATGCTGGTGTTTGTTTCCTCATGAAGCGATCTAACATTGATCCTCCATGATGTGGATCAGGGTGCTCTATACGGTTAAGGATATTATTCATAACTTGATTGAGTTTTCTCAGTATGGTGATAAGCTGATCGGCACCAATTACATCACCATCTCCAATATAAATATCTTGAGTAGAGGGAATCCCTACATGGAGTGCATGAATTGATACAATTTCCATTTTTCCACTAGGAGCCATTTATAAACAATGGCATATACTAGATCAGTTTATGAATCAAAATACATAATTCCATACTTGTAAAACACTTAACATAAATTGAACAGTTTATGGATATAATCCATAATCATAAAAATGTTTTCTTTGAGTAAGTATATAATCATAAACCATTCATAATGGTTCATAAAGAAAATTATAATTATCCTAAGCATATCCCCTGAGAGTGTCGAATCCAACATTGCAGCAAGGCCCGTTGTCATGCACCAGTTCCCGTTCATGTCTAGATCAAAGCGGTGTTTTCATGTTTTACCCATAGATACATTTATGCCAGAGCCTTTTCTACCTACTCGTATCCAGACAGGTATGTATTGCTCGGAAACATCACAAAATCTCTACAATACCAAAATTCAGGAAGTTCTTCAATACTAATCTTCAATGTCTATCTTAGGACTATGTGATCAAATCAGAGTTTACATAAAATCTAGCTTTTAATGTTTGTACTAAAATTCCTCTGATACCAACAATAACGCCCCGACCCTAGATGCCCAATGTCAGTGCATTATTAAATAACATTGGCATGATCAAAAGAATGATCAAGTCTTGAATGACCGATTAGTTTAGTAGCCTTGTAATAACTAGACACATTCATAATGTTTAAATTACATAATAAAGTGAAAAACCACTACAACAACATATTTTCTTCATATCCCCTCATATTATCCTTAAAAATCATTCATAGATGACTTCTTCACATCCTGGGAAAAATAAAACATTGAAACGGGTGATCTCAGATGCTCAGTAATGATAACAATATAGCGGAATCATTCATAATTAAGCATAAACATTTAAGGCAATGTATAGCTAAAACAAAAGCCTTTTAAACTTGAACTTCAGCATAATATGGAAAAGATAAAATGAAATAATTGCATTTACTTATTCACATGGATATTATAATAGTCGAATAATCACATGAAATATCAAAAACCACTTTCATATTGATGGAATACATAATTCCAGGCTATCATAACCACGTAGCCAAGGCCTCGTGCCAAGAATACAAATAAGATTTTATCAAGGCCTCGTGCCAAGACACTATTATGTCTCATGAGACCTACCGATGCGTCGAGGAGATAAAGAGGGCTACACCTGTCACTTATTAAGTCCAATACATTCCTCATATGAACAGGTTTAAACATAACATAAACATTCGTATTAAAAATAGCATATGAAATGTCAATACTTTCAACATAAAACATGAATGCTATAAAAATAACACATCCACATCCAAACATATCACAAAACCTTAAATACATCATGGAAGATTTGTATCATAATAAATAAACTTCAAATATGCTTAAAATCCATCAAAGGTTGTTGACATAGAGAAATCATAACTATTTGAGAGAAATATCTATTTTTTTGAAATCATTTAAATGTCACATAATTATAAAATAAAACATTTACTTTGAATGTATTCTTATAAAATTTGTAAGGGAAGCTTATAAGATATTATAACGGTGGAAAATAGCCGCACCCACCGTATAAGTTAAAAAAAGACATTCATACCTTAATTCTCTCGAAAAGGTTAAAAAAGACCTTGTTTGGAAAACGACGGAAACATTCCTTTATAGACCTTATATAAAAAGAAAAAAAAGGGTATAAATGACATTAAACAATATTCTATAAAATATCAAGAATGTTTTGAAATATATTTTTATGAAACATGGATGTGGATGATAAAGAGGTCCCAGTAGATAATTACGTATAAACAACCTCAGATAATGAATAGATTGTGAAATAAACCCTTACCTTATACTTTTCCTTAGTCAATGGTACGTTATCTTTTTTTATAATAGTTAAAACGTTGTTATTATGTTATAGATGGACCATATACATAATTATGATATCATATATGATCTTCTAATAATGATTGGTTAATAATACATTAGTATTATCGTCGTTTTGGGTGTTAACTTACTCATTTTCTTTTATATGTTTTGTTACATAAGTCGTGTTTGTTATGGATAATTTGTATCTTATTTATATCCATAATGATATAATGTTCCTTAACATTAATTTTAATCATCAAATGAGAATTTTTCTTGAATGGATACGATGGGGAATGAATCTCATCGCATTCGTGGAGACGGTAGTCCGTACGTACGCACGAGCGACAATATCATCCTTTTAATATTAAAAAATATATATAATTGGATGGTATATCATATATACATAATAATAACCGTGTTTTATTTATTATTTACATGAATTAAACATCATTATTATACCGACCAAAATAATAATATATTGAATAACAATTACACCATGACGTGGAGACGGTAAGCCATTCGTACGCACGTATGGTGACATGTCATTCAAAGGATGGATAGAATACTGAATATGGTTGTACCATATTTATAATAAAATCACAGTATATAGAAGATATTGGAGTTATTATTTTATAATTTGAATGACAAATAAATAAGAAGTTGAAGAAGAACAGAACTAGAAAGAGGGTGGTGAAAACTTTTCCTCCTCTTCGGGTTCTTCATTTTTATTTGATCAAAAGGGCTCCTTTGGTTGGATTTATGATCAAAATAATCCCTCTAGGTTGAATTGTGTAAAGTTTAGAGAGTATTATTTTAGGGTTTGGCCGAAACAAAAGTCTTTTAACATGTGAAGAAATGGTTAGAAGTGGTGTCCTTTTGTAAGGCGGAGGAGGGGCACCTTAGGAAAATCTAGAAATATTATTTTATAATAAATTAATATTTGGTTTCTAATGGCTCCAAAGTGTATTATTTAAAGTTTAATGTGGTTATGGGTCGAAAATCACTCAAAAATTGGAATTTAGATAGGTTTGGGTCATTATATTAACCTTATCTTTTAGTTTTACCTCTAAGTTAATTAGTTTGACACTTACCATGTCACTTTGTATTTTTATATTATATAGTTAATAAACTTACTATATAGCTCCAAGAGACCCCCCAAGTGGTCCATTATGGATACACCTATCATTATATAAGTCTACCTTCCAAACCATCAATTTTTAGGAATTTAATATAAATTAATAATATAATATTTGTTTTAAAAATTATTTTATGTCAATTTTGACAATATTGGGTATTTTGTTCTTGATAAAATTATAACAGCACTATTACTTAGAAAAAAATATATATAAACAATCCTAATATGTCATAGTAACCTATAAAATTATTTGAATTTATAAAAAGTCTAAAATTAAATTTATTTTGGTATTTATAATATCAATTATCTTAATCTTTCATTAATACGGAAATTACTGCATCATCACTGTGTCATAAATAAATTAAATTATATAATGTCTAAAAATTATAAATAAAATACCATTATTTAGGAAATCTTATTATCGTCCTAATGAATATTTATAGTTGTAAATATATCATAAATAACCCTATGTAAAAATTGTTTTTCAAAAAGATATATGCTTATGTCATTTTTGTATTTACATTATCTTAATTAATATAAAGTGTCCCTATCACCTACAAGTGGCTCCAAGGGGTCACAAAATCGACCCAAAGATGCCCATGGTCAGAAATGTATCCACAAATAATGTTAGGAAACGTTTTTGGGTAATTTATTATTATTATTATTTATTTTTTACCCTTATTTACCAGATTTACCTTTTAACCATGGTAAATAAAATATTTACCGATGTAATTATTCAAAATGTATAAAAATTAAAGTTACATATTTACAAAATTTATACATCCTGATACCAAATATGGAATCGATTTTTCTGAATTCAAAACACATAAGTGGAAGAAATTAATTTAAAATTAATTCCCGCTGTCAAATCAAAAAACGTGTTTTTAAGAAATAATAACTATCGAAAGATTAATAATTATTTATGTCCGGTTTAATTGTGAAATTATGTCCAATGACCAACATTGTATTAAATGGTAAAAATATATTCTAAATATACTTTTAAACAACTTAAATTCATAATTTATCACGATTAATTATTTCGATTAAAAAATATGTTTTTAATAAAAATTTAGTAATTTACACTATTCATCAAAATATTAAAGTTATCCGAAAAGTACCAAAATTTCATCCTAGGATAATTTCAAAATTCCGAATCCAAAAATGAAGTCTATTTTGAACGATAAAATGTATAAAATTTTAAAAAGTGCGTATTACTATTCATAACGGCTACATTGATTGGTCGAGGAATGTTAGACTCTCGATGTTGCGTACAACACATGCTACTATATTATTCAAAGAGAAGCATACTGTGGATGCTTGGGGTGTTACATATTTCATTCTATTTCTCCACAATAATTGAATTTATTAGAGTTTCGAGGCGTTGATCTATATAAGAATCAGATGGTGATGTTTCTTCTCTAAAGATATGGTACTAATTATTATCATTGAAAATTGAATACTTTTTCTTCTTAAAATGAATTTTCTTATTGTGATCCGAAATCCAATACATATTGAGGATTATATCAAATTAAATCATGGGTACGACGATGACATCTACACATAAATAATGTTTATATGTCTTAATGGGAACTAATTCAAAAGAATTTTTTTGCAATGATAATTCCTTTTTCAAAAAATTACTATAGTGCCACTCCTCCTCCACTATAAAAGTCATCCTATCCTCTACTTATTTAAACCTCTCAAAATACATAGGTTAATCCAATAATTGGAAGAATATTCTCCAAAAAATGCTCCCATCCAACTTGAATCCGTATTTGGTTATAACTCATACCGTGGAAGCCCTTGGTGTAAATAGAAATGAGTTACCATATTAGGAGGTAACATTGTCCCTCAAACACCTTTCTTTTAGTATATTTCCCCACTCTCTAAAATATTAGTATTCCATGATTGTATAATAGAACCAATATACTCAATTTAGAAGGATTTTATTATGAGATGTTTTATACCTAAACATATACACAATATTATCCAATGGGTAATGAACTTATTGTTTACATGTACGTTGGACTACCACCTCACTCAATGATGATTGTTCATTTTTTACATCATCATGTCGCATTGTATATATTATGATGGAAACTATGTTAAAATATGATATATATTATATTTAATATTTATTTAAAATTATTTAATAAATTTAAAACATATATCTTTATACATTTCAAATTTTTTTAATAGAATAATTTTGTTTGGGGACGTGTGGTCTACCGCCCCCTAAAAAAATGGGATTCTTTCATATTGAACAAGGAATATATTAAGGAAAATTTTAGTTAATATATATAATATATATGATATAATAAATCTTCATTAATAATATATATATGTGTCTATTTGAATTTTTTTCATTTAATTTATTCTCACAACACGACCATTAATCAGAAATAGAGTTCATGTATACATACAACCTATCATCCCCATGAAATATGTATTCTATTATAAAATTTAATATTATATGTATTATTTTAACATAAATATATTTAATATAATGTATATTTATATAATATTTTACATTATATAAATCATTTTATAATAATATGGACCTATGTGATATCAAATTAAGACATATGCAAAAAATAAAGCGGATATTACCCAAAGTAAAACATTGACAAAAAATTTAACAATCAGTTAAGATATAGCCATAACAAAACCTTATATGGTATTATATTTAATAATAAATTTCTTTTAAAAATTTACAATAAATTTATAATTGTTATAAAATTGGTTTTATGAGTAGATAGAGATCCAAGACACATGGTCAACATATTTTATCTCACTTTTTATTTCTATGGGATACATGCCATGTTCAACACTCATTCTTTTTGTGTAGTGTATATACTGAACATGAATGTATTATATGATTATTGCTATTAATTTTATGGGTAATTACATATCCATTCTCTGTTAATCCTTTCATGGGGTTAATGTATCAATATATTTCATGGTTAAGATAGTTTTGTCTTAATTTTCCTTTTTTGAGACTCATGCCATGTTATGCATCTACATTTATCCATGAGGTGTATATACATAATTTGAAATGGTATATAATGAATCTACATATTTTCATGATATTTTAAGATTCATGTAATTTAATTTTTCTAAAGTGTAACGCTCCGACCCAAGATACCTAGAGTCGGTGCATTATTACATAACATTGGCATGATCACAAGAAAGATCAACTCTAGAAAGACCGATTAGTTTAGTAGCCTTGGAAACACTAGATATATTCATAAAATTTACATTACATCAATAAGTGAAAAACTACAAAAACATATTGTCTTCATATCCCCTCATACTATCCCTGATGGTCATTCATAAAATACATCTTCACATCCTGGGAAAAATGAAACATTGAAAGGGGTGAGATCAGATGCTCATTACGGATAACAATATAGCGGAAACTTTCATAAATAAACATAAATATTTAAGGCAATGTATTACTAAAACAATATCCTTTTAAACTTGAACTTCAGTATAATTGGCAAGAATAAAATGAAATAATTCCATTTACTTATTCACATGGATATTCTACTAGTCGAATAATCACATGAAAATATTAATAACCACTTTCATAATTACGGAATGCATAATGCCAGATTATCATAACCACGTAGCCAAGGCCTCGTGATAAGACTATAAATAATATTTTGTCGAGAGCTCATGCCAAGACACTAGATTGTCTCATCAGACCTACCGATCCATCGAGGAGCTATAGCGGGCTCCACCCGTTACTTATTAAGTCCAATGTATTCCTCATATAAACATGTTTAAACATAACATAAACATTCGTATTAATACTAGCATATGAAATGTCAATACATGATCCACAAACCATGAATGGTATAAAAATATCACATCCACAGTCAAACATAACTCATTCGATACAATATGGAAGATTGTATTGTATCAGATTAACCTCAATCGAGAATAATGAAGGATATTTACATGGATGAAAATAATCATCAACACTATTGGAGAGAAATATCCCCCTTTTTCTTGAAAACAATTAAAAGTATCACTATTTATCAAGAAGATATTTTAAATAAATTTTTGAATCAAAGTGTCCCATACCACTCTGAAACTTTAAAAATGAATTTTAATTTTAAAACATTAATGTCCATATAAATAAATCCTTAAATCCATTTTTAAAACATGGACATTAATGAGAAATATTTAGAATAATAAATCATTAAAACATTTTAAAATGATGTTTTAGTTAGAGTTACTAACCAAAAGAGAGAAAATTGAGTACAAATAATTGAGGTAATCAAAGTTTTTAATATAATGAGAATAAAGGGATTCATGATATATTATGTCAATGTACATTATATACACTATATAAAAGTGATTTGGTGTATACCAACAAAGAAGTCTCAATGGAATGTAAATTGAGATGAATTCTCTTATAAAGACCATATCTTTAGGTTAAGGATAAATCAATGACATAATTATTTGTGAATAATTTAAATACACTCAATTTGATTGGATATTAAGTGTAAATCAATCAGAGGAAATTCACACATATTATTTTAAAAACAACACCAATGAATTGGATATTTAACTCAACAAATGGAGATTGAGTTAAAATCACATTTATCAAGTTCAAATTGATGAGTTGAGAATTTATAAATGGAGTGATTATGTGTATCAAAAGTATATCCACAGAAAGGGGAGTGGAAATTATGAAATAATCAAATGAATAGTGATTCCACACATAATCTTGGAGTAAAATAATCAATAAAGCATGCGTAAAGCCAATTGAGTGGAAATTGAAATTTCAAATTCCTTTATCAATTAGGTAACATAAGAAACATACAACCATGAAATAATGATCACAAAATGATGATGTAAATACCCATAAATTAAAGTATATTACAAAATGAATAAATAATGGGCAATACACATACACCACATGCAATAAATAAGTGGTGAATAATGGAATTCTCAGTAAATTAAGAGTGACATAAGAAACCCCTTACTTTGTACTTTTTCCTTGGTTGACGTTAAGTTAAACTCCTGTATAATGGTTAAATAATTTTTATTGAATTATACAAGAATATTTTACATTAATATGATATCATATATGATCTTTTAACATTGATTTGTTAATAATATCTTAGTATTATCGTCATTTCGGGTGTTAACATACTCATTTTCCTTTATATTATTTGTTACGTAAGTCGTGTTTGTTATTGATAGGTTGTATCTTATTCATATCCAGAATTATATCATGTCCTTAAAAATTATTTTTAATCATAAAATTAGAGTTATAATTGAATGGATATGATGGAGAATGAATCTCATCGCGTTCGTGGAGAGGGTAGTCCGTACGTACGCACGAGCGACAATATCATTCTTTTGATGTTAAATTAATATATAATTGGATTGTATATCATATAGAAAGAATAATTATCATGTTATATTTATTATTTATTTGAATTAAACATCATTATTATACCCATCCAAATAATAATTTATGGAATGACAATTACACCACGACGTGGAGTCGGTAAGCTGTACGTACGCACATATGGTGACATGCCATTCAAAGGATGGATAGAATTCTGAATATTGTTGTAAAATATTTATATTAACATCACATTATATATAAGATACTGGAGTTATAATTGTAGAATATAAATAACAAAGAAATAAGAAGTTGAATAAGAAAGGAACTTGAAAGAGGGTGGTGAAAACATTACATCTTCTTTGGGTTCTTCCTTTTGATTTGATCAAAAAGGCTCCATAGGATGGCTTTTTGATCAAACTAAGGCTTCTAGGATGTAGTGAGGGAAGTTGAGAGAGTATTTGGGTAGGGTTTGGCTGAGCCAAAAGGCTTTGATTGTGTGAATTAGTGAGAAGGGGGAGTGCCCTTTTATAACAGGGGTGAAGGGCACCTTTGGAAAAGCAAAATATATTATTTTATAATAAATTCATATTCGTATTCTAATGGATCCAAAGTAGATTATTTAAAGTTTAAGGAGGGTATGGGTCAAAAACCACTCAACCAATAGAATTTAGACAGGTTTGGGTCATTATATTGACCTTATTTTTAAGTATTAACTCTTAGTTAATTAGTTTCACTTTTACAATGTCTCTTTGTATTTTTATATTATATGGTTAATAAACTTACTATATACATCCAAGAGACCCCAAAGTGGTACATTAAGGATACACCTATCATGATATATGTACATTTTCCTAAACTTAGATTTTTAGGAATTGAATATAAATTAATAATATAATATTTGTTTTAAAAACTCTTTTATGTCAATTTTGACACTATTGGGTATTTTATTTTTGATAAATTCATAACAACATTATTACTTCGAAAAAAAATTATATAATAAATCCTAATATTTCATATTAACTTTAACACCCTAACCCCAGTTACCCAGATTCGGTGCATTATTACATTACATTGGCATGATCACAAGAAAGATCAAATCTTGAAAGACCGTTTATTTTAGTATCATTAGAAACAGTAGATATATTAATACGATTTAAATTTCGTAATTAATTGAAAACTAAAAAAATATAGTCTCCATATTCAACACTCTTATCCCCTCATACTATCCTTGACGGTCATTCATAAATTACTTCTTCACATCCTGGGAAAAATAAATCATAGAAAATGGGTGAGCTCAAATGCCTAGTAAAGATAACAATATAGAGGAAACTTTCATAAATAAGAATAAATATTTAAGAAAATGTATAACTAAAACAGAATAATTTTAAACATAAAATTCAACAAATCATGGAAAAAATAAAATTAAATAATGCCATTTACTTATTCTGATGGATATTCTACAAATCGAATAATCACATGCAATATCAAAAACCACTTTTATAATGATAAAATGCATAATGCCAGTCTATCATAACCACATAGCCAAGGCCTTGTGCCAAGACTACAAATAAGATTTTTCCAAGGCCTTGTTCCAAGTCACTAGATTGTCTCATGAGACCTACCAATGCATCGAGGAGCTATAGCGGGCTCCACTCGTCACATATTAAGTCCAATGCATTCCCATATGAAAAAGGCTTAAACATAACATAATCATTCATATTAAAACTGGCACACGAAATGTAAATACATCATCAATAAACCATGAATGGTATAAAAATAACACATTCATAGTCAAACATATCACAAAACCATCAATACAATATTGAAGTTTTGTATCATAATAAATCAACTTCAAATAAGTTTAAAATCCATCAAAGGATCTTGACATAGATGAAATCAAAACTCTTTTTAGAGAAATATCTCTTTCTATTTTGAAATCATTTATGAGTCGTATATCTATAAAATAAAAAAATTTCTTTGAAAATATTCTTATAATCTTGTAAGGGATGCTTCGACGATTTTATAACGGCGGAAAATAGCTGCACCGCCTTATAAGTTAAAAAAACATTCTTACTTTAATTCTGTCAAAAAGGTTAAAAAGGACCTTGTTTGGAAAACGATGAAAAGTTTCCTTTATAAACCACTTATAAGAGTCAAAAAGGGTATAAATGACTTAAACCCATATTCTAGTAAATAGTAATTTTTTTTGAAATACATTTTTAAGAAACATGGATGCGGATGATAAAGAAGTTCCAGTAGATTATTACGTATAAACAAACTCGTATAATGAAGAGATTTTGAAATTAACCCTTACCTTGTACTTTTCCATGGATGGGGTAGGTTAAACTCCTGTATGATGGTGAAATAATTGTTATTAAATTATTCAACAATAATATATATTAATATGATATCATATATGATCTTTTAACGTTTCTTTGTTAATAATATTTTATAATTATCGTCGTTTCGGGTGTCAACTTACTCATTTTCTTTTATATGTTTTGTTATGTAAGACATGTTTGTTATGGATAGGTTGTATCCTATTCATATCCATAATGATATTAAGTCCTTAAAATTTATTATTAATCATCATATGAGAATTAGACTTGAATGGATACTATGGGGAATGAATCTCGTCGCCTTCGTGGAGACGGCATTCCGTACATACGCACGAGCAACAATATCATTCTTTTGATATTAAAATAATATATAATTGGATGGTATATCATTTATAAAGAATCATTATAATGTTATATTTATTTTTTACATGAATTACACATCATTATTATACCCATCCAAATAATAATTTATTTAATAACAATTACACCACGACATGGAGACGGTAAGCCGTACGTACGCACGTATGGTGACATATCTTTCAAAATATGGATAGAATAATGAATATGGTTGTACCATAATTATAATAATATTATATTATATATGAGATAATATATTCATTATTTTGTAATGGTAATAACAAAAAAAGAAGAAGTTGAAAAAGAAATGAATTTGAAAAAGGGTGGTGAAAACATTACCTCTTATTCGGGTTCTTCTTTTTGATTTGATCAAAAGGTATCCATAGTTTGGCTTTATAATCAAAATAAGTCCTCAAGGTTGTAGTGATTGAAGTTTATAGAGTATTTTGGTAGGTTTTGGCCGAACCAAAAGGCTTTGAAGGTGTGAATTAATGAGAAGGGGGAGTTCCCTTTTATAAGAGGGGTGAGGGGAGCCTTTGGAAAAGCTAGAAATATTATTTTATAATAAATTCATATTCAATTTCTATTGGCTCCAAAGTGGATTATATAAATTTCAAGGTGGGGATGGGTCGAAAGACCCTCAACCAATATAATTTATACATGTTTGGGTCATTATATTAACCTTATCTTTTAGTTTTAACACTTAGTTAATTAGTTTGATACTTACCATGTCACTTTGTATATTTAAATTATATAGTTTATAAGCTAACTATATACCAAAAAGGGACCCCAAGTGGTACATTAATGATACACCTATTATTATATAAGTCTCTTGGCCGATGCTTAGATTTTTAGGAATTGAATATCAATTAATAATATAATATTTGTTTTAAAAACTCTATTATGTCAATTTTGACAATGTTTGGAAAATTGATTTTTGTGAAAATCATAATAGAATTATTACTTCTAAAAAAGTTAATTAAATAATTTATAACATGTCATATTAACCTATAAAATTATTTTAATTAATAAAAATTCCAAAATTATATTTATTTGGGTATTTATACAATCGCTTATTTTAATTTTTCACTATTATGGTAATTCGTGCAACATCATTGTGTCAAAAATAAATTAAATTATTTATTGTCTAAAAATTATAAATAAAATATAATTATGTAGGAAATCTTTTTATCTTTTTAATTAATATTCACAATCGAATTTACCTTATGTATAACCCTATATTAAAAATGTTTCAGTAAATAAACATTGATTTTAACTCTTTTAACTATTCTTTGAATTAAATAAAAATAAATGTCCTAGTCTAATCCAGGTGGACCTAAATAATAATATTTTATTCCTAGGGTTGTTTTTGGTCAAGATACACTTTTAAAATATAATTAGGACATGTGTTAGGGTAATATTAATATCATTTGTACCCTTAATTACCCTATTTACTTTTAACCGTGGTAAATAAAAGTAAAAAAGTTACTATTCACCAAAAGTTATTTTCATTTGAATGAACCACATGTTACTCCTTGATATTAATCGTGTCTCTCGTATTTTTGAAATTCCACTCATAGAAGCGGTAAAAATATGTTTTATGAAAAAATCAGTTTTTTAACTACCACTTAGGGGTTTCAGTATTCATCAAAAAATGATGTTTTTCAGAAAAATACCAAAAATTCGCCCTATGCTAATTTCGATATTCCGAATCAAAAAATGAAGTCCATTTTTAAAATTAAAATTTATAAATTTCAAAGAGTGGGTATTACTATTCATAATGGCTAGTTTGATTAGTTGTGGTGTGTTAGAACTCGATGTTGCGTACAACACACGCTATTGCATTATTCATAGAGAAGCATACCGTAGAAGCTTGGGGTGTAACATTCTCCCCTCCTTCAAATAATTTCGTCCTCGAAATTTTTATAATACTACCGCATGAATAGACTCGGGTGGTTATTCATCATAAGTTCCTCGGGTTCCCACGTTGCCTCTTCCGTCTTATGGTTTCTCCATATGACTTTTACCAGACGAGTCGTCCAGTTTCTTAGTACTTGTTCTCTCATATCAAGAATCATGACAGGCTTTTCGCAAAAAGACAGATCGGGTTCAAGTTCTAATTCCTCATAGGTGAGTACATGCATTGGGTCAGGCATGTATTACCTCAATAGTGATACGTGGAACACATCGTGAACTTTGGAGAGACATGGAGGCATTTCCAAACGGTAAGCTACAGCCCCAATGCGTTCTAGATTTTCGAAAGGTCTGATGTACCTGGGACTCAATGTACCTTTCATACCAAAACGTATGACTCCCTTCCTTGGAGATACCTTCAGGAAAACATGATCACTGACTTGAAATTCCAAATCCTTCCTTCGATTATCGGCATAGATCTTCTACCTACTTTGAGCTTCTTTGATATGGTTTTGGATTACCTTCACTTTTTCCATCGTTTCCTCCACCAGTTCTGGGCCTACAAGTTTTCTTTCCCCAACATCATCCCAAAAGATTGTTGTGCAACATCTCTTTCCATATAACGCTTCATATGGTGCCATATAAATACTCGAATGGAAGCTATTGTTATAGTAAAATTCTACCAGAGGTAAATATTGATCCCACATACCATGAATGTCAAGTGAGCAGGATCTCAGCTTGTCTTCTAAGGTCTGAATAGTTCATTAGGATTGTCCATCTATTTGAGGGTGGTAGGAAGTGCTCAAATGAAGTTCAGTATCCATGGATTTCTAAATACTTTTCCATAATCTTGAAGTAAAATGGGGATCACGATCAGAAACAATCGATAGGGGGTACTTCATGAAGTCTCACAACATCATTAAAATATAGTCTTGCGAGACATTCCAGTGGTTGATATTCTCTTATAGCATGAAAATGTGCTGACTTGGTAAGACGTTCAACAATAACCCATATTTCATCGTTCCTTCTAGTAGTCATTGTTAGTCCCATGACAAAGTCCATCGTGATATTGTCCAATTTCCACTCTGGTATGAGAAGAGGTTGCATGACTCCTCCAGGCTGTTGCCTTCTAGCTTTCACTTGTTGACAACCCATACATATTGACACAAAATCATCAATCTCACTATTCATGTTGTCCCACCAAAAATTTTCCTTCAAATCTCTATACATTTTGGTGCTCCCCAGCTGTATAGAGAAATTAGAACAATGAACATCATCCAGAAATTCTTTTTTTAGATCAGGTATATTGGGAACACAAATCCTTTTCACGATTTTCAAAATTCATTCTTCATACACAAAGTCCCACAGTCTCCCATCATTCACAGCTTTAATTTTCTTTTGAAATTCATCATCATCGGTCTGAGAACTCTTTATCCTTTCTAGTAAAGATGGGTTGGAAACCATTTGAAAAAGAATTGATGTTTCACCTTCCCTGGTTATTCCCATGTCCATCTTCACTAGATCCATGAAAATTGGATCCCTTTCAATTCTCATATTATTCAAAACTCCATGATCTTCTCTACTCAAAGAATCTACCAACTTTTTTGCCTTACCCGGGTGGTAGTGTATCGTGCAATCATAATCCTTGAGTAATTCAAGCCATATCCTTTGCTTCATGTTGAGTTCTTTTTGTGAGAAAATATACTTCAAACTCTTGTGATTAGTATAATTCTCACATTTTTCACCATAGAGGTAGTGCCTCAATATCTTCAAAGCAAATATCACAGCTGCTAACTCAATATGATGAGTAGGACAGTTTTTTTCATGAATTTTCAATTGTCGTGATACAGAGGCAATAAACCTATCATTCTTCATAAGAACACAACCAAGTCCTTTTTTCGATGCATCAATATAAATAACGAACCCATCATTCCCCGATGGTAGAGTCAATATAGGAGAAATGACTAATTTTCTCTTCAATTCTTCGAAACATTCTTTACAATCTATTGCCCAAACAAATTTAACCCATTTTCGTGTGAGCTTCGTTAATGGGTAAGCCAATTTGGCAAAATTCTGGACAAAACATCGATAATAACCTGCCAAACCAATAAAACTGCGTACCTCAGTTATACTTGTAGGTGCTAGACATTCTTGGATTTCCTTGGTCTTAGAAGGATCAACAATGATTCCATCTTTAGATAAAATATATCCATGAAAAGAAATCTCCTGATGCCAGAATTCACACTTGCTAAACATCCCATATAATTCATGTCTTCTCAGAGTCTTCAGGATAATACGCAAGTGAATTTCATGATCTTCATAGCTTTTGGAGTATAACAAGATATAATCAATAAATACCACCACAACTTCATCGAGATTTTCCTTGAAAACTCTATTCTTCATATCCATGAATACAGAGGGTGCATTAGTCAATCCAAAAGGCATTACATTAAACTCGTAATGCCCGTACCTGATTCCAAATTCTGTCTTCGGAATGTCTTCCTTCTTCACACACAACTGATGGTATCCAGATCGATGGTCAATCTGTGAAAAGTATTGAGCTCCATGCAGTTGGTGAAATAAATCATCAATGCGAGGTATGTGATAGTTGTTCTTTTTTTATAGCATTGATCACATAGTAGTCGATACATAACCTCATAGATCCATCTTTCTTTTCAACAAAAAGAATAGGGGATCCCCATAGAGAAACACTAGGGTGAATAAATCCCTTATTACTCAATTCCTCTAGTTGTTTCTTTAGTTCAACTAATTCTTTTATGGCCATTCTATAAGGGGTCTTCGATATAGGCCTTGATCCAGGAAATAAATCAATGGAAAACTCATCTTCTCGTTCTAGAGGATGTCAAGGTAAATCTTCCGGAAACACATCTACATATTCTTTCACAACAGGTACATCCTCTATTTGAACATTCCTTTCCTCAACCACATTCATTTCATTCTCTTCCTCCCCAATAATTGAATTTATTTGAGCTACTGGGGGTCGATCTAGGTAAGAATTAGGTGGTGGCGATTCTGCTCTAAAGATAAGGTGTTCCTTTTCATCATCATCAAAAAATATAACCTCCTTCTTCTTACAATAAATCATCGCATCATGGTTCGAATGCCAGTCCATACCAAGGATTATATCAAACTCAATCATAGGTATGACGATGAGATTAGTAGATATAGAACATTTATGTGCTCTAATGGGGACTTGTTCACAAAAATTTGTTGCAATGTTACTTCCCTTAGCAGTTTTAACTGAAAACACCCTTGTTAAATTAAATTTGAAATATCTAATTTTCATAGAAAACTGGGAAGATATGAAACAATGCGATGATCCAGAATGAAATAATGCATTTTCTAAACTTGAGGAAACCATTAAATTACCTGCCACTACGTCTTTCGGAGCTTCAACCTCTGCAGTAGTGATAGCATAAACTTGGCCTTGATCCCTTGGCCTTTTCTGAGTTAAGTTCCCCTGATGCTTAGGACATTCATTTGTAGAATTTCCCATCTCCCTGCAATTGAAGCATTGTACATCAATAGCTTCCTTCTTCCCCTTACAATTACGAGCTTGGTGGCCTTTTTCACCACACTTGTAACAGACTCCCATTCCTTTTAATCATGTATTGGGGTGTTTCTTCCCACATTTACTACAGGTTGGATATTCAAATTTTCCCTTCTTCCCCTTATTTCCATTCCTAGATTGTTAAGCAGATCTCTTCTTCTCTTTCTTTACTTTAAATTCATAAGACATAGAGAATTCTTTTCTTGTATTGATAGCACATGAGACAATGTCTTCGTACGACGAGAAGGATTGTGAGAATAATGCTCGGCGGGGAAATGGTTTTAACCCATCAAAGAAATGATAAATCTTACTACTTGGTATACGTATATAATCTCCATCATAACATGCTATCCTTTTAAAGTTAGCCTCATACGTTGCGACATTCTCATCCTCCTTTTGTCTCAGAACCACAAATTGCCTTTCCATATCTGCTCAATGGTCACGTGGAAAGTATTTTTCTAAAAAAAGTTCTTTAAACTCCCTCCATTCCATATTTGATACTTCATCATCTTCTTTCATGTTTTCAATCAATGACCACCATTGATCAGCATCTCCAGTGAAGCGGTAAACTGTCATGATAAAATTTTCCATTTCACTACTTTACAAAGTCTTAAAGGTTTTCTCTAGGGAACATATCCATTGCTCAGCTACTAATGGATTTGTACTCCCATTGAATGTTGGTTGTTGCTGCCTCATGAAGAGATCTAACATTGATCCTCCACGCTATGGATCAGGGTGCTCTATACGGGTAAGGTTATTATTCAAAACCTGAGTGAGTTGTCCCAGTATGGTGATTAGTTGATCTGCACCAGTTTCATCACCCGCTCCACTATAATTATCTTGAGTAGGAGGGCAATCCCTACATGGAGTACGTGCATTGATATAGTTTCTATTTCTTCTACTAGGCGCCATTTCTAAAAAATGTCATAAACTAGATCAGTTTATAAATCAAAATACATAATTTCATACTTATATAAAACATAACATAAATTGAAATATTTGTGGATATAATCCATAATCATAAAAATGATTTATTTGAGAAAGTATATACTCATAAACCCTTCATAATTATTTGTAATGAAAATGAGAGTTATCTTAAGCATATCCCACGAGAGTGTCGTAACCAAGAGTGCAGTAAGGCCCTTTTTCGTGCACCAGTTCCCATTGGAGTCTACGTCAAAGCGATGTTTTCGGGTTTTACCCCTAGGTACATTTGTGCCAGAGCCGCCTCCACCTGCTCGTATGCAGACAGGGATGTATTTCTTGGAAAACTCACAGAATCTCTACAATACCAAAATTCTAGAAAGTTCTTCTATACTAATCCTCAAAAGTCCATAGTAGTTCTAGGTGCTCTAATCAGAGTTTATCTAAATATAGCTTCCAAGGTTTGTACAAAACTTTCTCTGATACAAACTGTAATGCCCCGACCCCAGTTACCCAGATTCGGTGCATTATTACATAACATTGGCATGATCATAAGAAAGATCAAATCTCGAAAGACCGATTAGTTTAGTATCATTGGAAACACTAGATACATTAATAAGGTTTACATTACATCATTAATGGAAAACTACAAAAATATATCTCCATATTCCACACTCCTATCCCCTCATACTATCCCTACAGGTCATTCATAAATTACTTCTTCACATCCTAGGAATAATAAAACATTGAAAAGGAGTGAGCTTAAATGGCCAGTAAGGATAACAATATAGCAGAAACTTTCATAAATAAAATAAACATGTAAGGAAATGTATAACTAAAACAAAAGCCTTTTAAACTTGAACTTAAAAAAGCATGGAAAAAATAAAATGAAATAATGCCATTTACTTATTCACATGGATATTCTACTAATCGAATAATCACATGCAATATCAATAACCACTTTTATAATGATGGAATGCATAATGCCAGACTATCATAACCACATATCCAAGACCTCATGCCAAGACTACAAATAAGATTTTTCCAAGGCCTTGTGCGAATAAACTAGTTTGTCTCATGAGACCTATTGATGCATCTAGAAGCTATAAAGGGCTCCACCAATCACATATTAAGTCTAATGCATTCCCATATGTAAAGGTTTAAACATAACATAAACATTCGTATTAAAAATAGCCTATGAATTGTAAATACATCATCCATAAACCATGAATGGTATAAAAATAACACATCCACAGTCAAACATATCACAAAACCTTCAATACAATATAGAAGTTTTTTATCATAATAAATCAACTTCAAATAAGCTTAAATTCCATCAAAGGATATTGACATAGATGAAATCAAAACTCTTTTTAGAGAAATATATCTTCCTATTTTGAAATCATTTAAGAGTCACATATCTATAAAATAAAACATATTATTTGAAAATATTCTTATAATCTTGTAAGGGAAGCTTCGACGATTTTATAATGGCGGAAAATAGCTGCACCCGCCATATAAGTTAAAAAACATTCTTACCTTAATTCTGTCAAAAATGTTAAAAAAGAACTTTTTTGGAAAATGACAGAAAGATTCCTTTATAAACCACTTATACAAGCCAACAAGGGTATAAATGACTTTAACCCATATTCTAGAAAATAGTAAAAATGTTTTTAATTACATTTTTAAGAAACATGGATGTGGATGATAAAGTTGTCCCAGTAGATTATTACGTATAAACAACCTCGGATAATAAAGATATTGTGAAATAACACTTAGCTTGTACTTTTCCTTGGTTGGGGTAGGTTAACCACCTGTATAATGGTGAAATAATTGTTATTAAATTATACAAGAATCATATATATTAATATGATATCATATATGATCTTTTAACATTGCTTTGTTAATAGTATTTTAGAATTATCGTCATTTCAGTTGTTAACTTACCCATTTTCTTTTATATGTTTTGTTATGTAAGCCATGTTTGTTATGGATAGGTTGTATGTTATTCATATCCAGAATGATATTAAATCCTTAAACATTTTTATTAATCATCAAATGAGAATTATACTTGAATGGATACGATGGGGAATGAATCTCATCGCGTTCGTGGAGACGGTAGTCCGTACGTACACATGAGCGACAGTATCATTATTTTGATATTAAAATAATATATAATTTGATGGTATATCTTATATACAGAATAATTGTCATGTTATATTTATTATTAACATGAATTAAACATCATTATTATACCTGTCCAAATAATAATTTATTGTATAACAATTACACCACGATGTGGAGACGGTAAGCTGTACGTACGCACGTATGGTGACATGTCATTCAAAGGATGGATATAATATTGAATATGGTTGTACCATATTTATAATAATATTTCAGTATATTGGAGATACTGGATTCATTATTTTAGAATTATAATAACAAAGAAAGAAGAAGTTGAAGAATAAATGAATTTGAAAAAGGGTGGTGAAAACATTACCTCTTTTTCGGGTTCTTTCTTTTCATTTGATCAAAAGGGATCCGTAGGTTGTATTTATGATCAAACTAAGGCATCTAGGTTGTAGTGAGCGAAGTTGAGAGATTATTTGGGCAGGGGTTGGCCTAACCAAAAGGCTTTGAAGGTGTGAATTAATGAGAAGGGTGAGTGCCCTTTTATAAGAGGGGTGAGGGGCACCTTTGGAAAAGCTAGAAATATTATTTTATAATAAATTCATATTTGGTTTCTAATGGCTCCAATGTGAATTATTTAATGTTTAAGGTGGGGATGGGTCGAAAACCACTCAACCAATAGAATTTAGACAGGTATGGGTAATTTAATAACCTTATCATTTAGTTTTAACTCTTAGTTAATTAGTTTGACACTTACCATGTCACTTTGTATTTTTATATTATATAGTTATTAAACATACTGTATTACTCAAAGAGACCCACAAGTGGTCCATTAATGATACAACTATCATGATATAAGTCTCGTGGCTGAACCATATATTTCTAGAAATTTAATATCAATTAATAATTTAATATTTGTTTTAAAAACTCTTTTATGTCAATTTTGACACTATTTGGAAAATTGATTTTTGTGAAAATCATAACAGAATTATTACTTCTAAAAAAGTAAATTAAATCATTCCTAACATGTCATATTAACCTAGAAAATTATTTTAATTAATAAAATGTAACAAATTATATTAATTTGGGTATTTATAATATCAATTATTTAAATTTTTCACTATTATGGTAATTACTGCATCATCATTGTGTCAAAAATAAATTTATTTATTTATTGTCTAAAAATTATAAATAAAATGTCATTATGTAGGAAATATTTTTATATTTCTAATGAATATTTACAATCGAATTTACCTTATGTATAACCCTATATTAAAAATGTTTTAGCAAATAAACTTTGATTTTAACTCTTTTAAGTCTTCTTTGAATTAAATAATAATAAATGAACTAATCTAATCTAAGTGGACCTAAATGATAATATTTTATTCTTAAGGTTGTTTTTGGTCGAGATAAACTTGTCCAATAGAATTAGGACAAGTGTTAGGGTAATATTGATTTCATTTTTACCCTTAATTACCCTATTTACTTTTAACCGTGGTAAATAAAAGTAAAAAATTACTATTCACCAAAAATTATTTTCATCTCATTGAACCAAATTTTACTCATTAATATTCACCGTGTCTCTTGGATTTTTGAAATTTCACTCACAAAAGCGGTAAAATTAAGTTTTATGAAAAATTTATTTTTTTAACTACCACTTAGTGGTTTCACTATTCATCAAAAAAATGATGTTTTTCAGAAAAATACCAAAAATTCACCCTAGGCTAATTTCGATATTCCTAATCAAAAAATGAAGTCCATTTTGAAAAATAAAATTTATAAATTTGAAAAAGTTGGTATTACTATTCATAACGGCTTGTTTGATTGGTAGTGGTGTTTTAGAACTCGATGTTGCGTACAACACACGCTATTGCATTATTTAAAAAGAAGAGTACCATAGAAGTTTGGGGTGTCACATTAACATATAAAATTAGTGGAATTCATAAAAAGTCTCAAATTAATTTTTTTTTATATTTATGATATCAATTATTTTAATATTTCATTAATTAGGTAATTACTGGATCACCATTGTGTAATAAATAAATCAAATTCTATAATGTCTAAAAATTATAAATCAAATACCATTATGTAGGAAATCGTTTTATCTTTCAAATAAATATTTACAATCGAATTTAACTTATTTATATCCCTATATTAAAAATGTATTAGTAAATAAAATTTGATTTAAAATCTTTTAACTCTTATTTGAATTAAATAATAATAAATTTCCTACTATAATACAAGTGGTCCTAAATGATGATATTTTACTCCTAATGTTGTTTTTGGCCGAGATACACTTTTCCAATAGAATTAGAACACGTGTTAGGGTAATATTAATATCATTTTTACCCTTAATTACCTTATTTACTTTTAAACGTGGTAAATAAAAGTAAAAAGTTAATGTTCACCAAAAATTATTTTAATCTAATTGAACAAAATTCTACTCCTTGATATTAACTGTGTCTCTCTGGTTTTCGAAATTTAACTCACAGAAGCGGTAAAAATATGTTTTATGAAAAATTCAGTTTTTTAACTACCACTTAGTGGTTTCACTATTCATCAAAAAATGAATGTTTCCAGAAAAAATACCAAAAATTAGGCCTAATATATATTTGGTATTATGATTTCAAAAATTATTTATATTTTACCAGATTCAAAACATATCATTTTCTTTAATTAATTTAAAAATAAATTCCCGTCGTCAAAACAAATAGCGTGTTTTTAAGAGATAATAACTATCAAAAGATTGACACTTGTCTATGTGTGGTTTAAATGTGAAATTACATCCAATGACCAACATTGTATTAAATGGAAAAAATATATTCTAAATATACTTTAAAACCACTCAAATTTATAATTTATCAATATTAATTATTTCGATTAAAAATTTTGTTTTTAATTAAAATTTTGTAATTTTCACTATTCATCAAAATATGAAATGTATCCTAAAAGTACCAAAATTTCACCCTAAGATAATTTCGATATTACGAATCAAAAAATGAAATCCATTTAGAAAGATAAAATTTATAAAATTTCAAAAAGTAGGTATTTCTATTCATAACAGCTAATTTGATTGGTTGTGGTGTGTTAGAATCTGGAAGTTGCATACAATGCACGCCATTTCATTATTAAAAAGAAAACATACCATGGAAGCTTGGGGTATTAAATTCTCCCCTCTTCAATAAATTGCATCCTTACAATTTTTTTAAAATGGGGCTTGAGAATATAATGGAAAGTCTCACATCGGATAAAAGTCAATAATACTATCACTTTAAAATAAATGAAGAGTTGAATAAAGGTCACCCAAGATAACCCATACTTGGATTCCATGTAGGAAAACATGGATATGGATGATAAACTATGTGTTAAGTTCAGATGTAGAGGGATAGAAAACAAGATCAGGAGAAAGATAACAATAAGAAATTCACAAACATGTGTTGGGAAAAACGGTCATTAGTCTCCCATTAGGAAAAGTAAATAGACAACATTTTTTGTTTTAAGTTACATTACATAAGGAAGAGGAATTCATTTATTATATTGATTAAGAACCTAAAGAGATATACTTACTTTTTAAGTAGAGTTACATTCTTTAATAAATTTTTACCACTAACTCATTTTCTTTTGAACAATGAGTATTCAAGTAGACTTGGTCACAATGGAAGAGCTAGAATAAACTTCTATAGAAATACATGATACACGAAGGATAAACTATATATTTATCTTGTCTTTAGAGATTAATCAAAACCAAAATGGTTATTATAATATCTGATGATCCCCCAAATGGATATTCCATGAGAAAAAAAACACTAATATTAATTTCTAAAATTAAACCATCAATACCCTAAAGTTAAATAAGCACCATTCAATAATAAATTGTCCTTAAAATCTTTCCATATAATCTAAAATAATATTGAAACCCAAAACATATAATAATGTAGTCTTCCACGTTAAATTGTATCTCCGAATGACATTAATTACTCTTAAAGTCGCATACTTAGAATTAATTAACCTAATCATTTCCATAAATATCCCAAATCACTATAAATCCACAATAAAAACATAGATAAAAATCCACCATTACTCCTCAAATGAAATCCCATACTATTCTATTTTCCATGGGCATATAGTGTTCACAAGAAAGCGAACAGCTTCCTAAATAACATTTATCACTTAATCACCAAATCATTTTCCTATACTAAGGGTATTTATTTGAAAAGACATAATATCCCAAATCAAATTATTATTGATAAATAGAATAATTTAACTAAAAATAACAGTCACAATAACGAGGGACTTCACGTAGTCCAGTGGTAGGTGATAAATCCCAATCCCACTTTGGTTGTGGGTTCAATTCCCACAGCTTTGTCCGACGTGACAGTTTGTCACACGGTCTGCTTGTTGTCCTTTTTCAAAAACTATATTTTATAACAATACCAAAATGAGATAAATTCCTCAAAATAACCATAACATAATTTAACCACAAATCTTATCTCAAACCTTGCATTTTCATCCCAAATTATATTAACTTATAATTACCTCAAACCCAACGATCATAAAAAACCAAATGGTTATTTATAACTATATTCACAAGAGAAAAGATATTTCTTCCTCAAATATCATTATCACATGGAAAACTGCAGGGTTAAAAATACAAGAGAAAATTATTCCAAAGTAAACCCATCAACAAGGAGCACTAATAATTTTTAAACATTTCTTCAACCATTTATTTCCACATAGCTTATTCTTTGACTAAGAAAATATCCTATAGAATAGGGAATTTACTCGGGTAATGGCCAGACCCCCTACATTTACGGAAAATGACTGTAAATGGATTCTTGGGACCATTTTTATCTTCTTCCATAGTACTCTTCATTTTTTTTAGAAATTCTTCACTTTATGTTTTTCCTTCCCGCACATAAAGCATTTATTTGTCCCATTGAGACACTTTTCTAGGTGTCTCCTTCCTCATTTCCTGCATGATGGAAATTTGGGATTATTTTCTCCATGGTCTCCACTGCTAGAGCTCTTATCATTCATCACATTTCCCTTCTTTGTTGAGTCCTAGAATTGGGTAATATATATATTGTTGATCATATTATTGGAAAATTTATTTGGCATAATGAAGATATATTTTACACCTATCAAAATTACATTTTGATGCACATTTCCCCCATTGTTCCCACCTTGTACATCATTATCAATGTTACCATGACTTCCTTGGAATCCAGCCATTGACTAAAACCAGAAAGCATTGTGTGAGTAAAAATAGTCATAAAGTCATTTAGAGATTAACATGTCACCATATTCTCAATTTGAAACACATTAGGACTAACCAAGGTCATTTAATTTCATCATATATATATAATACTTCAAATCAGTTTGTAAATAAAATGTAAATTATCCTAAGCATATCCCCCGGGAGTGTCGTAACAAAGAGTAAAACAACGCTCGTTGTCGTGCACATGTTCCCATTCGAGTCTAGCTCCAAGTGGTGTTTTCGGGTTTTACCCCTTGGTACATATGTGCCCGAGATTCCTCTACCTGCTTGTATCTAGATAGGGATGTATTGCTCTAAAAACTCACAAAATCTCTACCATACCAAAATTCTAGGAAGTTCTTCTATACTAATCCTCAAAGGTCATCTTAGGTCTACGTGATCTAATCAGAGTTTATATAAATATAGATTCCAAGGTTTTTACTAAACTTCCTCTGATACCAACTGTAACACCTCATCCCTAGATACCTCGAGTCAGTGATTATTACATAACATTGGCATGATCACAGCAAAGACCAAGTATCGAAAGACCGATTAGTTTAGTAGACTAGGAAACACTAGATAAATTAATAAAGTTTAAATTACATCAATAAGTGAAAAACTACAACAATATATTGTCTTCATATCCCATCATTCTATCCCTGCAGGTCATTAATAAAATACTTCTTCACATCTTGGGAAAAATAAAACATTGAAAGGGGTGAGCTCAGATGCTCAGTAAGGATAATAATATAGTGGAATCATTCATAAATAAACATAAAAATTTAAGGCAATGTATAACTAAAACAAAAGCCTTTTAAACTTGAACATCAGCATAATATGGAAAGGGTAAAATGAAATAATTCCATTTACTTATTCACATGGATATTCTACTAGTCGAATAATCACATGAAAATATTAATAACCACTTTCATAATGATGGGATGCATAATTACAGACTATCATAACCACATAGCCAATGCCTCGTGCCAAGACTACAAATAAGATTTTTTCAAGGCCTCATGCCAAGACACTAGATTGTCTCTTGAGACCTACCGATGCATCGAGGAGCTATAGCGGGCTCCACCCATCACTTATTAAGTCCAATTCATTCCTCATATTAACAGTTTTAAACATAACATAAACATTCGTATTAAAACTAGCATACGAAGTGTCAATACTTGATCCACAAACCATGAATGGTATAAAAATATCACATCCACAGTCAAACATAACTTATTCAATACAATATGGAAGATTGTATTGTATCAGATTAACCTCAATCGAGAATAATGATGGATATTTACATGGATGAAAATAATCATCAAAACGATTACAGAGTAATATCCCAATTTTTTCGTGAAAACAATTAAAATTATCACTATTTATCACGAAGATATTTTAAATAGTTTTTTGAATAAAAGTGTCCCATACCACTCTGAAACATTGAAAATGAATTTAAATTTTAAAACATTAATGTCCATATAAATAAATCCTTAAATCCATTTTTAAAACATGCACAGTAATGAGAAATATTTAGAATAATAAATCATTAAAACATTTTAAAATGATGTTTTAGTTAAAGTTACTATCCAAAAGATAGACACTTGAATAAAAATAATTGAGGTAATAAAACTTTGTAATATCATGAGAATAAAGGGAATCATGATATACTATTTCAAAGTACATTATATACACTATATAAAAGTGATTTGGTGTATAACAACAAGGACGTCTCAATGGAATGTAAATTGAGATAAATTATTTTATAAAGACCATATATTAGGTTAAGGATAAATCAACGACATAATTATGTGTGACAAATTTAAATACACTCAATATGAATGGATATTCTGTGTAAATCAATCAGAGTAAATTCACACATATTCTGGTAAAAACAACACCATTGAATTGGATATTTAACTCAACAAATGGAGATTGATTTAAAATTACACTTATCATGTTCAGATCGATGACTTGAAAATTTATCAATGGAAATATTATGTGTATCACAAGTATATCCACAGAAAGGGGAGTGGAAATTATGAAATAATCAAATGTATAGTGATTCCACACATAATCTTGGAGTAAAATAATCAATGAAGTATGCATGAAGCCAAATGTGTATTAATTGAAATTTAAAATTCCCTTATCGATTAGGTAACATAAGAAACATACAACCATGAAAGAAGATCACACAATGATGATGTAAATACCCATAAATTAAAGTATATTACACAATAAATACAATCATGGGAAATACACATACACCACATGTAATAAATAAGTGGTGAACAATGGAATTATCATGAAATTAAGAGCGAGATAAGAAACCCCTTACTTTGTACATTTACCTTGGTCGAAGGTTGGTTAACCTCCTGTGTAATGGTGAAATAATTTTTATTGAATTATACAAGAATAATTTACATTAATATGATATCATATATGATCTTTTAACATTGATTTGTTAATAATATCTTAGTATTATCGTCATTTCGGGTGTTCACTTACTTGTTTTCCGTTATATTCTTTGTTACATAAGCCATGTTTTTTATGTATAGGTTGTATCATATTTATATCCAAAATTATATCAATTCATTAAATATTATTTTTTATCATCAAAATAAAATTATACTTGAATGGATACGATGGAGAATGAATCTCATGGCGTTCGTGGAGACGGTAGTCCGTACGAACGCACGAGCGACAATATCATTCTTTTGATGTTAAAATAATATATTATTGGATGGTATATCATGTAGAAATAAAAATTATCATGTTATATTTATTATTTACATGAATTACCCATCATTAGTATACCCATCCAAATAATAATTTATTGAATGTCAATTACACCACGACGTGGAGACGGTAATCCGTACGTACGCAAGAATGGTGACATGCCATTCAAAGGATGTATAGAATACTGAATATGGTTGTACCATATTTATAATAACATCATAGTATATAGAAGATACTGAAGTTATTAATTTAGAATAGAAATAACAAAGAAAGAAGATGTTGAAGAAGAAAGGAACTTGAAAGAGGGTGGTGAAAACATTACCTCTTCTTCGGGTTCTTCCTTTTGATTTGATCAAAAGGGCTCCATAGGTTGGCTTTTTTATCAAAATAAGGCCTTTAGGATGTAGTGAGGGACTTTTATAGGGTATTTGGGCTGGGTTTGGCCGAGACAAAAGGCTTTGAATGTGTGAATTAGTGAGAAGGGGGAGTGCCCTTTTATAAGAGTGGTGAGGGGCACCTTTGGAAAAGTTAAAAATATTTTTTTATAATTAATTCATATTCAGTTTCTAATGGCCCCAAAGTGGATTGTTTAAAGTTTAAGGTGGGTATGTGTAGAAAACCACTCATACAATAGAATTTAGATAAGTTTGGGTCATTGTATTAACCATATCTTTATTTATTAGCTCTTAGTTAATTAGTTTCACTTTTACAATGTCTCTTTGTATTTTTATATTATATGGTTATTAAACTTACTATATACATCCAAGAGACCCCAAAGTGGTCCCTTAATGATACACCTATCATGATATAAGTCTCTTGGACGAACCTTATATTTTTAGGAATTAAATATAAATTAATAATATAATATTTGTTTTAAAAACTCTTTTATGTCAATTTTGACACTATTGGGTAATTTGTTTTTGATAAATTCATAACAGAATTATTAACTCGAACGAAATTTACATAATCAATACTAATATGTCATATTAACCTAGAAAATTAGTGTAATTCATAAAAAGTCTCAAATTACATTTATTTTGTTATTTATAATATCAATTATTTTAATACATCATTAATTAGGTAATTACTACATCACCATTGTGTCATAAATAAATTAAATTATTTAATGTCTAAAAATTATAAATAAAAAACCCTTATGTAGGAAATCTTTTTATATTTCAAATTAATATTTACAATCGAATTTATCTTATGTATAACACTATATTAAATTTTTTTTAGTAAATAAACATTTATTTTAACTCTTTTAACTCTTCTTTGAATTAATTAATAATAAATGTCCTAATCTAATACAAGTGGACCTAAATGATAATATTTTACTCCTAAGGTTGTTTTTGGTCGAGATAAACTTTTCCAATAGAATTAGGTCACGTGTTAGGGTAATATTAATATCAGTTTTAACCTTAATTACCCTATTTACTTTTAATCGGGGTAAATAAAATTAAAAAGTTACTATTCACCAAAAATTATTTTCATCTCATTGAACCACATTTTACTCTATGATAATAATTGTGTCTCTCAGATTTTCTAAATTCCACTCACAGAAGTGGTAAAATTAAGTTTTATGAAAAAATCCATTTTTTAACCACCACTTAGTGGTTTCACTATTCATCAAAAAATGAAAGTTTCCAGAAAATACAAAAAATTAGGCCTAAGCTATATTTGATATTATGAATTCAAAAAAAATTTCTATTTTACCAAATTCAGAACATATCAGTTGCGTTGATTAATTTAAAAATTTATTGTCCTCGTCAAAACAAATAGCGTGTTTTTAAGAGATGGTAACTATCAACAGATTGACACTTATTTATGCCTAGTTTAAATGTGAAATTACATCCAATGACCAACATTGTATTATATGAAAAAAAATATTCTAAATATAATTTAAAACCACCCAAATTAATAATTTACCACTATTAATTATTTCGAATTAAAAATTTGTTTTTTTAACTTTAGTAATTTTCATTATTCATCAAAATATGAAAGTTATCCGAAAAGTAGAAAAATTTCATCCTAAGCTAATTTCAATATTACGAATCCAAAAATGAAGTTTATTTTGAAAGATAAATTTTATAAAATTTCAAAAAGTATGTATTACTATTCGTAAGAGCTAGTTTGATTTGTTGTGGTGTGTTAGAGTCTCGCAGTTGCGTACAATGCACGCCATTGCATTATTCAAAGGGAAACATAACATGGAAGCTTGGGGTGTTACATAATGGATTAATATGGTTCATTGTTTCCATGTGTAAAGTGTTTATTGAAACAATCTTATCACTTTTTATGTTTTTTATTATTAAGTTTTTTAATGAAATATTATCAACCATATATCATGAACACTCATTAAATTTGTTATCCTGTATTTAGGCATGGTATATTACTATATTGAAATTATTTTCCCACATATTCTAACATAATATAATTAATAAATATTTTTTATGAATTTATGAATTTATCACTCTCTTCACTTGTAAATTTGGGATTCTTCAAAACCGTGTTTTTTAAAAGGGGTTTCCAAGAATATTATACTAATATCCTATGATTATTAGATGATAATTCCTATTTTATATTTTACCAATTTTTTCAATGGAATCTTCTACTCCCATTCAAAATAAGGAAATTACTAACCGTTATACCTTAGAAAATGAATATTTTTTCCCTCATATGAAATGTACATGTTTACCAACTATCAATTCACTGAAGATTTAATTTAATGTTTAATGTTTAAATTTTAAGAAATTTTTAAAAAAAGTTATTTTAAAGGGAAAATGGATTTTAAAATGTTTTCAAACTTATTTTATAAGATTTCAAGGATTTTAAAAAAAATCACAATTTTTTTTAAGGAAAATTGTGGAATTTTTTATAGCATCAATTATAATGTTTCACAAAAATTTGAATTCAAAATGTTTTCATGCACATTTATATATTTTCAAAGAAATAATTTTCCAAAAGGATTCTAAATCATTATTTATAAGCCTTAAATTTTATTTTCATGAAAATGGTATAACAAATATTTTAATGTTATAAATACATTTTCAATGAAGAATGAATATTTACCTCATGATATGTTCTCAAAATATAATTATAGTTATTTTCCATCCAAGATGAAAAATTTTATGTCACTCATGACCATTTAATAAAAGACCCAATTTTTTCATTCATATTCCATCTTAAATTCTTAATGTGTAACACCCCGACCCCAGTTACTCATAATCGCTACATTATCACCTATCATTGGCATGATACAAGGAAATCATGTCCTGAAAGCCGATCAGTTTAGTATTATTGGACACAAGATTCATACATAAGTTCAAAATTACAATTTGAAAAGTAATAAAACCCTAATTTATTCTATTAGAAACATCCATGTCTCCAAGATTATGCCTACAAGTCACTCATATAAAACTTCTTCATATCCCAGGAAAATGAAAATTAAGAATGGGAGAGCTGAAACGCTTGGAAAGTGTATGAAATATAGTGGAAGATAACAGAAACATTAGGCATCATGAATAATTATAAACTCATGCCTTTACAAATAATAAACATTAACTCTTTTTGACAGGAATATGGGATGAGTAAATAATGCCATAATAAAACATAGTCATAGGTATTTTTCTAGATAAATAACCACATGAACTATCAATAATATTTTCATAATGAGGTAATGTATAATGCGGGACATTCAGAAATATTTTGTCAAGGCCTCAACCAAAAAATATAAAAATTATCAAGGCATTGTCCAAAAACATATATGAAAAATTAAATAGGAATTGTCCAATTCCATGTCTAATTGTCTAATGAGACCTACCGATGCATTGAGGAGCTATAGTTGGCTCCACCTGATACATATCAATTCAAATACATTTCTCATATGGAAAGGTTGAAACATAACATAAACATTCGTATTAAAACTTTCATATGAAATGTCAATAAATTACATATAAAACATGAATGGTAAAAAATAACACATAGACAAACTAATATATCACTAAACCTTTAATACAATAAGGAATATTCATATCATAAATAATCAACTTCAAACAAGTCTAAAAATTATCAATGGATGTTGACATAGATGAAATCCAAACTATTTGAGAGAAATACCTATTTCTATTTTGAAATCATTTAAAATTCACATAATTATAAAAGAAAAAACATACCTTGAAAATATTTTCATAATCTTGTAAGGTAAGATTTGGCGACGTTATAATGAGATAAAATAGCAGCACCTTCCATGTAAGTTAAAAAACATTCTCACCTTAATTTTGATGAAAAGGTCATAAATTACATTGTTAAAAAACAACGGTAAGATTCGTTTCAAAACATAAAAGGTAAAATAAGTGTATAAATGACATTATCCCATTGTATAGTAAATGGTAAAAATGTTTTGAAATGCATATTTATGAAACATGGAAGTGAATGATAAAGGGGACCTGGTAGATAATTACGTGTAAACAACCTCGAATAACGAAGAGATTGTAAATTAACCCTTACCTTGTACTTTTTATTGGTCAAGTGTAGGTTAAACTCCTGTATAATGGGGAAATAATTGTTATAATTTAAACTAGAACTATATACATAAATTTTATTTCATATATGTTCTTATAATATTTCATTGTAAATAATATTTTAGTAGTATCATCGTTTCAGGTGTTAACGGATTCATTTTCCTTTACTTGATTTGTTACATAAGTCGTGTTTGTTATGGATAGGCTGTATTTGATTCATATCCAGAATTATATTTTATTATTAAATATTATTTTAAATCATCAAATGAAAATTATTCTTGAATGGTTATGATAGGGAAATGAATCTCATCGCATTCGTGGAGACGGTAATCCGTACATACGCACGATCGACAATATCAATCTTTTTATATTAAAATCGTATATAATTGGATGTTATATCATATATACATAATTATTATCATTTAATGTTTATTATTTCTTCAATTATACATCATTATTATACCCATCAAAATGATAATATGTTTTAATAACAAACTACACAATGACGTGAAGACGGTAATCCGTACGTACGCACATTTGGTGACTTGGTCATTTATAGGATGGGTAGAATAATGAATAGGGTTGTACAATTTTTATAATAACATAAAAATATATAGAAATAACTAGAGTTATTATTTTATAATGGAAACAACAAAGAATGAGATGTGGAAGAAAAAAAGAACTTGAAAGAGGTGATAAATTATTTACCTCTTCTTCGGGTTCTTCCTTTTGATTTGATCAAAAGGGATTCTTAGGTTGGATTTATGAATAAATGAAGGCACCTAGGATGAGGTTAGGATAGTTGAGAGGATATTTGGGTAGGGTTTTTTTAGTGAAATGGCTTTGAAGGTATGAATTTGAGAGAAAGGGGAGTTCACTTTTATAAGAGGGGTGAGGGCCACCAAAAGAAAAGATTGAAATATAATTTTATAATAAAATAATTCTCAGTTTCTAATGGCTCCAAAATGATATATTTCAAGGATAATGTGGGGATGGGTCTAAAAACACTCAAACAAAATATTTTAGATAGGTTTGGGTCAGTATATTAACCTTATATTTTAAGATTAACTCTTAGTTAAATTGTTTGTCATTAACTCTTTGTATTTGTATATTATATGGTCAATAAAGATACTATAAACATACAAAAGAACCTCATGTGTGTCATTAATAACATATTTAATATTAATTAATCCCTTTTCCGTACATTAGATTTTTTTTAATTGAATATCAATTAATAAGAAAATATATTTTTTAAAAATTAATTTATGTCGATTTTGACACTACAGAGTATGTTATTTGTGAAAATACTAACAAAATTATCACTTAGAATAGAATTTATCTAATTAAATATATCATATCATATAAAACTATAAAATTATTTTAAATATTCAACAGTTTGAAATTACTTTTATTTTGAAATTTATAACATCAAATATTTTAACCTTTATTAAAAATTTAATTACTGCATCATTATTGTTACATAAATAAATTTTATAATTGAATGTATAAAAAATATAAAAAAATACAATTATGTAGGAAAATATTTTATATTTATAATGAATATTTATACTCGAATTATTCATTTGTAACCCTATATTAAAAATTATTTAGTTATTAAACTATGAATTTAACACTTTTAACTCTTCTTTAAATAAAATGATAATAAATTTCCTAATCTAATACATTAGGCCCTAAAGGATAATATTTTCTTCCTAAGGTTTTTTTGGTAGAATTAAACTTATCCAATACAATTAAAAAATGTGTAAGGGTAATTTTGATATCATTTTTACCCTTAAATACCCTATTTACTTTTAATAGTGGTAAATAAAGGTAAAATGTTACTATTCTCCGAAAAAATATTTTCATCTTATTGAACCACATTTTAAATAAAAATATCAACCATGTCTCTTGGATTTTTGAAATTCAACTCACATAAGCGGTAATATTTTGTTTTATACTAATTTGAAAATGCTCCTAGGAGGTGGGTAAAAGGCGTTAAAATATTCGATAAAATTTTATATATCTATACATATTATAAAATTATTCAGAAGACTTACATTGAACATATATAGGTTTTATGTATCTATTTTGACCTACAATAAATGTAAATAAATTAATTAAATATTTAAATAAAAATGTATTTTTAAACAATAACTTAGTGTTTTCACTATTCATAAAAAATGTAATGTTTTCAGAAAAATACCAAAAAATCACCGTAAGCTAATTTCGATATTCCAAACCAAAAATGAAGTCCATTTTGAAAAATAAATTTGAAAAATTTTCTAAAGAGGATATTACTATTCATATCGACTAGTTTGAATGGTCATGGTGTGTTAGAATCTTGAAGTTGTGTATATTGTAAGATATTGGATTGTTAAAAGGGAAATGTATTGTAGAAGCTTGGAGTGTTACATTATCCCCTCCTTAAAATAATTTCATCCTTGAAATTTGAAGAATATTACTGCATAAAAATATTCGGGTGGTTCTTCATCATAATTTCCTTGGGTTCCAAAGTTGCTTCTTCCATTGTAAGGTTTCTCATAGAAATTTTACCAGATGATTCGTCTAGTTTCTCAACACTTGTTCTCTGGTATCAAAAATCATTATAGGCTCTTCCCAATAATTCTAGTTCTAATTCCCCATAGGTGAGAACATGAGTGGTCCAGAAATTTATTTTCTCAATAGTGATACGTGGAAGACATCATGAACTTTGGAGAGAAATGGAGGCATTGCCAAACGGTAAGGTACAACCCCAAGTCGTTTTATAATTTCAAAAGTTCCATTGTACATGGGACTCAATTTACCCTTATTACCAAAAGGTATAACACCCTTCCATGGAGATACCTTCAAGAAAACATAATCTCTTACATGAATTTCCAAATCCTTTCTTCGGTTAACAGTAGAGCGCTTTTTCCTACTTTGAGTTGCTTTGATGTGGGTTTGTATAACCTTCACATTTTCAATTGTTTCCTCGAAATGTTTTAGTAAAAGAAGTTTTCTTTCACCGACATCTTCCCACCAGTTTGGTGTGCAACATATCTTTCCGTATAACTCTTCATATTGTGCCATCAGAATACTTGAATGGAATCTATTGTTATAGGAAAACTATACTAGAGGTAAATATTGATCCCACAAACCTTGATAGTCATGTTAGAAAGATATCATATTATCTTATAAAGTTTGAATAGTCCGTTCTGATTGTCCATCAGTTTGGGGGTGGTAGGCAGTGCTCAAACGTAGTTCAGTATCCAGTGCTTTCTGAAGACTTTTCCAGAATATTGATTTAAAACATGGATCATGATCACAAAAAATTGATAGGGGTACTCCATGAAGTCTTACAATATCTTTAATATATAGTCTTTCTAGACATTGAAGTTGTAAATCTTCTCTTATAGCAACCAAATGTGATGACTTGTTAAGGCAACCAACAATGACCCATATTGCATCATTCCTTCTAGGAGTCATTGGTAGGCCCATGACTATGTCCATATTAATATCATCCCACTTCCAATTATATATGGGAAGAGGTTTCATGAATCTTCTAGTATGTTGTATTCCAGTTTTAAGTTGTTGGAAAACCATACATCTCAACATAAAATCAACAATCTCTATCTTCATGTTGTCCCACCAAAACTCATCATTCAAATCTCTATAAATCATTGTGCTACTAGGATATATAGATAAATTAGAGCTATAAGAATCATTTATCAATTCCATTTTAAGATAAGGTATATCGGGAACACAAACTATCATCCCAAATTTCAACATCCCATCTTCATATATGAATTCGATCAATATCCCATCATTCACAGATTTAAGTTTCTTTCGATACTCCTCATCATCATTATGATAACGTTTTATCCTTTCTAGTAATAATGGTTTGGAATCAATTTGAAAATATATCTATGTTTCTCCATATATGATTATCCCCATATCAATTTTTACTAGATCTATGTACAAAGGATCCCTTTCACCTCTAATTATCTTCCGAACTCCATGATCCTTTCAGGTCAAAGCATATGCCACCTTATTTTCCTTCCCCAAGTGGGAGTGTATAGTTAAATTATAATCCTTGAGTAGTTCAAGACACCACCATTGGCTCATATGGATTTCTTTCTATGAGATAATATAATTCAAACTCTTGTGATCGGTATATATATCAAATTTTTTACCATAGAGATAGTGTATCCAAATCTTCAAATAAAAGATTACAACTACTAACTCAAGATCCACAGTAGGATTGTTTTGTTCATGAATTTTTTTTACCGTGACGCATAGGAAATAACACTATCATTTTTCATAAAGACACAACCACATACTTTTTGTGAAGAATCACAACAATATAAAAACCCATCATTCCCCGATGTCAGATTCAAGATAGAAGCATTGACTAATCTTCTCATCAATTTATCAAAAAATTATTCTCACTCTTTAAAAAAATATAAACCTTTTTTGTGTGATCCTGGTTAATGGGATAGACAATCAAGAAAAATTCGGGATGAAATGCCGATAATAACTTGTTAAACCAATAAAACATTGTACGTCATTTATACTTGTTGGTACTGGCCATTCATGGATTTATCTTGTCTTATTAGGATCAACAGAGATTCCATCCATAGAGAAAACTTGGACAAGAAAAGAAATCTCCTAAATCCAGAAATCACACTTGATAATCTATTACAATAATTCATTTCATCTGAGGGTATTCAGAATAGTGTACAAGGTATTTTCATGATCTTCATAGCTTTTAGAGTATACCATGATGTCACCAATAAATACCACTACAAAGTCATTAAGGTATTCCTTGAAAACACTGTTCATTAGATATATGAAAACAGAAGGTGCGTTAGTCATCCCAAAAGGCCTTACTATATTCTCATAATACCCACACCTAGTTCGATATGCCGTTTTCAGAATCTCATCCTTCTTTACACACAACTGATGATATCCAAATCGAAGGTCAATCTTTGAAAAATACTGAGCTCCATGAAGTTGGTCGAATAAATCATCAATGTGAGGTATGGGATTGTTGTTCTTTATTCTTATACCAGTAATCGCCCTATAGTCAATGAACTACCTCATAGATATCTCTTTCTTTTTAGAAAAAAGTAAAAGGTATCCCCATGGAGAAATAATAGGGCCAATAAATCCCTTATTACTCAATTCCACTTGTTTTTTCTTTATTTCCACTAATTCCACAGTGGAAATTCAATAAGGGGTCTTCGATATGTGCCTCGAACAAGGAATTAAATCATTGAAAAATGTAATTTCTCGTTTTGGAGGATGTCCAGGTAAATCTTATGGAAACAAATCGTCATATTCTTGAACAATAATAACTCATTCTATTTTAACATCCTTTTCCTCACCCACAGTAACTTCATTCTCTTCCACCCAATAATTTAATTTAGATGAGTTACTAGGGGTGGATCTAGATAAGAATTAGATGGTGACATTTCTACTCTAAAGATAAGGTACTCATTATCATCATCGAAAATTGAAACCTCATTATTCATTAAATAAATTTTCGCATAATGGTCTGAAATCTAATCCATACTGAGGATTATATCAAAATAAATCATGAGTATAACAATGAGATCAGCAGATAAATAACATTTATTTGTCTTAATGGGAACTACTTCAAAAACATTTGTTGCAATGATACTTCCCTTTGGAGTTTTGACTGAAAAATCTCTTGGTAAATAAAATTGGAAATATCTAGTTTTCTTAGAAAACATAGAATATATGAAGCATTGTGATGATCTAGAATCAAATAAGTCATTATCTAAACGTAAATAAACAATTAAATTACCTACCACCACGTCTTTTAGAGCTTCAACCACTGCAGTAGTGATCACATAAGGTTTTCCTTTCTCCATTGGCCTTTTCTGAGGTAATATTACTTGGAGATTATGTAATTCATGTGCATAATGTCCCATATCCCTACAATTGTAACATTGAAAATTGTTATCTTATTTCTTCCCATTAAAATCACCAATAAGATGGATTTTCTGTCCACATTTTTAGCATACAATGTTTCCTTTACACAGGTACCAGGGTGCTTCATTCCACAATTATTGCAGAGTGGAAATTCACCTCTTCCCTTATTCCTTGATTCCTTATTTTCTTTCCCAGAGTGTGCAACAGATCTCTTATTCACTTTCTTTTCTCTAATGTCGTAATATTTAGTGTAGTCCTTTTTTTGTCTTGATTTCACTTGATAAAATAACTTCATATGATGAGAAGGATTGTGAGACTAATGCTCGACAGTGAAATGGTTTTAACCCCCTAAGGAATCGATCAATCTTACTCCCTTGTTTATGTATATAATCTGGGGAATGCCTTTCTATCCTTGTATAGATAGCCTCATATATTAAGACATTCTCATTTCTATTTTTCCTCAGACTCATAAATTGTTTTTCCATATCTGCTTAATGGTGACGAGGAAAGTATTATTCTAAGAAAATCTATTTAAACTCTCTCCAGTCCAAGTTTGATACTTCATTATCTTCTTTTGTGTTTTCAATCAATGACCACCACTGATCTGCATCTCCAGTGAGGAAATAAACAACCATGAAAACTTTTTCCATTTCTCTACTCCCTAGAGTATGAAATATACATTTCTGAGGAAATTTTCAATTGATCAGAAAAAATCGATTTGTAGTCTCATTTAATGTTGGTTGTTGTTTCCTCATGAAGATATATAACATTGATCCCCAACACTGTGGATATTGGGGCTCCATATGGTTAAGGTTATTATTCATAATCGGAGTGAGTTGTCCTAGTATGATGAAGAGATGATCAACACCATTTGCTTCACTAGATCTACGATAATTATCTTGAGTAGGAGGGAAATCCTTAGAAGGATTACATGAATTGATATAGTTTCCATTCATTCCACTATATTCGATTTCTAAACAATGTAATACACTACACTAGTTTATAAATCACAATACACAATTCCAAACTTGTAAAATACTTAACATAAAATGAACAGTTTATGGATATAATCTATAATCATAAAAATGTTTTCTTTGAGGAGGTATATACTTATAAATCCATCTAAATGTTTTGAAATGTAAATGATAATTATCCTAAGAATATCCCTCAGGTGTGTCGTAACCAAAACTGCAGCAAGGCTCATTGTTGTGCTTAGTTCCCATTCAAATTTAACTCAAAGCGGTGTTTTTTGGGTTTTACCCCTAGGTACATCTGTTCCAGAGCCGCCTCCACAATCTTGTATCCAGACAGAGATGCACTGCTTGGAAAACTCACAAAATATGAACATGACAAAAATTTAAGAAGTTATTCTATACTAATCCTCATAGATTATCATTGGGTGATGTGATCTAATCAGAGATTATCTAAATCTAGTATCCATGGTTTGTACTAAACTTCCTCTAATACCAACTGTAACGCCCCGACCCCAGTTACCCAGAGTTGGTGCATTATCTCATAACATTGGCATGATACATGGAAATAATGTCCCTAAAGACCAATCAATTTCATATTAATGAAAACAAGATTCATACATAAGTTAAATGTTAAAACATGAAAAGGAATAAAACACTAATTTATTCTTTTAGAAACATCCACGCCTCCTAGATTATTCATGCATGTCAGTCATAATTAACTTCTTCAAAACCTGGGAAAATGAAACATAAGAAGTGGTGATCTCAAACACTCAGTAAGGGTACGCAATACAGAGGAAGATAACATAAAAATTAGGCATGAGGAATAATTAAAAATTCATGACTTTAAAAATAATTAATAAGAAAACATGATGTAAATAATATGATCTGAGTAAATAATTTCATAATAAAAAAAATTGATGGGTATTCTTCTAGTTGAATAACCACATGAACTGTCAATAAAATTTTCATGTTGATTGAATGTATAATGCGGGACAATCTGAAATATTTTTTCAAGGCCTTGAACAAGACATATAAAAGTGATTAAGGCCTCTTCCAAAACCATATATCAAAATTTGGAAAGGCCTCAACCAATTCCACATCTAATTGTATTAGGAGACCTACCGATGCTCCAATGTTCTATAGTGAGCTCCTCCCGACACTTACCAAGTCCAACACAATCCTCATATGAAATGGTGGAAACATACCATAAACATTTGTATTAAAACTAACATATGAAATGTCAATACATTAACCAAAAAACATGAATGGTATAAAAATATCACATCCACATTCAGATATATCTCAAAACCATAAATACAATATGGATGATTTGTATGGTAATAAAACAACTTCAAACAAGTGTAAAATTTATCAAACGATGTTGACATAGATGAAATAAAAACTATTTGAGAGAAATATCTATTTATAATTTTGAAATCATTTAAGAGTCACATAATTATAATAGAAAACATTTATTTTGAAAATATTCTTATAATCTGGTAAGGGAATCTTTGACGATGTTATAATGGTAGAAAATAGTTGCACCCATCGTATAAGTTAAAAAACATTCTTACATTAATTTTGTCGAAGAGGTCATAAAGTACCTTGTTTGGAAAATAACGGAAAGAATACTTTCAAAACATATAAGGTCAAATAAGGGTATAAATGACTTTAACTAGTTTTATAGTAAATAGTACAAACTTTTTTAAATACATTTTATGAAACATGGATGTGACTGATAATGTGGTCCCACTAGATAATTACGTATAAACAACCTCGGATAATGAAGAGATTGGGAACTCGACCTTCACTTTGTACTTTTTCTTAGTCGAGGGTAGTTTAACCTCATATATAACAGTGAAATAATTTTTATTAAATAATACAAGAACTATATACATATATATGATATCTTATATGATCTTGTAATAATGATTTGTTAATAATATTTTAGTAGTATCATTGTTCCAAGTGTTAACTGATTCGTTTTCCTTTATTTGTTTTCTTACATAAGTCATGTTTGTTATGGATAGGTTATATTTTATTCATATCCAGAATCATATTAAATAATTAAACATTATTTTAAATCATCAAATGAAAAATATTCTTGAATAGTTATTATGGATAAATGAATATCATCGCGTTCATGGAGACAGTAATCCGTACGTACGCACAAGTGAAAATGTCATTCTTTTGATATTAAAATAGTATATAATTGGATGGTATATCATATATATAGAGTAATTATCATTTTATATTTATTATTTACATCAATTGTAAATTATTATTATACCCATCCAAATATGATGTGTTTGAATAATATACTACACCAAAACATTGAGATGCTAATTCGTACGTACGCACGTATGGTGACTTTTTCATTTATAGGATGGATAGTATAATGAATAGGGTTTACAATTTTTATTAAAACATCACAGTATATATAATATACTAGAGTTATTTTATTATAATGGAAACAACAATGAAAGAGGAAGTGGAAGAAGAAAATATCTTGAAAGAGGTGATGAAATATTACCACTTCTTTAGGTTCATCCTCTTGATTTGATAAAAAGGGATCCATGGGGTGGATTTCTGACTAAAGGTAGGCCTCTAGTAAGATATGAGGACAGTTGGGAGGATATTTGTGTAGGGGTTGGTGGAGACAAATGGCATTGAAGTTATGAATTTGAGATTAGGGGAATCTCTATTTTATAAGAGGGGTGAGGGGCACATTAGGAATAGATTGAACTATTATTTTATAATAAAATATTATTCCTCTTATAATGGCTCAAAAATGATTTATTCTAATGCTAAGGTGGGGATGGGTTGAAAACCTCCCAACCAATCGGTTTTATACAGGTTAGGGACACTATATTAACCATAGATTTTATGTTTAACTCTTAGTTAAATATTTTGACATTTACCATGTCTCTTTGTATTATTATATTATATAGTTAATAAACAAACAATAAACTTCCAAGAGAACCTCAAGTGGTTAACTAATGACATATATAATATTTTTTAAGACCTCGGGATGAACTATAGATTTTTAGGAATAGAATATCAATTGATAATACAATAATTATTTTAAAAAATAATTTATCTTATTTTTGAAACTATTTGGTATTTTATTTTTGTGGTAGTCATAAAAACCTGATCACTGCGAATTTTTTTTATAATCATCCCAAACATGTAATATTAACCTATATGAAATTTTTAATTTATAAAAAACCTCAAATTTAATTTATTTGGTTATTTATAACATCGATTATTTTAAGAATTCATTTAAAAGGTAATTACTTTATCATCATTATGTCATAAATAAATTTAATTATTTAATGTCAAAAAATTATAAATAAAATACAATTACATAGGAAATATTTTTATCTTTATAATGAATATTTATAGTCAAATTTCTCTTATGTGTAACCCTATATTAAAAATGGTGTAGTTATTAATCATTGAATTTAAGACTTTTAACACATTAAATAAAATACAAATAAATGCCCTAATCTAATCCAAGTGGCCCTAAAAAATATTATTTTATTCCTACGGTTTCTTTTGATCGAGTTACAGTTATCCAATAGAATTAAGACATGTATTAGGGTAATTATGATATCAATTTTAATCTTAAATACCCTATTTACTAATAATTGTGTTAAATAAAATTCAATAGTTATTATTCCCCAAAAAATTAATTTCATCTTATTGACCAACATTTTACTTCTTGATATTAATGGTGTCTCTTGGATTTTTTAAATTCAACCCACAAAAGGAGTAAAAAAAATTTTATACAAATATTCAAATGCTTCTAAGAGGTGGGTAAAAGAAGGTAAAAATTATGATACAATTTTATATATCTAAACTTATTATAAAATGATTCCAATGATTTACATTGAACATATATAGGTATTATGTGTCTATTTTGTGCTAAAATAATTTTAAATATAATAAATATTTATTTTTATAAACAAAAAGTTTTAAAAAATAACTTAGTGTTTCTCACTATTCATAAAAAATATAATGTTATTAGAAAAATAAAAAAAATCACCCTACTCTAATTTTGATATTCCGAACCCCAAAAAAAGTCCATTTTGAAAAAAAAATCAAAAAGTGTATATTACTAATCATAATGTCTAGTTTGATTGGTCATGGCGTGTTAGAATCTCAAAGTTTCATATATTTCAAGCTATTGAATTATTCAAAGGGAAACATACTGTGGAAGCTTTGGGTGTTACATTACGTCTTGAGGGAATGATTCTTCTGACACATATTTCTCTTCGAAGAGTTATATTATTTTGAAACCTGTTTCTTTTCCTGTGTTATGATCATGATGACAAGATTATGAAACCTATACTATTCCATAGTTTACGATAAGATTACATGTTTATGACACCGATTTCATTTCATGGGTTATGATATGATTATTTATGGTCTGGTGCCACATGATTGTATGTTTTCATTATGAGATGGGTGGAAACTATATCTCCACCAAATTAATTAGTTAATGATACTTGTTTTATGATATCAAAAGTTACATAGGATGACATCCAAATCATAGAACAAGAGGCTGCATGGGACGAAATCTAGTGCAAGAAATAAGATGGCACATGGGAGGACATCCCAATCTAGAAAGAAGAGGGTATATGGGATGGAATCCCAAGCCTAAAGTTGTAACACGAGTGATTAACCCAAGACTAACATCTTAACAAGGCCTTTGTTGGCCTCCTTTATATTAGGTATTTATATGAATATGGATTTTCTAGAGTTACATGTTTTAGTCTGATATTAAGGTTTTACATCTAATTTTATTTGTCACCTTAATATTTCATTCTTTTGAACAAAAAATATTTTTTCCACGATTCATGTTTATGATATTTCTTGTGTAGTGTATGATTTTATATTTTCATGATCATGTTCTTCAACACTTATACTAATGATTTTTGTTTACATGTCTCCTTTTTTAATCCTATGGAGGATCTGAGCTCACCCATTTTTATGTTCCCTGTAAAAACAATGTTTTTTCAAATATGTATGAATCCTTTAATTTATTTTATAATTCATAATTTTATATGTAATATGGATTCCTAATGATTTATAAAAGGTCCAAGTGTTGTTCGGGGAATTTTTGGAAGAAAAAACCCTTATATTTTAGATAAATGGCTATGTCGCATGGTGAATGAATGGATGGAACACCATTTTCAAAAATCGTCAGATGGAAATTTTCGAATAGAACTATATATCATTGTTGGATCACATGTGTATGACCAAACCATGTGAGTGACCATTCTTCCCAGGTAATTGTGCGTTGTTTTTCAAACAATGGGGGAAAATAGTGCACATGCTATTTTTTGGGTAGTTTGTACTTTTTTCCCTTAAGGATCATTTAACACCCCTTCTTCCTCAAAATCTGTGATCCTCCAAGATTTAACTCCCTGAATTTAATTTTATTTCTTTTTCATGTAAAAAGTTAGTTATTGAAATATCTTCTTTTCTCGAGATCAGATCAACCTTCTGTTCATCACAATTGATATGTAATGGTATATAATCGAGTGTTTTTAACCCCTTATCCTTATCTCTTTCTGTCAACCTAGTTATTATGTTGTGATTGTTTTTCATATTTTCATAGATCTACTGTAATCCGAGCCAAATAAAGGGACACTACCAGAGAGGGAGAGTTGTAAAAGCATTATGTGGGTGGCCTATAACTCATCCCTCAATTTCAATGATTTTGGAATATTTGTGTGGGGCCTACCGATTTTATTAGTTTCCATTTATAGAAATTATATTTCATTACTATACTAATTAAAATCATATTGTGGTGTTATTTCAAATATTGTGATTAATATTTTATGGTTACTCTCTCAACTCTAAACTCCCCATGTAGGGTTTTATTACATATTTGTGTTCTTTGTGTTTCGAAACTTTTGATCCATTGTTCGAATGTTCTTGGGCTTGACCACACTAATGGTGAACCACCTCATATTAAATTCATGTTGAATAATTTATTGGTTAATGGATGTACCATGTCACTTATAATTGACCCTCCTATGGTATGTTGTCAAATTTTATAAATTAATGATAATAGAAATTATAAACTATAATGATATTATAAATTAGCCTTAAATGTAAATGAATAGTTTGTTTCCTTTAATTAGAACCCATTACAAGTTTAATGGAAGGTTGCGGAATGATACGTGGTTATGTAATACACCATAAATAGATTACATGCTTGGTTTTATGTTAATGGTCCTCTTAACAAAAATGGAAATCAATTATTGAACCAATATAATTATTTCATCACTTCATTTCAAATAATAATGTATTGACTCGAGCATGTCTTGGATTATCATTGGCTAATTCCTTGAGAACATAGGAACCACATATCGATCCATGGGAGATACTTTCTTAGGATGAATCCAACATATATCATAATATTCATATATTCTATGGATTCCCAATAGGACTACATAGGATCCCTCACACATTATTAAATAATTCCTCGTAAAAAATCCTTTTATCCAGCATAGTCAAGAATATGACAAGGTTAAACAACATAGTTCCCTATAACTACATAGCTGCATTTCACATTGAATGTTCACCTTGGAATCAATAGGTGACTTATTGTGGACGGAATTTCAATATTTTTCTTACATTATAATCTTACACATATCCATGCTACAATTATTAGTGAGGTGGTGTCCCTTGAGGTCTGTGTTTCCATGTATATTACCTTGGATCATCATTATTAATGTCATTATAGTATTCCTTGTCATAAAATTAACCTCTAATACTATTAATGTGTGACTTCATAATGAACTTGTAATTATCTATTAATGGACTAGTTATATTCAGACACCAGCCGAGGGGTGAAGGAGGTACATCTATATTTAGTCACATTTAGCTTCATTACATTATATATATATATATATATATATATATATATATATATCCATGTCACCAAAATATTACATTTCTATTACACGGATCATATATTATAGACACCGTTGGTTGGGGCCCATGGAAATTTATCTCACACATTCTCAAAGCACCATTTGGTACCCAATGTAGATTACCTAGATACATGAGTCTATAAAGAGAATTATGTGTCTCTAAAGACATGATTGTGTATTGTTTATTATGGATCTTGATAGTATATGATCATGTTAGTTCTCAGGGTTCTTTGGATAGTTATTTTATATAATTTATACTTATGTTGAATATGTTATATTTTGTATATTGTATCTATGTTTTCTAGTTTCTACTGACATGACATATCATCCTTAGTTGTTGTATACTTGTATGTTATTCTAGTTCATTACGTTATTTTTATTATTTTCCCTATTTTATATTATTCCTTAAGATTACTAATATTGTTTCTATTAATTAATTCAGTTCATATTTAACCATTGAACTACACATTTCTAATGAGGGTGTAGTCTCTCAACAGATGCACCATAGTCCCTCCATGATAGTCACCAGCCTCTGGCGTTTGGGTAGATCGGCATGAGGACATCTGTCCCACCAGTGTCGGGGAACCTACATAGTGGAATCCAGGTCTAGGTTGTCATAACATATAATAAAAGGGTTTTATATTCGTTCATTACTCTTTGGAGGAAATATAATGTAGATTAATAATTGTTGGGAATTTATAATAAGACATTCTTTGGCGTCACTAATCAAGCATCATAGTAAAAACCAAGTAACCCAAAATATATTTGTTATTATGTTTTCACTATTACAGTTGACATTATTCCACCATTGGGTGACACAAATGTTTTCTGTTGTTATTGATTATTGTTCTTAATTATATTATATTTCATCCTTGGCCCGATGATCATATGGAGATGGGAGTTGTTTTATGCATCATATTATCAAACTATAATTCACATTTAATGCTTATTTCCATGCCATATATGTTAATTTCACTACATTACATTTCTTGATATGTATGTTATTATTGATGGATGATGTAATAATTAGATAAAACCTGTTCTATTCAAGGATTTTGTGGATTACAGGAACTGAATAAATGGGAATTACTATACATTGTAAATTGAAACATGACTTATCATATGAAATGGTGTCATATATTTTATCCCACCTTTTCATATTTATGAATGGTAAAGGAGTGAACCTGGAAATTAAATTTAAAATGAAATGGAAAATATACATGAGGACATACCAGTACATGTCCATCTAAGCTGGTTTTTTGGGTATTTTATGTTTGGTAGTGATCCGTACATACTTATAATATCTAAGGGATTCCATCTATGTTCGTAAATATTGTTCTGAGTTGTTTCCATGTCCATTGTAGACCAATGATGCTAATGTTTCCTCGTATCATATGCCCGGAAGGTGGTGACGACCAAACTATAGACATAGTGGTCCCCTAGATGCCACTCTTACCTCCAGGAGTTCCACTCTATTATCCAAATAATTAACATAATCTGGAAATTGATACCCATGTTTGTGGTAGTTTAAAATGTCTGATGTAGTCCATTTAAGGTGCTCCATGACTTACACCTATGATGGATGATCGGACTCATGAGTTCTACAACAAGCATCCTCCTACCTTCTCAATGGATGTCGGTCCACATGCTACTATGTATTGGATAGAGGGCACCCCATCAATCTTTTAGAATCTAGACATTACTTAAGAGTGGATGTTAATTCTTGCTACAAACATGCTTCGAGATTCATCCATGCTTTGGTGGGATTTAAATACCCAGGTTGGTCTTCATCAGGGCATGTTCTGGATTGATTTCCATACTATCTTCTTTGATTAGTTCTTTTATCATACCCTGAGAGATGATAGATCTAAAGAGTTCATGCATGTCATGTATGATTCTTTCTCAATCATGAGGTATTAAATGTATTTCAATGAGTTGCAATGATTTTCACAGCTTCTAGTCAGGGATGAGATTTAATGTGATGGATTCTTAGAGTATGTTCTCCAGTATGTCATCCTTACATAGTTTAATGTATTTTTCCAACCTATTTTTTATGAAATAACTAATACGTATATTATCAATGAACAAAACCTATGGTTTTGAAATAGTACTGAGGATAATGGTTCAATGCAATGTCAGGAATGTCGATTTTCCCATTGAAGGAAATATTCTCTCGAAGTCTCTCATCAGGGGTGTTACCAGAATAATAATTGTTTCGATAGCTATTCAGAGTGTCATCAATGTGGAAAAAGGATTCTTATAAAACCTCCATGTGATAGATACCTACTAGTGTCTCAGTTGTGTGGTCGTATTGGAAATCTTCAGTGTTTCTCCCAGACCATTCCACCAGTTTTGATTGGGAATGGATTCGTTCCAGTATTACCCTTAGGAGTGGGTTATTTTTTTCCAGGTGTGGTGGGATGTTAGAATACAACTAGAAGGTCTAGATGAGGATGAGGTCATGGTTGTGGTGGAAAAACCCCTAATCACTAGAAGCACCAACAGAGCAGTTATGATCATGTTATTACTTCTATTTTACATTGTAATGGATTAGATAAATTTCACTCACTATAGCCAATACACAAGGATTAGATTGCAGGACAATATATAGAATGAGGTACCATTCATGCTGAATTTACCATAGTATCTGATTTATTTGATATATGGTCTTTGAACTATTTTGTCTTCATATATATCATGGAATGGCTTGACTGGATATACCATATTACTTCGGTGTAATGACTATATATACAACATTATGGGTGTAACGTCCCAGTTCCAGAAGCCACTCAGGAGGCACCTCGTGCCCGGTTGGTTACATGACCTCAAGCACATTTCCCCAAATGCTAGAGGCTGCCGACTAGCAGTGAGGTCCTTGGGTGTAATAGTGGGGAAACTATGCCCTCATTGGACTAGTACACAACAGAAGTAATAAACATGCAATAGAAGAAGAAGTAAATAACCAATAATAATAAATAGAGGAAGACGAAATCAACAAACTAGAGCACATATGTATATATATGGAATGATAAAAGATACATATCTAGGAAAGAAACCAAATAAGTCACAATGATGAAAAACACCACAGTAACAAAACAAGTACAAAGGAAAAGTAAACAGCTCCTCAACATCGCAAGACAATCTTGGTCCCTTGCTCTTCAGCCCCAAGCAATTAAATACCAGAAGTTGAAGGGCACTTTCCATTGTCTATACCTACAACAACATAGTCTATTTGGGCCCAAAATCATGACCCAAACAGGGTGTGAGACTAAATCCCAATAGGAATTCATCCGAATATCTGTGCCTAACATTCAGTGAGTATATGACAGGTAAAAGTACAATAATCAGTAAACAACAACAACAAAGGAGTAGGTAGTTAACAGTAAGCAGTAAAGCAGGATGATACACAATTGTAATCAATCCACAACCAACAACAACGGTGAAGCAAATAGATAACAAGCAGGAAACCCTCTGGGAAGTACTCGTAGACATCCCCTATGGTCCTATCCAAGATGTACCACAACCCTCTGGGTAGTGCACTCAGCCTAACCCCTCTAGTTTGGTCATACGAAATTATGAGACTCATTGGGGAAGCACACTCGTTCAATTCCCCTTATAGTCTAGGGTAGTCAGGGACTCTCTAAGAAATATCACGCAGTCTAACCCTCTTAGCCTCAATGTATAGAGACTCTATGAGTAATCTATCTCGGTCAATTCCTCTTATAGCCTCATGTATACCACATACTCTCTAAGGAAGCTCACTCGGTAAATTCCTCCTCTAGCCCAGGAAGGTTCTTAAAGAGAAAACAAAAAATGTAAGACTCTCTGAGGAAGTGCAATTGGTATACCCTCTGGTAGCCTATTAAAATACAAGACTCTGTAGGAGCTCACTTGGTCCATCCCATGTAGTCTAATGTCCAAGAATCCCTAAGGAAGCTCTCTCGGTCTACCCTCCAGGAGTCTATAATGTCTAAGACTCATTCGGAAGCTTACTCAGTCTATCTCTTATTTTCTATATCACTAGGTTATCTCAGTCCTGTGCCGATCATTGCATAATAATGCTATAAGGCCAAAGTACACCTATAGTCTTACTTGGCTAACCAAAGTACACCTATAGAGCTACTTTTTTAATAGTCTACAGGGCAACAAGCATGTAATGCAAAAGACTCCTTCTTATAGACACAAGGCATGACAATAGTCATAACGGCCAAAGGATAACAAGACCAAAAGGTCGTAAACAGAACAAAGCATGGGAAAAACATCCAAGCACAACAAAATATCCTCTAACATGATTAATTTACCTCTACAGAAGCTTACATGAAAGGCAGGAAAACAACAAGGGCAAGAAGGTAAACACACAATATGACGTTCATGTGTAATAGTGGAATTTGCACAAAAAACTCAAGGACTTTGAACGGTAAGGCAATAACCACCTACCATGATCATAGGAGATCGATATACATTATCCACATCGACTTCTTCTCCCTTGAACATAGTAGATCTGAAAAAATGCCCAAAATGCTCAACCCATGATATATTGAGAGGGAGAATGAATTGGAAAACAAGGATCAAGAAGAAGGGAGGACTCACCACTGCGATTCCAATGGAATTGACAGTGCTCGAATCAGAGAACGGAAGGAGGAATGGTGGCTTTTCGAAGATCCACGGATTCCCGGAACTCTCGGATGAATGGGGCCTAGAAGAAGACGTTTATCGTGATCAGGCGCGACCACTGTCCATTTAATAAAAAAATAATGTACATGGCGTGTACTTTTATAGTACACGGCGTGTACATTTATAGTACACGTCGTGTACTAGGTCTTTCCGTACTCCGCCCAACATTGGCCACCACATCACCCCTACACACCGTGTGTGTGGGCCAGACATGGCTAGTACACGACTTCGAGCAGGAAAAGAGTACACGGCGTGTACTCAGAATCTACATGGAGGGTACTTCAAAAATTTCTGGAAACTACTTTTTTCTCAAAAACTCCAGAAAAATGAAAGACATACCGGAAACAAAGATCCGGGTTCTTACAAACTTCCCCCCATAAAGAAATTCGTGACCAAATTTCCCTAGAGAGGTGTAGAAGAAGAAACTCAGAACAGCTCTGGCCACTGCGATCGTACATCAGCCTCCCTCTCTCAGGTCTCATTCGGTACTCGCCCATGCTGCCGTAGCACCCATACTAGAGGAACAAACTTCCCATGGAGAAACTTCGTACTGCGATCAACAATCTGGATAAGATGATTCTCCAAAAAGGCATCTGCATCGAGATCAACCTCGTTAGACTGAAATATGTGAGATGGGTCTGAAAAGTAACTTCGGAGCTGAGAGATGTAGAAGACGTCATGCATGGCCCGATACCTCTGAGGTAGTTTCAACTGATAGGCAACCGTCCCAACTCTCTCCAAATCATCAAACGGCCCGACGTACCATAGTGAAAGCATACCCTGTCTCTCAATCCTATTGTTTCCCAACCTTGGTGCGACACACAAGAAAACCTGATCCCCGACCATGAACTCTAATGGTTGTCTCCGCTGATCACCATGAGACTTTTTTTGAGACTTTACTATAGCCATCCTCTTCTTAATCAACTCTATCTACTTAGAGGTCTCCTAAACAAGACGAGGTCTCAGCAAAGATTCCTCTCCTGCCTCCATCCATCATAAAGTTGATCGGTATGGACTACCGTACAGAGCCTCATATGGTTCCATCTAAATGGTTGCCTGAAAGATGTTGTTGTAGGAAAACTCTTCAAGAGGTATATGCTTCTCTGAGGAACCGCTGAAATCTATAATGCATGTTCGGATCATATCCTCATGCACCTAGTTCGTTTCCTCAGACTGAACATCAATCTGGGGATGGTATGTTGTACTCATAAGTACCTATATACCCCGAGCCTTCTGAAGTCCCTTCCAGAACCGAGAATTAAAGTGTGTATCCCTGTCTGAATCAATGGAGTGTGGAACTCCATGTCGACATATGATCTCTCAGATGTACAACCATACCAGATCATCAACACTAAAGGTCTCCTTGATCGGCAATAAGTGAGAAACCTTTGTAAGACTATCGATGAAAACCCAGTCAACATCACTCCCCCAGGTGACCTTGGTAACCTTGTCACGAAGTGCATCGCGACATCATTACACTTCCACTCAGGAATGGATAACTTCTGCAAAAGCCCCGCTGGTCCCTGATGCACTGATTTTACCTGCTGAAAAGTAGAACATCTCATGACAAAACTAGAAACATCTTTCTTCATACCTGGCCACCAATACTGGCGGTGTAGGTAACGATACATCTTGGTGACGCCAGGAAGAACTTCCAAAATTGAGGAATGAAAATCCATCATCAAATCCTTGCGTATGTCTGTTGGCACCCATAAAAATCCCTAGAAATGCAAGATCTCATCATCACCCACTGTCCATCCAGGAAGAGGGACCTATCCTGACGCACTCACCCGCAGGACTAAGGCCTCCGAATCTGATATCTTCCTCATACGTAACCGATAAAGAAGAGAAGAGGTAATAGCTACAGATGAAAGAAATGTTTGTCCCTATCTATCGTGCACCTCCAACTGCAACTTAGAGAATAGAGCCACAAGCTGCCACTCACCACTGGCCTCCTGAACTTCCTGAATCTGAGTTCTCTTGCTCAACTTATCTGCCACTGTGTTGCCCTTTCCTAGAGTATAGGCAAGCTCGAAGTTGAAAGACTAAATATAATTAACCCGCCTAATCTATCTCATATTCATATCACGCTGAGTGAAAATATACTTGAGACTCTTGTGGTCAGTGAAAACCACAAAGTGGCCTCCCAGAAGATAGTGTCTCCAATAGCGTAATTCATGAACAATAGCTGCCAAATCCAGATCATGTGTAGGGTAATTCCTCTCATGTGGCCTCAACTGCTGAGACCCATACGCAACGACTCCATCTCCCGGCATAAGCACAGCTCCTAGCCTGATACCTGAGGCCTCATAATAAACAGTGTAGCTCTTGCCCGGCTCTGGCAGGACTTGTATCGGTACTGACGTCAACCTCCTCTTCAGCTCTTAAAAGGCTGAATCACAAGAATATGAACATAAAAACATCGCCTCCTTCTTGGTTAGAACTATCAATAGTGATGCTAGGTGCAAAAAGTCAGGAATGAAGTGTCTATAGTATCTAACTATCCCTAGGAAACTCCATACCTCAAAGACGTTCTTCGGCTACTTCCAGGAAACTACCGCTCTCATATTCTCTCGATCCACAAATACTCCAGCCTATGAGATGACGTGACCTAAGAAGTGAATCTTATCTATCCAAATGTGGCACATCAAGAGTCTAGCATAAAGCTTGTTCTCTCTCTGTGTACTCAGAACGATCTCAAGATGTGTGGCATGGTCGTGTCGAGTACAAGAGTACACCGAGATATCGTCCATGAAGACCACGATGAAGGAGACCAAATAAGGATGGAACACTCAGTTCATCAGTTTCATGAAAGCATCTAGCGCATTTGTTAGACCGAAATGCATGACTGTATACTCGTATAGACCATACCTGCTCTTGAAGGCTATCAGAGTTATATCTGATGGTCTAACACACAACTGATGATAACCGGACCACAAGTCAATCTTCGAGAACACCCGAGCTCCTTGAAGATGATCTAAGAGGACATAAATCCTCAAAAAGGGATATCATTTCATGACTATCAACTGGTTCAGCTTCTAATGATCCACACAAAGCTGAAGGGTTCTGTCTGCCTTTTTTGCAAACAGGACAGGCGAACCCCAAGGAGAAGTACTAGGTCGGATGAAACCCTTTGCCTAAAACTCCTCCAACTACTTCTTGAGCTCCTGCAATTCATGTGTATCCATCCTATAAGAAGGAATGGACACTGGTGCTGCTCCTGGAATGAGATCAATCAAGAAATCTTCCACACGCACTAGAGACAAACCAGAAAAGTACTCTGGAAAGACATCCCTAAAATGATCCACCACTGGGGGAAAGTCTAACTTTGATGTCCCCCGGTCATCTAGATAAAGACTGGAAATCTGGGCTATAACTTCCCCTAGCCCATGATGCTCTGGTCCAGCTCTAACCGCCTGGACATCCCACTCACCTCTATGAAAAATAGATCTTCCCTCTGGTGATATGAAACTCACCCTACGACGATAGCAATCGACGACTGCTTGAAAAGGAACCAACCAGTCCATCTCAAAAATGACGTCATAGCCCGTAATCTATAGGACATAGAGGTCCCATATGAAATAACAACCTGATACCTCAATAGGGCACCCTCTGCATTGGCTTACGCTAGATGTCCTCATTCCCAAAGGCGTGACAAGAGTCAACAAGTCAGTAGAAAAAAAGATACATAGCCTAAACCTCTCCATAACCAGAACATAGATAAAGATATGGGAAGAACCAGTATCGAAAAGGGCTGAAGATAAAACCGAGGCTACTAAGATCATACCTCGAACTGTAGAAGGGCTGGGATCCTACTCCTGATCGGTCAGCTCCATGGTGAAAGACTAGCCTGCAGCACGGCCCTACGACCCTGGCTGACTGCTCTGAGCTGATCCACTCTATTGTCACTGATGAATTGGTGAATGACCAACATGGTTGTGACCTCCACCTTGTCCCAAACGTCCGGAAGAACTCTAGTTTCCAGACTGCTGGGAAACTGGTGAAGCATATCCAGAACACGGGGTCATAGAGGAACCCCTACCACCAGCTGAAGGTAAGAAGATTTGACAAAAGCGCTAATGATGGCCCATCTTTCCGCAAAACCGGCACTCCATCGGATCCCTCTGGAACTAAGGCCTAGTATGCCTACTCCTACCGCACTGGTAGCATACAACCTGGCTACCAAATGACGCACCCCATGAACCCTTATATCATTGAGAAGACACTTTGTGATGCTTCCTACTATCCGTAGGAGGAACAATAGCTCTGGATGTCAAACCGTCCTAGATAAATTCTCTAGAATCCCTCAAATTGCGCTCAGTAATTAGCGCATGTTTGACGATGGAGGATATCGAATTTAGCTGGATGATATTCACCTAGGAATTGATTTCATGCCTGAGACCTTCCACAAAATTCCTAGCAAGGAACAACTCATCACCTTCTAGGATCGGCGTGAAACGCTGCAGCTCGGTGAAGCGAGAACAGTACTCCATAACAGAAAGAGTACCATGTTGTAGTCCCAAAAACTCCTGGGCTCGATTGGCCCTCAGGGTCTCTGGATAGAAGTAGTCATATATGTTGCGTCAAAACTCATCCCAAGACATACCCTGCTGATGCCCTGACTGTGAGATCTCCTCCCACCACCTCTTGGTGGTGTCTCAGAGCATATAAGTAGCCAGCTTTACAATTTTCTCCAGAGGTATCTCTAGGTGATCTAAGATTGTCTGGGTGGCTTCGAACCACAACTCAGCATCACGGGGTCCTGCATCCCCAGAGAATGTAGGAGGATGATGCTGCTGAAAAACCCTCAACAACTCAGCCATCGACGGTGAAGGAGGCGGCGCCCCCTGAAATGTCTGCATCATCCTCAATAAATCCTCCCTGAACTACATATCGGCGCCTGTGATGGGTATAACTACTGGGGCCAAGGATGACATGCCAAGAGGACCTACAGAAGGATCTAAAGGAGGTCCTTGATCGGTAATATCATGTGTCTAATCACCATATGGTCATTGACGATTAACTGGAGGACGTCTTAGTGGCATAGCTCTGAAAGATTAAAAGCACATGTTAGATCATGATTAACAAGGACTGAAAACACAAGAGTACAAAACGGAAATAGGGTGAAGAAACATTCAAGTTTTACAAAACCCGACTACACGACGTGTATAAAAACCTCACGGTGTGTCTTCTTTAGACATTAACATGGGTGTGTACCCCTACCCGATAGCTCGTGTAATACCCAAAACTACACGGCGTGTCGTCCCCACACACGGCGTGTACTCGAACTCTATACCCCTTCCAGAGTCTCCTTACAAGGCTAACCCACACGGTCCAAACTAACCCCAGAATACACGGTGTGTTCCCTAGGGACACGACGTGTACTAGAGAAGTTCTCGGCGGCCAGTGTTGTTAGTTACATAGCAGTCTACACAGAATGTTCTGAACAAACACGACATGTATAGGAGAAGTTAACAGAAACACGTGTAGTTCACGACACAGCCTGGTACCGGTGACAAGACTACACGGTGTGTTCTTTACCCACACGGCGTGTATAGAAGAAGGTGACACTGACCCTGTTGTTTGTGACACGATTGGGTACCTGAACAAAACTACACGACATGCCCCTCACCAACACGGCGTGTTCTACTCGAGCTTCCTCGTCCCATGTTGTTAGTGACACGTCCGGGTACATGGCTCGAAACTACATGGTGTGTACCTACCGTACAGGGCGTGTTCCTAAATGCAATTCTACAATAGTGTGTCCCTGCTCACACGGTTAGTGACACGGTCTAAAAACTAAACGTTGTGTAGTCAAAAAGTACACGTTGTGTATTCTTGGTTTTTCTGGGTAGTAGCTCAGAAACTGCACAGAAGCCCATAAAACACAGAAAACAAGGCAAAGAGGTTCCAAATTCCGATCCGTGAGGGCCCATACTCCACGCAAATCAAATTTTGGAATCTTCTAAAGTCATAGACAAGAGAAAACAACATCATGATCAACCAATTTCCGATTCAAGAAGGACCATAACACCTCAGGAATCAAAATTTGGCATTAATTTAAGCAAGGTACAATACAAACAATACTATAACAAAGCAGCAGAGATTCTATCAAGCATCTATCACAACAAAATGCATAAAATTCACAAGGTCTTTCACAACAACATGAAATCGCTAATTCACCCTAGATTGTCATAGCAAGAATGCACGACATGTGATCTGTACAAGTGCCTATATGATGCATGAGATGGAATACCCTCATCTCATCAAGTTGCAACAGAAATAAAACCACAACATCCAAACAATAAAAACAACGTAAGTCACGTGAATCACTCTAGGTGAAATCATATCAACCGTAAAATATAAAAACCAGCAAACCACAATAAACGAGGTAGTATGGCTTTTCCCTGTATACGGTTTAGCTACTCCTAGGAACAACTTAATACTAAGTACTGACTCTGTCCTATCGCTGGCTAAATTCCCCTAACAGTAAATCAAAAGAAAATAATTCCTCTGATACAACTTTGTAACGTGCTAGTTCTGGAAGCCACCCAGAGGCTCCCCGTACCCAGTTGGTCACATGACCTCAAGCGCATTTCCCCAACCGCCAGATCCTGCCGACTAGCAGTGAGGGCCTTGGGTGTGATAGTGGGGAAACAATGCCCTCATTGGAAGAGTACACAGCAGAAATAATAAAAATTCAATAGCGTAAGTAGAAAATAACCAACAATAATAAACAGAGGAATAATAAATCAACAAATTGGAGTACATATGTATATATATGGGATGATGCAAGATACATATCTAGGAAAGCATCCAAACAAGTCACAATGCTGAAAAACACCACAATACCAAAAAATGTACAAATGAAAAGTAAACAACTCCTCAGCAATGCTAGCCAAAACTTGGTCCCTTGAACTCCTGCTCCAAGCGATCACGTACAAGAAGTCGAAGGGTGCTTGACCTTGTTTATAACTGTAACAACACAATCTTTTTGGGACCAAAAGCATGAAGCAAATAGGGTGTGAGACTAAATCCCATTAGGCATTCACCCGAATATTTGTTCCTAACAGTCAGTGATTATATGGAATGTAAAAGTACAATAAGCAGTAAATAACCAATAATAATAAACAACGAAAGACTAAATCAACAAACTAGATAATAAATGTATATATAGGGAATGATGTAAGATATATATCTATGAAAGTAGCCAATCAAGTCACAATGATGAAAAACACCACAGTACCAAAACAAGTACAAAGGAAAAGTAAACAGCTCCTCAGCATCGCAAGTCAATGCTAGGTCCCTTGCTCTGCTGCTCCAAGTGATCAAGTACTAGAAGTCAAAGGGAACTTTCCTTTGTCTATACCTGCAACAACATAGTCTGTTTGTGCCCAAAATCATAACCCAAACAGGGTGTGAGACTAAATCTCAGTAGGCATTCACCCGAATATATGTGCCTAACAGTCAATGAGTATATGCTAAGTAAAAGTACATTAAGTAGTAAACAACAACATCAAAGCAGTAGGCAGTAAACAGAAAGAATTAAAGCAAGATGATACACAATAGTAATCAATCCACAACCAACAACAGTAGTGAATCAAACATCTAACAAGCAGGAAACCCTCTGGGAAGTACCCGAAGACATCCCCTCTGGTCCTATCCAAGATGTACCCTAAACCTATGGGCAGTGCACTCAGCCTAACCCCTCTAGTTTGGTCATACGAATTTATGAGACTCTCTAGGGAAGCACACTCGTTCAATTCCCCTTATAGTCTAGGGTAGCCAGGGACTCTATATGAAAGATCACATAGTCTAACCCTCTTTTCCCCAAGGTCTATAGACTCTCTGGGGAATCTATCTCGGTCAATTCTTCCTATAGCCTCAGGTATACCACAGACTCTCTGAGGAATCCCACTCGGTCAATTCATACTCTATCCTGGGAAGGTTCTTAAAGAGAAAACAAACAATGTAGGACTCTCTGAGGAAGCGCAATTGGTATACCCTCCTGTAGTCTATAAAAATCCAAGACTCTCTGGGAGATCACTCCGTCCATACCATGTATTCTAATATCCAAGACTCTCTGAGGAAGCTCTCTCGGTCTACCTATAATGTATATGACTCATTTGGAAGCTCACTCGGTCTATCCCTTATTGTCTATAACACCAGGTTCTCTCAGTCCCGTGTCAATCAGTGCATAATAATGCTATAAGGCCAAAGTACACCTATAAGGATAATTGGATAAGCAAAGTACACCTATAGAGCTACTTTTTTAACAATCTACAGGGTAACAAGCATATAATGCAAAAGAATCCTTCCTATAGACACAAGGCATGACAACAGTCATAATGGCCAAAGGATAACAAGACCCAAATGTCGTAAACAGAGCAAAGCATGGGAAAAACAACCAATAACAACAAAATATCATCTAACTTGATTAATTTACCTCTACACAATCATACAAGAATGATATGAAAACAACAAGGGAAAAAATGTTAACACACAATACGCCGTTCATGGGTATTGGAGGAATTTTCACCTAAAACTCAAGGACATTGAACGGTAAGGCACAAACCACCTACCTCAATCCTAGGAGATCAATTTACTTGAACCACATCAACTGATTCACCCTTGAATGTCCTATATCTGAGAAAACTCCCAAAATGCTCCACCCATGATATCTTGTGAAGGAGGAGGAATTGGAAAACAAGGCTCAAGAAGAAGGGAGGACGTAACATTGAAATTCCAATGCAATCAAAAGTGATCTAACAAGAGAATGGAAGGAAGACCAATGGCTCGTCTAAGATCCGCAGATTCCCGGCACTCTCGGATGAACGAGACCTAGAAGAAGACGTTTATCGCGATCAGGCGCGACCCTAGTCCGTTTAATGAAAAAAAATTACATGATATATACTTTAAAGTACATAGCGTGTACTATGTCTTCCCATACTCTACCAAAAATCAGCCTCCACATCACCCCTACACACCGTGTGTGTGGACTAGACACAGCCAACACACAGCTTCGAGAGGGAAAAGAGTACACAACGTGTACTCAGAATGTAAACAGAGGGTACTTAAAAAATTTCCAGAAACACCACTTTTCTCAAAAACTCTAGAAAATGGAAAGACACACCTGAAACAAAGATCCTGGTTCTTACAAACCTCCCCCCTTAAAGAAATTCTTCACCAAATTTCCCAACCGAGGTGTAGAAGAAGAAACTCCGAACAGCTCTGGCCACTTCAATTGTACATCGGCCTCCCTCTCCAAGGTCTCGTCCTGTACACTCCCATGCTACCATAGCACCCTTACAAGAGGAACATACCACCCATGTAGAACCTTCGTACTGTGATCCACAATCCGGATAAGATGCTCCTCAAAAGACGCATCTGCTTCGAGCTCAACCTCGTTAGGCTGAAAGACGTGAGACAGGTCTGAAAAGTAACGTCAGAGATGAGAGATGTGGAAAGCGACGTGCATGGCCCGGTACCTCTGAGGTAGATGTAACCGATAGGAAACCGGCCCAAATCACACCAAAACCTCAAATGGAACGACGTACCGTGTTGAAAGCATACCCTGTCTCCGAATCCTCTTGTGTCCCAACCTCGGTGCGACATGCAGGAAAACCTGATCCCCGACCTTGAACTCTAGTGGTCGTCTCTGCTGATCAGTATGAGACTTCTGTTGAGACTATACTGTAGCCATCCTCTTCCGAAACAACTCTATATGCTCATAGGTCTCCTGATCAAGACGAGGTCTCGGCAAAGATGCCTCTCCTGCCTCCAGCCTGCATAAGGGTGATCAGTATGGCCTACCATATATAGCCTCATATGTTGCCATCAAAATAGTTTCCTGAAAGATGTTGTTGAAGGAAAACACCACAAGAGGTATATGCTTCTCCCAGGAACTGTTTAAGACTAGAATTCAAGTTTGTAGCATATCCTCAATCACCTGGATTGTGCGCTCAGACTGACCATTAATCCGGGGATGGTATGTTGTACTCAAAAGTACCTATGTACCCAAAGTCTTCTGATGTCCCTGCCAGAACTGAGAAGTAATGTGCACATCCCTGTCTGAAACAATTGTGTGTGGAACTTTATGTAAACATACGATCTCTCGGATGTACAACCGTGCCTGATCATCAACACTGATGGTCTTCTTGATCGGAAAGAAGTGAGAACCCTTCGTAAGCATATCGATGAAACCCCAATCATCTTCACTCCCCCGAGGTGACCTCGGTAACCTTGTCACGAAGTCCACCACGACATCATTCCACTTCCACTCGAGAATGGATAACTGGTGAAAAAGCCCCACTTGTCGCTGATGCTCTGCTTTCACCTGCTGAGTAGTAGAACATCTCATGACAAAACCAGCAACATCTTTCTTCATACCTGTCCACCAGTACTGGCTGTGTAGATAACGATACATCTCGGTGATGCTAGGATGAACTGCACAAATTTACTAATGAAAATCCAGCTTCATCTCCTCATGTATGTATTTTGGAACCCATACACATCCCTTGAAATGCAATATCTCATCCTCACCCACTGTCTATCTAGGAAGAGGGTCATATCCTGACACACTCTCCCGCAGGACTAAGGCCTCCGAATCTGATAGCTGCCTCATCCGTACCTGATCAAGAAGAGTAGAGGTAACAACTATAGAAGAAAGTAAAATATGTCCCTATTTGTCTTGCACCACCATGTTCCTCTCAGAGAACAGATCCATAAGATTCTTCACACAATTGGCCTCCTGAACTGCCTGAATCTGAGTTCTCCTACTCAATGCATCTACCACTGCATTGCCCTTTCCATGAGTATAGGCATGATCAATGTTGAAAGACATAAGATACATGATCCAACTGCACTGTCTCAGATTTCAATCACACTGAATGAAGATATACTTGAGCCTCTTGTGGTCAGTGAAAACCACAAAGTGCTCTCCCAGAAGATTGTGTCTCCAACAGCGTAAGTCATGAACAACAGCTGCCAACTCCAGATTGTGCATAAGGTAATTCCTCTCGTGTGGCCTCAACTTCCGAGAACTGTACGGAACGACTCCATCTCCTTGCATAAGCACAGATCCCAGCATGATACCTGAAGCATCACAATAAATAGTGTAGCTCTTTCCCGGCTCCGGAAAGACTAGTATCGGTGCTGACGTCAACCTCCCCTTCATATCCTGAAAGGCTGACTCACATAAATCTGACCATAAAAACGTTGCCCCCTTCTTGGTATGAACTGTCAATGGTGCTGCTAGGTGCGAAAAGTATTGAATGAAGTGTATGTAGTATCTATCTAGCCTTAGGAAACTCCATAACTCAAATACGTTCTTCGTCTTCTCCTTGGAAACTACCGCTCTCACATTCTCTAGGTCCACAGATATTGTAGCCTCTAAGATGACGTGACCCATGAATTGAATCTTATCTATCCAAAAGTGGCAGTTCGAGATTTTAGCATAAAGCTGATGCTCTCTCAGTGTACTCAAAATGATCTCAAGATGTGTGGCATGGTCGTGTTGAGTACAAGAGTACACCGAGATATCGTCTATGAAGACCACGACGAAGGATCCCAAATAAGGATGGAAAACATGGTTCATCAGTGCCATGAAAACATCTCGCACATTTGTTAGACCGAACAACATGACTGTATACTCGTATAGACCATACCTACTCTTGATGGCTGTCAGAGGTATATCTGATGGTATATCGCACAACTGATGATAACCGGACCTCAAGTCGATCTTCGAGAACACTCGAGCTCCTTGAATCTGATCAAATAGTACATCAATCCTTGACAAGGGATATTGGTTCATGACCGTCAACTGGGTTAGCATCCGATGATCCACACAAAGTCGAATGGTTATGTCTACCTTTTTCGCAAATAGGACGGGTGAACCCCAAGGTGATGTACTGGGTCGGATGAAACCCTTTTACTGCAACTCCTCCAACAACTTCTTGAGCTCCTGCAATTCAGGTGTAGCCTTCCTATAAGAAGGAATGGACACTGGTGCCACTCCTGTCATGAGCTCAATCAATAAGTCTACCTCACGCTTCAGAGGAACACCTGAAAAGTCCTCTGGAAAGACATCCCTGAAATGATCCACCACTGGGGGAACGTCTAACTGTGAACTCTTCTGGTCATCTAGATAATGACTGGAAATCTGGGCTATAACTTCCCCTAGCCCAGGATGCTCTAGTCCAGCTCTACTGGTTGGGACATCCCACTCGCATCTATGAAGAACAGATCCACCCTCTAGTGATATGAAACTCACCCTGTGGCGATAGCAATCGATGACTGCCTAAAAAGGAACCAACCATTCCATCCCGAGAATGAGGTCATAGCCCATCATATCTAGGACATAGAGGTCACATAAGAAATGAAAACCTGAAACCTCAAGAGGTCACCTTCTACACTGACGTACGCTAGATGTCCTTGTTCTCAAAGGTGTGTCATGGGTCAAAAAGTCAGCAGACGAAAAGATACAGAGCCCAAGGCTCTCTATAACTGCAATATAGATAAAGCTATGGGAATCACCGGTATCGAAATGGGATGAAGATAAAACTGAGGCTACTATGATCGTACCTCGAATTGTAGAAGGGATAGGATCCTTCTCCTGATCGGTAAGCTCCACGGCAAAAGGCGGGCCTGCACCACGGCCCGGCACCCTTGGCTGACCACTCTGAGCTGATCCACTCTACTGTCACTGATGACCTGGTGACTAACCACCATGGCTGCGACCTCCACCTCGGCCCGAACGGCCGGAAGAACTCCAGTTCACGGACAGCTGGGAAACTAGTGAAGCATATCCAAAGCACTAGGTCATAGAGGAACCCCTACCACCATCTGGAGGTGAGAAGACCCGCCAAAAGTGCTATAGATAGCCTATATTTCTGCAAGACCGAAACTGCATCAGATTCCTCTAGCACTGACGCCTAGTATGCCTACTCCTACCAAACTGATAGAATTAATCCTGGCTGCTAGAAGATGCACCCCGTGAACCCCGATCTCTTCGATATGAAACTCTGCGATGCTTCCTACTATCTGTAGGAGGTACACAAGCAATGGATGTCGAACCGCCCTAGCTCAGTGCTCGAGAATCCCACAGATTGCGCTCAGTAATCAGAAACTAGTTGGTGATGGGGGATATCAAATTCAACTAGAAGATATTCAACTGGGAACGGATCTCTTGCCTGAGACCTTCCTCAAAATTCCTAGAATGGAACAACTCATCACCTGCTATGATAGGCATTAAACGCTACAACTCAGTGAATCGAGATGAGTAATCCATAACAGAAAGAGTACCCTGCTGCAGAACTATAAACACTTGGGCTCGATCGGCCCTAAGGGTCTCTGGATAGAAGTAGTCATTGAAGGTGCGTCAAAACTCTTCCCAAGACATACCCTACTGATGCCATGACTATGAGATCTCCTCCCACCACCACTTGGTGGTGTCTCAGATCATATAAGTAGCCAGCTTTACCCTTTTCTCTGGAGGTATCTATAGGTGCTCTAAGACAGTCAGGGTAGACTCGAACCATGACATTGCAGCCTGGGGTCCTCCATCCATAGAGAAAGTAGGAGGATGCTGCTGCTGAAATACCCGCGTCAACTCAGCCATCAACGGGGATGGAGGCGGCACTCCCTGAAAATTCTGCAGCATCCTCATTAAATCCTCATTGAACTACGTATCGTCGCTGGTGACAGGTAGAATTATTGGTTCCAAGGCTGGCACTGTAGGAGGACCTATAGGAGGATCGACAGAAGGTCCCTGATCATCCATATCCGGTGTCTAATCACTGTCTGGTAACTGACGTTCAACTGGTGGATGTCTCGGAGGCATAACTCTGAAAGATCAAAAGCACACCTTAGATCAGGATTAACAAGGACTGAAAACACAAGGGTACAAAACGGAAACAGGGGGAATAAACATTCAAGTATTACAAAACCAGAATACACGGCGTGTATAAAAACTACACGACGTGTCTTCTTTATCCATTAACATGGGCATGTATCCCTACCCGCAACTCTTGTAACACCCCAAACTACACGGTGTGTCATCCCCACACACGGCGTATTCTTGAACTCTAAACCCATGCCCGAGTCTCCTTACACGACTAACCCACACGGTCCAAACTAACCCCATACTACACGACGTGTTCCCTAGGGACACTATGTGTACTAGACATGGTCTCGGCGGCCCGTTTTGTTAGTTACACAGCCGTCAACACGGCTGACCCTTACAAGGCTTGTTCCGAACAAACAGGGCATGTATAAGTGAAGTTAAAACCAAACCATGTTGTTTGCGACACGGCCTGGTACCTTGGACAAGACTACACGACGTGTTCTTTTCCCACATGGAATGTATGGAAGAAAGTGACACCAACCATGTTGTTTGTGACATGTCTGGTTACCTGAACAACACTACACAGTGTTCTCCTCACCAAGAAGACGTGTTCTACTCAACCTTCCATGTCCCGTGTTGTTAGTGCCATGCCCGGGTACACGGCTCAAAACTACACTGTGTGTACCTACCGTATCCGGCGTGTTACTGAAGGCATTTCTACAACAGCGTGTCCCTTCTCACACGGTCAGTGACATGGTCTAAAAACTACACATCGTGTAGTCAAAAAGTACATGCCGTGCATTCTGGGTTTTTCTGGGCAGTAACTCAGAAATTGCATAGAAGCCCAGAAAACGAAGAAAACAAGGAAAAGAGGTTCCAAATTCCGAACTGTGAGGGCCCATACTCCCCACGAATCAAAGCTTGGAAACTTCTTAAGTGATAGACAACAGAAAACAGGATCATGATCCACCAATTTCCGATTCAAGAGGGCCCATAACACCTCAAGAATAAAAAATTTTCATTCATTTAAGTAATGTAAAATACTAACAATCCTCTAACAAAGTAGCAGAGATTCTATCAAGCATCTATCACAACAACATGCATAATCTACACAAGGTCTTTCACAACAGCATGTGATCGCCAATGCACCCTAGATGGAATAGAAAGAATGCACGACATGTGATCTCTACAAGTGCCTATATGATGCATGAGATGTAATACCCTCATATCATTGAGTTGCAACAGAAATAGAACCGCAATAGCCAAACAATAATAACAACGCAAGTCGTGTGAATCACTCTAGGTGAAATCCTATGAACCGTAAAATATAAAAACCAGAAAACTACAATAAATGAGGTATTATGGATTTTCCCTATACACGAGTTAGCTACTCCCAGGCACAGCTTAATACTAAGTACCAAATCTGTCCCATCACTGGCCAAAGGCTCAAAACAGTAAATCAATAGAAAATAATTCCACTGATACCAATTTGTAACGTTCCGCTTTCGGATGCCACCCAGAGGCACCCCGTACCCGATTGGTCACATGACCTCAAGTGCATTTCCCCAAACGCTAGAGTCGGCCGACTAGCAGTGAGGGCCTTGGGTGTGATAGTGGGGATATTATTCCCTAATTGGCAGAGTACATAGTGGAAGTAATAAACATGCAATAGCGGAAACAGTAAATAACCAACCATAATAAACAGAGGAAGACTAAATCAACAATCTAGAGCAGATATGTATATATATGGAATTATGCAAGATACATATATAGGGATTCACCCAAACAAGTCACAATGCTGAAAAACACCATAATACCAAAACAAGTACAAAAGAAAAGTAAACAACTCTTCCGCATCGTAAACCAAAGCTTGGTCCCTTGCTCTCCAGCTCAAAGCGATCAAGTACCAGGAGTCGGAGGGCTCTTGCCCTTGTTTATACCTATAACAAAATAGGATGTTTGGGCCCAAAAGCATGACCCAAACAGGGTGTGAGACTAAATCCCAGTAGGCATTCACCAAAAGTTTTGTGCCTAACAGTCAGTGAGTATATGGAAAGTAAAAGTATAATAAGTAGTAAACTGAAACAGCAAAGTAGTAGGCAGTAAATAGTAATTAGTAAATCGGGATGATACATAAGAGTAATCAATCCACAACCAACAACAGTAGGGAAGAAAACATCTAAAATCCAGGAAACCCTCTGGGAAGTACTCGCAGCAATCCCCTCTGGTCCTATCCATGAAGTACCACAACCCACTGGGCAGTGCACTCATCCTAACCCCTCTGGTTTGGTCATATGAAATTATGACTCTCTAGGGAAGCACACTCGGTCAATTCCCCTTATTGTCTAGGGCTGTCAGGGACTCTCTAAAGAATATCACACGGTTTAACCCTCTTAGCCCCAAGGTCCAGAGACTCAATGAGGAAGCTATCTCAGTCAATTCCTCATATAGCCTCAGGTATACCACAGACTCTCTGAGGAAACTCACTTGGTCAATTCCTCCTCTAGCCTGGGAAGTTTTTTAAAGATAAAACAAACAAGGTAAGACTCTCTCAGAAAGCACACTCGGTCTACCCTCCTATAGTCTATAAAATTCCAAGACTCTATAGGAGATCCCTCAGTCTATAACCTATATTCTAATGTCCAAGACTCTCTAAGGAATCTCTCTCGGTCTACACTCTTGTTGTCTATAATGTCTAAGACTCATTATGAAGCTCACTCAGTCTATCATTTATAGTCTATAGATCCAGGATCTCTCAGTCTCGTGCCGATCTGTGCATAGTAATTCTATAAGGCCAATGTATACCTATTTAGCTACTTGGATAACCAAATTACACCTATAGAGCTACTTTGATAATATTCTAAGGGTAACAAGCATGTAATGCAAAACACTCCATCCTATTGAAACATGGCATTCCAACAGTCGTAACGGCCAAAGGCTAACAAGAAACAAAAGTCATAAACAGAGAAATGCATGGGAAAAACATCCAAGCACAACAAAATATCCACTAACATGATTAATTTACCTCTACACAAGCATAAAAGCAATGTAGGAAAACATCAAGGGAATAAAGGTAAACACACAATACCCTGTTAATGGTTATTGGTGGAATTTGCACAAAAAACTCAAGGACTTTGAACGGTGAGGTACAAACCACCTACCTTGATCCTAGGATATTTATATACTTGAACCACGTCGACTAATTCCCCCTTAAACGTCATAGATCTAAGAAAACTCCCAAAACACTAAACCCACAATATCTTGAAAATGAGGAGGAATTGGAAAAAGAGGCTCATGGAGAAGGGAGAACTCACCACTGCGATTCCAACGTAATCGACAGTGCTCGAATCGGAGAACAGAATGAGGAACGATAGATTGTCGGAGATCCACGGATTCCCGGCGCTCTCGGATGAACATGACCTAGAAGAAGACGTTTATCGCGATCTGGCATGAACCCAATCCATTTAATGAAAAAAAGAAAGTACACGGCGTGTGATTTTAGAGTACACAGAGTATACTTGGTATTTCCACACTCCACCAAAAATTGGCCTCCACATCACCCCTACACACCGTGTGTGTGGCCCGGAAAATGCCAACACACTACTTCGAGGGAGAAAAGAGTACACGGAATGTACTTAGAATGTACATGGCGTGCACTTCAAAAATTTACAGAAACTCCATTTTTCTCAAAAACCCCAGAAAAAGGAATGACATACCTGAAACGAAGATCCGGGTTCTTACAATGGGTATGAATAGACCGTATAAGACAATGTAGAGACTGTCCCCATGATGTAGGTAGCTAAACTTTCTTATAGAAATACTTTTTTCTGAATATGACGAGATTAAATGTCATTATTGGGATGGATTGGTTGTTCTATTATCATGCTTCTGAAGGATTCTATCATAGGATTGTATCATTTACATAACCAGAGGGAAGAATTTTTTTTACATAAGGGTGAGTGGGATTTCCAGGATGGTAGATTTCGACCTAAGAATCATGGGACTGGTGGAGCGACCTCCAATATTTCAAATCACTTCATATAGGATACAATTTTTTGAAAATATGATTTCCCTCTAATAGTGGATCATTTCAGGGATCTCAATCCTGATGATTTTTCTTTCTTACTTCTTGATAGAGAGGTAGAGATTTTATTGATCTTATTTTTGAAGGATCTCTAGTGTCTATTCCACTTTTGAATATAGCACCTATTGATATTTTGGAGCTCAAATGGATGTTAGAGTATTTAGAGTCCACTAGTTTTATATAGCATATTATATCCTCTTGGGGGTCACACGTGGTTTTTTCTCAAAAAGGTGGATAGAACCTTTCTTCTATTTGTTGATTATAGAATGTTGAACTAGAATATGGTCATGAAGCTATATCAAATTGATTGAATATATGATCTCATTGTCCAACACTGAGGATCTTGGTACTTCTATATGATCATCTTGAGATCGGGTTGTCATCAGGTGCAAGTCAGGCAATCAGACATACATCGTACATCATTCCATATAAGTTATGGTCTGTATGAGTACCTTGTTATGCTATTTGGTCTTATGAACATGCCTTCCATTATCATGGATCTAATGATTAAGGTGTTCCACCCCTATTTGGATTCCTTTTTCATCATCTGTGTGGATGAAATCATGGTTTATTTTCACACTCATAACAAACATTCCAATCATATTGAGATCATCTAGAATACTTTTAGAGAGCATAAATTGTATGCAATGATTTATATGTTCCACTTCTATATGTACATAGTTAACTTTATTGGTCATATTATCTCAGAATCACGTGTTTCTATTGACCCATAAATTGTTAGAGCTGTTGTTTACTAGGAAAATCCCAATAATTAGTTTGATATACAGAGTTTCCTTGGGTGTGATGGATATTACAATAATTTCGTACATGGATTCTTAAATATTTGTTCACCAATTAATAGTCTTACTCATAAGGTTTTTGAGTTTGTATGGTCAGAAAAATGTGAGAAATCCCTTCTCTAGATGAATGAAAGGCTTGTCTTGACACTTATCCTGACTCTTCCAGTATGAGTAATTGGTTATAATAATTTCTATGATGTTTTATTCATAAAAATAAGAGTAGTACATATACAAGTGTACATGGTCATTTTGTATCAATCATGGCAGTTGTGACCTCATGATAAAAACATCCCATGGCAGGACCACGAGCTGGAAGCAGTTTTCCATGCATTACACTCCTAGATACATTATATATTTGGTGTGAAATTTTTGGTTCACATTGAACAAAAGAGAATATTAATATATCTTTTAATAGAATGAATTGAACATCAAAAAATATAGACGGGATAAATATAAACAATAATTTGGTTTTGATCATGCCTATACAAATGGGAAGGGAAATGTGGTTTTAGATGTACATAGTAAGAAAAATGAAACATTGGATATAAAGGAATCCAATGATGAATAGAATATTATGGTCCTTCTATTTGAGCTTCATATGGAGTTTCATGATAGTCACAATAGTATTATCTATCATATATCATAGTTATTTCTTCCCTCCTTGAGAAGGTGAAGAGTAGGTAATTATTATACAATTATTGATTGGTTCTCTGTGCAAGTATATCAAGAGATAGCCCACCTCATGATTGATCTATAGACCGAGACGACATAATTCATATTCATGAATGTGTCTAGGTCGCTATAGATATGATAGAGGATTTGATAAAAGATTCTATTACCTCTCAGTGGGAAGTTCATCCAGGCATCTCAAAGATGTATCGAGAGATGTGACGCCAGTACTGGTGGTCTGTGATGAAACATTAGAAAGCAGGTTTTGTCACATCATGTTCCACCTCTCAGTAGTTGAATCAAGAGCACCAGAGACCTGTTGTAATGTTACATATTTTTCCAGTACAAGATTGGAAATGGGAAGATGTTTACATGGAATTTATGGAAGATTTTTCTAGCTCACCAAGAGGTAGTGATGCTATATGTGTTTTTATTGACCGACCAATTATATCATCTAACTTCATAAATATTTGGGAAACATTCTAAGTCAATGAGTTGAAAAAAAATTATGTCCATTAGATCATACAACTACACAAGGTTCCATGTACTATCATTTCAGATGGGGACACTCATTTCACATCACAGTTCTAGTTGGTTATGGAGAAGCCCATGTGAACACATTTATTCTACGCATAGCATTTCACCCCCAAACTGATAGAAAATCAAAATTCCCAATAAAGGACATTTAAAAAATTATATGAGAATGTGTCCTCAATTTCCACAGTTCATGGGAGAAGTATATTCCTATCATGGAGTTCTCCTATTATAACATTTTTATTGACAATTTTGATGGATCATTTTGAGGCTATATATTATAGTTCATGCCATTAACCCATTTTCTAGAAAGATGGGGGTGGGGATGCCCTACTAGGTCCTGTCAAATTCAAGATACTTCAGAGGATGTTCAGCTGACCAGAAAACGTATGATTACAGCTTAGTCTAGTCATAAATCATATTCCAATCACTATCGACAAAATCAACAGTTTGAATTTAGGAATCATATTTTCCATCAAGTATCACCAAGGCTAGTGAATACAAATATACAAAAAATGTGAAGTTATCAACTTTTACAGCAGGGATGTCTGAAATTATGGAGAGAATCGGGCTGGTATCCAATTAGTTGATATTATTTCAGAGGTACCATTTCATGAACGACATATTCCATGCTTCACATCTTCACCAGTATTATGACGAAGCATATAATACCTTTGATATCGAGAATTTTGAGTTAGATTCTGATGCTACCGTTGAGGAGTATCTAGAATGAATCATTGATTTAAGAATGATCCTTATATAAGGATAGTTTGTCCATCTATCACAGGTACTATCGATGCATGTCTACATATAGGATGAGAATATGGATGGGGTGGCTAATACACATTCTCAGTGGCCATAATTTTTTCTCAGACAGTGTTTCTACACCTTTGGAAGGTGAACTCAGGGAAGAGTTCTTTTAATGGGGGTTGAATCTAGGAACAAAATTTTTCACTCTGTTATGGATCCATTAATTTTTGTTCTATTTCATTATTTTGGACTTAATATAGATGCATAATATATTAGAGAAGGACTCAGCGGTGTCTAGGGAAATTTTGGATCCAGTAAACCTTATATTTGGGGAAACATTCTATATTTCATAGTTGGCATATGGTTGGAGCATAATTTCCCTAATAATGTATATAGAAATATATAGATTGTACCCTATTCCATGATTGGCACAAGCTAGTGTAACATACCCATGTGGGTTCCTGTCTAGCTAGGTTAATATGAAGAGAAACTACGTACACGCTATTTTTTGGGTAATTTGTCTTTTTTCCCTTAATGATATATTTAACATCTTTATTCCTCCCAATCTGAGAGCCAATCATATTTACCTCCATGACTCTCATTTCAGATCTTTATGAAGGCCAACGCTAGGAATTGAAAGATATCCATTTTCCAAGATCGAATTGAGCTTCTGTTCATCATGTTGTATGAAAAACAATATGTACTTGAACTTGTCTAATCATTTTCCCATCTATATTGTTCTCTACCAAGTTATTGAGGTGTGAGTGTTTTTTAATATTTTCATATATCTACTCTAATTCGCTCCAAATCAAAGGAAAATAACAGAGGAGGATAGTCTGACGAGCCTAATTTGGGTAGTCTATAACTCCTCTGTAATTTTTTTTTTGATTTTTGGAATTGTTATGTGGGGTCCACTGATTTTATTGGTTATCATTTATATAAATTATATGTCCTAGTTATAATCATTTGAACATTATCGTAATTTTATTTCAAATGATGTGATTATTTTTTGGTTGTTACACCGCAAACACCCAACACCACATGTAGGGTTTTTTTCCATATTTTAGTTTTTATTGTTTACACAATTTATATCCACCGTTCAAATATGCCTGGGCTTGACCACAGACTTGGTGATACTCCTCATATTAAATTCTTTTTGAATCATATAATGTTGAATGGAATCTACTATGTCACCAACACTTGAACTGCCTAAGTTATGTTTATAAATTTAATAAATTAATGATAAATAAAAATTGGAAAGTATAATAATTTTATAGCATGACCTTACACATAAATGAATATTAAGTTTCACGTCTGTAGAACCAATTGCATAGTAATGGAAGGTAGCGGAATGAACCATGGTTATGGAATACACCATAAATGGAATAAATGAATGGTTGTATTCTACTTGTCTTATTCACAATAATTGAAGGAAAGGCATGAACCAATTAAATTATTTCATGAATTCCTTATAATATATGAATTTCCAGACTCGATATAGCCTACGATTCTAATCAAGGAATGCCTTGATCACCCATGAACCCCATTCAAATTCAATGTTGTGGCTTTCATAGTTTTAAACCGAGCTAGATCCTAATACATTTCTATTATTTGGATGAAGGGTATCAAACCATAGGATCTCTCACATGTGATTAAATGATTCCTTAGACACACTCATTGTATCTAACATTAACTACTAGTTTCCATGGTAAAATTCCATAGGGGCATGTTACTGCTTCGACCCATTTTACCATGGGTGACCACCTTGGATTCTGTAGGAACATTATTGTGGAATTCCATTGAATATTATCAAGATATTACAAACATACCATTATCTACGATACAATTGTTACTTAGTTTGTGTCCCTTGAGTTCAATGTTGCATTGGTTATTACCTTGGAACAGGATTCTTTAATGTCATTACAGGATTCCTTTTCATTAGTTCAATCCATCACAATTTCTAACTTGTGACTTATTTTGAAACTAGTAATGATCAATTAGTGGACTCATTCTATTTAGACACCTGGAGAGGGATGATTCATTTATCTGGGTATTTATTTAAGTTGTATTACTTTACATTATGTATGTAAATACTCATGTCGGAACACTATTAAATTTACCTAACATGGGAATATTTATATTGGCCCAATTGATGGTGTCCCACTGATATTTATCTCAAAACCTCTCTGGGTGAAATTTGGTTCCAAGAGTACATTACATGAATACTAGTTCTGATAATGGGACGAATACAACCACGAACACATGATTGTTTATTGTTTTGGATGGACCATGAGAGAAGATGACTAAGCTAGAGCTCTAGATTATTTGGATAATATTTTTATTTCATTCACACTTTTGAGGAATATGTTATTTTTTCCATATTTTATCAATATTTACTATATTTATAATGACATGAAATATCATAATTAGTTTTTTATACTTGTTTGTTATTTAATTTGTTTTAGTATTTGTAATTCATCTCTCTATTTTTTGTTTAGTGGTCTGTCTACATACAAGTCATGAACTATTTACATTAGTTAATATTTAACTGATGTGCTACACTTTGATAATAAGGGCATAATATCCCCTCAGACACACCCTAGACAGTTGTTGCTGGTCAGAAATATTTGGCATTTTTGGATAAGTGCTTGAGGCCATGTAGCCCACTAGGATTGGGGCACTAACAAAGTGGCATACAGGTCTGGAACATCACATTTACTTTCACAATTTAAGAATATATGTATTCTTATTAATGTGTATAAGAATGTTTAGATTCATGAAGAACCTAGTGAGAGATAATGTTTTCCTTTTATATACTAGATTTTATGATTCCATGTTTCTAAAGGCACTAAAATAATAATATATTTTGTGTCTTTTTTAATAATGTTTTATGAAATAAATAAATTATATGAATATTTAATGTAAATTAATATTGGGTATTTATAGTTGGTATAAGTTTAAATGTTTAGTTAACCTTTTTAAACTAGGATGAGAGAAAATTAGTAATATCTTTAGTCATATATCAAAGTATATGTCAATTTATGTCTCTAATGATAATTATAAGGATGATTTAATGTTTTAGAAAATTTCATTGAATTTTGTTGAATGATAGAGTGAACATTGTCCTAGAAATAAATCTAATATAGGTACTACTAATTTTTGTGAATCAAGTAGAGATTTACCTAGGGGTAACAACTCCAACAAAATGTCCCGATCCAAAATCTATGTAATATAGTACGTGAAAATATGCCATGATTCACAACTGGTTTGAAACATACAAGGGATATTATTGGGAATTAAAATAACACTAAATGAACCATCACAAAGTATTTAAATATAAGTTGTATATGAATAACCTTGGATTGATGTAGGGTGTCATAGAATAAAGAATGTGTCATTATTCAAATATACATTAAGATATTCATTTCATGACTATGTAGTTTTATACTATGAAAACAAATTCTCAAAATAGGTCTTTGTTTTTAGTCAATGGAGGGAACTGAGAGGAGTTTTATTTGCAATGAATGTGATATATTATTTTCATGATGAGAAGTTAAGTGGGATGATACTTATAATGATTAATTTTGTGATAATTCCTAATTATTTAACATAGAACATTCTTAATAATATATACTATAACCAACTCTCAGACAACCCACGTAAAAGATAAAAGGAGCACGTTGAGTGTTTGATTAATGGAGACCACTGAGTAAAGAAGATTCAGTTTGATTTGTGTCGATAATGTATAAAGAATCACCTATGGGAATGTCCTAGATAAACAATAATATGTTTTGAATGTAGAAAAGAAGGACAAAAATCATGTGACTAAAAGGGAGACATTAATATTTTAGTTAATCAAATGGTTGAGAATATTTTCTTCACTATGTTATCATAGAGGTTTGTGTTTTTTATTTGTGTAAAAAATTGTCATTATGAAATAGAAATGTCCCAATTAAAATGATTTTTAAGAGAACTAGAATGGTTGTGTGAGTAGTATTTACCTTACAAAAGATGATTAAACTACATATGAAATGTGAATGGAAAGAGATATTTTAGACTACAGATGAAGTGGAATAAACAGTTTTTATTTATTTTGATTAAAAAATGTTATATGAATGGTGAAATATAAAAGGATTGTGATTTTTATGTTTTTTCCCTACTCATATAAAAGAATAAATTTAATTGTTCTGATGGAATATAAAAGTTATATAATGGAAAGGTTATGTGCATGGATGACACATGGTTGATGGAAAGATAACCCTTAATATTTTTATTATGTTATGGTAATGTTTTTGAGATAAAGATATGTGGGTGATGAATATTTAAATAGAATGCTACTGATTTCATTATTACTAATTAGGGACTTGTTAAAAAAAAATTTATTCTTTCATGGATGATGTTTAGATCTAAATGTACTTATTGAATATATCCAATAATTAATCAAATAAGGAAGCATTAATATTTTTCATAAATATTTATGGTAATTTAGGATATTAACATTTATTGAGAGAATACATTACGAAGGTATTATCATGTTTGGAATGTGACATACAAGTTGTACATTTCTATATTTGGTGGTCAATGTTATTATGATTTTCGGAATTTATTTTCAATTATTTGGATTTTCATTTTACATAAGGGTTATAAGGTTAACAATTCATGAAATGATTACGTTAAAATTAAGATAAAATATTTATGGACTAATATTATATTGAAAACCTTATATAAGAGGATAATTAGTGACACGCCATATTTTAATTTTATCCATCACATTTATTTTGGAAATTATATTAGTGTCATTTTTGGAAAGGACATCCCATTTGTATGGGGAAAACCAATCATACCTGGCAAGGCTGTGAGTCTTGAACAGATGACTGAAGGATGATCAGGGATTCCTGCCTAACACCATCAAATAAAATATCTAGTTTAATGTGTAATTTTTGTGAATAATTATTAATGAAGAATCAATAGATAAACATTTTTTGTTTACAGATTATTATGATTAGAATATTGATTTTGTCAATGGATAGAGACAAATATTATTACTTTTCATTCGATTATTGGCCTTTAGATCCATCATAAGTGTATTTTAGCACTTCAAAAATCAAACCAAATTTCTATACAACCATTTACAAAATTAATGGATGAATTATATATAAATAAATCATAATTATAGAATGATACTATTTTATAGAAATATATCATGTATCTAAATTTCCTTATATTTGTGGAATATAAAAGAATTAATCTACGATATTATAATGAAAAAATGAAATTGACTTGTCCATAACCATTAATTTTGTAGAAATCATTTTTTTAAATCGTCACTGATTTATGGAATTGATGTTTTCAGATTTTCATTAACCTGTCACGTGTTTTTGTCGGATGACCTTAGTCACACTCAATAAATAATTATGATTTTCCAACATGTCCAATAAATAATCCATACCTATGTTCTCTTATATCGAATCCTAGATATACATATATTTGGGTAACCATTATGGTTCAAACATTCCCCTTCAAAGGTATTTTTTAGTATCTATTTTTGCGATTTGGGTTTCTATTAATGAAACATTCATGTAGTAAAAAATTGATAAACTGATGTAAATTCACAGAAAAAATTAATTTTATGGTTAGGGGGAGGAAGAATGTAACACCCCATGATATTTTTAATAATTTATTTTCATTAAATTATTTAAATTATATTTTTAGTTTTCATTTCATGGAACATTGATGATAGTTTATTTTATATTAATTCACCGTGATTGGATAGAGTTATACACAAAACCATGTGAATCATGAAATAAATGAAACATATACTTTATCATTCCATATGTAGAACACAAATTTTTTCTTATGTTACACACAATAAAAAGTTTCCTCGATGGCTAGCATACTTTGCAAGAAAGAGTTTTTCTCAATATTAATTTATTTTTAAAATGCTATTACTTAAAATAATAATAGATAAAATAGTTATTAAATTATAAGGTATGAATATTATTATCTAATTAATTAAATTATCTTTTTACAAAAAATATAACAGGAATTCATTAGTAACAAATTATATTGAAATGAATTTGAAAACATATCGAATAAAAAAGTAAATATTTTTATTCTGGTGGTTACAATACTATTTTAACCTATTAAATTATATTAATTCCCATTAGTCGGATATATTAATTTATTATATATTTTATATATTAAATAAATTTATTTTCATATTAATCCAATTTATTTTATATACATAAGATAAGAAGAAATAAATTTTTATGCATTATAAAAATATTTTTTATGGCATGTTTACCACCTTTTAATGGAAAATGCATTTTAAATAAATTTCTAGATATTTTTTTGATTCTATATGTACAAATAAACCAAAAATTGAAATAATATCATATTAATTTTTATAGGGTAAATTTCTTGTGTTTTTCTATAATGTTTAATATTTTAATGAATAGTGAATGATAAAAAATCATAGATCAAAACTGATTACCTATAATTCATTTTTAAGGTTACGTTATATATTAAAATGTTTTCAAAGTTAAATTAGATAATATTTTTACCAATTAATAAAATTTAGGTCCCAATGATCAATTTTACATTAAAATTTTGTGTAAATACAAAGAATACTTTTAAATGTTTTTAATTTAAAAACCCAAATTGTCGACCCAAATGTGGTATTAATTTTTAATTAATTTTTACAAATTTTGTGATGAGAAATTAGAATAATGTGTTATAAATATGGAGTAATCATAATTTACAATCTACAATAATTTCAAAATATTTTTTTATGAAAAATATTAGTGAATGTAAATTAAATTATTACACCGATAAAGGTAATATTAAACATTACAAGGTACAATAACTTAAATTTATGACATGAAAAGACATTTAAAATATTCCAACATCCATTTAATGGATATATATACACCATATTACCTATTTTAAAAAATTTATTCCATGATTGGATCCACATGACATGTGAATAATTTGTACGGATGTTTGTTGTCAAATTATTACAAGATAACCACTGACCATCAACTATAAAATGGACACCTCTCCACTATGTACATACACCTATAAAACCACATATTATCATCCAAAATATTCTAAAATATATTCAAAAAAATATTACCCTCAACTTTCAATCCTTACATGGGTAGAAATCATATCAACAAAACCTTTTGGATCAACCGAAAGGGTGTTACCTGATTAAGTGTTAACACCATCCCTCAAACCTGTTTCTTTTACTCTAATTAAACACTCCCTAAAATATTCTTATTCCATGATTTTATAAGAGCACTAGTATCCAAAATAATATTTTATGTTTTTATAATATTGTTTCAACCTACAGTTATATATACTTACATCATGTAGGTTACAAACATACTTTTTACGTGTACAGAGAACTACCACCACGCTAATTGACGAATCATTATTTTTTCAATTACATCCACTCACAATAGAAATTATGATGGAAAATATGATTAAATATGTTTTAAATGATATTTACAATGTATTTTATCATATTTACCTCTTCTTCATCAAATATACTTTAACCTTCTAGTTTTTTATAATACAAAAATTTTGTTTGAGGAAATACATACTACCTCCCCTCAAGGTGATGTGATTCACCAATACACTACATTGAATGTATTAAGATGATTTTTCATATAATACATTATATATGTGATATAATGAAGATAATATTATAATTATATAAATATATATTATTAATTATATGTTTTTTAATTAATTTATTTCAACATGGCAGTTAAACAGAAAGGGCCTTCTTGCATACATACGCTCTACCATCTCCATGAACATTGTATTCCATTTGATAGATATATATATTATGTAAATTATTATGTTAAATAAATACTAAATATAATATTTTTTTCAATAGTTTATCACATTATGGAAATAAGGATATATTTGTATATATCAAACAGATAACAAATTAAGTCACAAGTGCAAGTCAAAGCGTATATTACCCAAAGTGAATCCTTAACATTGAATTACTAACAACAAGGTAATATAAATCCACAGTCAAACATTATATCATATTATACATAATAATATTGTTATATAAAATATTTATAAAATATTTATATTCATTATACAAGTGGATTTTATGAGTATGGTGAGAGTCAAGACATAAGGTCGTGGGAATTCGTATCACTATTTATTTTTGTGAGATACATGCCACGTTCATCACTCTTTCATTTTATGTTGAAAATATATTAATCATTAATTAATTTTTTTATTATTTTAATAAAAATATCAGTAAAGAAAAATAAATTATATTATCTTCCTTTCATGGGTTTGATGTTTCAGAATTTACTAAATCTTTAAGATAGTTTTGTATCAATTTACCATCATTGAGACACATGCCTGGTTGTGCAGCTACATTTTTTCTTTGAGCTGTATATACTAACATTGAAATGGTATAACATGTATGTAAAAATTTTTATGATATTTTTAGTTTTAGGTAATATCATTTTCCTAAATAAGTAATATGGTTCTGAGTCAATAATTGTTAAGAGTTTATTAAAACAATCTCCTCACTTTATGAGATTGTTTATGATTACAGAACCTTCCATAAATACATATGATCCAAATTTCAAGAACTCTCATAATTTTTATTCTCTTATTGTTATTAATGATATCTTAATATATTACAACCACTAATCCAATATTTATTATATGTTATATTTATTAATGTGTTATTAGGAAATTCCAAATTTACCTCTTTCTTCGGTAAGAAATTCAAGATTCATTATAACCATGATTTCTAAAAAGGGGTTCCATGAATATTTTTCTAATGAACTGTGATCATTAAAATCAATTTTTAACATTTTTTCTTTTACCAAATTTTTCAAAGTAATTATGTATTCTTTTACCAAATGAAGAATGGCTCTATCCTTTTTTCTATGAAATAGTAATTTTCATTTTTACCTCGCATGACTTGTAAAGATTTTCCCACTATCAATTCGTTGAATCTTTTATTTCTTGTTTAAAAGTTATTTTTTATATAAATGTTTTTAGAAGATATTTTCAAGGAAAAATGGTTCTCATATGGGTTTCAATATTCCCTATTAAGTTATAATGGAATTTTTTTAAATGTTATCAATATTATATTATAAGATTACAAGGAAAATTGTTATGTAAATATTTTCTGACATATGTTATAAATTTTCAAATAAATTTTCATCAAAATGTTTTGAAGATCTATTTATATTTTTTGAAAGGAAAATGTGTCCAAGACATTTTAACACCATTTTTTATAATATTTCAATTTTAATTTCTGAATAATGGTTTTTAAAACGCTTTTATGTTTGAAAGATCATTCTTCAAAGAAGAAATGACATTTTCTCTATTTAATGATATCAAAATATATTTCTACGTTAAATTACATATAAAATTAAATTATTTAATGTTAGTCATTCCCTTATAAGAAACGATTCAATGTTTACATTCATATTCCTTATTCAATGATTTATGTATTTATTAAATGAATCATATGACACCCATTTCCCTTACATGGTTTAAATTGTTTCGAAATCTGCTTGTTATTATATGATATGATTTTGATGAAATAATTATGAAACCTCTATTTCAACATAGTTAAAGATATGATGAAATGTTTTGGACACCCATTTCATTTCATGGATTATGATATGATTTTTATGAATTGTTTCCACATGTATGAATGATTTCATTATGAGGTGTGAGGGACCTATATATCACTCCAATACATTAAGTAATATTAAATGCTTTATGATATAAATATCTATGGAAGAGGGGATACCAATCCTGAAACAAGTGGGTATAGAAGAATACATCCAAATCCCACAACAAGAGTGTACATGCGAAGACATCCAAATCCAGAAATAAAAGGGTACACAAGATGGATTCCCAAGCCAGATGCTGGTGCATGGGTTATTAACACAATAATAACATTATATAATAGACTTTATAGGACACTTTGAATATGGGTTATTATTTTATTATATTTTGTTACTAAGTAATTTTTTATTATGATGTTTTTATTTCATCGATTTTCTTCTTTATTTCCTTATGATTCTTGTATTATGAACGACTATGCACTAGGCAGTGATTCATGTTTATGATATTTGATATGTAGGGTATGATCTTATTTTTTCTTGATCATGTTACCATACACTTATTCTCCTGATTATTCATACATGTCTCCCTTATTTAACCATACTAAGAATATTTCCTCACCCATTTTTAGGTTTCCTTCCATTGGTTATAAAGATATCTAATATGTTTGATGGGTCTACGAAGTGTGATGTTTATGAATACCCTTGTGGGAGATAATTTTTCTCATTTGTGTTCAAGGGATTATGTTTCCATTGATCCAAAAGATGTAGAATAATATGGACATTGGGCATCTGTATGAATAATGTGTTATGTATTATTCAGAAATTATATAAAGTTAATGTATCTTTATAACATGTCCCTATAGATCTAAAATTTCTTAATTACCCTTTTGATACAAAATAATGTCTTATTTATTCCATGTTATAATCATATATCAAACACTTATAATTTTGGAAATGTTCAATCATAAACTAAATTAAATTTTTATGCTCTATATTTTTATTTATTCATTGGTTTTCTCATTCATGTTTTTTTATTTTATATATTTATATTGGTATATTTGGTTTTTATAGATATAACATATCAAACACCCTTTATAATAATCTCTTTAGATTTTATATTTATTTAGGTTGTGTATTTTCATTGTTATTATATGTTATTTCTATTTTCACTATTTTCTATTTTTTTATGTAATTATGATTGGGATGGCACGAGATGTTTTTACTTTTTCTTTCATATTAAATTTTTAAAACTATAGTTTTCAAGGATAATATATGCATTCTCTGTTAAGATTTATTTCAATTTTGATTAGATTATATATTGGATTTTTAGTCTTATTATTAAGTTAGACATGAAAATAATACAATATTTCTAGATCATGAATCATCTAATTACTTATATGAGTTTACAATCATCAATGCTTATTTCCCCCTTTTTGATGTTGTCTCACTACATTATTTATATTATATATAGGTTTCATTGATTTTTTGTTTATAAAATAATCTTAGTTGGAACCAAATATTTCCATATCATTAATATCATATAATTCCATATAATATGGTAAAATTAAATTATATATTTGGAGTAAATCTATTTGTTTTTGGTTTGGTTTGTTGATTTCTCAATCCCAACCATCACTTAATTTCATGAATGGTTTGATAGATTTACTAAGAGGTTTTTTCTTTTTTCTATTCTTAATGTCATATTATTTAATTTTATTTATGTAGGTATATTTTAGATAGTCATATATAAATAATATTGGGCCTTATTCCTAGAAGATGTATCATGTGCCTTCTATTGAAAATTTTCAATGACCTGTGTTTTTATTTAAAATAATTATTTACATCTAGAGATGTGTAATTTGTTTTGTATTGAAAAATATTTTCTATCTCTTAGATAAAGAAAATTACCTTTATTCGATTTCAAAATTTCTAACTTTTCTCAAAACCTTCTTCTTAGTATATCCATTCCCATTTTGATTTCAAGAACTGTGTTATAATTTTTGTAATATGCATGAAATTACATGTTGAAACTTCAATATGGGGTTAATATTATGTCACAAAAAATTTATATTTATTTCAAGTTATACAATAATATTATAAAATGGAGTTTTCTAGTAGACATGGAGGCCTCTACTAGAATTTCATTTCCCATAATGTTTCAATAAATATATAGGATACCAAGAAGTATATGATATAATCAATTCATGAAATGTCATAAAACCTCTTTGTTCGATGTGCATTGTCATCAAGAGTTTTTGTAATTGTTATCCTTTAACATATAACCTCCATGTTTGACTTGGTTTTACTAAAATATTCATTTATTTCATGAGGAATGATGACCAATCTCCCCGGGATGCGTTTATTGAATATGGTGATGTTGTATTTGGTGAGGTTTTATTTTTTCTATTTACCCACAATTTTTATATTTTTTTATAAATTATTATTTTCATTGAATTTAATATTTTAGTGGTCACAATTATATAATTTCACTTCTTAAAGTATGAAAAATTCTTTCTAGATGTTCAATCCATTCTTAATCAATTAATTGGTGATAATTAGTTATAATATGTGTTTTTATAATAGTTTAGTTTACTCAATAAATAATGAGGATAATTATGTGTGGAAGATTCATTTGAGCTACTATTGTTATCGAAAATCTTACCCTCGACCTTACATCTATTACGATGGATTTTATAATTATGTAGTATCCAATAGCAACGAGCTGGGAAGTAGGAGTATAAATGATGGAAGTGCAGATATTGGGAGTTATGGTAAATATGGTTGTGATAATGTCGGTATTGGTAGAGGAGGTTGTTGAGAGAGTGTTTAATTGAGGGAGAGGGTTATTTATTATGAATCATAATCTAACCATTATCCAAAAGATCGGTATTTATAGATGTTATCAATGTAATTTTTTTACTGAGTGGATTTATTAGATGGACATAATGATACATGACATGAACTATATATAGTGATGCGGTCATTTTAACAAAAACCTTGAACTGTTGAAAGAATAATGTCTCTATGGTGGTCTATCATCCGAGTAATGTTTAGATTAATACTCAAGTATGAAATATTCAATATTATTAGAGGATTTTTGAATAATCATAACACACCATGATATACATATGGCGACTCATGTTTTTCACTCTTTCAAGTTGGTATCATTTATTGAATATAGTGAAATGATAATTTACTTATTAATGTATGACATTGATTTATCCCTAATTGATAATAATTTTTGAGTATTATTGGTTGTGATGACATGTGAATATTAATAATAAGTTGTGGTTTTTTATAATGTAATGGAATAAATTCATGAAACAAAAAATGAGTTTCGTGGTTTGTATTACCCCCTCAGTGTACTACATAGAGTGTTATACACTATGATAATAATGTACTAGGGGTTCATGATTCATATTGAATATAATTTAGCTCAGGTTGAAATGATACTTTGAATAAAAAAAATCACACATTTATTCCATTCATCCCCATCCCTATATTTTAGCTAATAGATGGTGGATGGGTATTTTTATGATAATTTCACTGATTGAGTTTTCACCAGTATGGTGAATTTTTTTCCATGTAAATATTACTACATTAGATCCAACAATTTAGATAGGTTGTTGAAGTGTATGGAAAATCCTAGATAAGTGTCATGTTATGTACTTTTTTTTTGGATAAGGGGAATTTGACATGCTTATTCATCTAGGTGATTATCATGGGATTTATTCATCCGTCATGTTTGTCTATACCCAATAAATAAAGGATATATAATTTGTATGTTAATGATTTAAACACTACATGTCTCATTGCCACATGATATCTTGGACAATGGTATTATGTGATGATACATATTATATTTTTTGATGTTTTCAGGAATAGATATGGAGATGAAAGTTTTTGATGGAGATCAAGCTAGATCCCTTTGTATCTTGAGAAAAAGTTATATTTTTCTACAGTCTCTCTTATACATAAAAATATGGATTAGATAAATCATAAATATTTTAAATTCTCAAAAATCCAATATGGTTACCTAAAGTGACCCATAACATTTATTAAACATAGTACTATCTCAAAATGAATAATGGATAAAAAAAGAAATTTGTTTTGGATGGGTTTTTACATTTTTTTACATATAAAGTATAATATAGTGAAAATGTATGATTAATTATCTAAAAGAAATTTTGTAGGATATACAAATGAATTTTTTGAAATGTTTTCTCAAGGGGATACATATATGATGTGACATAATGTAAAACAATATATATGGTTATATGGATTTTGAGATAGTGGGAGATTGATGGAAATATGACATAAATATATGATATCATATGTTATAATATTAGTAAATATTACACCTTGTCATGATCACATCACATAATATGATATGGAGATATCATAATGTCTTATTATATCTCATATAATATGATATATGAAAATCACAGTGATTAATTTATAGGAAAACTTTTCCTTCTAAAATTATGTTATCATTAATATATTTTGGCTGTATATTATTTGATAATGATAAATAAATTTCAATACAATAATTTATTTCATTCAATTATAGAGTAAAGTTTTGACATATATCATCAAATTTTAATAGTTCAAATTAATTGTGGTTCCAATATGGTTCATCCTTAATTCCACATTAATTTGGCTAGTATATTATAAAGAATCTATGTGAAGGATGCTGATAGTACATGGAATTTTTCTTCCTTTCTAAAACTTTACCCTAATGTTATATAAAATAATGGTTTGATAGAGATCTATCCCAAGAATTGGGAAATTCATTCACCTCATGGTCACCATAGGAAAATTCATTCATTTGGGAACTTATTATAAATCAACATTAGTCATATTTATGATCGAATAATTTTAAGATCGCATCAATAAAGTCAAATATTTATTCTTCCATTAGAGTATAATTATTTTTTATTTTTGATGTATTATTGATTTGGGGTTTATATGGATTCAATTTTTTTCATGACCCTTGGATATGTGTTATCAATAATATACATACCCTCAACCTATTTGTCTATAATTTTATTTTTTCATAAAAAATAAATAAACAAATTAGTCTTATAAAATTGATATAGATTATCATGAGTACATTTTCTTTTATTAAAAGTTGCAGTTGGTTACATATAAAAGAATTACCTATTAATTGATTATTTTTTTCCTTATTAATGATGTTTTCATATAAAGTTATTATTTATCTTAGACATGATATTTTTATGTGATAGTGTTTTATAAATATATGCCACAAATAATGGTTATAAAACCTCTCTATATAATTAGAACCTAGAGGGTCCACACAACTATTCTTGAATCTTTATCTATAATTGGATTATATTTTTATATGATACATAAACAATACAGGCTTTTAGTGAAAGGAGGATCCAAAGACATCGATAAACCATCTCATTGTGTTCAACTATGGTAATATCCAATATTGGTAGTTATGATAACATATCCATTAATAGGAAATCCAAATTTCCACATGTCATTAGATGATCTAATCAATTAACTTGTGTATTGACCATTAGCCTTAGATATTTTCATTAGTGGATATCATTAATCGTGATGTATTGATGAAATTTGTGATATTGATTCATCACTTTCTTTTAACAAATGTTTCACTAAGAAACATTTGTATAAATGTATCTCAACGTGTCATAACCGTAGCTGTATAACTATACCAAATATTCACTATGAACCATTGTTTTAAGAAAATACTAACTATTTTAGAACCATTAGTATAAAAACCTACCTGAATTACTGGGAAAATAATACCCCCACCATTTCCATTGACCCTAAAATTCAGGAAAATAGAACCTATTCAACCTAAAAAAAACAACGTAACCATCTCAAATATTAAAAAGAATCCATACTATATCCCATCATACTCAATTAATATTTAATAGACATCACAAAAAAAGAAATAAATAATGACATACCAACAAAAATGTTAATGAAATCAACCAGTGATAATACACATAAGAAACATAAAAAATATTCATTCCAAGTGAATCATAAAATATAAAATATCATAAATATATGTCAAAAATTTAATGTATATGTATGTCCCTCATAACCATCACAATCATCACCTTCATCCTCAATTCCATCCTTATCCTCATCCTCTTACCCATCCAAATCCTTATCATCGACCTCATACTCACCCTCATACTCACCGTCTTCCTCTCCTTCTTCTTTTCTATTTTAATTGCATGGAACATCATCATTATGACAACCACAAAAACCACTACCTCATGTACTACATACTTTTGAAATATCGACATATATGAATCCCTTTTAGAGATTATATCTAGTTGTTGTGGTGGAAATAAGACATTCATATTTTTCATAATATAATCATAATCCCTTTAATTCTAATCATGCTTCAATATGACCACTTTTTGGGCGCTTTCTTCCATGGTATGAGACTCTACTCCCTATGAATTATCTATTTCCAACATGATAATAATAGAACTATAACATTATGTGGGAAAATATCATGTCAGGATAATACTCTTCCATAGAAGATAACATTCTATTCCATAATACTCTTCTCCCAAAACCTTATGTACATTATCATTGTCACAATGTGGTCATTTTTATGCTCATCATGGTTGTACAAAAATCACTTTTACATTTAAGAAGGGATAATTACCTTCAAAAAAATTAATTTGATATAAATAAGGTACAAAAAATATTCTTTTACTATATTATATCATTTACTTCACTTATATGTTTTTTCTTTCTGCTTGAGGAAAATAATTTTTCTAAAAGATCGCATCCTTAAATATTCTGAATATCCCATTAAAATGAAGTTGAATGTAGAAAATAATTCTTTATAATAGGGTAGTAATAATGAATTCTGAAACTAAAATGAAATTACTATTAATTATAAATTAATATGAATGTAAAACATATTGTGGATGAATTATAGTGACAAGAAAATAACATTATATGAATATATGTTACACCTCCATTATGTGAAAATTTCATGTATGTGAAGTTGGTTTATTATGGATGGATAGAATGGTTTTATGAATACCCAAATAAGGTAATTTTAATAAGTGTCTATCTCAATAGGCAATACACAAGAAATGATGAGATATTAGAGAACTGGAAGTGATACATTCCACTATATGATGTTAATGAGCCTGATAAATGAGAAAATGTAGACCATAGACTAATTTAAGTTCACATCCATAGTCATGAAAATATAGTGGATCATTTTAATCCATACATGACAAAACACTTCATTCACATAAACATTAAAAACATTTTTTAATTTACCTAGGTTGATTAGGTTATAAAAATGATCACATGGGATTTTAAATATGGATACCTAAATAATTACTTTAAAACATAATATAGAAAATGGGATGAAATGGATTTAGTAATGTATTATTTAAATAAAACAACAAAATGGATTCAACAACCTTCATACAAAATGTTAACATAGTACAAAAAAATATATATTTTAACAAATGTACAAGTCTGTAGGATTTTCATGATATGAAGAACTTTGAAGCACATTGAACCCAGAGGGGGGTAACCCCATTACATTATAAACTAATTAATCAACCTAACATTATTTGTGGGTATTATAGGGAAATAAATTTATGAATGAATAATTTTGAGGGAGTAATATATGGAAGAATCCCAAAATATTTAATCACTAATGGGTGAAAAATAAAAATAAAGGATAGTTAATAATGAAAACAATTGAAGATATATCAATTTTTTTATCTTGTTTCACATTTCTATTTCAATAATGAAAAAAATTTAAAAATACATTTATATTAAAACATTTACTGAATGTAGTACATTCTTCCACTCATGGTCTACATCATATTCCTCCCCAATGAGTGGAGTTATTTCAATGCATCCTTTTATTTTTATTTCTTTATTTTAGTTTATAAAGAACAATATCAGTAATATAAAAATGCTATTATTAAAATCATTTTATTTTCAATAAAAAACCCAAATTTGATTAATACATGGAACTTGAAACTTATCCAATTAAAAATCATTTACAGGTAATATTCTACAAGATAGTTAATCATGATTGGAATGGACTCTATATCAATACAAAATCAAAAACCACATACTCTACAACTCATGATTTTATGGATTAACTAACTCGCCTAATTCCATGAGAAATACTATCCCTGTAGCCTCACCATTAAGAAAAATTAAAAAGATGAAAAAATATTAATTCATAATAATAATATTATAATATAAATTATATTCAGTGATTTTATTAAAAAAATATCTGTGCCCACACATTATCCTTTACCTCATTTGGAATGCTCCCCAAAAGAGTGGCCTGAAGTTAACGATGTTATACTATTTGGAAGGAATCCACATTAAACGTCTACATTTCATCACTTTTTTCCAAATATTTTTTTCCCTCATTGTACTCTACCTGGATATTTTTGTGGTGGTTTCACACCACAGACATTATTTTTATTATCACCCTGCATATCGTAAGATCCATCAATGAAATGGAATAAATATTATACCAATAAATGATATAATGAAAACATGTTATGGGAAAAAATGTATTATGGTACTACAAATACACCTCAAGTAGGCTGATGACTGGGTGTCACTATATCCCGATGTTAATAAGGAATATAAAACTATATATATTTAATGGGTACCAATGTATTCTTTGGATGTTCATTTAGAGTATATGTTGATGATGTGAAAACATAAAATCTTAGGGAGAAGGATGTTTATGGAATATTATATGGAAAATATTGATGGTTAAATGCATAAAATGGGTGTGTTTTTAGGAATTATCATCAGTTAATGGAATGATAGGTGAAAAGGATTTGATGAAAATGGTGTTGAAAAAATAGTATACCTAAATATCAATGATTTGTACAATGACGTTATGGGATAAGAATATGAGTTTGATGATATTAGAGGTGGAGGGATGAGGTTCGATCAGGTAAAATGTGTAGATTACATAGCTCTAGTACCACCATCCTGCTTAATGTCATCATCCAGAACATTGGAACAACTAGGTTTCTCCACGAATAATTGCTTCCCATCTAGTGTATCCAGATTGAAAGTTTAAAAAAATAATATCATTTTATTATATATTATTGATATATATATATATATATATATATATATATTTGAAACAAAATTCTCATAATATGCACCAAAGCGGGACACTAGTCTATCTCATTCGACAATTATTGTGTGACAACCTTTTTCATCATATAAAGTCATTGTTTTTCTATTTATTGAATTTAAAAATAAATATGGAATTTTTTATAAATCCACATCTAATTTGTAATCCAAGCATGAAATTATATATGATATGTCTTAATTAAGTAATAAAAATTTTCAAAACCAAATATATGATAAATAGTGACATAATAAAAACATTTTATATTTATTAAGGAGAATATAATAACTTAATACTTGTCATAGAAAATAGATACCTTCGAATTATCATGTTTAGCATGTGTATGATATGGTTTTGTAATATTTTCAATTCGATTCATTTCACTATTTTTTTGGTCATTTGGTTAATTTTCATCAATTACATAGGTCATTATATCATATATTTATTTATTTATTTTCTGTTTTTTCTATTGATTACATGACCGATACATTTTAATTTGGATTAGGTCATCTGGTTCATTTTTTGTGTCAGCTAATTGTTCCATTTTTTGGTTAGGTCATTATTTTTCTTGGTTTTTATTTTTATGATAAGTATATTAATACTTTCAATTAAATTAATCTTTAATATTGATCAAATTTAATTGTTTTAGTTTTTTTGGTACGTTTGAATAAATTTGAGTTCAATATTTGATAATTACACTCAATGAAAACTAAAACCAGTATATTTTGAAAATTCACATAATGATCAAGTTGGATAGAAAATATTTTTAATCAATAGTTAAAAAATTGGAATAGTTCCAAAATTTAAAACCCATGTCAAGATAAACCAAAATAACTATGAAAAATATGGATACTAATATATATTTCCCACGACATATTCATGGTCACAATCAACTCTTAAAAATGATCCATTAGATAAATCATTAGTGAGAAATGGATTAGGTACAATTTGTTGAGGGATGTTGTCATTTACATCATATTTATAATAAAAAATATTTATTGTTATAACTTAATAATGACACAAAAATAAGGTCAAAGATGATCTTTCACATAAATATTAGCATTCACTATAGATACAAATATATATAGTTTATCATTAGAAAGTGTGGGATTTATTTTAATAAAAAATTTCCAAAAACAAATATTACATGCCTTATAATCAAATAAATCCACACTCATTTCGTCATAGTGACTCGGCCATGAGAGTAATAATCTAATATTTTTATTTTATCAATGACTCCATAATAAGTTAAAAATTCAAATAGATGTTTATTATTGTATGAACTATCATAATATTCTATTATTTTAGTTACCAAACCACCATCATAATGTGTTCTCATATTGATTTCTCATTTGAGGATTATAAATTTTTACCCATTCATCAAAACTAATTTAAATTCAAAGACCAAAAATTAGTACCAAAATTGAATGATCTTATTTCTTCAAAAAAATTCCAACATTCAAACACAATACCTAAAATATAAATGAATATTATCCTTCAATAAATATTTATATTATTAATTTATTAAGATAATATTTCTAACATTAATTACAAGCATGAAAAAAATCTTTTCTATGAATAGTAATTATCCTTCTCAAATATAAACAATGGTACTTTATATTTATCATTTTAATATGTTCCCCACTGAAATAATAAATATTTTAAATATTATGTAAAATTACATGAGATGAGATAGGATATATATGTTCAATTTACTTAATTAATGTAGTCATTGAACCTAACATAGTTAAAGAAAACTCTATAATTTGACATATACAATTCTTCAATGATTATTCTTGAAAATTTATACGATCTAGGAATTAACCATTTTAAGTAGGTAATAAATAATTATGTACAATTTCATCATACTATTCTTATTCATTTTTCATTATTATGTTTTATCTCGTAGTAAAATGAATAAAATACAATGAACATAAATACATTCATTATTGAGCCATGTTACCTTTCAAAATAAAACATTTGATATGGTTCCTATTATAGACAAAATACATCAATGTGTACATATTTATTTTAGTTAGATAAATAAAAAAAGAAATTGGTCATCGGTGATTTAATTTTGTTGGAAGACAGATAGTTAGATGCAATATGCATGTAAAAAATGAGGTAGTAAATATTTTATCTATCTCACAAAAAAATCAATGGCGTCTCTGGAGACATTAATTTCAATAAATATTTTTAAAACATCATATCATAAATATATATATATATATATAAATTCCAAAACCTATTAAATGAAATACGTACGTTGTTGGATTGAATATGAAAAAAATATATTGGAATGTACTCTTATACTAAGACGTGATAATCACGTGTCTTCATAGATTTCAGTTTCTACTAACTTTTATTTCCCATGTTCATATGATTCTTGAATATTAATTAGGATCAATAATAGTATTTTGTAATAATAGAAATAGATTTTTTTCTATAGGTTTCATCTTAATATAGCAACATGGAACGTTGAATTTATTTTAATATATACACACATGATTCTAGTTTAATTCATATATCAACCAAGTCATGCTGATATATAAATATTTTTTTCATAATATATACATTTAGAAGAATTGAAATAAAAATTTTAGATATATTTTTATCAATGATCATTACATCTAAAAAATGAAATAACATATTGGATCAACAATAAAGAAACACAACGAATATACTTATGTTCTTCCAATTGTGAAAATTTTTTGTTGAATGATTCTTCAAATTTTTATATTTAATCTAGACCATCAGTAATGAAACACAAAAATCCTTCAATTCATTAAGAATATCATTTCATGTAAATAATTTTGGTTGATTTTTAGCCTCCATGGTATTTTCAAATCGTTGATGACTATTTTTATATAGATACTCCATTGTCATGAATTTTAGATATCTCATACAACAAAAACTATGGAATTATGTTTGTCGTATGGATCAATGGTCATTCATATAAACATGAAATGATATTTTTCCCTTGGTGTTCCAACTAGGAATCATTGAATAATTTGAAAAATAATCATGCATCTACATTAGTATAGCACACATTTGAAATATGTCTTTTGGACATGCATCATATGTGGGAACACCTAGATTCCAAAGATTCATCAAATATTTTATTAATATTGGCATGTATAAATCTGTATAATTTCTAGGATAAAAAGGTATGATATGCGTGAATTCAAGAATGTGACAGATTTTATCAAACACATCCACTGAGAATGCATATAAATGCATATGAAAACTAGGTTTGTGCTATAAAAATAATGAATCTAGCCAGATGGATTAAAATAATCAAACAAGAGAACCAGTATCACAATACACTTTTTTTTTAACAATTGTTATATTGAGAATAAAATGTCTTCCCCAAAAATCCATTTATAGGTTGAACCCACTCATCATCATTATTTTTTCACTAGATATCATTCCATCCAATTATTATTGATCTTTCAACGTACATGGTAGAATTTTGGTGTCTCTATATCATTGTAAAGTTAAAAATTACTTTTTGTGGCACAAAATATAGTGTTATATTAAATTTTTTCTTCCATCATGTTGTTCCAAATATTATTCATTCATTATTTTTAATAGTTTTACCTAGAATAAGTTGTAATGTTTTTGAAATTAATGGTTGGTGTTTATTTAAAAAAATTACATGTTCCTAAAATAACTACCATGACACATAATGGTTTGAGGGATTATTTTATGCATCTTGATGTAATTCCTTTATAAAGGTAACAATGTAATCGATCAAATTATTATTAATCCCCTACATGGTTTTCTCATGAATAATATGAATTAAAAATTCTATGAATCTAATTTAACCACATGATTGATATACTATAGTCATGGAAGCATCATTAAATTTTGTTACCCTTCCAATATAATCATTCTAATTATAATAACCATTTTTTCTCTTATAAGAGTCTACTTGGGTAGGTATAAATTACTTCTCCTGATGAAAGAATAAAGAAAAATTATCATCTAATAAATTATCTTATTTATTCTTGTCATTTGATTCCTGATATATTTGATATTTAGTTTCTACACATTGTGATACCACCTGTGGTAGTTTGTTTGAAAACCTTAGTTGTTGATACAGTAGATTGTTTCTCACATCTCAAGAAAAGTCCTCCAAATAAATGAATCTTTTAAAATGATTGTGATTATGATATGATACATTGTTCAATTTGAAATCTAACATACTCTCTAACTAGTTTTTGAATATTTCTGGACATCCGATTGGTTTCATACAACAATCGTCTATCCATTCTATAAAAAAATGTATATGAAATTTCAAAATATCAATTAAATAATATTGATTATTAATAGAAAATATATTTCAGGAAATATGAAGTTTTCACTTTCTGTTAAACCATAAATGACATAATATTCTATATGATATTCATAAAATAAAAGAGAAATAAAAAACTGTAAATAATACAAAATACTCAAGATATAAAACCATGATACTGAATTAAATTATATCAATGGGTAATATCTTTACATAAATAAACAAAACATTTTGATTCTAATATCTTGTATTATTTTTTCTCTAATTCGAATAACATTTAAACAAATGTTACACTTATTCAAAAAAATTATATTAAATATTACTACTTATAGAGAACCAAATTATATAGAGTACTATCATTTATTTTTTGTTTTGTATCATTATTTCATGTTCATGTAGTTTGGAACAATTTCAGTTATTTCAATTTGGGATAGTTTGATTCTATGTGGGTTATTTTGGTTCAAATTAGTTCAATTTATTTTGGTTCAAATCAATTAAATTTGGTTTTTTGGTGTTGTTTGATATGGATTGGTCAAATTTTATAAAAATTAAATCTATTTATGTTGGGTAATTTTTATTGGTTTAGTTCAAATATTTTCCATTCTATTTTTTAAACACATTTTTTTTAATATAAAAATTTTATATATCATTTATGTTTGTTAGTTTGGGTTAATAAAAATTTAATTAAATTTTATTCAGTTTGGTTATCTTCAATTCAATTCTTTATATTATAGTAAGTTGATTATTTTTTGGTTTTATTTTCCTTAGATTAGTATCGGCTTTTTGGATTTTTTTTCGAGATAGAATAATTCAACACATTTATTCTATTTAGTTCAAATTTTTATATTTTATTCGGATATGTTTTGGTTATATCTATTTTTTCGATAATTTATGTTCTAGTCGATTTAGTTTGGTTAGGTTTGGGTTTTTTATTTTAATTGGGCCAGTACATGCATATTTGGAATTAATTTCTGATTTTTCTTGAACGTTCATTTATGACCCTTACTATATATTTTAGTTGATTAAGTTCACTTTTTTCATATATTTTTATTGTGGTTTCATTTGATATTTTTTTGTGTAGTTTAGGTATACTCAATTGTACATGGGTCAAATCAAGTCATTTCAATTCCATTGAGTAGGTTTTATCTTGTTGGTTCAGTTATTATTTTGATAATTTTTTTTTAGTTCGACTATGTTTCACTGTTTAAAGGGATCATTGGTTCAATTTATTTATGTTCTAACCTAGTTTGGCCAGTTTGGTATAATATAGTTCTCTTTGGGTTTGATCCATTAATTTCAATTTATTTTATTCATTGTTTAATTATGTCATCCTATTATATATCGATTTTTTAGTTTTTTCAATTCCATTATTTTGTTTAAGTTAGTTTATTTCAATTAAAATTTTAATATATTTGGTTAAGAGTTATTTTTGATACATTCTCGACAATAAAATATAGGTAGATTTGGGTAATTTTAACTTATTTTATTGTGGATTGGTTGGGTCTAAACCATTTCCATTCATGTAGTTTTGGGTTCCATTTGTTTAGTTCGACATTTTTTAATGTTGTTTTGCTGGGGTCTTGTTAGTGTGGGTTTATATAAGTGTTTTTTGGATGATTTATGTAAGGAGTATATTTTTATAATATGGTGAGGTGGTAGAATATAATATTTTTAATGGTTATTTTAGATCATGATTTCTATTTTTTTATTAATTAATTTTTTGTTTTAGTATGGAATGTAATTTATTATTCCTGTTTTTTGAATTATACTAAAAATTATATCTGGATGACAAATGTAATATATTCTGAGGCTTCATCTCCTATGAGAATAATTTATTTAATATCTTATGTGTAAGATATTTATTTAAGAAGTATGTTTATTTTAATGGGTTTCATGAGATAGTAATCATTCTTTAGAGGATTCAATCAATGCAATGTTTAGATGTTCTCATGTTAAACATTATATCATGTCAATAAGATGTAAATCGAAATGCGATAACATAATCTAATATCCTATCACATCATATGATCATATTTATGATTCCTTTATTTAAATTTATACAACCCAAAGTAGAAATCTCAATAATCTAAATGTATGATCTATACATATAAAAGAATGTGTCATAAATCCAAAAGTCTATATAATATATACATCATCTAAATCAAGAACCATCTATGTTCAAAATAATTTGATATTTCACCATGATGTTAATACAATCATCCCATAAGTATAGATAAACATTTAATATAATTTAAAATTATTCTATGATATTATCTCATTATAGAAAATTAAAACCCCACAAATCGTCAGAATGTAGCGTATAACATCCATTTTCTCAAAACTCACCAAAATCAAATCTCAATATATTATTGGAAGCTAGTATAATAAAAATAATTTCAAAAGCTTCCATTAATGGGGAATGAAGATTAAAAATATAAAATTTAATAAATTAATGATTAAAAGTAGATATTATTTAGGGACAAAAAATAAAATACTGAAACAAATGCAATCCCTTAATCAAATCATAAAATTGGATGTCAAAGTGGACAAAACATTCAAACAAAGTTTTTTTCAAATTATCCGGAAAAAACTCAAACTGTAATCATTTCATATCATTAAAAAATTATAATTTCTAATATATTAATGTTAACCATCAGTATGGTTGTATGAGTAAGATCATTTCCTATGAAAAACTGAAAAAATACTTTATCATCACCACTCTAAACATAGAGATATCATTTTAACAAGGAAACCATCATCAAATTTAGTGAAACTACATGAGGGTAATATTGAATAAGGGATCAAATACTCACCAATTAGATATTGAAGAATAAAATGATTCTGAGAGAATATGGGGATGTGTAATTTTCATTGTGGAAGAATATAGAATGGATTACTAGGTCCCACATTCATTAATAACTAATATGATTTTATTTAGGCCACACTACTTTTTTTGGGGGACTCTATACCTACAATTTTTAAAAAGTGTTGGTATAAAAATAATGATAATTCATTAATAATGGATCATGGGATCCACTATTATTTCTTTGTAATAATAATTATATACCATTATTTATAGAAAAATGTTGGTATAGTGAGAACATTCAGGAACCTATTCCAATAGTTTTAAAAAAAATTGTTGGTTTTATAAAATATCTAAATCTTATACCCATGATTTTGAAAACCGTCTATATAGACTCATTGGTATACATATTATCTTAAATAGTGAAATAAATTACTACAATTTGTTTAAAACTAAAAGATGACATTTCATACCATCAAATTATTCTTCCACATAACCTAGAATCTATATGAGGTATTAGATTGGTGACATGTTTAATTTATAATTAATTATTATTACATGACTTATTGAATTATTTGTCTTTTTATATTACATATAAACAATTATTTTTAATTATCTAAAATCATTATCTCTTCAATTCTTCATTATCTATAACATAATCTATAACCATTTAATGATTAAAAATAAATAACCATATGGAGATTTTATTTAGAGGTTCCATATATTTTGTTTGGAGAAAACAAAGTACACTCCATGTACTCTTAGAGTACATTACATGTAGTTTTTCTTCTATATCCCAATATTTATCTTTCAAGTCAGATAAAAAAATAATATATATGAATCAAATAAATCGGATCAATGTATATATCTGGAGATACTGACAAATTACATGTAGAACTAAACAATGTGTAATTAGTTTACATGTCATGTATTATGTTCCTTCTTGAGATTGAGAACACATGGTGTCCAAGAGATCTTTTTATTAGATAAAAAACAGGGAAAAACATTCCATGCAACTCCATGTTTAAATTCTGAATATTCCAAGACCATATCACACACCTTGTATAAATCCATTGAAGAAAATATGTCCAGAACCAAGGAAATTGTCGAAAACATGGGTAGAAGGAAACTACGTTCTATGTATATATGTACACACCATATGGGTTCATTCATGTATAGTTTTCAAATTTTAACAAATATTATAATCAAATTTATAATTAAACCTATTTGTTATGAATTCTATGTTATATTCATTTGATAGTACATTACATGTTATTCGATTAAGAATTATATATTGAATTAACTTCCATGTTATAATTTTTAATAACACATGATGTTTCATTCAAGTACACGTGATTAATACATAAATTTTTAATGAAGATAATTCTGTTCAGAATCATATATAATGTTGAGTTGAGGATAGTTGGATGAAATTATGGTTAATTAAATTAATTTGATTAATTCATGGTTCATTATATTTTAAATATAATAAATTTAACAATTTGATAACTGTATTTAAAATGAATGAAGTTTTATTAGTGTGAAGAACTTCATAAGATTGAAAACCACATTGTATTTTATTTTCTGGTAAAAATTAAATTTACTCATCTATAGTTTTGACATATTGTGTCCACGATAATAACATAATTCATTTTTCATAAAAATAATCCATGAATTTTTAAAGTATAATTCATGTATAAATATGGTCATTATTTACTAGTCGTTATTCTATAGATGATAGAACTGTATAAGATGTGTATGAACTAGATCTTCCATGATGATACATGATTGAGAAAACCTAAAAACTAACACTCAAAACAAATGAAACAATAAATGATTATTCATGTGTATGAAATAAGATGTCATAAAAGGATCATATATAATATATAAAATATTAAAATGGTCCTTTATATATAAATAACATGTTTAAAATAACTATACAAGAGGTTAAATCATGTTCAACCAAAAGGACGCAAAGGGTAAAATATTTCATCTCAATTTCAATTCATTGAGGAATATTGTAATTTTATCCACCTAATATCTTCTATATAGTGTATACACTTCTGAATTGACATGTAATATCATGAATACATCAATAAACACGGAATTTTATTTCTAAATTTTAATTATTTCATATAAGGGTATTTTAGTTAAAATTTCCCATGTGGTGAATTTATTTACCGAATTTGTTTTCATTTATATACATCACATTATTTTAATATATTATATTTAAAATATTATGTGTGTAATAATTTTTTTATATTTTATTTAAAATTATTTTAATTGGATTTTTAATTTATGCACATAACTGATTAATTTAATAATTCCTACCACCACATTATAATCATTGTAAGTGTTTATGTTACAATAAAATGGAATTTGATTATTCATGAATTTCGGTTGAATGAAATAAATATAATTTTTACTAATAAACAAATTTCATTTTCTTCTCCACTGGTTAGTTATGATATTTTTATGTAATATTAATATTTTTTCACTCTAAATTACTTCAAAATAATGATATTTTTTTAATAAAATATAAACTTATTTCTGTCTTCCATTGGAACACATTTTTCATCAATACCCATATATTCCATAAATGACTTTAAATTTTTTTTTACCATTTACCAGTGATTTATTATTTTAATTTTTACCCATGTTATACTTTTTTTTTGAAATGAAACATATAATCATTTTTCCAACGTTCCACTTTTATAACATTTTAACACTATAACAAGAATATTATTTTTAACTTTTATGACATGTTAAGTATTACTCTTAAAAATGACAAAAATTTATTTGAATCTTGCTTTGAAAATTTAAAACGATTTTTAATGAGACTTTTTTTGCTTAACATTCATGAAAATCATGGTTTTTAAAAAATGATTTATCATAATGTATTTTCAAAATGTTTTTTCAAAATGTAATTCTAAATGTTTAATATATTATTTTTATCAATAAGGATGTCAATGAACTTTTTATTATATTTCTATTCTTAAAACCCCTTATATTTTACATATAATACTAGGGCATATGTTGTATTGATACCATCATTATTATTTCATTAGATTACTTATAATTATTTTGAACAATTATAGTATCATGATTCAATACCTTCGTTAATTTTTATAGTCATCAACAAACACATGAATTTTTTACATTACTATGATAATTGAATATTGAATTTCTATAAAATATCTATATCATTAATCATGTATTTGTTTATTTAATAAATCATATATCATTTCTATATATCGTTTTCTACATTGAATATTATATATCTGTATAGGGAATATTTTATAACTTATAATACACATATTTGATGATAATTCATATATTTATGAATTTAATTGATCATTAAATATATGAGGAATTTATTAGATATTCATGAAAGGGGTTGAGAACCATTTATAGAATTCCCTTCAATTCATTAGTAGTTTCATGGGATGAATCATCAGGCTAGCCTTAAATAAATATATTTTTACCATGTATTTGATAAAACATCATGTGAAATGTCTTTATAGTAAGGAAATAATAGTCCTACATAACATAAAATCTCTTATTTAAGAATTTCTTTCATTAATAGTTGATTTATTGTTATCCATGATATTTTGACAATGATATTATATTTGCATTCATTTTATTTTTAGTCATTCATAAATAGATGGTATTTTATGTTATTGAATTTGGTATATTTATTATTCTTTATTCATTCATGATATTTAATTTATTTATTAAATGGAATGTGTATTAGGTTTATTTACATGTCCATAAATTATAATAATCCATTATTTAAATGGAATGTTTGTTCTAATATTACCCTTCACATATTATTCATTCCCTATTCATTATGTTTCATTTATTAATGATTATTCCTACTATATATAACCCATACAGATAATTTGAGATCACCCTAGATTTGTTTTCTTTCCCCAATATTCCATTATGTTTACTATGACTGAAGTAAAGTGAGGTACTATATGGAAAAATGTTCTTTAAAAAACAAGGGTGTAATTTTTTATTTCATTTCGAAAATGGGTATCATATTTGTATCATGCTTACCACGACTAATGCATTATTAGGTCCTTTGATATGTGATTACAAGTATGATATGTCAATCTAATAATGTTGACAAATACTCTAGGTTACCAGGTTTGGGGTCATCAGAGAAGATATTATAATAATTTTAGTAGAGACCATATGAACTAGATTTTGGGAAATATATATGATTGAAGTCAACCCTACAATAAACTTTGAGTATATGAAAAATAAGATTATCCTATAGTTAGGTAACGTAGAGATTATATGGTGTCTACATGAAATACTTCTTTGTCTAGATACTACAAGTGAATGTGGTCCCAGAACAAACATACATTGGGGTAATAACTCTGAAAAGGGCACATTAGACTTGATTTTATTATCACATAGTGTTCAAAAACTAGTCTTACTATGCACAGATTTCGGCACTCCAATGGGATATAAATATCATAATACAAATTTTCATTAAAACTCATTATTAATTGTTTTAATAGATATTGACAATGACATAATTAGGTTAAACCATGGACCAAGGAAGTAATGCATTTAAACAAAAAGGATGAAGTAATTTTTTATTTGAATTCAATTACTCAATTTTACATGTATTTTATTGAATGGTAGTTTGGTATAATAATCACAATATGCATATGTATTGGGTTAAATTTTAAAATAATTTATCCCTTAATTAAAAAAAAAGAGTTATGGATACCATTATGGTTTATGAGTTTAAGGATTATCCTAATTCAATGTCTTAAGCATCCCTTAAAAAATTCATGTGGTCGTAATATATCTTGAATAAGGACTTTTAGGAGAAATATATGGTAATAAAACCCAATTCGTGATTATATGATTTATTGAAAAAGTTATTTGAGGAATAATAACTTTACAATTTATAGAAATAAGTTTAATGGTATGGATAGAAATTAGGGTTAATATGATCATTGATTTCATTTTAAAAATATGAAAATAAAATTTCATTTTTTTGAAATAAATTAATTGAAAACTGTAGTAAAAAAATTATTTAAGGATTAACCTTATTTAAAGGATTTCCATCATATTGTTTTGGCTTCGGCTTGTGTGAATGTGATGTTTTGCAGGATATGTTGAAATTGAATTTTACAGAATGGATATCCTACACAACTAGATATTTGTACTAGGAATAATTTGATAGTTGAATTAATGGGGATGAATCCTATTTCTTTATATTAGGATTAAAGACACAACAAAATCTAAATTATAAACGTTTTACTCAACTAGAATTTTGGATAGATTCCACGCACGTGGCTCATACATGAGGTCAGTGATCAATGTAGTCACTATAAAATGTTTCACTAAAATATGAGGTACTTATATCCTACTTTAGCTATTGCCTATTGAGATTTCCCATGCAGTAATTATCTCTTGTAATATTTAACTTACTGGAAGCATATTGTGAATTTTTTGTCTTACTTAAAAAAATGAATTTTCATTCAATAGAAATATTCCCCATTTGAATCATTTCCCTTTAAATATTTTCCTAAAAATATCTATATCATTGTAAAGTTAAAAATTACTTTTTGTGGCACAAAACATAGTGTTATATTAAATTTTTTCTTCCATCATGTTGTTCCAAATATTATTCATTCATTATTTTTAATAGTTTTACCTAGAATAAGTTGTAATGTTTTTGAAATTAATGGTTGGTGTTTATTTAAAAAAATTCCATGTTCCTAAAATAACTACCATGACACATAATGGTTTGAGGGATTATTTTATGCATCTTGATGTAATTCCTTTATAAAGGTAACAATGTAATCGATCAAATTATTATAAATCCCCTACATGGTTTTCTCATGAATAATATGAATTAAAAATTATATGAATCTAATTTAACCACATGATTGATATACTATAGTCATGGAAGCATCATTAAATTTTGTTACCCTTCCAATATAATCATTCTAATTATAATAACCATTTTTTCTCTTATAAGAGTCTACTTGGGTAGGTATAAATTACTTATCCTGATGAAAGAATAAAGACAAATTATCATCTAATAAATTATCTTATTTATTCTTGTCATTTGATTCCTGATATATTTGATATTTAGTTTCTACACATTGTGATACCACCTGTGGTAGTTTGTTTGAAAACCTTAGTTGTTGATACAGTAGATTATTTCTCACATCTCAAGAAAAGTCCTCCAAATAAATGAATCTTTTAAAATTATTGTGACTATGATATGATACATTGTTCAATTTGAAATCTAACATACTCTCTAACTAGTTTTTGAATATTTCTGGACATCCGATTGGTTTCATACAACAATCGTCTATCCATTCTATAAAAAAATGTATATGAAATTTCAAAATATCAATTAAATAATATTGATTATTAATAGAAAATATATTTAAGGAAATATGAAGTTTTCACTTTCTGTTAAACCATAAATGACATAATATTCTATATGATATTCATAAAATAAAAGAGAAATAAAAAACTGTAAATAATACAAAATACTCAAGATATAAAACCATGATACTGAATTAAATTATATCAATGGGTAATATCTTTACATAATTAAACAAAACATTTTGATTCTAATATCTTGTATTATTTTTTCTCTAATTCGAATAACATTTAAACAAATGTTACACTTATTCAAAAAAAATTATATTAAATATTACTACTTATAGAGAACCAAATTATATAGAGTACTGTCACTTATTTTTTGTTTTGTATCATTATTTCATGTTCATGTAGTTTGGAACAATTTCAGTTATTTCAATTTGGGATAGTCTGATTCTATGTGGGTTATTTTGGTTCAAATTAGTTCAATTTATTTTGGTTCAAATCAATTAAATTTGGTTTTTTGGTGTTGTTTGATATGGATTGGTCAAATTTTATAAAAATTAAATCTATTTATGTTGGGTAATTTTTTATTGGTTTAGTTCAAATATTTTCCATTCTATTTTTTAAAGACATTTTTTTTAATATAAAAATTTTATATATCATTTATGTTTGTTAGTTTGGGTTAATAAAAATTTAATTAAATTTTATTCAGTTTGGTTATCTTCAATTCAATTCTTTATATTCTAGTAAGTTGATTATTTTTTGGTTTTATTTGCCTTAGATTAGTATCGGCTTTTTGGATTTTATTTCGAGATAGAATAATTCAACACATTTATTCTATTTAGTTCAAATTTTTATATTTTATTCGGATATGTTTTGGTTATATCTATTTTTTCGATAATTTATGTTCTAGTCGATTTAGTTTGGTTAGTTTTGGGTTTTTTATTTTAATTGGGCCAGTACATGCATATTTGGAATTAATTTCTGATTTTTCTTGAACGTTCATTTATGACCCTTACTATATATTTTAGTTGATTAAGTTCACTTTTTTTCATATATTTTTATTGTGGTTTCATTTGATATTTTTTTGTGTAGTTTAGGTATACTCAATTGTACATGGGTCAAATCAAGTCATTTCAATTCCATTAAGTAGGTTTTATCTTGTTGGTTCAGTTATTATTTTGATAATTTTTTTTAGTTTGACTATGTTTCACTGTTTAAAGGGATCATTGGTTCAATTTATTTATGTTCTAACCTAGTTTGGCCAGTTTGGTATAATATAGTTCTCTTTGGTTTTGATCCATTAATTTCAATTTATTTTATTCATTGTTTAATTATGTCATCCTATTATATATCGATTTTTTTGTTTTTTCAATTCCATTATTTTGTTTAAGTTAGTTTATTTCAATTAAAATTTTAATATATTTGGTTAAGAGTTATTTTTGATACATTCTCGACAATAAAATATAGGTTTATTTGGGTAATTTTAACTTATTTTATTGTGGATTGGTTGGGTCTAAACCATTTCCATTCATGTAGTTTTGGGTTATAAAATTCCTTGTTTTCAAGTTCATTCCCCCACAATGTATTGATAGATGTTTATGGAAATGATATGGGTGGTTCATCATTAGAAGAACGTCCACTTTATCAACCCATAAACATTATTCTAGACTTTTGGATGTGTGGTTCTCCTCTCTCATATGATGAATAAAAATCCACTCGATGTGTTATAGTGGATGAAAAATTATGGAAATTAATTTAGTAACCTTAGCACCCTAAGTAGATAAATTAAATGTTTTCCACCTTTATTTTCAATGGTCTGGCATGTATGTGGTGAGGAGAAATTATGATAATAGAATGTGGCCAGAAGTCATTGGTAATATCCATGGTATTAAAAAGCCTCTTGATATTTCATATGTTTTGTTAAGATGTAGGATCATATTGTTCCATTAGTTTGGAAATTCTGTTCAGAAGATTTTTTCGGGTCTTATTTCATTGAATACATTCCTTTTACGTGGATGCATATGACACATGCAATAGTTCTGTTGGGGTGTCTCCAAGAAGCATCATGGATCTTGGTCCACCACTTCAAAAAAAACCTACCCATTTATGTTATAGTTTTTTGTTTAGGGCATAGTTTAATGTTTCATTATTTTTAGTTATTCATTATTTGTAACGATCATGTATGGTGGTGATTTGTGGTGTGAGATATTCTTTTAAATTAAAAAGTCGATATTGTGGAATCTTTTGAGAAATTATCTCTACATGGGAGCTAGTTTTTCATTTGGAAATTCATAATTTATACATTCTAAATATAGGTTTTTTTTTGGAAAAATTTCTTATGTATTTTCTCATTCGAGGTGAAAGAGGATGAAGCATGTACATCTTGTAAGTCTATTTTTGGGGGAAGGTTCCATGTTGAAGCAAGAGAGTCTCATGGGGTGTTGTGTTATTTGGTTTGAACTAGAATTTTTTGTGGTCACTCATGAAACCAAAGAATGTGTTTTGATTGGGGATTACCATCTTATAACTAAGAGGCATGAGATGGTTCAAACATATCAGCTCTCGCCATTGGTCCTAGAGTGAAGCTTGTGAACTATCAAGAATCTCAGGGTTATTAGAAAATGGGTAAAAATTTTGTATTCAATGCAGGAAATATAGAATCATTAATATTATTGGGTTGATCTTTCATCTATAATTGTCTCATTTTTTGGACGGAAAAATATAGGCCATGTTTCCTCATTGTGGCATTGTGGGTTGAAAGATTTTCTTGGGATTTGAGGAAGTGGGGTGGTCTTGTGTGATTAAATTTCTATTTCTGTGCCTCAGTGTTTGAAAGTATCCTTATAGTTTATATTGTATGGTCATTAGAGTTAATTGATATCAGTTTTCATTTGTTTTAAAATAGCGATTGTTGCATCCCATGGGCTTGGTAAATTGTGATGTGATTTCTAATTGTCTTGGAAATTCTTTAATCTGGCCCCATGTGGTGGGGGTTGGTTCAGAGCTGGGATTCCCAGATTGGAATGTGATAATTATGCTAATACGGTTGCAATTAAAATGGAGGGAACACCATACATTTTTGTTTTTGTGGTTTTATCTATAGATGACTAGTGCAAGCCAGTTTCCTGTGGTGGGGAGTCTACATGGTCCTACAATGTTTGTAATTTAGTTTAGTCTATAGTGTAGCTTGGATGTGGGAACATTTATTTAGAGATGTTGGCTCTATGTTTCCTTTATAATTAATCATGGGCCTTTTTGTGTTTACCCAATTGTTTTGTTTGAATCAATAATTTCAATGGTTGTGGTTCAAGTTGTCAAACTCTCTTCGAGAAGTGATTAGTGATCGATAGTACATTTCATGTAAGAGTTATGGGTTTTTTTGTATGTATAAGGTGTTATTAGTTTGAATTGTTGGATAATGAATTATTGTGGATTCTGTTTTTTTATCAATTAATTGGAGGTGTGGTGTCTTTCTGGTGGTCGGTGGAATATGGCGGGGATTCTATTATGGCCTCCTATGTTAAATATCATGAATCTCTATTTCATTTGAGGGTGTTTTTTATTTCTCATCATTTATTCTTTTAGGGGATTCATTGAGTTGTAGAGTTGTATTAATTTTCTATTTCAGAACTATCATTGGAATTAATTTCTATATGAAGAAGGGTTTATTGGGGTGGAAAAATTTTACATCAAACTTTTGTTTCAATCCTTTTCTCCAGTTCATTTTTTATCACCGTTTTTTCCTTCAAATCTAGGGGTGATGGGTATGAATTTATAGGAAATTCATTTGTTTATTTTTATTATAGTTCTTATCCATGGGTTTTCCCCTTTAGTATTTGTGATAAATGGATATTTAGGTATTAATAGTAGGTGGAACATGGTAGGCACACCATTAGGGAAACCATACGCCTATAATGAACCAACATTTGATTGAGGTACATATTAATGGTTTTTCATTTTGAATAATATATTTAAAAATGGAAAATGTATAATACTATATATAAAAGGATCGTGAAGTATCTAGGGCTAGTTCGGACCCGAAGTAATGAAAAAATGGGATGTAGACTGTGAAACACAGTCAGTGTAAACTATGGGAACTAGGTTACATTTTTTTTGTAAACCATGTTGTTATATATAGGGGACTACAAGTGTTTAGGGTTTTTCATCAACCATGTAGACCAGGAGTACAGCCATGCGGCCTTCTACAGAATGGGGGCAAAGACTTAATGCATTTTTAGTGCACAATTTATAAAAATCACACAATTGTGTTTGGGGAAAATTTACCATTGTACCCTTTTCCATCGTAAAATCTAAATTTCATTTTCCCTCACCTCCAGTAGTCATAACTAGTGGGTTCTCCTATTCATTGTTCTCAATATCCCAATATGATTGGATCCATGATATGCCATCCATCTTGTGACCAATATTCGATTCAAAGGATGCATTTGATAGCCTAAGGTATGTATTACCTATTGAACTCCTCCTTCTGTAGTTAATCATACAATCAGTTTCTATATAAATAGACAATGTAGGATACATAATTTATATGTGACCCTAGTGATTTGATATACGTTAATTGGATATTTTTTTGGGGGTTTATATTTAAGTATTGATCAATATGGACACCCATAAGTGTGACACATTGGAAATGGCTGTTTGGAAAAAATGGGTTAAAATTCATGGAACCCAATTTAGATTCAATAATGGATTTTAATTTAAATTCAAAATTTTTCCATGTTTACATAATGTGTAACAAATTAACACAATAGCGATTAGCTCATTTTTTATTGGAATTTTCCATATGGTCATGTGTGTATTTGACCTTCGAACTTTGGGCGTGACACCATTCCTTGAAATTATTTTACCATGTTGGGAATATTGGATGGATGGATTTGTTGGTTTTCTAGGATGTGATGAATTAAACTAGAATGGTGAATTTGATTTAGTGGAATTGTTTTAAGGGATGGAATGATATTTCCCTTTTTATGATATATTATAAATGAATTATAAGAAATGTTTTATTTTTTAAAATTGAAATTACATAAGATGGGGTTTCCTTAAATTATATTATATGAATGCTTATGCTTGTTCTATACTAATGATCTAGATAAATTTGAATGGGTTGGAGGCACTCATACCCCATTCCATCTTATGTTATGTGTGTGTAGGATGAATTCTTACCCCATTCAAGTTATAATTTCTATATGTATAACTGTGGGAGGTATTCATTCCCCATGAAATATCATGATATATATGTGTGGGAGAAAGTCATACCCCACAACATTTATAATCTCTATATTTTTATTGGTGGGAGGCATTCATATGACATGATAGATTGTGATATGTTTGGGTGGGAAGAATTCTAACCCAACACTAGTTACAATATCTATTTGTGTATGGGTTAGAGTCAAGCTTACCCATGTTAGATAAAACTTTTATATACATGTATGGATTAGAGGCATTCTTCCCCCCTGATAGTAATATATATATATATAAGGCCCCAGCCTTAAACCTTACTTAATCTTGAGTTATTACAAGATTACACATTGAGGATCTTTTCGGGTTTAGAGTTTTAGAGAATTAGATCATAAAACTTGCATTACATTCCACATATAAACAAAGTGGTTACATAAACATATTATTCTTCATTACCATCAATGGAAACACATTTAAAATAAAACATGGATTATTTCTTGACACATCCTTGACTATATCATCTTATCATGTACAATTCCCTTGACCTGTGAAAAACATTTCAAAAACATGGGATGAGCATAAAAACTCAGTATGGGTGTTAAAAAAACATGGAAAGGAAACAAGAGTTCATATATACATAAAAATGAAATCATACTTTACCCATAAAACATAGGCACTTTAACATACGTCATAAAATCATGAATAAAACATAGAAATCATAAGACATAAAGGTAACTTGAGGCATTCATAACATTCTTACGTAGGGAGTAACCCTCTTGGTTACGTTTGGAATACCCATCACAGTATATTCCCTAAAATCTCTTCGGAGAAACCTTAACGTTTCACTCTTTCGCGTTACCCAATGCATTGGAGAGCTATAACCGTCTCACCCGCCCTTAGTTTATCACGGAACCACCTGTCTTTATAATAATGCCCAAGAACCATAACATAATCATATCACATAAAACATGCATAAAGGAAACATAAAATTTCCACATTTCAATCACGAGATATCAATACAACACATTGATATAAAAACATTATGAAAACCAATTTCAATACTAAAATAAAAGAAAAGTAAAACATGGTATTTATTTTTCTTTTAAAAAGAAGGTATGGCTTGTAGAGGAAGCCGAAACTCAAATAACGGTCACGACGGCGGAGAAGTCGTTGTCGCCGCATACGTACGACAAAAACATTCCCTTTTGTCGTTTAGTAAACGCTTCGTATAAAAAAGATTCCTTTTGAATAAACGTAAAATTAAAAGGGGTTTATACACCGTATAAAAGAAAGTTGTGTATAAAATAAAATATGCCTCAACGAAAGGATATTGAGACGAAGTCCCATACCTCGTATCCGACTTGACCCAACCGTTCTTTAATCTCCTGAATAATAAACTTGAGTTAATCTCTACTTGATTATGAATCTTTTTCATGTTCATTATTCCTTTTATACCATGTTATGAACATCATGTAATCAGTTAAGTTAATAATGTTCATTTTGTCGGTATTTGGTTCTTAAGTCAAAAATAGACTTCTTACACTTACATGTTGTTAATTTGGTCAAAGTTTCATTATATCTAGAATGGTATTCATGATGTAGATATCATATATGTCATATATATCCAGTAATTACATGCATTTATAATATTACATAATCATTTAGAGGTAAGAAATGAAATGCACCGTTCATGGAGACGGTAAGCCGTAATTATGCATGAACGCTACTTTCATTTCTATTTTCATATCTTCTGGAATGGAATAATAATGATATAAGAGTATATTATAATTACAGTATAATAACATATATAATATCATTAACTTTATCCCTTACACATCCCACATATGTTATTAACGAATCAAATCACTTTTAGGGGGCGGTAGTCCGCACTTCCTAAAATAAAGATATCGTGTTTACCCATAATGGAAACCATAAAGGTATGCCCAAAATGAAAAAAACAGAAGCTTAAGGAAAACATAAACATATTATATATCATATATAAAAATAGTGACATCATAATGGCCACCTTTGAAGGTGTTAAATGAGTGTTGAACAATCATCGTTTCGGGAGGCAGAATTTCGCCATCCACGGAAACCGTATGTTCTTTAACCATTTGATGTATTTGTTTGAGAGTGTAGCTCAAATAAATATTATAAAAACATCCTTGTATATTGAAGATACTGGTGTTGTTACAAAATAAGTAAATAAAAATAGTTTAGGGGGTTGGAGAAGCAAAATAAAACAAATGAACATGAGAGAAAGAATTACCTTTAAAAGTGTAACTCCTTTTGTTTTGAGCCTAAAGGCTTCCTTTGAAAGGATTATGCCCAAAGGGAATCCTCTAGGATGAGGATAGGGATGTGGAGAGAGTAAATGGGCAGGGTTTGGCCGATCCAAAGGCTTGAGAAGTGTGTGAAATGAGGTAGAGGTGGGGGCCTTTTATAAGAGGAGAGGAGGGGCACTTTTGGAAAGTAAAGAAATATTACTTTATTTGAAAATGTGTTTCGGTTTCAAAAGGTCCCAAATTGATATAATTCGTGGATAAGGTTATAAGGGTTCAAAATCCACTCATCCAATTGGTTTTGGCCATGTGTAGTTCATATATTTTACATTGTCTTTCCATTTTATTTAAATCGTCAAATAATGATGTCATCGCTGCATCATTATTATGTCATAAATAATTTAATTTATTTAATGTCTAAAAATTATAAACAAATTACTATGATATAGGAAATCTTTTTAGCTTTCCAATTAGTATTTATAATCAAAATTTGGACTTGTATAACCCCACTTAAAAATTGTTTTCGTAAAACATATTATGTTTGTGTCATTTTCACTTTAACATTAAATAAAAAGTAATTTATGTCATTTCCCAACCAAAGTTGATCCATGGGGTCCCCAAGTTGACCCATGGCATTTCATGGTCGGCCATGACACAACCAATGAGTTTGGGACATGTCTCTAGGTCATTTCCTATTATTAAAGCATTATTTATACCTTAAACTACCCTAATTACCACTAAACGTGATTAAGAACTTAATAAGTTACTATTCACCAAAGAATTATTATAATCTCATTGAACCAAATTTTACTTCTTAATGACAACCATGTATTTCGGATTTTCAAAATTCATTACACATTAGTGGTAAACTTTCATTTAACTCAAAAATCAGTTTGCTTGATTACCACTTAGTGGTTTCACTATTCATCAAAAATTGATGTTTTTCAGAAAATTACCAAAAATTCACCCTAAGCAATATTTGATATTCCAAATTCAAAAATGAAGTACATTTTACAAAATTCAAATCATATAAGTCACATTAATTAATTCAATAATTAATTCTCGCTGCCAGAGCAAATAGCGTGTTTTTACAAAACAATAAGTATCAAAAGATTGACACCAGTTTAAGTCTAATTTCAAAGTGAAATTGATTCCAATGACCACCATTGGATAAAATGGTAAAAATATATTCTAATTTCACTTCAAAACCAATTCAAAACATAATCTAATCATATAAATAAATTATATTAAAAAGCAGTTTTGATGTAAAATGCAGTATTTTTCACTATTCATAAAAAAATGAACTTTGTCAGAAAAATACCAAAAATTAACACAAGGTAAATTTTGATGTCCCAATCATAAAGAATAAGTTTATTTTGACAAACATAGTTTATAAAATTGTCAAAATATAGATTCAAAAATGGTTTTCCATCAAAAGGCAGTAAAACAATCTTTTAAGAATATTAGTGTATTCCATGCATAAGATTGTATTTATTTTCATTTTAAGCCGCTATAACACTATCTTAATCATTAATAGACATAGATAAAAATATCTATTATTCATTACTTACTTGGGATGTTACATCCTTCCCCCATTTAGAAAATTGCGTCCCCGCAATTTATTTACTTATCGAATAAATGGGGGTACTTATCCCTCATTGCATTTTCAGATTCCCATGTTGCCTCTTCAATCATGTGGTTTTTCCACAAAACCTTTACCGGATGAATCACCATATTCCTTAACACTTGCTCCCTGTGGTCAAGAATCTGGACCGGTTGTTCCTCGTAAGATAGGTTCTCTTCCAGCTGAACTACCTCTGGACTCAAAACATGAGATGAATCTGGCATATACTTTCTCAACATCGAAATGTGAAAAACATTGTGTACCTGAGATAAACTTGGAGGTAAAGCCACTCGGTATGCAACTGATCCAACTCTCTCCAGAATTTCGTATGGTGCAATGAACCTTGGACTCAACTTTCCTTTCTTACCAAATCTCATCACACTTTTCCAAGGAGAAACCTTGAGAAAAACATGATCACCTACCTCGAAAGATAGATTCTTCCTCCGGTTATCCGCATAACTCTTCTGCCTGCTCTGAGCTGTTCTCATGTGTTTCTGAATCAGCTGAACTTTTTCTGCCATCTCTTCTACCAATTCTGGTCCCATCAACTTCCTTTCACCCACTTCATCCCAGAAAGCTGGAGTTTGACACCGCTTCCCATATAATGCCTGAAATGGTGCCATCTGTATACTGGAATGGAAACTGTTATTATATGAAAACTCAACCAAAGAAAGATGTTGGTTCCAACTTCCCTGATAATCCATAGAACAAGCTCGTAGCATATCCTCCAATGTCTGGATTGTTCGTTCTGACTGCCCATCTGATTGAGGATGAAAAGCTGTACTAAAATTTAATTCAGTACCCAACGACTTCTGAAGGCCTTTCCAAAAGTTAGAAGTAAACCTGGGATCACTATCCGATACAATGGAGAGAGGAACTCCATGTAACCTGACTATCTCTTTAAGATACAAACGTGAAAGTTGATCAAGAGAGAAAGTATCTCGTATAGCAAGGAAATGAGCAGATTTGGTCAAGCGATCAACAATAACCCAGATTGCATTATTACCTCGAGATGTCTTCGGTAATCCAACAACAAAGTCCATGGATATATTCTCCCATTTCCACTCTGGCACTGGTAAAGGCTGAAGCATCCCTTTCGGTAACTGCCACTCTGCTTTAACCTGCTGACAAGTCAAACACTTCATAGTAAAATCAGCAATATCTCTTTTCATTCCATCCCACCAGTAATACTCCCGCAGATCTCTATACATCTTAGTACTGCCCGGATGAACTGAAAACGGAGAACTATGAGCTTCACATAACAACTCTCTCTTCAATTGTGAATAACAAGGCACACACAATCTCTTCCCAAATCTCAAAACACAATCACTATCAATGTTGAATTCAGGCAACTTACCTTTCTGAACCAGCTCTACCCTTTTCTGCAACTCACTGTCTTGCTTCTGTGCTTGCTTGATTCTATCTGATAGAGATGATCTCACTGATACCTGAAACAAAACAGAAGGACTTCCTGCACCAACAACTCTTATGCCAAAGTTCATCAAATCCTTAACCAACGGATCACGTTCCAAACGCAACATTTTTAATGAAGCATTAATTTTTCGACTCAAAGCATCAGCCACTTTATTTGCTTTTCCCGGATGGTAATGAATTGTACAATCATAATCCTTGATAAATTCCAGCCTTCTCCTTTGTCTCATGTTTAACTCTTTCTGAGTGAATATATACTTTAAACTTTTGTGATCGTTATATATTTCACACTTTACTCCATACAAATGATGCCTCCAAATTTTTAAAGCAAAAAACAACAGCAGCTAATTCCAAATCATGTGTAGGGTAATTTACCTCATGAGTTTTCAACTGTCGTGAAGCATAAGCAATTACCTGATCATTCTGCATTAGGACGCAACCAAGTCCTTTCAATGAAGCATCACTGTATATAACAAACTCACCATTCCTGGAAGGTAGTGCCAAAACTGGAGCATTCACCGATCTTCTTTTCAATTCCTGAAAACAATCATCACATTCTTTTGTCCAGATAAACTTAACACCCTTCCGAGTTAGCTTAGTCATTGGACTAGATAACCATGAAAAATTTCTAACAAACCTTCAGTAATAGCCCACCAAACCAAGGAAGCTACGAATCTCGGTTACATTTGTGGGTCTTGGACATTCTTCCACAACTTTTGTTTTTGCAGGATCAACAGTTATTCGATCTTTAGTAACAATGTGACCAAGGAAAGAAATTTGTTGCAACCAAAACTCACACTTGCTGAATTTCCCATACAGTTTCTTTTCTTTTAAGGTTTGCAAGATAACCCTTAAATGTTTTTCATGCTCTTCTTTACATTTAGAAAACACCAAAATATTATCAATGAAAACCACCACAAACATATCCAAGAACTCATGGAAAATTCTATTCATTAAGTCCATGAATACAGCAGGTGCATTGGTTAGCCGAAAAGGCATTACTACAAATTCATAATGGCCATATCTCGTACGGAACGCGGTCTTCGGAATATCTGCCTCCTTTACCTTCAGCTGATGGTACCCCGATCTCAAGTCAATCTTTGAAAAAAACTGAGCCCCCTGGAGCTGATACCACTTCATTTGATGGCCCGACATCTGCTGAAGTAGTTGCAAAGGATTTCACCACCCCTTTCTGCTTGTAGTTTAACTGCTTCCCATCACTCAAGCTCCTTGTCGGACACTCGTTTGCATAGTGACCCATCTCATTGCACTTATAACATTTCACTAACTGTAAATCAAATTTGTTCTTACCTTCACCTTGATCCTTTTCAGTGCAATCACGAGCCTTATGTCCCATCTTACCACATCGGTAGCACTTCCCAGAATTCAGAAGACATTCCCCAGCATGCCTTTTGCCACATTTATCACAAACTGGAAACTTAGTTCTCTTACCATCAGACTTTTTTGAAGAATTCTTACCTTTCTCCTGCCACCTCGGTCTCTTCTTCTGCTGGTTGTTATAGAAAACTTGGTCATCGGCAAACTCCATTTCCACCTTCTCAGCACATCGAACAAGCTTTTCATAACTTTTAAACTCACGAGAAGCTAATGACCTTCGATACTTTGGCTTTAATCCTGAGTAAAAACGATTGATTTTACTATCGAGGTCCCGGATAAAATTTGGAGCATACCTTGCCAATCGAGTGAACCTTTCTTCATAAGCAGCCACTGAGTCTTCCTCTTTCCTCAATTCCAAGAATTTCTTTTCCATCCTAAGTCGAACAGCCTTAGGAAAATACTTCTCAAGAAACATACCTTTGAATTCATCCCAGTCAAGAGCATCAATCTCATAGGCGTCCCTGATATTTTTAACCATAGACCACCACTGATCTGCTTCACCCTCCAAACGGTAAATAGCAAGACTAACCTTTTGATTCTCTGAACACCCCATGACATCAAAAATCTTCTCCAGTGCTTTAATCCACCCTTCATCTAGCACAGGGTCAGATGATCCTCTGAATGATGGTGGATGTTGCCTCATGAAATGATCCACCACTGACATGTTCCTCTGCGGTTGATCTGGATGATCTCGTGCATGGATACCACCGCCATTTATCGCTTGAGTCAACTGCGCCATCACTGCAACAAACTGTTCAGTTCCAATTCTGACCATTTCTGGATGCTGATTCCGAAGGTTATTTCCTTCTGTATGCCTTCCTAGCACTGCTTCCCTGTTTCCTCTGCGAGAAACCATTCTGAACAAACATGTCTTAGATGAAGCAACATGGTAATCTTTAAATGCTATATCATTTCAAAAAATATATTTTTGGATAATCATTTAATAGAATTCTAACTCCTAAAGTTATCTAAACCGACCTCTGATACCAACTATAAGGCCCCAGCCTTAAACCTAACTTAATCTTGAGTTATTACAAGATTACACATTGAGGATCTTTTCGGGTTTAGAGTTTTAGAAAATTAGATCATAAAACATGCATTACATTCCACATATAAACAAAGTGGTTACATAAAGATAGTATTCTTCATTCCCATCAATGGAAACACATTTAAAATAAAGCATGGATTATTTCTTGACACATCCTTGACTATATCTTCTTATCATTTACCTTTCCCTTGACCTGTGAAAAACATTTCAAAAACTTGGGATGAGCATAAAAACTCAGTATAGGTGTTAAAAAAACATGGAAAGGAAACAAGAGTTCATATATTCATAAGAGTGAAATCATACATTACCCATAAAACATAGGAACTTTAACATACCTCATAAAATCATGAATAAAACATAGAAATCATAAGACATAAAGGTAACTTGAGGCATTCATAACATTCTTACGTAGGGAGTAACCCTCTTGGTTACGTTTGGAATACCCATCACAGTATATTCCTTAAAATCTCTTCGGAGAAACCCTAACGTTTCACTCCTTCGCATTACCCAATGCATTGGAGAGCTATAACGGGCTCACCCGCCCGTAGTTTATCACGGAACCACCCGTCTTCATAATAATGCCCAAGAACCATAACATAATCATATCACATAAAACATGCATAAAGGAAACATAAAATTTCAACATTTCAATCACGAGATATCAATACAACACATTGATATAAAAACATTATGAAAACCATTTTCAATACTAAAATAAAAGAAAAGTAAAACATGGTATTTATTTTTCTTTTAAAAAGAAGGTATGACTTGTAGAGGAAGCTGAAACTCAAATAACGGTCACGACGGCGGAGAAGTCGTTGTCGCCGCATACGTACGACAAAAAAATTCCCTTTTGTCGTTTAGTAAACGCTTCGTATAAAAAAGATTCCTTTTGAATAAATGTAAAAGTCAAAGGGGTTTATACACCGTATAAAAGAAAGTTGTGTATAAAATAAAATATGCGTCAACGAAAGGATATTGAGACGAAGTCCCATACCTCGTATCCGACTTGACCCGACCGTTCTTTAATCTACTGAATAATAAACTTGAGTTAATCTCTACTTGATTATGAATCTTTTTCAAGTTCATTATTCCTTTTATACCATGTTATGAACATCATGTAATCAGTTAAGTTAATAATGTTCATTTTGTCGGTATTTGGTTCTTAAGTCAAAAATAGACTTCTTACACTTACATGTTGTTAATTTGGTCAAAGGTTCATTATATCCAGAATGGTATTCATGATGTAGATATCATATATGTCATATATATCCAGTACTTACATGCATTTATAATATTACATAATCATTTAGAGGTAAGAAATGAAATTCACCGTTCATGGAGACGGTAAGCCGTACGTACGCATGAACGCTACTTTCATTTCTATTTTCATATCTTCTGGAATGGAATCATAATGATATAGGAGTATATTATAATTCCAGTATAATAACATATATAATATCATTAACTTTATCCCTTACACATCCCAGATATGTTATTAACGAATCAAATCACTTTCAAGGGGCGGTAGTCCGCACTTCCTAAAATGAAGATATCGTGTTTACCCATAATGGAAACCATAAAGGTATGCCAAAAATGAAAAAAACAGAAGCTTAAGGAAAACATAAACATATTAAATATCATATATCAAAATATTGACATCATAATGGCCACCTTTGAAGGTGTTAAATGAGTGTTGAACAATCATCGTTTCGGGAGGCAGAATTTCGCCATCCACGGAAACCGTATGTTCTTTAACCATTTGATGTAGTTGTGTGAGAGTGTAGCTGAAATAAATATTATAACAACATCCTTGTATATTTAATATACTGGTGTTGTTACAAAATAAGTAAATAAAAAGAGTTTAGGGGGTTGGAGAAGCAAAATAAAACAAATGAACATGAGAGAAAGAATTACCTTTAAAAGTGTAACTCCTTTTGATTTGAGCCTAAAGGCTTCCTTTGAAAGGATTCTGCCCAAAGGGAATCCTCTTGGATGAGGAGAGGGATGTGGAGAGAGTAAATGGGCAGGGTTTGGCCGATCCAAAGGCTTGAGAAGTGTGTGAAATGAGGTAGAGGTGGGGGCCTTTTATAAGAGGAGAGGAGGGGAACTTTTGGAAAGTAAAGAAATATTACTTTATTTGAAAATGTGTTTCGGTTTCAAAAGGTCCAACATTGATATAATTCGTGGATAAGGTTATAAGGGTTCGAAATCCACTCATCCAATTGGTTTTGGCCATGTGTAGTTTATATATTTTACATTGTCTTTTCCATTTTATTTAAATCGTCAAATAATGATGTCATCGCTGCATCATTATTATGTCATAAATAATTTAATTTATTTAATGTCTAAAAATTATAAAAAATTACTATGATATAGGAAATCTTTTTATCTTTCCAATGACTATTTATAATTAAAATTTGGACTTGTATAAGCACACTTAAAAATTGTTTTCGTAAAACATATTATGTTTGTGTCATTTTCACTTTAACATTAAATAAAAAGTAATTTATGTCATTTGCCAACAAAAGTGGATCCATGGGGTCCCCAAGTTGACCCATGGCATTTCATGGTCTTCCATGACACAACCAATGAGGTTGGGACATGTGTCTAGGTCATTTCCTATTATTAAAGCATTATTTATACCTTAAACTACCCTAATTACCACTAAACGCGATTAAGAACTTAATAAGTTACTATTCACCAAAAATTATTATAATCTCATTGAACCACATTTTACTTCTTAATGACAACCATGTATGTCGGATTTTCAAAATTCAGTACACATTAGTGGTAAACTTTCATTTAAATGAAAAATCAGTTTGCTTGATTACCACTTAGTGGTTTCACTATTCATCAAAAATTGAAGTTTTTCAGAAAATTACCAAAAATTCACCCTAAGTTATATTTGATATTCCGAATTCAAAAATGAAGTCCATTTTAAAAAATTCAAATCATATAAGTCACATTAATTAATTCAATAATTAATTCCCGCTGCCAGAGCAAATAGCGTGTTTTTACAAAACAATAAGTATCAAAAGATTGACACCGGTTTAAGTCTAATTTCAAAGTGAAATTGATTCCAATGACCACCATTGGATAAAATGGTAAAAATATATTCTAATTTAACTTCAAAACCAATTCAAAACATAATCTAATCATATAAATAAATTAGATTAAAAAGCAGTTTTGATGTAAAATGCAGTATTTTTCACTATTCATAAAAAAATGAACATTGTCAGAAAAATACCAAAAATTCACACAGGGTAAATTTTGATGTCCCAATCATAAAGAATAAGTTTATTTTGACAAACATAGTTTATAAAATTGTCAAAATATAGATTCAAAAATGGTTTGCCATCAAAAGGCAGTAAAACAATCTTTTAAGAATATTAGTGTATTCCATGCATAAGATTGTATTTATTTTCATTTTAAGCCTCTATAACACTATCTTAATCATTAATAGACATAGATAAAAATATCTATTATTCATTACTTACTTGGGATGTTACAATATATATATAGTTACATGATTAAAAATACCAGTTATGTTCTAAAGTTATTAGACTCGACAGGTGTACTATAGAAACATAACTAGGCGTTTAATATTTTTATTCATTATTTTTTAAAATTCCTTTTATTTGAGTCACACTATTTAATAATGAGCACATAATCAAATTATAGACAGGCACCATTAGTGGTGTCTTACTAAGATGTTTATCTCACACCCTATATAGACTGCCTTTAGCACACGAGAATATTTCCTTCCTACAAGTATGGATGTGGTCAAACACCACTCTTCAGGTTGTTTATTCTTTTTACATAGTTTGATATTAGGATTAGGGGATCAAGAAAAGGATCAAGATTCTATGGAGAATTATTTGGATATTTTTAACTTCTCGAAATTATAGAATGCCTAATTCATGTTTTCCTATTTTCATTTTTACTATTACACAATGAATAATTGTTTGTATCAAATATTTCTTATGAGGAACTTGTTATGTTATTCAGTTATATAGACCTCTATTTTTTATATTTATTCTTCCTCTATGTAATGTATCTATTTGATTTATTATGTTTCCTCAACTATTAACTATTTTTTGTATCGTCGACATTACTCTGGATTTTGGGTGTAGTTTCATATATTTACTACCTATACACCCCCACTACTAGTAGTTGACCCTTGGATTTTGGGGAGACGCACCAGGGGACATACAACCGAATGGGCTTGAAGTACAATTTAGGTGGCATTTGAGTCTGGGAATTCAAATAGTTTTATCATATATGTTTCCATTCATGATTTATTATTTTGTTAAAATATGTTGTAGATTTTTAATGTTCTGTAATTGGATGCAATCCATGATTGGGTGTCCTAAACTCATGTATGGGTTAAGGACCTTCTTTCTAGAATTATTGTTGTGGATTTTAAATATTAATAATGATATCATTTCACCATTGGGTGCTTCACTTTTTTCATAATTTTATTGATATTGATGATATTTGGAATATGATTTCATTAATCTACCTAATGAAATGAGGGTTATGTATTAAAACATGAATAATTATAGGGAAAACATAAATCAACAATTCATTTTTCCATTCCATGTTTACATTTTTTATTAATCATTTATTTTTAGATATTTTTTGTTCCTTGTAACATATATAAACATGTGATGACACTTCATGGAGGATTTGGACGGTGAAATGGTGTGAGGTTAGTGGGACATGCTCTATGATTCATTTCCTATATCGGAACTTATGAGTCAAAAAATTAAATTAGTGAAAGATCAAAAACTTATGGATGGTATAATTACATGATTAAATATAATTTAAATGAGAATGAAATCCATGCGAGTTCAATATATTGGTTCATAATGTGTAAGGGGAATTTTGTTCTAGAAAATTACATATAAATGTATTTATATTACTGAGATGAATTAAATGTTTATATTTGAACACATTAAATCGGTAAGTACACATTAACATAAGAAAATCGATCATTCACAAGCCTAACATTGAAACCTTATCCGAACCTATCCATAGTAGTTGGTAGTGGGTGATTATTTTTCTTATGGTCTGTTATGTTAAATTCCATAAACGCGTATGGTATTTGGAAGCACGTATAGAGCTGCGTTCATTCATATATTAAGGGATTAGTGCATGTCTTAAACTATTGAATTCAATCTATTAAGAAGCTCAGTTTCCTCTTATAAGAACTTTTTTTGGAATTTTCTCATTATTCCTCCACAAATTAGTTGAGTGGCACTCCTTGAAGGTAGAGACAATCATGATATTGAAGTGGAATTCCTTGATTAAATAGTTGTTCTTCTAGTCAAGGCACATGTGTTTCCTCCTCCTATATAAAATTTTGGAATTTATTATTAGTTTCTATTGGGATTCTGTGAATGATATTGAATATGAAAGGTGATGTTTTACCAACCCCGATTATATAATAGTTGACATATGTGTTTCATCATTAGCAACTTTTAACTTTTTTAGGGGATAGAGGAACACTTGCTTCAGAGTCATGGAGTGAATAAATAATATCTAATTTCAATCACCTAGACACACCTCCCAAGTGGAGGGTCAAAATAGTAGCTTACATGCAACACAACTCAATCAATAGATGGTGGGATGTCATCTCCTAGGAAACACAGCTTATAAAGATAGATTGGGACAGGTTCCATACTGACTTCTATGAGTACTTCTCTCCCCAGAATCTAAGGGATTACATAGCTAGAGAGTTCATGACATATTACTAGGAAACCATGTCAAATATGGATTATTAATCATGTTTCACTATGATTCATCCATTTTATCCATCTCTAGAAGATGATGATCTGGTGGCTACTATGAAATTTCAGGATAGGATATGTTACCTCCATCCAGCTGCATGTAAATGTGTTCTTTTTATGATTGATATCTGAAATTTTCTACCAGTTACTACTTATAGAAAAAAAAAATCGTGTGAGGTGGATTGGGAAAGACATGGTTGTTCGGAACCTATGTACTCACGTGGATATTTTATGGGCCAAAAAATGATTAGAAGAATCTTATAGTGGTAGCAGATGTCAGGATCCTTCCACTGGAAGTTCTTATGACATCGACTCACAGTTCTAGGATATTTTATGAGGTATGGTATGTGGAAACCAGTTGAGTGCATAGTCTACGGTAGGATAGTTTATCTCTACTATTTATATAGTATATTCCATCAAGTTTATAATGTTCTAGGATCTGATCCTCCTTAGTCATGATTTCGGTCAGTTGGGTCACAAAATTAAGGTAGCTGGAATACTATAGGGAATTTAGGCCACTTTAGTGATCATGGATGATGTAACTATACATATGACACCCAATGCTATCAGAGCAGTCTTTATCAAGGTATCCAGGATTTGAAATTGAGCCATGGTATATGACAGTTACATGCAGTACAATATAAGCCACTAGAGAAGAGCCCCAGACCATCTACTTTATAAGTTAATATTGTAATTTACTCTACTCTAAAGTCTTCACTGATTGATATAGGTGGATATAAAAATTTTATATCAGAGTCAATAATCAAAATTTGGGCCTCAAAATTTTTATTTATAATGGTTCAATGATGCTAGATACACCCATATGTATCCATTTAGAGGGAATTTTCCACTGGCAGAATTTTCCATTGAGATAGGTGGTTAGTTTTTCAAAATGGATCATGTATGTAATCAATGTGAAGGGTTTCAATGAAATTATTATGATGGTCAAATTATTTTCCAATATATCCCATATTTATTTCTATTATCGGAGGGTGACATTTACGTCACCATAGGGTACTACGCATGTGTAGAAGGGGGAATGAGATCTTATTACAATATGAATAGGACCCGAGTATTAGAGGCTATGTGTGTTAAATCATAAAATTCTAGTCATGGTATTGATGAAAAAGGATCAAAACCCACTATTTTTTCACTTATGGTTGATAATTTTATATTTTTTTCCCTGATGATTTTTCTGGTCTACCTCTATTGTAAAAGGTAGACTTTACTATTGATCTTGTTCCAGAATCAACATTTATAAACACTCTTCCTTATAGGATGGAACTAAGGAGCATCAGAAACTCCAGAATATGATAAAGGATTTAGAGAGAAATGGATTTATAAGACCAAAAAACTTATCCATTCAGTTTACAGGTCCTTTTTTTGAAGAAATTTGATGATACCCTCATGCATTTTGTGAATTTTCGTCATTTGATCCAACTGACTATTATAACCTATTATACCACCCTAGAAATGAGAACCTATTTTTTCAACATTGAGAAATGATGTTGTTTTCAAATATATATATAATTCTGGGATATAATAAGTTTGGTTTTAGTACTTCATATAAACCCTTCACAAATTTTAGAAAGTGGTATGGTCTATATGAGTTCCTGTTTATTCCGTTCAGACCCACAAATGGACCTGTTGTGTTCATGGATCTTATAAACTCCTTTGTTTACCTATATCTGGATTCTATTGTGGTTGTAATTTTGTATGATATATTAGTTTATTTATTATCTATATATGACCATGAAAATCTATCTTGATATGATGCTGAATCTACTATGTGAAAATCATCTCTATGCTATGCTTAGTAAATGCCCCTTCTGGATCGAATAAATCCATGTCTTGGGTTATATTGTTTCAGAGTCAGGATTTTATATAATCAAATGGAAAATTGAGACTTGTAGTTTCATGGGATCGACCCTAGAATGTACATTATATTCATATTTTCTTTGGTATTTAAGGATATTGCAGATTATTCATTCATGATATCATACACCTTTAATCCCTTCTTATGGGCCTGAAAAACATGTTTGTGACATTATAATAGTATGAATCTGGTGATGTATCCTTCCAGGACATGAATGGAAGACCGAAATCATCACCAATACTAATTCTACTAGAGATTGGAAGGTCCAATGTAGTCTTAAATGACATGTTATGTGTCCAGATTGGAGTATTTAATATGTAGAAAGTGTGAGTCCTTGTGTATGTTTTTGGTTAGTTGAGGCCTCAATAGTAGAATTACCCAACACATGACCCCGATCTCGATGTTGTTTTTTTCATACATTATTGGAGACACTATTAATTGAGATTTTATTTTTTGGTGTTCATGGACAACAAAATCCTCAAGTACATCATCACATAGTGGGATCTTAATCTCATACAATGTAGGCGATTCAAGTACTTGGAATCTTTTGACTTCAAAATATCATACACTCTAGGAAAAATGAATTAAATAGCTGACTCCCTATGCCAAATGACCCAGAAACATGTGTTTTATGATCCTAGTGATGACTTCAAGATTATGTACATATTTTATAAGATGCAAATTTAGTTTGAAGAGGATCATGGTCATAAAATTCTCTTAGCATTAGTGGAGAAATATACTCTTATAAAATGAGTAAGGTAGAGAAAACTATTCAATCCCAATGGAATTGTTCCCTAGGAAAGTTTATTCGGGTGAAGGAGAATTTTCTAATTAGATGTTAAATGAGGACTATAATCTATAGTTCTATGGGAGTGTATGTTTCCTAGTAGACATTAGAGAGAAGATGATGATGGATTTCTACAAATCGGCATGTGTAGTTCACCCCAATGAATCAAAAATGTATTGAGAACAAAGATGTCAATATTGGTGGCCTTTTATGAAACATGAGATAGCTAGATTCATGATGTGATGTTAGAGCTGTTAGTATGTAATTGAAGAAAATCAGTTTATAGAAAGTCTTCTTCTACCATTTTATATTCCTGAGTAGAAACAAGGCGATGCTTTGATATAGTTTTTTATTATTTTACTCAGATAAAATCAAGGAAAATATGCAGTGTGGGTTATTATGGATCACCTTAGGAAGGTTGAATAGTTTTTTCCTATGTGGTAGACCATATCGATAGAAGATATAGGATGGTTATATGTAAAAATGGTTGTACATCATCATATAGAACCTTATTCTATCATTTTTTTACTGAGATGCTCATTTCATGTCTCATTTTTGGAAGGGTTTATATAATTCCTTGTGTATTTATGTACATTTGGGAAACTACTATCTATCACATAATGTTGGATATATGGAGATTACAAAACACATGCAAAAAGATATTATTTGTGCATTAATTATTTATATTGGGGGTCCATAAGAGAGAAACATTCCTCTCATCTTGTTTTCATATAAAAACATCTTATACGATACCATTTGAGATGAATCCCTATGCAGACATGTATTGTTGGACCTATTTTTCACCAACGTGATGGATCAAGGTAGGGGAAGTAACTATAATTGGTCTTCACCTCATGAAGGAGGATTTAGAGTAGGTCCAACAATCCAGGAAACACATATTGATAGCTCTGTCCAAACAAAAAACATTTTAAAAAAGATATTGAGGACCTCATGAGTTTGAGGATGGAGTTAGGGTTTTCCTAAAAGTATCACCTCAGTAAGATCATAGATGAATTTGGATGCAAGGTAAGTTATCACTGAGATTTTTTGGACCCTTCGATTTTGTGAAGTGAATTGGAGTACTGTATTAACAACTAGATCATCATTAGAGTTACTAGTATATGAATGATTCCATTCATGTATCTCAACATCTCTGATATTATCGAGACCCTTCTCATATCTTCATCTTGATTAAATTGATCTGGATGTTGATGCTTCCTTAGAGGTGTATCGGGTGATTATTGTTGATCAGGGCATGAAGAGACTCTGAGGCACGTCTCTTCCTCTTTTATGGGTTCTATTGAAGCAAAACTACATATAATATGAGATATTAAAGCATTAAGCTGATATAGGATCTCAATGGTAGGAACTATTTTTTGATAGTACCTCTTTCCCCTCATAAGGACAACTCGGGTGTGATTTTTTATATGGTGGGTAGGTTTTAATTACTTAACATGTCATTATGTAAGGGTTATTGTTTTTTCTTTTTTAATCATTAAATTAATTTGGTTAATGATATAATAAGGCTTTTAGAATTCTTAAGGAGTTACCATAGAATGTTTGGAACCTAGAGGTCTAAAAAAATTCCTACAGTCTAGGCTTCACGGTTAGTGTATGTCAGGTGACCGGGGCCACATAGTTTCTATAAAGCATGTGGATAAAGAAGTGGAACCTAAATGTCCTCATGGTTTTCCTACAATCATACTAACTAGGACCATGAACATTTATCCTACTACAAAATGTTGATATATCCTTACCATATGTTTTGTGAACGGTTTGTATACCACACGAATAAACTGAGCACAATGGGTTGTTGAGGAAAATTACCATTTTCAATTCTTTCAACTTAACAACTAATTTTTATTTTTCCTCACCTATAATAAACTGAACCCAAGGTTTCTCCTATTAATTTTTCTCAAAACTCCTCCATGATTGGACCCATGATAACTCCTCCATTCAATGACAGATCTTCAATCTGAAGGAAGTGTTAGATATCCCATGGTAAGGCTTAACTCTTTCACATCTACTTCCTCAGTTAATCATGCCCTCGTTTGTGTTATATAGATGTGGGCTCATTCTCCCTATTTTCAGGTTGTTGGAACAAATATAAAATCTCTTCAAAACTTCATTAAATTTGCTGTTGATATCAAGGGAGGAATCATTTTTGGGCTTAAGGTAGGCCGTCATGTAGTCTTCCATTTGATTTTTTTTCTTCCGTTGTTTATTTTAATCCATTATTCCTTGGACCATCTAATGTTGAGCTTCATAATTATATTACCTAATTATTTTATAAAAAACATTGTGCCTTTATATATGGTAACTAGTTCTTATTTAGGTGGTTAGTTATCACTCTTCCTCATTATGGACATCATAGGTGTTCCACGTTGAAATGACATTTTGGGCCGAAAGGATTAAAATACATGGAACCCATTCAAACATCCTGAATTTATTTTAATTGAAATAGAAATTATTCAATGTTTAATTTATGTATACTGATGTTCCTCAATGGTTATTATCCCCCTTTTAATTTGAATTGTCTAACTGGGTACGTGATTGTTTGAAAATTACAAATTATACTTGCCACCATTCCATGAAATGAATTTCTCATGATAGGAAAACCGTAGGGGTGGATTTTTAGTTTGGATGGGATGAGATTTCATAAAAATTAAATGTAAAATATAATTAATGGAATTTTTTACGGGATGGAATGGATTTCCCTTATTATTATTTATTATAATGGAATTACATGAAATTGGTTGTTTATTTATGATGAAATGATGTAAGATGGTTTTTCCTTATATTATATGATATGAATAGTTATTCCACATCTCTTCATATTCTAAAGATGAATTTTAAAGGATGGGAGACATTCATACCCCATTGATGCTTATGATATATATGTGCGGGATCCATTCTTACCCCATGTTAGTTATAATCTGTATATGTGTATGGGTGGGAGGAATTCATACCCCATGTGAGCTTATGTTATGAGTGGGTGGGAATAATTCATACCCAACGCTAGTTATAATGTCTATATGTGTATGGGTGTGAGGCATTCATAACCCATGATATCTTATTATATTTATGGTTGTGTTTTATTCATACACTATATAAGTTATAATTTCTATATGTGTATGCGTGGGAGGATTTCTTACCCCATGCCCATTACAATCTCTATATACATATGTGGATGTGAGGAATTGTTACCCAATTATAGATATCTGTATATATATATATATAGTGTCTTCATAAGACATTCCAATTATGAGATTAAGTAGGTACACCCGCCATTTGTTCATTATCATCTTGAGATGGAGGATAATTATTCATTATATATTGTTATACTTTCCCCCTATTAGTTCATAAATATTTACTTATTAGCGCCAAATAGGATTGCACATAGACATCATTGTGGTGAAATTTTGATATGTTTATCTCACACCCCACTCAGGCTGCTATTAGAACCTGAGGATATTAAATTTTTGTTAGTATGGATAGTGGAAAACACCACAATTCTATTTTTTCTACTCTTACTTCATAATTGGATATTAGGAGAACGTGATTAGGAATAGGTTTCAGTTTCTATAGAGCATCTTCTAGATTTTGATCACTTTTACACATTTTTTATTATTTATGTTTCCTGGTATCTTTTTTTTCCTTTTTTTCTAGCAATCCATTCTTAAATGTTAATATGATTCACCACCTATAGTGATTTTCTTTGTTATTTGATCATTGAGATATCCGTTATAACGTTTTATAATTCTATTATTTACAATATCTTTATGATTTATTATGATTTTGTAACTATTTACTATTTGTTGAATCTATTGTGTTAGTTAGACATTGGGGGAATAGTCTCATGAAAACACTATCTACAATCCCATGCTACTAGTCGGATGCCCCTACTGTATAAGGAGAGACCCTAGGGGTCATGTGTCCAATCAGTCTTAGATAATGGGTTAAGAGATATCTGATTTAGGGTCATCAGAGCGTCGTTGCACTAGAAACCGTGTAGCCGTGTGATAATTTGGGAGATTGCCAAATGAATGGTTAGAACAAGGTTTGCAAACTATGTAGGATAATTATGTGGAAAATTCATCTTAGATAGTGATTGGCTCATGGTTGCTGCATTTTATGGAAAACCCTGTGGGAAAACCATGCAAAATATCATGGTAATTATAAATCTGAAAGTTCCTTTTTGTTTCCTTTTGGGATATAACCCTAAACCACTCGCATCTTACCAATATGTGATTTTAATCCATTGGAGCTCCCTCCAAGGTTTTTTGGACCTCTTGTAAATCAATCATTAGGTGGTTTGGAACACGATTCTGTAAGGATTTTTCATGTAAGTGGCTTCTCCCATGTTTTCTCTATCTTTCTAGGTTTTTCCATCCCTCTTTATTTCATTTCAAATAATCTATGGTTTTTTTGACCTAATGATGGTGTCATATTATTTTATAAAGTATGAACATGATGTTTTTTGTCAAATAATTACTTGTCAGGGTCTTGTGGTGGTGTTTTTTTTATTTTACAGAAATTTCTAAAATATTTTATGTGTGAGGTATGTGGTTCCATGAATTTACAATGATAGATGATTGAGACATTATTTCAGGCTTTCATGAATCATTTCCATTGATTATTTTCTTGCTACGAAATATGTTTAGGAGGTGTTTTAACATTCTTATGTGATGAAATTGGGTATTGAAACGTAAAATGGTTATGTTTTGTGCATGCTTCATTGAGGATATTTTAATGGGAATTATAATTTATGTGGATTTATAGAAATGAAATTTCAAAAGTAATTTAATCTGGAAATATGTTATTAATTAAATGTTTATTGTTGAATGTTTAAATCTTTTTTATTCACATTTTCTTTGACTTGTGAATTTCATAATTTCTTAGATGAACGTTTTAAACTATACATGGTTTGTATGTTGATTTTATATGGTATTTACCCTTGGAAATGGTTAAATCTATTATGTGACATTATTGTTATGTTATCAAATGAGTTCATAGATTTTTAATGTAGTGTGAAATGTGTTTATAAATATCATTCTTATTAGTATATAATGAAAGATCTTTGTTTCTGAAAACGTGTGGTTTCATTGTGATGTATTGTGAAAAGGATGTATTATGTTGATTGCACTATGCATGAGTGAATGTGACGTTATGTATGATATGTGGAATGGAAATTTAGTGCAACAAGAAACCTAGGTAACAATATCAATAGACTTAGACTACTATTATAGTTGGATCAGTGGGGCTGTGACCTGGTTCATAAATGAAGGATTGATAATAAACCACTATATAAACTATGATGGTAGGATTCCACAAAAAATATTGGTTATATTTCTCTCTAGTGTCTTAAAAAAGTGGTTAGTTATTAGGCTCGTTACTATATCATATATCATTTGGATACAAGGTACCTAGAGCCCCACATTATCAAGTGAATATAGGGATTTACTGTGATATAGTTCTCTCTTTTAGTATTTTACTTATCATCATCATATAGAGAACTATTTGTAAAAATTTAAAAACAACAATGTTGATACACATAATAGAATCATCCTTTTAAATTATATCTTTTTATGAGAATCCTTTGAAAATGCATCTATCATTTATTTTATAAAACATTCTTGTTAATTTGTCTTACAATTTTTTGGAATATAATATCTTTCATTGAGTTTATACATACAAGTATTTGGATCACATACTAAAAAACACCATGGGGTGTATATAGAGTTGTTTATTCTTGACCTAGGTAAATGATATATATGTCATGGTGGATATTGTTTCCATAGTTCTCCTACTGGTTTCTGGTGTTGGTGTTGGTGGATTAAGTGTAATTGTCATCATGTTTCATGGATGTTTCTTAGACATCTTGTGGATTCCATCAACTGAAGTACATGTGAGTGATTTTTAATTATACTAACCTTGAATAATAATGTTGTGAGCCTTGTTTTGTTTGGGTTAGTAATTTTTATTTTTTATTATCATTAGTTATTTAGGATTATTTAAATGGGTGAAATTGATCCCACGGTAATGTTGATTCCCAATTACTAGTTACCATCATGTGGGGATCATGAATGCCCTCTGATCCAAGCCACATATTAGACTGGGTGTTTGGTCAGATGAAACTCCATCATAGAGCTTGTACTTGGTAGATTTGTGTAAAGTCAAATCAATTTAATTAGGATTGGGTTGATGTAAATAATTTCCATTCATGTAGGTTGGTGCCCATTTTTATAGTTTTGTATAGTTAAATGTAGTTTTTGCTGGCTCTGGTAAGTGTCTTTTTATATTACAATTTGAGTGATGGGTTATTTAATTAGTATTTCATTACAATAAAGTGAGGTGGTAATAATTATTATTGTTTATGGCCACATTATATCATTAATTCTATATTATTAAAATATTGATGTGTAGATTTAGTATGGAATTTAGATTTTTATTCCTGGTTTTGAACTATTATCAAAATTAAATCAAGTTGAGGGATGGATTATATTGTGAAGCATTATCTTCACCTATAATTGTTTATGTATTGTTCCATTTTTTATATATAAATAACCTCTATATTCATTTTATGGGGTATTATGTAATAATATGAATGCATTGTAGGACTCTATAAATATCATAGAAAAACAATCTCCTGTTAAATAAATGATCATGTCCCCATTATATAATTTAGAAGATGATACCGTTATATAATATCCTCTCACATATTTTTCTTAGATTAATGTATCATCAAAATAGTTAAACCCAACTACCCAATAAAACAGAACAACCTAGCATCAGAATCAATGATATATAACTTTAAAAGAGTGTATAATAAATCTCATAGTTTACATAATACATATATAATCTAAATGTAGAACCATCATTGTTTAAAATAATATGAGATTTCATTTAGAGGTTAAGACACTCTTCCACTATGTACATATAATAATTTAATATAATTTACAAATAACCTTTTAAAATAGTTCACTATAGAAGCACTATCATATCTAAAAATTCATCAAATAGTATCATATCGAATCTATCATCTCACTACTCACCAAAATTAAATCTCAATATATTATTGGATGTCACTATAAAAAAATAATATCAAAATGAGTCAACATAGTGGGATAAAGATTGATATATTAAAATTAACTAGAATAATTAATAAACTAATCCATTATGTAAGATCAAAAAATAAAATTACGATAAAAATGAAATCCATTAATCAAATCAGATAATGGGATGTCAAAGAGGACCCAACAATCAAAAAAATAATGACTATAACACATGCATACCAAACCACGAATCTAGTCTTATCATCTCATTAAAACAATATATAATAGAATCTATTAATATAAATCCTTAGTATGGTTGTAGGAGTAATACAGTTTGATAAGAAAAATTAGACAAATATAGTGTATTCATGATGATACACATTGGAATCTATTTTTTTAAATGAAACCATAATCATAACTAGTGAAATTTCATAAATGGAATAAAAATTGATGGATATAGAACTATCGAATTCGATGTCAACAAAAAAATCAATTAAAAGAGATATTTTAGAAGGGTCTCCATATTTGGGGAAGAAGATAAATGATACTCCTAGGAAACAAATTGAACTGAAATATTATCTAAGGAAATACGGGTGGCGCATGTCATATTGTGGGAAATATATACTAATGGGTTTTTAAAGAAATATTGCTATATAAATATCTAAAACACCATTCCAATTGTTCACTGAAACTGTTGGATTTTCATTTTAAATATCATCCAATAACAATGGTTAATAAAAATTGATTGTGTAGATAGAATTTTCAGGAACATAATGGTTTTCATAAAACTATTAGTAAAGGATAATTTCAAAGAATATAACCATGGTTTTGTAAAACAATCCGTATAACCTATATGATATAGATAATATTTCCCAATATTGAATGAAACTATTACAAATGATTTAAAACTAAATAAAAAGTTAGTCATACCATCAATGGACACTAGTGCTACACACAAAATATAAATGTTATACCATAGTGGTAAAATGTTTAATTTGTAAATATTTATTATTAGCTGATTGGTTTCATGAATATTATAATTATTTTAAATAAAAATGGATTAATCTTAATAATATAACATAATTATATCTTCTCTAAATTATTCTCGATAATATAACCAATTACTAGTTAATTATTTAAAATAAAATAATATTTTGTATATTTTAATCTAGAGGCGCCAATGATTCTACATATAGAAAAAAGTGCACTCCAAGTAATCCCAAAGTAAAATACATGTAGTTTTATTACATATCCATATCTTACGCCATCGAGATAGATATGAAAAAATTTTATATAAGATCAAAATAGATCAAACCAGCGTGTATATCCTTATTCACTGACACATGGCATGTTGAACTAAAAACCAAGTAAGTAACATACACATCTGGTCATATGTGTCATATTGTTGTTGAGAACACAGTGTTTCCTAGTGGTCCATGTATTAGTTACATAACTTGAGGACACATATTCAATGAAAATTCTTTGTTGCATTCCATGTATTGCAAGTACACATTATGTACCTCGAACACTAACAATGTAGACAACACATCTAGACACATGGCACGTGATGTGAATGTGGGAAGAAGAAAAGTACCCATTTTGTTTTTTAATACATGGAGTGTTGTCTTCAGCTAGTAGTGTATTAAAATTTTCGCAAAAATAAGACTTAAATGTGTAATTGAAACCTATTGATTAATTTTTTCCTTCATTATTCATTTGATAGTACATACCATGTCACAAAACTTAAAAAAATATCGGATTGATCACAATATTATAATTTTAATGAACATATAATGATTCATCCATGTACACCTATGTACTATATTAATTTTGAATGAATTTTTTTAATTATTGATGAGGAGGTGAATTCATTGTGGTTGGATGAAATTATGATAAATTGATTTGATTGGATAATTAATAGTGAATTATCTTAACTAATGAATTAATTGAAGTGATTGATAACTATATTGAATATTTTTTTGGTTTCTTGATGTGTGGATAATCATGATATTGATAAACCCTTTATATGTTATTGGTTTTATTATAATTTTATTTTTAAATTAAAATTGATAGACTGAGAGGCATCCCAAACACCTTATTATGTATGGGCTTGTATGCCCACAATTTTTTTTTCAAAACACATTATTCAATTCATTGGATCCCCTTACTAGACTATGATTAAAATATTTGGTAAGGATGAATCTAGAAAGTGAGTAGAGGAGCTACGAGTTATGTAGCCCGGGAGAAACAAAAAATGGATATACAAATGAACCCATGATAGAATATTTTAACCTAATCCATGCTATAGTTCAATGTATTTTCCCCAAGTTAATGGGTTATTTTATCTTGTACTAGATAATTTAACGAACAGAAAATTTCATTATTATAAAATATATATATTTTTTCTTATCAATTTGATGGACCATTAATTATTTTTGGAAATACCACCCAATAACCTAAATAATTAAATAATATTCATACAAGAAGTAATATAATATAATATTATTATGTGTAAATGATTAATTGACCCTTCTTAGTCGCTTCATTAAATCCGGTTAATATTAATAGGACAATAGAAAAGATAAAATTTGTTTTACATATAAGGATTAAAACCCCATCAATAAAAATATTATTTTGTCAAAGCCTACCACTACTTAATTTATAATTATCCTCAATGATCAATGTACTTAACAACAAGTGTTATGAGGATTTAAATTATCAAGGAAATTTTGGCATATGTTTTTGCTTGATTTGAAATAGTTTACATCAAGGGTTGAATTGTAAAACTGTAATTTGTGTAACTATGATATAGTGGTTGAGGAAAAACAAAGACATGATTTTAGGATCAGGATATCCACTCAAATGATCAAGGGACTATTATTTAATGTAGTAGACATGTAATTCCTAACTAAAACCCTTATAATATATTTTAGGAACATGTCTAGGTTATAAGAATGAAATATGGATCATTCAAACTAAAATATCCATGTGATAATATATTCTAAAACAGATGGAAATTATTATTTTGTCTCAATTAATTGTGGAGATTAATTAAATTTAAATAAATTCAAATTTATTAATCAATTATTTGTAATCAAAGAACATATTAATCATTTGTTCTAAATTAATAGAATAAAAAATCAAATAAAATCAACTATATCATTTCAATCCATTAGATAGACGGATATACTTCTCATTGATGTGAATTTGTAGGTATAGTATAGGAGGTTTAATATTATAATATACCACAAAAAAAATTTATTTTCAAAAAACAAAACTTTTTAGATTCATTTACTAAATGGATATTATGGATGATGTTTTTTCTCTATCTGAATCATGTGGATACATTATTTATTTTTATTTTTTATTATATATTCCATGTAAATTGAGATTTTATATTCATATTAGGTTATAGATGAGTATAATATCATTTCACACCATAATTTTATTTATTATAAGATGGTGTGATGAGAGATTTATGAGATATCACATGAAATATTCACATTGATTCATGGAGAGTCAGTTCCAACTAGAGAACATGTTTTTAAAATGAGTGGATGAATTTAGCACCTAGATATATTTGGTTTTATGATTTCTTGTGAGATATAAACATATCTCATGTTTTCCTCACTCTCTAAGAAATACACCAGTTTTATTCTAAATTATAATATGAGAAATATTTATAAATAATTTTTATAATATATTACTCATAATAACTATCAATATAATGTCATGGTGTGTGAGAAACACATTATCCATAGGGTGAAGGTTTATAGGAAGAACAATGGAAAGGGAAAATAAATCATCCAAATTCTAAGGCTAATGAGCATTATCCTTCCAATAAAAAATGATCCATTTTCAATGAGAGGAGTATGACCAAGTAAGTTTTGATAACAGGAATAATACCCACTAGATGAGGAAATTCACCTACATAAATATGAAGGGGAAATAATTTTGTGTTTTTGTTATTGAGTAATCCAGATATTAAAAATTGATACTGAAATAACTACGCACGACTCATAAGAAAATTATTTGTTGAATTGGAATCCTGGTAACATGAATGATAATCATTTTAAAAAGGGTAATCATGGTGTTTATTTAGACCATTTTTTGATACTACCACTTGAAAGATGTCATGATTGATTATAAGGAGAAATGGACAAACCAACATTTATTTTTCAAGGTTAAACAACCAATGATATTCAAGAATATATACAGAACAATGTTTATGGAATAGGACAAGTATAAGATATATATATATATATATTAAGACTTTATAATAATAATCAATGACTTCACTATGTATAGTTATATCTACCAAATGAAATATAAATAAAAATTATTTTGGATGTTTAGACAGTTCATGAATGAGGTTGTTAATCATCATGGTATGAAGATAATGAATCCTAGATCATATCAAGGTAGTGAATATCTTAATCAAGATGTCATGTAATTAATATAGGATTATTGGATTTTATCTCATATCACTCCACATTATACACCATAGTAGAATGGTGTCACTGGAAGGAGGAACCCCACATTGTTAGACATAGTAATGAAAAATTATGTGTCACACGAGTCTTCCATTATCCTTTTGGGGAAATAAAATATAGACAACATTATATATAATTAATTGAATGATAAGTAAAGTATAAAATAGTATTCAGTTAGAGTTATGGAGTGGAAACAAACCCATTTTGTCACATGTTCATGTGTAGGGTTGTGAGGTGTTTGTTTAGGCTATCTAAAAGAATAAACAAGAACCCCAGTGAACTAAGTGTATCTTAATAGGGTATTGAAAAGAGATAAGGGGATATTATTTATAGAACCCTTAATATAAAAATGTATCTATCAAATGTCATACCATCATTCTTTAGTGAGATAAAATCTTCAGTTAGTGCAATGGGAGACAGAATAAATTCGATGATTTTCAGGATCAAGATACACAAGTGATGGTTCATGATCTAACTCTAGAGGTCCCCACAGAGGATGTTGTTCCAGTAACTCAAGTGATGAATATGTGTACAAGAGTTTTATAACAACTAGAGTGAAATTTTTTTTCCTGATAACCAATGGTGGTAACTCATTATTGGACGATATTGATGATCCCCTATCTTACAGGTAGTCATAAAAGATCTCAGAGGCTATAAGAAGGGATGAATTCATGAATAATGATATTAATTACATTTTTGAAAATAATATTTGGGTATCGATTGATCCACCAGTTGATGTAAAGACTATTGGGTGAAAGTTTATATCTTGAGAAAGAAATATATGATAGGTAAAGTAAATACATATTAATCAAGACCACTTGATAAATGGTTTAGTAAATGTCATGGAATTGACTACGATAAATCCATTTATCCAGCATCCAATTTTATATCCACTAGAATTAATTTTTCAATAGTATCATACCATGACTATAATATTTGTAAAATAGATATGAAAACTCATTTCATTAGTCGGAACCTTAATGTGTGTGTATATATAACACATGAAAAATATCTCATGCCTCTATGAAATGGAAAAAGGTAGTGAAGTTATAGATTACAATTTGTGGATTAAATCAAGTATATAGTTCATCAAACATTTGAATCAATGAATTAATAATGTGATTTATTTTCATTAAGAACTAATGTGATCCAAGTGTTTATAGGATATCTACTAGGAGTAATTTTGTTTTTATAATAGTTTATGTGGATGAAATATTATTTATTAGAAATGATATAATAGCCTTATAAGACTTTTAAGGAAAGGTTGGTAATGTGCATATCTTTGATGGGCTATGTTGAGTCAACCTCTATTCTAGGGATCGAGATCATGTGTGACAGATCCAAGAGGGATCATGGGATATGAAAATATATATAATTAATTGATATTAAATTAGTTTATCATTGAATAATACAAGTGGGGATTGGTTCCAATATCACTTGGTATACATTTTTCTATAAAAATGTGTCTTTTGAAACAAGAGGAATGTGTGAGAATTAGTAATATTCCATTAAATTTTTTGATAGGATTAATAATGTATTCCATGTTATGTATGAGGATTGATATTGCCTATTATTTTAGTATGTTAATATAATATAATACAAATCTAGGTAAACAATATTGGACTGATGTTTAGAATATTATTAAGTATCTAAGTTAATATAAAAATATGTTCCTAAAAAATGGAGAGGTTGTAGATCTATTCATCATGGTTTACACATATTCTAGTTTTAAAAAAAACCAGAATGACCAAATTTCATTGTCTAGATATGAATTTTACCTATAAAGGTCATATGAGATTGAAGGGTTCAAATTAGCCTATTTTCACTGATTCTGTAGCATAGTAAAAGTACATTACATCTTTTGATATAGTCAAGGTAGAAGTATAAATTCATACATATTCACAACATATTTATATAGAACATATATGTAAATAATATATCATGTGTTATTATGAGAACATTGTAGTAGTGGGTATTTATAAATATCCATGGTCACACAACATGATAAAGCATACAATTCAGAAGTTTCATTTCTTATCAAATTTTTCTCAACAAGGCTATGTTATAGTGGGAAGAGTATAACATAAATAAAATTTTTATGATCCCCTATGAAGACATTATTTCAGAAGAAGCATGGGTATCATGTTTTATGTATTGCACAAAAATTTGTTGTCAGTTGTATGTTGTGGAAGTGGGAGAATGTTGGAGTTGACTTTCTAAAACAAAATTTCTTTTTCCAGGATTCTTTATTTTAATATCATTTAAAAATTTTCATATCACATTATTGTTTTTATTATGCATGAAATTTTTATTTTTTAATGTTAAATGAATAAATTTTTTCACTAAATTATTATATAAGTTCCCAACTATAATGAATACCGAGAGGTTTTGCACCATTATTATAGAATTGTATCTTTTGGATGCTTAATATTTACTAACAGAACCAATAAAATACATTATATTTGGGGTAGGTTTATCATAGGATATTGAGACACCTTCTCTTGGTGTTCTCACCTAGTAGTATTCATGATAGGTGGTTATAATAAAAAACCTCTAAATAGGAAATCCATATTTCATTGTTTCATTATATGTTCCAATATATGGATGTGTGTATTGATCATTAGAATTTAATATTATCATTAATATATATCATGAGTCATGTCATTTGATGAATTAATTAAAACTATGACAAATTATTCTCATGGAGAGGAATTATATTTTTCTTCTGAATGATATCTGATATTTCATTTATGGATAATATGAGAAATTATTTATCCCTCATATGGATGTTGGAATCTCAAAGAATTATATGGGAAGTAACTTCCTACATAAATTCATGTCCATGTTGTTTAGAGGGTGAGTTAGATTCTAGAAAGTTGAAGAATGAAAAATTGAGAATATAGGTTGATAAAACAAGCAAGAATCCTAAATAATTTTATATATCACGTTATAGAGATTATATTTTAGATTAAACATTCTTAAGAGGTAGGATTTCATTGTGATGTGAAATTAATTCTCCATGGGAGCATGTGTATATCTCTAGATCCCTATATTCAAATTTATGTGGCTATAATAACTTCTATTGAGAAATAGGCCAAGAGGGTAACACACTATATGTATATGTAATCCTATTTAAATTATAGTGTTAAATTTAATAATTAAAAATAAATAATATTTAATCATGTATTTTTTCTCTATGATTTCAACAGAAGATATTCGAAAGAATAATCAAGATAAATAATAATAATAAGTTTTTTTAAAATATTGGGAATATAATATTTTTTACATTTATCGTAGAATAATGTAGTGACACTTATTTATTAAATATTCATTATTCGAGGATCAGTGTGTTTAACTATGGGATAAAATATGAGTGCTTAATGGTATAATTTGAAATAATACAAATGATAGTAATTTATGTAATCATAATGTTTTTTAAAATTTCATGAAATTGATAATAATAATAATAATATTTTTTTGTAGGGTCAATTATGAATTATAAATATGGAAAGGTTTTTATATTATTTCTTTCATCCCTTACCCACCATAAAAAATTTTAAATTGTATTATTTTTAATATCAAAATACAACATTTTTCATGGTCAAATTATATTAAATTCTTTATATACCAATCGGTGTACACAAAATATAAAGTGAGAATCACTCAATCCCTTGAGAGATATTAAGATAGCTATAGTGATATCATCCCCTCATATCTCAATCCAACATGAGATCATAAAGAGTTCTTCCTCCCTCGAGATGTATTATTCCACAATTATCCCTGAACAATGCATGTGATCTGGATCAGCTATGTTATGACCCGATATTTCTATGATGACATTCATTGATTGTGGTGCATGTTTGGATAACTTATAATGGAAATATACATTTGTATCATATAACACAATGAGGGTACGATGAAAACTCTTCCATAAAATCATCAATGAAGATTAAATTAAAAGTTATTGTAATTCTATATATCATTATAAATAAATTATAAATTACATTTTAAGATTATGAACTTTTGGTTCTATAGTATTATTATATCAATAAATCTATAATTTTCATCACACAAAATTATGTTATCATATAAAGACACCATAACACATGATTTAAGAGAAAAAATAGATTTATTTTTATACCATCATATACAACTCCCTCTATGCCCGAAACCTAAATTAATGAGTAACCATAATCGTCTATCATTTTAATATAAATTTCTTTTGAACAATACTTCCTGGATAGAAACACAATGTTAAATGACATATAATTGTTTCTGTATAAATCCATATATAAAATTAACTTCAACACTTTTAATCTCATTTATCTATATAATAATTCTAAAACTTATTTGGATTTTTATGGTGCCATCATTCCCAAAAGTAACAAATCATTAAACATGATTATCGAAAGTATTTATACGGTCATTGTTTTTTTCAATATTGGATAGAAAACAACATCTGTTATCCAACTTACAAACTATTTTTAGGACTTTAATGTACCATCATCTAGATTTTTTTTTTTTTTATTGTTTTATATCAACGAAAATATATTATATATTTTGTTTTTTCCTATGTTTCTACCAACAACCACATCCATTTACCTATTACCACCATTTTCACCAAGAATCACAAAAAATATTATTTAATTGAATTGACTTTATATGTTATATTTTAGATTTTAATCAAATAAACCAATACAAAGAAACTATATTATTTCAAAATTAAAATGACACACATATAATTTTAAACATTAATGAAATATCCTCTTAAACTATTTTTGATTCATTATTATGATAAATATCTATTTGTATTTTTTTTATTCATTGTTTCACTTCATAAATACCATCTTTGTTCATTAAAATATGTAGTTGTGTATAAATGATAACTTAAAATTATAAATTTCATCAATTATGATTACTTTAGTAACAATTATTTCATGACATCTAGAACATCCTATTGTATTTTAAATATTTTTAAAGTATTTTCATATGAATATTATAAAAATTTATACATTCCTTCCCCTTTCAACCATGTTATTTTTGTGTTCTTAGAAGAATATTTTGATGAGTCTCTTGTGTTATCAGATTTACTTATTTCCATAGTGGTGTGCCCTTTCATTCCCAAACTATCTTCCACTTGTTCCTAATATATTTAGGTTATGATTTCTATTTTAAACTATTATTACTTCTAAATAATAACCTTCGTTAATATTTTTGATGGCTTAATTATAAAGAAATTATCATTTTTTTTAATTCCACATCACTCATAGTGGTTCATTATTCTTGAATTATTGTTAATAAATAAATTATAATAAAAAATAATCTCAGCATGATCCAATCCCATTATCATAAAATTAACCATTTCTATTTCAGTCCATTAAAAAATATCTTAATCCTAAAACAATTATTCATATCTTGTAATCTCATCTCTATGTTTATCGACATAGTCACTTAACTATTTTAGCAAACATCATATCTTATCATTTTTCTTATTTTACACATAATGTTCCTAAATTGATGTTAAATGTCACCCTTTTACTGAACAACATTATATTGTTGTTCTATTGTATAATAAATTACAACAACTATGATTTCATTATCACTATATTGTACTATTTTCTTATCTTCATCATGATTTGGTTCAAAATCTTATCTTTTTTTCTATAGAAGATCATTCAATGGAATTTATATTTACTAATTGAATTAGGAACATTTTTTATTATTCTTATTTTATGAAAATTTTATTGAAATTAAACCTTTAGGACTCATAATACACATAATTTTCTTCACATATTTGTGAAATATATATTTCAAGATGACTCATTTACGACATTAAAATGGTAATTTTCTATTGAACCTTCCCATACGACTCATTATACAACTGAAAACTAGTGAAATAAATTCTATAATAATATCATTTTTTTATTCTAATTTGTTAATTTCAAATCATACAAAGCTTCTAAATATATATGATTCATTGCACGATAAAAATAACTATATAGACATACCCCCATATCAAAGATAAAATGATAAAATAAAAAATTATCAATAGGCACATTAATCAAGATTATTTATTCATTAGTAGAAGCCAGTATAGTTTAAAAATGTTCAAATCCCATTTATATCTTGTTTATAATTTCAATATCATTGAATTTTGTAGATTAATATCATAGTACCTAGTAGATTAATTGAATTATTAAAATAATTAATAAACAAAAACACTACTTTGATTCTCAAATATATTAATTTTCTTTCAAGATCATGAATTTTTTATTCATTCACATTAATATCAATTTTTTATATATTATAATGTTAATCCCAAGTATCATTAAAAGAATAAAATCCCATTAACATGACATGAATTTGAATAAAAATAGATTTATACAAAAAAATATATATATTAGAATAATTATTCAACATCATCTTATATTATTCATTCAAAATAATTTATATTGGATCACTAATTTGAATTAAATACATTGTAGCCACATAACCATCAAAATCTCGTGATCAAAAAAATTATTTCATCATGTTTTTTCGGATATGATAAATTGTTTAATAATATATTATAAATCACATTGGATTAAAATAATTTTCCATGAAAAAAATAGAATACATCAACTGATTTATTAATATTTTATTTTTTGGATTTGATAATGCCTTTTGATGCTAGGGTCCCATAGGGATACCTTGAGAGGTAGTGTATGGGGGGTTTAGTGAAAAACGTTGTAAACATTTCTTTTAAAATATTTATATTAAATTCCCATTCTACAATGTTAGAGGAAACACATAGTAGACCATATGTATTATAGAATTCTCTTCAAAGTGTTAGAAATGAAAAATAGATCCTCAAACACAAAGTGAAAAGTGATTTTCTATTTTTCCCTAAATGGGATACAATAAATAGAGTTTATAGAAAACATGTTGATGGTGTACTATTTAATTAAAATATCCCTGAGTTTGTTTCTATAAATTTTAGGAAAGGAAATTCTACGACATTCCCCACTACCTTTAAAATTAATGTATTGTATAATAATTTGTAAATAATTACACTCCCTTACTAACTATATGAATTATATTGCAGTTAATCAAATGGATTACAATAGAATTAATAAAAAATAATAATTTTACAATGATAACCAATACAACACAAGTCTTTTCACGTTGACCCAATAATATAATGAATATATTATTCATTTTTATCCATATTCTAGAATCAAATATAATCAAATTAATTGATATAAAAACGTATTTATTTTCTATTATAAACATCTTCTTTATCTAACTTTCACCATCTAGTAAAAGTATATATTGTAATATATTTAATGTTTTATTTTTATCAATATAAAATTTTATTTTAAAATAGGGAAAATTTTGTTTTAGAAATCATCACATAGATCTCAAGACTTTAATATCATGATTTTGGGAATATGTCATCTCATTCAAACAACCTTAAACATTATTCAAATTTCTTTTAAAAAATATATTTTTTTTTCATTATTACTAATCTATAAATACCAATCATGAATTATTTGATTTAATTTTCATGGTTTTAGGAAAACACACACATATATATATCTTGGAAACTATTAAAAAACTCTCAATATAAGCTAAAAATTCATTGGAAAACTAAATTCATTATTAACAAAATCACATACATTATTCCAATTCATACATATATACCTAAAATTATTGATGACGTTTGGAAAAAAAATCATGTTTCTTTACTTATATTATAAAAATAATGACCCATAATCAATGATCATTTTTTAAAATCTTCGGACGAGGAAAGGTTGATGACGATGGAAGTCAAAGATGGCATTGCAGATGAGGGGCATAGAAGAAATGTTATAGATAACAGTGTCAGATGTAGTTTTGGAAGGAGGAGATGACAAACCATTCCCACAGAAGAAGGACGAATATAATTGTGGAAAACATTATGCATATAGGGAAGAGTTATATTGTGTCCAATATGCTATGGGCCATCAGGATAATCTAGGCTTTTGTGATATACATATTTTAGAAAATTTATGGTCTTTTAAGACATTTATTCAATAAGATTATGTGCAATTGGGTGTAAAAGCAACATATCATGTTCCCTATTAACTAAGAAAAAGGATACATGCCTTGATTAATAAAATTGCGGGATAATACCCAACAACTATTTTCAAAATCCTCAAAATAAATTGTCGAATCACCTATATAAACAATATATTATTAGTGTTTCTATGGTTAGATAATTATGAAAATATTTAATTTACAAAACCCATATAATTCACATCAAATGATCATTTTCCCCATTATACCATGAACTTATTATTACCAAATATGAAATCAATATTGACCAAATGAATTCACTATACATAATACGCATCTATAAATATCAAAGGTAATGCTTTTTTAGAACCCGTGAAAACGAAAACATATGAAAGGTGATATCAAACAACCTATAAGTGTAACATACAATAGAATTAATCATAGAAAAATAAAATATGTTTAATTTTTGGGGTAAATAATCAAAAAATGTTCTATATAATAAAAAAATTGAGTGTAGAATATATCCTTGGAGAACATTATTATATTAATAACTACAATTACATCATCAATTTACTTCATAATGTCGAAATACATAAAACCGAATGTCATAGCATGAAGTACCTGACCAGAATATTATCAATAATAAACTCCACACCATGAAGGCCTTGAACAATAAATTATCATCATATACACTTGCAGACACTAAATAATACATATTCTAGTTTTTCTCATGAGGCCTTCTCTATGAATTAGGTGGATATATTATATCATCCCCAACCATCAGTTAAATAACTATAATGTATTCATAATATTGTACAGAATGATTAATTTTTACAATACATAATCAAATAACCTAGACAATAAATATCCATATGTAATGATATAAATAATTATAAACCATTTCATGTATATAATCAAAATTCCTTTAACAATACATTATCATCTATATTGAATTTAAAATTATAAAAATAAATAGTTTTTCCTAGTAAATAACTAACCTATATTTCATGATAAACATCATCAAATAAAATTTATGTATGATAGGGTATTCATTCATTACATATTAAGAGGTATAAAACAAATTAATAATTATAAATCATGTATAATAGATTTATTCTAACAAAGAACATGGTCATGAATGACAAAAATACTTTTAAAATGTGATATATTGAGTGAAAAATTTAAAATCAAAAGAAAATGATTGAACTGATAAAAAAACTTGTAAAAATTTATAGGTATAAAACATAAATTCATATATGGTCAAAGGAGAGAAATAGTTCATTATCATTTAAGGGTTTTCTGTAAACGAATGTATATTGTAAAATAGAAAGGAAAATGGAAGTTGAAGCATTAATTTTCTAAAACGTTTTTTAAAATTTTAAAAAATATATATATATCTCATTTTTAAAACTATGTTCATGAGATTTCAAGAATAAATTTCATATAATGTATGATTAAATTTTTTAACAATAATGCATTCCTAAAAAGAAACTACACTACATTAAAAATGTACATTTGATGATAAAAATATACATAAGTGTAATAAAATGGATTTTCAAAATTTTATGTCATCAATATCCTTTTCATTTAATATAAAAATCTCTTTTTTGGATCTTTAGTGATGTAAAATATGATTACAGGGTGTTGAATGGTAGTTTAAAAATTTTAAAGGAAAAAATCAACATTTATGAATTATAATTATGTATGGAATAAATTGTTCTTGAAACAAAGTGCGTTAGTAATAAATTGAAAGATAAAAAGGATTTATTGTGATTTTGATCATAGTGATCCTAGCACCCTACTCAATCTCCTATACCCCTTAAGGAGATTGTTACCCAATATAAACCTTGATTTGATAGTTGTGAGAACATTGTTATTGAACATTCCTTTTATAAGAACATGGAAACACCACTCAATCTGCACAAGAGACAAACATGGTTTGTTTATATGATTATTGATCGAAAGACATAACCTAGAATTTTTTATGTAGTGGAATATCTAGATGAATAAATTTTATCTTCTGATTGGGAAAATCATTAATCAAACTCAATGAAATACAAAAAAAAGGAAAAATTATACATGTATAAAAACTAATATATGTAAATTATAAGATAATATTAAATTCTGATGATTTTTATGCTCGATGGCTGTTGATCACATTGATGGAAAAAAGACAATGTTAATGTCCTTATAAGACCATAAAAAGTAAACATAATATTTTAAATTTATTGATCAATTTATATAGGAAACAATGTATCGATATTGTATGATAAGTTATTGTATTGAATAATATGCAATGAAATATTTTTCATTTCTAGAATATATTTCCCAGACCTTTCAAACAATGATCCTTTAGGAGAGTGTATATGTCCAATATCTACCTATTAATTGTAAGTGTATAATAATAAAATAATTTTTCCATTTCCATTACTTTTAATGTAATGCTGTTAAACGTAGTACAATTTGGATTTATATTTTATTATAAAATATTAAAATAAAATATTTAATATTTAAGTAAAACAATTGTAGAAATAATTATATTTATAATATAGTTTAAATGAAAATATATCCTATAGATTATAAAAGAATACAAAGTGTATTAAAAATAGTTCATCGTATGTGTTTAAATTTTATTAAATATATATAAATAATATAATAATATAACTATTTTTTCTTTATTCATTAAATTATATTTTTAAATAATATAATAGCATATTTAACAATGTAATCATTTTAATAACATCAATTAAAAAAATCATCATTATTTTATCTCACCCTAGATTAAAATATCTTGTGGAGGATTCACCAACCATTGATGTCTAATAGTGAAAAAGCGAAGAGTAGTGGTATAAATATACTACAGTTAAAATGATGTATCATTGGATGTACCATGATAGAAAAACACTGAATGATATATTATTTTGATACTGGTGGAAATGATCAAGTATTTCTTTATGAAATAGGGAATATTTTAACCCAACAAAAAATAAAAGTTTTTCCATGATGCTATTAACCTGTATGCATTAAAATAATCATAAAAACGTGCTCCCATTAGATTTAAAATGGTGTAAAATGATATATTTTTTGGATATCTCTAATAGTGGGAAAAGAAAAAGAATAATTGGTGGGTAAGAAACTATAGGAATGACTAACAAATGAAAAAAATATATTAGGATGGAAGCTAGTTCTATGATTCTTTACACTCAAATGTCATGATACTGGTGAGGAAAAATGTAATAGTTGAAGGTGATTTACCAGTGATGATGAATAAGGTCTTATATTTATAAATCAGTGGGAGAGACCAAGAATAACCTAACAGATTCAATCATATGATGTATAAAATATAAAATGTTTAATTTCAATGGTATAAAAATAGAGATGATGCAAATGTATTATTTCTTATGGAGCTTCTTTGAAGTGAAATAATATTTCCCCTCTAGTGCTTCTGTTGTGGGATGGTTGATCAACAAGGGAAGGTTGCATATAACAGTTGACATGCATGGGGAATCTTTACATAAGTAAGGTGTCACTTTTAATGAGATCTATGCAATTATAAGGTTCATCCTAAAGGAAATATATAGATGATAATCTTTCTGGTGAAGTTTAAATGATCCACCATAGAGTAGAAATATCTATTGGTGGAATAAAAATATTAAATAGTTATGTATGTAATAAGGCATAGAACAATAACTCTAGTACATGCATGAAAATCAGATGAAGTAGATTATATTACTATTAATGAAGATTTTTAGGAGAATAAATAATAAATAATAGTTCATAATAGATCAAACTAATGAGACTTAATAGACCTGATGATGGAGATCCTTTCCATGTTTTTAAAATATGATCAGTCATGTGATATTTTATTCCCACAAGTATTTGTAGTTGTAAAAATAGAGTAGAATCTAAAACAAGATATTCCTTCCCTCCGTTTGAGCTTACAAATTGGGATCCAAACTAGATACATTATGAATTCACATGGTCCTTTGTCATGGTGGGATACCTATCCTAAAAAATATTCCTAGTGGGTGCGTTCTATGGGATTATACATAGTTCATCATGTAATAAGTGTTCGTTATTCAGCTCAACCACACCAAATCCTCCTTGTGGGATTCCTTTTATGGGCCTTCCCCTAGCTTTGAACCAATGTATCATCCAGGAGATGAAGGGCTAGCCTTGGTGCCTCACCTTGGGATGACCACATTTTTAATACATAGAAATCAAAAATAATAATGTTAAATAAATAAAATAGAATAAACATTAATTATCATTCGAACATTTACTAAATAAAAATATTAATGAACAAATATTTATATAATTACATAAATATTATTATATCTTTTAATAAATAAGTATTAAATAATTTAAATAGAATTCAATTTAATTTAATATTAATAGATTAATTTATCAAAATAAATAACACTATTTATGTATTGGAACTACATTAAAATACTAACCAACTTTTCCTTTTAATAACATTACATAGAAAAAATAAATTAAATTTCACTAAAATTATAACCCTTTTCGAAATTTATCAAATAATATAGGAATATAATATATATAATAAACCCCATAAAAAATAAATTACATTAAAATAACGAGTAGTTATTTATCAAGGATAGTATAATTAAGTTAGTGTGAAATTTTAAATAATTCATTTTTTAAATAGTATGATCTACTAATGATTTAATAAGAGTATAAAATAACATTAATCAACATAACTCAGGTAATAAAATGAATATTGTTAGTGATTATACTATCAAATACTTTTAGCTTCAATGAGAACCAATAAAAAATACATCTTCTCAAATATACCAAAATCCAAGGATTTTTGGAAAATTTAAAGTACCAACTTCTATATATGAAAAAATTATAAGCATATATCACAGTAATTTACATGTTCCTGATAATAATTAAATATTATATTTTTTTAGTTGTAGAGTATTGAATATGGTTTTTATAAATTGAAATTGAACATTAGTTATCACAGTAAATAAAATTTTAGAAACAACTTTATTCAAATAATTAAAAATATTTTGTCAAAACACTATATAAACAGTAACTATATGTAGAAACATATTATTCCTAAATGATTTATCTTTAAACTACATGTTGTTTCTTAGTGATCCAGCAAATCAAACTTTTTCTTAAATAGTGACACATACCTGTAGTGATTTTCAGGTACAGTTTAAAACCTCTAATATCAGAATCAGAGTAAGATAGAAAATCAAATCAATTAAATTTATAATCTAATATTCTACTACAAATAGTACACATGATAAATATTATTAATATTCTAATAACATTAATATGACATCCTTTTGGGTTTGACTGAAACATAGCTCATAAGTAGACTAAGAATGATATTTTTGGTCAAGACGTAGTGGGATACAATAGATTTAAAATCATGACCCAATATAATTTAATATATTCTGAAATACCAAATTCATCTATGTCCAATTATTTATTATTAATCTTTATTATTTTCATAGGATTACTAGAATCAATACCAAACCTCATTACATTTTCCTTAGCATTCATAGTATTCCTAATGAAAAGTTCATTTTTCCTATGAATCATTTGTAAACTATGGATATTTTTTTTATCCTATTAAAATCATATAAAATTAACTTGTAAGAAGTTAAGAAATATAATTAACCAAATAATCATTTTTTGAGAAACAAATTATAGCCATGTATATATGAATAATTAGTATACAATTTTAAATTTTTTACAGACATGGTTGGATTGATATTCCACTTAACAAAATCATTTTTTAATAAAATATGTGTTATTATTTTATACCATGATCATTGAACATTATTAAAACTATTTAATGATGTATTTTTATTAAAAAATGATTTTTAAAGTTATCATTTTCAAATCCGTAGGGGTTTCTACCACTTAATTCCTATGAAATAATTTTATTTAAAAGGATATTTTATACAAAAAATTTAAATAATATGATGTTTTGAAATCAGGTAAAGGATAATAGAATATATTTTTTTATCCTTTCAACAAGATAAAAATAATCTTTAATGTTAACTCATTCACCATTGGAGTAAACATGAGTTAATTTCTTTCATTATTTTTAACTATGTTTCCAACTTCATAATTTTTATTACAGAAAATCAATTTATTTCCTTCAACAAGTTTCACTTTTGGAAAATAAACTTAATCCCTCACATTATTACTTTAAAATTGATTTAAATAATCATGAATGTCATTAATAATATTTCAATCAATTTAAACATTTTTAGTATCGATAGAAATAAAGTGAATAGTAAAATTTGAATAGTGATAGAAAAATAATTAGACTATTTGGTTTGAATTATACATTCTACTTTACAAATTATATTTTCAATAGGGTTATCATTAATAGTTTTCCATTCCTATGAATCTATTTGAGATGTGATATTACCCCACTCAGCTATAGAATTATCATTATCTTGGTCATTATCTCCACCGAAATTAATTTCTCTAAACAAGTTATTTTCAATGTAGATTCATAGTTCTATTTATTATATTTGTATTTATTAAACATAATAATAAAAACATCATCAAAAAACCTAATTTTCTTATTAAAAACAATATATTCTTTTTAGAATTGTTTTATTCTAAAATATACCTTCATATAATTTAGTTTAAAATTTTTCTAAATTATCATCCATATTTATGATTAGGATTCACATACAAAAAACCACAAATATTCATATCTATGATCAAAATGTTTGAAATGTTCAAAAGGGGTCTTATTTTGGAATGTTTTGATAGAAACTACATTTAAAACAGAGAAATAAATATTTAATTATTTTTTAAAAAATTTTATATATACAATAAATTTAATTATTATTGATCTATAAATTTCTTGAATAGATATATTCATTCTCTCTACAACACCATTCTATTATGGTGTCTTAGGGGTTGACAAATAATATTTATAACAAATTTATTTACATAATTTATCAAATTATAATGTAAAAAATTCACACATATATTACTTCTTATATAGATTACTGAACCGTTTTTGACATATTCAATAATCTTACGTAAATCCAAAATATGAATAAAATGCCATTTTAATGGGATATTCTATAAATCCATATAAATCTACTGTAATGATCTACAATTACAAATGCGTGCATTTTTCCACCAAAAATAGAATATTTTATAGGATCCTATAAGTAGGGATGGGATAATTCTAATCATCCAGTATTACTAATATCATTTATAGATTTACATATTTACCTACGTTTTTTACATTTTCAATAGGAATCACACATGAATTACTTTCATGTTTGTAACTAGGGAACACATATAACCTATTCATGCCTTAATATTTTTTCAAATGGTCAATAATTACAATGCACAATCATTATATGACATAGAATGTCATCCTCCACCAAAAAATTAGTAACATATGACATGGTTTTGTTAGATCCTAAAAATCAATTTTATAAACATTTTCCTTCCTATTTATAAAAAATAATAGGAATTTACCTTTAAGAATAATATATTGATCATTTTTAAATAATAAGTTTGATCCATAATCACTCAAATTTTATATACTTATAAGAATATATTTTAAAGAAAAAACATATAAAACTATTGAAATAATTAATGTCTTAGAAAATAAAAACTTCACTAACACCTTTAATCAAACCATTATAGTTATATGTAAATGTGAAAATGAAATCATCACTTTAATTAAATGATATATTATATTTAAATATCACTTAAAATTTTCCAAGATTAGCCACTATATAATTACCATGAGTCATTGAGAATTATATGGTTTATTTTATCATAAAATATTTAATAAAACATATTATTTTTTTACCCATGCAACCCTGGGTAAACTAGATTATTAGCAGAAAACATTAGATCCCAAATAGATTTGAATAATTTTTATGGTGTGATTATTTGAAAATAAATAAATTAAAAATAAATTTATATTATTACCAAATTATTGATTAAATTTCAGGGGTAAATCATTAGAATACTTTCCATTCATTCTACATTTAATTAATGATACACTGGAATCACCTGATTTCGAGCTTTAAAAATTAGAAATTTTAAATTATCATGTGGTTATAATGTTATATTCAAAACCATTTTTTTGAATCATCTAAAAACAATCATATCATATTTTTCCTTTCCGTTAAATATATATATATATATTTTTATTAATTAAGAATATAAATATTAAAAACCATATTCTCAGTTTTAATTTTTTAAAAATCATTAAAGTCTGTTTCATTGTATCTAGAAGTTGTGTTTCCTAATTTTTTATTATCTTTAATTAATTGATTAAATTCTTTTTCTAATTTAGATAGATCATCTATAACTAAATAATTTATTCTATATTGATCATTATCATTTTATACCAGAAATTTATTAACACTTTCATTTTCCCATTATTGTTTTTACAATTTAAAATTATAATCCTTTTTAGAATTACCATTACAAGAAACACATATTTTTATATTGTTGAATTCAATTTTATTTTTCACAGTTTATATAATAATGTTTTTATTATATAATTTTTAAGTCATTATATTATTTGATTATATTGAATTCATCCTTTGTTTATTCACCATTTTATTGAAGTAGTTTCATTACATTTAAATTTAAATAATGATATTAAGAACATGAATTAGAATAACTTTTAGTTTCACTTCTATATAATAAATTATTAACAAAATTTTACAGATATATTAAATGAGTAAATTGGAAATCATTTAACTCATATTTAATACCAATGATGAAAATATTATCCATCTCTTATTCACTTGTAGAATCACCACTTTTGTTATAAATAACTATGAAATCCCAACCTCTTAACAATGCGTTTATTTAATTAAATAATTTTTCTTTTTCATTCTTTGAATGTTTGAGTTTTGTGAATTTGATCCTTATGTGACATTTCATCCTACAGTAATAACATGATAATTCTAAAAAATAAATATTCTTATTACTGAAGCCTTTATCGTAGTCATTTATGCAATTCATCTTGGACATCCTCAATCAACTTTTTTTCATGAATTTGAAAATCATGTAACTGATGCAATACTTCTCTATAAAACTTTCTCAGAATTCATATTCAGAGTTATTAGATGTATCAATAAAATTGGATAAAAATTAAATACCATTTTATATTGTAGAATCATTATTAGTAATATTTTTTAGTTCTAACTCACACTATAGTAGAAATCATATTAGTTCATCTAATGCATACCTATTATAATCATTACACTCATCAATGACCACCTTCTATGAATTCCTTATTTATGAAATTGATCTCAATATTAATTCCACTATACCTTTATTTTACACATATTATCCAACAACACTCATACCATTTGGTATAATTGTGAACTGATATAAAATTAGGGTTATACATTCTTCACCTCCCATATTGAAATTCTGGTATTCTATTCGATGAATTCAAATATTGGTTCTCTTGATATTTTCAGCCCCATAATAATTTACATGAGGTATCTTTTATATATCATAGGTTGACATACAAGCTGAAATATTTCTATAAACTCCTAAACTTATATAATATTATAATGTTTTTTATATTCACAATTGAAATCTTATTTTACCATGTCGTTACCTACCAGTGTCTCAGGATCCATGGTGTGTATCGTATATGGATAATCCATGATATTGTAGTGATCCAAAATCATGTGTTTTGTGTAGTATTGCATTCTATATTTCCAACATCCATATTAACTCCCATTAAATAATTACTGTTTCTTGGGATTAAATACATAATTGGTATGAAGTCATTCCATCTTAATGAAATTTTATTTCTTCCTTAGAATACTATGTATAGGATATCAAGACATAAAAATATATATAAAAAATAAAAATTACTAACCCATTAGAGAAAATTATTTAATACCATAAATTGAATTGTTTTTTATGGTAAATATGACTAAAGGTTTGAGTGAATAGTAAATATAAAAATATAAATAAAAGAGAAATAATGTTATATAACATAAAACCAGCAGTGACTATAGTGTTCATAAAATATATTATAGTGAAAATAAAAATGAAAGTATAAAATTATTTTTAGTGGTACAGATCAAAAAAATCCTAGTATACTCTTTATTATCCTTACCTAATTGAAGATATTGATTCCCATTCCTAACACCACTATTACAGTCATGTGAAATTTTTTATAGAACCACACTTTTGCAAGAATCTGGAGGCACAACCCAAGCTTTATAGGATACCATCTATAATGACCCATACTTTACATACATTGTTAATACTTCAAAATTGAAGCACACTTATTACAACATATGATAAAACCACAAAGGACCGTATAGGTATAGTGTCTTTAGAAACTGGGAAACATAAACAACTGGTTCATAAATCTTCTACAGTGTCTCCCATTTATTTCATCATATCTAGGGTCCCTTTTAGCATATTCTACTTAATATCCATCTTCCTGACCTGGGGAAAAGAAAACATAAAAGGGTGAGCTCAAATGCTCAGCAAGGGCAAATAAAGGAAATAAAAATCATATCATATCTTTATGAAAATCAAAACCTGCAAAAGAGATCATAATATCTTAACATGGAATAAATCATAGAAGTGAAAATGAGATCCCCATAATCATAACATAAAACTTGAAACTTTGTGGCATGCACACATAATCATGGAAAATCATTTCTTGTTAGTCATGACTTATTGCCAAGACTATCTTAGTGGACAAAGTCCCTTTCTGAACCGAGTTCACTCCTCGTTTCAGTCCTGTATCACTGAACCGAAATAACCTTCCGTTCCAGCCATGTCTATCTCATGAGATATAAAATCTTTACCCAATGCATTGGAGGGAGATATAGGTCCCACCCATCTTATAATGAATCCTTTCTTATGTGTGCCACATAATCATAAAACATACATCATCGCATAACACATGTAACAAAAATGGGATTCTTGAAACATCATGACATCATAATTCATATAAGATAAAGGAATTCATAAAAATGTTTCCATCACAACATAATCAAATCCATGTAATAATAGGGATAAAAACAGAACCCTTTTATTATCTTAGATGGAAAATAATTTTGATAAAACACTTGAACTCCATTCTTGAGGAAAATATCCTTTCTTCGTCAAAAACATTTTTCCTTTCATAACATGTCATACAACTTTAAAATAAAAGAAGTTGATTAAAAATAAACTTGAAAACTTGTAAAGGAATCTTCTTGGAAATAATGTTTTAAAAATCCATTCATGCCGTATAAGTTAAAAAAAACATTCTTCGTACTTTTGTTGGAAAAGTCAAAAAGTACCTCGTACGAAAAACGAAAAAAGATTCCTTTCATACATATTACTAAAAACTCACCGAAGGGTAAAAATGGATCTAAACAATTGTAAGTGGATGGAAACAATATTACATATTGAGGGAACATGGATGTGGATGATAAAATACACCCCAGTAAATACTTACGAATAAACAATCTCGGATAAAAATGAGATTGTCATATTTCCCTTACCTTAGGTCCGATTTTCTTTGTACGTGTCCGAAGCTCCTGTATAATGGTTTAAATAATGTTATTGACTTATTCCAGAATCATACATGTTGATATGATATCATATATGGTCATATTATTAGCTTCTTGTTAGTAATATTTCATTGTTACTTGTTACTCGTGTCTTTATAACTTTTTGTTCTTATGCGTGTTTTATCGAATAAATTCTTATTCTTATCTTTAGGTTATAGATAATTCATTTACAGAATGGTATTAGTGTAGTATATACCATATTCATTCATTCAATTCATTTATATAATCATTATGAAATGAAGATCATGTAGAACGAGTCGCATCACATCGTGGAGACGGTATTCCGTACGTACGCACGAGTGATGATATCGTTCCTATAATCGTGGAATTGTATTGGAGTATATATATATATTATTTCAGTATCAATATTACTTCATAATAATCATATATAGTTACTTATTACACCATTATAACCATCCTTGTAAGTTGATGGTGGAAAAATAGATTACACCACGGCGTGGAGACGGTATTCCGTACGTACGCACGCGCGGTGATTTCATTTTTCCGTAGGATGGATAGAAGGTGAATTAGGGTTGTTTCATATTTATAATAACATATCAGTATGTAAGTAATACTGATTTTATTACTTTATCATGAAACAACTAAAGAAGAAGAAGTTTGAAGAAGAAAGAAATGGAAAAGATCGGTAATGGATATTACCTCTTCTTTGGAACGCCTCTTTGAATCCTCCACTTAAGGAACTAAGAGTGGTCTTTGGAGAAGAACAGGACCTCTAGGACTATTCTAGGGAAGTGGAGAGGAGAAAATGGCAGGGGTTGGCCGAGCTTTAGTGCTCAATTTGGTGTGAGGAGGAGGGGGAGGAGGTGCCCTTTTATAAGGGAGGAGAGGGGCACCTTAGGAATATCTCAAAATATTATTTTATATTAAAGTCAAAATCGGTTTATAATGGTTCCAAAGGGTCTTATTTCGAAGATAAAGTGGGGAAGGGTCGAAATCTTATCAACCAATAGGATTTAGACAAGTTTAGGGTATTATTTTAACCTTATTAATTAGATTTAACTCTAAGTTAAATAATTTAACTTTTACCATGTCTTTTTGTTTTCTTTCACTATATGGTTAATACACTTACTATAACATGCCAAACGAACCCCAAATTGTTTATTATTAATATATATATCCTTATCTAAGTCATTTGGCCGAACCTTATATTTTTAGGAATAAAATAACAATTAATAATATAATATTTGATTTAAAAACTATTTTGTGTCAATTTTGACACTATTTGATATATGATTTTTGTGAAAGTCATAACAGAATTATATGTTCAAACCAAGTTGATTAAAGCAACATTAATATATCATAGTAACCTAGAAAATTAGTGGAATTCATAAAAAGTGTCAAATTACATTTATTTTGGTGTTTATAACATCAATTTTGTCAATATTTTGTTAACAAGATAATTACTGCATCATCTTTGTGTCATAAATAAATTAAATTATGTGATGTCTAAAAATTACAAATAAAATACCATCATGTAGGAAATCTTTTTAGCTTTCTAATGAATATTTACAATCTAATTTATCTTATGTATAACCCCATATTAAAAATGATTTACTTATTAAACTTTGATTTTAACTATTTTAACCCTTCTTTAAATAAATTAATAATAAATGTCCTAATCTAACCCAAGTGGGCCTAAATGGTCATATTTTATTCCTAAGTTTGTTTTTGGTCGAAATACACTTGTCCAATAGGATTAGGACACATGTTAGGGTAATAGTAATATCATATTTACCCTTAGTTACCCTATTTACTATTAACCGTGGTAAAAAAAAAGTAAAAAGTTACTATTCACCAAAAATTATTTTCATCTCATTGAACCACATTTTAGTCCTTGATATTAACCGTGTCTCTCGGATTTTTGAAATTCCATTCACAGAAGCGGTAAAATTAAGTTTTATGCAAAATTCGGTTTTTAACCTACCACTTAGTGGTTTCACTATTCATCAAAAATTGAAAGTTTTCAGAAAAATACCAAAATTTCACCCTAGGCTAATTTCGATATTCTGAGTCCAAAAATGAAGTCCATTTTGAAAAATAAAATTTATAAAATTTCAAAAAGTGGTTATTACTATTCATAACGGTTAGTTTTAATAGCATATTGTTATTTAGTGAAACTCGGTATTGCGTACGACGAAAGCTATCGAGGAAGGTCGCGATTGCGTGTAAAGCAAGCCAAGTAAGTGCTATGTAGAAAAAGATTCCTTTGATGATTTATATAACATAAAAGTCTCGGGTGTTACATTCTACCCCCCTTAAAAAGAATTTCGCCCTCGAAATTCGTCACTTTGTAACAAACAGATGAGGATACTTCTCCTTCATCATATCCTCAAGCTCCCATGTAGCTTCTTCAAGTTGGTGGTTCCTCCATAAAACTTTCACCAAGCGAGTGGTCTTGTTTCGTAGGACTTTTTCGCTACGATCCAAAATCTCTATCGGCTGTTCTTCATAAGAAAGATCTTGCTCCAGCGGTACAACTTCTGAGCTGAGTACATGTGAAGGATCTGGTATGTACTTTCTCAGGAGAGATACATGGAACACATCGTGAACTTGAGAGAGATTCGGTGGAAGCGCCAATCGGTAAGCTACCTTCCCAACACGATCCAGTATTTCAAAAGGACCGATATATCTAGGGCTCAACTTCCCCTTCTTTCCAAATCTCATAACCCTCTTCCAGGGAGATATTCGTAAGAACACTTTATCACCCACTTCAAACTCTAGGTCTTTTCTTCGGTTGTCGGCATAACTTTTCTGTCGACTCTGAGCTGCTCTTATGTGTTGTTGAATAGATCTGACCTTTTCTGCCATCTCATCAACGAGATCAGGTCCTAATAGCTTTCTTTCCCCAACTTCATCCCAGCAAGTTGGAGTCCTGCATTTCTTTCCATAGAGAGCTTCATAAGGAGCCATCTGAATACTGGAGTGAAAGCTATTATTATAAGAAAATTCCACCAAAGGTAGGTGTTGATCCCAACCTCCTTTGAAATCCATAGAGCAAGCTCTCAACATATCTTCTAGGGTTTGAATTGTTCTCTCAGACTGACCGTCTGTCTGGGGATGATAAGTAGTGCTGAAACTCAACTCTGTATCCAGAGTATGCTGAAGACTTCGCCAGAACTTCGAGGTAAATCTCGGATCCCGATCAGATATAATAGAAAGTGGTACTCCATGCAATCTTACCACTTCCTTTACATATATCCTGGCAAGCTGATCTAGAGAGAAATCCTCTCTAATAGGAATGAAGTGTGCAGACTTTGTAAGACGATCAACTATGACCCAGATAGCATTATTGCCTTTGGATGTTTTAGGAAGTCCTGTGACAAAGTCCATAGTGATGTTTTCCCATTTCCATTCAGGTATGGGTAATGGTTGTAACATCCCCTTAGACTTTTGTCTCTCAGCTTTAACTTGTTGACAAACCAAGCATCGAGAGACATATTCAGCAACATCTCTTTTCATGCCATCCCACTAGAAGTACTCTTTCAGGTCCCTATACATCTTCGTACTTCCAGGATGAATAGAGAATGATGAACTATGTGCCTCATCCAGCAGCTCCTTCTTTAATTCAGGAATGGAAGGAACACAAACCCGATTCCTGAACTTTATTATCCCATCACAATCAAGGTTGAATTCAGGAACATTTCTCACCTTCTTTTGTAACTTGACGTCTTCTTTCTGTGCCTCTTTAATATTCACATGTATAGATGGTTGAACATTCATTTGAGAAAGATAAGATTTTTCCCTTTCCGTTATAATTCCAAGATCCATCCTTTGTAAATCCATAAATATTGGATCTTTTGTGATCCTCATCATGGATAAACTAGCATGGTCTTGTCGACTTAATGCATCTGCCACCTTGTTTGCTTTCCCAGGGTGGTAATGGATTGAGCAGTCGTAATCCTTAATCAGCTCCAACCATCTTCTTTGACGCATATTCAACTCCTTTTGTGTGAAAATATACTTTAAACTTTTATGATCAGTATAAATATCACACCTTTCACCATAAAGGTAATGCCTCCAGATCTTTAATGCAAAGATTACTGCAGCCAACTCCAAATCATGTGTTGGGTAATTTTGCTCATGGATTTTCAACTGTCGTGAGGCATAAGCTATCATCATATCATTTTGCATAAGAACACACCCCAATCCCTTCTTGGATGCATCACTTTAGATCACAAACCTTTCTCCACTACAAGGCAGTGTGAGCACAGGTGCACTGGATAACCTTCTTTTCAACTCCTTGAAATTCTCTTCACATTCCTCTGCCCAGACAAACTTAACTCCTTTCCGAGTCAACTTGGTGATTGGATTAGATAATCGTGAAAAATCTTTTACAAAACGTCGATAATATCCAGCCAAACCAAGAAAACTTCGGATCTCAGTTACTGTTGTTGGTCTTGACCATCTTTCGATAACCTCTGTTTTTGCTGGATCCACAGATATCCCCTCTTTTGAGATTATGTGACCCAAAAATGCAACTTTTTGAAGCCAAAATTCACACTTGGTAAATTTGGCATAAAGCTTCTCCTTTCTCAGGGTCTTCAATATAATTCTCAAGTGATCTTCATGCTCTTCCTTGCTCTTTGAATAGACAAGAATATCGTCTATAAAGACTACCACAAATTGATCAAGATAGTCTCTAAAGACTCTATTCATTAGATCCATGAAGATAGCAGGGGCATTAGTAAGACCAAATGGCATCACTATAAATTCATAGTGTCCATACCTTGTACGGAATGCCGTCTTTGGTATATCCTCCCTTTTGACCCTTAATTTATGATACCCTGAACGAAGATCAATCTTGGAAAAGTATTGAGCTCCGCGTAGTTGGTCAAACAAGTCATCAATGCGTGGGAGAGGATATTTGTTCTTGATAGTGATCTTGTTAAGTTCCCGATAATCAATGCAGAGTCTCATTGATCCATCTTTCTTCTTAACAAATAGAACAGGTGCTCCCCAAGGTGACGCACTAGGGCGTATGAATCCCTTATCAAGATTCTCTTGGAGTTGCTTCTTCAATTCCTGCAACTCAATTGGGGCCATTCTATAAGGTGTCTTTGAAATAGGCAAAGCACCCGGTACGAGTTCTATTGAAAACTCAACTTCACGATTTGGTGGAAGACCTGGTAATTCCTCTGGAAAGACATCATCAAACTCCCGTACAATGGGAATATTCTTAATCGTAAGTTTCTCTCCAACCATTTGAGATAAATAACCTTCATTTAGTGGAATCATGACCCATAAGATGGAAGGAATTTCCACTGGAAGGTTATGTTCATCCTTGCATTGATAGACGATCATAGATTGATCTGGAATATGAAATGTGACTTCCCTTCTTTGGCAATTGATATGAGCTCCGTATAAAGAAAGCCAATCCATGCCAAGAATCACATCAAATTCCACTATAGGAAGGATCACAAGATTTGCAGGAAGCACTTTCCCACAAACTTCGATCGGAGAAGAATTATAAACTTTTGATGCGATTGATGTGCCATTAGGTGTTGTCACAGCTAACTCAACATCTAATTGTTGAGGTAATACGGTGATACTCTTAGAAAAGTCTTCAGAAATAAAAGAGTGGGTGGATCCAGAATCAAATAAAACATTTGCTACTTTAGAGTGGATGGTAAGTGTACCTTTCACCACATCGTTATCGTACTCCACATCGCTGATAGAAATTGCATGTGACTTTCCTTTGTCTTTAGCCTTAAGAGTTTGTTGACGTCGACCATCATCATCAACCCTTGGATTTGGGCATTGATTGGCATAATGCCCCATCTCCTTGCACTTGAAACATTGAAGTGTAGTAGGATCATTCTGTGTATCCCTTCCTTTGTTTGCATCATTAGACATCTTCTTCCCATTATCACGGCATTCAAATGCCCGATGACCTTCTTTTCCACATTTAAAACATTTACTTGTCCCTTTAAGACAACTCCCTCCATGCTTCTTTCCACACTTTGAGCATAAAGGAAAGTTCATCTTCTTTTCAGTGTGCTCTTTAGAGTTTCCTTTGAATTCCATCTTCCTCTTCTTATCAAACCCATGTGACTGATGGGTTACTCCAATCTCCATCTCGACTTTGAGAGCACATCGAACGATTTCCTCGTAGCTATTGAAGTCCCTTATGGCTAACGCCCTTCGAAGACTTGGTTTTAAGCCACTAAAGAATCGATCGATCTTACTCTCAGGTTGGATAATAATACCAGAAGCGTACCTTGCAAGTCTTGTAAAATTTGCTTCATAGGTACTAACAGATTCATCATCCCTTTGCTTCAGTTCAAGGAACTCTTTCTCCATCTTTGTTCGGAGAATACGAGGGAAGTACTTATTGAAAAATAAGTTCTTGAACTCGTCCCATTCCATAGACTCAATTTCATCCCTTTGCCTCGTATTCTTAACAAGATTCCACCATTGATCAGCATCTCCTTCTAAACGATACACTGCTAGGATGACTTTATCATGTTCAGAACATTGAAGAACTTAAAATATCTTTTCAGTAGTACTAATCCATTGTTCAGCAACTAATGGATCAGTAGACCCACTGAAAGAAGGTGGACGCTGCCTCATGAAGGATTCAACAGAATGTTGCTCCCTCCTTTGCTCGTTTGGAAATCCTGCATGATTCATAGCTTGAGAAAGTTGTGTGAGCATGGCTACAAGATTTTTCATTCCATCTCCCATATTGTTTGGTTGCTCAGGGGGACAATCATTGCATTGCCCATCGCATTCCGCATTAACACGGTTCCTTCGGGTTCCAGCCATTGACTAAAACCAAGAAGAATAGTGTGAGCAACACTAATTATAATAGGAAACCACATAATTCAAGAATAAAATTTTCATGCTTATGGTCTTATCCTAGGTTATTCAAGGCCATTTCTAAAACACTAAGATTGTGTTCTATGCTTAGACTTATCCTTAGGGTTCTTACTAAGGCTTTCACATCCTAGTTTCCAAAGGTTGACTATACCTTTCCTCTGATACCAACTATAACGACCCATACTTTACATACATTGTTAATACTTCAAAATTGAAGCACACTTATTACAACATATGATAAAACCACAAAGGACCGTATAGGTATAGTGTCTTTAGAAACTGGGAAACATAAACAACTGGTTCATAAATCTTCTACAGTGTCTCCCATTTATTTCATCATATCTAGGGTCCCTTTTAGCATATTCTACTTAATATCCATCTTCCTGACCTGGGGAAAAGAAAACATAAAATGGTGAGCTCAAATGCTCAGCAAGGGCAAATAAAGGAAATAAAAATCATATCATATCTTTATGAAAATCAAAACCTGCAAAAGAGATCATAATATCTTAACATGGAATAAATCATAGAAGTGAAAATGAGATCCCCATAATCATAACATAAAACTTGAAACTTTGTGGCATGCACACATAATCATGGAAAATCATTTCTTGTTAGTCATGACTTATTGCCAAGACTATCTTAGTGGACAAAGTCCCTTTCTGAACCGAGTTCACTCCTCGTTTCAGTCCTGTATCACTGAACCGAAATAACCTTCCGTTCCAGCCATGTCTATCTCATGAGATATAAAATCTTTACCCAATGCATTGGAGGGAGATATAGGTCCCACCCATCTTATAATGAATCCTTTCTTATGTGTGCCACATAATCATAAAACATACATCATCGCATAACACATGTAACAAAAATGGGATTCTTGAAACATCATGACATCATAATTCATATAAGATAAAGGAATTCATAAAAATGTTTCCATCACAACATAATCAAATCCATGTAATAATAGGGATAAAAACAGAACCCTTTTATTATCTTAGATGGAAAATAATTTTGATAAAACACTTGAACTCCATTCTTGAGGAAAATATCCTTTCTTCGTCAAAAACATTTTTCCTTTCATAACATGTCATACAACTTTAAAATAAAAGAAGTTGATTAAAAATAAACTTGAAAACTTGTAAAGGAATCTTCTTGGAAATAATGTTTTAAAAATCCATTCATGCCGTATAAGTTAAAAAAAACATTCTTCGTACTTTTGTTGGAAAAGTCAAAAAGTACCTCGTACGAAAAACGAAAAAAGATTCCTTTCATACATATTACTAAAAACTCACCGAAGGGTAAAAATGGATCTAAACAATTGTAAGTGGATGGAAACAATATTACATATTGAGGGAACATGGATGTGGATGATAAAATACACCCCAGTAAATACTTACGAATAAACAATCTCGGATAAAAATGAGATTGTCATATTTCCCTTACCTTAGGTCCGATTTGCTTTGTACGTGTCCGAAGCTCCTGTATAATGGTTTAAATAATGTTATTGACTTATTCCAGAATCATACATGTTGATATGATATCATATATGGTCATATTATTAGCTTCTTGTTAGTAATATTTCATTGTTACTTGTTACTCGTGTCTTTATAACTTTTTGTTCTTATGCGTGTTTTATCGAATAAATTCTTATTCTTATCTTTAGGTTATAGATAATTCATTTACAGAATGGTATTAGTGTAGTATATACCATATTCATTCATTCAATTCATTTATATAATCATTATGAAATGAAGATCATGTAGAACGAGTCGCATCACATCGTGGAGACGGTATTCCGTACGTACGCACGAGTGATGATATCGTTCCTATAATCGTGGAATTGTATTGGAGTATATATATATATTATTTCAGTATCAATATTACTTCATAATAATCATATATAGTTACTTATTACACCATTATAACCATCCTTGTAAGTTGATGGTGGAAAAATAGATTACACCACGGCGTGGAGACGGTATTCCGTACGTACGCACGCGCGGTGATTTCATTTTTCCGTAGGATTGATAGAAGGTGAATTAGGGTTGTTTCATATTTATAATAACATATCAGTATGTAAGTAATACTGATGTTATTACTTTATCATGAAACAACTAAAGAAGAAGAAGTTTGAAGAAGAAAGAAATTGAAAAGATCGGTAATGGATATTACCTCTTCTTTGGAACGCCTCTTTGAATCCTCCACTTAAGGAACTAAGAGTGGTCTTTGGAGAAGAACAGGACCTCTAGGACTATTCTAGGGAAGTGGAGAGGAGAAAATGGCAGGGGTTGGCCGAGATTTAGTGCTCAATTTGGTGTGAGGAGGAGGGGGAGGAGGTGCCCTTTTATAAGGGAGGAGAGGGGCACCTTAGGAATATCTCAAAATATTATTTTATATTAAAGTCAAAATCGGTTTATAATGGTTCCAAAGGGTCTTATTTCGAAGATAAAGTGGGGAAGGGTCGAAATCCTATCAACCAATAGGATTTAGACAAGTTTAGGGTATTATTTTAACCTTATTAATTAGATTTAACTCTAAGTTAAATAATTTAACTTTTACCATGTCTTTTTGTTTTCTTTCACTATATGGTTAATACACTTACTATAACATGCCAAACGAACCCCAAATTGTTTATTATTAATATATATATCCTTATCTAAGTCATTTGGCCGAACCTTAGATTTTTAGGAATAAAATAACAATTAATAATATAATATTTGATTTAAAAACTATTTTGTGTCAATTTTGACACTATTTGATATATGATTTTTGTGAAAGTCATAACAGAATTATATGTTCGAACCAAGTTGATTAAAGCAACATTAATATATCATAGTAACCTAGAAAATTAGTGGAATTCATAAAAAGTGTCAAATTACATTTATTTTGGTGTTTATAACATCAATTTTGTCAATATTTTGTTAACAAGATAATTACTGCATCATCTTTGTGTCATAAATAAATTAAATTATGTGATGTCTAAAAATTACAAATAAAATACCATCATGTAGGAAATCTTTTTAGCTTTCTAATGAATATTTACAATCTAATTTATCTTATGTATAACCCCATATTAAAAATGATTTACTTATTAAACTTTGATTTTAACTATTTTAACCCTTCTTTAAATAAATTAATAATAAATGTCCTAATCTAACCCAAGTGGGCCTAAATGGTCATATTTTATTCCTAAGTTTGTTTTTGGTCGAAATACACTTGTCCAATAGGATTAGGACACATGTTAGGGTAATAGTAATATCATATTTACCCTTAGTTACCCTATTTACTATTAACCGTGGTAAAAAAAAAGTAAAAAGTTACTATTCACCAAAAATTATTTTCATCTCATTGAACCACATTTTAGTCCTTGATATTAACCGTGTCTCTCGGATTTTTGAAATTCCATTCACAGAAGCAGTAAAATTAAGTTTTATGCAAAATTCGGTTTTTAACCTACCACTTAGTGGTTTCACTATTCATCAAAAATTGAAAGTTTTCAGAAAAATACCAAAATTTCACCCTAGGCTAATTTCGATATTCTGAGTCCAAAAATGAAGTCCATTTTGAAAAATAAAATTTATAAAATTTCAAAAAGTGGTTATTACTATTCATAACGGCTAGTTTTAATAGCATATTGTTATTTAGTGAAACTCGGTATTGCGTACGACGAAAGCTATCGAGGAAGGTCGCGATTGCGTGTAAAGCAATCCAAGTAAGTGCTATGTAGAAAAAGATTCCTTTGATGATTTATATAACATAAAAGTCTCGGGTGTTACACCATCCTAGTGTGTTTACATAAATTTTGATCAGAATTCACAAAACTGAATACAGTTTAGGTGGTGGAATATGATGATGAAGTAAGACTTAATATTAATTGCAAATATAGTTGACCAATATACATTAAATATAAAATAAAGGAAAAATATTACATGTACAAAAACTATAAGAGGGGAATTATTAGATGATCATAAATATTTTTGATGAAGATGATTGATGATCTTTGATCACATGGATGGAAAAAATTTTAATGTTGATGTCCATTAATGATCTAAACAGGAGTTCATATGTTCCATATGTTCATGAACAATTGTGAACATCAAGACTGTTTCAAATAATTATCAAAAGTTGACCTACTGATTGATCTTATCTAGTATGTGTTTTATTTCTTTTGCTAACAATGGATTAAAATTAATGGTTGTAGATTGATGTCCCATTAGTGTAAAATGGTGGAATAGTGTGACTGATGGAAAAAAATGTTTTCATTTATGATGGTTCTACCAGTGATAAATATATCTACAAGTTGAATGTAATTATACTAGTGAGGGTGAATAGGATCTAATATTGAATAAGTTGTGAAACAAAAAATACAGATCAAGTTCTATAAATGAGTGTATAATATATCAAAATTTATATTAAATTATTATAAAAATATAGTTGATACCATCAGAGTCTAACTGTATAAAAATATAGAAGCTACAGATGGATGATTTACAATGGCTCATCCATCGAGGTGAACTATCGGTACCCAAAAGGTCCCTCTTTGAGGATAGGTGGATGAATTTGAGAATGGTAAATATAAATTTAGATACCCAAAGAATGGCATACATGAACATCACATTACTTTTTCAGATAACATAATACATGACAAAAACAGACACTGAAAGACAATATTAGTTTATTTTAATTGGAAACTCGGAACAAAATCTTCTAATCATGGTGAATGATCTTCAACATCTACCATAATGTTCCTCCCATTTTTTTTCCTAATACCCTTATTTATATCTTAGGGAAAATAAATCATAAATAGGGTGAGCTCAAATGTTCATTAAGGGTAATCATGGAGAACATAAAACAATCCATAAAAATTTGAATGTAATAACACGAGCATAATTTCTAAACATAAATCTCTTGAGGAATGACAAAAAACATGGAATTACGCAAGAAATAGATCATAAAATAACATTAATCATCATAAAATATCAATGGAATAAAACATGTAATCGTGGGAAACCATTTATGACATGATATGATTTATATAGTATCCAAGACATTGCTGTCAAGACTATTATAGTGGACAAAGTCCATTACTGAACCAGGATTACATGCCGTTCCAGACCTATGTTACTAAACCAGATTTACTTCCCGTTCCAGCAATGACAATATAATGAGATATAAATCATTACCCAATTCATTGGTGGGAGATATAGGTCCAACGCATCTCATAATTAAATCATTATTTTGTCTGCCACAAAATAATCATAAATCATTCATCATAACCCAAAGAATAAAATGGGTTTCAAATGCTCCATCCAATCATAAAATAATCGATATAAATTAATTGATATAATTTCATCAAAAACAAAAAAAACCATTTAAATAATAGGGAAATTATACATGAAGCATATCCATATTAAAGAATGTCATCTTAGATGGAAAATAGTTTGGATAAAACACTTGAAATGAATTCTTGAGGAAAATATCCTTTCTTCTTCAAAATCATTTTCAATTCTCAAAATGTCGTGTGACATTAAAAGAAAAGAATTTTGTTGAAAATAATGTTAAAATCTTGTATAGTAAGCTTCATGGAAAGAAGGTGTTAAGAAACCGTAACATTCCATTCAAGCCGTATAAGTTAAAATAAATATTCTTCTTTTAATTATGCCAGAAAAGTCAAAAAAGTACATCCGATGGTTAAAAAAAGAATGATTCCTTCCACACTGCATAGTAAAATTCAAAAGGGGTAAACATGGAATTATAAATACATGGAATAATAGTAAATACATTTTGAAAACAGTTCCCTATAATATGGAAATGGATGATAAATATAACCCCAGTAAATACTTACGAATAAAAAATCTCAGATAAAAATAAGATTGCAAAATTATCCCTAACCATTTATAATCGGTCAAATCATACGTTTCATAAAATAAATCAAATTTGATTCATATTAAAATATTATATCCTTCATAATAAAAATCATAAAACATTTATGGGAAGCATAAACACCATACAAAAAAAATTTCTGTGATTGAGGCATATGTCTCACAAAAATAAAATTTAGACAAAATAATCCCTTACCTTAGGTATGATATTCTTTTTACGTATCCAAAACTCCTCTATAATGATTTAAATAATATCATTGAATTATTCCAGAGTCATATTCATTGTTATGATATCATATACGGTCATATTATTATCACTTTATTAGTAATATTTCATTGTTAAGTATTATTCGGGTGTGCATTGCTTTATGTTCTTATGCATGTTTTATCGAATAAATTATTCTTAATCTTTTTAGGCTATAGATACATATAATTAATTTATTGTATTAGTGTGATATATATATATATATTATATTTATTCATTCAATTAATTTATATAATCATTATTAAATAATGATCATGTAGAACGAGTCGCATCACATCGTGGAGACGGTAGGCCATACGTACGCACGAGCGATGATATCATTCACAAGATTGTGGAATTGTATTGAAGTGTATGGTGTATAATATTTCAGATTCAATATCACTTTACAATAATCATATATAGTTATTTCTTCCAACCTTATACCAGTCCAAGAATGTTAGTGAATAAATAAAAAATTACACCACGACGTGGAGACGGTAAGTCGTACATACACACGCGTGGTGATTTAATTTTTTCATATGATCGATAGAAGATAGAATGTGGTTGTTTCATATTCATAATAAAATATCAGTATAAAAGTTATACTGGAGTTATTACATAATATTGAAACAACTCATATAGAGGATGTAGTAAAAGAAATATGTTTCAAAGAATCGGTAAAGGTTCATGCTTCTTCTTCGACACGCCTCCTCTTAACCTCCTCCTAAGGAACTAAATTTGGTATTTTAATAAGACCGGGACCTATAGTAGGTTTCTAGGGAAGTGGATAATTGAAATGGGAAGGGTTTGGACGAATTTGAATGCTCAAAATTTGTGTGAAGTGGAGAGGGAGGAGGTTCCCTTTTATAAGGGAGGAGAGGGGCACCGTTGGAAACATAAAAAATATTAATTTATAATAAATTCAAACCCCACTTAAAAACCACCATAAATGACTCAATTATAATATTATATGAAATAGGGTTGTAATATCATCAACCAAGAACATTTAGACAATTTTTATGTTTATTTTAAACCATATCATTTTGATTTATCATTATTTAATATATTTAATTTTATTTGTGGTAATAATATTAAAAATATTAAATTATTAATAATACATACTTATATGTTGTTAATTTCACATAATTGGATACTTTATAACCTTTTAGACCCTTTAATTTTCAATTAGTTACTTTTATATTTTTTTGTGATTTTTAAATAATTTAATAATATGTTATGTTTATAAAATACCAATAGTGTAAATTTTGACACTATTCATTTATTTGAATTTAAATAAAATACACACAAAGAATATATTCAATAAAACATTAATATGATCCTAAAATGTCATTTTATTATAGAAAACTCATGGAGAATATTTATTAGATCTTAGAATATTTATTTTAATATTTTTAAAACCATTTATTTGATATTTCACATAATAAAATAATTAATACAACATTTTTTTATAATGATTTAATTTACTTATTTTTTGCATAAAAATTAAAAACAAAACAATATGATGAATATAAATCTAATAGATTTTATAAGTATATTTTTGGTCAAATTTATCTTCTAATACACCCTACTTTTAAAATGTTATGTTTATTAAATTATGAAAGCGTCGACTTTGACATCATTTAAAATAAAATAATATAAGTTTTATAACCACCTTTATAAGGCTCTAAATGGTAAAAATTCTTTTTTTGGATGGTTATGGTTTATATGTACACTACCAATATGTTTTGGTCTTGTTTTGGGCCTCTAATGGGTATTATTAGTTTAATAAAAACTTCATTAATGGTTTTTCACAAAATAAATAATTTCTGCTTCATTAATGTATAAGCTATTAAAGTAACAATATATTTGTTAAAAATTAAAAATAAATTACCATGATAAGGAAACAAATTTTATATTTCAAATTAGTATTTATAACTGAATTTATATTATTTATAACATTATATAAAAAATAATTTAATTATTAAAGTTTGAGTGAGACATATTTCACTTTCATTTAAATAAAATAAATTTAACATATTAATCACATACTAGTGGGTTATAATAGATACAATTTAGACCCTAGTATATTTTATGATAAAATATAATCATCCAATTATATTAATACAAGTGTTTGGATAACTTTATAATATTATCTTTACCCTTAATTACCTAATTTACCTTTTACTTTGGTAAATAAAATTTACCGTAGTAACTATTCGTAATGCCCAAAAATTAAAACTAGTTTATTAACATAATTTAAACTTACTGATTTCAAATATTGAATCCATTTTTTCAAATTCAAATCATAGAAATTGCAGTAAATAATTTAAAATTAATCATATTGTCTAAACAAACAGGTTTTTGTTTAAAACATTGTAAAATATTGAATTGGTTTTACCTAAGAATTCATTCTAAAATTAATGCTAATGACATTAATTATATTAAATGGTAAAAATATATATTATTTTTACACTTTAAAACAATTTACTATTATAATTTATACATATAAATTATCTCGATGAAAAAAGTTGTTTTTAAGTAAAATTTATCGTGTTTTTACTATTCATTAAAATAAGAATGTTGTCAGAAAAATATCAAAACATTATCCAATGTCAATTTTTATATCTTCATTCAAAAGAAAAAGTTTATTTTCTAAAATTTCACTTATAATCTGGTCAAAAATTATATTTAAAATGGGTGTTCCACCAAAAGGCGCAAAAACTGCATTTTTTGAAAAATACTTTTTTTTATCCGAAAAATCGATTTTTGTCTCATAACTCATTCCAGAAAATGTGTAAGATGAATTATAATGTTATAAAATTAAAAATCCACTTACTGCTATTCATAATGGCTAGTAAATAATATTATTATAACAATGTATCATTGTTTAGTGATACTCAGTATTGCGCAGAACACATGCTATTGAGAAAGGTCACTCTTGCATGTAATGCAATCCAATTCTGGGTTGCGTTGTCATGAACCGCATTCACCAAAAGGAGGGAAGGGTCAGCAGATTTCCAGGCCCTTCCTTCTTTAAGTTGATCGAGAGATAATTACCCCTGAAACCCTCCTTCAATAGGTCCCGGAGTGGCGACCAGCACCAAGGGTATAAAATCACACACTAAATGGAAGGCATTACCATTTTTTTCTTTTAATATGATCGGGAGATAAGATTGTGAATCCCACAACACCAAAACCGAAAGTAAAAGTAAAGCCAAGAACCATTCTCAATGCATGATACGAAATTAAAATCCACAATGCATAAGAAGACTACCAAGCAAAATACCAAAAGAAAGAACAACCGCAACAGCAATGATCTATCCACTACGTCAAAATAAGCATTTAGAGGCGGTTTTTTTGCGTTTCGCGGTGGTTTAAACCGCCGCTAAAAGGATTGGCGGCGGTTTTCAAAACCGCCGCTAAATGTGGCGTCGGGAAACTATTCGCGGCGGTTTTCAAAAACCGCCGGAACGTTTCGCGGCGGTTTTTTAGCGGCGGTTTAAACCGCCGCTAATTTAAATTTTTTTTTATTTTTTTTTTATTTTTTTTTAATTTTTTTTTTGATTTTTTTGATTTTTTTTTATTATTTGTTTATTTTATTATTATTATTTATTTATTTCGTTTATTATTTATTTATTTCATTTATTATTTATTTATTTCGTTTATTATTTATTTATTTCGTTTATTATTTATTTATTTCGTTTATTATTTATTTATTTCATTTATTATTTATTTATTTCGTTTATTATTTATTTATTTCGTTTATTATTTATTTATTTCGTTTATTATTTATTTATTTCGTTTATTATTTATTTATTTCGTTTATTATTTATTTATTTCATTTATTATTTATTTATTCCGTTTATCATTTATTTATTTCGTTTTCTATTTATTTATTGCGTTTTTTATTTATTTATTGCGTTTATTTATTTATTTATTGCGTTTTTTATTTATTTCCTTTTTATTTTATCTAATTCACTTTTATTTTATTTAATTTCGTATTACTTTATCCATGCATGCATGCACATGCCCATGCAATATAAATAAAATCTGCGTCTGGTGAGATTTGAACCTCTGACCTCTTGCTTATTATTCAAAGACTTTACCACTCCAGCAAGCCCGCCATGTGGTTAATAAAAAGAATTTAATATACTTATATATATTAATTGAAAAAACAAATAATACATAACTAATAGATAATAAATAATAAATAATAAATAATAAATAATAAATAATAAATAATAAATAATAAATAATATTAAATAATATTAAATAATATTAAATAATAAATAATAAATAATAATAAATAATAATAGATAATAATAGATAATAAATAATAAATAATAAATAATAAATAAATAATAATAAATAATAAATCGTAAATAATAAATAAATAATAAATAATAATAAATAATAAATAATAAAGAATAAAGAATAATAAATAATAAATAATATTAAATAATAATAAATAATAAATAATAAATAATAAATAATAGATAATAAATAATAAATAATAATAATTAATAAATAATAAATAATAAATAACAAATAATAAATAATAAATAATAAATAATAAATAATAAATAATAAATAATAAATAATAAATAATATTAAATAATATTAAATAATAATAAATAATAAATAATAAATAATAATAAATAATAATAGATAATAAATAATAAATAATAAATAATAAATCGTAAATAATAAATAAATAATAAATAATAATATATAATAAATAATAAATAATAAAGAATAATAAATATTAAATAATATTAAATAATAATAAATAATAAATAATAAATAATAAATATTATATAATAAATAATAAATAATAAATAATAAATAATAAATAATAATAAATAATAAATAATAAATAATAAATAATAATAAATAATAAATAATATTAAATAATAATAAATAATAATAGATAATAAATAATACATAATAAATAATAAATAATAAATAATAAATTATAAATAATAAATAATAAATAATAAATAATATTAAATAATATTAAATAATAATAAATAATAAATAATAAATAATAATAAATAATAATAAATAATAATAGATAATAAATAATAAATAATAAATAATAAATAAATAATAATAAATAATATTAAATAATAATAAATAATATTAAATAATAATAAATAATAATAGATAATAAATAATACATAATAAATAATAAATAATAAATAATAAATTATAAATAATAAATAATAAATAATAAATAATATTAAATAATAATAAATAATAAATAATAATAAATAATAAATAATAATAAATAATAATAGATAATAAATAATAAATAATAAATAATAAATAAATAATAATATATAATAAATAATAAATAATAATAAATAATAAATAATATTAAATAATAATAAATAATAATAGATAATAAATAATACATAATAAATAATAAATAATAAATAATAAATAATAAATTATAAATAATAAATTATAAATTATAAATTATAAATTATAAATTATAAATAATAATAAATCATAAATCATAAATAATAAATCATAAATAAATAATAAATAATAAATAATAAATAAATAATAATAAATAATCATAAATAATAAATAATAAATAATAAAGAATAATAAAGAATAAAGAATAATAAATAATAATAAATAATAAATAATAAATAATAAATAATAAATAAATAATAATAAATAATAATAAATAATAAATAATAAATAATAAAGAATAATAAATAATAAAGAATAATAAATAATAAATAATAATAAATAATAAATAATAAATAATAATAAATAATAAATAATAATAAATAATAATAAATAATAAATAATAATAGATAATAAATAATAAATAATAAATAGTAAATAAATAATAAATAATAAATAATAAATGATAAATGATAAATAATAAATATAAATAAATAATAAATAATAAATAATTAATAATTAATTAATAATTAATTTTAAATAATAAATAATAGATAATAAATAATACATACTAAATGTGTGTATTTGAAAAGCCATATAATGTTAAAACAACCATAACATATAATCTAGAATCCTGTTTTAACGCCACAACCAGTCAAATCGAAGAAAATGAAACAATCTACGATATGATATGTGGTATAGGCCTAACGGACATCCGGATCGGAAGTTATACCTGTTTGAATTTTGAAAAATCGGGGTGCCCCGGCTAAAAACTCAGTTTTGGAGGCACTCTAGGCCTTTTTTGGGGTCGAAAAACCCTTGACTAGGCTAGCCCGAGTCACAGCGATGTAGTGCTCGTCGCAGGCTTCGATTTGATATGTGGTAGAGCTCAAACGGACACCCGGATCAAAAGTTATGGCCGTTTAAAGTTTGAGTTCCGTTTTCAACATGTTTTGGATCTTTTTTTAATTTTTTTTACCCTTCAAATTGTTATTAAATGTTTTTTAATCGATAATAAATAGAAAATTATTAATTAATAATATTTTTTAAAAATATTTTGAAGCCATTTTCACTAAATTTCTTATATATTAAATGTAGTAGTCTATTTATATTTATCTAAAACATATTTATAATATATATATTATTTTTATATCAATATAAATGTATTTATATAACAATATATTAGTTTTTTTTATTATTTTTATTTTTTTCATTTCATTTCGCGGCGGTTTTTTAAAAAACCCCCGCTAATCGCCGAAAAAATTAAATTTTTTTAAAAAAAAAAAAAAAAATTTGCAGTTTCCCGGCGGTTTTGTAGCAGCGGTTTTTAAACCGCCGCGAAACGCCACCCAGATTTTTTTTTAGCGGCGGTTTTTAAAACCGCCGCTAAAAACCCGCCGCGAAATGGCGGTTTTTCTGTAGTGATCATAAGGTCTGAGCTAGTATGGTCCGACATGATCCCCGATGTTCTCCTGGAAACCAGAAAGACGATTTATATACGTAGGGTGAGCATACAAGTATACTTAGTAGGGTAAAACCAAAGACTCTCATGCAAAAGTGGGGAGGCATACTAATGCTCTGTGAGAAAAGAGATAACTATGAACTTAGCAAAGAAACTAACCACCCAAGCCTCACTAAGGAACACTCCCCAAATAACGGAAGTCAAGTAATGTATAGTAATAACACATCGATTTTTGGGTACCCTGTGCCACTTCACCACTAGATGTTGAAGACATCCTACGCATTGGACCAATCCCACCATTCTCATCACAGTCCCACTACCATACCCCGCCCGTACACACCTGGGCCAAAACCACACATCCTGCCCGCAAACACCTGTGCCACAACTTTCACACATTACCACACCCACAAACACCCGGGTCAGAACAACTACTGCCATGCTCAAAGACACATGGGCCTCATCCTGAAGACACATGGGAATCAACCTGCCCTAAAACACCTAGGCCAACCACCACAACCACCGTGCCCGAAGATTCTAGGGCTAATAATTTACTTCAGGCCATCACAGCTTGCCCGTAGAGTCTTGTGCTATTCGGGAAAGGTAGAAGAAAAAGATCTAATAACCAGCCACTCATAGGAGTGCTGTAAAAAACACCCTCCCCCATGAAATGGGGGTGTTTGGAACTAAGTGCTCATCTTGGGTGGGGCGCAAATAAGAAACACAAAAACTACATGTATATGTATAGGTAACAAGAACACACCCAATCTTGGTTTTTCTTCAGCTAGCCGAAAGAACACTATCCTTACTGTTCATTCATAAGAGAAGAGAACAACACCCATGCCCAAGTCACAACTCACATCAAACCAAATCATCATTTTTCAATCACTGTTTTCATGTTTAGTAATAATGTTTAAATAAGTTTCTGCACTTCTGGGAAACTAACAACATAAGCACTAACCAAGGGAAAAACTTACAGCCAACATCAATTTAATCATTCAGACCCAGTTCTATTGCAAAGTCCAAACAACAAAGGGATAAGGGAGATCCATTGAAGTACTGGAACCAAAGAAAACCCCAAGATACAGCCCCATGTCCCCAAAATCCTGGAGCCAATGGTTTCTCAACAATAGAAGATCCCACCCCAATTCGTGATATAAGCAGAGTAATCAAACAACCTCAAAGCATAACAACAGGGGATCCCATCCCCACCCACATCACCCCATCAACCTAAACCAACATCCAAGAAAACCATAAGGTCACCCACAAATGGAACGTGAAGGAAAAACAACCAAACCACTACCACCAACACAAGGCAGACACAACAGGTATTTTTAGATTTAAAATATTTAACACACTCCATGATTTCAATTCCACTAGGCTCAAATCGGGGTTATCCTATAAAATGAGTTAGATCCTGGTGCTTCCAATTTGATTAGACAAATATATGTAATTAACAAATTTCCTTTACACAAAAAAAGGATCACAACCAAAATACAAGCCATTTAAACATCACAAGGGGTAAGGGTTAATTAGTGCATAGAGAAAGACAACCAACGACCATGATTTTCAATAGGCATAAGCCCTCACAATTCCGAAATCATTAATCATGAAAGAGGATAAAAACATCGAAGAATCACCGATCACAACCCTCCCCTAAATTCATTATAATCCATTTATTATCCTCATTAATGTTTGGTTATCCCAATTCTACATAAGCAGTAGCGTACCCACACCATAGGACACATAGAAAAGAGAGACAAAGGTGAAACCCCTACCTGACTGATCAAGGATCGACGTTAGGTCCCCGCGTGATTAGCAGGAGCTCCACGGATCATGATCAAGGAAAACATCACCAGGATACAACTCGTTGGGAGGAAGGGTTCTCCGACCGCAGGGTGGTTGAGAAAAAAAACGTAGGGTGAAGCCTTTAGGATACAAAGGCTGATAAGGGATGAGATACAGCATGCCTGGGACGGTTAAGATATGGTGAGAAACCGCATAAAGAGTGGGATCGTGGGTTGACCATGCGGCTGGGACACCTCACACGTCATTAAATGTTCCCCACATTTCGAGGATGTTTAAACTAACCACACTAGGGTACCTCACCAATCATTTAATTAAACAACATTAATGGGCATTAATGGGATTTAAAATAGGCTTAAAGGGGTCAAATCATGGTTTAAAAACCAATTTTTTCAAAAAGGAGGCTCTACTGGAAAACCCGTGGGGGTATGAAAGAGCTACCGGTAGTTGAGAGGTACCTGTTGGCGATAGATACTAGTATCCAAGAGCTACAGGTTGGCGACAGCTACCGGTAGATGAGAGATACCAGTTGGCGACAGCTACCGGTAGTTGAGAGCTACCAGTTGGCCACACCTACCCGTAGCCAAGAGCTACCGGTTGGCGATATCTACCGGTAGCTAAGAGAGACCAGTATCCTAGAGCTACCGGAAGCCTAAAGCTACCGGTAGTAGAGAACCACCGGTAGCCGAGAGCCACCGGTAGCCGAGGGCTACCGCTACCCCAAGGTCACCGGTAGGCTAGATCTACTAGTATTCTGAGGCTACCGATAGGCCAAGGCTACCGCTAGGTGTCACCGAGAAGCTGGGATGGCCTTCCAGACCACCTAGAACACCTCGACATTAGATTTTTACTAAGTAATGTACCCCAAAACCCTAGGCCATTACATCAGATACTTCTCAAACTAATCTCATCCCCGAGAATATAAGAACAACCCAGAAAGGAGAAAAGTTGTTTCCAAAAAACCTCCCCCTAATGATACTTCTCAAGGGTAAACCCCAGAGTTGTTCGAAAGCTGGAACAGAACCCTCCCGTTACATCCAGGAATACTCCTAAAAGATTTATCTACCATAACATTTACAACAAGCATAAGGATCACACTATCCAACACACGAGTTAGGGAGTCCCCTCTTACATGTCAGGATGTTATCTGCTTTGGGCAGCACTGACTCGCCCGCACGGGGTTAATCGCATCCACATTAATGCGTCCTGATTAGAAGTCATGTTTTCCTGTCATCACACATTCACACACACACACAAACACATATAGAACAGGGAATATATCATCTCATAGCTAAGAAAAACAATCTTATCATATATTAAAGCGCAAGGTACAATATCTCAAGGATCAGAACAAAAAAAACAAGTCAAAATAGCTCTGGGTACTAAACGCATGACTGGGTCTCCCGATCCCATGTGATCTCTTCCAGGCCACCATGCCTCCACAACAAGCGAACCAAGGGGATGGTCCATCCATGAAGCACTTTCCCCTTACGATCCTCGATCTTGATTGGTTGTTCTATGAAGGTCGAATCTTATTGAACATCTAACTCTCCCCAATCGATGATGTGGGAGTCGTCGTGTAGATATTGATGAAGTTGGGATACATGGAATACATCATGTTTCCTTAGTAGTGGCGGTGGTAGAACTAGCTGATAAGGCACTTCATCAACCTTCCACACCAAGAATACATCCCCTACTGAACCTCCACTGTTCACACTGAGGGGAGACCATCAAGAACCTATGGTCCCCGACCTCGAACTCCAGGGGTCTCCTCCTATCATCGACATATGACCTCTTCTGGTCCAGAGCCGCCTTCATCCTTTCTCGTATAAGCTTATCCTTCTCTGTAGTGCTCTACACCACCTCCATTCCAAGAACACCTGCTTCTCCAACCTCAGTCCAGCACACGGGTGAGCAACACGACCTTCCATATAGGGCTTTGAATAGATACATGCCAATGGTAGATTGACGGATATTATTGTAGGCGAACTCTACCAGAGGCAAGTGTCGCACCCATGATCCCCCAAAGTCTAGAATACATGCTCGAAGCATGTCCTCAAAGGTCTGGATGGTGAACTTTGTCTGACCACCTGTCTGGGGGGTGGAGAGCAGTATTAAGACGTAGCTAGGTTTCAAAAGAATGCTGCAATACCCTCCAGTCTTATGAGGTAAAACATGATTCCCTGTCCGAGACTATGGAACTCAGAACTCCATGAAAACGCACTACATCGTCCACATACTTCCATGCTAGAGCGTCGACAACACTTTACTCTTTAATTCCCAAAAAGTGATCCGACTTTGTCAAGAGGTCCACCACTACCCAGATGGTGTCACAACCCCTTGAACCTTGGGTAGTTCTGTGATGAAATCCATCGAGATGTCATCCAACTTCCACTTGGGAAAATCTGAAGGTTGCAACAACCCGCCTAGAACATGGTGTTTAGCCATTACCCGCTGACACACAAAGAACTTGGACACAAACTCTACCCCTTCTCAGTTTACTCCGGGCCACCAATGATGTCTCCTCAGACCCTAGTACATCTAAGAAATTCTTGGGTGTACCGCTAGTGGTGATATGTGGAACTCACTAAGAACCTTGCCATGCATCGACTCTAGAAAAAACATCTTCCCCCAAAAGAGCATCTGATTTTGACCATCTTCCATCCACCCTTTCGGGGCATCGCCCTGGTCAACTCGGTCGCACATCACTTCACACTTTGGGTCTCCCTACTAAGACTCCTCCACTTGCTGTAATAGATAAGACTTCACTATCATCTGATACAAGCAACCTCTACCACTATCCACCCTCGCATCCAGGTACATGGCAGCCAACTCCTCCATCACCTTCCAAGCGTCTTCCGACTCTCGACCACATCATTCTGCGAACTCCTGATCAAAGCATCAGCCACCACATTCACTTTTCCAGATGTGTAGGAAATCTCGATGTCTTAATCTAGGAGGAACTTCATCCACCTTCGCTGTCGTAAGTTTAGGTCCTGGTGGGTGAATAAATACCTCAGGCTTTTGTGATTCATGAAGACCACAAAGTGTTCTTCGATGAGGTAATTCCGCCCCAACATATGTGGAAAAACGACCGCTGCATGCTCCAGATCGTGGGTGGAATAATTACACTCATGAGGGAGTAGCTGCCTAGACCCATAAGAGATCACCCCTTGTTGCTTCATAAACACACATCTGATGCCTTGCCCTGAAGAATCAAAAAACACCTCATACGATGCCCCTTCTTCTGGTAGTCTCTGCACTGGGGCACTAACCAACTTCTCATTCAGATAGGGGAAGGCTTCCTCGCACTGCTCACTCCACACCAAAACCTGGTCCTTCATGGTCAAGGGCATCAAATGGGCTGAAACTCAAGAGAAGTTGGGTACAAACCACCGATAGTAACCTGCCAGCCCGAGGAAACTGCGAACCTCTTCCTCATTCTTGGGTGCTTTTAAAGAAACAACCACCTCATCCTTTGATGGGTCCACCTCTACCACCTTTTCAGACACTACGTTCCCTATGAAGCATATTTCTCACTTCCTGAACTTTCATTTCAACAAATTCCCATAGAGCTAGTGCTGTTAGAGGACCTCAAAAACCGTCCTCAGATGCTCTATGTGGTACACCTTTGATCTTGAATATATCAGGATGTTGTCAATGAACATAACTACAAACTGATCTAGGTACACCCAGAAGACGGAGTTCATAAGACCCAAGAACACAGTCGGGGCTTTTGTAACATCGAAAGGCATGACTACAAACTCGAAGTGCCCATATCTGCATATGAAGGCTGTCTTTGAGATATCACTCTCTTTCACACACAACTGGTGATATCCAGAATGTAGGTAGATCTTCAAGAACCTTCTTGCCCCTTTCAGCTGGTAAAAGAGATCGTCTATCCTCGAAAGAGGGAAGAGATTCTTGATCGCTACCTGATTCAGCCTCTTGTAGTCTATGCACTACCTGAGACCCCAATCTGCCTTCTTTGCAAACAAGACTAGAGCACCATACGGTGACACACTAGGCCGAACAAAACCCTTCTTCATCAGATCATCGATCTGAATCAACAACTCCCGTAGCTCCGAAGGCGCCATCCAGTCGGGAGCCATCGAAATCAGACGACCACCAGGCTGCAAGTCTATCCTAAACTCGATATCACGTCAAATGGGTAGAGTCATCACCTCCTCATGGAATTTTTCCATAAACTCAATAACAACCCCTGGTACTTCCACCATCTCATCATCCACTGACTATACTGACAGCTCGGCTAACAAAGAGAGGAGGGGCTCCTCTCGCCTGCTTCCCTTCTGTCCACTCCACACACCGATGAAAGTAACACGTCGGCCACACTAGTCTGAGAATACAACCCTTCCTTGGATGTAGTCGATGAAGGCACACACAGAGAACAACCAGTCCATGCCTAGGATTACATTGTATGGTTGTATCTGTAGTTGTAGTGGATCCCTAACCGACTGATGTGGCCCTATCATCAGTCTGCATCCTTTACAAACATATAACAAGTCGGTCTGACCTCTGACTGGTGTGCTCAGCACCAGGGTCACTGGAAGTCTCTCAGCATCTTGACCCAGAGTAAGGGACAGACCGAGTGCAACAAAGGAGTGCGAAGCTCCGGTATCGAATAAGGTGTATGCAAGGGTATTGAACAAACTGATCGTACCTCGAACAACCTCTAGTCCCGATAGAACTGCTTCCTCTGAGGCATACAATTGTCCATGCCCAGCTCTTGTACCCCTCGGCTATCGGCTGCCTCCCCGACCACGCCCTGGTCAACATCCCTGAGGAGCGCCCTGAGGTCGTCCTCCCCCTGCAACGTTTGCCCCCAGAGGAGCGGGAGCTCGCTACCCCTGCTGCTGCAGGTGGAATGGCCTTGCGAGAAGCTGCTACTAAGGTGGGTGTTGGGCATGTCCACCACTACCATACTGAACTCGGTCCAGACACTAATTCTGGAGATTTCCATGGCTCCCAATGATGAAGCAGCTCAGCCCTGGGCCCGAAGGGAATGGGTGAGGACTGTGGGACCAGAACTGGAACTGCTGCAGCCTGCTCCCTACTGGTTAGAACCTAGAGGGTCCTGATGCTGGAGGTCTGGTGCTGACGGACTTTCCCTTTTATGGGCCTAGCTGAATCCCCTCTCATCACACACCACCCAGTGTGTGCATCTTCTCCACCGCCTCTTCATTCTTATGGACCTCTGAGTATTTCAGCAAGGTTAAGGGGGTAAAAACGTACTGGATGGAGGTTCGAAGCACCTCCTCTAAACATCTCGCATGAGACTCCTCATCTGGAAAGAGTTATAGAGCAAATCAGAGGAGGTCCTTGAACTTGATCCCCATCTCCCTTACCGACATAATCCCTTGCTGAAGGGAGTGTAGATCCTGCCTCTTCTTTTCCTTCTTCGTAGATGAGAGAAATTTCGCCTGGAACTCCTTCTCGAAATCATCCCATGCCACCTCAGCCTCTCTCCTCTCCCCCAGGTCGAGTGTCCACCACTAACGCGCTGCTCCCTGCATATGGATGATGGCCAGAAGAACCCAGTACTTGGTCGGAGCTCAGATCAAGCCAAAGGCTATCAGCAGCTCCACTAGCCAGCACTCCGTCTTTATGTCAGAGGTGCTACCCTCATACTTCTCGAGGGTCTGTCGGTTGAAGGGTCAAAGCGTCTTATGCCATTGGTAGTCCCCATCCTCTCAATCAATCCTCTGCCGATCGGCCAAGTCAACCTGCTGGGCCTCGATCTCTCGTACAACTCGTGGTCGTCTCCCGTGTGCCATAGCTGCAAGGTAAACAAAGAATGCCTAAGCCCAAGAAGTGAAGAATATTGTTCTTAAAACTCCTTAAAATTCATATTTATTTAAAATTACCAAAACACCCGAGAAACATGAGAACACGAGTCATTTATTATGCATGTACCATTCCTAGGGTCTCTACCCTGCAATCAGCGTGGCCTCACTTGGTCGTTCGGTAGGTCCAGAGTCCTTGCATCGGATCACGGGGGGGCCCTAAAATCTAGTGTCATAGCCGGTCTTCCCTGGCCCAATTCACACACTGAGGTCACCTAAAATTGTTCCCCGATAATCCCATGAAATCCTCACTATGCCTAACTCCAGACTCTATCTTATCTCTCAAACCACCTCTGATATCATTCTATAACGACCTACGTTCACCAAAAGGAGTAAAGGGTCAGTATATTGCCATGCCCTTCCTTATTTATGTTGAAGGAGAGATAATGACCCCAGAAATCTACCTTCAATAGGTCCTGGAGTGGTGACCCACACCAAGGGTATAAAATTACACACTAAATGGAAGGAATTTCCATTTTTTCTTTTAATAGGAATGGGAGATAAGATCGTGAATCCCACAACACCCAAAATGAAAGTAAAATTAATGCCAAGAACCATTCCCAATGCATGTTACAAAAGTAAAATCCACAATACATAAGGAGACTACAAAGAAAAATACCAAAAGAATGAACAATAGAAACTGCAATGATCTGTCACAAGTTCTGAGCTAGTACGGTCCCCCATGATCCCCAACGTCCTCCTAGAAACCTGGAAGCAGTATTATATACGTTGGTTGAGCATACAAGTATACTCAGTAGGAAAAAACCTAATTCTCTCATGCACAAGTGGGGAGGCATACTAATGCCCTGTGAGAAAAGAGATAACCAACAACTTATCAAAGAAACGTAACACCCAAGCCTCACCAAGGCACACTCTCCAAATAACACAAGTCAAGTAATGTATAATAATAGCACATTGATGTTTGGGTACCCCATGCCACTTTCACATTGGTTATTGAAGACATCATACGCATCAGACCAATCCTGCCATTCTCATCGCAGTCCCACTACCATACCCCGCCCGCACACACCTGGGACACAACCACACATCCCTTCGGAAAATATCTGGGCCAAAACTGTCACACATAACCACACCCACAAACACCTGGTTCGAAACAACTACTGCCATTCCCAAAGACACTTGGGCCTCATCCCAAAGACACTTGGGAAAAAGCCTGCCCAGAAACACCTGGGCCAACCACCACAACCACCCTGCTCAAAGATTCTTGGGCTAATAATGGACTCCAGGCCATCACAGCCTACCCTTATAGTCTTGGGCTATTCGAGAAAGGGAGCAAAAAATGAGCTAATAACCAGCCACTTATCGGAGTGTTGAGAAAAACACCCTCCTCATGAAATGGGGGTGTTCAGCACTAAGTGCTCACCTCGGGTGGGGCGTGAATAAGAAACACAAAAACTACAAGTATATGTATAGGTAACAAGGACTCACCCAGTATAGGTTCTTCTTCAGCTAGCCTAAAGAACACTATCCTTACTATTCATTCAAAAGAGAAGAGAACAACACCTATGCCCAAGTCACAACTCACATCAAACCAAATCCCCATTTTCCCATCCGTGTTTTCATGATTAGTAACAATGTTAAAATAAGTTTTTGCACTATTTGGCAACTAACAGTATAATCATAAATCAAGGGAAAAAGTTACATCCTTCATAAATTTAACCATTCGAACCCGGTTCTATTGCAAAGTCACAACAACAAAAAGATAAGGGAGATCCCTCAAAGTACTTGAACCAAAAAAATCTCCATGATACAGCCCCATGTCCCCAAAATCCAAGAGCCAATTATTTCTCAACAATAGAGGATCCCACCCAAAATCGTGATATAAGTAGAGTAATCACATAGCTTCAAAGCATAACAACATGGGATCCCATCCCCACCCGCATCGCCCCATCAATCTAAGCCCCCATCCAAGAAAACCATATGGTCAACCACAAACGGCCTGTGAAAGAAAAAACAACCAAACCACTACCACCAACACAAGTCAGACTTAACATGTATTTTTAGATTTAAAATATTTAACACACTTCGTGATTTCAATTCCACTGGGCTCAAACCGGGGTTATCATAGAAAAGGATTTAGATATTGGTGCATCCAATTTTTTTAGCCGAATAAAAATAATTATGCAATTTCATTTACACAAAAAAAGGTTCACAACCAAAATACAATCCATTTAAACATTACAAGGGGTAAGGGTTTATTAGTGCATAGAGAAAGACCACCAACGACCATGATTTTCAGTAGGCGTAATCCTGCACAATTAAGAAATCATTAATCATGAAAGAGGAGAAAAACAAAGAAGCATCATCGATCACACCCCTCCCCTTCATTCTTTAGAATCTGTTAATTATCTCCATTAAAGTTTGGTTCACCAAATTCTAAAGAAGTAGTAGCATACCCACCCCACAAGATACATAGAAAAGAGAGATGAAGGTGAAACACCTACCTAACTGATCAAGGATCGACGTTAAGTCCCCACATGATTAGCAGGAGCTCTAGAGATCACGATCAAGGAAAACTTCACCGGGTTACAACTCGTCGGGAGGAAGGGTACTCTGACCACAGGGTGATAGAGAAAAAGAAACGTAGGGAGAAGCCTTTAGGTTATAAAGGCTTATAAGGGCTGAGATACAGCATGCCCTGGATGGTTAAAATATGGATAGAAACCGAGTAAGGAGTGGGATCTTGGGTTGACCACGTGGCTGGGACACCCCACACATCATTAAAGGGTCCCCGCATTTCGGGGCCGTTTAAACTGACGCACAACAAGGTACCTCACCAATCATTTAATTGAACGACATTAATGGGAATTAATGGGATTTAAAATAGGCTTTAAGGGGTCAAAACATTTTTAAAAAACCATTTTTCCCAAAATTGAGGCACTATTGGAAAACCCGTGGGGGAAGGCTAGAGCTACCGGTAGCTGAGAGCAACCGGTTGGCGATAGCTACGAGTAGCCGAGAGCTACCGGTTGGCGAGAGCTACCACTGGACGAGATCTACAGGTTGGTGACAGCTACCAGTAGCTAAGAGATACCAGTTGGCGACAACCACCGGTAGCCGAGAGCTACCGGTTGGCGACAGTTATCAGTAGTTGAGAGCTACAGGTTTGCGACAACTACCGATAGCCTAGAGCTACCGGTAGCCGAGATCTAAGGGTTGCCTAGAGATACCGGTAGCCAAGAGCTACCGGTATCCCAGAGCCAGTGGTAGCCCAAAGCCACCGGTATCCCAGAACCACCGGTAGCCTAGAGCCACATGTAGCCCAGAGCTACCGGTAGCCGAGAGCTACCGGTAGCCGAGATCTACCAGTTTCTAAGGGCTACCGGTACCCCAAGGTCACTGGTAGGATAGGTCTACCAGTATGTCGAGGCTACCAGTAGGTCAAGGCTACCACTAGGAGTCACCAAGAAGCTAGGTTGGCCTTCCAGACCACCCATAACACCTCAACATCATATTTTTACTAAGTAATGGACCCCAAAAACCCGGGCAATTACATGCGTGTAGGGAAAGCTTCCTTTAGTGGTGCGTATAACATACTAAAAATATATTTCAGTTATACATTGATCAAAATCTATACATGGTATTGTGTAAAATGAATTTTATTCAAAAAGAATATGAAATTGTGTGCATCACAAGAAAAGAATATTGTTGCGTATAATACAAGCTAATACGGGGTTACATATATCACAAGCTAATATTGGTGAAGCGTACAAGAAAAGACATCAAAGAAATTAAAAAGATTTATTCTCACAAAATCACAGGGTGTTACATTCTACCCCCCATAAAATGAATTTCACCCTCCAAATTCGTAGGGGTTATGAATGGTTTTCTACTAGAATGTTTCCTTCATAGAAACCCACATGGTAAAATGGAATACTAAAACCTCATTTTAAATAGGAAGATTAGAAACATAAAGGATACCCAACGTAAATCATCACTAGGTTTCCACAAAATATAATAAAGGTGAAAATATGAATATGGAAGAGAAATCTGACCATCATGTTCGGATGGAGAGTGGTAGATAACATGGCTATGAAAAATCCAACAAACACAAATCCATAAATTTGTGATTATAAAAAGTACCATATAATTTATCGGATATGAGGACACTAGGACAACATTTTTGGTATTCAAGATCATGTCCCTAATTTTGAATAATTTTTTAATTAAAAGAAATACATAATTTATTTTGATTCAATCTCACCGTTGTTCGTGCCATGAAAAATTTCCACTTCATTTTAACAAGAAATAATGTTGAATTTCTCATTCGTGAAGTGTTTGTAGACCATACGATAGGATGATATGACATTCCATAATTCTATCACAATAATGTTAGCAAAAGATATTAAATATACATAAGCCCATCTATGCTGAGGTTAGTCGTGTATGAGTCCAAAAATGGACTTATAATTCATCTATAATACCATTAAACTTATTTCTAAAAACCATAGACTTCTTGTAGGCCAGTAGTAGGTGATAAAGACTTGTTTCACTTCTGTTGTGGGTTTGATTCCCACAGCCCTTTTCGACATGACGGGTTGTTGCCCATCCTATTGGTTGTTCTTTTTCTAAAACTATACTATTATAAAATTTCAGAAATAAAATTAATAGTTAATATCATTTCGAAATACGATCTCATGTCTATATTAACATATTCCATCCTTTAGGATTGTCGAAAATACTTCTTTCCAATGAAATATTATAAAGAAAATGAGTACTATAAATGTAATCTACCGAGCATGTGAATACCATTATTTATCCACCATATATCATAGGATATATATTGTTGGTCACATTCCAAACATGTGAATATTTTAATCATGTATTATCTTGAAAAATGAATACACATTGAACCTTAATGATTCATGAATACTGTCAAATGTTTACTCTTTCCACATACCAACCACCCAAAATTTCAATATACTCAAACAATGATATCAGATTGTCCTTATATCAGTCATGATCTCATTAATACTATCAGAGATATTATTTGATCCTTATACCTTCATTATGCGCATATCATCTGCTTTCCAAAAATATTTCAATCCCCTTTCATGGTTATCAGTACCATATAATTATTTAAAACCACAATAAACCAATATATAGATATTCCAATATTCCACGATACTATAAATGATATTCCACAACATTATTTTGGAATCTCGTTACATCAACACTTAATCATTACACCACATCATTGTCATACACAACATCACCAATAGTGATCGTATGTAACTTCCTGTTGTCATTTTCCTTCAGAGGTTGTTGATGGAAGTCATTATTAACCCTTGGATTAGGGTATTGTTTAGTATAATGCCCCATTTCTTTTCACTTGTAGCATTAAATTTTTAGTGGTACATTATTTGTAGTCTTTTCACTATTCATTTCATTAGATACCTTTTTCCCATTACTTCGACACTCATCTACTCGATGACCTTATTTTCCACAATTAAAACATTTTCTTGTCCCTTTAAGACAATCTCCACCATGATTCTTTCAACACTTCGAGCATAAAGAAACATTCGTCTTTTTTTACCATTGTTTTGTGATTTTTTCTTAAACTCCATATTTCGTTTCTTGTCAAAACCATGAGATGGATATGTAACACCAACTTCAACTTCTACCTTGATAGTACAATGCACAATTTATTCATAGCTACCGAAGTCTCTTATAGATAATGCCCTTCGAATACTTGGTTTTAAGCTACTGATGAATTGATCAACTTTACATTCATGTTGGATGATAAATCCATATGCATACCTTGAAGGCCTTGTAAAATTCACCTCGTATATACTAATAGATTCGTCATCCTTTTTAATTACACTCAAGGAACACATTTTTCATCTTTTTTGATAGAATAAGAGGATGTACTTATTGAAAAATATGTTCTTTAACTCATCCCATTCAATGGATTCAATTTTTATCATGGGGCCATGTATTTTTAATTAGAGTCCACCACTGGTCTACTTAGCCTTCAAGAAGATTAACTCCCAGAATGAATTTTTCATGTTCTGAACATCGATGTATGGAAAATATCTTTTCAATGGTACTGATCCATTGTTCACCACAAGTGGATCAGAAGACCCACAGAAAGAAGGTGGACGTTGCCTCATAAAGAACTCAATAATCTATTGTTCCCTACTCTACTCATTTGGAAGACCAGAATGATTCATAGATTGGGTAAGTATAAAAACAATATTTTTCACTCCATCTCCCAATACATTGGTTTGTTCAAGAGGATAACCATTGGATTGTCCATTACATTGGTCAACATAGTTCCTTTGGGTTCCAGCCGTCGTCTAAAACCCAAAAAGAATAGTGTATGAGGAAAATATCATGCAAGGAAAAAAAACATAATAAAGGGGGAGTACCTTCAATATATGACATATTATGTTTAATTATAAGATCGTTACCACAATTCTAGGACTATAAACTATACATATACTTAACTTTAGAGACATCCCTAGTCATACCTAAGATATATATCTATGGATCTCACTAAAGATTTCACATCCTAGTTTCCAATGGTTGATAAATCTTCACATTGATACCAACTGTTGAGACCCCAAGCTTAAAGTACATGGAAAATACATTACATTTGTGGAAAACAAAATACATGTCAAAAGAAGACACCCAACGACTGTATTAGTTTCATGTCTTTGGAAACTCGAAACAAAATATTGTAATCATGGGGAATGATCTTCAACATCTCCCATAAATTTCATCCCCCCTTTTTTGCTAAAACCATTATTTATATCCTACGGAAAATATAACATAAAAATAGTGAGCAGAAGAGCTTAGTAAGGGTAAACATGGAGAACATAAAACAATCCATAAACATTTTAATGTAAAAACATGATCATAAAATCTAAATATCAAAATCTTGAGAAATGAAATAACACATTGCAGTACATAAGGAATATATAATAAAGGAACATTAATCATGATAAAATATCATGGGAATAAAAAATGTAATTGTGGAAAACCATTAAGCACATGATATTATTTCCATAGTAGCTAAGGCTTTGCAGCCAAGACCATCATAGAGGACAAATTCCATTACTGAACCGAGTTTACTTACCGTTCTAGACCTGTATTACTGAACAAGATTTATTTTTCTATTCCATCCATGTATATATATTGAGATATAAATCATTACCCAATGCATTGGCAAGAGATATAGGTCCCAGCAAACTCATAATGAAATCATTCTTTTGTGTGCCACAAAATAAACATAAATTATTCATCATAACCCAAAGAATAAAATGGGTTTCATATACCTCAACCCATCATAATATAATCAATATAAAATAATGGATATAATTTCATCATGAACAAAATAAAACCTGGTATATAATAGGGACAATATACATGAAGAATATCCATATTAAATAATTTCATCTAAGATGGAAAATAGTTTGGATAAAACACTTGAAATAAATTCTTGAGGAAAATATCCTTTCTTCTTCAAAATCATTTTCTTTTTTCAAAATATAGTGCGATTTGTAAAGAATTTTTTTTTCTAAAATAATAATGATATTTTGTAGAGGAATAATCATGGAAATAAGGTGTTATGAAACCGTAAAAATTCATTCATGTCGTATAATTTAAAAAACATTCTTCTTGTAATTTTTCCGGAAAAGTCAAAAAGTTCCTCATATGGTTAACAAAAGAAAGATACCTCCTATATTACATAGTTAAAGTCAAAAGTGGGTAAACATGACATAAAACATACATGTAAGAATATTAAATACTTTATGAAGACATTTCTCTAAAATATGTAAATGGATGATAAATATAACCCCAATATATACTTACGAATAAACAATCTCTGAAAAAACTGAGATTGCAAAATTATCCCTTACCATTAATAATCGGTGGAATCACATGTGTCATAAAATGAAAAAAATTACATGTAAATTTAAATATCATATCCTTCATAATAAAAAAAATAAAACATTCATCGGAAGCATAATCACTATAAAAAATAAATTGTTTGTGATTACGGCATATGTCTCACAAAAATAAAAGTGAGAAGAAATAATACCTTACCATATGACTGATATGCATTGTACATATCTGAACCTCATGTATGACGATTTAAATAATATCATTGAATTATTATTGAATATTATTCATTGGTATGATATCATATATGGTCATATTCTTATCTTCTTATTAGTAATATTTCATTGCTACTTGTTTTTCCGGTGTTCATTACTTTATGTTCTTATGCGTGTTTTGTCGAATAAATTCTTATTTCTATTTTTAGGATATAGATACAACATTTTGAGAATGTTATTAGTGTAATATATATCATATTTATTAATTCAATTCATATTTTTAATAATTATTCAATGAAGATCTTGTAGAACGAGTAACATCACATCATGGAGATGGTAGGCCGTATGTACGCATGAGCGATGATATCATTCCCATGATTGTAGAATTGTATTGAAGTTTATGGTGTATAATATTTTAAAATAAATATCACTTTAAAATAATCATATACAGTTATTTCTTCGATCCTTATACCCATCCAAGTATGTTACTGATGAAATAAAAGATTACATCGTGGCATGGAGACGGTAAGTTGTACGTACACACGCGCGGTGATTTCATTTTTTCATAGGATGGATAGAAGATTGAATATGTTTTATTCATATTAATAATAAAATATCAGTATAAAAGTGATAATGGAGTTATTAATTAATAATTAAACAACTCATATAGATTTAGTTGAAGAAACAATAAGTTTGAAAGAATCGGTAAAGGATATTACCTGATCTTCGAAGCGCCTCCTCTTAACCATCTGTTAGGGCACTAAATTTGGTCTTTAAAGAATACCAGGACCTCTAAGAGGTTTTTATAGAAGTTTAAAATTTCAATGACCAGGTTTTAGACAAATTTTAATGCTCAAAATTGGTGTGAAGTGGAGAGGGAGGAGGTTTCCTTTTATAAGGGAGGAGAGGGGCCCCTTTGGAAACCTAAACAATATTAATTAATAATAAATTCAAACCCCTCCTAAAAACCACAAAAATTGACTCCATTCTATGATGATATGAGAGAGGGTTGTAATATTATCAACCAGTAACATTTAGAAACGTTTTATGTTTATTTTTAACCTTAACATTTTGATTTATCCTTATTTAATCTATTAAATTTTATTTTTGATATTAATATTATAAATTTTAAATTATTATAAATATATACTTATATGTTGGAAATTTCATATAATTGAATAATTTATAACATTGTAAACCATATAATTTCAATTTGTAATTTTTAAATATTTTTGGGAATTTTAAATAATTAATTAATATGTTAGTTTCATAAAATACTAATAGTGTAAATTTTGAAAGTATTAATTTATTTGAATTTAAATAAAATACACATAGAGAATATACTCAAAAAAAATATTTAATAGGGTCCTAACATGTCATATTCTTCTCTAAAACTCTTGTATCATATTAATTAGTTCATAAATTATTTATTTTAACATTTTTAAATCCATTAATTTGATATTTCACTTAATAAAATAATTACAACAAAATTTTTGTATAATTATTTAATATACGTATTTGTCGGATAAATATTAAAAATAAAATACTTGGATGAATATAAATCTAATATATTTCACAGGAATACTTTTATTAGCATATATCTTCTAAAAAACCCTACTTAAAAAGTGTTATGTTTATTAAATTATGAAGCTGACAACTTTGTCCTCAATTAAAATAAAATAATAAAAGATTCATAAACTCATTTATAAGGATCCAAATGGTCTAAAATTAGACGTTAGGATGATTATGGTTTATATGTACACGACCAATGATTTTTCTTCAGGTATTTGGGCCTTTAATGTGTATTCTCATTTTTATAAAAATTCTATTATTTATTTTTCCTTAACTAAATAATTTCTGCATCATTAATGAATAATGTATGATGGTAATTTTATATTTGATAAAAATTACCAATAAACACCCATGATAAATAAAAACAATTTATCTTTCAAATGATTATTCATAACAGAATTTATATTTTGTATAACGTTAAATTAAAAATAATTTAATTATTAATGTTTGAGTGAGACATATTTCACTTTCATTGAAATAAATTAAATAAAAGGTTTTAATCACATAAAAGTGGGTTCTAATAGATTAAATTTTGACCGAAGTATATTTTAGGACCATATATATTCATACAATTATAATAATACAAGTGTTAGGATAATATTATAATATTATTTTACACTTAATTACCTAATTTTCCTTTAACTATGGTAAATAAAATTTCTCGTACTTACTATTCATAATGCCCAAAAATAAAAAGTAGCCTATTAACATAAATTTAACATTAGGATTCCAAATATGTAATCCATTTTTCCAAATTTAAAAAATTTAAATTCCAGTAATAAATTTAAAATTAATCCCATTGTGGAAAAACAGGTTTTTTTAAAACATTACAAAAGATTGAATTGATTTTACCTACAAATTCAATATAAAATTAAAGCGAATGATATATAATATATTAAATGATAATAATATATTATACTTATACTTTAAAACAATTTACAATTATAATTTGACCATTTAAATTATCTCGATGAAAAAAGATGTTTTGAGTAAACATTATTGTGTTTTTACTATTCATCAAAATAAGATCATTGTCAGAAAAATGTCAAAACTTTATCCAATGAAAATTTTTATATCCTGATTCAAAAGAATAAGTTTATTTTTTAAAATTGAACTTATAAAATTTTAAAAAATTAGATAAAAATGGGTGATCTATTAAAAGGCGGCAAAAATGCATCTTTTGAAAAATACTTCTTTTATCTGAAAAATTTCTTTTCTTCTCATACCTCATTCTAGAAAATGTATTAGATGAATTATAATGTTATAAAATTTGAAATTCAGTTAATACTATTCATAAAGGATAGTTCATAATAATATTATAATAATGTATCGTTGTTTAGTGAAACTTGGTATTGCGTACAACACACGCTATTGAGGAAGGTCGCTCTTGCGTGTAATGAAACCCACGTTAGGGTTGTATGTAGGGAATGATTACTTTGGTGTAGCATATAAAATACTAAAAATATAGTTCATTTATACATTGATCATAATCTATTCGTGGTGTTGTGTAAAATGAATTTTATTTTAAAGAACTTGAAATTGTGTGCATCAAAAGCCAAGAATAGTGTTGTGTATACTACAAGCAAATACGCTGTTGCGTATAGTGCTAGATAATCTTGTTGAAGCATACAAAAAGTGATGTAAAAGACATTTAATAGAATAATTATCATAGAATCGCGAGGTGTTATAATAAAACCCTATGATCTTCGAAAATATTTGTTCAATGATCCAATTTAATTGAGATATATTCTATGAAAATGTTCAAACTGAAGTATATCTATTGTGAAACAATCTTTTGGTAGAGTGAATATGATTTATAGAAATAAAATAAGATCTAACAATAGTAGAATATATTTAATCTTCAAGTATTGAATAAGGATTCAAACCATAACTAGAACACACGTGAGAAACTTGTTGGAATTAGATAATATAATTCCAAATCATAAGTGTATGATAAGAAATAATATGTGGTATATCAAAATAGATGAAGCTGATGAGATTTAATATTACTACTATGTAAGATAATGTATAAGAATTTACAGGTCGAACATTAATTTTATATCACATTTCTACATCAATTTTTCAATGTAGGGAGTTATTGGTATATAAAAAAATATGATCCTTTCTACCATTCAATCTAGCTACTATGGATCCATAGGAGTTATAGTATGCACCCACATGGGACGTTGGACTAGTAGCATAACTAGCCCAATGCATGCACATAACAGGCATGATTTGTCGACCATATATAAGGGTCTACATGAATTAATAATTCAATATGAAAACTAACCACTGTAAATCATCATCATGGGATTCGTGATGTTGTTCTTCACATAGGGTTGACCCAATGGGTCCCCTAACTAGTTTAGTACTAGCCCATGTGCCAGACATTATATTGGCCATTTTTTATATAAGGAGAGAGTAAACACAATTTCTTAAATTAAATAAAATAGATAAAATAGTATGTATCATTATAACATTTAAAAAATAAAATTATTATAACACGAAAAACATTATAAAATCATAAAAAATATTACTAAATCATGTAATAAAAAATTATTATTTAATTAATTATCTTTAATTTATAAATATATTAAGAAAATAATTTATCAAAAAAAAATAATATTTTATTTATTATTAAAATAACATTAAAATAAAAAAACAATCACAAAATCCTAAAAATGTTATTACTTTAGAAAAAAATAAATAAACTGAAATTAATATAAATGATAATGTGTATTCCTAATAGTGGAAATAATCATTCATAGATATAATGATGAAAAGTTATTCCTTTAAGACATTTGTAATGAATGTATAAATGAATTGTGTGACAAAGAATCTAACAGTTATATTTTAATATTTTAAATAAAAATTAAAAATTATTAGTAATTGATAATAAAAATTAATATAATTTTGTAAAAGAATATTCTTGAATAAAAATAAATAATATTTATGTTGAATAGAAACATTCCCGACTAAAAAAGATAAATAATGATAGATTTTCATATAATCAATTTATTTTGGTTTTATGTACCAAAGTGAGGAAAAATTGGTCAAAATATTAAAAAAATAAAGTAGAAGAATGTATCTAGATTTTAGGATATAAGGAACATCAAATCCCCCCAAACATTTTTTGAAATACAACCAATCCTCATAGAAATATATATTTTAAAATAAATACTTACATCATTGGAAGCATTAAAATCAAAAAACATAAAAAGTTATAAAATGAAATGTTTATATAAATCCCATCAATTAAATTATTTAATATATGAAAATTTATTATTGTAGCTATGATAAAACCACAGAAAAGATGAAATTTTTCACAACCTGAAACATGTCTCAAAAAATTGAAATTGTGATAAAAAAAATACATCTGATTCCTGATCAGTCTGATACAATATAAAATTACAAAAAAAATTCTATTTATTATAAATATATAAAAGACCCATATATATATATATATATTAGTATATAACATTCACCTATAATATATTATTATAAACATTATTAATATTCTTTGTCAAAATCAATGTTTTTGTGTTAACTATTATGTTTCCCATCCATCGTCAGATTTTCTTGTTATGGTCCGTGCACCTAAGTTATTATTTAATAAAATAAAGGATCTTCATAATAGTTTACATAATTTATTTGATATATTTTTAGACTTATTTGGAACAATCATTGAACATATGGTTATGATTCACATGGAATGTTCAGAATTTTTTTTTAAATTTCAATACCATAAAAAGAATAAATATTATTAATGGGAAAAAATAACATAAATGTTAGATAATAATTAAAATATCATAATTTTGTATTTTTAAATAATATCACCAATATATTATTTTTTATAATCATTAATTCCATAAATATTATAACATTGTTCGTGTATGCGGTAAAACTGACTCAAATAAGAGCATGATATAACCGCTGAATGAGTAAGAACATGATATTTCATAATGATAATATAACTTTAAAAAAATTATTTAAAAAATTTATTAATTTTTTAAATCATATTTAATAATATCTATAAAATGAACATAAATAAAATGTAATGGTAATATATTATTACGTGCAATGTTTCTCTATATGCTCGATCTATGAGGATAAGCTTTATTAAATCTGGTTATGGTTAATATTTTTTAATGATTCATAAAATTAACCCTAAGAAACATTAATTATATTATTAATAAAATACTAATTAATAAAATACAATATTATAACAAGACATGAATATCTATGATGAAAAATAAATTATGTCATTCATAGAGGCAACAGTGCGCATGCAACGTGACACCCTTTTCATTTTTTTTATGAATGGAATAGGTTAGATAATGTGTTTTCCATCAGAAAAATAGAATTTAATTATAATAATGACACTTCATTAATTATATTATTATGTTTATATATTTTTTGGTGGAATTTTAATAATGATCCAAAATTGAAGAAGTCATTTAATATAATTATATATTTTTGGGGCATCTGTATTTAAATCTCTCATTAATCATTTTTATATTTATCATTTCAAAAGAACGTAACATATAAGAATTGAAAAAAATGTATTTGGAGGTATTTTTATTTTTTTGGGAAGAGTAAATTACTCAAGAGGGGGGTTAATTGAGTATCTATAAAAATTTCTCTTTAGAAAGTATTCATAAAACGGTTCCCCGATAAATTTAAACATATGATAGTCAATCAAGATTATACAGTTATGAAATTTTAATCGTTTAATAAACTTATTAGAAGATTTATTAATTCACAGTAATCTTAATTTCAGTTATTAACATTGGTCTTGAAGCTAATATAATAAATCAAAACAATTATAATTTCATTTCAAGATTAACTATAAATGTAAATTTAATGATTTCTTAGTTAAACAGTGAACCATAGAAAACTAAAATAAACAACAAAGTAGATATAAAACAAGTGGGTCAGTCTCAAGCCGATACCTAATCCACTTCACATGGTGATTATCTTCCAGTAAGAATATAAATAAAAATGATCCACACCCAAGATTGGGGTTAACAACAGTACACAAGACTATCCAGGTCTCACGACCTCTTCCAAAGTACATCAAGGGTATGAGAAAATAGGTCACACACAACCACTTATACACATATCTGTGGAAATATACAAGTGTAAAAAGATATAAGAGAAATGATATCTTGTAACCTCTAGTTTGATGTATGATACAATGCGTGTTATTATACAGACACACACATTGATTGAATGATAAAAATAATACACAACAGAGTGGAAATTATGAGATAAGGTTAGAAGTGGTTTGACTGCTAGTCATTGTAGCTCTAGACTTTTGGGATGAATCAGATAGAGAAATTGGGTCCTCCTGTAGAAATTATAGTATCGTAAGTAAACTATATCTTTCTCATGTTCTTCATGGATATGATAATGAGGAAATGTTATCAACTCTAGGATTTGAGTATTTTTTATGTATTCTACGGTAGTGTTGAGTTGAATGTATGCTCATGATTCTTCATTTCCATGCACACACTTGTTTTTCTGTTGTCACTATTGTCGATGTTGTTTCTATAATCAGTACAATCACATAATTTTCTTCTTTCCACATTATTCTTTTTTATCCTTGGAATTCATGTGCTGGATTCGACATGATTCATGTATACTTCATCTCATTCATTGTACCATTAGGTGACATTTCTACAAAGAAACATTAATTATGTCAGTGCATTTAAAATCATCAAATATGACCATAACAAATTAACACTAAAAACTAAAAAATAGATAAATAAATAGTGTCAAATTTTTTCTATAAACGGTGTCTTCATTTAATGGTGTCTCCTTGAAATGGTGTCTTATTCTTTGTCTTTGAGCGGTGAGACAACTATGATGGAATAGTTTTATAGAGATCAAGAACAGGTAGCACATATGTAGTGTTAGGATCATGGTTTCCAGTGTCTGTACACATGATTTTAGATAGGGAAAACATGATTAATATAATTTAAGTGATTTATGATCATAAAAACATGATTAACACAAGAGGAGTCCAATAATATTCCCTGTTTAGATGATCACAAATCATTTGAGTGAGATATATATTCTTATGTATTGTTTCACTTATTTAATGTTCATTGAGGGCATATATATTTATTTTTTGGTAATTGTTCTCTCCTTTAATGTGCATTGAGTGCATATACTCCCCCCCCATTGGGATTATCCAAAAGAGTAAAAAATAAATGGACAATGAATGTAAAAAATGTATTAGATGGATAAAATGTTTCATTACAAACAGTAAGTAACAAGACGACATAATACATCCCTACCAAAAGATAATAGTCAATGTTCTTCAGCACTGGCTTGTATTCCCTTTCCCTTTGGCAGCAACATGAGAAGAAGAATCCATAGAAGAAGTGGTAGAAGTGGTAGAGGGTAGTGAACTAGTGGAATGAGAAGGTAAAGGGAGTACTTCAAAAATAGAAGGGGCCAATGTAGGTTCAGTGGATGTCCTAGGAAACTTTTGATCAAGGATAACAAACCTCATCTGACTTAGACCATATGATACAGAAATAGATGTGTAGGCAAGGTAATATGATGAGAGGGTTGGAAAACTAGACATCAAGTGTTCAACTATAGGAGTGAAAATTGCAGTAATATGGACATGAAGACAATCCCTCGAAATATTGATGAAGTCAGCAATGATCTCACCACCATGATGCACAACTTTAACAAATTCATCCTTGTTCTCCATGAACATATCCAACAATGAACTGAAATCTTTGAGCTTTTGGACTTTTGTTTTGAAAGCTTGAGTAACAAAAGGAATCCTCATATTCTACACAAGGTACTTGAAGTGGTTGGTCATATCATTCTTAGAGAACCTCCGATTGAAGTAGAAGACCACCTATTAGAAAATACGTTCTGAGAATCATTGGAAATATTGAAATGAATTCGCACCAAATAATGAACTCTTTCACTATATAGGATTACTTCATAAAGAGATTCCTTGTCAAAACCACTACGAACATATTGATGTTTATCATTAAAAACTGTTATTAGAAAATCATTTTCTACATAAGGTTGAGATGATTGGGAAGAAGTACAATAAGTAGTGACAACATAGGTATGGTATTTATGTCAATGAATATCTTTCTAGATATTGCCCTTATACTCATTAGTTAGCATGTTATGTGAAATAATAAGCTCACACATATCCTGAACAATAAACTTGTTTCTTTTAGAAACATTATCAGCTAAGGACATGATATGAGGTTGAATAAGAGAGGAAAATTCTAGTCGGGTCTGACTAACATCCTCAATAGGATGAGAAATAGGTTATGGTCTTCAGGTTTCGATCTCTTCATTTATTTCAACTTACCTCTGAGAGTTTTTACATCATCCATACACTATTTTTTCTCGACTCTGAATTGTTCAATATCTTGAAGAATCTTGTAATTAATTTTCCATATGATCTTTTCCAATAATAAGGTAATATCTCTATCACATAAATTGGTTATTGGAGCCAGTTGGGTATTCATTGGTGTGTCAACTCCAAGCAATTGGGTAACTCCAAATGCTTTTAGATAATCCTATGTTACCATGGATTAAGGTTATTGTGAATGTTCAGGGATAAGAGATGAGAAAATCTCCTGATCCTTGGAATGGATATCTTCAAGAGCAGATGGATGCTTCAAATGAAACATAGTAGACAGATCAAATCCTTTAACTAAGACTTCCTGTGAATCAGTCACATCTAAATAAATGAATAATTTATACCATGTATCCACCAAGCCTGGATCTATCAAATTAAGGACATCAACAGCTTCCTAATTTGGGGGATGCTACCCTTTAACTGGTGCATCTTTCTCAGGAATGATAGATTTATATCCTTGATCTATTTCCACGATTTCATCCCTGGTTTCTTCCCCCATTTCCTTTCTTGCCAACTGAAAGGATTTCTCCATTCTCTCTACAGTAGATAAAATAAATTCCCGAAAATTGTGTTCCTCTGGGTGTTTCTCAAGGGAATCATCTTTCATAACAAAAAAATTGTCTTCTATATGTTCTTATACAATATCCTTTTCACTTAATTTAGTATCAGATTCTTCTTTGGAAGCATGTTGTTCTTCCATATCAACAACTTTTTCAGGAATAATGACTTCATTTTCAATTAAGACTTGAGGTGCTGGAGTACTTACTTCCCCATGATGAACAATTTATTTTGATGGTATAATGAAATATTCTTCTTCTTTATTAGAATATTCAACATGTTTATCTGGCTCAAAACTAGGATCATAAATATCATTACGTCTTGAAAGGTGTTCCACTAGATTAAATGTTTCATAAATTATTTCATTATCTTCCATCTAATATTTTCTCCATGGATTCCAATTTATTTTCATTATCTTTACTATATTTTCTAAAAGATAAGACTCATATTCTATAATTGATACTTCATATGGTCCAACCAATCCCTTTGCATGAAGCACAATTGAGATAAGCCTTGAATAAAATAGGTTGTTGGACTTAGTGGTTGTTTGATCAACTCATATATATGGTGTATAACATACTTTCTATGGTTGATCTTATCTCCATTTTTCATGTGATGAATTATGAAAACATCATGATACTTATGTATAGAAAATCATCATTTCTGTGGATAATCAAATTCTGAACAAACATAAACAGGTGTATGGTGTCTCCATCATACTCGGCAGTTATGGCTCTCCTCTTCGTTTAATTCTAAGTTAATCATCTCAATTATTATTCCTAGACAACTAACTCAGTTGGAGGTGGAGGACCTCTCTGGTAGTCCTAAAAAATACACTCATGATGTATCATTGGGCATGAATCCCATATCCTCGAATAAGATACCCATATCTATCAATTGATTCAGATTCTCAGTATATAGCCATCTTCTAAATCCAAATAGAATTGAACATCCTGGTAAAACTGTGTAAATAACTTTGGGTAGATAGGCATATCCACTTTTTTGATCCAATCCATCCACCCTTTCTATGTTATCCCTTTCAACACCAAGGAATTCCATAAAAGAGTCCACTTATGGAATATCTCCATTTCAGGTACTACTATCATGTTCACTAGATTCAAATTCAGAGGACCCTCAGGTGATAAATTTTGTGCTATCTTCAACTCCTTCTTTGAACTACACTTCTTAGGAGTTGATGACTAAGGGAGTTAAATTCTAGAAATTCACAGAATGTTTGAGAGATAGAGAAGGGTTGAAAGAGGGGTTGAAGTTTGAAATAAGAGAAGAGAGCCCGATTACAGGACGAGTGAGGCTTCTATTATTTTATAACTTTGGGATATCACGAATTACGGGATCAAAAGTGCAAGAAAGTAAAAATAATAAAATAATGGATTAGCGTAATATGAGTTATAATTTTTATATACAACAATAAAGAATCTTTACAATGATACCATACCAAATCTTTACGATGAGACCATTACAAGTCATTACAGTTAAACAGTAACAATAATTTATGTAATGACCATAACATTGTGATTTCTAAACTATGCGACCGTATTGTATGAGACAATAAGTTTTAGACAGTAACCAAGAAATAGTAACTGAGAGACAATAATCATAAAACAACATGTCTCGATATAGTAAAATTATAGAATTTTGAGATTTAAACAGTGATCTCAAGACAACGATGTGTGAAACCATAAACTGTGAAAAAAATACTAAGTACTTATGATTTATAATTCCCAATTCATGTATGATGTAACCTATTATTTATAAATTTAGTGATTTGGTGAATATATCATAAAGCTGATATTTATTTCCAATGAATTCCAAAGTGATTCCACCTTTTCAATAATGATCTCTCAAAAAGTGATGTCATGCATCAATATGTTTTTTCCTATAGTGAGAAACAAGACTTTTTGTGATGATAATAGAACTTGTATTGTCACAATTTATAGGTACATGCCTAAATTGATATCCATAATCTAGTATTGTGTGTTTTATCCACAAAATTTGTGCACAACAACGTCCATTAGCTTTGTATTGATCTTCTACAGTAGACAGGGTAACAGAGTTTTGTTTCTTATTACCCAATGATACTAGTGACCATTCTAAAAAGTGACATGTTCCAGAGGTGTTTTTTCTATCTAACTTACAACAACTGATGTCAGCATTAGAATAACTCAGAAACACAAATGATTGTCCTCTGGGATAGAATAGTCCATGATTAGGTGTATAGATGAGGTATTTGAAAATTAACTTATCAACAATTAAATGTGATTTCATTAGATTTTCATGAAAATTAGAACTCATACATACACTAAACATAATGTTTGTTCAGATACAAGTTATGTAGAGTAAGCTTCCAATATTTCTTATGTTAGGGGTTTGATCAACAGATTTTCCATATTCATCAAGATCCAACATACATGTAGTACTCCTTGGAGTGTAACTACTTATAGTGTTATCCAATCCTTTACGTTTTAGAATATCTCTACCATATTTTCATTGATTTAAAATAATACCATCATTATTTTGAAATAATTGAAATCCAGGAATGAAATTTATTTCACACATTAAACTCATTTCAAATTCGTTTTGAATCATTTTAGAAAATTAAATACATAAAGAATTTCTTGACTATCCAAAGATAATGTCATATACAAATATTTTAAATACTAAAACATCATTTAAAATTCATTTTAAAAAAATTGTTGGATCAGATATTCCTTTTGTAAACCCTTTGGAAATAAGAAAAGTACTTAATTTATCATACCAAGTTCTTTGAGCTTGTTTTAAACAATATAAATCTTTTGATAAATTAAAAATATGGCTTGAAAAATGAGGGTATGTAAAACCATGGGGTTTCACACCAAATACATCCTCAGGTATATACCCATTTAGAAATAAACTTTTTACATCTATATGATATAGTTTTAAATTCATATGTGCATCCTAATCAAGAAAAATTCTAATTGATCAAGTCTAGCTACTGGTGACAATGTCTCTTCATAGTCATTTCATTCTTCTTGACTTTAGCCTTGTGGAAACAATCTAGACTTGTTTCTAACTCTATTACAAGCTTCATCTACATTATTTCTAAACACCCATTTAGTGCATATGATGAATGTGTATTTGGGTATGTCAACCAGTTTCCAAACTTTGTTCATTTCAAACTGATTAATTTCTACTTGCATAGACATCACCCAAAATCCTTCATTAATAGCATCATTATTGTTTTTTGGTTCATGTAGTGACAAGAATACTTTACGTTCAACTTGATTATTAAGAGAAACTCTATTTTCTGTTCCTTTGTCTATGTATCCTATTACATCATCTAAAGGATGGTTCATAATAATTCTAACATCTTTATAAAAATAATGGACTAGTGATTTTAGGATCTTCAAAAGGGTTAGGTTCATTGTGACCTGAATCTAATGAATTTCTAAAACCAGAATTTTTCACATATTCCTTTACCATGTGGATAATGGATTTTGAATTAATGTCCATATTTGACACATCATCCACCAGATTCTCAAGAGTGGTCTTCGGATCATGTGGATCTGTTTCATTAAACATGACATGGATAGATTCTTCTACATATTTAGTTCATTTATTAAACACTATATAGGCTTTACTAAAAAATGAGTATCCTAAAAGGATGCCTTCATCACTCTTGTATGAAAATTTGTCATCATTGTCCATAGTATTATGGATATGTACTTTGATTCCAAAAACACGGATTTAGCTGATATTGTATTCTCTATTGTTCAACAACTCATATAGAGTTAATTTAAGAATATGTCTAACTAATACTCAATTGATAATACAAAAAGATGTATTTATAACTTCATTCAAAAAATAAATAGGTATGTCATATTCACTAAGAATGGTTCCAGAAATCATTTGCAGTGTTATATTTCTTCATTCTAATATTTTCATTTTTTTTGAGGTGTTATGGGGGTAGAGAAATTATTATTATATCTATTTTGTGAACAAAAGTATTAAAACACTTGATTTTAAAACTCTAGACCACGATCAATTCATAAGTATTTAATTCTATGTCCTCTATGATTATCTATTGTTTTGGGATATTTGGTAAAATGAGAACATGATAAACATTTGTGAGCCAAAAATAAAGTCCCTGTATATCTAGATAATTCATCTACAAGACAATAAACATAATGCGTCCCATTAAATCTAGCAACTCTAGATGTTCTAAAAAATCAATATGAACCAATTCTAGATGTTGAGAAGTTGACACTTATCTCATTGGTTTGAAGGAAATGTTGTTATGCCTTCTATTTTGACAAGGATTCCACACTTTATCATACGAAAACTCAAATTTGTGTAGGTCTTTGACAAAACATTTTCTAGTTAACATTATAAGGGAGTGAGTGTTATAGTGTCTTAGACTCCTATACCATATCCAAGACTCTTTCTGAAATACATTTAAAACTGGAGAATTTTTCGAAGATAAACAATGTATTATAATAGAATATACATTTTCATTTCAAAATGTAAAAAACAGTAAATATTTTTTAAAATTAAAAAACATTACAAGAATCAATTTCAAATTTGACATGAAATCCATCATCACTTAGTAGTGAAATACTAAGAATATTATATTTCAATCCATCAACAAAAAGTTCATTGGAAATTAAAACTGAGTTAGAGTTACTAATTTGGCCAAGGCCAATAATATTTCCTTTGGAACTGTCACTGAAGGTAGCATGTCCTCCATCAATTTTTATTAAGTTCTTTTTTCCCTAATAGTGTCATGTCATGTGTCTTGAACACCCACTATCCAAGTACCATAATTTTTGACATGAAATATTTTAGTATATTTCCTTTAAAATTGTCAAATAAAAACAGATTTTAGTACCCTCACTTGTTTGGGTCTTGTAATATTAGTGACCAGTGGTTTAGGAACCCATATCTGTCTCATTGGATTCAAATAACCATTATGTAATGTATTTCAAAAATAAACTATATTTTTTCCAGAAAATCATGATAATGTAGGGTGTGTAACATAACTTGAATAAGTTGACTGTTTTACAGAACTGGGTGTAAATTTGTATTTCCTAGACTTTGAAACAAAATTAGTTCTTCCAAAATTTATTTTAAAAGGTTGATAGCCAATTCCCATAGTATATTTAGAAGAAATATGTTTACCTTGAATTTGTACCAATGTATCCTTACCATTACTAAGCCTTTTAATATTATTTTTTCAATTTATCATTAGATTGTTTTATATCATTTTTCTCTTTGAGTAATTGAGCATTTGATCCATTTTTATAGTGAGTTCAGTTATAATAGTTGAGGTCAGAGCATGCTATTTCATTAAAGACAATTATTAATCTTTTAGTTAATTGCATGTCTCTTCAATCATATTACAGTATTCATACATTTCTTCATTAGACTTATTTTCAATGTCACTCTCATCTTCAGAATAATAATATTTTATATATGAAATTCCAGTGTCACATTGGATGTGTTTGTCATAAAACACATATTGGATTTGTTAGTCGGTTCATCATGTGATGATTCCTAGTCACTTGAACATTCCTTTGAATCACTCCATATGGATTTCATTTTCTTTTTATACTTTCTATATTGTTACTCATATTTATTTTTTTACATGATCTTGGGATAGTCACCCACAACCTGTCCTTTTTCATTACATTCCTAGAAGACAATATCATCAATCTTGTCACTTATTTTCCTATCGTTTTCCCTCCATTCCTTTTTATCATATCTTCCCTTGATGTTAGGATTTCGGAAAAAATTTCTTATTCTTGTAAAATATGTTAAATATTCTTGTTAATTGAGCCATCTTCTCATCAATGTTAGGTAATGATTGTTCACTACTGGAACATTATATAGAAACATCCAATTTCCCTTTCTCTTTGTGTTTAGAGGTGGTTGTCTTGAATGAAAAAAAATTCATTTGGGTTCATCCTCCACTTCCATGTTTAATTTCAACTCAAATTCATACATAATTATTTTTCTAATAAGTTCTTTTACAGGTAGCTTGCTGATATTGCATGAATCTCTAATAGAGATAGAGGTTCCTCTCCATCTATCAAGAAGACATATGAGAATCCTCTATATTGTTTCTTTGACATTGACTTCTCTCCCAAGATAAATCATAGTGTTGAAAATTTCGTTGAACATGAGATACATGTCAGAAATATACTCATTAGGTTTCATTATAATGCTACCAAATTTAATAGTATAAGTATTAAGTCTTATTTCATTCAAACTAGAAGTTTTTTCATGTGAAATAGACAATGTATCCAAAATTTCAAGGGTAGTTTTACATGCCGAGATTCTATTAAATTCCTTATCCCCTAAAGGGAATTATAAAACATTCATTTCATTGAAATTTTTGTTATAGGTAGTTTTGGTGGGTTCATCCCATGTGATTATATCAATAGAATGAATCTTATATTCATCTATAATTGAAGACCAGATTTAAAAGATCATAATTTTTAAATTATTTTTCATTTTAATTTTCCATGAAGAATAATTGGTTCCATTAAGGAATGGTGGTCATTTGGTTGTAGAACCTTCCTATATATTATACATAATAATGAAATAATTTAAAAGAGCCATAAATTTAGAGTTAACAGATATTTATAGATATTTAATGTACAACTAAAATCATAGTTGAATAGGGTCAAAAAGAGAGTCTTAATAAAAAACCTCTGATAGAAAATGCTGGTCAGAGTCGAGTAGTCAAGAGGGGGGAGAATCGAGTATATAAAATGATATTTGTTACAAAAGTATTATTAAAAGGATTCCCTAATAAATTTAATTACATCCCAATAAATCAAGGTTATATGGTTAAGAATGTTTAACTATTTAAATAACTTCTCATAAGATGGATTAATTCTCAGTAATCATAATATCAGTTATTAATATTACATGTGAAGATATTATAATAAGGAAAAATAATTATAACTTCTTTTCAAGATTTACTATCAAAGTAAATTTAATTATTTATGAGATAAATAATAATATAGAGAAATCTAAAGTAAACAACATAGGGGATGTAAAAAAGTGGTTTAGTCTCAAGCCGAGACCTAATCCACTCCCCTTGGTGATCACCTACAACCAAGCTGTTTATATAAACAATCTTGAACCACACCCTGGATCAGGGATAACCATGGTACACAAAACTATCCAAGTTACACATTGTAGAACCCCTGGTTTGAAGAATGTTTCCTTGGTTTATGCCTTTTATGTGTTTAAAGAGCATGGGATGAGTTTGGAAGATGTTGGGTGGGTTTGGAAAGGTTTTGAATATGTTTGGAGGCTTTTCTTCGGGAGAACAGTTTGAGCACGGTTTGAGGAAACCATGAGGGTTCTCCAAGAAATAGTGTAGGGGGAGACAGTAGGCTTCGCACGACCTGCACACGGTTCTCCAAACTGTGCGAGGAAACCGTGTGGACTCCTCCTCTCGAGAATGTATTGTGCCCACAGTTAGCGAACAGTTTTTCCAAACCATGTGGACTTATCGTGCGGCCACTAAAAAACTAGGGTTTTAAATCTGGGCTCTCTCGGGCTCGACCTAAAACACACCAAATCTTCTCCCACTCGATCCTCACTCAATATTTTGGGTTCTCAGGGGTTGGAGGTGCTCTCCCACTAATTTTGGAAGCGATTCAAAGCGGCTTCAATGTGGTTTCTCCCAGTTAAGACTCTTCTTTAGGTTTCTTTGTGGTTTCCTCTAGATATACATCTCTCCCTCTCTATTTTTTCTATATCAACACTTTTTGTGAATAGATCTAGGATTTTGGATTCCTTGGATGTTAATTTTAAGGCTTTTGGTTGTTAGAGAATTAGATATAGAGAGGATTCGGTAGTGCATTTTTTGGATTTGATGTGTGCGTGCTTGTGTGTTGATTTCACAGAACCCTAATTGTTGGTGGGTTATCTCTCGAATCCACATTTCTATAACATGATTCTTGGTTACAATTAAACGGTGTTTCTTTAAATTATTTTCTTTGCTGTTTTAAATTTGTTAGAAATCCCTTATGGTGATATTTTGGGGATTTTTGTGGAAAAGGGGTGTTGTGGTGAAATTATTTTGTTGTGGATTTTAAAATGAATATTTTAAAATGGGTTGCTGATATTGATTTGTGGAAATGGTTGATAAATAAATTGTTTTCAATAATTTTTTTTAATATAATTCTATTTTTAATGTAAAATAATTACATGGTGTTTTCAATAAATTTGTGATTTATTCAAGTGAAATGGCATAGGATGAAAATGGTTGTGTGTTTATTGTGTGCCCTTGATGATTTTTTCTTATTAGCTGATTGAATTTTATGTCATGTGTTGGTATTGTGGATGTGGGAGGGAAGTATCACTACAAAAGGTGATGGATAGTAGTCAAAAGAACCGCCATTATGGGTAGTGTTAAAAAAGTACCGCTAGTTGATAATGGGGTGAACAGGATGGGCGGAAGTCCCACTATTTTGGTTGTCTTGTTATGCATTGCTTTGCAAGATGAAAATTGTGGTGCTAATGAGTAAATTATTAAATGGCTTATGGCATGTTTTGTTGTCTTTCCCTGGGTTGTTTGGTTTGGGTGATATGGATTCGTAAGGGTGTGATTGGATTATGGTAATGGTTGCATTTGTGTTTTTATATATAAATTTATTTATATAAATGTGCGAACGGGTTATCCATGTGGCAAGTGTAGGGATGTAACTTGGGGAAAACCTACTGAGTATTAGTACTCACCCCTTAATTTGGAACATTGGTGCTTTTTTAGATGTTGTATTTCGAGACACATGTAAAGGTAAGACATCTCATTGCTTCTGGTTCGTGGTGATGCTTGGGAGTTGTGGTTGTGCTTGGACCATGGAGCTTGGTGTGGAGTCATGGAGTGTGTCTTGGTTTATTTCCTGTATCTTGTTTAGTCTTTAGCATACTACTCTGATATAGTGTTGTATTTTATTGTTTTTGGGTTGTATTGTGGAACAACTTGGTTGTATTTTTTGGAATACATGCTTGAATGTTTTATTGAAATGCATCATATAGTGGTTGTTACTAGATGGTATGGTCGGTTTTCTCATAAGGTAAAATCATTCACCAATTTGTTCCCGAGGCACTCGACATTTATTGCCAGCCTTTGGCACCCTGGGAACAACGCTAGAGGCCAAGTAACCCTGACCATATCTTCAAGATAATAAGTTAGGGGTAGGGCGATACATGTGGTATCAGCTTGTTCGGTCCATTGTAGTTGATTATCGGATTTGGATTTTACCTTCGTTGTGGTATATTCCTTGAGTCAGGATTGTAGCAAGGAGTACGATTGTCGCAACATGGAATGTATAGCATAAAATGACGTAGCTAACCATTTTAAGTTGAAATTCATGTTACCATGGAGTTGGATATATAAGTGGTTGGAGACACTTATAGGAATTGGATATATCATTGTCATGGGTGTAGCCAATGAGATGAGCATGAGATCCATGGTAGAAATGACTTCCCACATTGATGCATATTTCATTGGGGTATAATGATTTATTGTGTGATATGATTGTGTGGATTTTGAAAAATCTGAATTGGAATTCAAAATAGAAGGATATAAAACGTTGAAGCTGGGGTTATTTTGAATATGATTTGATGTTCAAAACATGATTCATCTTTAAAAGTAGTGAAATATGGGAAATGTGAACTTGTGGAAAGCCAGGTTGGGATAGTTTTAGTGTAATTGAATTGGAGTTTTTGAATCATGTGTTTCTAAAACAGAACAACTTATGGTTGTTTTTGTATTCATATAGATGTAACCAAGTGGGCGTCATAGAGACCAACCAGAGGAGGCTGCTGGAAATGAGGTTGCATATAACGACCCATACATTACATACATTGTTATTACTTTAGAATTGAAGCACATTTATTATAACATATAACAAAACCACGAAAGGACCGTATAGGTATAGTGTCTTTAGAAACTGGGAAACATAAACATCTAGTTCATAAAGCATCTACTTTGCCTCCCATTTATTTCATCATATCTAGAGTCCCTTTTTGGAATAATCTACTTAATAACCTTCTTCCTGACCTGGGGAAATAAAACATAAAAAAGGGTGAGCTCAAATGCTCAGTAAGGGTAAACAAAAGGAATATCAATCACATCATATACATAAGAACATAACTTTTGGAAATCTTATCCTGCAAAAGAGATCATAATATCATAAAATGGAATAAATCATAGAAGTGAAATATAATCCCAATAATCATAACATAAAACCTGAAACTTTGTGGCATACACACATAATCATAGAGAATCATTTCTTATTAGTCAAGACTCATTTCCAAGACTGTCTTAGTGGACAAAGTCCATTTCTGAACCGAGTCACCCTCATTTCAGTCCTGTTTCACTGAACCGGTATAACCTACCGTTCCAGCCATGTCTATCTCATGAGATATAAAATCTTTACCCAATGAATTGGAGGTAGATATAGGTCCCACCCATCTCAAAATGATACCATTCTTATTTGTGCCGCAAAATCATAAACCATACATCATAGTATAACCCATGTAATAAAAATGGGATTCTTAAACAACATGACATCATAAAACAATTCATATAAGATAAAGGAATTCATAAAAATAATTCCATCACAACATAATCAAATAAATGTAATAATAGGGATAAAAACAGAACCCTTTATTATCTTAGATGAAAAATAATTTTGATAAAACACTTGAACTCCATTATTGAGGAAAATATCCTTTCTACTTCAAAAACACTTTTCCTTTCTTAACATGTCGTACAATTCTAAACTAAAAGAAGTTGATTAAAAATAAACTTGAAAACTTGTAAAGGAAGCTTCTTGGAAATAATGTTTTAAAAATCCATTCATGCCGTATAAGTTAAAAAAACATTCTTCGTACTTTTGTCAGAAAAGTCAAAAAGTACCTTATACGAAAAGCGACAAAAGATTTCTTTCATATCTTTTAATAAAAACTCACCGAAGGGTAAAATTAGATATAAACTATTTGTAGAAGGATATAAATATTACATATTGGGGAAACATGGAGGTGGATGATAAAATACACCCCAGTAAAAACTAAAGTATAAACAATCTTGGATAAAAATGAGATTGTGATATTTCCCTTACCTTAGGTCCGACTTGCTTTGTAAGTGTCCGAACCTCATGTATAATGATTTAAATAATGTTATTGACTTATTCCAGAATCATACTTATTTTTATGATATCATATATGGTCAAATTCTTAGCTTCTTAGTAGTAATATTTCATTGCTACTTGTTATTCGGGTGTTTATAACTTTTTGTTCTTATGCGTGTTTTGTCGAGTAAATTTTTATTCTTCTCTTTAGGTTATAGATACCACATTTCCAGAATTGTATTTGTGTAATATATATCATATTCATTCATTCAATTCATTTATATAATCATTATGAAATTAAGATCATGTAGAACGAGTCACATCACATCGTGGAGACGGTATTCCGTACGTACACACGAGTGATGATATCGTTCCTATGATCGTGGAATTGTATTGGAGTGTATGTATACTATTTCAGAATCAATATCACTTTATAATAGTCATATATAGTCATTATTTACACCATTATACCCATCCAAGTAAGGTGGTGGTGGAAAATAGATTACACCACGGCGTGGAGACGATATTCCGTACGTACGCACGCACTGTGATTTCATTTTTCGTAGGATGGATAGATGGTTAAATAGGTTTGTTTCATACATATAATAACATATAAGTATATGAGTGATACTGATGTTATTACTTCATAATTAAACAACTAAAGAAGAAGAAGTTGAAGAAGAAAGAAATTGGAAAGGATCAGTAATGGATATTACCTCTTCTTTGGAGTGCTTCTTTGAGACCTCTTTTATGGCACTAAAATTTGTCTTTGAAGAAGACCCGGACCTCTAGGATGTCTCTAGGGAAGTGGATAGGTGAAAATGGAAGGGTTTGGCCGATCTTGAAGGCTCAACGTGGTGTGAGGAAGAGAGGGAGGAGGTGCCCTTTTATAAGGGAGGAGAGGGGCGCCTTTGAAATAACTAAAAATAATATTTTATTATAAAGTCACGTTCGGTTTTAAATAGCTCCAAATTGATTTATTTCGAGGCTAAGGTGGGGATGGGTCGACATACTCTAATCTTATAGAATTTAGACAAGTTTAGGTTCCTATTTTAACCTTATCATTTAGATTTAACATTAAGATAAATAATTTTACTTTTACCGTGTCTTCTTGTGTTCTTATACTATAAGGTTAATAAACATACTATATCAAGCCAAACGAACCCCAAGTTGTTTATTATTAATATATATAACCTTATATAAGTCATGTGGCCGAACCTTAGATTTTTAGGAATAAAATAATAATTAATAATATAATATATGTTTTAAAAACTATTTTATGTCAATTTTGAAACTATTTGGTAATTGATTTTTGTGAAAATCATAACAGAATGATAAGTTCAAAAAAAGTTAATTAAATCAATACTAACATATCATATTAACCAAGAAAATTAGTTCCATTCATAAAAAGTCTCATATTAAATATATTTGGGTATTTGTAGCATCAATTATGTCAATATTTCATTAATAAGATAATTACTGCATCATCGTTGTGGCATAAATAAATTAAATTATTTAATGTATACAAATTAAAAATAAAATATAATTATGTAGGAAATAGTTTTAACTTTCTAATCAATATTTATAGTCGAATTTATCTTATGTATAACCCCATATTAAAAATGATTTAGTTATTAAACTTTGATTTTAACTATTTTAACCCTTCTTTAAATAAATTAATAATAAATGTCCTAATCTAATCCACGTGGGATTAAATGGCCATATTTTATTCCTATGTTTGTTTTTGGTCGAATTACACTTGTCCAATAGAATTAGGACATGTTTTAGGGTAATAATAATATCATTTTTACCCTTAATTACCCTATTTACTTTTAACCGTGGTAAAAAAAGTAAAAAGTTACTATTCACCAAATATTATTTTCATCTCATTGAACCTCATTTTTATTACTAACATCAACCGTGTCTCTCGGATTTTTGAAATTCCACTCACAGAAGCGGTAAAATTAAGTTTTATGAAAAATTCAGTTTTTTTAACAGCCACTTAGTAGTTTCACTATTAATCAAAAATTGAAAGTTTTCAGAAAAATACCAAAACATCACCCTAGGCTAATTTCGATATTCCGAAAACAAAATTGAAGTCCATTTTGAAAAATAAAATTTATAAAATTTCAAAAAGTGGTTATTGCTATTCATAACGGCTAGTTTTAATAATATTTTAATAACATATCATTGTTTAGTGAAACTCGGTATTGCGTACGACGTAAGCTATCGAGGAAGGTCACGATTTCGTGTAAAGCATGCCAAGCAAGTGTTGTGTGTATAAAAAGATTCCTTTGATGATTTATATAACATAAAAGTCTCGGGTGTTACATTCTACCCCCCTTAAAATGAATTTCTCCCTCGAAATTCGTCACTTTGTAACAAAAAGATGAGGATACCTCTCCCTTATCATATCCTCAAGCTCCCATGTAGCTTCTTCTAATTGGTGGTTCCTCCAAAAAACATTCACCAATCGAGTGGTCTTGTTTCGTAGGACTTTTTTGCTATGATCCAGAATCTCAATCGGTTTTTCTTCATAAGAAAGATCTTGCTCCAGCGGTACAACTTCTGAACTAAGTACATGTGAAGGATCAGATATGTACTTTCTCAGGAGATATACATGTAACACATCGTGAACTTGAGAGAGATTCGGTGGAAGCGCCAATCGGTAAGCTACCTTCCCAACACGATCCAGTATTTCAAAAGGACTGATATATCTAGGGCTCAACTTCCCCTTCTTTCCAAATCTCATGACTCACTTCCAGGGAGATATCTGTAAGAACACTTTATCGCCCACTTCAAACTCTAGGTCTTTTCTTCGGTTGTTGGCATAATTTTTCTGTCGACTCTGAGCTTCTGTTATGTGTTGTTGAATAGATCTGACCTTTTCTGCCATTTCATCAACGAGATCAGGTCCTAATAGCTTTCTTTCCCCAACTTCATCCCAGCAAGTTGGATTCCTGCATTTCATTCCATAGAGAGCTTCATAAGGATCCATCTGAATATTGGAGTGAAAGATATTATTATAAGAAAATTCCACCAAATGTAGGTGTTGATCCCAACCACCTTTGAAATCCATAGAGCAAGCTCTCAACATATCTTCTAGAGTTGGAATTGTTCTCTAAGACTGGCTGTCTATCTGAGGATGATAAGCAGTGTTGAAACTCAATTCTGTCTCAAGAGTATGATGAGGACTTCGCCAGAACTTTGAGGTAAACTTTGGATCCCGATCAGATATAATAGAAAGTGGTACTCCATGCAATCCTACCACTTCCTTTACATATATCCTAGCAAGCTGATCTAGAGAGAAATCTTCTCTAATAGTAATGAAGTGTTCATACATTGTATGACGATCCACTATGACCCAGATAGCATTATTGCCTTTGGATGTTTTAGGAAGTCCTGTGACAAAGTCCATAGTGATGTTTTCCCATTTACATTCGGGTATGGGTAATGGTTGTAACATCCCCTTAGACTTCTGTCTCTCAACATTAACTTGCTGACAAACCAAGCATCGAGAGACATATTCAGCAACGTCTCTTTTCATGCCATCCCACTAGAAGTACTCTTTCAGGTCCCTATACATCTTCATGATTCCAGGATGAATAGAGAATGAAGAACTATGAGCCTCATCCAGTAGCTCCTTCTTTAATTTGGGGATGGGAGGAACACAAACCCGATTCCTGAACTTTATTATCCCATCACAATCAAGGTTGAATTCCAGAACATTTCTCACCTTCTTTTGTAACTCGAAATATTCTTTCTGTGCCTCTTTAATCTTCACATGTATAGATGGTTGAACATTCATTTGAGAAAGATAATATTTTTCCCCTTCCATTATAATTCCAATATCCATCCTTTGTAAATCCATAAATATTGGATCTTTTTTTATCCTCATCATAGATAAACTAGTATGGTCTTGTTGACTTAATGCATCTGCCACCTTGTTTGCTTTCCCAGGGTGGTAATGGATTGAGCAGTCATAATCCTTAATCAGCTCCAACCATATTCTTTGGCGCATATTCAACTCATTTTGTGTGAAAATACACTTTAAACTTTTATGATCAGTATAAATGTCACACCTTTCTCCATAATGATAATGCCTCCAAATCATTAATGAAAAGATTACCACAGCTAACTCCAAATCATGAGTTGGGTAATTTTGCTCACTTATTTTCAACTGTCGCGAGGAATAAGATATCACCATATCATTTTGCATAAGAACACACCCCAATCCTTATTTGGATGCATCATTGTAGATCACAAACCATTCTCCACTTCAAGGAAGTTTGAGCACAGGTGCACTGGATAACCTTCTTTTCCACTGCTTGAAATTCTCTTCACATTCCTCCGTCCATACAAACTTAACTCCATTCCGAGTCAACTTGGTTAGTGGGTTAGATAATCATGAAAAATCATTAACAAAATGTCGATAATATCCAGCCAAACCAAGAAAACTTCGGATCTCAATTACTATTTTTGGTTTCGACCATCTTTCGATAACCTTTATTTTTGATGGATCCACAGATATCCCCTCTTTTGAGATTATGTGAACCAAAAATGTTACTTTCTGAAGCCAAACTTCACACTTGGTAAATTTGGCATAAAGCTTCTCCGTTCTTAGGGTCTTCAATATAATTCTCAAGTGATCTTCATGTTCTTCCTTGCTCTTTGAATAGACAAGAATATCGTCTATAAAGACTACCACAAACTGATCAAGATATTCTCTAAAGACTCTATTCATCAGATACATGAAGATAGTAGAGGCATTAGTAAGACCAAATGGCATCACTATAAATTCATAGTGTCCATACCTTGTACGGAAAGCCGTCTTTGGTATATCCTCCCTTTTGACCCTTAATTGATGATACCCTTAATGGAGATCAATCTTGGAAAAGTATTGAGCTCCGCGTAGTTAGTCAAATAGGTCATCAATGCATGGGAGAGGATATTTGTTCTTGATAGTGATCTTGTTAAGTTCTCGATAATCAATGCAGAGTCTCATTGATCCATATTTCTTCTTAATAAACAGAACAGGTTCTCCCCAAGGTGACGCACTAGAGCGTATGAACCCCTTATCAAGATTCACTTGGAGTTTCTTCATCAATTCCTGCAACTTAATTGGGGCCATTCTATAAGGTGTCTTTGAAATAGGCAAAGCACCCGGTATGAGTTCTATTGAAAACTCAACTTCACGATTCGATGTAAGACCCGGTAATTCCTCCGGAAAGACATCATCAAACTCCCGTACAATGGGAATATATTTAATCGTGAGTTTCTCACCAACCATTTGAGATAAATAACCTTCATTTAGTGGAATCAATACCCATAAAATGGAAGAAATTTCCACTGGAAGGTTATGTTCATCCTTGCATCGATAGATGATCATAGATTGATCTGGAATATGAAATGTGAGTTCCCTTCTTTGGAAATTGATATGAGCTCCATGTAGAGAAAGCCAATCCATACCAATAATCACATCAAATTCCACTATAGGAAGGATCACAAGATTTGCAGGAAGCATATTCCCACAAACTTCAATCAGAGAAGAATTATAAACTTTTGATGCGACTGTTGTGCCATTAGGTGTTGTCACAGCTAACTCAACATCTAACTGTTGAGGTAATAAAGAGATATCCTTAGAAAATTCTTCATAAATAAAGTAGTGGGTGGATCCAAAAACAAATAAAACATTTTCTACTTTAGAGTGGATGGTAAGTGTACCTTTCACCACATCGTTATCATACTCCACATCGCTGATAGAAATTGCATGCGACTTTCCTTTGTCTTTAGCCTTAAGAGTTTGTTGACATCGACCATCATCACCAACCCTTGTATTATGGCATTTATTGGCATAATGTCCCATCTCCTTGCACTTGAAACATTGAAGTGTAGTAGGTTCATTCTGTGTATCCCTTCCTTTGTTTTCATCATTAGACATATTCTTCCCATCATCGTGGCATTCAAATGCCCGGTGACCTTCCTTTCAACATTTGAAACATTTACTTGTACCTTTAAGACAACTCCCTCCATGTTTCCTTCCACACTGTGTGCATAAGGGAAAGCTAATCTTCTTTTCAGTGTGCACTTTAGATTTTCCTTTGAATTCCATTTTCCTCTTCTTTGAAAAACCATATGAATGATGGTTTACTCCAATATCCATCTCAACTTTGAGAGCACATCGAACGATTTCCTTGTAGCTATTGAAGTCCATTATGGCAAAGGCCCTTCGAAGACTTGGTTTTAAGCCACTAAATAATCGATCGATCTTACTCTCAGGTTGGATAATAATACCATAAGCGTACCTTGCAGGTCTTGTAAAATTTTCTTCATAGGTACAAAAAGATTCATCATCGGTTTGCTTCAGTTCAAGAAACTCTTTCTCCATCTTTGTTCGGAGAATACGAGGGAAGTACTTATTGAAACATAAGTTCTTGAACTCGTCCCATTCCATGGACTCAATTCCATCCCTTTGACTCGTATTCTTAATAAGATTCCACCATTGATCAGCATCACCCTCCAAACGATACACTGATAAGGTGACTTTATAATGCTCAGATCATTGAAGAACTGAAAATATCTTTTCAGTAGTACTAATCCATTGTTCAGCAACTAATGGATCAGTAGACCCGCTGAATGAAGGTGGATGCTATCTCATGAAAGATTCAACATAATGTTGCTTCTTCCTTTGCTCGTTTGGAAGTCCTGCATGATTCATAGCTTGAGAAAGTTGTGTGAGCATGGCTACAATATTTTTCATTCCAGCTCCCATAACGTTTGGTTGCTCAGGGGGACAATCATTGCATTGCCCGTCGCATTCCGCATTAACACGGTTCCTTCGGGTTCCAGCCATTGAATAAAACCAAGAAGAATAGTGTAAGCAACACTAATTATAATAGGAAAACCACATAATCAAGAATAAAATTTCACACTTAAGGTCTTATCCTAGGTTATTCATGGCCATTTCTAAAACACTAAGATTGTGTTCTGTGCTTAGACTTATTCTTAGGGTTCTTACTAAGGCTTTTACATCCTAGTTTCCAAAGGTTGACTATACCTTTCCACTGATACCAAATATAACGACCCAAACTTTACATACATTGTTATTACGTCAGAATTGAAGCACACTTATAACAACATATAACAAAACCAAGAAAGGTCCGTATAGGTATAGTGTCTTTAGAAACTGGGAAATATAAACAACTGGTTGATAAAGAATCTACTTTGCCTCCCATTTATTTCATCATATCTAGAGTCTCTCTTTGGCATATTCTACTTAATAACCTTCTTCCTGACCTGGGGAAATAAAACATAAAAAAGGGTGAGCTCAAATGCTCAGTAAGGGTAAACAAAAGAAATATCAATCACATCATATACATAAGAACATAACTTTTGGAAATCTTATCCTGCAAAAGAGATCATAATATCATAACCTAGGATAAATCATAAAACTGAAATGTAATCCCAATAATCATAACTTAAAACCTGAAACTTTGTGGAATACACACATAATCATAGAGAATCATTTCTTATTATTCAAGACTCATTTCCAAGACTATCTTAGTGGACAAAGTCAATTTCTGAACCGAGTCACCCTCGTTTCAGTCCTGTTTCACTGAACCGGTATAACCTACCGTTCCAGCCATGTCTATCTCATGAGATATAAAATCTTTACCCAATGCATTGGAGGGAGATATAGGTCCCACCCATCTCATAATTATACCATTCTTATGTGTGCCACAAAATCATAAACCATACATCATAGCATAACCCATGTAAAAAAATGGGATTCTTAAACAACATGACATCATAATACAATTCATATAAGATAAAGGAATTCATAAAAATAATTCCATCACAAAATAATAAAATCAATGTAATAATATGGATAATAACATAACCCTTTATTATCTTGGATGGAAAATAATTTTGATAAAACACTTGAACTCCATTCTTGAGGAAAATATCCTTTCTACTTTAAAAACACATTTCCTTTCTTAAAATGTCATACAATTCTAAACTAAAAGAAGTTGATTAAAAATAAACTTGAAAACTTTTAAAGGAATCTTCTTGGAAATAATGTTTTAAAAATCCACTCATTTCGTATAAGTTAAAAAAACATTCTTCATACTTTTGTCGAAAAAGTCAAAAAGTATCTCGTATGAAAAACGACAAAAGTTTCCTTTCATATCTTTTACTAAAAACTCACCGAAAGGTAAAATTGGACATAAAATATTTGTAGAAGGATATAAATATTACATATTGGGGAAACATGGAGGTGGATGATAAAATAAACCCCAATAAAAACTAAAGTATAAACAATCTCGGATAAAAATGAGATTGTGATATTTCCCTTACCTTAGGTTCGACTTGCTTTGTAAGTGTCCAAACCTCCTGTATAATGATTTAAATAATGTTATTGACTTATTCCAGAATCATACTTATTTTTATGATATCATATATGGTCAAATTATTAGCTTCTTAGTAGTACTATTTCATTGCTACTTGTTATTTGGGTGTTTATAACTTTTTGTTCTTATGCGTGTTTTGTCGAATAAATTATTATTCTTCTTTTTAGGTTATAGGTACCACATTTCCAGAATGGTATTAGTGTAATATATATCATATTAATTCATTCAATTCATTTATATAATCATTATGAAATTAAGATCATGTAGAAGGAGTCACATCACATCGTGGAGACGGTATTCCGTACGTACGCACGAGTGATGATATCGTTCCTATGATCATGGAATTGTATTGAAGTGTATGTATACTATTTCAGAATCAATATCACTTTATAATAGTCATATATAGTCATTATTTATACCATAATACCCATCCAAGTAAGGTGGTGGTGGAAAATAGATTACACCACGGCGTGGAGATGGTATTCCGTACGTTCGCACACGTGGTGATTTCATTTTCCGTTTGATGGATAGATGGTTAAATAGGGTTGTTTCATACTTATAATAACATATCAGTATATGAGTGATACTTATGATATTACTTCATAATAAAAAACTAAAGAAGAAGAAGTTCAAAAAGAAAGAAATTGGAAAGGATCGGTAATGGATATTACCTCTTCTTTGAAGTGCTTCTTTGAGACATCCTTTTAGGGCACTAAAATTGGTCTTTGAAGAAGACCAGGACCTCTATAATGTCTCTAGGGAAGTGGAGTGGAGAAAATGGCTGGGGTTTTCTGATCTTGATGGCTCAAAGTGGAGTGAGGAAGAGAGGGAGGAGGTGCCCTTTTATAAGGGAGGAGAGGGGCACCTTTGGAATAACTAAAAATATTATTTTATTATAAAGTCAAGTTCGGTTTCAAATTGCTCCAAATTGATTTTTTTCGAGGCTAAGGTGGGGATGGGTCGAAATCCTCTCATCAAATAGAATTTAGACAAGTTTAGGTTCATTTTTAACCTTATCATTTAGATTTAACATTAAGTTAAATAATTTTACTTTTACCGTGTCTTCTTGTGTTCTTATACTATAGGGTTAATAAACATTCTATATCAAGCCAAACTAACCTCAAGTTGTTTATTATTAATATATATAACCTTATCTAAGTCATTTTGCCGATCCTTATATTTTTAGGTATAAAATAACAATTAATAATATAGTATATGTTTTAAAAACTATTTTATGTAAATTTTGACACTATTTAGTAAATGATTTTTGTGAAAATTATAATAGAATTATAAGTTCGAAAAAAGATAATTAAATCAATACTAACATGTCATATTAACCTAGAAAATTATTTGAATTCATAAAAAGTCTCAAATTATATTTATTTGGGTATTTATAACATCAATTATGTCAATAATTTATTAATAAGATAATTACTGCATCATCGTTGTGTCATAAATAAATTAAATTATTTAATGTTTAAAAATTACAAATAAAATACCATTATGTAGGAAATCTTTTTATATTTCTAATGAATATTTATATTCTAATTTATCTTATGTATAACTCCATATTAAAAATTATTTAGTTATTAAACATTGATTTTAACTATTTTAACCCTTCATTAAATAAATTAATAATAAATGTTCTAATCTAATCCAAGTGGGCCTAAATGGTCATAATTTTTCCTAAGTTTGTGTATGGTCGAATTAAACTTGTCCAATAGAATTAGGACATTTGTTAGGGTAACAATAATATTATTTTTAACCTTAATTACCCTATTTACTTTTAACCGTGGTAAAAAAAAGTAAACAGTTACTATTCACCAAAAAATTATTTTCATCTCATTGAACCACATTTTACTTACTGACATCAACCGTGTCTCTCGGATTTTTGAAATTCCACTCACAGAAGCGGTAAAATTACGTTTTATGAAAAATTCAGTTCTTTTAACAGCCACTTAGTAGTTTCACTATTCATCAAAAATTGAATGTTTACAGAAAAATACCAAAATTTCACCCTAGGCTAATTTCGATATTCCGAAACAAAAAATGAAGACCATTTTGAAAAATAAAATTTAAAAAATTTCAAAAAGTGGTTATTACTATTCATAACGGCTAGTTTTAATAATATTTTAATAGCATATCATTGTTTAGTGAAACTCGGTATTGCCTACAACGTGAGCAATCAAGGAAGGTCGCGATTTCATGTAAAGCAAGCCAATAAAGTGTTGTGTTTATAAAAAGATTCCTTTGATGATTTATATAACATAAAAGTATCGGGTGTTACATTATAGCTGAGCCTTAGGTGAACCAGCAATTAGTGAAATGTCTAGTGCATGTTTTCCAAGCTGTGGAAAGTTGAAATAAAGAGGTTGAACCAAGGCATGTGGATCATGTAGTTCAGTTTCAAAAGAAAATTCCACCCATCTTCAGGGGTGACTAGGAGTAAGGTAGGGAAAATTCATGGTTGAATAGAATGAACAAGATCTTTAATTCTTGGGAACACTAGTGGAGTTAAAACTATTGCTAGCTACATATATGTTGGAAGATCATGCCCTTCAGTCATGGGAGTTGGCGGTCCAAGCTAAAACAAACCAAGGTATGACATGGGATGAATTTGAGAAATTGTTTAACAAAGAATTATACAATCATATATTCAGAATTCAGCAAACAACGTATTTCATCCATTTGAAATAGGAAAACCTTTTGGTAACAGAGTATGCAGCAATGTTAATAAACTTAGTTAGATATACTCCTGAAGTAGATGGTAGTACATCATTGAAATCATGTATATTCTAGGCTATTTTGAGGAAGGACATTCTTTTCAAAATAACTGTGATGTGTATAGATTATTATACGAAGATGGTGAATAGAGCCTCGGTGGCCGAAAGGTATCTATTGGGGACTGTGAGCAGAGGAAGTGTATTAGTACCTATGGGGAATAATGGGAAATCGAACGTTGTGTTCAAGTGCAAGATGGACACATATCTCCTGGGTGAGAGTATGCCTCAGAATCCAACTACAAGATCGGTGAATCTTTCTCTGAATCCTGAGAGTAAGCCGAGATGTTTTCAGTGTGGTTCAATGAGCCACATTAAGTGGGATTGTACAACACAACCTCGAGCACGTCACAATTGAAAGAAGATGAGGCATCTTCATCACAATTGTAGGAAGGCTCCAAGTTCAGGTGTATGTGAAACTCCTCAGGGATCGTAGATGTCATATACTTCAACAGGATGGTGACAACAGCATACCCCTCTTCAGCAGAGAAAATCCAGTCATGGTGATTCTCAGAACCCCAAAACTCTTTATCAAGGTAATAAATAGCCAAGTGTGCCATCCAAGGCATTGTTTGGAGCCGAGCAGGTTGTGGTGGATGATTAGTCAGGACCATCCATGATGAGAGGTACTATTATTTTAAGTTTTACCTTGATGCAAGTGCTATTTGATATGGGTGATTCACACTGTTTTTTTTTCACATGTTGTTGAGTTTCAGGGTTTTAGGGTAGAAATTATGCATTCGATTTTAAAACGTCAAACACCTTTGGTTCTAATAGAGTGTCGAGCCTTCTTGTATAGATAATGTTTTATTGTTGTTGGTGAGGTTGAGCTAATATGAAATTTCATAGTGGTTTAGATGAATTTGTTTGATGTAATCCTAGGAATTTATTGGTTGGTGGTGTTTATGGCCCACATCGACTATAATTTGTGAGTAGTGGCTTTTACGACACACGATGGCATTAGATATCTCTTTAGAAGAGGGTGATAGGAAAGGAAGGGTGAAACATGTTTATGGGCACTAGAAGTGGGCATGTTATTGTATCAGTTGGCGGTGTAGTCATTGAAATCAATAGAGGGTGTTGATCAGAGTGTTCTTTCGGTGGTGGTGGATCAGTTCATGGATGTTTTTCCCGAATAATTCACCAGGTTACCTCCAGTAAGAGAAGTGGAGTTTACGATTGATCTCTTTCAGGGGACCAGTCCTATCTCACTCCCGTCTTCCTGAATAGCACCTACTGAACTGTGGGAATTGATATTCCAATTAGAAGAGTTTGAAAACCAAGGGTTTATATGGCCTAGCATGTCTTTGTGGGTAGCGTCGATGTTGTTGGTTAAAAAGGTGAATGGAACATTTAGGCTCTGTGTTTATTATCGTAGACATAACCAAGTTACGATAAAGAACTGATATCCACTTCCATGAATTGATGATTTGTTCGACCAGTTGAGGGGTGACCAGTGATTCTCTAAGATTGAAATGAGGTTAGGATATTATCAATTGCCAATGAGGAAAGACGATATTCTTAAAAAATATATCAAAAGTAGATATGGCCATTATCAATATGTAGTTATGCCCTTTGGTCTAAAAAATGGAACAACAGTGTTCATGGCATTGATGAATCAGATATTTCTGAGATTTTTGGATTCATTTGTGGTGGTGTTTGTAGATGATATTTTTGTGTATTCGAAGACAATAATGGAGCATGTGTAGCACTAGGGATAGTGCTGGGGATCTTGATGGATTATTGGTTGTATGAGAAATTTTTAAAGTGTGACTTTCGGATACATGAAGTCCATATTCATGGCCATGTGATTTCTGAACGGGGTGTTTCAGTGGATCCAGAAAAGATAGAGGCTGTTATATTGTGGAAACAACTAAAAAAGTGTTTATGGTATGGATTTTCCTCGGCCCAGATGAGTATTATCATTATTTTGTTCGTGATTTTTCATAGTTGGCATCACCTATGATAGCTTTGACAGGAAAGAACATCACATTTTAGTGGAATGAACAATTTCATCAGGGATTCATAGAGCGAAAGGGTCGCCTTACATCAGCACCAATCTTAGTTTTTTTAGAACACAGAAAAGGGTACATGGTGTGTTGTGATGCATCAGGATTAGGGTTAGAGTGCATTCTAATGCAAGGGAATCATGTTGTTGCATATGGATCATGATAGTTGAGGGTTCATGAGAATAACTACCCAACTCATGATTTGGAATTTTCAGCAGTGGTCCATGTTTTGAATGTGTGGCATCATTATATTTTCGGTGAGAAATTCATGGTATATACATATCATAAGAGTTTTAAGCACATCTTCTCACAATGTGATTTGAACTTGATGCATGTGAGATGAATGGAATATATCCAAATGTTTTATTTTGACATTATGTACACACCAGGTACGGGAAATTCAGTGGAGGATGCATTAAGTAGAAAATCATACGCTCAGGTGGTAAAATATGCATCAGAAAAGTGGCAGTTGATGTCAAGTATAGTTTACATACGTTTGGAATGTGAGGTCCTGGGAGATAGAGAAGTTTTCATCTTGGCTTTGTTGATTCTTGAATTGGTTGGCTTGGTTAAAGAGGCACATATTTATGATTCTATGTGTGTGACCATGAGGTCAAAACACAATGGTGGGGACACCATTGAGGGATGGCAACTGAATAGAGATTCAGTTTTGTGTTTTCAGAATCGGATGGTTGTACCGGTTTCATATCGGGATGATCTTCTTTGGGTGTATCATCATACCTGGTGGGCTGTTCATCCTAGAATTTAGGAAATGTATAAATCATTGAAAGCACAGTACTAGTGAGATGGTATGAAAAGAATAGTGGAAGTGTTTGTTTTGTTATTCTTGACTTTACAACATGTCAAGGAAGAGAATCTGAGGTCAGCATGAATGTTGTAGTCTTTACCAATCCCTATTTGGAAGTGGTGGGAAATAGTGATGGATTTTGATAGAGGTCTCCCAAGAACATTCCGAAAGCACGATAACATTTGGGTGATAGTGGATCATAAAATGAATTCGGCCCATTTCATTCCAATTTGTGAATCTCATATAGTGGAAGATCTATCCAAAATCTATATCCATGAGGTGGTAAAGAGGCACGGTGTTCTAGTTTTGATTTTATTTGATAGAGATCTGAGGTTTACATCTCATTTTTGGAAATCCTTAATGCAATCCCCTGGAACTAATTTGACCAGAGTACGGTGTATCACCCTCAGATGGATAGTCAATCCGAGAGGAAGATACAAACTTTGGAGGATATGTTGTGGTCCTGTGTCATGGATTTTGGTGGACTGGGGAGGGAGCACTTGTCATTGGTTGAGTTCTCGTACAATAATAGTTATATAGATTCCATACATATGGCTCTGTTTGAAGCATTGTTTGGGAGGCTGTGTCATTCTCCACTATACTGGGTGGAAACGGGTGAGTCCTCGATGGTTGGACCAATCCTTGTCCAGGAGACTACATAGAAGATCAAGTTATCCAGGAAGAGAATGGAGATGACTCAATGTCTTCAAAAATCTTATTAGGATCATTGTCGATGGCTGTTGTCATTCGAGTTGAGTGATCATGTTTTCTTTAGGATCTCTCCTAGTATAGGACATCGTCGGTTTAGGATGTAAGGAAAGTTATCTTCAAGGTATATTGGACCTTTTGAGATTCTTGAGCGGGTTGGTGAGGTGGATTATTGTTTGGAACCACCACCAAGGATCAGTGTAGTGCACAATTTGTTTCATGTGTCATAGTTCAAAAGGAATCTCTTAGATCTGGGACATGTTATTCGATGGGATCATTTTGAGCTAGAGCAGGATGCTTCATTGGTGCACGTGCTAGTGCGGGTTTTGTATAAAAAATATAATTTATTGTGGGGTAAAAGAATCGATCAGGTTCGGTTTTTTGGCATAATGGTCTGATCCAATAGGAGACTTGGGAGTGGGAGAAATAGAAGGTCGAGTAATGGCCTGACCTCTTTTGACAAATGGGTGGGGGGGTTCACTACATTCCGAGGACATAAATTCCAATGGTGGGGAGAGTGTATCACCCTCAGTTTAAGGTATTTAGACTTTTATTATGTCTTTTTATGTGATTAATGTGAAGGGGAAGATTTGGGAAGTTGTTTGGTGATTTTGGAATGGTTTTCAATAAGTTTGGAGGCTTTTTTTATGGATCACAGTTTGAACATGGTTAGAAGAAACTGTGCGGGTTCTCTAAGAAACTGTGTAAGGGGAGACATTAGGCTTCGCACGACCTATGCATGGTTATCCGAACCATGCAAGAAAACTATGCAAACCCCTCCTCTCGAGACAATGGTGTGCGTACATTTTTCCATACCATGCAGACTAACCGACCGGCCACTTAAAAACTACGGTTTTAAACCTGGGCTCTGTCGGGCTTGACCTAAAACACTCCAAATCCTCTCCCACTTGAGCCCCACTCAGGATTTTGGGTTCTCAGGGGTTGGATCTGCTCTCCCACTCATTTTGGAAGAGATTCAAAGGGGTTTCAATGTGGTTTATCCCTGGTAAGTCTCTCCTTTTGTTTCCTTTGTGTCTTAATATAGATCTACATCTCCCTCTCTCTCATTTTTCTAGATCTACACTCGTTGTGTGTAGATATAGGGTTTTGGTTGTCTTGGATGTCAATTTTATGGATTGTGGATTTTAGGAAAGGGGATCTAGAGAGGTTTTGGTAGTGCGTTTTCCAGATTTCAGTTGTGATTTCTTGTCGTTTGATTTCACCAGAACCCTAAAGGTCGATAGCATATCTTTTGATTACACATTGATAGAACTTGAGGATTGTTTAAAATTAATTTGTTTTTCTTAATTTTAATTGTGTTTTTATGTGAGAAATTGTTTAGAAATTCCATTTGGAATTATTTTGGGGATTTTTGGGAAAAATGGGTGTTGTGGTGGAATGCTATTGTTGTAGATTTTAAAATGGAGAATTTAATATGGGTTTGTGATATTGATTTGTGAAAATGTTTTATAAAAAATTCTTACCAATTAAAAAAAATAATTGAAATTTTTTTGGAGTTGAAAAAAAGGGTGTTTTTAATAAATGATTAATTTTTGGAAGTGAATTGGCATGTGCTGAAAATGGTTATGTGCTTATTGTGTGACCTTGGTTCATTGTTCTTATTGGTTTATTAAATTTTATGTCTTCTGTTGGATGTGTGGAAGTGGTCGGGAAGTCTCTCTATAATAGTTGATGGATAGTGGTTGGAAGAACTACTTTTACGGGTAGTTGTCGAGAATTACCACTAGTAAAGAATGGGGTGAACAGGGTGGGCGGATGTCCCACCGTTTTGGTTGTCTTGTTCTACATTGCTTTACGAGATGGAGATTTCAGTGCTAATGTGTAAGTGATTAAATGGATTGTGGCATGTTTTGTGGGCTTTCCCTTGGTTTTTTGGTTTGGGTGAGATGGCTTGGTAATGGTGTCTTTGGAATATAGTAATGGTTTAACTTGTGATTATTTTATATAAAATACTTTATATAAATGTGCTAACAGTTTATCCTAGTGGAGTGTGTTGGTTAGTCATTTGGAAAAAAACCTACTGAGTATTAGTACTCACCCCCTACTTTGGAACTATGGTGCTTCTGTAGATGTCGTATTTCGAGACACATGTTAAGGTAATACATCTCAATGCCAGTGTTTTGTGCTAATGCTTTAGAGTTGTGGTGGTGTTTGGAGCATGGAGCTTAGTGTGGAGTCGTGGAGTGTGTCTTGGTTTATTTTGTGTCTCTTGTTTAGTCTTCTAAATTGTAATATGATATCGTGTTGGATTTTATAGGTTTTGGGTTGTATTGTGGAACTACTTGATTGTCTTTTCGGAATACATGCTTGAATTTTTTATTTACAAGCATCATATAGTGGTTGTTTGTGGATGTTTTGGTCAGGTTTTTTTAAAGGTAAAATCATTCCCAAATTTTCTTTTGAAGTCCTCAGAATTTTTTTCCAGTATTTGGTGCCATTGGAATGACTCTAAAGGCCATGTAACGCTCACAGTCTCCTCAAGCCAATGAGTTAGGGTCGGCATGTTACACATGACCTCTTCTACAGTTCTTCGTGGGTATGAAGACAAAGGTCACACACAACCTCTTCCACTCTTATCCGGGGGAATACACAAGCGTAAAAGGATGTAATAGAAAGTATATCTTGTAACCTTTAGTCTTAGGAAATAGATATTTCATGTGTTTATACCGACACACACACTATATGAAGGATAAAAATAAAACGAAACTGAGCATAAATGATGAGATAAGGTTATAAGTGCTCTAAGTGATAGTCTATGCATCTCTGGACTTCTGGGATGTAGTAGATGCCAAAATCAAGTCCTCTCATGGATAACAGAGAATTGTCAGTTAGCTAGATCATGCTATTGTTCATTGTAGAGTTGATAATGAATAAATGTTCTCGACTATAGGTTTTGAGTATGACTCATGTGTTCATAGGTGTCTTTGAGTGTCATGTATGCTCTTTATTCGTTGTTATCGCACAAACAATTGTTTTTCTGTTGTCACTATTGTCGCTGTAGTCTCTACCATCACTACGATAATAGACTTTTCCTTTATCCATGTTGCTCTTTTTATTTTTGGAAGTCATGTTTTTTGAACCAACATAATGCATGTATTATGTTCCTCGTACATTATACTATCAGGTGACATGTCTAAATAGAATAATTTACTTTATCAGTGCATTAAAATGATTTAAATTTTACTGTTAGAAATTGAATTGAAAAAGTATGAAACAGATTTAGAAATGGTGTCACAGTTTTTCTGGAAATGGTGTCTCCATTAAACAGTATCTTCTTGAAATGATGTCTTATACTTTTTCATTGTGCGTTGAGACAACTATGATGGCATATTATTATAGAGATTAGGAACTAGTAGCGTAGATGTGGTGTTAGGATCACGGTGTTTAGTTACGGTGTCTTGATGTTCACAGTGTCTGGAAGGTCATGTTGTCTAGATGGTCACGGTGTCTGGAGGATCATGGTGTCTAGATGGTCATAGTGTATGGATGGTTACAGTGTCTGGATGGTCCTAGTGTCTGGATGGTGAAAATGTTGGGATGGTCACGGTTTTATAATGGTCACCGAGTTTGTACACATGATTTTAGATAGATTAAACAGGATTAACAGATTTTTTATGATTTGTGATCATTAAAACATGATTAACACATGAGGAGTCCAATATAGTGATTCATAGTGATAATAGGCTCAAGTTTTGTTGAGATGTGGGGCAATGAATGGCTCATTTTATATGTGAGAGTGGTGAAACTATTGTCAATACATATAAAATTAAAATAGATTAATGTAATTTTAAATGTAATTTGAAAACAATTGTTGAATATTAGAATATAGAAATGTTTTTTCATCAATACACACATCAAATCAATTGTGTACATGTTTTAGTGATAATTTTTCATTATCCTTTTGTCTAACCCCTTTAGCCCTTTTCCCCTATATAACAGTGACTATAATTTACCATGTTATCTTATCATAGTGATCAAAATTTATATAGTAATTATTACTTAATTTTAAAATGATGATTCTAAATATGAATATAAATTTACAAGAATCAATTTCTAAATTTGGTTATAATTAGTGTTAATAAAAGTACACTTAACCCAAAAACAGTTTTTTCAGAAAATAAACCCTTTTAGGTAAAAAATAAATTAACACTATAATAATTTATAATATTGTATACCATGTTATTTATTGTTTTTTATATAAAATCAATATTATTTATCATTTAAATAAATAAAAAACTGAATGGGTCATTATAAATTATCAATTAAATGAAATTGACCAAAATAGTGTTTTTTGAGAATAAAATATAACATAGGTTCAAAATATTCAACAATATGTTTCAAAATCCAACATATTAATTTTTTATGAATAATTTCACTCATGATTATATCAAAATTATGCAATAAAATTAATGTTATTTATAGAAATAGTATTATCACAATTCACATAAAAATCATCTAGTTCTGAAAAATTCCAAAAATTCACAACAAAATAATATTTACATGATGATTATAAAAACGAAATTCATTTAAAAATATATAATTCTCAAATTTGTTATTTTATACTATATGTAATAAATTATATAATATAATATAAAAATACTCATTTTATGAATATTTTTTTTGTCCATGAATAATTAAAATAATATTCATTGTAGTTAATTTGTTATTTCTTGGATATGACTAATTTATTTTAATTCTAATTTCTAAATTTTTTCGATACGTTTTATTGATATCATTTCCAAAAAAGTATTAATTTTATAAAAAATACATTATTCATCAAAAATGTGTTTCAATAAATAATATAATTTTCTCTTATGAAAATAGAACCCTTTTAAATATATGAAATCATTTATTATGTCATTTTTTTTATATTTAAATCTCTTGTAATGACCTTAATTTTTTATTTAAATAAAAAACACTCAATATATAACGATGTATTTTCAATCACAATATATAATAAATTTCATAGAAATATAATGAAAATATAGTATTTCTTAATTCAATATTTTTAAAACATTTTATACACCATTATAATTTTTATTCATATGAATAGGATTATGAAATCCTACCATGATAGCTGACTGATATTATCCGAATAAGTTTTGGTAGATTTAGCATTCCCTTTGATGAGATTGATGATTTTTTTACCCTTGTGGTCGAGAAAAAAAAAAAATAATTACATGATTTATTTTCATCCTATTGGTGTAATTTCAACAATAATTTTTATTATTATTATTATTATGCCTATAGTCATATCATAATATAAATGATAAAATAAAATTATGATTTTATCATGGCTACAACACTAAAATCAACTTTAAAGTGTTGAAAATATCCATAAATTAATGCATGTTATTCCACTTTTCTCAAAATATTTAACAAAACTAAAATATTTAGCTCATGTTTAGAAAATATTTATTATTAATAAGACACTATATGATAAATTAATACATTTACAAGTGTGTATCTAATGAATTTTAGTATAAATGACTATTTTGGACATTATACGGAAGCCTAATGGGTTAGAAAAGGTCTTAGGAGGGTGGGGAATGTTCTGAGCCAAGAACAAATCTTTTTTGAAAAAACATACCTAGTTCAATGTTTAGTGTTAACTGTGTATGAAATCTACATAGTTAGTACATAGTCTTCAGGCCTAACTGTTATGACACCCATTTTATCCCGTTAATTGTGCACGATTTTTCGAACCGTACACAATCCATTTTTCAAGGTAAAATTCCCAAATTCCCATTAATTTTCTATTAGAACCCCTCTTACTTCTTATACATATGTCAGCAGGAATAATCCATTTCTCTCTCAATATTGGCCCTTTTGATCATAAAATTTCAGTATTCAATGATCTACCACATCCAGATCCATTTGAGCTTATATTCATAATGTTGGATGCACAACGGTATGTAATCGAGTCCACTTGAGCCATTCCCCTTCCCTTTTCTGTCAACCTTGATATCATGGTCTGAGTGTTTTTCTCAGTTTCATAGATCTAATATTATCAGAGCTAAATAATGGGCCAATACATAAGGACACAGATTCTAAAACCTTAGGATTTGTGGTATATAACACATCCATCAAGTTCTTTGATTTCATATTGGTCATGTGGGACGAAATGATTACATCAGATGTTGTTATTTGAATATATATGTCATGATTATAATAATTAGAACCATATAATTTTTCTATTTCAATATATGTGATTATATGTTTTTTATCCCCACAAGTCCAACCATCCCATGTAGGATTTTATGCCAAATTTCCCTTTTAGTGTTTTGAAAGGATTGAGCCAACGTTCGGGTGTGCCTTGGGTTGACCATCATAAGTGTATTCATTTAAATATTAAATGGCTTAATTGTAATTAGAAAATAACAATGGAACATATCATTTGTTCTCTCCACATTACCCACATATGGAAAGTTCTTCAAAATGATTATTACATGTGAATGATAAATTTGTTACCTATCCATGTAACCCATTTGCACATTAATAGATGGTAGTTGAATAATCCATGAATATGGAATATGCATTAAATGGATTAAAAGGTTGCATGCGACTTTTACAGGTCATACTAATGAAAGGAAAGGTCTGATCCAAATTACGTGATAAAAAGTATTTATTCAACATGACATTATCACAGTACTAAAAGGCAAGGCCTGAACCAAAAGTGATATTACGTAAATTCATAATCAAATAGGAATTGGATGCATTGAGTTTTTCTTGGATTCTGATTGGATAATTCGATTACAACATGGGAAACCCATTCCAATTCAGGGAAAAAAATTTATTAGGATGAGACCCACCTATATTTGGATCCTTTTCTTTTCTTATATGACTTGTATGAAACCATATGATCCTTTCATTATCATTACAGGACTTGTTTTGTACACTACATGGATTGAGATTTGACATGTAGCTGCCATGGTTAAAGCCCATTAGTCGTTATTTATGCTTAGCCCCATTTTACCTTGGTCAATCACTATCGGCTCAATGGGTTTCTCATTGTGTAATTCCTTGGACAATGCTCCTTATATTACACTCTAACCCCATTCTAGGATACATTTTTAACTGAGTTTGTGAATCATGAGGTCAACGTAACCTTGGTTGTTAACTTGTGACTTCACTATTAAATTTCATTGATCATGGATTTCATGATTCATCAAGGAATCCTCACTATTTATACTAGCAGGAGGTGATGTCAACGTCAGCTATTCCTCGGAGGAACTATCTATATAAAATTGGTAATTACTTAATTTCTTGAACTATTTACATGGTCATACACCATCGAAGGGATAAAGTTTGTAATTGGTTATTTATTTACATTTTATTGATTTACTTTATATATGCATGCTTTCACATTGTTACATGTCTAATACACAAGCTAGAGGTTATAGACATCATTGGTGGTGGACCATAGAGATTTATCTCACACTATCTCCAAGAGACGTTTCCTACCAAGAGTGTATTACATGACTGCAGGTGTAGATAACGGGAAATGTAGGGCTTCAAACACATGATTGTATGTTTTTTTGGACAAAGATTGATAATAGATTACTAAGATAGAGCTCAAGATTCTTGGGATATTATTTGATATCATTTATAAAAATGTGGAACAATTATTTCTTCTATCATGTATCCATGTATTCCAGTTTTCTAGAAACAATACAGATGATTACATAGGTAAAGATATTCTATTTATTAATTATTTTAATTATAGTGTCTATTTTCTATTCTTCCTTCTGTTAACTTATATTTATTCTTCTATTTACAAATATTTAATTTAACCCATTGTGATACACTTTGGTAATGTTGGCATAGTATCCCCAGAGGGACACCCTTGTCCCTCATTGATAGTTGGTACCCTCATCAATTTAGAAAGATTCACTTAAGGCCATGGGTACCATCAGTATTAGGGCACCTATCAAGTGGAATCCGGGTCTGGGATATCAAAAGTGGAATCAAAGGGGTTTTCTTTTCTTGATTTAAAATTTTGGGAAAATATATCGGAAAAAATGAATTACTGGGACATGGTCATCAGCTGTTCTTCAACATCACAAACCCATGTTCAGGGTATAGTCCATGTTACCCAAAATATAATTGATATTCTTACTTTTCCTATTAATGATGAAATTATTTAATCACTAGGTGATGCACATATTGTGTGGTGTTCATGATTATTATTTTACTTAGTATTTCCTTTCATTATTGGGCCGATGATAATAGGGAAAGACGAATTGTAACATGCATCAATATAGGCACTTAAAATTAACATGTAAGGCATATTTCCATGTAATATAGGTTTATTTCCATGATTTTCATTTCATAGTATGACTGTGATTGGTGAAAGATGTTGTCATTGTTATATTTTTATTGTATTACTCATTGAAAAAATTGAGTGATTGATTGTCTCAATTCCTGAGGTGTATGGGCCCTAATCTACTGCGACGAGTAATTTACTGAGTTGAGCAATTATTCTATAAATAAATCGGTGTATTTTTCATTAAAAAGTTTTATGGTGAATGATTCAATGCGAATGTCTATCCCTTATAATATGGAATATGTATTATAATATGAAATTGTTGGGAATACTTATATATCCTTGTCATGTTTAGTAAATGTAAAGGAGTGAACCTTGAAATTAAATGTAAATTAATGTTAATCTTATACTTGAGAACTAACTGATACCTGGTCATCTAAGTGGGTTGTTTGGGTAGTTACCATGGGTAGTGTGTTTTCTTGAGTTAAGATTCTACTAGTGATACTATATTTATTCCAAATCTCGTTGTGATGTGTGTGCTTGGGATTTGTAAACCAATGTCGCCACGAATACTGATATCGTATGATAGGATAGTGGATACGACCATGATCTAGAAGTGGTGGGCCCTAATCCATCACTCTTACCTCAAGGAGAGCCACATGAGGAACATCATACTAAACCTGATTTGGGAATTTATTCCCTTGTTTGTGACAGTTTTCTTTATCAAATGCAGGTCATGCATGGTGCACCATGTCTTCCACCTACAATTTCTGATGTAAATTGTACATTTTAGTAGCTACAACCTTCTAAATTTTCTCAGGATGGATGTCTGTAGGATTTTATGTATTGGATAGAATCTAACCTATCTATCATTGAGAATCAATATATTCCTCCAAAGAGAAGTGTTAGTAATTCCACATACTTGCATCGGGATTAAAAAAATGTACAAGTGAGAATTGTTTACCCAGTCTAGTCATCATCAGGGAATGTTATAGGCGTATTTCCAGATAGCATTTTATGATTACATCATTCCTCATATGCTATGTGCTGACAAATATAGAGAGTTGATACATATAGAGCAGTGTTCTACATCATTTATATATTATTGAATGTGTTTCATAGAGTTGCAGTGATTTTCACAACTTATAGTTAGTGATGAGATTTTTAGTGCTAGATGCAATGAGGATTGGCTCAATTACTTCATTTGTACACAGGTCATTGTATTCCACATACAATTTTTTTAGAGTGTTAATATATATATTATATGTAACTGTATCATGTGTAAAAGTAATCGTACCAGTCATAGACAACCAGTTCCACATCAAGCCAATAGTTCTCTAGGTGGCATGAATCCTTATCTCAATATTTCTTATCAAAGTAGTGACCACTAGAGTATTTTTTTTATTTCCCTCACATGTTTTATCGGAGTAGAAAATGGGGGAATTTGATGCATCTATGTGATTGAGACCCTCTAGAGTGTCGGGCATGAGGTCGTTTGGGGAATCATCATAATTTTTTAGGGTCTTTCCACCGACCATTATTGGAAAATGGTATACACTAGCTCTACCTTCATGTGAGGGTTGTTTTACACCATGTTATGAAGGGATTTGGAATCGAACCAATAGGTCTAGTTAAGGAGGAGTTCATGAAGGTGGTACTAGACCCCTAATTACCAGCAGCACCAATAGATCATTTATGTTGATTGTAGTCCATCTGTTGCACAAGGATATGGATCAGTATAGTTGCATGCACTATAACTAACAAATGTGGATCATGTTTACGGAACTTCCATAGTATGAGGTACTATTTTAGTGTCTTATACTATAGTATCTGATTTATTTCATACGGGTTCTTCAAAATATTTTATCTTTGTATCCATCATGGAAATACTTGGACTATATAGATAGTATTACTATGATTTAATGACCCTAGATACACCATTAGGGGTATGAATATAGGTCATACGCTACTGTAGGGACCGTCCCCTTGACTTAGGAACCTACCCTTTATTATATAATCTCTTTTTTCTTGATATGACAGGCTTCGATGCACTTCATAGGATGGACTAGTTGGTTCACTGTCACACTTATGTAGATTGATATCATTTCCTTATATCTTTTAATTCACCATAGGAAAAATGATATATATATATATATATATATATATATATATAAAGTTGAGTGTTATTTCAAGACTGGTAGAGATAGACCAGAAAATCATAGGCTAGGTGGAGTGACCTAGATGATTGAAAATACCATTATAAAATACCAGGGTTAAAAAAAAAGAATTCCCCCCAGTGGTGGATCATTTTAAGGATGTCTTTCCAAAAAAATATGAGCTTACCTCATGAGAGATATGTAGAGTTTACAATTGATCTTGTTCCAGGATAACCTCCAGTGCCCATTACTCTATTATGGGTGGGACCTATAGAGCATCATGAACTCTAGAAGAAATTAACAGATTTAGATTAAAATGGTTTTATACGGTCCATTAAAAACTCTAAGGGTTCACACCATTTATTATAAAGAATGTGGATGGAACCTTACATTTATGCGTCGATTATAAAGAGTTGAACAATCTTAAAGTAAATAATGACTATCAACTACCTTGAATAAATGATCTCTTTGACTAGTTCTGAGCAGAAAGGGTCTTCTCTAAGATCGACCTAAGATCATGTTATCATTAGGTACATGTGAAAACATCGTACATAACTCTCACATCATTCCATAGAAGGTATGGTGTGTTTTAAAACCTAGTTATGAAATTCGATCTTATAAACATGCCTATTATTTTCTTGGATCTGATGAATAGGGGTTTCCACCCCTATTGGGATTCATTTTTCATAGTCTTTTTGGAAAACATCATATTTCGTTCTCACACTCTTAGGGACCACGTCATATATCTCAAGATTTTTCTGAGTACACCAAGAGAGAATCTGATTTATTCCAAAATTGATAATTTCCACATCTAGATCGATAAAATCAATTGCATGGGTCATATAATTTCAGAATAAGTAATATCTGTTGACATAAAAAAGATATGTGATGTAGTTTCTTGGGAGAAGCCCAAAAACATGTATTGTATATGGAGTTTATAAAGTATGGTAGTTTAATAAATCCATTTAATACAAGACTATTAATATCATTCTTCACCATTTATTGGCCATAAAAAGAAGTGTGTGATGTTCATATGGTCATAAGCATGTGAGAAAGACTTTCTTGAGCAGAAGGGGAGGGTTTTCTCATCACCTATTCTAATTCTTATTTATCCATGTATAGGTGATACCGTCTTCGATAAAGAATCATGCATTGACCTTTGAGTAGTACTGATGTAGGAAGACATAGTTTTTGTGTAATGATCATGGTAATTGGGGAATCATGAGAGAAATAACAAAATTCAAGTCCTTGATCTTGTAGTTGTTTTCCATTCCATACTTTAATAGAGATACTATCTTTCAGGTGATAAAATTCAGGTGTGCATAGACCACAAGAGCGTCAAAAATATAGTTTCGTAGCGTAAATTGAACATCATATAGTGGTGAAGGGGCATATAACTAAAATCCTTTAATTCTAAGCTTACATATATGTATTTAAATGGAAATGTTGTTTCATAGGCAGTGAGTTGAAAAACCCATCCACTGGAAGTATGGGATGACAATGATGAATGGATGTTAATGGACCTATTAGTTGATATGAATTTAGAGTCTCATGGTAGTCCCAAGCAATCCTATATCTCATGCATGGAATTTACCTCTCCCCTCCTTAAAAAGATGAATAGTTTATGATTTTCAGATCCTGAAGGATTGGTTCTCCGTGAGAGTATATTAGGATATAACCTACCTCTATATTGGACTTTAGACTGAGACTAAATCATATGTATTGATGGATATGGATACATACAATTATAAGAGAGGAGTCGATAAAATGGTTCAACACCACTCAACGGGATGTACATGAAGGAATGTAGATGATATATCAAGATATACGACACCATTATTGGTGATCTGGGATGAAACATTAGATTGTATGATTTATCACTCAATGTTCCATCTATCAGAAGGTGTAGGAAGAGTAGTAGAGACATGTGAGATTACTATAGCTACTTCCAATCAATGAATGGAAACAGTATGGTGTTTGTATATAATTTATTTTCATTTACCCTATGTTTCCTAGAGGTAGCTACACTACATGGGACGTCATTGATAGTATACTGAAGGAACACACTTCATTGTGATTCAGATTTCTTTTTTAGTTAATGATCATGGAAAAATATATGTTTATGAGATCATACGGTTCCACAAGGTCCCTTGTTATATCGTTTCAGAAAAGGATTATGATTCCATGTCATGTTAAAGGCATGGATTTCAGAAGGATATGGGAACAGAGGTGATTCTAAGAACAACATTTCACTGATAGACCGATGGACAACCAGAACAGATAACATAGGTTCTAGAAAATATGGTTCAAGGACTAGTCCTTGATTTCAGGGGTTATTGGAAATAACATATCACACTTATTAAGTTTACAAATAATAAATTCATTCAAGAGAATATTTAGATGATTCCTTTTGATTCTAGGAATAGTATGTCGGGTTGTTCTCCCTTATACTTGAAAGAGGAATATTAGGCTTCCCTAATAGGTGCTAGTCAAATTCATGATACTTTAGAGAATCATCATATGAACATAAAGTGTATGACTATTTCTTAGTCTCAAAAAATAATTAATTCTGATCTTTGTCGACAAACTATAGAGTTTGAGGTTAGGGATTGTAACACCCGAGACTTTTATGTTATATAAATCATCAAAGGAATCTTTTTCTACACAACACTTGCTTGGCTTGCTTTACACGCAATCGTGACCTTCCTCGATAGCTTTCGTCGTACGCAATACCGAGTTTCACTAAATAACAATATGCTATTAAAACTAGCCGTTATGAATAGTAATAACCACTTTTTGAAATTTTATAAATTTTATTTTTCAAAATGGACTTCATTTTTGGACTCAGAATATCAAATTTAGCCTATGGTGAAATTTTGGTACTTTTCGGATAACTTTAATATTTTGATGAATAGTGAAAATTACTAAATTTTAATTAAAAACAACTTTTTTAATCAAAACATTTAATAGTGATAAATTATGAATTTGAGTGGTTTTAAAGTATATTTAGAATATATTTTTACCACTTAATATAATGTTGGCCATTGGACACAATGTTACAATTAAACCGAACATAAACAAGTGTCAATCTTTTGATAGTTATTATCTCTTAAAAACACGCTTTTTGTTTTGACAGCGGGAATTAATTTTAAATTAATTTCTGCCACTTCTGTGTTTTGAATTTAGAAAAATGGATTCCATATTTGGAATCAGGATGTTCAAATTGTGTAAATAGGTAACTTTTATTTTTAGACATTTTGAATAATTACTGCGGTAAATATTTTATTTACCATGGTTAAGGGTAAATCCGGTAAATAAGGGTTAAAAAATAATATTATAATAATATTAAATTACCCTAAAACGTGTCTTAAACCTATTGGTTGATACATGGTCGACCATTGGCATCTTTGGGTCGATTTTGGGACCCCATTGATCCACTTGTAAGTGATAATGACACTTTATTTTAATTAAGTTAAAATGAATATAAAAATGACACAAGCATATATCTTTTAGAAAAACAATTGTTACATAGGGTTATATATGTTGGATTTTAGATTATAAATATTCATTAGAAAGATAAAAAGATTTCCTACATAATGGTATTTTATGTTTAATTTTTAGACTTTAAATAATTTAATTTATTTATGACACAATGATGATGCAGTAATTTTCTTTTTAATGAAATATTGACATAATTGATGTTATAAACACCAAAATAAATGTAATTTAAGACTTTTAATGAATTCCACTAATTTTCTAGGTTACTATGATATATTATTGTTGATTTAATCAACTTGGTTCGAACATATAATTCTGTTATGACTTTCACAAAAATCATATATCAAATAGTGTCAAAATTGACACAAAATAGTTTTTAAATCAAATATTATATTATTAATTGTTATTGTATTCCTAAAAATCTAAGGTTCGGCCAAATGACTTAGATAAGGATATATATTTTAATAATAAACAATTTGGGGTTCTCTTGGCATGTTATAGTAAGTGTATTAACCATATAGTGAAAGAAAACAAAAAGACATGGTAAAAGTTAAATTATTTAACTTAGAGTTAAATCTAATTGATAAGGTTAAAATAATACCCTAAACTTGTCTAAATCCTATTGGTTGATAGGATTTCGACCCTTCCCCACTTTAGCTTCGAAATAAGACCCTTTGGAACCATTATAAACCAATTTTAACTTTAATATAAAATAATATTTTGAGATATTCCTAAGGTTCCCCTCTTCTCCCTTATAAAAGGGCACCTCCTCCCCCTCCTCCTCACACCAAATTGAGCACTCAAGCTCGGCCAACCCCTGCCATTTTCTATTATCCACTTCCCTAGAATAGTCCTAGAGGTCCTGTTCTTCTCCAAAGACCACTCTTAGTTCCTTAAGTGGAGGATTCAAAGAGGCGTACCAAAGAAAAGGTAATATCCATTACCGATCTTTTCAATTTCTTTCTTCTTCAAACTTCTTCTTCTTTAGTTGTTTCATGATAAAGTAATAACATCAGTATTACTTACATACTGATATGTTATTATAAATATGAAACAACCCTAATTCACCTTCTATCCATCCTACGGAAAAATGAAATCACCGCGCGTGCGTACGTACAGAATACCGTCTCCACGCCGTGGTGTAATCTATTTTTCCACCATCACTTTACAAGGATAGGTATAATGGTGTAATGAGTAACTATTTATGATTATTATAAATTAATATTGATACTGAAATAATATATATATACTCCAATACATTTCCACGATCATAGGAACGATATCATCACTCGTGCGTACGTACGGAATACCGTCTCCACGATGTGATGCGACTCGTTCTACATGATCATCATTACATAGTAATTATATAAATTAATTGAATGAATAAATATGATATATGTTACACTAATACCATTCTGGATATAAGGTATCTATAACCTTGATATAAGAATAAGAATTTATTCGGCAAAACACGCATAAGAACAAAAGGCAATAAAGACCCGAGTAACAAGTAACAATGAAATATTACTATCAAGAAGCTAAGAATATGACCATATATGATATCATATCAATATGTATGATTCTGGAATAAGTCAATAACATTATTTAACCATTATACAGGAGCTTCGGACACGTACAAAGCAAATTGGACCTAAGGTAAGGGAAAATATCACAATCTCATTTTTATCTGAGATTGTTTATTCGTAAGTATTTACTGGGGTGTATTTTATCATTCACATCCATGTTTCATCAATATGTAATATTATTTCTATCCACCTACAATTGTTTAAGTCCAATTTTACCCTTCGGTGAGTTTTTAGTAAAAGATATGAAAGGAATCTTTTGTCGTTTTTCGTACGAGGTACTTTTTGACTTTTCCGACAAAAGTACGAAGAATGTTTTTTTTAACTTATATGTCATGAATGGATTTTTAAAACAAAATTTCCAAGAATCTTCCTTTACAAGTTTTCAAGTTTATTTTTAATCAACTTCTTTTATTTTAAAGTTTTATGGCATGTTATGAAAGGAAAAATGTTTTTGAAGAAGAAAGGATATTTTCCTCAAGAATGGAGTTCAAGTGTTTTATCAAAATTATTTTCCTTCTAAGATAATAAAGGGTTCTGTTTTTATCCCTATTATTAAATTGATTTGATCATGTTGTGATGGAATTATTTTTATGAATTCCTTTATCTTATATGAGTTGTTTTATGATGTCATGTCGTTTAATAATCCCATTTTTATTACATGGGTTATGCTATGATGTATGTTTTATGATTATGTGGCACACATAAGAAAGGATTCATTATAAGATGGGTGGGACCTATATCTCCCTCCAATGCATTGGGTAAAGATTATATATCTCATGAGATAGACATGGCTGGAACGGAAGGTTATTTCGGTTCAGTGATACAGGACTGAAACGAGGAGTGAACTCGGTTCAGAAAGGGACTTTGTCCACTAAGATGGTCTTGGAAATGAGTCAAGACTAACAAGAAATGATTTTCCATGATTATGTGTGCATGCCACAAAGTTTCAAGTTTTATGTTATGATTATGGGGATCTCATTTTCACTTCTATGATTTATTAAGATTTTATGATCTCTTTTGCAGGTTATGATTTTCAAAAAGATATGATATGATTTATATTTCCTTTATTGCCCTTGCTGAGCATTTGAGCTCACCCTTTTATGTTTTCTTTTCCCCAGGTCAGGAAGATGGATATTAAGTAGAATATGCTAAAAGGGACCCTAGATATGATGAAATAAATGGGAGGCACTATAGAAGATTTATGAACCAGTTGTTTATGTTTCCCAGTTTCTAAAGACACTATACCTATACGGTCCTTTGTGGTTTTATCATATGTTGTAATAAGTGTGCTTCAATTTTGAAGTATTAACAATGTATGTAAAGTATGGGTTGTTATAGTTGGTATCAGAGGAAAGGTATAGTCAACCTTTGGAAACTAGGATGTGAAAGCCTTAGTAAGAACCCTAAGGATAAGTCTAAGCATAGAACACAATCTTAGTGTTTTAGAAATGGCCTTGAATAACCTAGGATAAGACCATAAGCATGAAAATTTTATTCTTGAATTATGTGGTTTCCTATTATAATTAGTGTTGCTCACACTATTCTTCTTGGTTTTAGTCAATGGCTGGAACCCGAAGGAACCGTGTTAATGCAGAATGTGATGGGCAATGCAATGATTGTCCCCCTGAGCAACCAAACAATATGGGAGATGGAATGCAAAATCTTGTAGCCATGCTCACACAACTTTCTCAAGCTATGAATCATGCAGGATTTCCAAACGAGCAAAGGAGGGAGCAACATTTTGTTGAATCCTTCATGAGGCAGCGTCCACCTTCTTTCAGTGGGTCTACTGATCCATTAGTTGCTGAACAATGGATTAGTACTACTGAAAATATATTTTCAGTTCTTCAATGTTCTGAACATGATAAAGTCATCCTAGCAGTGTATCGTTTAGAAGGAGATGCTGATCAATGGTGGAATCTTGTTAAGAATACGAGGCAAAGGGATGAAATTGAGTCTATGGAATGGGACGAGTTCAAGAACTTATTTTTCAATAAGTACTTCCCTCGTATTCTCCGAACAAAGATGGAGAAAGAGTTCCTTGAACTGAAGCAAAGGGATGATGAATCTGTTAGTACCTATGAAGCAAATTTTACAAGACTTGCAAGGTACGCTTCTGGTATTATTATCCAACCTGAGAGTAAGATCGATCGATTCTTTAGTGGCTTAAAACCAAGTCTTCGAAGGGCGTTAGCCATAAGGGACTTCAATAGCTACGAGGAAATCGTTCGATGTGCTCTCAAAGTCGAGATGGAGATTGGAGTAACCCATCAGTCACATGGGTTTGATAAGAAGAGGAAGATGGAATTCAAAGGAAACTCTAAAGAGCACACTGAAAAGAAGATGAACTTTCCCTTATGCTCAAAGTGTGGAAAGAAACATGGAGGGAGTTGTCTTAAAGGGACAAGTAAATGTTTTAAATGTGGAAAGGAAGGTCATCGGGCATTTGAATGCCGTGATAATGGGAAGAAGATGTCTAATGACGCAAACAAAGGAAGGGATACACAGAATGATCCTACTACACTTCAATGTTTCAAGTGCAAGGAGATGGGTCATTATGCCAATCAATGCCCAAATCCAAGGGTTGATGATGATGGTCGACGTCAACAAAATCTTAAGGCTAAAGACAAAGGAAAGTCACATGCAATTTCTATCAGCGATGTGGAGTACGATAACGATGTGGTGAAAGGTACACTTACCATCCACTCTAAAGTAGCAAATGTTTTATTTGATTCTGGATCCACCCACTCTTTTATTTCTAAATACTTTTCTAAGGGTATCACCGTATTACCTCAACAATTAGATGTTGAGTTAGCTGTGACAACACCTAATGGCACATCAATCGCATCAAAAGTTTATAATTCTTCTCCGATCGAAGTTTGTGGGAAAGTGCTTCCTACAAATCTTGTGATCCTTCCTTTAGTGGAATTTGATGTGATTCTTGGCATGGATTGGCTTTCTCTACATGGAGCTCATATCAATTGCCAAAGAAGGGAAGTCACATTTCATAATCCAGATCATTCTACGATCGTCTATCAATGCAAGGATGAACATAACCTTCCAGTGGAAATTCCTTCCATCTTATGGGTCATGATTCCACTAAATGAAGGTTATTTATCTCAAATGGTTGGAGAGAAACTTACGATTAAGAATATGCCCATTGTACGGGAGTTTGATGATGTCTTTCCTGAGGAATTACCAGGTCTTCCACCAAATCGTGAAGTTGAGTTTTCAATAGAACTCGTACCGGGTGCTTTGCCTATTTCAAAGACACCTTATAGAATGGCCCCAATTGAGTTGCAGGAATTGAAGAAGCAACTCCAAGAGAATCTTGATAAGGGATTCATACGCCCCAGTGCGTCACCTTGGGGAGCACCTGTTCTATTTGTTAAGAAGAAAGATGGATCAATGAGACTCTGCATTGATTATCGAGAACTTAACAAGATCACTATCAAGAAAAAATATCCTCTCCCACGCATTGATGACTTGTTTGAACAACTACGCGGAGCTCAATACTTTTCCAAGATTGATCTTCGTTCAGGGTATCATCAATTAAGGGTCAAAAGGGAGGATATACCAAAGACGGCTTTCCGTACAAGGTATGGACACTATGAATTTATAGTGATGCCATTTGGTCTTACTAATGCCCCTGCTATCTTCATGGATCTAATGAATAGAGTCTTTAGAGACTATCTTGATCAATTTGTGGTAGTCTTTATAGACGATATTCTTGTCTATTCAAAGAGCAAGGAAGAGCATGAAGATCACTTGAGAATTATATTGAAGACCCTGAGAAAGGAGAAGCTTTATGCCAAATTTACCAAGTGTGAATATTGGCTTCAAAAAGTTGCATTTTTGGGTCACATAATCTCAAAAGAGGGGATATCTGTGGATCCAGCAAAAACAGAGGTTATCGAAAGATGGTCGAGACCAACAACAGTAACTGAGATCCGAAGTTTTCTTGGTTTGGCTGGATATTATCGACGTTTTGTAAAAGATTTTTCACGATTATCTAATCCAATCACCAAGTTGACTCGGAAAGGAGTTAAGTTTGTCTGGACAGAGGAATGTGAAGAGAATTTCAAGGAGTTGAAAAGAAGGTTATCCAGTGCACCTGTGCTCACACTGCCTTGTAGTGGAGAAAGGTTTGTGATCTATAGTGATGCATCCAAGAAGGGATTGGGGTGTGTTCTTATGCAAAATGAAATGGTGATAGCTTATGCCTCACGACAGTTGAAAATCCATGAGCAAAATTACCCAACACATGATTTGGAGTTGGCTGCGGTAATCTTTGCATTAAAGATTTGGAGGCATTACCTTTATGGTGAAAGGTGTGATATTTATACTGATCATAAAAGTTTAAAGTATATTTTCACACAAAAGGAGTTGAATATGAGTCAAAGAAGATGGTTGGAGCTGATTAAGGATTATGACTGCTCAATCCATTACCACCCTGGGAAAGCAAACAAGGTGGCAGATGCATTAAGTCGACAAGACCATGCTAGTTTATCCATGATGAGGATCACAAAAGATCCAATATTTATGGATTTACAAAGGATGGATCTTGGAATTATAATGGAAGGGGAAAAATCTTATCTTTCTCAAATGAATGTTCAACCATCTATACATGTGAAGATTAAAGAGGCACAGAAAGAAGATGTCGAGTTACAAAAGAAGGTGAGAAATGTTCCTGAATTCAACCTTAATTGTGATGGGATAATAAAGTTTAGGAATCGGGTTTGTGTTCCTCCCATCCCCGAATTAAAGAAGGAGCTGCTGGATGAGGCTCATAGTTCATCATTCTCTATTCATCCTGGATGTACGAAGATGTATAGGGACTTGAAAGAGTACTTCTGGTGGGATGGCATGAAAAGAGATGTTGCTGAATATGTCTCTCGATGCTTGGTTTGTCAACAAGTTAAAGCTGAGAGAAAAAAGTCCAAGGGGATGTTACAACCATTACCCATACCCGAATGGAAATGGGAAAACATCACTATGGACTTTGTCACAGGACTTCCTAAAACATCCAAAGGCAATAATGCTATCTGGGTCATAGTTGATCGTCTTACAAAGTCCGCACACTTCATTGCTATTAGAGAGGATTTCCCTCTAGATCAGCTTGCCAGGATATATGTAAAGGAAGTGGTAAGATTGCATGGAGTACCACTTTCTATTATATCTGATCGGGATCCGAGATTTACCTCGAAGTTCTGGCGAAGTCTTCAGTATACTCTGGATACAGAGTTGAGTTTCAGCACTGCTTATCATCCCCAGACAGACGGTCAGTCTGAGAGAACAATTCAAACCATAGAAGATATGTTGGGAGCTTGCTCTATGGATTTCAAAGGAGGTTGGGATCAACACCTACCTTTGGTGGAATTTTCTTATAATAATAGCTTTCACTCCAGTATTCAGATGGCTCCTTATGAAGCTCTCTATGGAAAGAAATGTAGGACTCCAACTTGCTGGGATGAAGTTGGGGAAAGGAAGCTATTAGGACCTGATCTCGTTGATGAAATGGAAGAAAAGGTCAGATCTATTCAACAACACATAAGAGCAGCTCAGAGTCGACAGAAAAGTTATGCTGACAACCGAAGAAAAGACCTGGAGTTTGAAGTGGGCGATAAAGTGTTCTTATGAATATCTCCCTGGAAGAGGGTTATGAGATTTGGAAAGAAGGGGAAGTTGAGCCCTAGATATATCGGTTCTTTCAAAATACTGGATCGTGTCGGGAAGGTAGATTACCGATTGGCGCTTCCACCCAATCTCTCTCAAGTTCACGATGTGTTCCATGTATCTCTCCTGAGAAAGTACATACCAGATCCTTCACATGTACTCAGCTCAGAAGTTGTACCACTGGAGCAAGATCTTTCTTATGAAGAACAGCCGATAGAGATTCTGGATCGTAGCGAAAAAGTCCTATGAAACAAGACCACTCGCTTGGTGAAAGTTTTATGGAGGAACCACCAACTTGAAGAAGCTACTTGGGAGCTTGAGGATATGATGAGGGAGAAGTATCCTCATCTGTTTGTTACAAAGTGACGAATTTCGAGGGCGAAATTCTTTTTTAGGGGGGTAGAATGTAACACCCGAGACTTTTATGTTATATAAATCATCAAAGTAATCTTTTTCTACACAACACTTGTTTGACTTGCTTTACACGCAATCGCGACCTTCCTCGATAGCTTTCGTCGTACACAATACCGAGTTTCACTAAATAACAATATGCTATTAAAACTAGCCGTTATGAATAGTAATAACCACTTTTTGAAATTTTATAAATTTTATTTTTTAAAATGGACTTCATTTTTGGACTCAGAATATCAAATTTAGCCTCAGGTGAAATTTTGGTACTTTTCGGATAACTTTAATATTTTGATGAATAGTGAAAATTACTAAATTTTAATTAAAAACAACTTTTTTAATCAAAACATTTAATAGTGATAAATTATGAATTTGAGTGGTTTTAAAGTATATTTAATATATATTTTTACCACTTAATATAATGTTGGCCATTGGACACAATGTTACAATTAAACCGAACATAAACAAGTGTCAATCTTTTGATAGTTATTATCTCTTAAAAACACGCTTTTTGTTTTGACAGCGGGAATTAATTTTAAATTAATTTCTGCCACTTCTATGTTTTGAATTTAGAAAAATGGATTCCATATTTGGAATCAGGATGTTCAAATTGTGTAAATAGGTAACTTTTATTTTTAGACATTTTGAATAATTACTGCGGTAAATATTTTATTTACCATGGTTAAGGGTAAATCCGGTAAATAAGGGTTAAAAAATAATATTATAATAATATTAAATTACACTAAAACGTGTCTTAAACCTATTGGTTGATACATGGTCGACCATGGGCATCTTTGGGTCGATTTTGGGACCCCATTGATCCACTTGTAAGTGATAATGACACTTTATTTTAATTAAGTTAAAATGAATACAAAAATGACACAAGCATATATCTTTTAGCAAAACAATTGTTACATAGGGTTATATATGTTTGATTTTAGATTATAAATATTCATTAGAAATATAAAAAGATTTCCTACATAATGGTATTTTATTTTTAATTTTTAGACTTTAAATAATTTAATTTATTTATGACACAATGATGATGCAGTAATTATCTTATTAATGAAATATTGACATAATTGATGTTATAAACACCAAAATAAATGTAATTTAAGACTTTTTATGAATTCCACTAATTTTCTAGGTTACTATGATATATTAGTGTTGATTTAATCAACTTGGTTCGAACATATAATTCTTTTATGACTTTCACAAAAATCATATATCAAATAGTGTCAAAATTGACACAAAATAATTTTTAAATCAAATATTATATTATTAATTGTTATTGTATTCCTAAAAATCTAAGGTTCGGCCAAATGACTTAGATAAAGATATATATTTTAATAATAAACAATTTGGGGTTCGCTTGGCATGTTATAGTAAGTGTATTAACCATATAGTGAAAGAAAACAAAAAGACATGGTAAAAGTTAAATTATTTAACTTAGAGTTAAATCTAATTGATAAGGTTAAAATAATACCCTAAACTTGTCTAAATCCTATTGGTTGATAGGATTTAGACCCTTCCCCACTTTAGCTTCAAAATAAGACCCTTTGGAACTATTATAAACCGATTTTAACTTTAATATAAAATAATATTTTGAGATATTCCTAAGGTGCCCCTCTCCTCCCTTATAAAAGGGCACCTCCTCCCCCTCCTCCTCACACCAAATTGAGCACTCAAGCTCGGCCAACCCCTGCCATTTTCTCCTCTCCACTTCCCTAGAATAGTCCTAGAGGTCCTGTTCTTCTCCAAAGACCACTCTTAGTTCCTTAAGTGGAGGATTCAAAGAGGCGTACCAATGAAAAGGTAATATCCATTACCGATCTTTTCAATTTCTTTCTTCTTCAAACTTCTTCTTCTTTAGTTGTTTCATGATAAAGTAATAACATCAGTATTACTTACATACTGATATGTTATTATAAATATGAAACAACCCTAATTCACCTTCTATCCATCCTACGGAAAAATGAAATCATCGCGCGTGCGTAAGTACGGAATACCGTCTCCACGCCGTGGTGTAATCTATTTTTCCACCATCACTTTACAAGGATAGGTATAATGGTGTAATGAGTATCTATTTATGATTATTATAAAGTAATATTGATACTGAAATAATATATATATACTCCAATACATTTCCACGATCATAGGAACGATATCATCACTCGTGCGTACGTACGGAATACCGTCTCCACGATGTGATGCGACTCGTTCTACATGATCATCATTACATAGTAATTATATAAATGAATTGAATGAATAAATATGATATATGTTACACTAATACCATTCTGGATATAAGGTATCTATAACCTTGATATAAGAATAAGAATTTATTCGGCAAAACACGCATAAGAACAAAAGGCAATAAAGACCCGAGTAACAAGTAACAATGAAATATTACTATCAAGAAGCTAAGAATATGACCATATATGATATCATATCAATATGTATGATTCTGGAATAAGTCAATAACATTATTTAACCATTATACAGGAGCTTCGGACACGTACAAAGCAAATTGGACCTAAGGTAAGGGAAAATATCACAATCTCATTTTTATCCGAGATTGTTTATTCGTAAGTATTTACTGGGGTGTATTTTATCATTCACATCCATGTTTCATCAATATGTAATATTATTTCTATCCACCTACAATTGTTTAAGTCCAATTTTACCCTTCGGTGAGTTTTTAGTAAAAGATATGAAAGGAATCTTTTGTCGTTTTTCGTACGAGGTACTTTTTGACTTTTCCGACAAAAGTACGAAGAATGTTTTTATTTAACTTATATGTCATGAATGGATTTTTAAAACAAAATTTCCAAGAATCTTCCTTTACAAGTTTTCAAGTTTATTTTTAATCAACTTCTTTTATTTTAAAGTTTTATGGCATGTTATGAAAGGAAAAATGTTTTTGAAGAAGAAAGGATATTTTCCTCAAGAATGGAGTTCAAGTGTTTTATCAAAATTATTTTCCATCTAAGATAATAAAGGGTTCTGTTTTTATCCCTATTATTAAATTGATTTGATCATGTTGTGATGGAATTATTTTTATGAATTCCTTTATCTTATATGAGTTTTTTTATGATGTCATGTCGTTTAAGAATCCCATTTTTATTACATGGGTTATGCTATGATGTATGTTTTATGATTATGTGGCACACATAAGAAAGGATTCATTATAAGATGGGTGGGACCTATATCTCCCTCCAATGCATTGGGTAAAGATTATATATCTCATGAGATAGACATGGCTGGAACGGAAGGTTATTTCGGTTCAGTGATACAGGACTGAAACGAGGAGTGAACTCGGTTCAGAAAGGGACTTTGTCCACTAAGATGGTCTTGGCAATGAGTCAAGACTAACAAGAAATGATTTTCCATGATTATGTGTGCATGCCACAAAGTTTCAAGTTTTATGTTCTGATTATGGGGATCTCATTTTCACTTCTATGATTTATTAAGATTTTATGATCTCTTTTGCAGGTTATGATTTTCAAAAAGATATGATATGATTTTTATTTCCTTTATTGCCCTTGCTGAGCATTTGAGCTCACCCTTTTATGTTTTCTTTTCCCCAGGTCAGGAAGATGGATATTAAGTAGAATATGCTAAAAGGGACCCTAGATATGATGAAATAAATGGGAGGCACTGTAGAAGATTTATGAACCAGTTGTTTATGTTTCCCAGTTTCTAAAGACACTATACCTATACGGTCCTTTGTGGTTTTATCATATGTTGTAATAAGTGTGCTTCAATTTTGAAGTATTAACAATGTATGTAAAGTATGGGTCGTTATAGGGATCATTTTATCCTTGGGGTATCACCCATTCTAGGGAATAAATGGTTACAAAAGAAATGGTAGTTGTTGCCTCATTATGTAGGTCTGTTGGAGATCATTTAAATATTTAGGTCGGTACCCGATTGATTGCTACTACCTTAGTGGAACCATCACATTCATAGAGACATTCATGGTTCATAATTTCCCCAGTATCATTATATCAATCTCTAACATTTGATCATGGGGAAGTTGAGATAGATGTAGATTCTACCTTTATGGAGTATTGACTATGCATCATTGCTCATAGCATGAAGGTTTATATGGGATAATGGTTCTATCTAGTATGGATGATATAGAAACATAGTTGAGTACATGACAAGACATGGGAGAGGGAAGATGATGTACATTCCCAATGTACTGATTTTTTTCTCTGGCAGTTTGTCTCCACCATTGGATGGTGATCTCGGGGATGAGTTATTTTAAGGGGGAATGACTATAAGAACCTAGTTATTCACACATGTATGGATCCTTTAAATTCTATCTAAATCTTTATTTTGGAGATAATATAGATTCTTAAGTGGTTATACAATTTTTCAGAGGTGTTCAGGGCATGTTCAGAGCATGGAATCCATCTTTTTTGAAAAATTGGATTGGCACATTGTTTATAGAAAATCGTTCATGAATGATACACGATTTAGAAAACCATGTGGATTGAGCTATTTTGGACAGAGCCTCCTCACACGGTTGGCATGTGACCATTCATCTGAACCATTCGAGCACCCCTACTACCCAGGTAAACTTGTATGGTTTTTTAATAGGTTTTCAAAGAATAAAAATGCTATATTTATTGGTAAAATAACCAAATTTCCCATAATGATCTATTAGAACCCCACTTCTTCCTTAATCCTTATTTTAATATGATTAAAGTATTTCTCTCTAAATTTGGGACTTTTTAAAGATTATTTTAAGTCATTCAATGATCTCCTTCAATCGATATCCGTTTAAGCTTTCGTTCATCCTGTTGGATGCAGAGCTGTAAGTAGTCGAGCTCCTCTTGATCCTTTCTCCTTCTCTTTTTCTCTTGACCTAGATATCATGGTGTGATCATTTCCCCCCTTTTCATAGATCTACCCTGATCTGAGGAAAATCAATTTCCAATATCAAGGGGAAGGATCATAAAACCCTATGGGGGTGGTCTATAAAGCATCCCTTAAGTATGCTGATTTTAGATTTGTCTTGTGGGGAAACAATATTTCATTGGATGTAATTATTTGAATTTAGATGTAATTATTATAATAACTAAAAAATCATCATTATTTTTATTCAATATATGTGATTAAATGTCAGTACTTGAGCCCATATCTTCATTGATTCTATTTAGGATGTAATTCAAAACTTTTTGCATTACTGTTTTGACACGTTTGAGCCACTGTTTAGGTGTTCCTTGGCTTGACATACATAATTGTAAGCATTTATATATTAAATGGTTTTTCTTCATGTAAAAAATCATAATGGAAAGTACTATGTGTGGTTCCCACTTGATCCACCTAAGGTAAAGAATTTATATAGTTAATTAAATGTGAATGATTAGTTGTATCATATCCGTAGAACCACTTCACACATTAATGGAAGGTAGCAGAATGAACCTTGAATTTAGAATATTACATTAAGGGATTGTGTGGTTGTATGATACATTTAATTTTCACACTACTGAAAGGAATTTATTGAAAAAAATTATATGGTAAAACGTTTTCATGCTACTTTACCTTATCATACTATTGAAGTATTTAACAGAAGGTTATATTACATGAATTCATAATCAAATTGGAATCGATAACGTCCGGTTCTCCTTGGATTCTGATAAGAGAATTCCCTGAGCACTCAAGGACCTAGTTCCAATTTAAGGATATAACTTTCATATGACGAATGCCTACTACATCCTAATACTTTTCTATTATTGGTTGCCCAAATTGACACCATATGGCCCTTTCATTATCATATATGTATTCCTTGGATACACTCCATATATACAGTATTGAAAACTATGTTCCATAGTATATGCCCACCAAGACCTGTCTCTGCATATCCCTATTTTACCTTAGTAAATCACCTTGGACTCTGTAGGCCCCTCATTGTTAAATTTTCATGGGCTATTATCCTTGGATTTCACTCTTACCCCATGCATGGAAATAGTTATTACTAATCTGGAGACCCTTGAGATCTACGTCAACTTGTTTTTACCTTGGGACATCAATATTAAATTCCATTCATCGTGGTTTCCTAGTTACATTTTGTAACCTTATCTATTTATACTATAACATGGTGTTGACTGTTTGGGAAATTCCTTAAAAGACCTATCAATATAAAAATTTAATTCACATAATTAAATGGACTGTTTACATGGTTACACACCATCCGAGGGATGAAGAAAATACATTTTTATTTTGTTACATTGTACTAAATTAATTTATATATGAATTCTTACACACTCTTACATATCAATTATATAGGCCGATGGTTATAAACACCATTGGTGGTTGACCAGTGAGATTTCTATCACACCTTATTTGGGTGCTGTTTGCATCCAAGAGTAGATTACTTTACTGAAGGTGTTCATAAATGGAATGGTAAAACTTTTAACACTTGATTCCAACCTATTTAGGATGGATCTTGATAGTATATAACCAAGACGGATCTCAGGATTATTTGGATTGTATTTTTATTTAATTTAAACTAATGTGTAACTTGTTATGGCCACAATCTTGTTTCCTTGGTTTATAGTTTTCCTGTAACATGACATATCATCAGTTGTTTAATTTCATTATTGTTATTCTTTTATTGTAATTATTTTCCAAAATTATAATTGTGACAACTTTTTATTTATATTTCGTTCACTATTTACATATTTTTTCATTCACCCATTATGGTACACATTGGTACTAAATAAATAGTCCCTCCACAACACACCATAGGCCTCAATACTAGTTGGTAGACTCTATCATTTATGGAGATTCACTTGAGGCCATGTGGACCACCATGCTCGTGGAACATATCTTGTGGAATCTGGGACTAGGATGTCACACACGTAAAGTAAAACACTTCAACAATGACACTGTAATTTTTACTTATATCATTCATAAAATAATTAAAACCATTAACTCTTCAAAAATTAATTTTCCACATTTAAAACCCAATAAATCAAAAGGATTTCATCATATTTTCTTCAACATCACATAAATTTCATAAAACAAATTATTGATACTCAATAATAAATAAATACATTACCCATAATAACTTGAACCCCAAAATAATAGAAAACTAGAGTCCTATAAATAAATTATTTCTCCCAAAAATAACATAAATCACTTTACCACTAAATAAATTTTCAACCCCCAAGGTTATCTATAATGCTGAATTTATGTTTGAAAAATCAATTTACCGATTAAAAAAATATATCATATATACCAAAATTTTAAAGCACATTCAAAATCATATTGTAATTTATTCATAAATCATTTATTATTCTAAAAACTATAAAAATATTTCCTAAAAAATTATTAATCAACTAATAAAATAAAAAAATAATATCACAAAAAGAAATATATATCATTGCAATTATTATAAAAATTAAAATTTTCTACATTTAATGATACCTATAACTCATAAATTATCTTTAACTAATAACGTCATACCATTTATGTTTTCTAAACTCTTCTCTAATACCAACAGTGACGCCTTGAAAACCTAATTCTAAATCTGGGGATAAAATGTAAAATGTTCATACTTGATTGATACTAATTGATAAGTTCAAATTTCAACCATCCATAATTATTACATAAAAAGAAATAATTTATTAAATTATATACTCAGGAACCTTTTTGTGTATATTTTTAAAGAATTAGGAATACCATTACATAATAAACAATATACATTCTTTACGAAATGAACATTTTCCACACTTATTCTACAAAAAGTCTTCAAAATTTACCATAATATTATATACATATGATACCATTATAATCATATAACACATAAATTTTCTTTATAGCTTGTTAAATGGAAAAAAGATGGTTGTGATCAAATACTCAATATGTGAAGCATTCAATAGATATGGTCAGAGGAAAAACATGAGTAATAATGAAGAGTAAAAAATCAATTAATGTTTGATGTAATAAATAACAAAAGTATGAAATATATCCATGCATAAAATAACATTTTATATAATCACATAGACCAAAATTAAAATCGTTATAGAGATAAAATTCATAATTCCATTTATCGTAACAGTAACACCCTAACCCGAACAAATAGGTATGAGTCAGAATGCCACACGACCACATCCATCCATCCATGTATTCAAGAGGATATTGACTTGAAGTATGATCTAGGAGGAGAATCATGTGAATATTATACCATTGATACTAGGTAAAAGTTTTATTATAAAATAGAAATAATAACAATAAAATTTAAAAATAACTGATAAATAAATATATAATCAGGGTACTAACATAATGATAAATTTGGGCACTTTAATTAATTGTATGAAATGATAACAACACAACCCAATGAAAAAATAATACCCTCATGTTTTATATTATTGTACAAAATAATGAAGCCAAAAAAATATCTAGGGTAGGAAAACATATTAAAGTCCATCATTAAATTCATGAATCATAATAATAAACATTCTCAGCCATCCACTGTGGGGAAATTTACCTTTAATATATCTCTATTCATTAAATATTCAAGTGCACTAAAATGAAAAATTAGGATATGAGAATGAAACACATTAGGAAAACCGAAATGACCCTTAATATACAATGATAACATATATTGGTCCATGGAATGAATGTAAATAGAATACAGATAATCTTTATGTATATCTCACAAATTTAACATATGTCCTAGATCCTAATAGACTGACTCCACCTGAGTTGTAAAAATCCCAAAAAAGGTAAACAAGCCATGACTGACACCGCCATGATGAGATAGTTCATGAAAAATATTTGACACATCCCATTGAAAGGGGAAACTCACGTACATGTCAAACAATATCATACATATCCCCCTCAAGGGGATAGTCAATTTGACTCAACATATACACGCAACTAAACAATGAATGGGATATAACACGTCAAAACATGAATATATGATAAAAAATCAAACATTAATCATATCAAAAAAGTTTCATATCCATAATAAAACCAAATCTGAATGAACATCAAACATCATTCCATAGGGCTACATATACACCTCATAAAATAAACATAAAACATAGGTTTCACATGGATACACGCACACACACCAAAAAATAATTATAAGAATATATATTAGCATTCACTAATGTCGAGGACATACTATCTTAGGATTATAGAAATTCATTTCACTGGGTTGATGTAGTAAATACTAATAAATTAAATTATATTACACAAAAAATACAGTCATGGCTAGTACTTACACTACAGAAAAGTAAATAGTGGCAAACATTGCATGATTCTCAATGTAATATAAAGTGATATGAAAACCACATACCTCTTGTCCGACATGACTCATTTATTCTTGGTTATTCATGAATAATATACATAATTTAATTTCTACTTACATAAAAACGTTTTTAATTTTTATTATTACTTTTATATCACTTAATACCTTATTATGACAAATATTAATTATTTGAGTTCGTATAAGTCATTTTGTCGGTGTTTGGAAATTGAGTAAAAAATTGAACTTGTTATAAATACAAATTGTCCATGTTGTCAAAAAGTACATTATATCCAGAATGATATTCCTGATTTAGATATCATATCTATCATATATATCCAGTATATATATAAATATTTATAATATTCCATAACATTTGGACATATGAAATGAAATGCACCGTTCATGGAGAAGGTAAGCCGTACATAGGCATGAACGTTATTTTCATTTATTTTTCATTTATAATGGAACAAATACTAAATTATAAATAGGTATATTATGATTAAATTATAATATTTATGTTATATATGATACATAATTTAAGAAATTAGATCCTTTATTTGTTCCACGTATATCATGAACGAGTCATATCACTTTGAGGGGGTTGTATTGCGCATTTCCTAAAACAAAATTTTCATATTTATGCATTAAGGAAAAAATAAAGGTATGATTTAAATGAAAAATAAAGAAGTATAGAGACAATATAAATATAATATATATCACATATAGATAAATTTTCATTATAACGGTCACCATGAGAGGTGGTTGGTGATATTTAAGCAATCATCATTTCGTGAGGCAGCAATTCTCCGTCCACAAAAACATAATGTTCCTATACATTATGTGTAGGTATTTGAATGTATAGTTACAATAATTTCCATAAAAAAACTATTCTATTTAAGATATTGCTTTTGTTATAAAATGAAGTAATAAAAATAGTTTAGGCGGTTGTAGGAGTAAAATAATAGAAATGAACTTAAGAGAAGAGGTTGCCTTTAAATCGGGTAACTCTCCCTGGTATTGAAACAAAAGGATATCTTGTTGTGCCTTAGGCTTATGTTAAGGCATATAAGTGGAATATAGGGATTTTTAGAGCATATTTGGGAATATTATGGTTGTGAAATGGGGATTCATTTGTGTGAGTAATGGGTTTGATGTGATGGATTTTTATTAGGGGGAGGAGAGGCTCTTTAGTAATGTTTGAAAATATTAATTTATTATAAAATAAATTTCTCTTTAAAAAGATCCCAAAATTATTAAATTAGAATATTACATGAATAGTAATATAAATCCTTTCATAAAATATGTTTTAAGAAATTTCTGGTTTCAAATTTTACTTCATCATTTAGATTTAACCCTTAGTGAACTAATTTGACTCTTAAAATGTCTTGTTGTATATTCACTCTATATGGTTAATATAGTTACAATAAAATTTTCCTGAAACCAAAAGTGGTTCATTAATGAAATCTTCAACCTTATTTATTTAATTTTTCATAATCATTGTTTTTTAAGAATACTATATTTTTTAGTAATATATTATTTGTTTTAAAATCTCATTTATGTCAATTTAATTACTATTCGTATCATGACATTTTAAATAATCCCAAACTACTTTATTGTTTTGAAGAGTGTTCATTAATTAAAATATATAAATTTCTCATAATATATAAAATTAGTGTATGGAATAAAAATGTTGAAAATAAACATACATTAATATTTATAAAACCATTTATTTGAATCTTTTATTAATGATGCAATTACAACAGAACCGTTGTGTCATAGTTAATTTTATATATTTAATGTCTATAAATTATAAATAAATTTCCATAATATAGGAAATATTTTTATCATTAAAATTAATATTTATAGTAGAACTTATATATTATATAACCGCATATAATTATTTTTACAAAAAGATATATGTTTATGTTAATTTTGTCTTTACTTTTAATTAATTAATATAATGTGTCAGTATCACTCCCATGTAGCCCTATAGAGTCTCTAAATAGACTAAATGATTCCCATGGTTGGATTTATATCATAAAATAGTTTTAGGACAAGTTAAAGGATAATTTATTTTTATTATAATATTATTATTCATCCTTATTTATTAGATTTACCCATTAAAAATGGTAAGTAAAATATTTACTGAAGTAAATATTCATAATGATTAAAAATAAAAGTTACTTATTCACAGAATTTGGACCTCTTGATTCCAAATATGGAATCCATTTTTCCAAATTCAATACATAGAAGGGGTATTAATAAATTTAAAATTAATTCATGCTGTAAAAAAAATCACGTTTTTACAAAATAGTTATTATTAAAAGATTGAAACTTATTTATGTCCATTTTCAAAGAGAAATTATTTCAAATTACCATAATTGAAGTAAATTGTAAAAATATAATCCAATTAAACTTTAAAAACAATTAAAATATTAATGTATCCATATAAATTAATTAGATTATAAGGCAGTTTGGAATTAAAATGCAGTATTTTTCACTATTCATTAAAAATGGACTTTATCAGAAAAAAACCAAAATATTACCCAAAGTAAATTTAGTTGTCAATATTATATAGAATAATATTATTAATTCCAATATAACATATAAAAGTATCAAACCCTAGATTAATAAAATTTTTCCATCAAATTTTCGTAAATCAACATTTTATTGAATATTAGAGTGTGTGTTTAAAATTGGATTTGTTCACATTTTCAGCTTCTAGCATTAATTGGAAAAATGAAAAAACATTTACAAAACCAATGAAATAATATTTTAGTTAGATATTTTCATTCCTACCAATACAATGACTACGCATTTACTACCATTTAAGATAATATTAATATTATATTATATTTCATTATAACTCAGCGTTGCGTAAAATGTAAGATTTCAGAGAAATATGTTTTTGCATGTTGAGTATGGTATCAGAAATAGATTCCCCTATAACAAAAAATAAACATATTAATCATATGTATTAATATAAATAAAAATTTATTATTTAATAAATACCCAGGTCATTACATCCATCCCCCTTTAGGAAATTGTGTCTCACAATTATAAAATCGGGCTCAGAAACATCAAAAAAAGACCCACATCAGAAAAAATGTCAATAAAATTATCACATTAAAAGAAAAAAAGTAAAAAGGTAACTCAAGAAGAACAATAATAAGATTCCATGTAGGAAAACTTGGATATGGAATAGTAAATAACTGGCAAGTTCTGATGGAGTGTGATAGAAAACATGATTAAGAGAAAGTTATCCACCAGAAAATCAGAAACATGTGATGTGTTAAACGATCCTGGATTCCCCAATAAGTAAATAAATAGAAAACATTTTATTATTTTAGGATCCCTTTTATAATTTTGAGGAATTATTTATGATATTGACTTAGAACATAAAGAAATATACTTACTTTTCATGTATAGTTTCATCATTTAATAATTTTCTACCACAAACTCATTTATTCTCCAAATGATGAGAATTACTAATTACTTGGTCACACCTGAAGTGTAACAACCAAACTATAGAGTATCACAAAATCTAAAAAAGATGAACTATATATTTACCTTATAATTTAGACATCATCCAAATAAAAAATGGTTAGTATGAGATAAGATAATCCCCTAAAAGGATAATCCATTATAAAAAGAAATATTTCTCGTAATATTAAAAATATAAAAAAGTACCCGAAGTTCATCCAAGACCATTAAAAAAACAAATCGACCCTAAAATTATTCAATAAAATCCAAACATATATTGAAACACAAAACTCAGATGAATTTGATCACATAGTCTTCCATTATAAATCATAACAGTTTTCTCCAAATAAAATCAACTACTCTTAAAGTCCCATATTGTATTGTAATTATCCTAAACACATATTCACTTTGATAGATTAATCATTTCCATAAATAACAAAAATATCCATATGTCCACAATAAGAACATATATAATTCCAAAATAAAATTTCAACAATTACTGCACAAATGAGATCCCATAGTATTCTATTTCCCTTACGTATTTAATGTTCCCCAACATAGAGAATGTATTCTTAAATAACATTTATCATTTAATCACCAATTAATTTTACTATATTAATGATATCAAGTTGTTAATACATAATATCCAAAAATAAACTTATTCTCAATCCATTAAATAATATAAATAAAAAGTATAAGTCATACTAACCTAGGACTTCATGTAATCTAGTGGTAGGTGATAAATACCAATCACATTTCGGATGGGGGTTTGATCCCCATAGCTTTGTCCGACACGACGGTTTGTGACATAGTCTGCGTGGTTTATATTTTAAACAACAATAAAAGTAAATGATATTAACAAAAATGAGATAAATTCTTCAAAAACAACCTTAACATATTTTAAACCCAATGGTTTTCTTATACCTTTCATTTTCATCAAAATACAATTTGACCTCAACATCTTATATATTGTCATTTTTTCACCTCTATTTGAAAAAATATATCTATTCCCAATAGAAAGAACATCATACCTTGATCATGGTGTCCATATGGTTTCATCATCATCTTTTTCAATTAAGTATAAGGTCCTTGTATGGAAACAATGATTTAGAGATGCTTCAATATCATTTTCTTCTGTCATCCAAATACACCTTCTAAAAAATGGGTCATATGGGTGTTCATAGAAAAATAGTTTTAGAAAATAATAATGTTTTACATATAATTTCAAAATAACTGATAGGACATGTTTTTTAGATAACAGTCAGACTACGTTTGAGTTGAAACTTTCAATATATTGTTATTTTAAAATTCCATAAGTATGTGCTGAGAGACTATATTGTAAAAGAATATATAAATAAATTGTGGAAGGGTCTCCTTCTTCAGCATGATTTTCAAAATCATAATATTCTTCAACATATTGTTATAAGGTATAATATTTTAAAATGCCTTGATAATATTTACATTTCTTGAAAATATGAAAATATTGTGAAAATAAAATTTTATTACATAAAGCCTATGATCCAAGATAATATCAAGGTATATTGGAGGTGTTTGATATCTCTAACAACTTCTGGCAAGTTAGTTGTTTGATAGAAAAAGTTTCACAATCATCTAAACATGACATTGAAATAATTATTGCAAGCATTTCATTAGGAAGATATGTGAACTTTTTTTAGATCCTACTCCTTCCATTTAACTGAAATTCCATGTTCTAAAATAGTTATAAAACAAGGATTTAGGTGAAATAATGGACACTAAATAATCATGAGTTACGTCATGAATTCACATTGAGGATCTTTTCAGTTTTAGAGTTATATATTATTAGTATATAACTATTATATTACATTTCAAAAATTACAAATTAGACACATTAAATTAGTTTCCATTTTATTCATCAATGTAAAATTCTTAAAAAAACTATATCTAGTTCCATGTTTTCAATAACATGTATTTTCTTTGATCCCATCCATGACTCTATTTATCTTTAAGTCCCGTTGAAAACATTTCAAAACATGGGATGAGCAAAAAAAGCTCAATTAGGGTTATAAAATAATGAAATAAAACTATATTACATCAATACATACAAAACACAACCCTTTTAACTGACATAATGAAACCATAATACTTATGAATAACATACAAAAATCATAAATCATAATGTTAACTTATATAATACAAAACAAACTTACACAATAACATTCACCACTATATAGGTAGTTACATTTGGAATACCCATCACAGTATATTCCCAAAATCTATTAGGAGAAACATTAATGTTTATCTCTGTTATGTTACCCAATGCATTAGAAAGCTATTTCAGGCCCACCCGCCCTTGGTGTATCATAGAACCACCCGTCTACATAAACAATTCCCATGTACCATAACATATTCATAACACACAAAACAATCATAAAAAAAGATAAAATTTTGACATATTAATGACAATATATCATTTAAATACATTGGGATAAAAATAACATTATCGAAACCATTTTCAACACCAAAAAACATAAAATAGTATATGGTATTTATTTTCTATTTAAAAACATTACAACTTTTCAAGTAATCCAAATATCAAATAATACTCGCAGTGGTGGAAAATATGTTGTCACCACTTACGTTAAAAAAACATTTGATTTCATTTAGTAAAATGATTCTTAGAAAAATATTTCCTTTGATTGAAATTAAAAGTCAATGTTTTTTATAAACAGTATAAATTAAAGTCATGTATAAAACAAAGTATTCCTCAATTAAATGAGATTGATACAACGTAAATTACAAATATCATATCCTTAGATTAATAAAAAATCAATGACCTTATTATGTGTGACCAATAAGAATACACCCAAAAAAAAGTGGATATTAAGAATAAGAAAATCATATTTAATTCACACATATTCATATAACGTTATAATTAAGAATTATAAGAGTATCCCAAATAATTTTAATTGGGTTAAGAAGTTCTCTTATAGAAATTATATAGCTTAACAGCGCCGCGTTAAAATTAAATAAATGAGTTTTTGAGAGAGAAAAAGGTATAAAATCATATTGACATAAAATTTACATCAATAATGATATAGACTAACATATCTCAAAATATTAAAAATGAAATCAAAAGGCATGACATTATATAAGTTGTTGACTAAAAGATTACGGTGAAATGTTCCCTTATAGATTTGGTAACTTACAAAACATACACCCCATAAAAGAAGGATCAAATAATGAAGATGTAAATTCCTATAAATTAATGTTTCTTTCACAGAGAATATATTCATGTGTAGTACATACACCAAAAAAATGAAATAGTGGAAAATATAGCACGAGTCTCATGAGAATAAAAAAGTTAGATGAAAACCCCTGACCCCGTGTCTGACTTGACTTGTTTGTTCCTTGTTCTTCCTGAATAATAAAATTATGTTAATATCCACATAAATAATGTCATTTTTCATGTTTATTAGTCCTTTTATACCCCTTATTACCATACTATAACAATTATTAATTATTTGAGTATGTATAAGACATTTTGTCGATGTTCATAACTTTAGTAAAAAATGAACTTGTTATAATTACTAATTGTCCATGTGGTCAAAAGTAAATTATATCCAGAATGATATTCAGTATTTAGATAAAATATATATTATATAAATCTAGTATATATTTATTTATAAAATTCCATAACATTTTGACATAATAATGGAGATGCCCTGTTCAGGGAGACGGTAAGACGTACGTACGTTTGAACGCTACGTTCATTTAATTTTAAATTTTAAATGAATGAAAATTAAATGATACATATGTAAATTATAATTCAAGTATAATATATATGTTATATATTTTAAATAAGTCCTCAAATTCCATCCTTTATATGTTCAATGTTTATTATGAATGAGTCATATCACTTTGAGGGGGGGTAGTCCGCACCTCCTCAAATAAATTATTGTATTTACGCATTATGGAAAGCATAAAGTTATTCTGTAAATTAACAATACAAAAGTATAGAGACAATAAAAATATAATATATATCAAATATAAATAAACTTCCTTTATAATGTCCACACTGAGAGGTAGTTGGAGATACTTTAATGATCATCATTTCGCTAGGCAGTAGTTCACCCTCAACAGTAATAGTATGTTTGTATCCATTAGATGTCGGGGTTTGGATGTGTAGTTATTATAAATCTCATAAATTCAACCTAGTATACTTTGGATAATTTTTTTTATAAAATTATAGAATAATGTATGTTTAGGGGTTGTAGAAGTAAAATTAATGAAAATAAATTAAGAGAAGTCGTTACCTTTAAATAGAGTAACTCTCTTTAGTTTGAACCAAAATGATTTCTTGAAGTGCATTATGCATATGTTAAGGATTATATGTGTAAGATAAGAAATGTTGGACCTTATTTGGGAAGTTTTTGGACGATACAAGAGGTTTTAGAGGTGTAAGTAATGGGTTAGACGTGATATATTTTTATACGGGTGAGGAGGGGCTCTTTAAGATTTTTTGAAAATATTATTTTCTTATAAACTATATTTCGGTTTTAAAAATGACCAAAACATATAAAATTAGGATATAATATGACTATTATTCTAAATAATCTCAACTAATAGGTTTTGGACATGTTTTGGTTTCATATTTAACCTTATAATTTAGCTTTAACCATTAGTTAACTAATTTCACTCTTACCATGTCTTCTTCTGTATTCACTCTATAATGTTAATATAGTTACTATAAAATGAAAATTGAAACACAAGTGGTAAATTAAATATATTTCAAACCTTATCTATTTAATTATTCTAAATCATATATTTTTAGGGATATTGTATCATTTAGTAAGATAATATTTTTTAAAAAAAATCATTTTTGTTAATTTAAATACTATTCTTATAAGGACTTTAAAAAAAACCAAAACAATGTTATTATTTCAAAATACCTTCATTAATTAAAATATAAAAAGTCATCCTAATATATAAAATTCTTTTATGGCATAAAATGTTCCAAAATAATTTTATTTTAATATTTATACAATCATTTATTTGAATCCTATATTAATGAAACAATTAGTGCATCACCATTGTATCATAAATAAATTTATTAATTTAATGCATAAAAATTATAATTAAAATATCCTGATGTAATAAATTTTTTCATATTTCAAATGTATAATTATAGTGGAATAAATCACTTATTTACACCTATAATTCTTCTACTAAAAGCTATATGTTTATGTTATTTTTGTCCTTACTTAAATTTAATTAATATAAAGTGTCATTGTCACTCCCAAGTGGCACCATCGGGTCCCAAAATTGACGCCAGTAAGGCCATGGTCGGAAATGTATCATAAAATAGGTTTCTGAAAAGTGTATGGGTAATTTAATATTACTTTAATTTTAATTTTCAACCATATTTATCATATTTATCCTTTAACCATGGTAAATAAAATATATACCGAAGTAAATATTCATTATATATAAAAAGAAATGTTATATATTTACACAATTTGGAACTACTGACACAATATATGGAATCTATTTTTCCAAATTCAAGACACATAAGTGAAAAAATTAATTTAAAATTAATTCCCACTATCGAAACAAAAAAGCGTTTTTTAAGAAATAATAATTATTAAAAGTTTGACACCTTTTTATATCCAATTTCAATGAAAAATTACTTCCAATGACCATAATTGGATTAAATGAATAAAATATTATGAAATTAAAATTTAATCCCAATATAATGGTTAATGTAACCATATAAATAAATTATATTAAAAGTCAGTTTTGAATTAAAATGCAGTATTTTTCAGTATTTATGAAAAATAATTCTTTATCAGAAAAATAACAAAATTTATCTAAAGAATAGTTTTATTTCCCTATTCTAATTACTAATATTATTTTTTCAAAAAAGGCATATAAAATTGTAGAAATCAAGATTTAAAAATTTTTAACCATCAAAAGGTGGTAAATTGACATTTTAAAATATAATAGAGTGTTTATGCTTAAAAATAGATTAATTCACATTTTAGGATTCTATAATTTATTGGATAAATGTAACAAAATTTAAAAAACATGTGTATTCATATTTTATTTAGTCCTTTTCATTCCCTCCAATAAAAAATCTATGCGTTAACTTCCATTTAAAATAATAATAATAATATATTATTTTCCAGTATGACTCCACGTTGTGTGCAATATGAGATTTCGGAGGAATATGTTGTTGCATGATGATTATGGTATCTGACATAGAATCCCCTTTAACATAAAATTATCATCTTATTTATAAGTATTACTATAAATCAAATATTATTTTTATTATAAATACCTCAATTGTAACATTTCAAGGATCAACATAAATTACAACCATGGAGATAAATGGACGATTAAAGAAATGTAATGAATCCAGAATTAACAATTTATAAACATCCCACATTGTTCATATCTTCTAAGGGCCTTTATAAAAATACGACAATGTTTTTTAGGGTAATCATATGTTTTGGAGTTTAGCATGATCTCATATATAAATATTTGAAAAAATTCATTTAGTTATTCCCTAACCATTCTATTAATGTTATCCATAAAAACAATGGGTGCATTAGTTAGACAAAATAGAATTACTATATATTCTAAATAAATATTCATTTTCTAAAATTTTGGCTTTGGAATGCATTTTTCCTTCACTCATAATTTATGATATACAAAAATATCATACATCATTGAAAATAATTGAGCTCTATAATATTGATCAAACAAACCATAAATGTGAGGAAGGGAATTCTTGGTCTTTTTTGTAATGGGAATGATTTCCCTATAGTCAAAAAACACCCTCATTGATCCATCTTTTGTCATGACAAAATGATCTGTGGAGCCCACTATTAAAAAAAATATGCCCAAAAAATCCCTTAACATTCAAATCTTTTAGTTTATGGTTTTGATCTCTTAATTACACAGTGGCTATTGTACAAGGATTATGTGATATTTCTCTTGAATCAGGGATTAAATCAATAGTAAATTCAACTTCTCATTCTAGAATATTTCCCAGAAAATACAATGGAAATATATAAATATATTCCATAACAATATGTTCATCCACAATTTAAATATTAACTTATTCATCCTTGAATATTATTTCCTCTTACTCTAAAAGAATTTCATTTAGTAAATTAACTTGGGGTGGATTTTGATAGGATTCTGGTGATGAGGTTTCTGATCAATGATATTTGATTCTACTTCATCCTCACTAATTGTCAATTCCTTCTTTTTGTAATAATTTTTTTCCTTATTTTTTAAAAGATAACTCTTACCGAGGTTTATATTAAATACAACCATAGAGATGATTACATGTTCAACAACCAAAGTAAAATTATTTGTCATAATGGGAATCAACAGACATATCTATTTTACAATGAGACATCAGTTTGGAGTTTTTACTGATTACTCCTTTATTAAATAGAAATAGAAATGTCTAATTTTCTTAGAAAACTAGGATGATATTAATGAATGCAATAATCCTGAATCAAATAAAGCACTGGCTATGATTGATTATATGATTAACGTACCTTCCACAACAACATTATTAAATTCAAATTTAGTAGGTGTGATCACATAAGCATATCCTTTCTCCCTTGGAAATTTCTAGGGTAACTTTTTTTTACTCTTAGTAAAAAGCATGTGCATAGTGTCCCATCTCCTTAATATGGAAAAATGAACATTACCATCTTCTTTATTTCCCTTAAAATCTCGAGTTTGGTGGCCTTTTTCATCCACACTTGTAATAGGATCCTATCCCTAATAAGAATGTTCTAAGATATATTATTTTAAAATTATTATTAGATAAGAAATCAATCTTTTAGTTGTTCTATTTTACATTGTTTTCATTATTATAATTCTCATAATCCTTCTTCTTCTCATTCTTCCCATTAATGTTGTAGGACATTGACAATTCAATATTGATCTTGATAGAACATGAGACTATATTATCATTTTATGATAACATTTGAGTTACTAGTTCGCTTCAATGGGGTGGTATTAAGCCATTAAATAATCAGTAAACATTACTTCTTGGGTTATGTATGTAGTATCTAACATTTCGTTCCACCCATTTATAGTTATCCTCCTACATTGCAACATTATCATCCTCCTTTTTTCTCAGACTCATAAATTAATTTTCAATATATATTCATTGCTCAAAAGAAAATTATTTTTTTATGAAAAGTTATTTAAATTATCCCCATTCAATATTTTAAACTTCATATTCCACATTTGTGTTTTGAATTAATAACCACCATTGATCCACATAATTTGAGAGACTATAAAATTTTATGACAACTTTTTTCATTTTATTACTCCCATTACAGGAATTATCATTTTCTTAGGAACTTATCCATTTCATAGCAACAAATAGTTTCTCAAACGCATTTAATGTTAAATCTTATTGTTTCATGAAGTGTTCTAACTACTATCCACCCCATTATGGGTCAGGATTCTATATACTGCTAAGCTTATTATTTATAACTTTTGTCAGCTATCCCATTATAGTTATATGATGTTCAACACTAGATATATCACTAGATATTCTATAATATCATTTTATTGGAGGGTAATCCCTACATGGATTATGTGCATTGATACGATTTCCAATCCTTCCACTAGGAAAAATTTATTAAAAATAGAATACACTGCATTAGGTTATGAATCTAAATGAATAATTCCAATCTAGTTAAATACATAACATATATTTAAAAATTTAGGAATATTTAATTTCATTATCATAAAATGGTTTCTTTGGGGACATATTAAATGAAAAATCTTACATAGTAGGTTTTAATTGAAATATTAATTATGCTAAGAATATCCCCATGGAGTTTAAAAAATGGTGCACATTTAGGTCCATCTCCATGTACTATGTTACCATGAATCAAGCCCAGAACACCTTGTTAGAGTTGTTAATAAGAGGAATATCATGGAAATAACCAAATTCACATGTAGTATCCATCCATGGAAATATTGCTTAGAATAACCACATAATCTCTATATACCAAAATTCTTGGTTTTTATTAAATAGTTATACTCAATGTCTATAGGATGGTAATGATCCTTAATTAATGTTTTTCTAAATCTAGTTTCCATGTATTATAATAGAAATTATTTTATACCAAAAATAATACCCCAAACATAGTTTCCAAGAGTATGTGCATTATTTTATGTTACAATAGCACGATCACTAGAAATCAAATCTTGAAGGAGCGATCAGTCTCATAGACATAGAAATAAAAGATAAAAAAATATGTTTTACATAACATATTGAAATGAAAAAAATATAATCCCATTTGAAAAATCTCATATACCTTAAACTATAACTATAGTTCAATAATACTATACTGTCACGACCCCCTCCCACCAAAGACGCCCCTCCTAATATGGAAATGGCGAAAGGGAGATAATGACACCCGATTCCCACCTCCAGTAGGCCCCGGGGTGGTGACTAGCACCAAGGGTATGAGTTTTTCACAAATACCGGAGGCATTACCCTTTTTATTTTTAAAGATCGGGAAATAGGACAAGTCAACCACCAAAAAGGAAAAAAAGGGAAAGTGTATAGAAATAAACCCAAACCATTCCCACATTCATGTTTAATCAATTTTATAACAAGGTACAAGTACAAGTAAAATCAAAGTTCAATACCAAAAGAAAACAAAGGTACAGCAACAGAAACAACTCCAACTGTCCGACTAGTAGGGTCCCGTACAACCCTGGTAGTCCTCCTAGAAACCTGAAAGTAAATATAGGGTGAGCATACAAGTATACTCAGTAGGGAGACCTTAATCTCTCATACACAGGCGGGGAGACATCTTAATGTCTTGTGAGAACAACAGAATAAACCTAGAAAGGAATCCAATCCACCCAACCTCACCATCCACACTCACCAAAACACGAGAACAACAGGTAGTAGTAGTATAAGAACAAGAGTATTGGGTACCCCACACCATTTCCCTTTAGTTAGATACTCTTCCTAACGACGAACGTCCTGACACTGCCACACTCTCCCCGCCCGCACACACCTGGGCCTCACAACCACGTATCCCGCCCGCACACACCTGGGCCTCACAACCACGTATTCCCCCGGCACACACCAGGGCCTCACAACCACGTATCCTGCCCGCACAAACCTAGGCCTCACAACCACGTATCCTGCCCACACACACCTGGTCCTCATCCCAAAGGTTCTGGGGAAAAAGTAAGCCTGCCCGAAGAGTCTTGGGCCAATCCACCCAAATCGAAACCTACCCGAAGAGTCTTAGGTGTAAGGTCGCCGCAAGCCATAACAGCTTAGGAGGGAAGGAGCAGGAAGGAGCTAGTAACTAATGGAAAAACACCATCTCCCATAAAATGGGAGTGTTCGACACTAAGTGCTTAACAATGGTGGGGTGTGATAAAACACAAAAGATACAGATATATATATAAATATACCAACCACACAGCCCAACCTATGGCTTCTAAAAAGAGAACTGAGCACGTGCCTCGGAACTACTACTACGAATCATGCATAAAACAAACAAACCCAACCCCCATTAGGTTTTCATACTTCAGTAGAAATAGATATTTATTTCCTTAACTACTGGGGAACTATCCACAACCAACCACACCAAACATTCGTAAAACATATCCCTGCCATCCAAAAATGATGTTAGGAAACCACAAGCAACACAACCAAGCCTTTCTTATCAACAAACCAAACCCATTGATTATTATTTTCATTTCACGCCCCACTATTTATTAACTCTTACACTTTTTATTTATTATTCACAACCCACAATTCATTACCATACAAGCCCATCCCTGTATCCCCGCTGCCAACCACCAAAACCACGACCACACCGAAGCCCGTTTATCATTATTATCCCTTTAATACCATTTATTGCAGCCCCACTACCCATCACCATCATATAATTCACAACAACCCACAACCAATTCAACCGCATCCCCACTGCTGAACAGATCCACAACAACCCACAAAACACCCCCATCACATGCAACATAACCATGCCAACATCTACATGTTCATTATTTCATTTTTGGTCAACCTGGGTGATCACACAAGTGTTCCAGATTTTAAACAGCCAACTTTAAGTGATTAACAAATTTCTACATTCCACAAGGATTCCACCCATAAAAAAATCCAAAAGGAGAGGTCAACATTTAATTGCATAAGCAAATTCCCCAACGACCGTGATTTTCAGTAGGTAGCTCATTCAATTCACAACTTAATATCACAGGATATAAAGTAACAGTAAACGCAACTTCCCATCCCTGTTATATAAGCCAATTATTAACTTTATTAAACTAGTTCAAAAGTGTTTCATGTAAAAAATATATCACCCACCCAGCATGATGCACAAAATTAAAGAGACGAAGTTAAGATCCCTACTTCGAAAGGTTCTGATCGCAACGCTCCCCCGGATCAACCTTAGAAGACGTCTGTCGGTGTCCGTCACTTCTGTAGGGTCCCCGAAAAACCTCCTCGGGTGGAAGTCGGAAAGAAATGTCCCAAGGAAAGATAATGGAACCAGGTTCGAATTTTCTGCCCCATCGTTACGATCCCGTGGCCGCTGACGGATCGTAAATTGTAGCCCAGACAAAGAAGTTATGGTAGGAAGAGCTTTCGAGTCTCTTGAGAGAGATCTGCTCAGAGGAGAGGGGACGAGAGGTGTGATTTGAAAGGAGGAGGGGACCCCTAATTTTATAGGCATGAAAAGAAAAAGTACATGACATGTACTTTATGGTACACAACGTGTACTCGGTTCTTTCACACGGTCTCCACGCGGCTTCCAACACGGCTCCGCGACCGTTGACTGGTCAACACACGGTTTGAGGGTAACGCATACATGGGGAAGGACTAAGCGGCGTGTAGAACTGGACACACGGTGTGCACCCATTATTCCACACAGCAAGGACACAGTTTGCAACAAGGGGTATACCTAGGAAGGGGGTACAAGGCGTGTACTCAAACTACACGGCGTGTAGTATCAAAATTCTGGAAAGTGTGTAAAAGTCCATTTTACCCTCTAGAACACTTATTGACCTTCTTTTTAACAAAGGGAAAGGGTCGGAGAGGTCCGGACCATTACATCAGATACCTCTTAAAACATTCTCGTTGCCGAGAATTCAAAAAAAACCCAGAGGAACCCAACAAGAAACCTCTTAGGGTTCTCGTTATAACAGGAACCCAACCAATAACCCTAATCATATGTGTTAGGAATTCCTTCTCCTATGTCGAGATATTATCCGCTTTAGGTGGAACTGACTCACCTGCACGGGTTTAATCACATCCTCATTAATGCGTCTCAATTAAGAATTTGGTCTTTCCACTTTCATACATTAGGATTTTTCAACTCGCACTAACCCCAACACCACACAACCCACACACTGCCCGAACACGTGGGTTTGGGAAATTCCTTCACCTATGTCGAGATATTATCTGATTTAGGCGGCACTGACTCGCCTGCACGGGTTTAATCACATCCACATTAATGAGTCTAGATTAAGGGTCAGGTTTTCCCTTTCCCACACATCCGGACATGTTACACATTACTAGGGAACAAAGAAACAAACGGTCTCACAACTGAGCAGCCAAGAATTCTATATAACAAGGGTACATAGTACAACATCAACAAAAATATTAGAAGAACAAAAGGAAAAACACAAGTCAAAACAATTCCAGGTACTGAGCGTGCATCTGGTTCTCCCACTCCCATGTGCTCTCCTTGAGGCCTCCATGCCTCCACAACACACGAACCAAGGTAATGGTTCGTCCACGGAGCACCTTATCTTTACGATCTTCGATTCTGACTGGTCGTTACTAGAAGGTTGCATTGTCTCCCATATCTAACTCTCCCAAGTAAATAACGTGGGAGTCGTCGTGTAATTACCGAAGAAGCTGGGAGACGTGGAAGACATCATGAACGTTCTCCAACTGAGGTGGCAGGGCCAGCTAATATGACACCTCGCTGACTCGCCTCAACAACTCAAAAGGTTCGATGAACTTGGTTGAGAGCTTTCTCCCTTTTCCAAATCTCCGCTTCCCCCATCGAGGGGAAACCTTCAAGAACACATGATCCCCCACCTCTAACTCCAAGGGCTACCTCCGACAATCAGTATAAGACTTTTGTCGGTCTTGAGCCGCTTTCATCCTCTCACGTACAAGATGGACTTTCTCTGTGGTGCTCTGCAATACCTCTGGCCCAAGAGCACTTTTCTCACCAACCTCTATCCAGAAAATGGGTGAACGAAATGGCCTTCCATAAAAATCCTCTAACAGTGCCATGCCAATAGTAGAGTGGAAGATGTTGTTGTAGGAAAATTCTAATAAAGGCAAGTGTCGTACCCATGATCCTCCGAAATCCAGAACGCATGCTCGCAGCTTGTCCTCCAACGTCTGGATAGTCCGCTCCGTCTTCCCATCAGTCTGGGGGTGGAAGGCAGTTCTAAGGCGTAGCTTGGTGCCAAAATCATGATGTAACCCACTCCTGACTCGTGAGGTAAACCAAGTATCCCGATCTGAGATGACAGTATTCGAATCTCCATGAAAGCGCACCACCTCGTCCACATACCTCTGTGCTAAGGTACTCACTGAGCCCGACTCCTTGATTGCTAAGAAGTGAGCCGATTTCGTCAGACGATCCACCACCACCTAGATAGCATCATAACCACCCTGAGCTCTGGGTAGTCCTGTGATGAAGTCCATCGAGATGTCATCCCACTTCCACTAGGGGACATCTAAACGATGCAACAAACCACTAGGAACATGGTGTTCAGCCTTCACTTGCTGACACACTAGCCATTTAGCCACAAACTCCGCCACTGCCCATTTCACCCCGGGCCACCAAAACTGATCCCTCAGGAATCAGTAAATTATTGAAACACTTGGATGTACTGCTAGGGATGAGCTATGTAACACAAGGAGAACTCCCTCACGCATCGCCTCTGGAACAAACAACCTTCCATGGAAAAGCATATGATGTTGCCTGTCCTCTGAGCATCCTTCTATAACGTTCCCCTGATAAACTCGATCCTGCATCACTTCCGCCTCGGAGTCCCCCCACTGAGACTCTACCACCTACTGCAACAAGGAGGACTACACTGTCATCTAAAAGAAACAGCCTCTATCACCTTCTACCCTGGAAACCAAGTGCAAGGTAGCCAACTCTCCCATTTCCTTCCAAGCATCAGCAGATTCCCGAACCACCTCCTGATGCGACTTCCTGCTCATGGAATCAGCCACAACGTTGCCCTTACCTTCAGTGTAAGAGATCTCAAAGTCATAGTCTTGGAGGAACTCGACCCATCTCTGCTGCCGCAAGTTCAGGTCACGCTGGGAGAAGATATAACACAGGATCGTGTGATCTTAGAAGACCACAAAGTGCTCCCCAAAGAGGTAATGTCGCCACAACATCAGTGCGAACACTACTGCTGCATGTTCTAGGTCGTGGGTGGCATAGTTACGCTCGTGAGGGCGCAACTTCCTAGACCCATAACAAATCACTCTCTTCTTCTGCATCAGCATGCACCCCAGTTCAAGGCCAGAAGCATCACAAAAAACATCATACAACAACCCCTCTTCTAGAAACACGAGTATAGGAGCACCGACCAACTTCTCCTTCAGGTAGTCAAAAGCTTCCAGGCACTACTCGCTCCATAGGAAGTCTGGGTTCTTCCTCGTCAAATCTTTCAATGGAGCAGCAACTCGAGAGAAGTCTGAAATGAACCTCCGATAGTAACCTGCTAACCCCAGGAAACTACGATCATCTCCCACGCTCTTAGGTGCTGTACAAGAAAAAACTGCTTCCACCTTTGACGGGTCCACTGACACTCCATTTTAAGACACCACGTTCCCAAGGAAGTGTACTTCTTGGGTCAAGAACTTACACTTCGACAATTTTCCATAATGTTGGTGGTGTCGAAGGACTTCCAAGACTGCCTTGAGATGCTCAACGTTCTCCTCCTCTGATCATGATTAGATCAGGATTTCATCGATAAACACAATGATGAACTGGTCCTAAAACTCTCAGAAGAGAAAGTTAATAAGTCCCTTGAACACAGCTGGTGCATTCGTAACTCCAAACGACTTCACTACAAACTCGAAGTGCCCATACATGCACCTAAAATCCGTCTTCGAGATGTCACTGTCCTCCACCCTCAGCTGATGATATCCTGATCGTAGATCAATCTTAGAAAACCAACCTACTCCCCTCAGCTGGTCGAAGAGATCATCTATCCTTGGAAGGGGGTAGCGGTTCTTGACCGTTACCTGGTTCAACCTTCGGCAGTCTATGCATAGCCTGTGACCACAATCTGCCTTCTTCACGAACAAAACTAGAGCACCCCATGGTGACACGTTGTGTCAAACAAAACCCTTCTCCATCATACTGTCAATCTGAATCTGCAACTCCCACAACTCCGAAGGTGCCATCTGATAAGGGGCCATCGAAATCGGGCGGGCAGCAGGCTGTAAGTCTATCCCGAACTGAACGTCATGTCGGGGGGGGGGGATAGAGTTACAACCTCCTCAGAAAAAACATCGAGGAAATCCACAACAACCTCTGGGACATCCATCTCCTCTGTATCAACTGGAACCACTGATAACCCGCCTAACAAGGAATGGAGAGGCTCCACATGCCGGCTTCCTTCCTGATAGCTCCTCTCTCCAAAAAAAGATACACGCTGCCCATATACATCGAAGAACACGACACTTCTTTGTAAGTAGTTGATAACGACACTAACAATAAACAACCAGTCGATGCCTAGGATGACATCGTAAGGCATCATCTGTAATAGAAGAAGGTCTCCACTAGATCGACGTGGTCCCAACGTTAGCCGAAATCCCAGGAAAACACAAGATACGCTGGTCTGGCCCCCAACTGGTGTACTCAGTACTAGTGGTACGGAAAGACTCCCTAAATCTAGTCCCAAAGCATAGGCTAGACTAGGTGTATAAAAGGAGTGCGAGGTTCCCGAATCGAACAAAGCATAAACAACAGTGGTGAATAAACAAATCATAACTCGTACCACCTCTGGTCCCACTGGAACTGCCAACTCTAATGCGTGCAAATGTCCACGCCCAGCTCCTCTGCCTCTCTGATGTCATCCACCTCCCCGACCATGCCCTAGTCGAGGTCCCTGAGGAGCACCCTGAGGTCGGCTCCCTCCCGCAAAGTCTACCCTCGGAGGAACATGGTCGTGCTGCTGTTGGAAGGGCCTCGCTGGCAACTGGTGCTGCTGAGGTGGGTGCTGAACCTGCCCACCTCCACCGTACTGAGCACAGGTCGGGCACCGACTCCGAACGTGCCGTAAACCTCTAGAGGAAAAACACCTTGGTCCGGGGCTCATGAAAAAGGGGCGAGGACCCAAAGATCTGAACTGGAACTGCTGGGGCCGGCTCTCCACTGTCCTGAACCTGGAAGGTCCCGTCGCAGGAGCCCTGCTGCTGACTACCTTCCCCTTCGATGAGCCTGGATGGATCCCCTATCGGAGTGCACCTCCCAGTGAGTGCGTCCTCTCTACAACCTCTACGTTCTTCTGTACCGCCATGTACGTCGAAATGGTGAAGGGGGAGACAACATAATGGAGCGAAGGAAGAAGCGCCTCCTCCAAATGTCTCGCCCGAGACTCCTCATCCAGAAAGAGATCCGGAGAAAAGTACAGGACATCATTGAACATGATCCCCAGATCTCATACCGACATACTCCCCTGTTTAAGGGAGAGTAACTCCTTCTGCTTCTCCACCTTTATCATGGAAGAAAGAAATTCCTCTCGGAATTACTTCTCAAAGTCATCCCATGGAACCTCTTCCTCTATCCTCTCTCCGAGGTAGAGCATCCACCACTGTCGCGCCGCACCTCTCACCTGACTGACTGCTAGGGGAACCCAATACTCCCTCAGAGCACAGATCAAGGTAAAAGAGATCCCTAGCTCCTCAAGACTCCCCTCCGTCTCTGTATCCGAAGTACTACCCTCGTACTTCTGGAGGGTTTTCCGCTGGAAATAACAGAGAGTCTTCTTCCACTGGCTATCTTACTCCTCTCGGTCAATCCTCAACTGATTGACTGCCTGAATTTGCTGGGTCTCAGCCGTCTGAGCCACCCGGGGATGACATCCAGGTTCCATAGCTGTACGATAAACAAGGATCGCCTAAGCCCAAGTAGTAAGGAAAAACTGAAGGTTTTATCTCAACATTTTATTTCAATTTCTTTCCCAGAACACCCAAATAAAATAAAACACAATCATAATGATGTATGTACCTTCCCTAGGGTCTCTACCCTGCAATTAATGTAGTCTCACTTGGTCGTTCGGTAGGCTCAGAGTCTTTGCATCAGATCACAGGGGGCCCTAAAATCCCATGTCCTACCCGGTCTTCCCTCGCCTATGTCATGCACCAAGATTAACTAATACTATTTCCCTACTATCCCATACAATCCTCACTATTCCAAACTCCAGAATTCATCCTATCTCTAAACCATCACCTTTGATACCATTCTGTCACGACCCCCTCCCACCAAAGATGCCCCTCCTGAGCTGGCAATGTTGAAATGGAGATAATGACCCCCGAGTCCCGCCTCCAGTAGGCCTCGGGGTGGCGACTAGCACCAAGGGTATGAGTTTTTCACAAATATGGGAGGCATTACCCTTTTTATTTTTAAAGATTGGGAAATAGGACAAGTCAACCACCAAAATGGAAAAAAAGGCAAGTGTATAGAAATAAACCCAAACCATTCCCACATGCATGTTTAAACAATTTTATAACAAGGTACAAGTACAAGAAAATTCAAATTACAATACCAAAAGAAAATAAAGGTACAGAAATAGCAACAACTCCAACTGTCTGACTAGAATGGTCCCGCACGACCCTGGTAGTCCTCCTGGAAACATTAAAGTAAACATAGGGTGAGCATACAAGTATACTCAGAAGGGAGACCTAAACCTCTCGTGCACAAGTGGGGAGAAATCCTAATGTCCCGTGAGAACAACAGAAGAATCCTAGCAAGGAATTTTTTCCACCCAAACTCACCAGCCACACTCACCAAAACAGAAGCACAACAGGTTGTAGTAGTATAAGAACAAGAGTATTGGGTACCCTGCACCATTTCCCTTTAGTTATCTGGTCTTCCTAACGACGAACATCCTGATGCTGCCACACTCTCCCCGCCCACACACACCAAGGCCTCACAACGACGTATCCCGCCCACACACACCAGGGCCTCACAACCAGGTATCCCGCCCGCACACACCTGGGCCTCACAACCACGTATCCCACCCGCACACACCTGGCCCTCACAACCACGTATCCTGCCCCCACACACCCGGGCCTCATCCCGAAGGTTCATGGGAAAAAGTAAGCCTGCCCGAAGAGTCTTGGGCCAATCCACCCCAATCGAAACCTACCCGGTGAGTCTTAGGTGTAAGGTCGCCTCAAGTCATCACAGCCTAGGGGAGAAGGAGCAGGAAGGAGCATGTAACTAAGGGAAAAACACCATCTCTCATAAAATGGGAGTGTTCGGCACTAAGTTCCTAACATGGGTGGGGTGCGATAAAACACAAAAGATACAGATATATATATAAATATACCAACCACACAGCCCAACCTATGGCTTTTAAAAAGAGAACTAAGCACGTTCCTCGGCAATGCTACTACGAAGCATGGATACAACAAACAGCCCCAACCCCATTTAGGTTTTCATACTTCAGCATAAATAGTTATTTAGTTCCTTAACTAATGGGCAACTATCCACAACCAATCACACCAAACGTTCATAAAACATATCCCTACCATCCACAAATCAAGTTAGGAAACCACAATCAACACAACCAAGCCTTTATTATCAACCAACCAACCCCATTGATTATTATTTCTGTTTCACTCCCCTCTATTTATTAACTCTTCCACTTTTTATTTATTATTCACAACCCACTATTTATTCACATACAAGCCCATCCCTATAGCCCCACTTCCAACCACCAAAACCACAACCACAGTGAAGCCCATTTGTCATTATTATCCCTTTAATACCATTTATTGCAGCCCCGCTGCCCTTCCCCATCATAGCATTCACACCAACCCAAAACCTAGTCAACTGCAGCCCCACTGCTCACCTGATCCACAACAACCCAAAAAACACCCCCATCACATGCCACGTAACCAAGCCAACATCTACATGTTCATTATTTCATTTTTGTTCAACCGGGGTGATCACACAAGGGTTCCAGATTTTAAACAGCCAACTTTTCGTGATTAACCAATTTACACATTCCACAAGGATTCCACCCGTAAGAAAATCCATAAGGAGAGGGAAACATTTAATTGCGTAAGCAAAGGCCCCCAATGACCGTGATTTTCAGTAGGTAGAAGCTCATTAAATTCACAACTTAATATCACAGGATATAAAGTAACAGCAAACACAACTTCCCATCCCCGTTATATAAGACATTTATTAACTTTATTAAACCAGATCAAAAGTGTTTCACGTAAAAAATAGAACACCCACCCCGCATGATGCACAAAATTAAAGAGGTGAAGGTAAGATCCCTACTTCAATAGGTTCTGATCACAACACTCCCCCGGATCAACTTTAGAAGATGTTCGTCGGCGTCCGTCACTTTTGTCGGGTCCCGGAAAAACCTCCTCGGGAGGAATTCGGAAAGAAAAGGCCGAAGGAAATACAACAGACCTATGCTCGGAAGTTCCGTCTCGTCATTACGATCCTCTTTCCACTAACGGATCTTAAATCAGAACTCATATGAAGAAGTTATGGTAGGAAGAGCCTTCGAGTCTCTCGAGAGAGCTCTGCTCAGAGGAGAGGGGAGGGGAGGTGTGAGTTGAAAGGAGGAGGGGACCCCTCCTTTTATAGGTGTGAAAAGAAAATGAACACGGCATGTACTTTATGGTACACGGCGTGTACTCGGTTCTTTCATATGATCTCCACACAGCTTCCAACACGACACCGCGACCGTTGACAGGTCAACACACTATTTTAGGGTAACACATATGTGAGGAAGGACTACACGACATGTAGAACTGGACACATTGAGTGCACCCATTATTCCACACAGCAAGGACACAGTCTATAAGACGGGGTATACCCGGGAAGGGGGTACACGACGTGTAATCAAACTACACGGCGTGTAGTTTTAAAATTCCAGAATGTGTGGGAAAGTCTATTTTACCTTCCAGAACACTTCTTGGCCTTCTTTTTGACAAAGGGAAAGGCCCGGAGAGGTCTGCGCCAATACATATAATTTTTTTTCATAATATGAAAAATGGAACATAAGGAATTGGAGACTTTAGATTCATGGTAAGGGTAAATAATTCAGAAGAATCTATTGTAATAAGAATAAATTTTTAAGGAAATATATATAATAAAATCACAACCCAATTATTCATAATATTTTGAATAATATAGAATGATTAATAAAAAATACCATATAAACATGCACATGGGTATTATATTCATCATGTAATCCCATGTAATAACCAATATCATAAAGAGAGATTGTATAATTCAGGTCATATTGAACATACTATCAAGGATTCAGGAAACACACCATGAAAAATTGGGTAATACATTATAAAAAAACTAGAAATATTTGTGTCATGAGAACTATTGGTGCATCAAGGGGATTTATAGGGCCCCTCCCAACACTTATATAGTACAATTTATTCCACTAATAAAAGGGTTAAAACATAACATAAACAATCATAGTTAAACTAGTTTAAAAAATGTTAATTCGTCAACCAGAAAACCTAAAAGGCATAAAAATAAACACCTATAGTAAAGCATATCATAAACCCTTCAATAAAATAAAGAAAATTATATCATAATAAATTAAAGTCAATTAAATATAAAATACATCAAAATATGTTGAAATATATGAAAATAATTTTATGAACTCATTCAAACAATTTGAGATAAATATCATTTTTTTACATTGAAATCATTTATGCGGCCCGAAATTATAAATGAAAACTATTATTTTAAAAATAAAATTGTAATATTATAATGAATGATTCAAAATGTTACAGAATTATAAATTAATTAAAAATCCTCTTGCAATATATATGTTTAAAAAAACAATCATTCCTTAATTTATTCAAATGGATAGAAAGTTTCTCATTTTTAAATGATGGAATGATTCATTTACAAGTGTTATATAAAAAGTAAAACATCGTTAAAAATGATATTAATCCTTTTTATGTGAAAATTAATTTTATTTTTAAAGAAATTTTTATAGATCATGGACATGGATGATAAATATGTGTGAGTAGATACATACATATAAATTATTTTAGATAATAATAAGATTTTGAAATTAAACCTTACCTTTAGAATTATTTTAGAAGATGGAGAATTAAATTCCTATATAATGATTAATGTCTGTCATTAATTTATACTAGTAACATATCCATATTTATGATATCATATATGACCTTCTCATTTCATTTTGTTTATAATATTTTTCAATTACTATTGTTTTGGGTGAAAACTGCTTCGTTTTCCCATTCTTGTTCACTCATGTATTCATCTTTTATGAATATGATGTATTTTAGTCATATAAAAAATTATATTATGTTTATAATAATTATTATTACTAATTATATAAATTTTATAATCATTCAAGAATGGTTAACATGATGAATGAATCTCATCATGTCGTGGAGATGGTAGATCGTACGTACACTCGAGCGACGATATCATTCCTTTGATGGCCAAATGGTATTGAATTGGATGGTATATTAATTATAGATAATAATAATTGTGTTGTATTTATTATTTTTATCCATTATACTCATAATTATACCCATCTAAATAATTTACTATTGAATAAGAAATTACATCATAGCGAGAAGATGGTATGGCATACCTATGTACGGATGGTGATATTTTTATTCGTAGGACAAATAAAATGAGGAATAAAGTTTCCACATTATAATAATAATATATATTTATAATAATGACACTAGATTTATTACATTGGTATGAAGAAAACAAAAAAATATTAAGAAGATGAAGAAAAGTACTTTGAAATTGTTGATAAGAATATAACATCTTTTTAGGGTATCTCCTTTAGATATGCCCGAAAGTACACTTTATGAAGATTTTTACACAATATAAAGTCTATTGAATGTATTTAGAGGTTTTCTGAGATGAAATGGGTAGTGTTTTTCCTAGAAAAATGGCATTTATGGTTAGAATTAAAAAGAAGGAGAAGTTTCCTTGGGGAGGAAAACATTACAAAAACTCAGAAAATATTATATTAATTTAAATTACATATCAATTATAAACTGATCCAAAAGAGAGTTAATTAAAGAATAAAATTATTATGTGTTTAAATATCACCATGAACTGAATTTTTTTACTTATTTTGGTCATAAAATTAAACATATATTTTGGAATTATCCCTTAATTTATCCTTTATCATGACAACATTTATTTTTATACTATACGGTTAATATAGTATGTATAATTCTGAAATAACGCAGAACTATATTATTGATGATATACTTAATATTGTAAAATTTAGTTGGATGAATCATTTATTTTTATGACTTAAATATATCATTTAATAAAATATTTTTGATTTTAAAATCTAATTTATGGAAGTTTTGATAATATTCAATATTCGTAAGTTTAGAAAAATCGAACCAACATGATATCTTGAAAATAAAACATCTAACAAGTCACTAACATTTCAAATTTATCTATAAAATTTTTTGAAGTGATTAATGAAGTCAATTTATATTTATTTTATATAATTAATATCATTTATTTGATATTGTTGTTCATAAATTAATTTCTACATTACTATTTTTTAATCAAAAATGCTCCTTATCAAATCTATAAAAATTATAAATAAATATTAATGTTGTATTAATATAATATATCATTCAATATATTAATTCTAATTGATGTTATCTCATATAGATATCTCTATTAAAGTTATTATACTTATAAGAAACTAGAATGTGGCATTTTGTAACATTCATTAATTTTAATAATATTAATGAAATATTAATTGAAAATGGTCCATTAAATGATAATATTGCATAAAATATTTATAGGGGTAAAAAATTGTCATATTATAGGATTTATAAAGGTGTATTGGTAATTTTAAAATAATTTTTTACCCTTAATTAACTTATTCACACTTATTCTTGGTAACAAAAAATTACCAAATATACTATTCATAATATAAAAAAATAAAGTTATCCTATTAATATAATGTTAATTACTTATTCAAAATATGGAATCCAATTTCAAAATTTTAAACACAGAAGTTTTAGTAATAAGTTGAAAATTAATCTTCCTTTCCAAAATAAGAAAAATTGATTTTAAAGAAAACCCATCAATATATTGATAGGGGTTTATATCAAATTTCATTTCCAAATTAATTCCAATGACCAAAATTGAAATAAATGCAAATATAATAATTTAATTATGATTTAAAACAAATTAAAAGGAAAATATATCACTCTAAAGAAAATATATTTGAAAAGTATTTTTGATTACTATACTGTATTTATCACTATTCATTAAAATTTGAATACTATAATAAAAATATGAAAAAAAATCAAAAATAAGTATTTATGATCCTATTATAATTAAGAAGTATATTTTTCAAAATTTAATATAATTTTTTTAAATATTATATTAATAATGGTTTACCATTAAACAGTGTTAAATCTACAAATTTTTGAATAATCGTTCTTTTATTCAAAATTTGAATTTGTTCATATATAATGTATAAAAAACACATGAGATGAATATATAAATTATATAAAATTCCAAATTTTTTCAATACAATTCATAAAATATTTTTAAATTTTAAGTTGTGGTGTGATAGATCTGAGTGTTTCATGCAATGTAATGTATTGATTTATTTTAAAAACATACCATTAAATCATGAAGTGTTAAAATAAGTATATATAATTCATTGTAAAACAATAATAAATTATAAAATTATCTAAATTATAATGAATTTCCATGAGGATGTTAAAACTCATCATGTGATAATAAATTAAAAAAGATTATTGAAATAATTTTCTAAAGAAGTTAAAAAAAATATTATATAGAATACCTTAAAAAATACCAGTTCTACATTAGAATATTAAATCTGAATTATAAATAAATATCATAATTTTTTTTACAGAAAATAACATTCATTTTAAATGGTAAATAATATTAATAAAGATGAGAATTTTTCCCAACCATTAAGGAAAAATAAGATTATATTATGTTATAAAAATTCTTTTAGTGTTATTAAGTACCATAGAAATTAAAAAAGAAAAGTAAATTAAAACATTAAATTAATCATTTAATAATAATATATAATAATTTTTTCAGTGAAAAAGCATAAAATTCCCTCTAATATAACTAGAAACATATATAATCTCGAATAAAAAGTGAGATTAAAATGTTAATCCATTTGAATTATGTATCATTCGAATCAAAATTAATTACATGTTATAAAATTATATCATAATGTAAATCCCATTAATTACATGAATCAATATTTAAAAACATATTATTGTGGTATTAATTAAACCATGAAAAATTAAACATGGTTCACAATATGAAACATTGCTATAGAAGTTGAAATTGAGAAACAAGAACTCTTATATGGGATTCATTATTATTAAAAAAAGATCTAAGATCCATTTATATAAAATTAAGAGTTATTAAAATTTACTTATATCTTACTAGATACCATTAACAAATTTTTTCTCTTTACTCACATAAGAATAATTCAATATTGAAATGAATATTTATGTGGTGACTATTATGTTTTCCCCGCATGTTCTATTTCAGTGGTTCTGGTCCTTTCACCTTAGTCATGAATTCATTACATAAAATATATTAATTTATATTTATATTACCTTGGTTTAATTTTTATTGATTTATATGGTCACTTCATATAAAAAATTGTGTTAAAATAAATGGAAATAATAAAAATATAAAATTTGGGAAATTTCAATTCTATATAAATAATTATTTTTATTACTGAATAAAAATATGTATATAGTCGTTAAATAATAATTAAAATACCATAAATTAAAATATATTCAATTATATTTCTAAAATTTAATATTCTGTAATCCTTTAATAGATAAAAATTATAACATCATTCAAGTATGATTTAATATCAACCCAAATGAGAGCCTGTTATAATTAATAGATAAATAAAAAAATACATTTCATATTGTTATCTTCAATTTTACATATTATAATTCATTTAATTTTTTTCAAAGTAATTAATCTTATATAACAATAAATATATATATAATATGAATATAATTTATATAGTAATATTTTGTTATTCACATATTTTAAGGGCATGAACCTTTTAAGTGATTAAATATTATGATGAAATTTAATTATTAAAAATATTTATATAATGTAAAAATAAACATTACATAACATAAATATTTTTAATATATCTAGTTTTTATTCATTATTAAAATTTATAGAAGAATATTTTTATTTAGATGATGGAAAATTAGATTTGTCATTCACGGAGTTGGTAGTATACACATAACTCAATGAAATTTTTATTTTACATGGATGAAAGGGAGATAAATAATGTTAGTTACATAAAAATTTAAAAACATCAGAATACAAATGAAATGTTTGTAATTATATTTGGATGTTTAAATAGTATATGAAGGATTTTTAAGAATAATGAAACTTTAAAGAACTCATTTTGAAAAATTACCTCTTCCATGAATATCCTTCTATAGATAAATACTTTAGCCTTTTTAGACTGGTCTTCTGGGAATACAAGAACTTATATAATGTAAATAGATATTTGGGAGTAAATTTTTTTTATTGGTTAATATATGGATCTCTGGTTTTGTGGATATGTGGGGTTGTTAATATATCCTTTTATAGGTGATAAGGGTGGCACATTTTTAAATACATATAACTATAATATAAATATATTTATGTATTTGTCAACTTATATTTGAAAAAAAAAGTAGACAATTTTATATATTTGATATTATATATCTATAGTCAACTCTAAAAAAAATTAGTCATTTTTTGAGAAATTTGATGCATGATACCATAGTTTAACCACATTTTCCCCTTATACCCTATACTGTGGTGACTATCTTTTACCATTGCATCATATTTTTATGAATAAAAATTAGGTGGACCATTTTATGTAATTGGAAAATGATACTTCTAAATATATAATCCAGTTTACAATATTCAATTTCTAGATGATTTTAAAAAATAATTTCAATAAAATCATTCTTTATGAATCATACACATTTTTAAAAAACTGCTCTTTTTTAGCATAAAATGAATTTACACTAAAATCTATTATAGGATTTGTTCCCATGAAAAGTATTTTTTTATGGATTATATAATAATATTTATGTTACTTTATACGAAATCGAAAACAGAATGGTATATTATAAACAATTAACAAATGTAAAAGGAAGAAATTAATTATTTTATTATAATTAAATAGAACATAGGTTTCAAAAAGTGAATCATATATTAATAAATTTAAAATATTAATTTTAAAAACAAAATTCTAATAATTGAGTGATTTTAAAGTCAGTAAAATGGTTTATTATATATTTTTATATATTATTATATCGTAATGATGTCATAAATGTTATTTTATATATAAAAATGATATCATCATAATTCACCTACAAATAAATAATTTAAGAAAAATATCAAAATTATTAGGGAAATATAATTATTATTTGATGAATCTTATATTAAGGTTAATTGTATAAAACTAAAATTTTAATATTTAGAATTTATATTTTAAATTAATCATATATAATACATATTAAAATAATGTTTTTAAAAAACATGATTCGTAATCCATTAATAATTAAATTAAAATTATTTATAGTTACGTAATCATTACATTCTAGTTAGAAATTTATTTTAATAATAATTACTATAGTATTATATATTAAATTTATTGACATCATTTCCTAAAATGTTTTGAATTTTTTAAAATATATAAAATTCATCAAAATAGTTTTTCTTGAAATAGATGTTTTTTAATATGTAAAATTGTAACATTTTAATTTTATAAAAAAATTTAATTTGTTAATTAGTTTCATTTTTATTTTATTCAATATATTTCTTTTTAGATTGTAATAATTTATTATTCATTATAGTTCGTTGTTTCATATATAAAAATCTATCATACATAGTGGTATTTTTATAGTTGAATACATAATAAAAATCTCAAGGGGCTATATATTTATCAAATATTTTAATTTCAATCAAAGGGTACGAAATATCGACTTCCATTCACTTAAAAGGGATATGAACTTTTTATTTATTTATTTATTTATTAATGCCATATCACTCATGATGTACCTAACATATCCAAAATCACTTCAAGCATATATCATTATGGTTTTCATCAATATATCAAAGTAACTGACTTTTGAATGACATTAATAATAATATCTTGTCCAAGGACGAACTCACACATCCATAGATTAAAAAATTTATTGACTAATTTATCTTATAGAATTGTTACGGATGATTTGGTTCTCATTACATCTAATATTAAAGACTATCTAATTAGAAAATCAAAAAATGAAGTCACACTGTCTTATTAGACCCCTACCACGATAGATTGGGTCATTAATGTATTGTCTGATGATGTCAACCATATTCAATAATATCATCATAAAATTTAAATTCATTCATCATTGTGGGTAACTACTATGCCCTTTTAATATGAAAGAAACTTTAAGGATATTATCAAATTATTTTTACACATATAAACAATCACCACATGATAATATATATATATTAATATGTAAAACATGGAAAATAAAAGTAATTGAATCAATGAAGTAGTTGATTATAAGGCACTAACCTTTTAAAAATGGATCTCGGTATGATAAGATGAATAAGTAAACATGTAACTCATGTGTAAAAAAATTGAATCTATTGGGAAATGTATTCCTAATTTTGTACATTTTCTGGATTATGCTAAAAAACACATTAATGTAAATAACTAAGAAATTATTTATAAAATAAATAAGGTTCACACAAATCATTCAATGAGAGAACATCGACTATGGAATGTAGTGTTGTGGTCCAAGAGATTGTGAAGAATGAGATGTAATGACTACACATACATTATGTAGAGAATGAAATACTAAAAAGAAAACTAAATAATAAATAATACAACGTGTGTAGAATAGAAAATAATAATAAAAAATATAACATTATTTCAATCTATATATATTAATAAAAGGGATGGTATATTAATCCTTCCACTGAAAGGGGTTAATAAAAATAGATAACAAGAAGATGGGAACCATTGAAATGGATAGAGTAAATGAGGGTAGTTGATTGTTTTACTGTAAATAATCAAGAGAGTGTAATCCGTATTATTGATAAGTAATGATAGAAAAATGTTCCCAAGAAAAAATAGATCATAGAAAAAATTAATGGGGCCTTATTTGTACAATAATTATAAATAGTAATCCATAATATGGATGCATTAACAACATACGGTAGAAGCTGGTTAACAATGAACACCTCCATCAGCTAGTAAGACATCTGATTAAGCTAAACTAAAAACATTATAGAAGATATCACTAATTATAATTGTGCAATTGATGATTAAAAAAGAAGATGATTTATCATCTTCATGGATTTATTATATAAAAATTAAAATAAAAATAACAACAATAAAAATTAAGAATCAAAGATAAGAGCTATTATGATGGAATGAATTATTTACTTAATAAATGTTCTATAGAGTGTTGAAAAATACAATGGTTCTTTATAGTTATTTTTCTTATAAAAATATGTAATGAAATGTCTATGGGTAATAAAATAGAACTACAATGATATTCAAAATATTGTGTATGAGGATCCTAATAGGTACTTTTTTGAGAAAATTTTCTCTTATTTTGAAATTTATTTTACATTACATGATTTGTAAAAGATAGTTTTTTTCTAGAAAAAATATTTTTAGAAGTCTAGAAATAAGATAAACGTGTATCAATGGTAGTAATTTTCTCTCTTATGAACAATGAAATGAAGAAGAATAGAGTTATTATTTATGTCAAATGAACTTATTCTAAAATAAATTTCAAAAACTTAATATAATTTAATCAATAATCTCTACATATTCTATATGATAAAGAGTAATATAAGTTTATTCTAAAATAATTAAAAATTTATTAATAGGGAAGAGAACTAGATGTTTCCAAGATAATTCAATATTCATTAACAATGCTTCCTTAGATAGTATACAATTGAATTTTTCATCCAACGTTACAAATTATATGCCTAATAATTTTTAAACCATTAATAAGTTTGATAAATAATTATACAATTTAATAATAAAAACATAATATATTTATTATAGATAAACCATGAAAATATTGACTCATATTTTAAAGGAAATTTTTCATTAATATAATCCCTTCTATTTTTCAATGTGGGGATAAAATACTTCAAACACTATAACTCCATACACACTTGGTTAGGTGGTGATGGTAATGATATATATCAAAAATTATAGAAAATAATGGTATATTTTTTATGTATAATGAAATATATATTTAAGTTAACCAAATGAAAAACCGTACATGATTTTATGAGACCGTGTACACATAAAAAATTAATTAATTGAGAAAATCAACAATAAATGATACTTTGATTACCTTTGGAATATATATCCAGCATTCATTGGTAATGAATTAAAAACATAAACATGGTGACACAAACTTAGATTGTGGAATAATATTTTTCTACATTATAGACAATTTGAAAATCTAGTAGGCATACAAAGGGATCCCGATCCTAGGATAATTTTACTAATAGTTACATTATGTAGCACGTGGATACCATTTCAACTCTTAAAACTGATCGTTAGATTCATCATATCAAATCACATGGTATGTGTTTGTATAAGTTCTTCCAACATCAAGATATGGAATCAAATAAAATTATTCATTATTGTTTGTTGAAGTTATATCACTAAAAAACTGATATATCTATAATGAAATGTGTATTTCTATAAGAGTTAAAAAAATTAAAATTGATGCAATTTTATTGAAACAACTATAGGAATTGATAATTTTTTCAATATATATGGTCAAAATAGTGACAAATCTAGCAATTAACTACCCTTTTCAAAGGTAGAACCCATAAATACTACATTTTCATAAAGAAAATAAAGAATTATTTTATTATCAATCCACAAAATTAGTCACATATATAAATCATAGAATGTAATTAAACAATTCAAAGAAACAACGAAATGGTTTTTGAATTCATTATAATTCAAAAAGACTCTATGTTGTTCAAAGAATCATCACAATTCAGATAAAATTAGAAAATTTTGTTTAAATATCTGAATGTACCTATCATCCATTTCATAAATATTATATATAAATGTATGTAGTTCACAATTGGTTTATGAGTCTTTATACCCTTGGGAAACAATTACATTCAAATAAAGAACATATATGGAGTGGTGTTTCTAATACCAAAATTATAATTAAATGGGTTTTTATTGTCTTAATATATTATTTTTTATTCATCTATGAATCGATAAATTAACAGATAAATTATTTAATAAACTAGATTAATGTATCATGAAAGTAATATGATTTTTAAATATCACGTAATATGAAAACATGATTTCAGCAAAGCATAATAATTTTCTTCTTTTTAAATTAATTGAAATTTCAATGTTTATATTCTAAAGAAACATTTTGAATATACCCTATTCATATTTACTTTAATTTTTAATAAATAAATTATTATAATTATCATATATGTTTTATGACCAACAACCCTCTCTCTTGAAGTTTTTATAATAGTCAATTCATTTACAAAATTACTAAAATTTGAAATTTCAATGTTAAACAGCGCATCTATCACACAAGAAATTATTATCAACATCATTATCATTCATAAAAATTCATTATATATATTTTATATAAATATTTTATCTCAAAATAAATATCAATAAATATTTATTTCAGAACGACAATAGTTAAAAATTGATTATTGATACTTATTTAATAAATTATTAACGAAAAATTTTAGCGGATTTCGATTCATTCACGTGAAATATTATTTAAAACTTTTAGTCAAACAATTAGAAAAGCATGAAGTGAGTATTTTAGAGAAACAATTAAAACTTTTAGTCAAACGTTTTTTGATAATATGTCTGAAAATTTTGGTAAAACATTTAAAGGATGTAGAGATATATTCACTTATTGGTAAAAAATAATTTCACTGGAACATTCAATAAACTATTAGTGAAACAAGGCTAGATGAAACAAATATATGATATGCCATTATCCCCTTATAAAATAAACACTAAATTTTTGACCAAATAATTCATCATAATAGGGCCTTTGTAGTAAAATATTCATTAAAAATTATGAAAACTGTAATTAAGAAGTATAATTGGAAATACCATCATTAGTATCGACTATATGTAGAATGAAATTAAATAAGAAAATAATAAGTTAAATACACACAAAAATATCATGTTGGGCATTAATGCCTCTCTCTAAAATAGTAGCGAGATTCTTCATTTCAGTTATTCATGACTACTATCTTCCAAATGAATATGAATCAAATGGATACAATCTATCAAATGTCATATGACAACTATAAAATACTCTTAAACCATCATTGAAAATAGAACATAAAACACCAGAATGTATCACCACAAAACCACCATCATGAAATTTGAAATAAACAAAATTAAAATCTAAATAAAACCAGCTGAAAACTCAATAACTTACCACTCTTCATTCACACATGACTTGTAAAATCCATAACATTTCTCAAATATTTTCTACACCCAAAAATTTATGACCATTTTATAAAAATAACACATATCTTTTCGTGCTATTTTCATAAAAATGAAACATCCCTTTAGTGGAATTCATGAATTGGGTTTCCATTTTGTCTAAAAATGTACATGTTTTATTTTTTTATTAAATGGATCCTTCAAATGATTATTTAAAATTTTGAAACACGTTACAATAAAATTGATTTAAATTGAAAATTGTGTTATTATGTTAGTTTTTTATAGGATGAAAATTTGATGACCATAAATAAGTTTAATTTATTTTCTATACATAGAGCATGAGAATATAGTGATATGGAATTTCATGGTAGATTTATTTTATCAGATTATTAGGTGATGTAGTGGGATAATTTTTTATCATCTATAGATAATAGTTTCATTGAATAAATTAAAAAATGGAGGTTTTCACATATGATAACATTACAATTGAGCCGATGGTTTATGGAATCATGCCATTGGAAGTGAATCTATAAATTTTACATAGTACATTATGGATTATAAGGGAATTGTTATATAATGTTATGTTTAATATCTACTTTTCATTTGAACTCATGAAGTGTCTTATTATAGAATCTAATTATGATTGAAGTATATTTTCATTTAATGTGGTATTATTAGATATTATATTTGTGTGGATTAATTGTAAATGATCCATGTTATTTTATAAAATTTTTAAAAAACGTGACATTATTTCAATGAGATTACGTTATCTTGATGTAATATTTTTCTAATTCATTATATTGTCGAGCTTTTGAAATGATGATAATGTTAATTCAATCAGGTGGAAGAAGATATTATATATCATTGAATTTATGTATAATTATAGTTCTAGATAAGATTCTCATGGATTATGTTTTATGTTTATAATGTTTTTAAAAAGTACTTAAGTGAACATAATGGGATACATCAATTTATATCAATGAATCTGTTGTTATATTGAGGTAATGAAAAGAACTCCATGATTGGAGGGTGTAATATTTTGATAATATCTGTAGAGACCCCAAACATGACATACATTGATATTACATTACATTTTCATAATACTTATTACATAACAAAGACAAACGCACAAGGACCGTAATAGTTTAGTTTTTTGAAACATGAAACATAATGTTCTAATCGTGGTGAAAGATCATCAACATCTCCCATAAATATCTTCCCCTTTTTCTTTCCTACCTAAAACCTTTTATTATATACAGGGGAAAAGAAAACAAAAAAAGGGTGAGCTCAAATTCTCAGTAAGGGTATGCATGGAGAAAATAAAACAAACCATATACATTTGAACATTAAAACATGAACATTGTGTTTAAACATTGAAATCTTGAGCAATGACATAAAACATGGAAGTACGTATGGAATAGATCATAATGGAACATCAATAATGATAAAATAGATTGGAAATAAAACTTTTAATTGTGAAAAAACATTAAGCACATGATGTGATTTCCATAGTATACATGGCATTGCTGCAAAGACCATCTTAGTGGAAAAAGTCCCTTACTGAACCGAGCTCACTCCACATTCTATTCCTGTATCACCGAACCAGATTAAGTTAACATTCAATCCATGTCTATCTTGTGAGATATAAATCTTTACCCAATGCATTGGAGGTTTATATAGGTCCAACCCATCTTATAATGAAATCATTCTTACTTGTGCCATAAAATAAACATAAACCATTCATCATAACCCAAAGAATAAAAATGGTTTTTATAAACATCATCCCATCATAACATAATCCATATAAAACAAATGGATATCATTTCATCATAAGTGGAATCAAAAAATGTAAATGATATATACATTATACTTGAAACATAAACATACTATGTAATGTCATCTTAGATGGAAAATAGTTTTGATAAAACACTTGAAATGAATTCTTGAGGAAAATATCCTTTCTTCTTTGAAATAATTTTATTTTCACAAAAATCCATTGAACTTAAAAAAAAATAATTTTTCAAAAATAATCATGAAATCTTGCAGAAGAATCTTCATGAAAATTAGGCATTATGAAACCATAAAAATCCATTCATGCCGTATAAGTTAAAAAAACATTCTCCTCGTACTTTTGTCGAAAAAATCAAAAAGTAACTCATATGGTAAACAAAAGAAAGATTCCTTCCATACAATGTGGTAAATGTAAAAAAGTAGTAATAATGAAATTAAACAGACATGAACATTTTTTAGAAAACATGGACATGTTTGAAAACAATTACCCCCGTAAATACTTACGAATAAACAATCTCGAATAAGGGCGGGATTTGAATAGTTATCCCTTACCTTATGTCCAAATTCTTTTGTATGTGTCCAAGACTCCTATATAGTGGGTTTAAAAAAATTATTAAATTGTAACAGAACCTTAATAATATTTATGATATCATATATGATTCACTTACGACTTTATATTATCCGTTCATTTTTCAATTCCATGTTAAAGCAATGTTTTGTGTAAAATCGTTTCATTTATCATCCATGTTTTGACTTGTAATTATTAATATGATTACATAGATCATAATTACATAATTCCAGAATATAAAACATGATTTATATATAATATATATTCAGAATATACATATATATAATAGATCGATAAATGGATAGAAATACACCATTAATGGAGACGGAAGGCCGTACGTACGCATGAAAGTTGTTTTTCATTTCCTTATTGAATTGAATAGGATTAAGTATATGACATACATACATATATATATATATATATCAAGTAGAATTATTATTTCATATATTTCATGATTACTTATTATATTTACTTTATAATCATTCTTGAATTGTTAACATGGAAAATGAATCTCATCGCGTCGTGGAGACGGTAATCCGTACGTATGCACGAGCGATGATATCATTCCCATATTTATTGTATGGAATTTTAGTGGATTATATAAAATCTTAGAATCTGTATGATGTTATAATAATCATATATAGTTATTATTTACACCATTATATACATCCAAGTATGGTGGTGGTGGAAAAACTGATTACACCACGACGTGGAGACGGTATTTCGTACGTACGCACGCGCGGTGATTTTGTTTTCTATAGGATGGATTGAAGGTGAAATATGGTTGTTTCTTATTTATAATAAAAAATCAGTATATAATTAATACTGATGTTATTACTTTATAATGAAACAACTAATGAAGAGGAACTTTGAAGAAGAAAGAAACTTGAAAGAGTCGGTAGAAGATATTACCTCTTCCTCAATGCACCTCCTTTAAACTCATTAGGGCACTAGAATTGGTATTTTTAGATTACCATAACCTCTATGATATAACTAGAAAGGTTTAAAAGAGGAATTGGCTGCGTTTGGACGAGCTTCAAGGCTCAAAATGTTTTGATGAGAAGAGGGAAGGGGTTCTCTTTTTATAAGGGAGGAGAGGGGCACCTTTGAAAAAACATAAAATATTGTTTTATAATAAAGTCATATTCGGTTTATAATAGCTAAATATTGACTTATTTTTATGATAATGTGGGGAAGGGTCGATATCATCTCATCCCATAGGTTTTAGACAAGTTTAGGTTACTATTTTAACCTTTTCATTTAGATTTAACTATAAGATATATAATTTAACTTTTACAATGTCTTCTTGTTTTCTTACACTATATGGTTAATAAACATATAATAAAAATCCAAACGAACCCCAAGTGGTTCATTATTAATATATATAACCTTATCTAAGTCATTTGGCCGAACCATAGATTTTATATATTATAATAACAAGTAATAATATAATATTAATTTTCAAAACTATTTTACGTAAATTTTAACACTATTTGGTAATTACTTTTTGTGAAAATCATAACAACATGATTAGTTATAAGAAAGATAACTGATTCACTAATAACATTTAATATTAAGCTATAAAATTATTTTAATTCATAAAATGTCTCAAATTACATTTATTTGGGTTTGTATAACATTAATTATATTAAAATTTCATTAATAATGTAATTACTGCCTCATCATTGTGTCATAAATAAATTAAAATTTTTAATGTCTAAAAATTATAAATAAAATACCATTATGTAGTAAATATTTTTAAATTTCTAATAAATATTTATATGCGAATTTATCCAATGTATAACCCTATATGAAAAATGATTTAATTACTAAACATTGATTTTAACTATTTTAACTCTTTTTTAAATAAAATAATAATAAGTGTCCTAATGTAATCCAAGTGGACCTAAATGGTAATATTTTCTTCCTAAGGTTGTTTTTAGTCGAATTACACTTATTTAATAGAATTATGACATGTGTTATTTTAATAATAATATCATTTTTACCCTTAATTACCCTATTTACTTTAAAACGTTGTAAATAAAAGTAAAAAGTTACTATTCACCAAAAATACTTTAATATTATTGAACCACATCATAATGCTTGATATTAACCGTGTCTCTCGGATTTTCCAAATTCCACTCACAAAAGTGGTAAAATTAAGTTTTATGTATATTTTCCAATTTTTCTAGGAGGTGGGTAAAAGACAATGAACAGTTCAATAAATTATTTATATATCTAAAATTATTATAAAATGACTCCAATGATTTACATTGAACTTATATAGGTATTATGTATCAATTTTGACATAAAATAAATTTAAATAAAATAAATAATAATTTAAATAAAAAGTCTGTTTTAAAATATTAACCTAGTGTTTTAACTATTCATCAACAATTAAATGTTAACCAAAAAATACAAAAAATTCACCATAGGCTAATTTCGATATTCCGAATCCAAAAATGAAGTCCATATTGAAAGATAAAATCTATAAAATTTCAAAAAGTGGGTATTAATATTAATAATGGCTAGTTCATAATAATATTATAATAATATCTCATTGAGTGAAACTCGGTATTGCGTACTACACATGCTGTCGAGGAAGGTCTTGATTGCGTGTAATGAAAGTCAAGTCAAGGCTGCGTTTAGTGAAAGCTCCCAATGTTGTTTCATATAATATAATCAAAACATATTTTATTTATATATCAAAAAAATCTATACTTAATGTTCCGTAGAATAAATTCTATAAAAAGAACGTGAAATTGTGTGTAACATGAGCCTAGAATAGTCTTGCGTATATTGCAAGCTAATACGGTGTTGCGTATAAAATAAGATAATTTTGGTGTACCGTATAACACAAGACACCAATTAAATTAAAAAGAATAATTCTAATAAAATCTCAGGTTGTTACAATATCCTTGAATGGAGGAATTGGTTTATTAACTAGTAAAATGTGTTTCATTTTGTTTTTATATTTTTACAAGTTTTATTATTTTTTTCATGACTTTTAAATTAGTTTAACATGATTCCCTAATTTTAAAATATATAATAACGTTGATGTAAGAGTTTATCAGAAGATTGAATATACCAAAAAACAAAATACAAAAGAGGTAAATGTAATAATATTATTTTCAAATATAGTTCTCACACACTATTATATATTTTCCTCACTTTCTTTCCATGACACCATTTTTTAGTTTAGGAGGTATCTATGTTTTATAGAAAATTTGTTCTATGTGATAGTAAAATTGTTTTCACTCATCTAAAAGTATATGATATCAGTCCCGAGAAAAACTTATAGATATAAGATATCATTTCCTACATGACCATAATGATAAATGAGATATAATTTAAAATTTATTTATAAATATATATCAAAACATTCACACATATTAATTATAGAATATATTTCTATTTTCATAATTTTATTTTATCTATAGTTTGTTCTATGTGGAATCCTTAGAAAAACCAAAACAAAAATAAACTATTAATATATATTTATGTGATAGTTATCACCTAGAAATTGGATGGGTTTTTATGAATAGGATGATCTAAAATATTAAAATCATCAGGTCAAATATGTATAATATTAATTAATTTCTTATAATTTAGTTAGAAATAAAAAAATTTCATTTGAACATTTAAATGATGTTTTTATGGAATACTGTTTTAATTCACACAATGTATTTTTATCATATAAAATATAATTAATAACTATTATTCAATTATTTTAATTAATTTATATAATATATATTTAATAAATTTTTAGGATTCATTTAATACATATTCGAATCATTGGATAAGAATAAACCATTGTTATACATAAAAATGCATTTTTTGTAAATAGAGGTTTTTGTTGTGTTTTTCATGAATATTTATAAAATTAATTTCTCTAGCTGATAATAATTGATTATTGGAAAATTTATTCCATATTTTTAATAAGGAGGTAAGAATTTGGTAAATATGTTGTTTTTATCATTATGAATAGTAATCGTAGTAAATGTTAAACCTGGTTATACATGCTAAACATATTTTATCATCCAATATTTTGAATGAATATAATTCAAATAATATCACCATATTTTATTTCATTTATTTGTTTTATGGACAGTTTTTACATGAAAATTATCTATATTATATTTAATTCAAAGAAAGTTATGATGATTCACTCGTTTTGTTTTGAATATGTTTTATGTGTTAATATGGGGAAACCAAAAAAATTGAGTGAATATTAATGTATAATTCTATAATATTGAATCTATTTTCATAAATAACCTTTAATTATAATTTTAATGAAATAAATAATTTGATTAAAATTTTTAGATACTCTAATACAGTATTTATTAAATTGATAGAAAAAAGGTTTTTCAGAAATACTAAAAGTAACATAATTTTATTGAGACGTAGTTTTTAATGAATCTTTTTGATAAATATAAAATATTATTGATTTTTGAAAGATTTATATTATAATTTCACCCTTTTCTTCTGTCTGTTATGTTAAATTAAATGAACAGTGTAAAAATTGAAATTATTGAAATTTTTAAAACAATAATATTTTATTTAATGAATTAAAACTAAGATAAATGTTATCATAATCCATATGAATAAAGATTTATTTAAAAAATAATAAATGATAAATTTATGTGTAACATTACCATTTTTTGAAACATTCATAAACAATTATTATTAAAAAGGTTGTTACCACTTTTATGGTGAAAAATAATTAACAAAGGGATGAATAATATAGAAATTGTGTAAAATTACACCAAAAGTTATCAAAATTTAATTAGTTGTTGTTATTTAAACCTTGTATGAATTTATATATAAATAATTTCCATGTTGATGAATTTATCTTGAGATTGAATTTTATATATTTTAATCTTAAAAATATCCCAAAGATTCCCTCATCACAATTATAAAAGGGAACACCATCCACAAAAATTATGACACATTTTGAGCTTTATATATTAACCATACCATAATAAAGTCTCCTATAAACATTATTGGAGAAAATTATTAGGTTTTTTATTCCAATTATAACATCCATAGGATCCAAAATAGGAGATATAAAAGTGTTCTTTCAAAGATGATGTAATCGCTTTAAACGATCCCTTTCAATTTTTACATCTAATTTAACCGGTGTAAATATATGGAAGGAGTCATAAAATAATAAAAATTTAATCCTAAATATTATAATATGTTATTACTATTAAATTCCTATCATCTACCCTACATCCGATCAAATGGGACAAGAATGTATCACTCGTGCATATGTATGGATTACTATATCCGTGTAGCGATACAATTCATATTTCAAAATAATATTCCTTTTACATTCATTATGAAGGGTTTAGTATTTATATTTTATAATTATAAAATAATTATAATTTTTTCAATATAATATAAAATCTATCTTCTTACATTTCAATCTATTGAAAATGATAATGTTGCTTGTCTGTATGTGTAGATTACCGCCTCCACGAAGTGATGTGATTCGTTTTCCATTTCCAATTTTCATGGATTGCAATAAGAATAGATATAATTTATATATTATATATATGATGTAAAAATTACTCTATTAAAGTAAATTAATATTTTTTGTAATTTTTTTAACATTTTTTAAAAAGTGAAAAACAATGTTTTTTTGTATCTATGACTTACCATCTCCAAGAACGATGTAATTCAATTTTTTCTCTCTAACTTTTATTGATTACAATAAAAATATATATAATGAATAGAAATGATATATATATATATATAATGACATTATTTATAATATTTACCATAATTAGAGTACAAATACCGAAACTAGTAAACAAAAATAGATATGAAAATCGAAACATAAATCACCCGAAAAAATGATTCTAAAATAGAATTGTTAATTAATGGTTCCTAAAATGCTATAAGTAATTAATTTATGGTATGATATATATTATAACGGTTATGTAATATATTTATAATAAATATATATTTATTATAATTGTTTTCCAAACAATTACAAATGTATTTGGACTAGAGGCAAGTGATTTTAATATTAATTTAATTATTGTGATACGTATGACATATTTACCACATGTTTAATTTATATGAAGTAAGAAATACCCATTAACATCAACATCAATTTTGATGATTCTTGTTTATTTTATGGGATTTTATAGAGAGATATATATATATCTATGTGTGTGTGTGTGTGTTTCTTTCATTCATAGAATTATAGTCAAAATGTTAGAATAGAAAAGGGTTTTATTTATAATCTCTTTGCTTATTAGGATTGTTTATTATTTTTTCCAATAATTGATTATTATAATTTACCTAAAAATGAAATCATTAATTTTCATCTATTATGGTTACATTTTATATTAATGACTTCACTATAATTTTTCTCTCCATTAGAACCTAATATACCAAAATAATTTCATTACATAAAATTGACATTATTTATCTTTTAAATCGAAAATCCTTTTATACTCCATTTCCATAGTTCATAAAAATATTCCATACATAATTTTACTACTCATAAAGAATTTTAAATTAATTTTCACATATATTTTAATTTTAATTAATTTTGTTAATGTAATCATCTTATAATTTTTTAATGGGATAATATATAAATTTTTACAAAATTGTAAAAGTTATGTTTTCTATTAACTTGTATGACATGAATATAATTTTATACCATCATAACCACACAATGATTTGAAAATTAATTTATATTTTTTTATGTTTCTTTTCAATGAAACTATATTCTTTATTATTTTGGATATTCATTTGAGATTAAATAATCGATTTCAATGTGAATATGGTGTTTTCTTAATAAAAATATTCCAAAGATTCTTTTAAAGGAGTTTTAAAATTTGATAACATACTTTGAGGATATTTATGTTTTATTAGGGAAATAATCCAATGGTTCCATCCTTATTAATCAGCTTGATGGTTAATTATTACAAGGATAAATTTTTTATGAATCCTTTTCCTTTTACATGGGTTAAAAAACCCTGATTAGATGAAATTATTATGAATCCCATTTAACTTATATAAATTTCTACATGAGTAATAAATATAAAAACCATTTATTTCTCCGATGATATGATATGATAAAAGTTTTGAGATATTTTAGAACATATATGTATTAAAAAAATTTTGATAATTTTGTAACATACCATTTCATATTATTATCCTCTTTTCATTCATGATATTTTTATTCTAAATTACAGTTTTTATATTATTTGGAACCAATAAATAATTATTTTTATAATATTCAATTTTATTTTTCCCTTCATTCAAAACACAATTTCCACCATATCCCATGCTTTATTAACTTGTTATAAAAACATTTTAAAAACGATTTATTAATTAATTTTCCCCATGATTAAATTTTAAAAAAACATTATAACAGGAATATTCTTATGATTTTTTAATTAATGAAATTTTCTAACCATTTTATAGTTCAAAAGGATTGTTATTATTAACATGTACAACATGTATGAAATTACCCTCCTACGTGACCAAAATTTGGTTGAATGTTACTTTTCATATTTATAAGGATGTATTTAATAAAATTATTCTCCAATGTATTATATAAATTATTAGGTTTTAAGAATGATTTCCAAAATGAAAATAATACCTTCGTCAATAATGTTTCAAAGGTTATTTTAATGGTATTTATATTCATTATTAACCTTTATTTTAAATATACTCAACTAGAGATATGTTGTATTGATACAATCCTTATTATTTATTTTGAATTTAATGATTATTTTCACCATGGATGGTATGTAAATTCCCATTCTTGATTCATTTTTGTAGTCATTAATACCCTCATGAATTATTCACATTCTTATGATGATGGAACATTAAATTACCCATAAATACCTATATCATTTATCATGGATATGTTTATTTCTTAAACCCTATATAATTTTTATAATGTTTTTCTACATTGAAATTAATTTTTTAGGGAATTATTAAGAAATATGTATTCTTTATTGGATAAGTTTATTTGATGAAAAAAACATTTTTTATAAATGATATCAATTATATGATATTTTAATTATATTTCACATGCACAACATGGGTTGGGGAACATTTATATAAAAAAACATGATCCATCGGTGGTATCATGGGATGAATAACTTGCCTAATATTATTTAAATGTGTTTTCACCCAGTATATATTAAACTATATTCTAAATGGTCTTGATGTTAAAATTTTCGTGCCCCATGGATACGTGATGTTTGATTTTCATAAGTATTCTTTAACTTAGAGTTCAATAATTATTATTCATGATATTTTATCATTCATATAATCTATAGATTCAATTCATTCTTAGTTGTTGTTAAATATCATGTCTTATTTGTTATATAACATTGCATATTAGTTATGCGTTTTCCAGTTATAATAGTCAGTTTATTTATTAAATGAAACTTGTTTTCAGTTATTTTCAATAAATATTATTATTTTTTTATTTATTTAAAATGGACAATGTATTGATGAATTTAACATGCCAATTTTCCCAATACATATTGATGAAACTTCATTTGTTCATGATTGATTCCAATTGTGGTAACACTTATTGAAAATTTGAGATTACCATTATTTTTTTCCATTCCCAGTTATTCAATGAAATTAACTATCCAATATATTTATGGATATAGTAGATGGAGTATATTTATTCTCAATAAAATATATTCTAGGAATTTTGCTTAAATATGTAATATGGTTATATTTTATCTACCTAATTTACCAAGAAAACTAAACGATTTGGTCCTTCAGGATTGAATTCCATATCTCTTAGGACAATGTAATAATGTATACATCGTCCCTATGATACTAAGGCCAATGTCATTATAGTTGGTATTAGAGGAAGTTTATTAAAAACATTTAGAACTCTATATTGGAAAAAATATATTATGGAACATAACCCAATGAATGACTTGAAAGATATGTATAGAATAATATCAAAATTCTTTGGTATGGATGACTTTAAATTTTTTCTCATTGAAATACATCCATTTCTAGATATTATATGTTGAAATGGTCCCTGACTAAATGTAAGTCGGTTTAATTATTTTGAAAAAGGTTCATTGGGCTTGACCTGATCGTCACTTTGTGCACGAAAAAGGTAATTATTATGAACATGTTTTGATACATCTGGATGATATTCATGGGAAAATTTAAATTTTATTTAAAAAACATTATATAGTATTTAAATATATTATGAAAATTAATGAACTAGGTGAAATAATAGACTATTAACTGATCTATATTGAAATCTAGTAGATGAATACTTTGTTTATTCAGATTGAGGTACTAATTTATTGAAGTATTTTTACTAATAGAATTTTGGTATAAGATTCATGAAATATATATGAAATGTGTTAAATTTTAAAAAATATATTTCTACATTAATATAAAATTTATTAATACCATCAAGGGCTATGAGTTTAATGTTGATAATTTGTTTAATGTCACAAAAATACCATTTTAAAATATGTGTGGTATGGATATAACAAGATTATTTCTATTTTATGAGAAATTAATTTAAATAAAACCAATTTGTTAAGTATATGTTGAAGTGAAAATTTTATTTGATAAATAATAACTTGAAATTTTATATCCATATTATTTATTGTATTGACATCCTTTAGGGTTGATATGATTATCAATTATATTGTAATAATAGTCAAATAAGAACATTGTTAATCTTTGTGGGAAAAAAATTTGAATTGAAAACCATAGTAATAAAATTACATAATTAGTACATTTATTTAAATGATGTCAATCATATTTTTTTGATACCATTATAAAAATAATAAAAAAATAGTTCATAAAATGGACAACATGTGTGGAGTAGAAAAAATTGTCACATCAGGTAAGGTTTTAGGGATTGAACCCATGACAGATAGATGATAAAGTCATCACATAACCATTGAAAAACATGATTTCCTCGTAAATATGTTATTATTTTTAAATTAAATATTTGGAAAATATATTTTAATAATGAACAATTATTTTTACATTTGATATTTAGAGATAAATTTTTTATATAGAATAAATTGTGATAAAAATGTTAGAATTGAAAAATATTTTGAGATAAGTGAAAATTATTTTAATTATTGTTTGGATTATATAATACAACAAATGTGAGGTTTACTGCATCAAGAGTTATAATTTTTTTATATATTACTTTCATAGAGTAAAGGATGAATTGAATATTTGTAAAAGAACAAAAATATGATGAAATTTCAATTATGAAATAGACACACATCAAGTGTGTATATTTATATATATTAATATATTGTAAAATAATAATTCAACATTATTGGAAAACCTTTAAATGAAAAGGAAATTGTATTACATTAAAATCATATGAATCTACATATCATTTAAATAATAACATATATATATATATGGTTTTGAGGCCCTTAAATTTATATTGATCATTAAGTTTTATTTAATCAATGACCTCAATCACTCTCTATAATTATTTACATTTTCCCTTTATTTCCATATATTTTCCTTCCAAAAATGATCTCCTATATAGAAACCTAGATATGTGTAACTCTATATGACCATTGTACATCCCATTTATATCTTATTAAGAGGATTTTTCTAAACCATTTATAGTTTGTATATTTCTTAGAAAAAACATCAATTTTAACTCTTTCATTAGTTGATAAAATTTATAATATGAGGATTAAATTCATTTATGGTTGAGAGAATGTGATTACAAAATATTATAAAATAAACACATTGTAATTGATTGCATGAATTACAAGAAATTGAAATAGAAGAAGTTAACATGAATCCTTGATACATTAACATATATTTATTTTAAAATAAATTTAACAGATTCATTACACATAATTACCCACAATAATTTTTTTTGTGTTACAAACATAAATTATTTTCTTCGATAGCTTGCATTACATGAATGATTGACATTTAATGAATTAAAATAATATAAAAAAATATAATTTTTTATTATAAAAATTATGAAATAAGACATCAATATGTGGGTATTAATTGTAATAACTAAATTTTTATGATTATGTATATTTATTGAATATGGATAATACAAGAATCATAAAAAATATATATCTTTTCTGAACAAATAGTTTTTTGTAAAAAGTGTGTTAATCACGATTTGGATACTTAAATTAAAATTAAATTTTGAAACCATAATAAAATTTATATATATAAATAAACATTTTTTGTTTAATTTATAATATTATAATTCTTGTAGGAATATTTTTTGGGTTTTTTTAAAAGTGAAATTAGTTTTGAATAGTGATAAGTACAAAATTTCGATTGAAAACTATATTTTCATTGGAAAATTTTCTAATTTTAAAATATAATGTAAATTGTTTTTAAAGAAAATAATGAAAAAATTTCATAAATAAATATCATATAGTTCATTTTAAAAATATAAAATTGATCTTTTTTTCAAAACAATTTAATCCTTTCAACATTTTCACTTTAAAAACCCACTTTCTCAACACGTATACATGACTAATTATAATATAAAAATTTACAAATTTATCTATTAAATTTAGAAAAAATTAGTTCATATTTATAATTAGATTTTTTTTAATTTATAATAAGTTAAACATATTGTTTTTTCCAATAGAAATAGAAAATGCAATAAACCATAATTACCATGGTTAAAGAAAAAATGATTTTATTATGGTTAAAATAAAATGAGAAGGGAAATAATAACCAATAAAAATCTCTAAAACAATAATATGGAAATATTTATACCATTAATACACTAATGTTCATTAATAGTTCACTTTTACTGTATTTACATATAAAAAGTCACTACGCTGAATTCTTTTTCCAAAATTTAAAACTATGTTCTCTCCCCCCTCAGAAAATGCCACTACCTATCCAATCTTATTACTAGATTAAAAACGATTTGGGATAATTATTTCTAAAATAACATCCAAAATTCCCTTGAGTAGTCATAGAATAATTATTATTTGAATAAATAAAACCTATTATGGATTTAGTCAAAACATAAGGAGGAAGCCTGCAAAAGTTGTATTGTTCTTCAATGAGCGTCTTTATTTTAAATCATTCTCCACCTACATCGATTTTTATTAAACCAATATGGTATAATAAAAATTTTATATTACATATATTTGGATGTTTTTATTTTAAATAAAATACCTATATATATATCCACATTAATAAAATTAGGTATAAAACCATCACTCAAGTGTATGGAGGGCTACCTCCTTGCGAACCGATGTCGTTCATTTTATCATTTTCCCCTCACATTGTTGGGTATGATGTTGGATTGAAAGTATATGAATAATATTTAAACAAAATTTTTTCATCTAGCTTCACTATATCACATAAATATTTTTACCTTTTATTCTGTAGGAGATACAATAATATCTCTTAGGTGTACAACCGACTTTTTCCTCGCAAATCGATTTGATTTTCCCTTCACCAACGCTTCACATGGATGGTGATGAAGATAATGTTAATGATTAAATGTGATATAAATGAAATAATTATTATATTAAATAAAAATTTATAAATATATATGTATAATATATAAATTTAGTTCATTCCATTTCACTCACAAAAAGATGATAATATCATTCGTGTACATGTGGACTACCTTCTTCTTGAAGTGATTGGACTGTATTTTCATAACCAAGAAACATGGTTGATATATATATATAAGTTTATAATATGGTAATTATTATATTATAATTATAATATAATGGTGTTAAATTATTTATAACCATTAAAAAATTAACGATGAAAAATTGAAACATTACTAATGCCTACATACAACCTACTGTCTCAATGTTTGCAACATACTTTATTACTCAAAACAATATTTATTTATTGGTTGGAAAAGTATAATATAATTATAAATATGATGATTATATAATAATAATAATTATTTTTATTATAAAACTACATGATATGTAAAAGATTTAGACTATCCTAGATGAGAAAATAATGAGAAAAGAATAAAATTAACACATGAAACAACCAAAATAATTGAATATTATTTATGTATACGTAATAAGATGTTATTTATATATAATTTATTATAGTATAAATATGAATATTTATTTTATTTTAATAAAAATTTTAAAACAACTATATCGGAGGTAAAATCTTGTTTATCCAAAATGCAGCATAAAGTAAGTTGTTTTATTACAATTTGACTTCGTTGAGGAATATTATAATGTTATGCAATTATCTTATTTTATATTTAATAAATATAGTCACTAAAACTTATAATTTAATGATTAATAAATTAGTCATTTTATTTTATGTTTCAATTTTAATGATTTCATGTAATTATATTTAACTCAATGGTTACCCAGTGGTAAACAATTTTGTTACTCAATTTCATTCCATTGGGTTATATTACATTATATTATACTTTATAGTATATGATTTTGTGTGTAATGAATTTTTTTTCATATATTTTATTTACAATGATTTTATGTGGATTTAAAATTGGTAAACATTGTCAATTTAGTTAATAATTATCACTTCAATGTTATGATCGCTGTAAGGGTTTATTTCATAATCTAGTAGATATTGTTTATTATTTAGTATATATAAAAGGAAATTATTTCAAAAATTACTAATAAAACCATTTAATTTTATTCTAAACTAGTAAATAATAATTTTTTAAGTTACCATTTCCCAAATCCATGGTACTTTTAAATAGTGATTACTTGTTTATAAATTCAGACATTTTTTATCATTTTCATCAGATCAACTTTTCAAAAAAAACCCATGATTTAAAAAAAGTAATTAAAAAATTGTTTTATTGTTATTTAAATTTGACTTATTAATGAAAATTTTACCCATGATTTTATATTTTAAAAAACTCATTGAAATGAATCTTCTTGTGGTTTTCCAAAGGAGCCAATTTTATAATGTCATTAATGTTAACAAAAAGTCTATTCATTTTTACATGAATGAAATTTATGGAATTGACCATTACTGTGATTGAAAGTTTATTTATGATTTAGTTCTAATTTTACAAGTTTATTTTTAAATAAAATGTTTTCATAATATTCTAGAAATATAAGGTTTTAAAAAATGATAATAATTTTTTTTTTCAAAATTATTTATATTTTTAAAATTTATTTTAAAAATGTAAAGAATAATTTCCTCAATATGTATTTTAAATATATTTTTATTCAATTTTGATTTATAAACAACCCTTTGTTTTATTTATACTAAACACGAGATATGTTTTATTTATATGATCTTTATTATTTGTTTGGATGGCATATGATAACTTTTAGATGTATAATATTGATATTCAATTCCGTGATTTATGTTTTCATTCATTAACTGACCCTTCAATTATTAAATTTACTATGTTCATTGAATATTAAATGTAACCATAATATCCATATCATTTATAATGGATATGTTTATTGCTTAAACGGTCTTTCATTTATACATGGATTTCTCTACATTGAATGATATTTGTTTGTCTAGAGAAATAATCATAAATTTTTATCAATTATGAAATACAAATATTTGATGATAAGGAATACTTTTTATAAAGTACATTAATTATTCAGTATATGATGAAAGATAAAAAAATCATGAAATTAGTTGGGGATATTTATATAAATCCATCCAATGAATTATTAGTGTAACTGGATGAATTTTTTGTATAGCCTTAGTAAAATGGGTTTTCAACTAGTGTACAAACTACCATTTTTTGAATGAACATGATAACAATGTTATCATATTTTTAGAAAACATGAAATATGTCTGTAATAATAACCTTTTTTTTTAGTTTAGTTATTTTTGACCATCATATTTAGAAAATGATATTATAACAAGATTAATTTCTTTATCAGTTATTTACCAATAGAATGTGTTTTTAGTTATTTACAATGCCATATTGATTATTCCTCATCCATTTATTCTATTCTTCTTATTTATTATATATATTTTTTCTAGAATTTACTATTTTATCAATCATACATGTATGTTATTTAAATGGAATGTGTTTTCACATATTTATTATTCAATATTATTAATTCATTTTTGATGATGCATCATTTATTCTTTATTGTTTCCACATTGCATAATTGTTACTAAGAATTCAGATTCACCGTTATTTAATATCATCTCCCTCAGATTCCATTACATTTAATAGGGTTGATATTTATTGAAATACAATACGGAGTAATGTTTTTCATACAAAAAATATGTCGAAATTTTTGGTTTCCTATATAATATGTGTATATGTATGTATCTGGTTTTCAAAAAAATACTAAACTATTCATTAGTTTGGGATTTGATTCATTATATCTTATTTGAATGTAATAAAGTAGACGCAAGCTATGAGATAAAGGGGTCAGGGTAATTAATATTGTTATCCGAGGATGTTTAATAGAAGTAATGGGATCCATATTAAAGATAACATATATTATGAAGCATAACCCTATGATTGACATTATGGATATGTGTAGAAAATTATCCTAAATTTTTTTAATGTATATCTTATGTGATATTTCCATGAAATAATATGATATATAGATAATAAAAGTGGATGTGGTTCTAGAATAAATTTACCTAGATAAAATAACTCTAAAAATAGTGCATTGGGTATTATTTGATCACCACCTAGTGCACAAAAAAGGAATATCGATATAAATTGTTTGACACTCTTATGCGATATACGTAGGATAAATCACATTTCATTTAGAAAAAATTTTAAATTATTTTAATATTAAATTTCAATTAATAATCACTATTAAACCCTGGTCTAATTGAGAACCTATTTATAAATAAAAAGAATGATATACTAGTGTATTGGATTAAGAATTATGAAATGTATAAGTAATGTGTTAAATTCTAAAAACATATAATACATTGTTACTATAGTAGTTATGGATACCATTATGGGTTATGTGCTTAGGTTTGATCATAAATTCAATGTCTTAAAAATCCATTTAATTTTTTTTGTTCGAAATATAACATGATTAAGGATATTTTGTCAGAAATTTATGTTATTACAACCCATTCATTTAGTATATATTTTATTGAATATTTTATTTGATTAATAATTCCTTTTACATTTATAGAAATATGTGTATTAAAATTGATATAATTTTTTTATAATATGAACCATTATGACATTTTAATAATAGGAATATAATATACTAAACATTGTAGAAAGAAATTGAATTGAAAAATATAGTGAAAAGGTTATTTATTTATGAATTATTTTTTCAAGGATGTACATCATATTAATTTTTGAAAATTATATGATTTACATTAATATAGTTTATAAAAAGTAAAACCTATACAAATTTTAAAAACCATTCACATTTGGAAATTCCAAGGGTCTTGAAACAATGACAGAAGGATGATGAGGGTTTATATCCTTAAATGATGACCTGATAAATGTGTTATTATTTTTAGATAAATGTTTTGAAAACTAAATACTAATGATGAACCAATATTATATCATTTGATGTTTAAAGAATAATTTATTATATTTCATAACTTATTCTAACCATATTTGTTTTAGAAATTATTTAATGAAAGATAGAAATAATATTCACTATTTTATAGATGTTACAATCTATTAATATTTAATTTTAGTGCTTCATGAACAAATGATTTAGTTCAAGATATTCATTTCATAGTGTATTGGTAAAATTGAAAATCGGACTTAAAAAATATAATAGATTAAATTTAAAATATATAATAGAAATGTATAAAGTATGTATATTTTCTTATTTTCATAAAGAGTATTAAATGTTATAGAAAATTATAAAAATATCCATTAAATTATAATGTTATAATATTACCTTCAAATCTAGTGATTCATATCGTATTCTAAATCATCAAATATTCATGGTATAGATTCCCTTTAAAATCCATTGATCATTCAATTTCTTGTTATCAGTTATATCAATCACCATCTATAATTATTTACCATTTTCCTCTATTTCCTAATAATTATATTCCCTCAATTTTATCCTTCTTATAATCCTAGTAATTTTTTATTCCTCATCACCCATGCATTTCTATTTTCTAGCATATTATGATTATTTGTTATTATCCCTTTTACGATTTGGTTCTTCAGCAAAGTAATTTTCAAATAACAGGAAATTCATTTTGAGATCATCTTTAAATTATGAGAACAAAATTTACTTAATGTTGAGTGAATCTCACACTATGAAATAATAAAATAATGAAATTATATTTGATAGTGTGTGTGACACGAAACACAATGTTGATATTAGAATATAATAATCAAATACATGAAAAAATATTTGTTTTTATTTCGATTAAATATCATTAATATATATCAGTAAATGAAATATTTATTTTACCTTGGGTTACATGAAACAGAGAGTTTCTTTATTAACCTTCATTACAATGAAAACAGAGTTTTAGTAAAAAAAATATATTATTAAATGGTTTTTTTCAAATATATATTTATAACCTGAACATTAAATTTTTCACTATTAATAGTGATAACTAACCAACAAAAATAATAACTATCTATTGATTATGAATAAAATACGAATCATTTAATATAAAATTAAATGGTTTCAAAATAAAGTATTATTTCAATAAAAGACATTTTAATCTTGCATTAAAAAATTAATTTAAAATTAATAATTTCCAATTTAGTAAATTTATTTGAAAACTAATTGTTACTTTTAAAATCATAATAAAATCATTGTCTTAATGTGAATTTTTATGATTTTTCTAAAAAAATTACATTTTTTATAAATATTTAAATATTAGAATTTTTAATTGATAGTAACCTTTTTATTTAAATAATTTATAATGTTAATTTAAATTTAGATTTACAAATAATGTAAAATTATATTAAATTTATATCAATTAATACAATATAGGTCATTGGAATCATTTTTATATTGAATTTTGATATATAAAGTTTGCAAGCATTGGAAAATTTTCACTATAAATCATTATATTCTCATCCCACCTGGGAGTTAATTTTTTAATTTAAATTTTTGACATTTTAAATTGAATTTTTTATCATTTATTACTTATTTTTAATTATAATAAATTATAATTTATTATAATATCAACATAAATATTTTCTAAAATGAGTAGTGAATGTAGTAAAAATCTAATTACCATGGTTAAAGAAAAATAGGGTTACCTGGGGGATAAACTCAATGAATAATGGTTGAAAACCCTATAAACATGTCTAAATATACTATTTTATGGTCAAATTTAGAAATTTAAACCTATAAGGATTGATAATAGTCTATTTTTTGACCCTTGTGACATATATATAATTTTGGACCACTCCTTTTATTCTAATAATTCTGTGTTTGTCCTCTCTCACATTTATAAAAGGTCACCCCCTCTCATCTCTTGCTCATAGATTCAACCAAATTTCTTTAATAAAACACCTACCCAATTAACATTCTCAATTCAATTCACTCAAACTGAAATAATATTTTTTTTCATAAATACATTCTAGGAATTATTTCGTGAAAACCTATGGAGGATACCCGAATAAGTAGTAATGTTCCACAATAAGAGTATTTATTTTATATATTTATTCACCATCGTAAAATTTTACCACATAATATTCATATAATAAATTACTAAGATTACAAATACTGATATGTTTTTATAATATTTCTTTGATCTAAATCTGTCACCGCTTCTTTCAACTGGGTTAAGACATCATAATTTCTATCTATGGTAAACTAACACCTTGTGAACCATTGTCATTCATTTTTTTCATTTCCACCTATAATGTTTTTGTATAATGATGGATCTAAATTATCTATTTATATATAAGTGATATTTATAACATATTTATAACTCTGTAGTAACTATATCATATACATATTTGAATATTCTATTCTATGGGAGAAATTATAACATTGATCATGTGTACAATAAACTAGTGCCTCGCTATGGTATGTGATTCTTCTTTCACTAATAATTCACACAGAAGGTGATAAAGATAAATCTAAATATTATATTTCATATAAATTAAATATTTTTTTTCATGAAATATTTATATTTATAAAATGATAACATATATAAATTTTTTCTTTCTATTTCAATCATGTAAGGATGATATCAACTTTTGTGTACATGTGGAATATCAGCATCATGAAGTGATAAAAATCACATTTCCTTACCACACAACATTGATTATATAAATAAATATAATTATATAATATAATAATTATTATATTATGATCACTCTATAATTATATAATTTTACATACCTCCAATCTATAATTAACAGAGAAAAATGGATTCATTACTCAAGCTTACATAAGTCCTATTGTTTCTATGATTGTATCATAATTAATTTTTCATAATTATCATTTTTTATTTTTTATAAAAATATTAATTATGTATAAATACAAAAAAAATCATTATTATACTCAAATGATGATATAAATATATTATCTACAAGAGAAAATATATCATTCACGAAACAATACACATGAGAAAATGAGGAAATTAACACACAAAAGAATGAGAATAATTAAATATAATTAATTAATATGTAAATGTATATTTATAATGATCCTATATGATTGTATAAATATTAATATTGTATTTTATGTTAATAACATGTTTAAATCCACTATGTTGGAGGTTAAATAATGTTCCACCAAAAGTTATGGGATTTCATCTCAATTTCACTTCATTTACGGAGATTGTAATGATAAGATCCTAATTTACATTATATGGAGTATATACATCAAAATTAATATTTATTTTAATTATTAATTAATTATTCATTGTATTTTTTGTTATAATTGTTTTTAGATCACCAAACATGATTTGACGAAAGGGATTCCAAGTATAAATGAATTTAATAAAACAATTTCTTTTTAGTAGGTTATATTACCTCTCAATAAACATATATATATTCTAATACTATGATTATAAGGAATTTCAGTTATATTATATTATATTTACACATAAAATATGTTGATTTACAGTTGATACATATAACCAATTCATTGACTCATTCTTACATCAACATTATTATCCTTTTAAGGTTCTATTTTACAATATCATCGATATTTTTTTTCATGATTTAGAGTTGAAAGAAATTATTTGATCATATCATAATAGATCCATTTAATTTATGTAACACCCCAAGCTTCTACGGTACACTTCTCTTTGAATAATGTGATAGCGTGTGTTGTACGCAACATCGAGTTCTAACACTCCACAACCAATCAAACTGGCCGTTATGAATAGTAATACCTTCATTTTAAAAATATATATATTTTATATTTCATAATGGACTTCATTTTTGGTTTTGGAATATCGAAATTATATTAAGATGAATTTTTGGTATTTTTCTGAGAACATCCAATTTTTATGAATAGTGAAAAATACATAAAAACAACTTTTTAAATCAGAATAATTTATGTTGATAAATTATATTATTGAGTGGTTTTAAAGTATAAATGGAATATATTTTTACCATTTTATCCAATGGTGTTCATTAGAATTAATTTCACTTTGAAAATGGACCTAAAAAATTGTCATTCTTTTGGTATATATTGTTTCTTAAAAACACGCTTTTTGTTTTGACAACGGGAATTAATTTTAAATTAATTTCTACCACTTCTGTGTATTGTATTTGGAAAAATTGATTCCATATTAGGAATCAGGATGTTCGAATTGTGTAAATAGGTAACTTTTATTTTTAGACATTTTGAATAATTACTTCAGTAAATATTTTATTTACCATGGTTAAAGGGTAAATCTGGTAAATAAGGGTTAGAAACTAATATTATAATAATATAAAATTACCCTAAAACGTGTCCAAAACATATTGGATGATACATGTTCGACCATGGGCATCTTTGGGTCGATTTTGGGACCACATTGTGCCACTTGAAAGTGATATGGACACTTTATTTTAATTAAGTTACAATGAATACAATAATGACACAAGCATATATATTTTAGAAAAAAAAATTACATAGGGTTATATAGGTTTTATTTTTGACCATAAATATTCATAAGAAAGATAAAAAGATTTCCTACATAATTATATTTTATTTATAATTTTTAGACATTAAATAATTTAATTGATTTTTGACACAATGATGATGCAGTAATTACCATAATAGTGAAAAATTAAAATAATTGATATTATGTATAACCAAATAAACATATTTTGAGACTTTTAATGAATTACAATAATTTTCTAGGATAATATGACATATTGGTATTGATTTAATTGACTGTTTTTAAGTAATAATTCTATTACAAGTTTCAAAAAAATCAACTATTGAATAGTGTCAAAATTGATATAAAAGAGTTTTTAAAACAAATATTATATTATTAATTGATATTAAATTCCTAAAAATCTAAGGTTCGTCCAAGAGACTTATAAAATTATAGGTGTATCATTAATGGACCATTTAGGGGTCGATTGGATGTATATAGTAAGTTCATTAACTATATAATATAAAAATATAAAGTGACATGGTAAATGTCAAACTCATTAACTAAGAGTTAAAACTAAAAGATAAGGTTAATATAGTAACACAAACCTGTCTAAATTATATTGGCTGAATGGTTTTCGACCTATCCCCACCTTAACCTTTGAATAGTCAACTTTGGATCCATTAGAAACAGAATATTAAGTTATTATAAATTAATATTTCTAGCTTTTTCAAAGGTGCCCCTCTCCCCTCTTATAAAAGGGAACTCACCCTTGTCATTACTTCACACCTTAAAAGCTTTTTGGATAGGAATAAATCTTCCCAAATACTCTTTAAACTTCTCTCAATACATCCTAGAGGCCTTATTTTGATCAGAAATCCAACCAACGAGCCCTTTTGATCAAATCAAAAGGAAGAACCCGAAGAAGAGGTAATGTTTTCACCACCCTTTTTCAAATTCATTTCTTCTTCCACTTATTCTTTATTTGTTATTACCATTCTAAAATAATAACTCCAGTAACGTATATATATTCTGATGTTATTATAAATATGGTACAACCATATTCAGTATTCTATCTACCCTTCGAATAACATGTCACCATACGTGCGTAAGTACGGTTTACCGTCTCCACATCGTGGTGTAATTGTTATTCAATATATTATTATTTGAATTGGTATAATAATGATGTGTAACACATGTAAATAATAAATAAAACATGATAATTATTCTTTATATATTATATACTATCCAATTATATTTTATTTTAATATCAAAAGAATGATGTTGTCGCTTGTGCGTACGTACGAACTACCATCTCCATGAACGCGATGAGATTCATTATCCATCGTACCCATTCATGTATAATTATCATTTTATGATTTAGAAATATTGTTTAGGGACTTGATATCATTATGAATATGAATAAGATACAATCTATCCATGACAAACATGGCTTACGTAACAAAACATATAAAGGAAAACGAGTAATTTAACACCCGAAACGACGATAATACTAAGATATTATTAACAAAGCAATGTTAAAAGATCATATTATGATATCATATTAATATATATGATTTTTTTATAACTTAATAAAAATTATTTCACCATTATACCAGAGTTTAACCTTCCCTCAACCAAGGAAAAGTACAAGGTAAGGGTTTATTTCACAATCTCTTCTTTATCCGAGGTTGTTAATACGTAATAATCTACTGGGATCTCTTTATCATCCCAATCTATGTTTCATAAAAATGTATTTCAAAACATATTTACTATTTAAAAGAATATGGGTTAAAGTCATTTATACCCATGTTTGACTTTTTATAAGTGGATTATAAAGTAATCTTTCTGTCATTTTCCAAATAAGGTGATTTTTAACCTTTTCGACGGAATTAAGGTAAGAATGTTTTTTTAACTTATGCGGTGGGTGCGGTTATTTTCCGCCATTATAAAATTTTCAAATATTCTCACAGAATATTATAAGAATATTTTCAAAGAAAATTTTTTATTTCATAAATATATGACTCTTAAATGATTTCAAATTAGAAAGAGATATTTCTCTAAAAAGTGTTTTGATTTCATCTATGTCAACATCCTCTGATGGGTTTTACGCTTATCTGAAGTTGATTTATTATGATACAAAACTTATATATTGTATTGAAGGTTTTGTGATCGGTTTGACTGTCGATGTGCTGTTTTTATACCATTCATAGTTTATGGTGAAAGTATTGACATTTCGTATGCTAGTATTAATACGAATGTTTATGTTATGTTTAAAACTTTTCATATGGGAATGCATTTGACTTAATTGTTATTGGTGGAGCCCGATATAGCTCTGCGATGCATCGATAGGTCTAATGAGACAAACTAGTGTTTTGGCACAAGGCCTTGACAAAATCTTATTGGTAGTCTTGGCACGAGGCCTTGGGTATGTGGTTATGATAGTCTGGCATTATGCATTCCATCATTATGAAAGTGGTAATTGATATTGCATGTAATTATTCGATTAGTAGAATATCCATGTGAATATGTAAATCACATTATTTCATTTTATTTTTTCCATACTCTGTTGAAGTTCATGTTTAAAGGATTTTGGTTTAAGTTATACATTTCCTTTAATTTTTATTCTTATTTATGAAAGTTTCCGCTATATTGTTATCCATACTGGGCATTTGAGCTCACCCCTTTTCTATGTTTTATTTATCCCAGTATGTGAAGAAGTAAATTATGAATGACCTACTTGGATATTATGAGGGGATAATAGTGTGGATTATTGAGACAATATGTTGTTGTAGTAGTTTTTCACTTCATGATGTAATGTAAACCTTATGAACATATCTAGTGTTTCCAAGGCTACTAAACCAATTGGTCTTTCGAGATTTGATCTTTCTTGTGATCATGGAAATTTCATGTAATATTGCACGGACTCTGGGAAACTAGAGTCGGGGCGTTACAGTTGGTATCAGAGGAAGTTTAGTACAATCCTTGGAAGCTATATTGAGATAAAATCTAATTAGAGGACGTAGACCTAAAGTGAACTTTGAGGATTAGTATAGAATATCTTCCTAGAATTTTGGTATTGTAGAGATTTTGTGAGTTTTCCGAGCAATACATCTTTGTCTAATTACGAGCAGGTAGAGGTGGCTCTGGCACAGATGTACCTAGGATTAAAACCCAAAAACACCGCTTTGAGCTAGACTCGAACGGGAACTGGTGCATGCCAATGGGCCTTGCTGCACTCTTGGTTACGACACTCCCAGGGGATATGCTTAGGATAACTCTCACATTCTTTACAAATCATTATGAATGGTTTATGAGTATATACTTCCTCAATAAAAACATTTTTATGATTGTGAATTATATCCATAAATAGTTCAATTTATTTTTAGTGTTTTATAAGTATGGGATTATGTATTTTGATTCATAAACTGATCTAGTTTATGCCATTGTTTTGAAATGGCTCCTAGTGGAAGAAATGGAAACCGTATCAATGCACACACTCTATGTAGGGATTTCCCTCTTGCTGAAGATAATTATAGTGGAGCTGGTGATGCAACTGGTGCCAATCAGCTAATCACCATACAGGGACGACTTACTCTGGTTGTGAATAATAATCTTAACCATATGGAGTACCATGATCCACAATGTGGAGGATCAATATTATATCACTTCATGAGGCAACAAAAATCAATGTTCAATGGGAGTACAAATCCCTTAGTAGATCAGCAATGGAAATTTTCCCTAGAAAAAATATTTCAGGCTTTGGGGAGTAGTGAAAGGGAAAAAGTTATCATGGCATTTTGCCGCCTCACTGGAGATGCTAGTCAATGGTGGTAATTGATTCAAAATAGGAAGGAAGATGATGAAGTATCAAATATGGAATAGAAGGAGTTCAAATATTTGTTTTTAGAAAAATACTTTCCTCGTGACCATCGAGCAGATATGGAAAGGCAATTTATGAGTCTGAGACAAAAGGAGGATGAGAATGTCACAAAGTATGAGGCTAACTTTACAAGGTTAGCACGGTATGCTGGATATTATATACGTAACCCAAGAAGTAAGATTGATCTTTTCTTTAATGGGTTAATACCATTTCTCCATCGAGCATTAGTATCATAATCCTTCTCCTCGTACGAAGACATTGTCTCATGCGCTATCAAGACCGAAAATGAATTCTCTATGTCTTATGACTTTAAATCAAAGCAAGAGAAGAAGAGACATGATGAACAATATGGGAATGGAAATAAGGGCAAGAAGGGAATGGTTGAATATACATCTTCTGGTAAATGTGGTAAGAAACACCCTGGTACTTGCTTGAAGGGAACGAGAGTCTGTTACAAGTGCGTTGAAAAAGGCCACCAAGCTCATGATTGTAAGGGGCAGAAGGAAGCTACCAATGTTCAGTGCTAAAATTGCAGGGAGATGGAGAATTATGCAAATAAATGTCCTAATCGTCAGGAGAACTTACCTCAGAAAAGGCCAAGGGATCATGGCCATGCTTATTCTATCACTACTGCTGAGGTAGATGCTCCGAAAGACGTGTTGTTTGGTAATTTAATGGTTTCCTCATGTTTAAAAAATGCATTATTTGATTCCGGATCATTGCATTTTCTCATATCTTCCCAGTTTGCTATGAAAATTAGATATTTCCAATTTGATTTAACAAGGTTGTTTTCAGTCAAAACTCATATGGTAAGTATCATTGCAACAATGTTTTGTGAATCAGTCCCCATTAGAGCACATAAATGTTATTTTATATGCTGATCTCATCATCATACCTATGATTCAGTTTGATATAATCCTTTGCATGTACTGGATTTCGAACTATGATGCGATGATTTATTGTAAGAAGAAAGAGGTTACGATTCTTGATGATGATAATAAAGAACTCCTTATCTTTAGAGAAGAATCATCACCACCTAATTCTTATCTAGATCCACCCCCGGTAGCTCAACTAAATTAAATTATTGGGGAGGAATAGGATGATATTATAGTGTTTGAGGAAAGGAATGTTCAAATATAGGATGTACATGTTGTTAAAGAATATGTATATGTGTTTCCAGATGATTTACCTGGACATACTCCAGAACGAGAAGTTGAGTTTTCCATTGATTTAATTCCTGGATCAAGGCCTATATTGAATACCCCTTATAGAATGGCCACTGTATAATTAGTCGAACTAAAGAAACAACTAGATGAATTGAGTAATAAAGGATTTATTCTCCCTAGTGTTTCTCCATGGTGAGCCCCTGTTCTTTTTGTTAAAAAGAAAGATGGATCCATGAGGTTATGTATCGACTACAGAGAGATCAATGGTATAACAATAAAGAACAAGTATCCCCTACCTCGCATTGATGATTTATTTGACCAACTGCATGGAGCTCAATAATTTTCAATGATTGGCCTTCGATCTAGATACCATCAGTTGTGTGTGAAGAAGGAATACATTCCGAAGACAGCATTTTGAACCAGGTATGGGAATTATGAGTGTACAGTAATGTCGTTTGGATTGACTAATGCACCCTCTGTATTCATGGATCTAATGAATAGAATTTTCAAGGAATATCTCGATGGATTTGTGGTGGTATTTATTGATTATATCTTGGTATACTCCAAATGCTACAAAGATCATGAAAATCACATGCGCATTATCTTAAAGACTCTAAGAAGACATGAATTATATCGGAATTTTAGAGAGTGTGAATTCTGGCTTCATGAGATTTCTTTTCTTGGCCATATTGTCTCTAATGATAGAATCTCTGTTGACCCTTCTAAGACCAAGGAAATCCAAGATTGGCCAGCACCTACGAATATAACTGAGGTACGTAGTTTTATTGGTTTAGCAGGTTATTATAGACGTTTCATCCAGAATGTTGCCCGATTGACTAACCCATTAACGAAGCTCACACGTAAAAGGGTTAAATTTGTTTGGACAAAAGAGTGTGAAGAGTTTTTTGAAGAACTGAAGAGAAGATTAGTCAATGCTCCTATATTGACTCTACCATCAGGGAATGGTGGGTTCGTTATTTATAGTGATGCATCGAAGAAATGACTTGGTTGTGTCCTTATGCAGAATGATTGTTTTATTGCCTATGTATCACGAAAGTTGAAAATTCATGAACAAAACTACCCTACTCATGATCTCGAGTTAGCAGCTGTGATATTGTCATTGAAGATATGTAGGTACTACCTCTATGGTGAAAAATGTGAGATTTATACTGATCACAAGAGTTTGAAGTATATTTTATCACAAAAAGAACTCAACATGAGGCAAAGGAGATGGCTTTAATTACTCATGGATTATGATTGTACGATACACTACCACCCGGGGAAGGAAACAAGGTGGAATATGCTTTGAGCAGAAAAGACCATGGAGTTTTGAACAATATGAGAATTGAAAGAGATCCAATTTTCATGGATCTAGTGAATATGGACATGGGAATAACCAGGGAAGGTGAAAAATCAATGTTTTTTCAAATGGTTTCCAAACCATATTTACTAGAAAGAACTAAGAGTTCTCAGATAGATGATGAAGAATTTCAAAAGAAGATTAAAGCATTGAATGATGGGAGATTTAGAGACTTTGTTTATGAAGATGGAATTTTGAAATTCGGTATGAGGCTTTTTGTTCCCGATATACCTGTTCTAAAAATGGAATTGTTGGATGCTGCTCATAGTTCCAATTTCTCTATACACCTTGGGAGAATCAAAATATATAGAGATTTGAAGGAATATTTTTGGTGGGACAACATGAAGAGGGAGAATGCTATTTTTGTGTCAAGATGTATGGTTTGTTGACAAGTGAAATCTTGAAGGCAACAGCCTGGTGGAGTATTGCAACCACTTCCCATACCGGTGTGGAAATGGGACAATATTACGATGGACTTTGTCATGGGGCTAACAAACACTCTTAGAATGAATGATGAAATATGGGTTATTCTTGATCGTCTTACCAAGTGAGCATATTTTCTTGATATAAGAGAAGATCTACCACTGGAACGTCAAGCAAGACTATATATTAATGAAGTTGTGAGACTTCATGGAGTACCCCTATCGATTGTTTCTGATCGTGATCACTGTTTTACTTCAAGATTCTGGAAGAGTCTTCATAAATCTCTGGATACTGAACATCATTTGTGCACTGCCTACCACCCTTAGACAGAAGGACATTCAAGAACTGACTATTAAAACCTTAGAATACATTTTGAGATCTTTCTCACATGACTTTCAGGGTATGTGGAATCAATATTTACCTTTGGTAGAATTTTCATATAACAATAGCTTCCATTCCAGTATTCATATGGAACCATATAAAACATTATACAGAAAGAGATGTCACACACCAACCTGTTGGGATGATATTGGTGAAAGAAAACTTGTAGGTCTAGAATTGGTGGAGGAAACGATGGAAAAGGTGAAGGTAATCCAAAATCACATCAAAGCAGCTCAAAGTAGGCAAAAGAGCTATACTGATAATCGAAGAAAGGATTTGGAATTTCAAGTTGGTGATCATGTTTTCATGATGGTATCTCCATGGAAGGGAGTCATACATTTTCGTAAGAAAGGTAAATTGAGTCCCATGTACATCGGATCTTTCGAAATTATAGAACAAATTGGGGCTGTAGCTTACTGATTGACAATGCCCCCAAGTCTCTCCAAAGTTCACTATGTGTTCCATGTATCTCTATTGAGGAATTACATTCCTAACCCAACGCATGTACTCACCTATGAAGAATTAGAACTGGAACCCGATCTATCATATTGTGAAGAGCCCATCAGGATTCTTGAAACAAGAGAAAAAGTACTAAGAAACCATATGATGCGTCTGGTAAAAGTTTTGTGGAGAAACCATAAAATGGAAGAGGCAACATGGGAACCCGAGGAACTTATGATGAAGAAACACCCGAGTCTTTTCATGCGGTAGTATTCTGGAAATTTTGAGGACGAAATTATTTGATGGAGGGGAGAATGTAACACCTCAAGCTTATACGGTACGCTTCTCTTTGAATAATGCGATAACGTGTGTTGTACGCAACATCGAGTTCTAAAACACCACAACCAATGAAACTAGCCGTTATGAATAGTAATACCTGCTTTTTGAAATTATATATATTTTATATTTCAAATGGACTTCATTTTTTGTTTCAGAATATCTAAATTATACTATGATGAATTTTTGGTATTTTTCTGAGAACTTCCAATTTTTATGAATAGTGAAAAATACTTAAATACAACTTTTTAAATCAAAATAATTTATAGTGATAAATTATATTATTGAGTGGTTTTAATGTATAATTATAATATATTTTTACCATTTTATCCAATGGTGTTCGTTAGAATTAATTTCACTTTGAAATTCGACCTAAACAATTGTCAATCTTTTGGTATATATTATTTCTTAAAAACACCCTTTTTGTTTTGACAACGGGAATTAATTTAAAATTAATTTCTGCCAATTCTGTGTTTCAAATTTGAACAAATGGATTCCATATTTGGAATCATGATGTTAAAATTGTGTAAATAGGTGACTTTTATTTTTAGACATTTTAAATAATTACTTCGGTAAATATTTTATTTACCATGGTTAAAGGGTAAATCCGGTAAATAAGGGTTAAAAAATAATATTATAATACAAAAATTACCCTAAAACATGTACTAACCTTATTGGTTGATACATGTTCCACCATGGTCATCTTTGGATTGATTTTGTGACCCCATGGTGCCACTTGTAAGTGATAGAGACACTTTATTTTAATTAAGTTAAAATGAATACAAAAATGACACAAGCATATATCTTTTAGAAAAACAATTTTTACCTAGGGTTATATATGTTGGATTTTCGACAATAAATATTCATTATAACTAAAAACTATTTTATACATAATTATATTTTATTTATAATTTTTAGACATTAAATAATCTAATTTATTTATGACACAATGATGAAGCAGTAATTAACATAATAGTGAAAAATTAAACTAATTGATATTATAAATACCCAAATAAACATAATTTCAGACTTTTAATAAATTAAACTAATTTTATAGGATAATATCACATATTAGGATTGATTGAATTGAATTTTTTCGAAGTAATCATTTTGTTACAAGTTTCACAAAAATCAACTATTGAACAGTGTCAAAATTGACATAAAAGAGTTTTTAAAACAAATATTATATTATTAATTGATATTAAATTCTTATAAATCTAAGGATAGGCCAAAATACTTATACCATGATAGGTGTATCATTAATGGGTCACTTAGGGGTCTCTTGGATTTATATAGTAATTTTATTAACTATATAATATAAAAATACAAAGTGACATGGTAAATGTCAAACTAATTAACTAAGAGTTAAATTAAAAGATAAGGTTAATATAGTAAACCAAACCTATCTAAATTCTATTGGTTTAATGTTTTTAGACCTATCCACACCTTAAAATCTGAATAATCAACTTTGGAGAAATTAGAAACAGAATATAAATTTATTATAAATTAATATTTCAAGCTATTCTAAAGGTGCCCCTCACCCCTCTTATAAAAGGAAACTCCCCCTTCTCATTACTTCACATCTTCAAATCCTTTTGGATCGGCCAAATTCTGCCCAAATACTCTCTCACATTCCCTCACTACAACCTAGAGGCCTTAGTTTGATCATAAATCCAACCTAAGGAGCCCTTTTGATCAAATCAAAAGGAAGAAGTCGAAGAAGAGGTAATGTTTTCACCACCTTTTTTCAAATTCATTTCTTCTTCCACTTATTCATTCATTATTATTACCATACTAAAATAATAACTCCAGTATCTTATATATACTGTCATGTTATTATAAATATGGTACAAGCATATTTAGTATTCTATCCACCCTTTGAATAACATGTCACCATACGTGCGTACGTACGCCTTACCGTCTCCACGTCGTGGTGTAATTATTATTCAATATATTATTATTTTGATGGGTATAATAATGATGTGTAACTCAAGTAAATAATAAATATAACATGATAATATTTCTGTATATTTGATATACTATCCAATTATATATTATTTTAATATCAAAAGAATGATATTGTCGCTCGTGCGTACGTACGGACTACCGTCTCCACGAACGCGGTGAGATTCATTTTCCATCGTATCCATTCAAGTATAATTATCATTTGATGATTTAAAAATAATTTTTAAGGACACTATATTATTATGAATATGAATAATATACAACCTATCCATGAAAAACATAGCTTACGTAACAAAACATATAAAATAAAATGAGTAAGTTAACACCCGAAATGACGATAATACTAAGATATTATTAACAAAGTAATGTTAAAAGATCATATATGATATCATATTAATATATATGATTCTTGTATAATTTAATGACAATTATTTCACCATTATACAGGAGGTTAACCTACCCTCAACCAAGGAAAAGTACAAGGTATGGGTTTATTTCACAATCTATTCATTATCCGAGTTTGTTTATACGTAATAATCTACTAGGATCTCTTTGTCATCCACATCCATGATTCTTAAAAATATATTTCAAACATTTTTACTATTTACATGAATATGTGTTAAAGTCATTTATACCCTTTTTAGAATTTTTATAAGTGGTTTATAATGGAATCTTTCCATCGTTTTCCAAATAAGGTGCTTTTTAACATTTTCGATAGAATTAAGGTAAGAATGTTTTTTTAACTTATACGGTGGGTGCGGTTATTTTCTGCCATTATAAAATCTTCGAAGCTTCTCTTACAATCTTATAAGAATATTTTCAAAGAAAATGTTTTTTTTCATAAATATATGACTCTTCAATTATTTCAAAATAGAAATAGAAATTTCTCTAAAAATATTTTTGATTTCATCTATGTCAACATCCTTTAATGGATTTTACGCTTATTTGAAGTTGATTTATTATGATACAAAACTTCTATATTTTATTGAAGGTTTTGTGATATGTTTGACTGTGGATGTGCTATTTTTATACCATTCATAGTTTATGGTGAAATTATTGACATTTCGTATGCTAGTTTTAATACGAATGATTATGTTATGTTTAAACCTTTTCATATGGGAATGCATTGGACTTAATATGTGACGAGTGGAACCTGCTATAGCTCCTTGATGCATCAATAGGTCTCATGAGACAAACTAGTGTCTTCTCACAAGGCCTTGGAAAAATCTTATTTGTAGTATTGGCACGAGGCATTGGCTATGTGGTTATGATAGTTTGGCGTTATGCATTCTATCATCATGAAAGTGGTAATTGATATTGCATGTCATTATTCGATTAGTAGAATATCCATGTGAATAAGTAAATGGCATTATTTCATTTTATTTTTTCCATACTATATTGAATTTAAAGTTTAAAAGGCTTTTGTTTTAATTTATACATTTCCTTAAATGTTTATTCCTATTTATGAAAGTTTCTGCTATATTGTTATTCTTACTGGGCATTTGAGATCACCCATTTTCTATGTTTTATTTTTCCCAGGATGTGAAGAAGTAAATTATGAATGACCTTTAAGGATATTATGAGGGGATAATAGTGTGGATTATGGAGACAATATGTTGTAGTAGTTTTTCACTTCATGATGTAATGTAAACCTTATGAATATATCTAGTGTTTCCAAGGCTACTAAACTAATTGGCCTTTCGAGATTTGATCTTTCATGTGAGCATGCCAATGTCATTTAATAATGCACTGACTCTGGGTAACCGGGGTCGGGGCATTACAATTTAATTATGCATTGATTATTTATGTCATTTTTACTTAATATCAGCATTTTTACACTAATTGGAAATTATGAATAATGAGAAAATGTTTTCATAATATTGAACATTATTTATCTCTTCGTTCAGATCTAAATTTTCATCAATAACCTTGTTTTAAAATAAAGTTTTCAAAAAATATTTTTAACCATTTAAATATTATCTATTATATAAAAATATTCTCATGTTTTACTATTTAAACATGTTTTAAAAGTAATATTCGTGTGGTTTTACAAATAAAGTGCTTTCTAACTAATTTTTTTACAAAATGAATATTTTTTTAACTTTTATGGAAAGTAAGAAATTGACCTCCATCAGGAATGAAATTTAATTGAATCATACTATAAATGTATCTAAGGTTACTTTTAGTTAAATTTTTCCCTAATATTCTGAAAATACATATTAGTGAAAAACATTTTCAATGAAATTCATCATCAAGATGGTTTTTGTTTTATAATGTGATTTAAAAATTAAATAATATATTTTTCCCAAAAAAGTACTTGATATTATTTTTATGTTATTTTTATTCATAAATGTATATTTATTTTAAATATAATCTACTAGGGATAAGTTGTATTACTACACTCATTATTCTTTCAGGGATGTATTATTATTTCTGTGACCAAGGATAATTTTGACATTCTATTCCATGATTTATTTTCATAGTAATTAAATTGCAATTTATGTATTCACTCTTATATGATCAATGAAAATTAATTTTCCCCTGTATATCCTTATTATTTATCATTGATATTTGTAATGTTTCAATCATATATCATTTATAAATATGGTTTCCTATGTCGATTTATGTTTTTTTAATCCAATATTCAAATTTCAATATTCATTATTCCATACAAATAATTTATTATAAGGCATATTTTTACTAATTAAATCGATTATTATTAATATTAAGAATTATAAGGACATATATGACATGGATTGGTGACTGTTTATATGAATCTTTATGGTGTGTATTAGTAGTCTCAGGGGAGATATCAGTTGTCTATAATTAATTAAATGGGTTTTCACCTACTAAGGTCTAAACTATCTTGTGAAAGGTCTTACTGTGAAGGTGTCAGGTGCTTGAGAAACATAAAATATAATATTTAAATAATGACGTCATAGAAAGATTAAATATTATTATCCATTTTATTTTGACTATGATATTATATCTGGATGCATTTTCTTTCTCAGTTATTTTTTAATGGGATGTGTTTTATGTTATTTAATTTTTGATATTAATTATTATTTATCGAGTTATGATAGATAATATATAAATTAAATAGTATTTTTTCTGATATTTATATTTCCACTGATTATTATTTTCAATATTTAAAACTGAGTGTGTTTTGAGATATTTAATGATACATATTGTACATTTCTTCTTTATTATTAAATATTTATTCATGATTTATTCCACTATACATAACCCTTACTATGTATTGGAGATCAGCCTTATTTTTTTCATTTACCTCAAATTCCATGAAGTTTACCTGGACTGATATTCAAGTATTTTCTAGATGGAATAATGTTTTCATCGAAAAAAAAATTATGTATTGATTTGTGTTTTCCTATGTATTATGTGGATCATGTATTCATCTTGTCTACCAATAATACTAAACAATCATGTCCTTTAAGATGAAATTACTTATGTATTTTTACATTATAATAAATTAGACACCAGATATAGGCTACTATTGTCAGGATCACATCATTTTACCTTTAAAAAATTATTTAAAATGAAACTACTCGTTGATTTCTATATGAGGTAATTTTCCATGTTTTAAAAAATTGTAAAAGTAATGAACAATTTTAACTTGTACGACATGGATAGAATATCCTAATTTTATGACCAATAAATTATTTGATGCTTCCTTTATATTTTTTAGGTTATCTTCAAGGAAAATGTTTTACATATAATATAGAAAAATGTTAAGTTGTTAAATATGTTATTTAAAATTGAGAAGGGTATATTAATCAATAAATATTCCTAATATTAATTTAATTGAATAATAAATTATAAGAAATTCTTTTTTTTTTGATAATTATTTTTTAATGGGGATATTATCCAATAATACAAAAATTATTATTTATCTAAATAGATTTTGATTATAATGATAATATTTTTATGAAACCCAATATTTTTTCTATTTTTTATTCTATGATGAATTGATGAAATGATTGTGAAACTCATTTTACATACATTTGTTTTTCCATAATAATATTTTAAGGAATCCATTTTCTTTTTCATTATCAATGATAATAGGAATTTTTTATGATCATATAAAACAATTTTTTTTAATGATAATATTAGTGGTGATGGAATAATATATCTTTGCAATGCATTTCCTAAATATTTATATCTTAATAGATTAATAATAGTTGAATGGGTTTAGTTCCATTTTAAGTCTTGGAATATATCTACTAAAACAGTATTAGGAGATAACCTTTAATACTACAATGGTTTAAAGATTAATCCTGATCAACAATTATAATCATGGATGTAAACCGTGAATATTAATGAAATTATTTCTATGATTATGTGTATGACACAAAAATAAGTTTATTCAAATATAAATCTATCATTACTAATGATATATGATTTCTATGTGATTCATGTCATACAAAATTCCATGATTTGTTCCATGACTTAATATTATATACAATTATATCATTGTTATGATTTTAAAGTGTTTATATAATGTTATCATAACCTTATGATCTAGTTATGATCAAGTGATCAATTATATCTCATTTATTTACGATATATGAGAATTTTACATAACTAATTCTTATGTTTCCTCTTCCCCATGTCATGAAGGATGTTAAAAAAATGATATTTCTCTGAAGAAAGATAAGTATGATTATTTTAGTTAGAAATGATGTATTACACATATGGACATGTTTCTTGTGTATCCAACATTCCAAACAAACTAGACATATATTATTATTGACTGGATCATTATGTTAGGTATTTAATATTAGTATAAAAATATATAATTTATATTTATGAATGTTTTGGGTCACCAAATATATGAATATATTTTAACAATAAATTTAAATTTTGATATTTTTTAATATATTAATGAGGTGATTGGTGTTATTAATATTATATAAGCTTAAATTTTACATTATATTAATGATATCTCATGATATTTAAAAACATTATTAAATAATGGGACTAATTGTTTTTATTTTATAACTATTTACATTAGTAACATTCATTTTCCATTGATTTAAATGTCATAAATATCATTCATTAGAGGTAACATTTTTTAATCCTAAAAAATAATTTTTTAGTATGGTATTTTTCTTTTCCTTATATAATATTTCATAAAATGACATCAAATATATATATATATATATATACTTTAATATGAGTCTATAAATGTGATATGTAATTTAATAAAAGTATCATGAATTTACTATATATGCTCTGATATGAAATCTCTAAAATTATTTAATATAAAATTTTACATTCTCTATAATATAATATTATGATTTAGCATTATTAATAATTAGTTTTTTACACATTATTCCTTACAAATTGTCCTTATATCATTTTGCACGTTATAATGTACGATTATTTTGGTCAAAGGCAATTTTTAGTATTTTATTAACATTGATACAATACGTAGTGTAATTTTTTGTTTCATGTATTGATTATTTGAATTTTCATATTAAAAACATTGTGTTTATATCAGATATTAATAAATTCAACATTATTTGAGATTTAGAAATATATTTTGTAACCTTTATGGAAAAGATAATTGTTTTATAAAATCATTGTAGTAGTCTAATTCCATAATTAATATGATATGATAATATACTTTCGACATTCTCTATAACAATTTGTTTTAACTATAATAACAATTGTATGTATTGAGGGATAACTTTTGGAATGTTTAATGTTCATAAAAATTTCATCTATGAATTTATTTTTTCAACTCTATGATATATTATTATATTTAGTTTCTTTTTTCATTTTATTGAACTCATGTTTTTATTTTTTCTGATGTGTTAGAATATTATTTAGTTTATCATAATAATTTTTTGTATTGCCTCTAAATTTTACATTTTCCAAGATTTCTTTTTGAAACTCACAAACCGTGGGAAATTTGATCTGTAAAATAATGTATTTTAATGGGGGTATATGTATTTACGAAGGATGATATATTTGATAAATAAAATTTATTTGGGGTGGATTATTAGTGGGTTATATTAGGTTGAGTAAAGTGTTATATGTTTTCCTATGTTATTATTATATTTCAAAGGGGAGGTTATGAATAAATGTTGTGTTTGAGGTAATAATGTTTTTCATACTAATTATTTTTTATGAATTTTCATTAATGTTCTGATCAAAAGTGGGAGAAATAAATATTCCTGGTGCATCTTCACCAAACAACAATATGAAACAATCATTATTCCAAATAAGATATTGTTCTATTTAATATATTATGTAAGTTCAAAAATAGTTCCAAATAGGTTCCCCTAATTCTAATAGTGGCCTAATGTATATGTTAAGGATGTTCGACCATAGAAACTAATGGTCCTGCAAGGATAGAACCGTCATTCTCTTAAAAATATAATGTATTAGTCCCAATAATTCAATGTTATTCATTATACCAAAACTATTATTTTTAAGGTTATATAATGAAACCCAATAAAATAGTTGATTTTAATTTTATGGAATGTCTAGATTGAAAAATATGAAATAGTACCTTTCCTTTATAGTGGATATGAAAATTATATCATGTTCCAACAATATAAAGGTATTGTGTGTAAGATTGGTATAGAGTAAGAGGTTTCCAACCTCTGATATCAATTGTAGGATCGAAATAGTGATGTAGATGCTCAATATACAAGAGGGGGGGGGGTGAATTGTAAACATTAAAAATTCCTTTGGAACCTTTAAATTTAGTTAAGAATAACTATGTTTTCCTTAATAGAAGGAAAGAGCTAAGTTTAACAAAGTTAAACTAAGCAAATTCACAACACCTCTAACTCCAAATGAAAACTTGGAAAGAGATTCCGAAAGTAGGTTCCGGAAATATGGTTCTGGAAAATTTAAACTTAACAAAAGATTACAATACGAGATTCTACCTTAAAGTGTATATAATCTAAATTAATCAGAGTACAAGTAAGGAAGTATAAGAAAGTTATAATTTCCTTATAATAGAAAATGCAGTGGAAATAAAACAAGTAGTTAAAATACAAGTAACAAGATATAAGTCTTTTAACCCAAAGAGAAGGGTATCCAACAACCTTGGATAAAGGTCCCTTGATTTATACTTTCAAGAAAGTCTGTCTTACCCAAACCAGGGTAATCCCTCGATACGAAGATCGGAGTCTCTATCTTGTTATCCCCACAAGCCCTCAACTTCAAGGTAGTTGGAAACCTCTGTCTTCCTCAGTAAGGAAGCCCTCGAACTTCAAGGTAGTCGGCAGCCTCTGTCTTCCTATCCCTGGAAGCCCTCGAATGTAATCACCAACATTCGGAGTCGCACAAAGCTTTGAGAGTTAATAAGAGCCTCTCTCTCTAGAAATCACTTCAAGAAGATTAGTCAGCCTTTCAGTACTTTTCTCAGTTATCCGCACCGAGCTCTTTCAAATGAGCTCCTATTTATAGGTAAGGTAGGCTCCTTCTCCAACGGTCATATTTTCCTTAAAGATCGGAGGGACCTGTACATGTGTCACTTTGACAACGGTTAGTTTATAACAAAACAGACGACATCATTTTATAACAAAACAAGTGAAACAGAATGTACGACATTGTTTTAAACTCTAACATAAAAGTTTGGAATGAAAACTTCGGAGTGAAGGTTCGGAGTGTAAGGAACAACAATAAAGAGTAGACAAATTTTAGAAGTGAAAGCAATATAAAAGTTTGGAGTCTAACAAAGATATTTTTCGGAGTCTGAATTAATTCAGAGTGTATAAAACAAAGATACTCAAATTCTGTTTAATAGGTGAATTCGGAATGAGAATTCAGAATAGGAATTCGTCATCAGAAATCGTAATGAGAATTCAACATCAGGATTCGTAATAAGAATTCTTCATCAGAATTCTTAATGGGAATTCGGAATGAGATTTCTTCATTAGAATTCGTAATGAGAATTCTTCTTCAGAATTCGTATCCTAAATCTGGAATAGAACTTAGTCAGAGTTCATATCTGGAATTCGGAATGAAACTTCCTTATAGTTCTTATCCAGAATCCGAATCCTAAAATAGAAGGCTTTATATCAAAGTTTCATTGATTCCGAGAAAATATAAATAAATCTGAATCCCATGCTTAAGAAAAATATGGATGAAAATAAGATAAGGATAATTTTTCTAATAAAAGCGATTTTCCTTATAAAAGCAATTTTTCTTATAAAAGTGATTTTCCTAAAGAAATAAATTTTCTTTATAAAAGAGATTTTACTTAAGAAAGAAATTTTCCATATAAAATCAATTTTATTAAAGATACGGTGTTTGTGATTTTCAAAACAAGAAGGAATGGAAAAGTCATAAGGAAAACCTTATTGACTCAACAATCTCCCCCTTTTTGGAAAGCACAAACATCCTTACGAAAAAGAAATTCTAAGAAGAAAGAAAAACATAAAGGCTTATCTCCCTTTGCTTTAAGGATATTGATGAATACGACTAACTCCCCCTTAGGCTTTGAAACTCTAAGGATCGTATTCAGATTTCCGGATTGATAGATAAGAATGTCTTCTTTAATGAAAAAGCTCCCCCTTAAACAAACTCTTATTTAGATTTTTTCTTTTTCTTAAGGATCTTTTTCTTCTCCCCCTTTGATAAAATCTTATTAGAGTTCTTATTTTATTAAGGATCTTTTCCTTCTCCCCCTTTGTGATTTTAAAAAATAATTGGAGGGAATTGAAAAAAACAAAGTACATGAAATATTATTAATGACAACAAAAGAAACGAGAGGCACAAATTTCATTAGGTTTGAAATCTCGACAACAAAGAAAAACAACAACAAAAAGATCGGATTTGGTTATTTCGGATCTTTGTCCTTTGACATTAACCCCTTTAGAATAGTCTTGATCTTCTTTAGGTCTTTATGATCTTCTTCATCTTGCTTCTCTAAGACAACAATTCTTTCGTATTGAGCTTGAAATTTTTCTTCCTGGGCTTTTAGCTTTTCTTCCTGAGCTTTGATCATATCTTCCTGAGCCTTAATCCTTTCTTCAAAATCAATATGATGATCCCTTTCAAACGTCCAGTTTTGAGAAACGGAATTCAGCTTCCCATTCAGATCTCTCACTTCTTGAATCTGGAAGTTCTTTTCTTCGGTCAGCTTCTCTTAAAAGGATGCAGTTAACTCATTTATCTTCTTGTCCTCGGTTTCAAAAGAATCTTTAACATTGTCTTGAAACTCATCGAGCAACCTCATCACATCCACAACCTTCTTTGACCAATTTGTTATCCTCTTGCAAGATTTTTTATGAGCTTCGTAACCAACAAAAAACGTATTGAACTGAGCCTCTATTTCAACACACTTGTCCATAACCATAGATACGGAGTCAGTTTTCTGATTCAAAGCATGTTGGAGCATCTGGCATCTTGAATCAATACTTGAGAAGGTCGGAATGGTTCCCACCAACTTCTTCAAAGACTGAACAACAATGTCATGCCCCACTGAAGATGACTCCGAATCTAAAACTTTGCTTGGAGAAATTTCTTCTTCAACAAGTTCAAGATTTCTCTTTGAAGAGCTACCAACTTCCTTCCTCTTCTTCACTTCTGAGCTCGGAGTATCAACAAGAATTTGCTTTCCCTTGTCTTTTTTCGGAATTGAATCTTGTTCCGGAGTTCTCTTCTCACTATCAGAAACTTGAACAACATTATCTTCTTCATCAGCGACATCCTGAACACGAACCCCTACGATTTCATTCTGAGCAACATCAAGTAAAAGATGTTCTTCTTCTCCATGATAAGAAACTACTTCTTCTCCTTTCTCTTCTTCCATTGCTGGAGTAACTAGCTTCGAAGATTCAGCTTCAGAAGTTCGGAGTGATAGGTGTTCCGAAGGTGTCCCCTTGTAATCATCTACCTGTTTCATCACATCTCCGGTTTCACCACTTCCTTCAGCACCCTCTTCTACTTGTTCCACTTGCTCAACTTGCTCTACTTCCTCAGTATTCTTAGCAACAGCTTCTTTCGGAGCAACAAAATTTCTTCCTAGAGTCTTAGGTAGAGATTCCAAGGAGAAGGATCTCGGAACTGGAATAGTTACTGAAACCATTTCATTGAATTTCAACAAAGCCTGAGATACCTCATCCTCAGACATTTTCTTCTTGAGCTTCTTTTGCTTTGCTTGTTTTTCAAGCTCATCAGCAGTTTTCTCCTTCAAGGCCTTAGCCTCCGCAGGGTCCAATCCGAACTGCGGATCCCCTTCTTTTCTTTTTTCTTTATCTGCTCTCCACTTCATAACAACCTCATCAGGATAGGATTTCTTCTTATTAGGCTTTGGAGGTGCGGAATGGACTTCCTTAGACTTAGGATTCTCTGCTTGTACTTCCACTTCTTTCAGCTTTCTCTTCCTTACTGGCTTAGACGATTCCGGTTGAGCAGCATTCGGAGCCGCTTCATCTTGATTTGGCAAATCGAGGAAATCACCAGTTTCCTTATTGAAAGCCACATCCTTCCTCTTAAGAGTACCATCGCTGACCAGCATGATCTTGAAAACTCTTGGCTTAGATTTTCAAGCCTCCTTGAAAGACTCAAGGCACCGAACAATTAACTTGGAGAGGATTGCTGGATACATAATAATCTGACCTCTCAGATTTCCTTTCTTCAAATTTTCAATAGTACGAAGAATGTGCTTCATCAAGTTATACTTCCATAGATTTATCAGGAAATCTAAGATATAGATCTCAGTTTTCTTCAAGCTATCTTTATCACCTTTCCTCGGTACGATAAGTCCTTGCACCCATAACTCTAGAATCCGGAAATTTGTAGATAAACTTGCAATATTTGGAGCCTTGTCATCAGCCAGTCCAATAGTTTCTAAGGCTTTTTCCTTGTCAAAGCTACCCTTAGAGTCCCACAACACATGCGAAATAAATTCGGCTTCTCCTTCATAAGACAACCCTACCAAGCTTGCAGCCTTGGTGTGAGAAAGCTTGTAAGTCTTTCCATAAGACTTAAAATAGAACTTCTCCCTATTATCTTCCTGGAAGAAGGAAACTGATTCATTGAACTCAATAAGTAAGTCTGAATACACTTCATCTTGGTTCCCGGTTTTTGACACCGCAACATCTTTCCAGCCATTCAACTTAATGTTCTCTAAAATAAGGGAATCATAGTTGTTGAAGAAATCTGGATGGACTAACCTTTCTCTGTAAACTTACCATTGCGAAATAGGCTTAGTGGATGACATTTCTTGAGATGCTAACTCCACAAACATTCGGATCTGAAGTCCTCTGGGAAGTTCGGAACGGAGAAAACTGAAGTTCGGAATGGACTTAAATCAGAGAGGCAGAGATTCGCGACGCAAGAGCTTGAGATCGATGTGGGATGAGTATTTGAGTCCCCTTTATATAGGCAATGAAATGACGGTTCAACTTCCACGGTTGATCTAACGGTTGTGATAAGCTGAGATCAGATCTGACAGTTGAAAACTTCAATCCGATCTTTTTGAGGTTTTTATTTAAACAACGAATTAAGAAAAATAAATTCCAAAAAAAATAATACAAGAATATTCCAGTAAGTAAAGTATGACTACGAAAACTTGAGTAAGGTAATCATGCCTTTAGGATGGGCTGAGGAGGATTATTCGTAATGGATAATATAAAAAGATGATTACGAAAAAAACCATTATTATGAAAAGACAAAGTTCTCAAAAGTTTACTATGGAAAACAATCTCACTACGAAAAACTCAGTATGAAAAACAAACTTAGTAAGAAAAAAAATCAGTACGAAAAACATAGTACGAAAAATAAATTACGAAGAATTTGGTAAGAAAATTCCTTTATGAAACTTCTAGTACGAAATTTTCCATTCTGGAAATTTTTAATATGAACACTTCTATTCTAGAAGTATTCTGTATGAGAATGTTCATTTTGGAAAATTTTAGTTCCGGAAGTTCCATTCCGGAAATCTTTGTTCCGAAAAGTTTGAAAACAAATTTTGAAAAACTTTGTTTAAACAAACAATCAAATGTACTCCCCCTATGAAAAGAAGTTTATTACTGTAAGGAGACTTTTTCAACATAACGTTAATTAAGAAAGATTACCTTACGGTTATCATTCCTAACTTATGTTTAATATATTCAAATCTATCAGAAGGCAAAGATTTTGTGAAAATATCAGCAAGTTGATCTTGCGTTCCGATAAACTGAAGAATAATATCTCCTTTAATTGTGTGATACCTAAGAAAGTGATGCATAATATCTATTTTTTTTGAACGAGAGTGATGTGTAGGGTTCTTACTGAGGGAAATGGCACTTGTGTTATCACACAAAATTTGAGTTTTAGTAAAACTTAAGCCATAGTCTGTGAGTGTGTGTTACATCCACAACACTTGTGCACAACAACTTCCAGCTGCTACATATTCAGCTTCAGCAGTGGAGACTGCTACAGAATGTTGCTTCTTGCAGGACCAAGAAACTAAAGAATCTCCTATGAAATGACAAGTTCTGGATGTACTTTTTCTATCCATTCTACATCCACCAAATTCAGCATCAGAAAAGCTTTTTAGAACAAAATCATTTCCAGAAGTATAAAATAATCCTAGATCCATGGTTCCCTTAAGGTAGTGAAAAATTCTTTTTACTGCCTTTATGTGAGATTCATTAGGATTGGATTGATATCTTGCACATAAGCATACTGAAAACATTAAGTCTGGTCGACTAGGTATTAAGTAAAGTAGACTTCCAATCATACCTCTAAAAGATGTTTGATCTACTGGTTTCCCAGCTTCGTCAAGATCTAAAGAGTTTGAGGTACCAATGGGAGTACTTATACTCTTACTGTTGTTATAACCATACTTTTTAAGAAGATCTTTAATATTCTTATGTTGAGATATGTATGTTCCTTCTGGTTTTTGAGAAATTTGAAAACCATGGAAAAATGTTAACTCACCCATCATACTCATTTCAAACTCAGATTTCATTAGACTTGCAAAAGAGTCAGTCAAAGATTGCTGAGTTGAACAAAATATAATGTCATCAACATAAATTTGAACAATCAAAACATTTTTCTTATCTTTCTTTATAAAAAGGGTTGGATCTGCATTTCCCTTAACATAGTTATTTTGAAGCAAAAATCCAGTAAGTCTTTCATACCATGCTTGTGGGGCTTGTTTAAGGCCATACAATGCTTTGGTAAGTCTAAAAACATGATCAGGATGTTTTGTATCTTCAAAGCCAGGAGGTTGTTCAACAAAAACTTCCTCTTGAACATAACCGTTAAGAAAAGCACATTTCACATCCATTTGGAAAAGTTTGAAATTAAAGAATGCTGCAAAGGCAAGTAGAATATGGATAGATTCAAGTCTAGCTACTGGAGCATAGGTTTCTTCATAGTCTATTCCATCTTGCTGATTATAGCCTTTAGCAACAAGTCTAGCTTTATTTCTAACAATGACTCCATTTTCATCACATTTATTTCAGGAAACCCATTTTACTCCAATAACAGAAGTTTCCTTAGGTCTTTCAACCAAGGTCCATACTTTATTCCTTTCGAATTCATTTAGTTCATCTTGCATGGCTTTAATCCAATCATCATAACCTAAAGCTTCATCAGTTCTTTTAGGTTCTAATTGGGAAAGAAATGCTAGATGTTCTACTTCATTTCATAAGGAACTTCTAGTCCTTACAGGTTGGTTTACATCACCAATGATACTATCACTGGGATGATTCTTAAGAAACACCTTATTTGGGTTTTGTAAAACCTGTTCATCAACATAGGGTAGAAAGTCTTCTGGGGTAAATGTTTCAGAAGTATCTTCTAGAACAATTTCCTTATCAGAAGGTTCTTATATCAAAGGTTGACAATCAGTTTTTGAAAACACATCCGAAGATGTATGTTGTGATGGTTTAAAAACAAAAGGATCTGATTCATCAAATTTTACATGTACTGTTTCTTCAACAGTACAAGTATTTTTATTAAAAACTCTATAAGCCTTAGAGGTTGTGGAATATCCTAAGAAAATTCCTTCATCATACTTTGGTGCGAATTTATGTAAGTTATCTTTAGTATTAAAAATGAATACTTTGCAACCAAAAACCTTGAAGTATGAAAGTCTTGGTTTTCTACCATTCCATAACTCATAAGAAGTTTTATTAAGAAAAGGTCTAATCAAAACTCGATTTATAGTATAACAAGCAGTACTTACAGCTTCAGCCCAGAAATGTCGAGCAATAGAATATTCACTCAACATGGTTATAGTTATTTCTTGAAGAATTCTATTTCTTCTTTCAACTACACCATTCTGTTGAGGAGTTCTAGGTGCTGAAAAATTGTGAGTAATACCTTTCTTACTACAAAAAGTTTCAAAATATGAATTTTGAAATTCTCCTCCATGATCACTATGAATAGTTTTCAATGGAAGGTTTTTCTCATTTTTAACTTGAGCTCTAAATCTTTTGAAATAGGAAAAAGCTTCAGATTTCTTTGCTAGAAAATAGATCCAAGTAAATATAGTGTAATCATCAACCAGAACAAATACATAGTATTTGCCTCCAATACTTCCAGTTTGTGTTGGACCAAAAAGATCCATGTGCACTAACTGTAATGCATCAGTTGTTGAGACTTCACCGATTGACTTAAAAATAGATTTATGTTTTTTTCCATATTGGCATGGATCACAAACGTTAGAAGAATCAAATCTAAGCTTCGGTAGATCCTTAACTAGTTTCTTCTTAGAGAGTTTACATAGGTTTCTAATATTACAGTGTCCTAATCTTCTATGCCATAACCAGGAATGATCTTCCATTGACTTAGGCAAGGTAAATCGTGGCTTCTAAGATCTTCTAAGTTTAAGGTGTAAACATTTCTTGCCTATTGGCTGAGAGAATAAATTCTTCCTTGGAATTGTGTACTAAACACTTATCATTCCTAAAATTCACAAGGTAACCTTCATCACATAACTGACTTATGCTAATGAGGTTGTGCTTAAGACCTTTAACAAAAAGAACATTTGAAATCAAGGTTCTACATAAAAGAACAATATTACAAATACCAACAATCTCTCCCTTAGCATTGTCTCCGAAAGTTACCTTTCCTCCTTTTGTTTTGATAATCTTTTCAAAATAGGTTTTGTTATTAGTCATGTGCCGGGAACATCCACTATCCATGTACCATGGGGCACTTTGAGGAACAAAATAATTGTTACTGAAAATAGGTTTTTCATGGGTATAACCAAATCCAAATTTATTTCTTAAAGGTCGTATTTGGGAATACATCTTATCAAAATTTTCCTTACCATGGGTAAAGTTTGATAAACACTTCTTTATGGAAAAAATTTCGGACTTGAGTTTTACAACCAAGTTTTTATCCTCAAAATCATTAGTTTTAGAACTAGAGTTAGGCTCGAAAACATTTTTATTAGAAATTACTTTTTCTAATTCTTTAGAAAGTTTGTTCTTCTCAGAACTTACTTCCTCAAGATTTTTTGAAATACTTTCAAAATCAGCATTTTTCTTATCATGATCTTTAGAAAGATCTTATATTTATTTTGTAAGAATAGAATTCCAAGAGTTTGCCTTATCAAGTTTCTTGTTGAGTTTGGAATTCTCAATCTCAAGAAGTTCAGCAAACCTAGAGACTTCTTCATAAGTAGGTAAAGTATTTTCCTCATCAGAAGATGATTCTTCATCATAAGAGTTATAATACTTACTATCATTAGAATTTAAAGAAACATTGGTCAAAGATTCATCATTTCGTACCTTAGCCATAAGACAATGATTATCCATAGGTAATCTGGCTATAAGACCAAGATTCTTCTGTCCTGAAGATTCATAATCAGAAGATTCATCTGAAGAGTCACCACCACTGGAACTCCAGGTGTCATTAGCTTTCAGAACATTCTTAGCTTTAGGTTTATAATACTTCTTTCTGTTCCTGTCTGAATTCCTTTCTTTTCTTTCTTTCTTTTTGTGCATAGGGAAATCTGGTCTAATATGTCCAGCTCATTTGCATTCATAACAAGTAACTTCTCCATCTTTATTATCTTTCCTTTCCTTTTTCTTATACTTAGATTGAAAATTTCTCTGTCCAGCTATCTTGTTCATCCTTCAAGCAAGATTGGCTAATTCATTTTCTGAGACTTCACTCTCACTAGATTCGGATTGGAAAATAACATTCTTAGGCTTAGATCTGGTTACTCTCTTAGGAGTCTTAGCTTTCATCTGATTTGAAGTTGTAGTAAAAGCAACAATACCATTTACATTCTTCTTCTTGATGTTGTCTGCATCTCTCTTCATTCTAGTTTCATGTTGTAGAAGAGTTCCAAAAATCTCATCAAGAGTAATTTGAGTTACATTCCTGTTCTCAACTATAGCTGTTCTCTTGGATTCCCACTCATTGGGCATACTGTCAATTATCTTGTCCACAAGATCTTCATCATCTAAACCTTTCTCTCCCATAGATTGTAGACTGTTGACGATAGTCATAAATCTTCGTTGAACTTTACAGATAGGTTCTCCATAAGGAAAATTGAAGCCATGATATTCAGCTCTAAGCATAGCTCTTCTAGTCTCAATCACTTTGGAAGTCCCAAAGTGTGTAACTTCTATCTTCTTCCATATACAGTTAGCAGCTTCACAAGAAGAAATTTGTCTATATATATTTCTAGTTATTGAACATAGTAAAGTGTTGTGTACCTTATAGTTGAGTTGATATTCTTGCTTTTCCTGGTCAGTAAAAGTTCCGACTTCCTTGTCAGGAATTTTATAATCACCAGTAAGAATAAAAAAGTTGTCTACTACAGAATTGATAACAAAAGTCTTCATACGATCTCTCCAGTATTCATAGTCATTACCATCAAAGATAGGTGGTCTTGTAGGATTCAGATTATCAATTGATCCAACATTAACTCCTGCCATACTTAAAATAACTTTGCACACAAACTTGTTAGTAGAAAAAGTTCGTAATAACAATGTTTTGAATGGGAAATGTTCGGAATGATAAACTGATCAAGAAAAACATATATGTGAGTACAAGTATTTCAGATACCTGCTCTGATACCAAATGTAAGATTGGTATAGAGTAAGTGGTTTCCAACCTCTGATACCAATTGTAGGATCGAAATAGTGATGTAGATGCTCAATATACAAGAGGGGGGGGGGGTGGATTGTAAACATTAAAAATTCCTTTGGAACCTTTAAATTTAGTTAAGAATAACTATGTTTTCTTTAATAGAAGGATAGAGATAAGTTTAACAAAGTTAAACTAAGTAAATTCACAACACCTCTAACTCCAAATGCAAACTTGGAAAGAGATTCCGAATGTAGGTTCCGGAAATATGGTTCCGGAAAATTGAAACTTAACAAAAGATTACAATATGAGATTCTACCTTAAAGCGTATAGAATCTAAATTAATTAGAGTACAAGTAAGGAAGTATAAGAAAGTTATAATTTCTTTATAATACAAAATGCAGCCGAAATAAAACAAGTAGTTAAACTACAAGTAACAAGATATAAGTCTTTTAACCCAAAGAGAAGGGTATCCAACAACATTGGATAAAGGTCCCTTGATTTATACTTTCAAGAAAGTCTTTCTTACCCACACCAGGGTAAGAACTCGATATGAATATCGAAGTCTCTGTCTTGCTATCCCCGCAAGCCCTCAACTTCAAGGTAGTTGGCAACCTCTATCTTTCTAAGCAAGGAAGACCTCGAACTTCAAGTTAGTCGGAAACCTCTGTCTTCCTATCCCCGGAACCCTCGAATGTAATCACCAACATTCGGAGTCGCACAATGCTTTGAGAGTTAATAAGAGCCTCTCTCTCTAGAAATCACTTCAAGCAGATTAGTCAGCCTTTCAGTACTTTTCTCAGTTATCCGCGCCGAGCTCTTTCAAATGAGCTCGTATTTATAGGTAAGGTCGGCTCCTTCTCCAACGGTCATATTTTCCTTAAAGATCGGAGGGACCTGTACATGTGTCACTTAGACAACGGTTAGTTTATAACAAAACAGACGACATCATTTTATAAAAAAACAAGTGAAACAAAATGCACGACATCGTTTTAAACTCTAACATAAAAGTTCGAAATGAAAACTTCGGAGCGAAGGTTCGGAGTGTAAGGAACAACAATAAAGAGTAGACAAATTTTATAAGTGAAAGCAATATAAAAGTTCAGAGTCTAACAAAGATATTTTGCGGAGTCTGAATTAATTCAGATTGTATAAAACAAAGATACTCAAATTCTTTTTAACAGGTGAATTCGGAATGAGAATTCGGAATAGGAATTCGTCATCAGAAATCGTAATGAGAATTCATCATCAGGATTCGTAATGAGAATTCTTCATCAGAATTCGTAATGGGAATTTGGAATGAGATTTCTTCATTAGAATTTGTAATGAGAATTCTTCTTTAGAATTCGTATCCTGAATCTGGAATAGAACTTAGTCAGAGTTCATATCCAGAATTCGGAATGAAACTTCCTTATAGTTCTTATCCAGAATCCGAATCCTAAAACAGAATGATTTATATCAAAGTTTCAACGATTCTGAGAAAATATAAATGAATCTGAATCCCATGCTTAAGAAAAATATGGATGAAAATAAGATAAGGATAATTTTTCTTATAAAAGCGATTTTCCTTATAAAATGAATTTTTCTTATAAAAGCGCTTTTCCTTAAGAAAGCGATTTTCCTTATCAAATCGATTTTCCTTAAGAAATCAATTTTCCTTATAAAAGCAATTTTCTTAAAGATAAGGTGTTTGTGATTTTCAAAACAAGAAGGAATGGAAAAGTCATAAGGAAAACCTTATTGACTCAACATTGTGAACCAAAATTAAAATTAATAGGAGGAAGATAGGTTTGAAAAAAAATTATTTTAAAAATTATTTTAACTGTCTCAATGAATATGATGATCAATATGATAGAAAGAAAATAAAATAAGAAATTGATTTAAATATTAATTTTGTTTCAAAACTCAAGAAAAAAATATTTGGATTTAAAACAACTTTTAAAGGAATTGATCAAGCAGACAATTGGAAAATTATTTCAAAAAAATGTCGATATAGATTTATAATGCCTCCAATGTACTCTATTTATAGACATATAAGCCTTTAATAATGTTATAGTACTCATTATAAGTCCTTAATATGAATATTTACTTTGTTAATGTATTTTGGCTATCATATTCTTAAGTCTACATGATTCATTTAAATTTAATTAACACAACATGAAATGGAAATTGTAAGAAAATTAATTCCAAAATAGTAAAATATTATTTTATATTTATTTAAGAGGGTAAAATAGATTATCATTAATAATATCAACTGAATTTCAATAAAAATGATCAATTTAATTGTTTATTGTGTTAAAAATAAAACTCAAAACTCACAGAGTTTCATTCTATAATATTTAAAATTTAGATTTAAAATTTCAGTCCATAATATATGAAATAAAAAAATTGAAACTTGTATGAATATATTTTTTATCTCATAAAATGAATTTAGTAATAATAAAAACAATGGAATCAAATAAAACTAATAAAATCCATTAATTCGAAACAATTACTACATGATCAAGTGAAAATGGAAGAGAAAATGAAATTTTCAAACAATGATTTTAAAAAAATGGAAGGAAATGATATCATGGATTAGAAATCAATATTATATAATATAATCATTTTAACAATATAATAATTTGAAACATTTATGAGTAAAATTCTAAAATAATGAAAATAACAAATTTCAGGTTTTCAAAACTACTCAATGGTAATTTATCAAACATGTGTAAAGGTAGCATGGAATTTTTAGAAATATATAAATGTGACTCAGAATTCCTACATAATATTAGGGTAAGCTATAAAATACAGAATCCTCGTAATGGTATACTTTATTATGTGTGAAGGAAACAAAAAAATTATATACATTGTGTAAGGGTATGCATTCATATATATAATGGTAAAAGGAATACCATGGTCTGTGTTAGGGAAAACTAAACATTTAGATTGTTAAATAAAAGGACACTTGAATTCAGGTTATGATAAATAGATAGATACAAATGGTTAAAAATTATAGAGCTTAGGTATGGGTAAAACTAAACATTATTAAGGGTTAAGAATAGCAATTGAAAATAAATTTTTGACCAAAAAATAATAAATAATTACATTGAATTATAGGGAAAATAAAATTAATATAAGAATATTTAAATTTATCTAAAATACCTTCAATAAAAATCTGTAAATATTAAAATAATAAATATCCTAAAATTGATATTATGAAACATTTTATATTGTATCAATCAAAAAAATAAAATAATTATGGTGTAAAATTCCCAATTAAAAAATGGATATTATTTACTTTCTTTTATTAACAATTGTGATTATATAAAAAACCCATTGATCCATTCCATTCCTTAATTAAATCATGTTTATGTTTTAAAAATATAAGTTAAACTGGGAATTGAATATTTGGATATCGTTTTTGTTTTGATGTCTACGTTTTCTGTTATACAATGAGAAAAATACCATGTTATTATAGAGATTATGATTAATCACCAAAAAAAATTTATTTGAAATTATAACATTAAAATATATTCGAGACTATGTTATTATTATTTGGTGTTTTAGATAATTTTAGTAGAATCTAAGAGAGGCAGGATAGAAATCTAAAAATAATATACATGGGAGGACATCCTTTCTCTCCCATAAAAGCACCATGCAAACCATAAGAGAAAATATTATTTTCCCATTTGTTTTGTTAGTGTTGTATCCTAATAGTTCCCTTTGAACGGACATATTTCCCTACTATTTTAATGTTATTTTATAGGAGATTCTTATGACCATCATTATTGATGTTGTGTAGTACATTTTTAGGGGGGGGATCTATTCTCCATGGGGGTAGTATAATATTGTTATTCTTAAAATTAACAATTCATATTCATGGAAGCAATACATGACAATCATCATATGAAACTTATCCTATAATGGGTTCTCCAAAATTATGAACAGAAGTATCCCTAATAAGATAACTACATTGATATTCAAAGAGAAACACACAATTGTATTGGGAAGGAACATTCAACGTTCCATTGGAATGGCATAAGAGATGACCTGTGATTTAGATGTAAAGGTATCTCAGTAAAATATAGAAATAAAATTGGACATTTATAAAGTATATGCCTATCTTCAATGGTCTATTACTCTCTAGGTCCTCTCTTACCTAGAGTTCTTTGGTTAGAGTGATGACATTCTCTTTAAACGAATATGCTCACTGTGCCTCTCAGACACCATCATGTGAAAAAATGTGATTTTTTAAACACATTAGCATTCTCTGGTTGGGTACCCCTTATCATCAATCCTCCTCACTCTCATGTAGGATTACTTCAGCGGATACATAAAAAAGAGAATCCTTGGATTTACTTTTATCTCATCCAGCATAGATATCTCTTAAATGAAATTTCACATTACATGTTCATAGGTGATAAATTATTTTTTATTAACTAATGAAAATGATCTATTTGAGGATAAAAAATATCAGTATTGAATAATACTATTTGGAGCATTAATCACTAAAATTGAGAGAAGAGATGTGTTTTTTATGTAGATGGTGTTCTAGAACAAGGATGAGATACATCGAGTCCATCCTAGGCTTTATGTAGAGATCTTCTCCAATGGAGTATCTAGATTCCCCAGTATCCATTATAATACTAAATATTCATCATTTTACAACGTTTTTTGAATGAATAACTTACTAAATCCCAAACATAAAGAGTACATATTGTCTCTCAGAGGTATTATAAGTCTTGTAAACATCTCTCTCTTTCTTCTACACCTATGCATATTATTCCAGTTTCCAATGTTCCAAACCATATCTTTTCAATGTTGAGATGATCATAGCCTCTTTCATTATTCATTCTCATTCACAGGGCATATATAAATAAGCCTTGTTGGATAGGAAATTTAATATAAAGATATATGGTGGTATTAATGTTAGGAGCAATCGATATAATAAAATATAAATACATGGGAATCATTCATAGGTGTTTATTAAGGCTAGTTTTTTAAGTGTAATATTCACCAACGTCATATATGGTTGTTTATCAGTCTTTTTTAATTTAATGATGACCTCCCATGACATGAAGTTTTGTCACACATTCCAAATTCCATAGTGCTATGGATGTTGGAACATTATAAATGGTGATAGTAGATATTGGTATAAGTATTATTTTGGGGAATCTCATGGATTCCCCATTGTTCTCTACCCCTGAAAATACTATCAGGAAGGATATCATGTATCTAAAATTTATTTAAAATGATATAAATAAGGATCAAGATGATGTATTGATTTAAATGTTATTTATAGTGACAAATATGCAAGTGTTGTCACTAGTTCCTCATCAATTGTTTTCAATGTTAAATATTACCACAATATGTTATAAGAATTATGTGATCACAATAGGTGGGGAGAGATGGTTTGGAAAAAAAATCTCTACCAATTTTATCGTTTTTCTTTGGTGTATCATGAATTGGAAAATACCCACAATTGAAAATTATAAATGCATTATCATTCATATGTATTCAATATGAATGGTTTGCAGAAAATAGAAATATTAATCTAAGAGGAACATATTCATCTTGAGCCTATGGTAAAAAACATCAAAATTGAGTACTCAATCTTCAGAACATACTAATCAGAGGTACCATTGGATACCCTCATTCATGACTTCTAGTTTCACGGAGTGGGGAATTACTCCTCTGAGAAGATAGTGATAGTATTGATTCTTATTACATGAGGCCAGATCATATAATAATAATGGAATTAGGCTTTGAATGAGGGTATTATCATTTAAATTATATACATAGTGTTTAAAACATGATAACTGATGATCAAATCACCCTAGCTTTATAATAAAGGGAAGGATTCACCCTCTCTCTATTTCATGTAGAATATGGGGTATTACTAATACTTTAACCCATCACCCTATTTAGGCCAATGGATTTGGGGTAATTCACACCATAGTTGCCTCAAACAAAATAATTTGCCTTTTTATACAAGGTAGTTATGCGGGGTGGTGGGATAGTTCACACTAAAAGATGATCTATTATTATAATGTTCATTTCTCACATTTGATGTGTATAATACAATCAACATGATGAAAACACGCATCTTGTAGGGTTGATGATGTGATCTTTCCGGGGAATCTGAATTTTTACGGTGGAAATCGACTAACTAACCGTATGTTACTCACGACATGGGATATGATCAACATTATATATAAGAATCCAACATTAAACATTACATAATCTTGAATTATGTTTATAATTCACAGTGAGGATCTTTTCAGGTTTTGAGCTTTAGTGAATTACGTCAGAACATCTTCAATATTACTAGTAGAAACATCAACTTACAATCTATTATTTTCTTAAAACAAAAATCCTTAAAAACAAAACATGACATAATTTCATGTTTTAACATCATTACATTCCATTAATCCCATATTTGACTCTATTATTCATTACATCCAGTTAAAAAGAATTCACAACATGGGATGAGAATAAAAATCTAAGTAAGGGATACATAATGTTGAAAACCATCAGATTTATGTAACAAAAAAACCATGAATACATTATAAAAATTTAATACTTTTCACCATTAAAAATTAGTATAAAAACAATACTGAATATAAGATCATTTTCTACCCTTTTTGTAACAAAAATGTTACCACAATTCCATAATATGAAATATATAACATATAATGTTAAATTGGGACACAAACATTCATAAATGGAATAACCATACGGTCAACTTCCACAGATATCACTGAATGGAATAGACATTTGGCGGACTTCCATACCCAATGCATTTTAGGTTATAACGTAACCACTTCTTCTAGTCTATCACAGAACCACCGATCATTTGTTTATCACATAACCATCTGTCAAATGTCTACCTCCAATTATATAATCATCGCAGATAAAATATTTCAAATATAAAATTTTATTTTCAATAAAAAGATATAATTTCATGTTTTTGATATAGTAAATACACATTTAAAATCATTTTATAAACCCAAAAAATTAAAAAAGTGTATATGGTATTTATTTTCCATTTAAAAACATCATAGCATGTTAAGGAAGCAGAATATCAAATAATGCTTGCGGTGACAAAAAGGTTATTTTCACCATGTATTTTAAAAAGAGACATTTCCATTTTTTTATTAAAATGCTCTATAGAAAATGAATCCCTTTTTAAAGAAATAAAATTTCAATTGGGTTTATTATACACCATGTAAATGAAGGCATTGTATATTATCAAAACATGCCCATGTGAAATGATATTGAGATGATGTCTCATACAATGATAATTTTGTATATAAAATAGGTCAATTATGTGTATTCACTATAAGAACACATCAATGAAGTATAAATACAAGATAATATTTAAAAATTCATTTCTCACATAATCAAACCATGACATAAACATGAAGTATAAAATCTACCCAAATAATTGAAGATGGGTTAAGAAGTTCCCATACCTCGTGTCGGACCTGTCTCGTAAGATTATTTTTCTTCCTGATTAAGAAATTTAAGTTAATTTCAACTTTCATCAGATCTATTTTCAACTTTATTATTTATTTTATATCCCTAATTATATTTCTATAATTTTTAGTTAATTATTTGAGTTCATATAAATTTTTTTTTCCGATGTTCAGATCTTGGGTCAAAAATGAACTTGTTATAATAACAAATTGTCCATGTGGTCAAAAGTAAATTATCACCAAAATTATATTAATTATTTAAATATAATATATATATATATATATATATTCTATATATCTATTTATAATAGTCCATATAATTTGGATAAAATAAATGAAAAGCATCGTTCATGGAGATGGTAAGCTGTACGTGCGCATGAACGCTACTTTCAATTCATTTTCATATTTAATGGAATGTAAAATAAATTACACATAGGTTTATTATAATTCCAATATAATATCATATATTAGTTAACTAACATAATTCTTTATATGTTCCATGTATGGCATGAACAAGTCATATAACATTGAGTGGGCGGTAGTCCGCACTTCCTCAAATTAAAATATCATATTTATACCACATGAAAAGCGTAAAGTCATCTTATAAATGAGAAATAAAAATTCATATAAATATAATATATAACATATATATCATTTATAATTACCGTTCTATCATAATGGCCACTATAAGAGGTGGTAGGAGAAGATTGAGCAATCACACTTTCGTGAGGAAATAGTTCATTGTCCACAGAAACAATATGTTCTATACCTATTAGATGGAGGTGTGTGAAATTAGAGTTAAATAAATTTCATAAAAACAACATAGTATATTTTAGATAATATTTTTTGTATAAAATAATTGAATAAATATATTTTAGGTGGTTGTAGAAGGGAAAAAATGAAAGATTATTGATAGACGACATTATCTCAAATCAGGTAATTCCTTTTAATTTAATGTAAAATACCTTCATTAATTTTCTTCTGTACAATTTAAGGAACTTATAAGGAATAAAGGGATGTTGGGATATTATTTAGGGAGAGTGAGTACAATCCAATGGGGATTGAGAGGTGTGAGTAAGGGTTAGAGCTGGTGTCCTTTTCTAAGAGGGAGGAGGGGCACTTTAGTAATGTTTGGAAATATTATTTTATTATTAATTTATTTTAGAATCCCAATAACACCAAAGTGATATATTTCGATGAAAAGATGTGGATGGGTAAAAATTCTCTCATTTGGATGATTTTATACATTGTTAGGTCATAAAATTAACTTTATCTTTTAGATTTATTCCATAGTAAACTAATTTTACTTTTACCATGTCTTCTTGTTTATTCCTAATATATGGTTACCATACATACTATAAAATTACATATGGCCCAAAAATGTATCCTTAGTAACCTTTTTAACATCATATATTTAATTTTTTGAATATTATATTTTAAGGACTATTATATCATTTAATAAAATATTAATTGATTTAATAAATCATTTTTGTAAATTTTTATACAATTCATGTCATAACATTTTAAAAATCCACAAAAACAATATTATTTATAAAAACATCATTATTTAGAATATAAAATGTCCTAATCATCCCTATAATTAGTTTATGGCATAAAAAGTATAATATTTTTTAATATTTATAATCTCATTTATGTAAATCTATCATTAATAATGTAATCACAACATTATCATTAAGGCATAAATAAATTTCTTTATATGATATCTAAAAATTATAAAAATTATATCATGATATAGGAAATTATTTTAGTTTTCTAATTACTATTTATTGTCTTAGTGAACAATTATATAACCCCATGAAAAATTATTTTCGTAAAAGATAAACGTTTTTGTTATATTTTCATTAAAATTAAATTAAGTGTATTTAAATGTCATTTTCACGCACAACTGGATCCTTGGGGTCCTAAAATCGACATAAGGATTCCCATGGTCGGAAATATCTCATCCAATAGGGTTAGACATGTGTTATTGTAATTGAATATTATTATAATATTATATTTTTACCCTTATTTAACATATTTACCTTTAAACCATGTTAAATAAAATATTTACTTAAGTTACTATTTTAATATCAAAAAACTAAAGTGTACATATTTACAAAATTTGGACTTCCTAATTCAAAATATGGAATCCATTTTTCTAAATTCAAATATAATAATTTGCAGATATTAATTTAATATTAATTTCCATTGTCAAATCGAATAAGATGTCCCACTTTTAATTATAGATATATCGCTTCTAAAGAAGAAGTAAATTCTATCTTATAGACTATATAATAGTGAAAAAACTATATTTAAAAAGGGTTCACCATTAAAAAGCGATAAATAGTCTTTTTAATGAATATGAGAGTATTTCATGCATTAAATCTAATTCATTCTTATTTTAAGCCTAAAAACGTATTGGTTAAATGTAAATACATTTAACAAATGTGTGCCATCATAATTTTGTTAGTTTTTTTCATTACCAACAATACAATGGCTTTGTGTTAACAAACATTTAAAATTATTACATTATTATATTATTTTTTAGTATAACTCAAAATTGTGTGCAACATAAGATTTCAAAGAAACCATTTGTCACGTGTTGAGTACGCTATTGAACAATGTTTCATCTATAACATAAATTAATATATTATTCATAAATTTTAATAGATATTAAAATGTATTATTCTATAAATACCTGGGTTGTTACATCGTTCGCACCTTTTGGAAATTTTGTGCTTTCAATTTTAAAATTGGGCTTCGAAATTTCATTGAATGTTTCAAACCAGAAAAAGAGACAATAAAACTATAACTTTAAAAGATAGAAAGAGAAGTATAATAGGTAACCTGAGATAACACATACTAGGATTCCATATAAAAAACATTGATATAGAATTTAAAATATCTATCATTTAATAAAAGAGAGTGATATAGAACATGATAATGGAGTATTAACCACCACAATATAACAAATATGTGGTTGGGTAAAAGTCTAATTACAAAAGAAAGCGTATTAAATTTTTTCTTCAAGATCATTTTCATATTGTTGAAGAAATTTATTACTAACTAGGATAAGATCATATGTAAATATACTTACTTAAAAAATATTGTTTCATCTTTTAATAAAATTTCAACCACAAACTCATCATTTCTGCAAACGATGAGTATTCAAGATAACTAGGTCACATCTAATGTTCTAGAATAATCTTTTAGAAAATCACATATTCGAAATAAAAGAACTATATATTTCCCCGGTCATTTGGCATTATCAAAAGCCAAAATTATTATTAGTGGAAGAGAAAATCACAAAAATGGATAATACATTATAAAAAAAGTAATACTACTCTTAATCTCCAAAATTTATCAAACAATACCCAAACTTCATCAAATACCATTCAATAAATAACTATCCATAAAATTCATCAATGTAATCCAATGTAACGTTCAAACCCAAAACTCAGAAGGATTAAATCACATAGTCTCATAGTAAATATTAAAATTTTTATCCAACTAACATCGATTACTCATAAATTCTCATAATGGTTATTATTACACCTAATCAGATTTTCTTTATGATAGTCTAATCATTTTATTAAATAATCCAAATAAACATATATCGACATTAAAATAAGAGATTATTCTAAACTAAAATTTCAACAATTACTCCACATATGAGATCCCATTGTATGAAATTTACCATATGAATATAGAGTTTTCACAAAAGATATAATGTAATACAAAAAAACCTTTTCCCCTTAATCACCAAATCATTTTCCTTTACTAAGGATATAAATATGATAAAATAGAAGTTCCCATAATCATGTTATTATTTATCCATAAAAACATTTAACTAAAAATGAATAATTTATAATTACCATGGAATTCATGTAGTCTAGTGGTGGGAGATAAATCATAATCGCACTTTTGTTGTGGGTTCTATTCCTGCATCTTTTTATAATTCCACGGTATGTCACATGATCTGTGGGTTATCATTTTTCAAAAACAATTTAATTTTGTAACCTACCATAAAATGTGATAAATTCCTCAATAATAATAATAACATATTTTAACCACATATATTATCTCATTACTCAAATTTTCATCCCAAAATGTGATAACCTATAATTTCCTCAAATACAATAATATATAAACCCAAATGCTTCTTTATAACTATATCTACAAAAGAAAAGATAATTCTACAATGAATATCATTTTCACATAACAAATATTAGTCTCAGAAATACTAGAAAATGACTTCCAAAGTAATCCTATAATTAATATATTTAAACATATCACCATCCATAGATCCAACATAAATCTACAATTCGTAAAATGTAGTCATCTTAATCGTCGAACATTTTTCATCATCCTTTATTCATGTTTTTTGTCTTATTTTTTTAAACATCTTTCCTGCAAACAAAATCATGCATAATGTCCTAATATTTCATTAAGTTCAGAATATGATCTATTAAATAATCCTACAATTCATAAGTTATTTTCAGTTTCCTCATCTTCATTTGGAATGGAATTAGGAATTGGTAAACATAAATATGTATGATCATGCAGATCACACTCTTGAACCTTCTTCGTAAGACATTTATTTGTATAATTACCATGCACACCACATTTTAAACCTTCAATTAATCCTTAAGAATAAACTTATTTCCCTTTATTGGAGTCAACTGGATGCTTCCTTTTTCCAGGGAAGGTTATTGATTCATGTCCTACATTTCTAAATCTGAAATATCTTCTCATCCCTTTGATGAATATTCCTTGTTGTTTCTTTCCACATCCATGACACATAGGGTTTTTATATAAATAAATTTATGATTATTACCTTATCTTCCATTGGGCTCATTTCTCTATTATATGATGCCTTTAAAAAATCAACATCGATCATGTTGTCAATCATTACTCAATATTGTTGTTTAAGAATAACCACAATTTTTCTCATTGAAAATCCCATTTCATTTGGTTTCTCATTCAGAAAACCACCAGAATTTCTTTCACATCCATTGGTACTTTGGTTCATGCTAGATCCATCCATTTAATACACCCAAAAACGATAGTTTGAGTATATCGGTAAAATAATTATATAATATCTTATGATGAGGGTAAACACTATGTAATAATAATTCATTTTATCTTTATCTCATTGTATTTATCTAAAATAACTATTAATATTTCTACTATTCTAACCATTATGGTTATGCCACTTATGCTTAAATAACACCATAACCTCTAATGTTATCTAAACTGCCCTCTGATACAAACTATAAGACTGTATCCCTAAATATTACATAATTTGGAATTAAGTTAATAATATACATTGATGATATTTTAAGGATTAGAGAATTATAGAATTTGGTAATAACATCTTGAATATTAAAATTAGACAATTCAAATCAGTTTCCATTTTATCATAAAACAAAAAGACTTAAAAAAACATGACATCATATAACATTTGAACAACACATCTTTTCCTTGATTTAATCCATGATACAATAAGTAATGTGAAATTTTCTTTAAAACATGGGATGAGAATAATAAGCTTTGTATGGGATACATAAAAAAGATAACTATTAGTCTTTAAATAAAACTGCAACCATGAATACATTATTATAATGTAATATTTTCAACATTATGAAGCAGTAAAAACACTTCAGTAAATAAAATTTCATTGATTACCCTTTTTATAACCAAACGATCACCACAACCCCATAGAATGGAACGTATAACAAATAAAGGTAAGCTGGGACATAAAGATACTTAAATCGAATAACATTTCGGTAGACTTCCACAAATATCAATCAATGGAATAGCTCTATGGATGAATTACATACCCAATGAATTGGAGGTTATAATGTAACAACCCAACCTAGTTTATCACAGAAAGACTGATAATTTTTTTATCACGTAACCACCCATCAAATGTTCAATTACCATTATATAATTAACACATAAATAAAATTTTATATATCAACATTTCTTACAAAAAAATTTATTTTGAATAAATATAATAATTTCAACATATTGAAATATTAAATCCACTTTCAAAACCATTTTCAATACCAAAATATGTAAAAAGGGTATAGGGTATTTATTATCCACTTAAGAATATCACACCATCTTAAGAAATTCATATATCAAATAGTTATCGCAAGGATAGAATGGTCATTGTCACCATGTACATTAATAATAGAACTACCCACTATCATTTAGTAGACTACTACATAGGAAAATATTCCCTTTTAATGAATGTAAATGTCAAAGTGGTTTATTATAAACTCTGTAAAAGAATGAGGTATATGATATCAAAACATTCACCAATGAAAATAGATTGAGATGAAGTCCCATACAAAGAAAATTTTGTTTATAAAATTGACCAATTATGTGTATTATACATAAGTACACATAAAGAAAGTATAAATACAAGATAATATATCAAAATTATTATATTAAAAAATCATTTCAGAACATAAAAAAGATGTATAAGATCATCCCAAATAATGTAAGTTGGGTTATGAAGTTCCCTTACTAGAGTCTGACTTGCCTTTTATGTTCATTTAATTCCAAAATAATAAAATTATGTTAATTTCAACATTATTCAGAACCTTTTTCAAGTTTATTATTCCTTTTATATCACTTATTACCTTGAAATAATAATTAGTTAATTATTTGAGTTCATATCAGACATTTTGTCAATGTTAAGAACTAGAGTCAAGAATGAATTTTTTATAATTACAAATTGTCCATGTTTTAAAAATTACATTATCTCAATAATTATATTCATGATTTAGATATCATATATACCATATATATTCAGTGTATATTCATTTATAATAGTCCATATCTTTGAGATATAGGAAATCAAATACACCCTCAATGGACAAGGTAAGACGTATGTACGCATGAAGACTAATTTAATTTCTTTTTCAAATTTAATGGAATGGAAACTAAATGATGCTTAAGTAAATTACAATTCCATTATAATATCATATATATGTTCATTAACACCATCCATTATACATTCCATGTATTGAATAAATAAGTCATATCCCATTGACGGCGTGGTAGTCCACACTTCCTCCAATTAAAATTTTCATATTTATAAAACATGAAATGTATAAAGGTATGATATAATGTGAAATAAAGAAGATTACAGACAAAAATAAATATCATATATATCATATATAATTACACTTCCATTTTAATGGGAACCGTAAGTGGTTGTAGGAGAATATTGAATAATGATTGTTTTGTGAGGTAGTAGCTCCCCTTCACGGAAACATTATGTTCTATACACATTAGATGGAGGTGTGTGTATGTGTAGTTAGAATAATTATCATAAAAACATCCTATAATATTTAAGATAATGTTGTTGTCATAAAAGAAATGATTAAAGACAATTTAGGGGGTTAAAGAATGAAAATAAATGAAATAATCTCGAGGGAAGACATTACCTCATATCAGGTAACTCAATTTGATTTAATTTAATAGGCCTTTATTGTTTTCCTTCTTCCAAAAGTAAGGCTTATAAGAATAATATATGGATGTTAGTAGCTTATTTGGTTAGAGGTTGGACGAGCCAAGGGGTCATTAGAAGTGTGAGTAAGGGTTAGAAGTGGTGTCCTTTAATAAAATGGTGGAGGGGAACATTATAAATGTTTGAAAATAATATTTTATTATTAATTGATTTTCGAATTAAAATACCAACAAAGAGATTTATTTTGATAGTCACATGAGTATGGGTCTAAATACTCTCACCCAATCAATTTTTGACAAGTTTAAGTCATATAAGTAACCTTATCATTTATCATTGACCCATAGAAAACAAATTTATATTTTACAATGTATTTTTGTATATTCATAATATATTATTTCCATTGTTACTATAAAATTACAAGAGCCTAAAAATGGATCATGGTGATGTAGTGGTTAAATTATTAATGAAAGAATTAAACAAATGAGGTTATAAGTATTAAAATAAATTTTTTTTTGATGTCTAAACATTATAAATATAATACCCTGATTTGGGATATATTTTAATATTAATAATTACAATTTATTGTGGAAGAGATCACTTATATGACCCCATATAAAATTTTTTTTAGTAGAAGATAATTTTTTAGGTTATATTTTCCATATCTTGAAATTAAATTTAAATAAATTTCATTTTCACACACAAGTGGCTCCATGGGGACCTAAAATCATCAGAAGGATTCCACTGGTCGAACATATCTCATCCAAAAGGGTTAGGAAATTTTTTAGGTTAATTTAATATTATTATAATTTTATTATTTATCATTATTTACAAGATTTACTCTTTAACCATGATAAATAAATTATTTACTAAAGTTACTATTCATAATGTTTAAAAATAAAAGGTACCTATTTACACAATTTGAAACTCTTTATTCCATATATGGAATGAATTATTAAAAATTACAAACATAGAAGTTTCAAAAATTAATTTAATATTAATTCCCATTATCATAACAAAAAATTGTGATTTTAATAAGTAAAAACTACCTAAACATTGACATGTGTTTGTATCCAATTTTGAATTGAAATCACATACAATAATTACTTTGGATTAAATGATAAAAAACTAATCTAATTACACTTTATATTCACATAAAAATATAATCTATTCATATAAATAAATTATATACAAATAAATTTTTAACTTAAAATGCTTTATTTTTAACTATTCATTTAAAAATGAATATTATCAGAAAATTACCAGAAAATTAACCAAAGTAAATTTTTATGTCCTTATTATATAGGACAATTTTATGTTATCAAATAGAACATATAAAAGTGAAAAAACTATATTTAAAAAGGGATTTCCATTAAAAGGTGGTAAATTGACCTTTTAAAAAATATTAAAGTATTTAATGTTTAAAATCAGATTCATTCTTATTTTATGCCTCTAAAATTTGATGGATAAATGTGGAGGCATTTAACAAACATGTGCAATCATAATGTTGTTAGTTATGTTAATTACCAGTAACACAATAGTTATGATTTAACTAATATTTAAAATAATAAAATTATTATATTACTTTTCAGTGTAAATCAATGTTGTGTGAAACATAAGACTTCATTTAAACTCATTGTTTCATGTTGAGTACGCTATCGAACAATGTTTCATCTTTAACTTAATCTTTATATATCATTTATAAATATTAATAGATATGAAAAATTATTATTTTATAAATATTTGGTTCATTACACTATGGCTCGCGTCCTACTAAATCATATGTGTAAAGGTATCATCAACACCACCACCGAAATTATGAACACATGGTGGGATGGGAACAATGTTTCTGACTTATTTTCCTTTAAGTCCTTTTAGTATGGGCATATCACTAATTTTTCCAGCAATTGATCTTTTCCCATTGAAGGCATGGACATTATTATTTGTGATGCTATAGGGAATCTCTATTTAAGTCCACCAAAACATTGTACCGATATAATGGTTTCTTACCTGTCACTAATAAGATCTATGTGTATCGTGGGGACTATATTCGTGAATACCGATTTTGTATTTTATTGAATTGGCACTACTTTTATTCAATTATATAGAGTTTTTATTTGTTCCTTTTTATTTTTTTTGGTGGAAACTCATCTATAGTAGAACAATGTTTTTATAGATTATAAATTTATTAAAATTCATTATATGAGGGTGCAATTAAATCAAATAAATGGGTAAACTATATTTTTTATTTTTTGTTTATTAATTTTTCCTTCCACATAACCATATAATCTTGCATGGTTTGTGATATTTTCTAATGTCTCTATTGTTTTTTTATTCAAAATGTGATATTTTTTCATTGGATTTATGTACGTATATTTTATTTCAGTCTTATAACTATAATGGTAAAACATGTTTTCTTAAAGAATCATCATGTTTATTTTATTGAAAAATATCACCACCATATATTTTTTTATTTAAAATCATTTTTATCTCTTAAATATGAGATTTTATTGGTATTGAAAAATCTTTGTAATATCATTACTGCAAATAATTTTTTCTTATTTGATTCTATCCTTTCTATTATTTCATTAAATATTGTTCCCAATTAATCCCTTTATATTTTATTTTTTTGAAATTTTTTTAGTTATGTTATATTTATTCTACTACATGTGGAAGCTTAATGATAGGATGAATATTATGTTTCATAGAAATTTATTTTATTTTAGGTTTTCTAGATATATTATAAAATGGAATTTTATTCTAGACTTGGTGGCCTATTTTAGGATATCATTTTAGAAAATGGTTCAATAAATGTGTAGATTCCCAAGATATCAATTCTAAATTTAATTAGTCATATTTCAACAGTATTATTCTTAGGAGTATCAACCTCATCATTTTTGTTTTTAAATTTTATACATTATTCTTTGGCCTTCACGTGTGACCAGAGCTTTGTAAAGTATTTAGGTCATTCAGTGTGTGGGGGGGGGGGATTGATGACCAATCTGTAAGGAACGATTATACAAAATTTGTTGAAGTTTTGTCGGGCGAGGTTTTATTTTATCCTATTTACCTTCTAAGATTATATTATCTTGGAATTTATTTTTTCCATATTATTTCTCATTTTAGAGTTCATGGTTAAATAATTTCTCTTCTCGAGGTATAAAACCTTCATCCTAGATGGAGAACTCCATATTTTATATATTCATTCTCGGTGGCAATCATTTATACAGTTAGTTATTTTTCTTCAAGGGTTATTATATATAGGGATACATGGTTATCTAGAGGATACATGTTTGTGGACTATTTTTTGGATGAAAAGGTACTTCGACCTTGTCTTCAATATATTTCAATTTTAGTATCAACAAATAAAATTGTATCTGATTTTTGTGATAACTCATTATAAAATTATATATTTTGTACTTTATTAATTACATATTGAATTTAAAAGAGGTTGATGGGTAGAAAATTTTAGTTTGTTAATCCATTGATCGATCCCTTACCCATAGACCTCACAACAATTATAGTTATAGTTATAATTATGGGGGACAAGATAATTTTCAGGATGGAAGTAACAACATAAATTATGTATGTGTGGAGGATGTGAGTAATAGAAATAATGGATGTGATAATGCCGACGAGGGGGTTAGATGTGGTGGATAGATTAAATAAGGGTATGGATAAGAAAGAAGTTCAAACAGGAAGCTATCAATATAATTTTTGAAATTTATTGGATTATTTTTTTATTAAAATAAGTGTCCATTGTTAGTGTATTAGATATGGGATTTGGCCTTTAATTTTTTCAATTCATAGTTTTTTGATTTCCTATGATATTGTCTGTGTGACTCTTCTTTCATTTTACCCTTCCCTCAATCATGGCTATTATTTATCTACTATTACTTATCTCCCATTTTTGCACACATTTATCTTAACCCTTTTAAGGATGGTTGATACAATGTATATACTTCTAATACATTAAAAAATGGTCTAATGTGATAAGGATTTAATTCATGCACTTAATATGCTTGATTTGGTTTTGTTAAAAAGAAACAATTTTGTTTTTATTTATAAACATTCATTTTTACCATGAATAATTTTTAATCAAATAATATATATTGAATAATATTTTAATGTGTTGTGATATATTTTTTTAATGACAAGGATGAATATTTTTGATGTAATTGTTTATTTTTTTTATGTATGGGTGTTTTGAAATGGTAGTAATTAAAAAATTAATATATATGAAATTTTTTTTAAAACAAAAAAAAGAAATACATTATATTTATTTTAAATTGAATGAAGGATTTAATTCTTTATATATTTTGTGGTCAATAAGGATTTAATCCTCAATTTTATTTTTAAATTTTCATACATGGATTAAATATTTTTATTAAACATTTCATTTTAAATTGATGAACTATATCAGGGTAATTTTCAAATATGATAATCTAAATAGATTATTATTATTTAAATCAATTGATTTGGATAAAAAGAAAGTTTGAAAGTAATTTTACTCTTTTTGATAATCTTTCCTAGTTATTTACATGGACAGTCATAAGCAACTTCTTCATAATTGAAAAATGGAGCTTTTATATAATTATAATGTTTCTATAGTGATGTACATGGACCTTGAATATTAAATTTTCAAAACACATTAATGGGGTTTGATAAACTACATATATGTTCCACTTCATTAATTAATATTTTAGAAATGAATGATTTTATTCTAAAATATATATTATTGTTATGATATATTAAATAATTAATGATAATATCTAGGTTATTAAAATCGAGGAAGGGTTTATGTCTGATAGAGTTTCTAGATAAAGAAGGTATATGCATTAGATTACTTCAATGTTTAAAAGTTTCTAAATATTTGATGTGTTTTAATATTATTTTTAAAAATGGTATTTGAATTCATTTTTTAATGATGGATGTAATGAATAATAAAATATGATGATACAAGTGGTTTACTTGTGGTCCAATTCAATTACTTTTAAAAATACAATAATGAAAAAGAATAATCTTAATAAATATGTTTCCGCGTAATACTTGTTCAAACATGAAGGAGGGAGTTCCTAGCACCAAAAGGAACATATTTTATAATATGAAAGAGTATTTATTAAATATTGCTTCAAAAACCTAAAAAAATATAATATTGATATAAAATTTATTAGTTTAATATTTTACAATAATATTTAAATGTAATTTCAAAAAAAATTAGTTTTTTTGGTAAAAATATATTTTAAATAAAATATATATTTTATAAGAGGATAATTACTTTATGTTTATACATAATGAATTCAAAATAAAATCAAATAAATGATTATACAATTACAAATTCAAAGTGAATGATTTTTTACAAGCGAAAATTATTTAATATATTTCTGTATATTAATACATTAATGTAAATAGATGAATATACATTTTTTACATATTGATATCAATGAAATGTTCTTACCAAAATGTTCCATGATGAAGAAGAAGAATATATGTGTTATAATAATTTAAACCCAAAAATTTGTCATAATAATAATATTAAAGGTGTCATAAGAGATAAGTACAAATATTATGTTAAAAAATTTGCACATAAGAAAAATGAATCCAAGTATCACCAATATTAAAACAACCATTCTTTATAAATGTTAACCAGTTAAAGAAGATTAGTTATGGGATTTATTATAAGATCACTTTTAGAACCCTTATTTTGAAACCATTGATTTATGGACCAAAAAATCAGGATTATTAATTAATTAATGTGTTTTATATTTTATGATATCAATTTTTGTTATAAGATAGATTGTTGGTATTTGGTTATGAATGGGAATGAAATACCCTTAATGGTGAGTCACTAAAAAAGATGAATCACCACCAACACAATATTGAAGATAAACATTGATAAGTATTGAAAACAATGAACTCCAGACTCCAGTCATTGTTGACGATGTTACCATAGTGAATATTTGGAAATGTAGGGACAAAAGTCACTACAAACAATGACTCAACATTGAGGAGAACTCACCACCAAGATAATATTTTTTTTCAATGTATGGAAAAGACTCAAATACATTAATTATTCACCATCAAATGATAATTTGGTAATGTGTTAAAATTATGAACCTCTAAGGGGATGAATTACCATTGAACTACAAACATCATAAAAGTATACAAATTAGGTAAAGTGACTAATGCCTCACCTATACAATGAAAAAATTTATATGATTTAATATGAACTACTATCTGAGATGACTCCGTAATGAAGATTAATTTCCACAATAATTTAAATTTTCTAATGCATTTTCATGACCCACCACTATGCCAACTCTCCAATAGATCATGTCACCACCAGATCAAGTCTCCACATGTATAATTCATTTCCATCTAATGTCACCTCATATTCATGCCACACCTATAGATTTTATCACCATTCCAGTGACTCACCGATATAATTCAAATGAATATTATTTTTAATTAAATAATTATTACTTATATATTATTTAATTTATTACCAAAACATTCTATGATGACTGTGCATTAACAATTAAAAAACTGAATTAATGTTTGTGTGAGAATTATAGAACCATGAGTATTGGATTTGGATGAATCTCTTTTATTACTGATATTAAAATAATTACCAAGCATACTCATATAGTCCGGTTCTATATTATAAAATACATTAAAAAACACATTTGATGGATGATATTTCCAGAATTGGAATAGATAAATTTCCAACAATGGTACATGCCTACATGGTACCAAGGAAGCAGAAAGAACATCATACATTCAGTGCATTCTTATAATTAAAAAAAGTTTTACATCAATTTATGTTCCAACATCATTCATAAATTTTTCTCAGTATTCAATTAAAACTACTTCAAAGGATACAAGAGCATCAAATATTATCATACAGAACACAAACACCTTAAAACATAGTTATTTACTCTAATTGTTTATTTTATTTTTATTATGACTTGTTTCTATATACTCAATATTATTAAAGCCAAATTGAATCCTATTATACATGGGAGATACTAGATATCTTATCAAAAATTCTTTATTCATATTATAACATCCCAAGTAAGTAATGAATAATAGATTTTTTTATATATGTCTATTAATGAATTATACAGTGTTTTAGAGGCTTAAAATGAGAATAAATCCAATCTTATGCATGGAATACAGTAATATTTTTTAAAAGATTGTTTTAATGGCTTTTGATTTAAAAACATTTTTAAATAAAACATTTGAAAATTTTGTAATCTCTATTTTTCAAAATAAATATAATATTTATAATTGGGACATTGAAATTTAAATTGGATAATTTTTTTTTATTTTTCTGACAATGTTCATTTTTTAATGAAAAGTGAAAAATACTGCATTTTACATCAAAACTACTTTTTCATCTAATTTAATTATATGGTTAGATTATAATTTGAATTGGTTTTAGAGTTCAATGAGAATATATTTTTACCATTTAATCCAATAGTGGTCATTGGAATTAATTTCACTTTGAAATTGGACTTAAACTAGTGTCAATCTTTTGATATTTATGGTTTCATAAAAACACGCTATTTGCTCAGACTGTGGGAATTAATTATTAAATTAATTAATGTAACTTAAATGTTTTGAATTTTGTAAAATAGACATAATTTGTGAATTTGGAATATCAAATATAGGTCAGGGTGATGTTTTGGTATATTTCTGAGAAACTTCAATTTTTGATTAATAGTGAAACCACTAAGTGGTACTTAAAAAACTGATTTTTTCGTTTAAATGAAATTTTACCACCTCTATGTTTTTAATTTCAAAAATCCAACATACATGGTTTTCATTAAAAAGTAAAATGTTGTTCAATGGGATTAAAATAATTTTTTAGTGAATAGTAACTTTTCAGTTTTTTATCGCGATTAGAGGTAATTAATGTAATTTAAGGTAAGAATAATGTTTTAATAATATGAAATGAACTTGAAACATGTCATAACCTTATTGGATGTGTCATGGAAGACCAATAAAATCAATGGGTCAACTTGGGGACCCCATGTAACCACTTTGGAAGGAAAATGACATTAATATCATTTTATTTAATGTAAAAGTAAAAATGACACAAACAGGAGTTGTTTTACTAAAAAAAATTTTACTTGGGGTTATACAAGTTAGAGTTTTGACTATAAATAGTCATTGAAAATCTAAAACTATTTCCTACATCGTAGTATTTTTTATAATTTTTAGACATTAAATAAATTAAATTATTTATGACACCATGATGATGCAGCGATGACCTCATTATTTAAGGATTTAAATAAAATGAAAAGATAATGTAAAATATAAAACATACATTTGTCAAAAACCTATTTGATGGGTGGATTTAGAACTATTATCACCTTATCCTCAAAATATATAATTTTGGGACCTTTTAAATCCGAAAATCATTTTATAATAAAGTATCCTTTTATACCTTTCCAAGAGTGCCCCTCCTCTCCTCTTATAAAAGGCCCCCACCTCTACCACCTTACCCACACATACAAAGACGTTTTCTCGGACAACACCTACCGATTTGGTCTCTCCAAATCCCTCTATAACTCTTAGAAGCCTCACTTTAGGCAGAAGTCTTTCCAAGGAAGCCTTTGAGCTCAAATAAAAAAGAGTTACCCGATTTAAAGGTAGTGTCTTTTATTGTGTTCTAATGTATTATTTTGCTTCTCCAACCCCCTAAAATATTTTTATTAATTTTTTTTTGTAACAACACCAGTATCTTCCATATACTAGGATATTTTTATAAGAAGGATTCGAGCTACACTTACCCACACCTACATCTAATGGTTAAAGAACATACTATTTCGGTGGATGGCGAATTTCTGCCTCACGAAACGATGATTGTTCAACACTCAAATAACACATTAAAAGGTGGCCATTAAGATGAAACTATATTTATATATGATATATAATATGTTTATGTTTTAATAAAGCTTCTGTATTTTTTATTTATTTCGTACCATTATGGTTTCCGTTATGGGTAAACGTGATATCTTCATTTTAGGAAGTGCGGACTACCGCCCCCTCAAAGTGATTTGATTCGTTAATGCCATATGTGGGATCTATAAAGGATGTAATTAATGGTATTATATATGATATTATACTGTAATTATAATATACCTTTATATCATTATGGTTCCATTCCATAAAATACGAAATAGAAATGAAAGTAGCGTTCATGCCTACGTACGGATTACCGTCTCCATGAACGATGCATTCCATTTCATACCAATAAATGTTTTGTAATATTATAAATGCATGTATATACTAGATATATATGATATATATGATATCAACATCTTGAGTATAACTTCGGATATAATGGATACATGAACAACATGTAATTATAAAGTGTTTATTTTTTACTCAATTACCAATGATCGTTAAAATGACCGTTATTAACTTAAATAATTACATAGTGTTCATAACAATGAAATAAGTGATATAAATGAAAGAATGAACTTGAAAAAGGTTCTTAAACAAGTATAAATTAACTCATGTTTATTATTCAGGAGATTAAAGAACGATCAAGTCAAGTCGGATACTAGGTATTGGAATCCATCTCAATCTCCTTTCATTGAGGCATATTTTGTTTTATAGACAAATTTATTTTATACGGTGTATAAACCCCTTTGACTTTTATGATTATTTAAATGGAATATTTTTATATGAAGCATTTATTAATTGACAAAAGGGAATGTTTTTTTTTCTTACGTATGCGGCGACAACGACTTCTCTGCCGCTATGACCATTATTTGTGTTTCGGCTTCCTCTATAAGCCATACATTTTTTAAAATGAAAAATAAATACCACGTTTTACTTTTATTTAATTTTTGTATTGAAAATGGTTTTCATAATGTTTTTATTATATCAATGTGTTGTATTGATATCTTGTGATTGAAATGTGGAAATTTTATGTTTCCTTTATGCATGTTTTATGTGATACGATTATGTTATGGTTCTTGGGCATTGTTATGAAGATGGGTGGTTTCGTGATAAACCAATGGTGAGTGATCCTGATATAGCTTTCCAATGCAGTGGGTAACGTGAAAGAGTTAAACATTAAGGTTTCTCCGAAGTGATTTAGGGAATATACTGTGATGTGTATTCAAAATGTAACCAAGAGTGTTACTTCATACGTAAGAATGTTATGAATGCCTCAAGTTACCTTAATGTCTTATGATTTCTATTATTTTTTCATAATTTAATGAGTTATGTTAATGTACCTATGTTTTATGAGTATAGTATGATTTCATTGATTCTTATGTATACATGTACTCATGTTTCCTTTCCGTATTTTTATATCCCTTATTGAGCTTTTTATGCTCATCCCAAGTTTTTCAAATGTTTTCATAGGTCAAGGGAGGGGTACATGATATGATGATAGTGTCAAAGAAGTTTCAAGAAAGTATCCATGTTTTATTTTAAATATGTTTCTGTTGATGGGAAAAAATGAATACTATCCTTTATTGTAACCACTTCATTTAAATGTGGGATGTAATGCATGTTTTATGATCTAATTCTCTAAAACAATAAACCTGAAAAGATCCTCAATGTGTATTCTTGAAGTAACCGAAGATTAAGTAATGTTTAAGGCTGGGGCCTTATAATTGGTATCAGAGGTTGTTTTAGATAACTTTAGGATTTATAATTATATTAAATGATTATAGAAAAATATATTTGTTATGGTCAAATTGAAATGATATAGCATTTCAAGATTACCATGTTTCTTCATCTAAGACATGTTTGTTCAGAATGGTTTTCTGTATAGGAAACAGTGAAGCAGAGCTAGGAAGAAATACAGACGGAAATAACCTTCCGAATCAGCATCCTCAGATTGTCGGAATTGGAACTGAATAGTTTGTTGCAGTAATGGCGCAGTTGACTCAAGCGATAAATGGTGGCAGTATCCATGCACAAGATCAGCCAAATCAACCACAGAGGAACATGTCAGTGGTGGAACATTTCATGAGGCAACATCCCCCATCATTCAAAGGATCATATGACCCTGTGCTATCTGAAGGGTGGATTAAAGAACTAGAGAAGATTTTCAATTTCATGGGGTGTTTAGACAATCAAAAGGTTAGTCTTTCTATTTACCATTTGGAGGGTGAAGCAGATCAGTGGTGGTCGATGGTTAAAAATATCAGGGACGCTGATGAGATTGATGCTCTAGACTGGGATGAATTCAACGGTATGTTTCTTGAGAAGTATTTTCCTACGGCTGTTCGACTTAGGATGGAAAAAAAATTGTTGGAATTTAGGCAAGAGGAAGACTCAATGGCTTCATATGAAGAAAGGATCACTCGATCGGCAAGGTATTCTCTAAATTTTATCTGAGACCTTGATAGTAAAATCAATCATTTTTACTCAGGATTAAAGCCAAAATATTGAAGGGCATTAGCTTCTCGTGAGTTCAAAAGTTATGAAAAGCTTGTTCGATGTGCTGAGAAGGTGGCAATGGAGTTTTCCGATGATCAAGTGTTCTATAAAAACGAACAGAAGATGAGACCGAGGTGGAAGGAGAAAGGGAAGAATTATTCAAAAAAGTCTTGTGGTAAGAAAACTAAGTTTCAAGATTCTATTAAATTTGTTAAAAGGCATACTGGGGAATGTCTTCAGAATTCTGTAAAGTGCTACCGATGTGGTAAGATAGGACATAAGGCTCGTGATTGCACTAAAAAAGGTCAAGGTGATCATAAGGCCAAATTTGATTTACAGTTACTGAAATTTTTTAAGTGCAATGAGATGGTTCACTATGCAAGAAAGTGTCTGAAAAAGAGCTTGAGTGATGGGAAGAAGTTAGACTACAAGCAGAAAGGGGTGGCGAAATCCTTTGCAACTACTTCAGTAGATGTTGGGCCATCAAATGAAGTTGTATCAAGTATTTTTTTTGTTTTTTCATATTATCCCATTGTGTTGTTTGATTCAGCGTCTACACATTCATTCATCTCTGAAAACTTTTCTAGTAAAATGGGAATACAATCTCAAGAAATGACTCCTGAACATGTGGTAAAAACACCTTGAGAAATGTTGAGGCAAAAAGAATTTATAATAATATTCCTATCCTTATCCGTGGATAGAACCTACTTGAGAACATTATTGTTTAAACTCTAGTAGAGTTTGGTGTTATCCTGGGTATGGATTGGCTCTCTATTTACCATGCTAAGATTGACTGTAGAGAAAAAGATGTTTCTTTTCAGAAATACTTTCAGTTTTTGTACCAGAATGAACCCTTACTGTTGATAACTTATCAAGAGGCCGAGAAACTAGTAAAAGATGGAAATTAATGTTACCTTTTACATATTGTTGAAACCAAGGGAGCTATTCAAATTAATGATGTTCCAGTGGTAAATGAGTATCCTGTTGTTTTTCCTGATGAGTTTCCTGGAATAATACCACATCGGGAAGTTGAGTTTACTGTATACTTAGTTGCTGATGCTAAGGCAATTTCAAAACCCCCTTATCGAATGGCTCAAATTGAAATTTTAGAGTTGAAGGAGAAATTGCAAGATTTATTAGGGGAAGGTTTCATTCTACCTAGCACATCACCATGGGGTGCCTCTGTTTTATTTTGTTAAAAAGAAAGATGGTTCTATGAGACTTTGCATTGATTATAGAGCCTTGAATAACATCACTATTAAGAAAAAATATCATTTGCCTCATATCGATGATTTGTTTGATCAGCTCCAGGGAGCACAGTATTTTTCAAAGATTGACCTGAGATCGGGGTACCATCAGTTGAAGGTAATGGAAGCAGATATTCCGAAGACTGCGTCCCGTACACGATATGGCCTTTATGAATTTGTAGTAATGCCTTTTGAGCTAAAAAATGCACCTTCTGTATTCATGGACTTAATGAATAGAATTTTCCATGAGTTATTGGATAAGTTTGTGGTTGATTTCGTTGATGATATTTTGGTGTTTTCTAAAAGTAAAGAGGAGCATGAAAGACATTTAAGGGTAATTTTTCAAAACATAAAAGAAAATAAATTGTATGGGAAATTCCGCAATTGTGAGTTTTTGTTGCAACAAATTTATTTCCTTGGTCATATTGTTTCTAAAGATGGGATAACTATTGGTCCTGCAAAAACAAAGGTTGTGGAAGAATGTCCAAGACCCAAAAATGTAACTGAGATTCATAGCTTCCTTGGTTTTCCAGGCTGTTACCGAAGGTTTGTTATAAATTTTTCCTAGTTATGTATTCCAATGACTAAGCTAAGTCGGAAGGTTTTTAAGTTTATCTGGACAAAAGAATTTGATGATTGTTTTCAAGAGTTGAAAAGAAGATTGGTGAATGCTCCATTTTTGGCACTACCATCCAGGAATGGTGAGATTGTTAACTACAGATATGCTTCATTGAAAGGACTTGGTTGTGTCCTAATGCAGAATGATCAGGTAATTGCTTATGCTTCACGTCAGTTGAAAACTCATGAGGTAAATTATCATACACATGATTTGGAATTAGCTTCTGTTGTTTTCTCTTTAAAAATTTGGAGGCATCATTTGTATGGAGTAAAGAGTAAAATATATACTGATCACAAAATTTTAAAGTATATATTCACTCAGAAAGAATTTAACATGAGACAAAGGAGATGGCTTGAATTAATTAAGGATTATGATTGTACAATTCATTACCATCCGGGAAAAGAAAATAAAGTGGCTGAAGCTTTGAGTCAAAAAAGTAATGCTTCATTAACAATATTGCATTTGGATCATGATCCTTTGGTTAAGTATATGATGAACTTTGACATAGATGTTTTTGATGCAGGATGTCCTTCTGTTTTGTTTCAGGTATCAGTCATATCTTCTTTATCAGACATAATCAAGCAAGCATAGAAGCAAGACATCGAGTTTCAGAAAAAGGTAGTGCTGGTTTAGAAGGGTAATTTTCCTGAATTCAACATTTATAATGATTTTTTTTTTGAGATTTGGGAAGAGATTGTGTGAGCCTTGTGATTCACAGTTGAAGAGAGAGTTGTTATGTGAAGCTCATAGTTCTCTGTTTTCAGTTCATCCTGACAATACTACGATGTAAATAGATTTTCATGAGTATTACTCGTGGGACGGAATGAAAAGGAATATTGTTGATTTTACTGTGAAGTGTTGGAAATGTCAACAAGTTAAAGAAGAGTGGCAGTTACTGAAAGGGATGTTTCAGCCTTTACCAATACCAAAATGGAAATTGGAGAATATATCCATGGACTTCGTTGTGGGACTGTCAAAGACACCTCGAGGTAATAATGAAATCTAGATTATTGTTGATCGCTTGACTAAATCTGCTCATTTCCTTACTATACGAGATACTTTTTCACTAGATCAACTTTCCCCTTTGTATCTTATAGAGATAGTTATGTTATATGGAGTTCCTCTCTCTATTATATCTGATCGTGATCCCAAGTTTACTCCCAACTTTTGGAAAGGCCTTTAGAAGTCGTTGGGTACTGAATTAAATTTTAGTACAACATTTCATCCTCAATCAGATGGGCAGTCAGAATAAACAATTCATACTTTGGAGGATATGCTACGTGCTTGTCCAATTGATTATCAGGGAAGTTGGGACCATCATATTTCTTTGGTTGAATTTTTATATAATAACAGGTTTCATTCCAGTATACAAATGGCACAATTTGAGGGGTTATATTGGATGATGTGTCGAACTCCAGCTTTCTGGGATGAAGTGGGTGAAAGGAAGGTGATGGAATCAAAATTGGTAGAAGAGTTGGCAGAAAAAGCTCAGATGATAAAGAAAAACATGTGAACAGCTCAGAGCATGCAGAAGAGTTATGTGGACAATAAGAGGAAGGATCTCTCTTTTGAGGTAGGTGATCATGTTTTTCTGAAAGTCTAACCATGGTAAAGTGTGATGTGATTTGGTAAGAATAGAAAGATGAGTCCAAGGATCATTGAACCATATGAAATTCTGGAGAGAGTTGGATCAGTTGCTTACCGAGTGGCTTTACCTCCGAGTTTATCTCTGGTACACAATTTTTTCATGTTTTGATGTTGAGAAAGTATATTCCAGATCCATCTCATGTTTTGAGTCCAGAGGTAGTTCAGCTGGAAGAGAACCTATCTTATGAGGAACAACCGGTCCAAATTCTTGACCACAAGGAGAAAGTGTTATGGAATAAGGTGATTCATCTGGTAAAGGTTTTGTGGAAACACTACATGGTTGAAGAGTCAACAAGGGAATCTGAAAATGCAATGCGGGCTAAATACCACCAGTTATTCGATATGTAAATAAATTGTTGGGACCCAATTTTCTAAAGGCGGGAAGGATGTAACATCCAAAGTAAGTAATGAATAATATATATTTTTATCTATGTCTATTAATGAATTAGATAGTGTTTTAGAGGCTAAAAATGAGAATAAATCCAATCTTAAGCATGGAATAAACTAACATTGTTTAAAAGATTGTTTTACTGCCTTTTGATGGCAAACCGTTATTAAATCAAAATTTTGACAATCTAATAATCTATATCTGTCAAAATAAACTTATTATTTGTGATTGGGACATTGAAATTTACATTGGATAATTTTTTGGTATTTTTCAGAGTATGTTCAATTTTTATTGAATAGTGAAAAATACTGCATTTTTCATCAAAACTGCATTTTTATTTAATTTAATTACATTGTTAGATTATATTTTGAATTGGTTTTAAAGTTCAATTGGAATATATTTTTACCATTTAATCCAATAGTGGACATTTTTAATTAATTTCACTTTGAAATTGGACTTAAACTAGTGTGAATCTTTTGATACTTATTGTTTCATAAAAACACGCTATTTGCTAAGAAAGTGGGAATTAATTATTAAATAAATTAATGTAAATTATATGTTTTGAATTTTGTAAAATAGACAGAATTTTTTAATTCGGAATATCAAATATAGCTTAGGGTGATGTTTTGATATTTTTTTGAAAAACTTCAATTTTTGATGAATAGTGAAACCACTAAGTGGTACTTAAAAAACTAATTTCTTCGTTTAAATGAAATTTTACCACCTATGTGTTTTGAATTTCAAAAATCTGACATACATGGTTGTCATTAAGAAGTAAAATGTGGTTCAATGGGATTAAAATAATTTTTTGGTGAATAGTAACTTTTATGTTTTTAATCGCGATTAGAGGTAATTAGTGTAATTTAAGGTAAGAATAATGTTTTAATAATATGAAATGAACTTGACACATGTCCTACCCTTATTGGATGTGTCATGGACGACCATGAAAATCCATGGGTCAACTTGGGGACCCCATGGAGCCACATTGGAAGGAAAATGAAATTAATATATTTTTATTTAATGTAAAAGTAAATATGACACAAACATGAGTTGTTTTACTAAAACAATATTTACATAGGGTTATACAAGTCATATTTTTTACTATAAATTTTCATTAGGAAGCTAAAAAATATTTCCTAAATCATAGTATTTTTTTATAATTTACAAACATTAAATAAATTAAATTATTTATGACACCATGATGATGCAGCGATGACCTCATTATTTAACAATTTAAATAAAATGAAATGATAATGTAACATCTAAGACCTAAACTTGTCAAAAACCTATTGGATGGGTGGATTTCGAACTATTATCACCTTATCCTAGAAATATATTATTTTGGGACCTTTTATATCCGAAAATCATTTTATAATAAAGTATCCTATTATACCTTTCCAAGAGTGCCCATCCTCTCCTCTTATAAAAGGCCCCCACCTCTACCACCTTACCCACACTTCCAAAGCCTTTTTCTCGGACAACCCCTTGACATTTTGTCTTTACACATCCCTCTCTAACTCCTAGAAGCCTCACATTGGGAAGAAGGCTTCCCAAGGAAGCCTTTGAGCTCAAATCAAAAAGATTTACCCGATTTAAAGGTAGTGTCTTCTATTGTGTTATTATGTTTGATTTTTCTTCTCCAACCCCCTAAACTCTTTTTATTCATTTCTTTTGTAACAACACCAGTATATTCCATATACTAGGATTTTTTTATAAGAAGTATTCAAGCTACAATTACACACACCTACAACTAATGGTTAAAGAACATACTGTTTTTGTGGATGGCGAATTTCTGCCTCACGAAATGATGATTGTTCAACACTCATATAACACATTAAAAGGTGGCCATTAAGATAAAACTATATTTATATATGATATATAATATTTTTTTGTTTTACTTAAGCTTATTTATTTTTCATTTATGTCATTCCATTATGGTTTCCATTATGGGTAAACGCAATATCTTCATTTTAGGAAGTGCGGATTACCGCCCCCTTAAAGTGATTTGATTCGTTAATGCCATAAGTGGGATGTATAAAGGATGTAATTAATGGTATTATATATGATATTATAATTGAATTATAATATACCTTTATATCATTATTATTCCATTCCATAAAATACGAAATAGAAATGAAAGTAGCGTTCATGCGTACGTACGGATTACCGTCTCCATGAACAGTGCATTTCATTTCTTACCTCTAAACATTATGTAATATTATAAATGCATGTATATACTATATATATATGATATATATGATATCTAAATCATGAGTATAACTCTGGATATAATGGATACATGAACAACTTGTAATTATAAAGGGTTTATTTTTTACTCAAGTGCCAATGATCGTTAAAACGACCGTTATTAACATAAATAATTACATAGTGTTCATGATAGGGAAATAAGTGATATAAAAGGAATAATGAACTTGAGAAAGGTTCTTAAACATTTATAAATTAACACATGTTTATTATTCCAGAGATTAAAGAATGATCAAGTCAAGTCAGATTCGAGGTATGGGAATCTGTCTCAATCTCCTTTCATTGAGGCATATTTTGTTTTATACACAACATTATTTTATATGGTGTATAAACCCCATTGACATTTAAGATTATTTAAAAGGAATATTTTTATACGAAGCGTTTTCTAAACGACAAAATGGAATGTTTTTTTTCGTACGTATGCGGCGACAATGACTTCTCCTCTGCCGTGACCATTATTTGAGTTTCGGCTTCCTCTATAAGCCATACCATTTTTTTAAATGAAAAATAAATACAATGTTTTACTTTTCTTTATTTTAGTATTGAAAATGGTTTTCATAATGTTTTTAGTATATCAGTGTCTTGTATTGATATCTTGTGATTGAAATGTGGAAATGTTAAGCTTCCTTTATGCATGTTTTATGTGATACGATTATGTTATGGTTCTTGGGTATTGTTATGAAGACGGGTGGTTCCGTGATAAATTAAGGGCGGGTCATCCTGATATATCTCTCCAATGCATTGGGTAACGCGATGGAGTTAAACGTTAATGTTTATCCGAAGAGTTTTATGGAATATATTGTGATGGGTATTCCAAACGTAAGCAAGAGGGTTACTCCCTATGTAAGAATGTTACGAATGCCTCAAGTTACCTTTATGTATTATGCTTTCTATGATTTATTCGTTATTTTATGAGGTATATTAATGTGCATATGTTTTATGAGTTGTGTACGATTTCATTGATTCTTATGTATACATGTACTCATGTTTCCATTCCATGTTTTTATATCCCTTACTGAGCTTTTTATGCTCATCCCATGTTTTTGAAATGTTTTCACAGGTCAAGGGAAGGGTACAAGATATGATGATAGTGTCAAGGAAGTGTCATGAAAGAATCCATGTTTTATTTTAAATATGTTTCCTTTGATGCGAAAAAATGAATACTATCTTTTATTGTAACCACTTTGTTTAAATAGGGGATGTAATGCATGTTTTATGATCTAATTCTCTAAAACTCTAAACCTGAAAAGATCCTCAACGTGTATTCTTGAAGTAACTCAAGATTAAGTATGGTTTAAGGCTGGGGCCTTATACATATTCTTCCAGGAATAATGTGAAAGTGGTCCATGTGTGCCCGGTTATCTATACACTCCATCTAATACATGGTATAGGTCCTTGTGTGTCTTGGAATTTTATTCTATAGTATACATGATCCAGGTTTTTGATCAATGTCTATGAAATGTATACTACTTGGAAATAGGTGATCTCCAAGTGGGGAGGACTAAGTATCAGTTTGAGACTGAACCTATTATACTCATTAATGATTATTGTTTTCTATTTTTTATAACATTAAATCTAAATATGTTTTATAGTATAAAAACCAATACATTGATACTCAACCTTAGTTAGTTTGTATATATAATTTGAATAGTCTAAATTAATTTGAATGGTTAAACTAATATTTTAAAATATTTTTATAAAAACCTAATCATTATTTTATAAATATTTTAATATATTAAAAATTATATTGACATACTTTTTTGGTCAACTGGTCTATATCTTTTAATTGGGGTTTTTTTAATGCTATTTTTTTAAGAAAATATTTATTGTGTATACAATTTACCCATCTCTTGAGATACATAATCCTACAAACATTTGGTATCATTTGGATTCAAATTATTTTGAAAAAATTATTTTTATTATGTTTTAATGATCATAAAGACATTATAGTTCTAAATATAATATATTATACCAATTATAAGAAAAAAAGGTTCTACTATAAACATCCCTTATAATTTCAATGGAAATAATTATGCATAGTATAAAATTATAATGAAAATGAATTTTGAATGAATGTGTTTAGAAATTTGGTGTTATATTGAATATAAATATTAGTTACCAACAAATATTCTAAAATATTTAAATGATGATACATAATTGGCCTATAATGACAATACCAAAACAATAAATTCTCATTATTCTTCCTTGGGTGATTCAGATTTATATATAAATTATTATAGTATAATAGAATTTTTGATTTGGGATTTTTTTTCTATTCATCATGAGGGATCCACAAATGTTAAAGAAATGTGAGTAATCACATGTATAATTAATTATGGTAGATATACAATGAAGCCTAAGGTATTAATTTTAATATTTATATCATGTATAATGAAGTTTTGAACAACAAGACATCCATAAAAAATCCAGTATCAGACATGGATCTAATTATCAAACATTTCAAATTCATTCTAGAAATATTTAGAGAAGCATTCTTTTGAATTTGGGAATCCTTTGACATCTGCAATAAGATTGGAAACGAACTGATTGGGAAGACGATGATATAAGAGGAATAACTCAAAGTAAACCGTGACAAATATTATGAAACCAAAATTAAATTTTTATCATTGAAGGATTATGAACATAAAAAAATGAAATGATATAAGGAAAAATGGCCAAGTGATGAAGAGTGACCACTAAATAGAGCTGATGAAATGGAAAACATGGCCAAAATATTTAGTATGTTTAATATGAAGAGTTTATTCGTCATAAAGACAAGCTATAGAGGTAAATATGAAAATAAGGGGAAAATGAAAAATGATTCAAAATGTGAGGAAAACACAACTGAGAATACCTACTATAAATGAAAAAGAAAAGGACATGTAAAGGAAGAGTGTCCTAAAATAAAATATAATAAGAAATAAATGGATATGGATTTAATGTTAATGAAATCCACTAAATACACTTGGAGTTATTATGTGAATATCTCCAGGGATTATTAATTGTAAAATTATTATATGTATGAACGAGGAATCATGTGGTACATAACCAATGTATATGATGTACATAATGTATCTTACATACATAATAGTGACTACACTAAAAATGAAAATAATGATTTTTATATTTCATTAGAAGAAATGATTGTGTAATGTATTATGATTGAGGACACATTGAATGAATAGAAATAAAAAATTATGAAATTATATAAATATAAAATGGTTTATCTACTAATTCAAAATACGACCTTATTGTGGAGAATACGAAATATAATCAATCATTAAATGAATGTGCTGAACATAAACTATAAAAATTAAAATGAAAGAATAAATTGTAAAGGTTCAAAAATAATATAGAGACACAGACTAAAATTTAATGAAAATAAACTCCCCCTAAATAAATATTTTTTGTAAGTTACCAACCTCGAAATATTATAGTATTGAAGACCACATTTTTTCCCAAGTATAAATATGAAATTTATACTACTTGTTTTTATTTTATGGGAATAAATTATATTTTAATTTAAAAAATGGAAACTATTTAGAGGAAACCCATTCTGAAAATTTGGATTCTTAGGGAGTTAATTACTGACATATCTATACACTTGAAAATATTGTCACCAAAGTCCTTTTGGTTAAAAATAATATTTTAAATAAAATATACATGAATACCTCTTGTAAAATCCAATGTTACAAGGACCATGAATGTTCATGGAATATTACATGATACAACCCGTGTTTCACGATCATGGGTAATATTTATGGTGGTAATTTCACCGTTGGTGATAATTCAAATTGAATGAACATTATCCATAGCCAAATTAATAACACATTTATTCAAATTTTCAATATAATTTTATATGATGGCATAATTAATAAAAATCATTGTGTTTTAAAATTTATTAATGATGGTTTTCAGGTAATATTTGAGAATAATTAATGTAATTATTTTTTCTCTAAAAATGATTTATTTATTTAATACAATGAGAAATGATAATGTTTATTCTATTTAGCTTAATTATTTAATTACAAAAAATAATTCCATCCTGAGATCCATTCGTAAAGAGTGATGGATTTTGATTTGGAAAATATTCAATATTAATATTTACTCACATAAGAAACAAACTATGAAATGGTTACTCTGGGATATACCCAAATTAGAGTTCCCAATAGAATTTTTTTACCCCTTTATAAATGATAAACAACATAAGATTTATTTTAAATTAAATATAGAATTTGAAAATAATATACCTCTTGATATGGTTTGAATTGAATTTTTATACAATTTATCATTTCTAGCCTAAATGGGAATCTTTATGTTTATGTAAATGTAATTCAATACTCTAATTTTACATGTGAATTATTTATTTCTCAAATATGTGAATATATTTCATCATTCAACATGTATTATAAATATATAGAAAAAATATGTTGACTTTGAATGAAGAACCGAAGAAGTGACCATGGCCATGAGTTTGAAAATCACGACTTTTAATATTTTTCTCCAAAAATGGAAACTATCATAAAATCTATAATCCTATGATACCTTAGTATAATAGATTAGTATAATGATGAAATAAGATACTCCCATATATAAAAAGAATTAGGATTAATGAATATAACTTAATTGTGTTTTTTTGTGAAGAGGTTGTAAATATAACCCATTATATAATTAATAGAGGTTTAATTAGACCAATCTTAATGAAAACCCCTTATGAAATTTGTAATAGAATGATTCAAAAGGATAATTGATTTTTTTTTATTTTTACATATCTATTCTTTACAAAAACAATAATCATGACCTGTTTCCACTGAATGTGATGATGAAATGTTCTTATGTCAGTCCACGTCCAGTAAATCCGATTGATTTTTTTAAAATAATTTACCATGATTATGGAAGATCTTGTTCATTTCAAATTAAATTATATAGATCCACATGATGTATTGACCTCCTTATAAAACCTAGAGGATGATTTATCAACTCTAACCTTTAATTCCAAACAATTTAATCATACTATCAAATTAGAAGAAAAATCATCCAATTATGAAGAACAATCTTACCCAAAACCTAAACTAATAAAAGAGTGTTAGATGATTGTCCCCTCTTTATCGAGATTTATAGGACTCCCAAATACCACATTTTTATTTTTTTGGTTATTTAATTATATATAGATACATAATAAAGAGCTTCTCTATGAAAATAGGTTTAACATCATGCTTTTATGTCATATGATGAACCAAAGAACATAAATGATGAAATCAATGATGAAATCTGGGTTATTTATACACACAAATAACTAAATCTATTAGATTAAAATATTGTTTTGTATCATATAAATTGACCCAAATACACATTAATTATATACACTAAATTGATTTTGATAGAAAAATTATGAAGTTGGGAAAATAGTAAGAAATATGTCAAGTCTTGTTGCACATGTTTACAGCGTACAATATAGTATAGAGTATTTTGATTTCGTTCAACCTATAATTATATATGAAACAATTAGAATATTTTTAGAATATGAATCACATATATGTTCGAAACAATATGAAATGGATTTCATGATTTTTTTTCAAAAAATGGTATATAGTTGTCGATATTTTTATGAAAAACTGCTTGTACATCAATGTCCCCACATTCATAATCATGTTATTAAATTACAAAAAATAATTATATGGTTAGAAAAAAGAAACATAGAGCATTCTATGATGTGATAAACTATTTTATTATTTCAAGGGGATTTCCAAAAGGTATAGATGATCCGACCCTATTTATAAAAAAAATTTAAAAAGGCATTTTAGCAGTTCCTATTTATGTAGAAGACAATATTTTTGAATCTTATATAAACACATTATATTCAAATTTTAAAAAAATTAATGAAAAATTAATTTTAAATGAGTTAGATGGGTTAAATGATTTTTTGTCTTTGATTTCATATTTTTCAAAATAGTATGGAATTGTTTTAAATCAAAGTAATTATAATATGGATATTTTGAAAGGGTTTACTTTAGATAGCTCTAAGAGTGGTGGTACTCCTATGGGTAAAACATATATGTTGGATTGTGATGAAGTTGGGGTACTATTTGATCTAACCAGTTATAGTGGTATGACTGGAAATATTATTTATTTTATTGTTAAGTGATCTAATTTTATGTTTATTATCTGTATGTCCACATGTTTAAATGAAAAACCATAAGAGTCACTCATAGAAGCTGTCAAAATATTTTTTTTAATACGTCCAATATACTAAAATTTTGTATTATTCTACCTATGATGCTACTAATTTGACATTTTTAGTTATTTAGATGTTGATTTATCTGGTTTTAATTTAGATTGAAAAATAACCACCCGAACATGTCATATTTTGGGAATGTATCTAGGTTATTAGTGTCATATGATTCCGAATTATACTAAAAAAATACATAGATTTATGTTTCTGTTGTGCACATTTTATATGTTGAATTTTTTTTCTAGATTATAGATATCAATTTATGCATGTCCATATAAATTGAAAAAATAATGGTGCTATTAACATTTCTAAGAACCCTATATATCACTCCAGACCAAAACTATAGATTATATACATCACTTTTTGATAGATTATATTCAATAGGGTGATATAAATCTTGAATAATTTGTTACCAAGGATCATATTTCTAATATATTTACTAATCCATTGAATTCTAAAAGAATTAATTTCAAAAAATTGTAGTAAGCATGACTAATTAGTGTTGAGTTTAATTTTATGGGACTCAACTTCTTAAAGAGTCTCATCATTGTTAATTTCACACCATTTTGGATGTATAACCATTGACGATGTCTCATAGTTATGACTTCTCACATTTTCTACATTTCACTATTGAAAATTCACCCAATTTGAACTTCTCATTGTTGTGGCTTCTCGCCACTAAAAATTACTTCAATTTTTTTATTTCTGTTTAAGCAGCCATAATTATTTGTTTCAATTTTTATTTAATTTTATTTCTGTTAAATTTTATCATGGTTGAAAATTTTGATATGAGGAAAATCCTAAATGATATACATTTGAACATGTTCCATTTCAAAATTCACTCTCACTCATGAAAAACATTAGTGAGACCCTTTCTTTAATGATTGGTGACCAAGTTTCTATGTCAAACAAGCACCCAAACCAAACTCAAATTTTAGAACAATGATAGCTTCAAGAACTAGTACATATGAGTCTAGTCCCTCAAGTAAATATAAGGGTGAGTCAAGCCAATTAGTTTCTGAATTGTATCTACTAAATCGTAATCTTCGAAAGAAAATAATCATTCAAAAAAAGGATCTTCAAGATGAGTGGTTGTTATCCAGTAAATATTTCTTCCATTGAGTTTATCAACACCAATGATGGGTTGAATGGTTCTGTAAATACTGACAGACCATTTTATCTTAGGATGCTATATCAGCTGTATCAGTTCACTGAATACTATTTTGAGGATAAGAAAAACTAGGAACGAAGATGAATGATGGGTAGAAAGTTATATCTTCCTCAATAAATCAATATACATGCTTTAAATTACCCCATGGAGGTGTATAATACCATTACCAACGAACAACTCTGGGTGATAATGATAACTTTTTTTAGGAATACGTTGTAGTCGAATTGACTAATGATGGAATACATCATATGTAAATTACATTAGAACATGGTGGTGAGTGCATTCTTGTTTTTAATTTCATTATGTACACACATTATCAAAGGAAAGGTGACATTACCACCATAATAAATTATTATTTTTAACTTCACTTTCATAAGAAAATAGTAGTGAAAATAAATTTTTAATGATACATATTTCTTCATATGGTAGAGATGGTTAAGACTTCATCTATATAACATCAATAATATATCCTATGTTTAAATCAATAACGATGGAATCTAATGGAGTGTTTTTTTAATGATTAGGAATCCATGGTTGACTATAGTGTTTTCTTCATGACAATAATAGTACATAGAAGGATGAAAATAAGTTTGAATTGGAAGAATTGGAAACGAGGTCAATCCTGTTGAAACAAAATCTGGACCGAATATCATTATAGATCCTGTATAATAACTATATAATGTAGTTGAGTATTCAGATGATTAAGTGGTTGATGTACGTAGAAATGAATAGGATGAATATGTTGTACATGTAATAAGTGACCCTGATTTACCCAAGATATCTCTTACTATTAAATATGGTGATTATAATCCTCTAAATAAAGATATAAATATTGAAAACATTTAAATGTAGATGCAGAGTAAAAAATAGATGTATCTGTAGAAGAAAAATTTAAAAATATTCTTCATGTTCACTGAAAAGAAATAGAAGTAGTAATGTTTTATAATAAGAGGAAGATGAAGAAAATGAGGGAAAATATTAAGTAGAATAAAATGTGAATGAATATGGAGATGTAAATAAATATAGAATTGGAGTTGGAGATGACCATGATAGAGGACTTCACCATGATGGTCCAAGTGGCCAAATTGATGTTGAGGAGGTTGAAAACCCTCATGAATATATTTCTACTACTAATTAATCTATATCTCAAAAAAGTCCATTTTTATTGACTATATATATAACAATTATTGAATAGAAGGATGGTAAAATTGTGATAGTGGAAAACCAAAATTTTATAATGATATATAGTTTTTATATGATTGGTGGAGATCTCAGTGTGAAAAATAGAAGATGTCCATTTTGTCAATGAATGAATTTTTGTTAAATAGCCAGTGGATGATACTTCACCTATTAATAATAATATTGATGTACAATTGAGTGATATACCTACTTAGGTCGAATAGAGTTATTTTAGAGGGTTGGATGATGTTCTAACTATGCTTATTCATATAAATTTAGTTCATAATGGTATTGATACATATGGAATGACTTATTTCAGTTTGATGGACGTAGTTTAGGAGGAATAAGAAAAATTACATGGGTATGTCAAACATCACCCAGACAACATTGATTATGAGGAAGGGAGATATGATCTATGAAAAGGAAGAGATCATAAGGGATAAATAGACTCTCAACATGATTCTATTGTAGTGTCAGAATGATTTCCTTCTGGATCTTAGTCTAATGAAAATGTTCATACCCTTACTCCTCCTACAATTCCATTTGATTTTTTCACTTGAGGTTATTTGGATTCATTAATATAAAAGTTTTTTTTTCTAATATTGGTTTATTAATTATAAACCAAGCTGCGTTGGATTCCAATTTATGTTAAACGTAATCCAGGAAATATTAATGTATCTTTATTTATCATAGAAATCATTAATTTATGATCCATTTATGTTAAGTAGAAGTGGAAATTAGATGATAATCTAGTGAGATGTAGATTTAGAGATCTAATATGGATGATATGAGAGATTATTTTTCTCACACTGTGGATTATGTATTAGAATAGTTTGAAAATTTATATTTACTCGATTATACTAGATTTGAACCAAATATTGATGTTTTCTTCATCGGATATCCCATGAGAGAAGAACATGCTAAAATTCCATGATCTATATCTTCAATACCTGAAGAATCATTGTGAAAATTTGAGGATGACAGTGATCAAGCACATATAATGATTTCAAAGTACTCTAAAGAGATGGAATTTTATAGGGAAACCAATAATATACATAAATTATTATCTTTCATGTATATATTCCTAGGATGATATAAATTATCATTTAATGATTTTTGGATACGAATTTGATAATGACTCTAGTTAACAACACCGTCAAGGAAACATTTAATTAGTTAATGGGAATGGCATCGGTGTTTAATTTTTTCAGGGAAGAAGATGAAGAAATTTTTTAGTGAAATGGATAGAGGATGAAATATCATTATTGATTTTATAAATTTGATAAATCCTTATCTAAATGTTTATTGTCCCACTGTTGTATCCTATGATTCAATTCGTGTCAATGCCCATCTCACACCTCTAGCTTTTGTTCCAGAATTAATCAAAGCATGTGTGATAAGGAATCTGAATATTCTATTACCATATTTATTATATCATATTTCCCTATCTCCACGAATAAATTTTCATCATACGGGAAAAATCATCATCATAGATACCACTAAATTAACTAATGTTTCTATAAATTTCCATTTTTTTCTTTTATCCTCTCTTGGTAATCCTTTTTTATCAGATAAATGTAAGGGAAACTCTCCATCTAATCCATAGTATATGCTATGTAAATATTGATATTTTATTTTTTCATCTATAGGGATGCATTTTGTCTTAATTATAGATATTTTTTAGGACTATAAATCATATAAATTTTCAATGGAAAATTTCTTTTGACTCATATTCTTTTTTTTGTTTAATAGAATTTAATATTTTTTTATAACATTTAGATTATCCCAAAAGGGAGAGAATAATTTAAGGTATTTATGTACTCATTTTTCGGTAATTAATTTATGTAATTTATTTCTTCTGTGATATTATATTCATTTATTCCAACTTTATTTTCATTCTTTGATAAAATAGTGTTTTCTATAATACTCTATTTAATTCCCTATGAAACCAATTTCATTAATAATATCATTAGTAATATAATATTTTTCCTTATTTAAATATATCAAATCCTCTAATTACCATTTCTACCCTATCATTATCTTCCTGACCTTCAATGACTTGGTTTATAAAATTCCAGGAATTTTTCATAAAAAACGGTTACATTGTTGGATACCTTGTGGTGGTACCCTTGTTTTTTGATCACAACATCATTATTATTATGTTATTAATGAGTTTAATATTATATGATAACATTTTTTGTTTTATGGATAATTAGTGAAATTTGGTTAAGTATGGGAAATACTAGCCATGGATGATCATTCAACACCAATGATGACTCACTACTTGGGATAACCCACTATTAAATTGAAATTTGGATTAATGTAGAAAACACTCACCTCCAAGCTCCATTCACAATAGAGTATTTTACCCATGTTAACATTTTTTATAGTATATAAAGGATTACCTACATGAAATGAATCATCTATGGGAACAAATCACCACTAGGATAAAATTTTAGAATGTTTGGAAAAGACTCACCATAAGAAAATAGTCACTATCTTGATGAATGTTTGGTAATGTTTTGGAATTAACTAACTTCATGGCGATGAATTTATGTTGAAATAATAAATTTGGAAATGTGTAGTGATTACAATCCATCATATAAGTCTCATTAACAATACAAAAAATCACATAATTGTCATAATGACCTATTGTCGCAGTGTTGTCACAACTGAATATTAATATCTTCCAAAATGGATATTTGATAAATTGTTAGTGTGAAATACCACTAATCTAAATAACTACCAAATCAAGTCACTCTTATATCATGTCACTATCTATCTAATTCACTATCAGTTTGATTCAACACAAGAGGTTATATCACTATTTCAATGACTCACCACCACTATTACTATATTTATTATTTTGATCTAATTTATTATAATAGATATATTATCAAATTAAATGATGACTCATTTGTTAATGACTGTAAATTACCTATTTTATAATGGAATAAATGTTCCTTTAAGACATGAATTATATGTAGTAGAATATCAGGTTGATTCTATTTGATTATTGTTGTTAGAATAAAGAGGTGACTCCCTTGTGCAGTGATGCAATCAGAAACAATATATGTACACAAACAGAAGTGTTGGATCATATTTCATGAATTTTTAACAGAACCATTTTCTGATAGATTAATTACCTATAGACAACATAGGTTGTTTGAGGCACAATATATATTCAATGTCTTCATACAACTAGAAAAAAATGATTATTACACTATATTCTATTGAATATTTTTGAAACATGAATCGATATTCACTTCATACTAATTCCAAGGAGTCACAATATTCATATATTATTAGAAAGAGAACCTCAATCGTTATACATTATTATTTACTCTATTTTTTATTTTCATTATTATATGACTTCTAATACACAAATATTTTTACACACACTATCTCATACTATAATTTGATGATACTATATATATTCTCAAACATTTTTTATTCATGTTCTCCTATGTTGACTCTAGAAGAGGCCCAAGTGTGTCCTATTATCCTTTTAATCATAGTAATATTTTAGAATATTTACCTATGTGGTCTTGAAATCATTGATTTTGTATACCCGTTCATGGTCATGGATCAAATTTTATGTTATATAAACTTATTAGCAGTAGTTATTCCCATAAAGAGATGAAAAAGTCTCCTTTTGAGACTGAACCTCATTTAATCATATCTGGTTAAGTTTTTGTTAATTTTTTCATTGTGTTAGAACTAAATTCATTTTAAACTGTTAAAAATCCTATACTCCAATAGTTAACCATAATTATATTTTATATAAGATTTTCATTAAGTAAAATTATTTCAATGTTTGAAGTCATATTTTATATTATTTTTAAATGAGACCTTATCAATCATTGATAAATAATTTATAATATTAAAAAATATGTTGATATAATTTTTTGGTTAACAAGAATGTTTTATATTAATTATGTGATTCAATTAAAGTATATTTTTATTAGAAATAATAATTTGGTACTCAAATCAGCCCTCTTGAGACACTCACTCCTAACAATAGTTATATAGAGATGATGCATGATCTATATATAGTGATTTGTTTTTGTTTAACAAAAACAATGAAACAATGAAATGAAAAATTATATTTGGTGTACAATCATATGAGATAAGAATAGTTTAATTCCCATATAATGATTTATTAATATTCATAGTGAAATTTAATAATATACAAAACACGCCATTTTATAAAAATAACATCTCCACTTTATCATACATTCATGTTAATATCATATATTAAATAAAGTGAAGTAATAATAAATTTAATAATATATGAAATTTATTTATCCCTAATTTATGATCACTTTAGAGTATTATGTGACATGACTACATGTGAAGATAAATCATAATTTCGGTTTTGTATAATCGAGTGGAATTCACTTATGCGATAGAAAATATGTTTTATGGTATGTGTAACCCATTTAGTGTACTAAATGGAGTTTTTTACACTATATCATTATCATACTAGTGGCGTATGTTTCATATTAAATAGACTTTTCCTTAGTTTGAAAATATACATTGCATCAAAAAGATCATTCTTTGATGCCTTTCTTACTCTATCCACATGGATGATCTAATTAGGTCTTATTGGGTATGTGACAAATATTTCATCAATTATATTATATAAAATATGATATTTTTCCTCTCATATGATGCATATAATAAATAATATGTCAATTGAGAATAGTTTATGAAGTGTATAGACCAACATGGATAAGTGGAATGTGATCTACATATCTATCTCGATAAGGGGAAGGCTACATGATCATGCATCTTATTGATTGACATATGGTTCATTCATCCATCAATTAAGTATATACCAAAATAATAGATTAATTATATGTTCAATATTAATGGTTGAAATACTCTATGTCTGATGGTCACATAATGTATTGTACAAAGGTAATATATGTTTTTAAATCTAATATTTTGTATTATTGTTGTCCAAAGTTATGGGGAATAATGTGTTTGATGGAGATCATTTTAGATCCATATCTATCCTAAGTAACAATTATATTTTTATAGAGTATACTCTCTACATGTAATACTTTTTAAGAGACATCATTATAATTTTCAATTATAAATAATCCCACATGGTTGCACAATTTAACGATTAAATATTAAAAAACCAATATCTATTTCGAAAATATTTTTCGAGAATATATCAATGGAATTGTGAATTTGTCATATTATTTTTTATATATAATGTATTCAACATTGAAAAATAACAATAAATTCTCTAAAAAGTGTTTTTGAGTATATCCAAATGATATTTTTTATAAGAATTCACATGAAAATACATTTACTATGCAACATAATGTAGATATGTATATAAGGTCATATTGATTTTGTGTAATTTGTAGATTGATTGAATTATGTCTTAAATATATGATATAATAAGGTATAATATATGTATATTTTATACCCTGGTGTTCTCCTACTTCTTAATATGATATTGTGGTATAATAATGTTTTAAAGTATGTCATATAATATGAAATATGTACATCATAAGATATAATTTACATGACATTTTAAACTTCCTTCAATATGCTATCAATAATATATTTTTTAATTCGTTATATGATGAAATACAAGTAGTTTTAAAAGAACCATTCAATTTGTTAAATTAACAAGATAAGATTTAACATGTGTTTATTAAAAATATAATTAATGTTGAATCATTCAACCTAATTATAGAGCATCTTGGGGAATCCATGTTTCTCAACATTGTAGGTAAATCATTTATAATTAATATATATGAATGAAATTTCATCTACATAGTTTATCTCTATCATTTCACATATAATCTAAGGTTATATAATACTATTTTTTGATTGAGATCTATCCCAACCATTGGACGAATCATGTAACCTAGGGATACCCTAGTTGGATGTTATTATTTATCCTATTCTTATAAATCCCCATTAACGATGTTTTATAATGATGAAGAAGAAACTAAATTAAATAATGTAATATATAGTATCTAAATATGTATTATATTATATTTTTATTTTGTGATGCATGAATGATGTATGGTTTATGTGGTTTCTATTTACTTCCACTCCCTTAGATATGCATTGTCTATCACAAATATACCCTTTATCTCTTTTTCCACTATTTTTTTATCATCAAAAGATGAGAAACAAGTGTTATATTTTAGAATCAACATGATATAGATTTTCATGAGTCTTTTTGAAAAATATTTAATGATAAATTTTTTCCCCTTGAATGAAATTGTGTAGTTATGGTTTTTTTTGTTTTTCCATTATTAATGAGGTTTTATTATCATATTATTGTTTATATTATACATGATATTTTTATAGGATAATGTAATATTATTATATGGTGCACTGAAAAGTTAAAAAATTTCCCCTCTGTAATGAGAACCTAATGGTGTGATGATATTATTCTTTAATCTTATTTTATTGAAATATGATACTTTCTAAAGTGAAAAAAAATAAAGGATACTAAAGGTATGTGTATCATATGAAATTGAGACACCTTATCATGGAGCTTTTCATTGTAATATCCAAGATAATAGGTTATGAGAACATGTACATTAATAATAAATACGCATTTTCATGTCTCCTTGGATATTTTTATATGTGAACTTGTGTATTGATATCTAGATATTATGTATATCATTAATGTATATCATGAGTCAGATGAATTTATTTATTGATAAAAATCTTGCTGATATATTCTGGTTATAAGGTAGGATATGTTTTGTGTTTCAGATGCGATTTTACATTAATAGATAATGTGAACATATATTTACACCTAATATTGATGTTGATATATTTGGATTTTTTTATTTAATTAAACAACCTATATAAATAAATGGTTATGGTGTTTGGTGGGTGAGTTAAATTCCAAAAAAACATAAAAAAAAAATCCATCCTATAATTTTATGGCTCAATCATTCAACCTTATTGATTAGAGATATCTTGATAATGATATTATGTTACATGATAACCATTTATAGGAGTTTGAAAATAATTATGATTATAACTTATTTATCTATGGGTTTATTGGAATGATACTAGATGATAACCTTCATCTTTATGGAATAATGCCAATTTACATTGAGAAAGATGCCTAGAGGACCACACACTATTTGTATCTTCATTATCAGTAAATATATAGTATTGAATTTAATTGGTCAAAACATATAATCGTTATTTGGGTTTGGTTGATCTACAAAATTTAAACGCAAGTTACTAGAAATCATTAGTGAGTTAAATAATAATAATAATAATTTATTATAATGATTAGAAAATATAATATTTATTATATTTATCAATGAATAATCTTGTGTATTTATATATAATATTGTCATTATTTGGGGATAAATTATTTTAGACTTGATGAAGAATACTAATTTTAATTGTATTATGGGAAATAACATAATTGATACTTAACTATATATTTTCAATATGGGTCACAAGTAAAGTAATTATTATTATTATTATTTACATTGGGTTAATTAATAATTTAATATAACGAAAGGGTTTGGTGCGAAATTTTATAACCCTAATACTATAATAATAAATATATAATAATATTTTTTTTTCAAATCTATATATTTATTTTTTATAATTTTAATTATATAACTTTACATATCTACCATATATTCTATAATATAGATATAGTGATACTCTCTCAATACCTATAGAGAGATCCATACATTAAGAGTGTTGTCCACCCCTCTTCTCCAATTAAAATAAGTCATCATCACGAGTTCTTCCTCTACCAAAAATAATTCTAATACTAACAACCTTGAATACTAAAAGTTATTAGGATTACCCATGCTAACACCCTATGGTTTTAATTTTTTTAATGATTTTTGACCATTTTTGGATCATTTCTTAGGAGATTCTATAGTTTGATACATCATGTGAAATCCCACGTACTTATTAAATTATTATTTTCATTATGGAATAAAATGATTAAATTAATTATAAATTTATAAAAAAATTGATATTTATTGAAATTAATGATTTTACACTGATTAAATGATAACATGACCTTAGAAATAGTAAAATGAAAATTTGGAATTGTAATTTTGTCCATTAGAATAGTAACCTTACCTTTTAGAATATAAAAAATTTAATCATTTAAGTATAAGAATGAAATATTTATGTCCTAGCATAAGTAAATAAATGTTTTGGAAATGATAAAATATGTGTTGTTGTTATTTAAAGTCATTTATATTTAGTTACAATATTATAATTAATATAATGATATAAAATAATTTATTATTCATAAAATAGATTAATAAATTAATATATTATTATCTTATGGTTTTAGGATAATTTTATAATAGCTATTAATTTTTTCAATGTTTTTTTAAATTATATATAGTTTTGAAATTGTAATTTTTCAAAGAAATTATAATATAATTAAAATTATATTTATAAAATTTAAAAACTTATTTTGGATAAATGGGGTTAACTTTTGAAGTCTGTCAAATGAAATACGGTTGGGGTTAATTTTTTTTGAATTTTTATGAGTTAAATGAATTTTTAATGAATAGCGAAATAGGATATTTTATAGTATATATACATTATAAGTTAAATACGCTATTCCTATCATCATGAATGATGTAATAACCATAATCTTGAACATCCAATGATTATTTTAATTCATTTTATGATATCTGTCAAAATATTCATATTTTTGACCCATATTAATAAATTAATGAATAAAATAACAAAAAAACATTCCCATTCGCCACTATAAATACCACCCCCCCACTTCACATCACACCTCTCAAGATATTATAATTTTCCAAATTATAAAAAGTAAAAATTTTAAGACACTTCCCCACATCCATGTATTTTTGGTATCACAAAAGGAAAAAAACAAAGGCCTTAAGAAGGTTCTTAAAGAGGATAATTGAAAATGAGGTTAAGCATATTTGATGTAAGATGATCCTCAGGAAAGAGAATTCTTTTCCCAATTTCCATTCTTTGGGTTAACTATCTTTATCTTTGATTATGTCTAACAAGTTTTTTTAAAATTTTGTTTTACTTTACTATGTTTTATTTTGTAGATATATACTGTATATGCATATTCTATTAATTTTAACCATTCTCTATTCAAATATATTATATTTGAAGTTCATTTTCATTTTAAATTTTCATTCCATAAATTTTTTATAGGTATTATTTATATGATGTAACTATACTTATTTTATGAATATGTTATGGTTCTTTTTAATTTTTTATGCTGAACTGTGGGGCCTATATTTCCTATCAATTCATTGGGTATGTTTAAGGTGGACTCTAGCCTTATGGTTACTCCAAGTGTAATTGTGATGGTTAGACCATAAGATATCTATGAGGGTAAAATTGTATTGTAGCTATGAGGGTTTAAAATCATAATGTAGCTATATGGGTTGAACCATTAATTAATTAGTTCTCTATGTTATGTACAAGTATTTATTTATGTTTTTATTTTTTCAAATTTGTTATTTTAGAAATTAAGTACATGATACATTATGAGTGAGATGTATGTCTTTGCTAAAAGAATCAATGTTTATAAGTATTTATGTACCAATGATTTCTCTCCTTACATTGATATACCATGCTGATGTTTTTTGGGCTCATACCTTGTTTTAAAATGATTTTCATTGGGTTTATATAAAGGTATGTGAAAAAAGAGAAGTCGTCTTGAATGTTGGGAAGTATTTTTTGAAATTATTTCTTGTTTTTCTAATAAACATGTATATAATAAATGAAATAGATATTATTTTTATTGGTACCTACATTTAATTCTTGTGGGTTTATAGTTATACATCCTATCATAATATTATAAAACTCTATGCCTAAAATTTCATTGATAATACAATAAAGTTCATTCAAAATAATTTTAGTGGACTATGTATTATTTATGGGTGGTTCATTACAGTGCATATAAGTATATGGTTTAGATAACAATTGGGGTTAGTATAATGTTAATTGAATTCCATAATATATCTTTACATGATTGTTTTGTTTGAATGATATATAATATGAAGATTATCATGCTTCTTCATCTATGTTATTTCTATTCAAAAACAAAATTATATAGAAGAAATAAACAATTTGATGTTAGATGTAACCATAAGGGTGTTATCATTCTGAATCCAAAACCTGGAATGGTAAGGATTAGAATCATATAGTTTGTGATAGTAATGGATTATCTATCAAAGGAAATAAATAGAGGTGGAATCAATTCATGAGAACCACCAGAACTACCGTAATGAAACAGGATGATACTAGAACATTTTATAAGGAAACACCATCCATCTTTCAGTTGATCTTCTTAACCAGTGGTGGATTAATGGTGTATTAAATTCATTGAAAAGTTATTTGATTACATGAGGTGTTTAAATAATGAAAAGATTCGTATTTGAATTTATCATTTTGAAGCTAATGTTATCCAATGGTGGTCAATGGTCCAGAATATTAGGGGTAGAGATGAGATTGAGGCCTTATAATGGAATGAATTTAAAAATATTTTCCATGAATGAAATATCCCAATGGTTGTTTGAACTATTATGAAAAATAAATTTTTTGAATAGAAAAAAAAATTAGGATGATCAAGTGGCCATTAATGAGGAATCAATCAACAGATTTTCAAGTTATGCTCAAAATCTTATTTGGGATATTGAATGAGAAATTAATTGTTTTTAACCAGGATTGAATACAGTTAATCAATGATAAATAGCTTACCATAAGTTATAATGTTATGAGATACTTGAATGATGTGCTAAGAGGGTAGATATACAGTTTTCAGATGATAATTTTTACATTAAAATCAAGAAGAAGTTGTTCTGATGGAAGTGATTGTTAAGAATCAATAAATGAAATATAAAGGTAAGACAATACTATTTCAATTTTTTAATTGTGTGGTAAAAATTACCATGGATATATCCTTAATAAAACTAAGAAGTGTTTTCAATGTGGAATTTTTAGAAAATTGGTCTGAGATTGTATTGAGAATGAACCTTACATCATTTTTGATAAAATAAAACTGTAAAGTGATACAAATATCGGGAGATGGGTAATTATTAAAATACAAACCCAAAGAATGATTTGAAAGTTGGAAAACAGCTAGGTTATAATAATAAAGGTTCTGTGTGATCCTTTTAGTATATGTCAGTATATGTCAGTCCATCCAATGATGTGGAATTAGGTACATTTTTTTAAATCAGATTATGTTAATGTGTTATTTGATACAGGGTCTGCACATTCCATTATTTATGTGGAACATTCAAGAAACTGGAAATTTTACCTAAATAAATGAGACATGAACATATGGTTAAAATCCCAGGGTAAAATATTATAGTATGAAAATAATAAAAAAAATTCATTTGTTTTATGTTGAAATATATTACCTGAAAACATTATTTTTTTACCGTTAGTAGTGATTGACGTCCTTATTTGTATGAATTGGAATTCTCATTATCTTCATATTATTCATTGTAGAGGAATTTTTTTTCATAAATATTTTTATTTTATATATAATAATTAAACCATACAATTGAAAACATATCCATAACATGAGAAAATTTTAAAAGATGAAAATGAATGTTACCTTTCTCATAATGCTAAAAACAAGGTATTTTTTTATTAATGATGATCCAATGGTAAATGACTACATGGATGTTTTCCCTTATGAGTTTCATAGTTTTATACTTGATTGATAAGTTTAAATAATATTTGAATTATTTACATATGAATAACCAATTTTAGAACACCCTTATCGAATTTCTCATCTGAATCATCTCGAATGAAAAAATCAGTTGCATGATTTTGTTGATAAAGTCTTCATTCATCATAGAAAATCACCATGGGGTTCTACTATTTTGTTCGATAAAATGAAATAAGGTTCCATGATACTTTTCTTTTAATAAAGATATTCTAAAAATATTAATTTTAAGAATAAGTATCATTTGCCTCATATTAATGACTTTTTTATCATCTCCATGGATATCAGTATATTTCCAAGAATCACATTAGATCAGGGTACCAACAGGTAATGGTGAAGGAGTATTACATCCTAAAAATATAAGTTTGTAATAGATATAGGAATTATTATTTTTTTTGTTATGTACTTTAGTTTGAAAAAATGACCCCTTTATATTCATTGATATTTTCAATAGAAAATTCCTTGAATATTTGTGAATTTTATTAATGTTTTCATTAATGATATTTTGGGATTTTAAAAATTTTAGGAGGATCATGGAAAAAATTTATATATTTTCTTAAAAAATCTCAATGAAAATATATTATTTGTAAAAATTATAAAATGTTATTTCTGGTAGGATCAAATGCCATTTCTTGGGCACAATGTAAATAAGGATTGAATTATAATTGATCTTACCAATACAATTGTGGTTGATAAATGGATAATAGATAAAAATGTTATATAAATTTATAGTTTTCAAAGATTATTAGGTTATTAGGGATGGTTTGTTAAAATAATTAAATGGATATCTAGCCTAATGACTACATTAAAAAGAAACATGTGATAAATATACTTGAATAGAAGAATGTGAAGTTTGTTTTCAAGAACTAAAAAAGGGAAATGAAAATGCCATAGGTTTCCCCAAAAATCCAGAAATGCTGAGTTTTTAAACTATAGTTATTCTTCATTCTGGTTAATTTGTTGAGTTCTAATGTAGAATGACTAGGTAATTTTTTAGCTTCATGAAAACTAAATCCTCGTGAGTTAAAGTACACCACACTTGATTCGATATTAGTATATTCAATTCATTATTTGAAAAATTGAAGGAGTCATTTATAGTTATCCAAATGTAAAATATATAATTACCATAAATTTCAAGAGAATATATTATATCATAATATATTAAACATGATGGAGAGAATATGGATTTAACTAATAATGTATTATAATGTAATGAATGTATACCATTATAGAAAATAAAACAATGTGGCTTATGCCTTGTGAAAAAACCATCAGGAATCATTAACCATATTACATTTTGATCAACATACATTTATTAATTATTTGTGAATTTTCTATTGAATATTGTTGGTGCCTGAAATTACACTATCTTTATTCATACGTCATTGTAGTCTTTTCCATCAGAAAGAATTCAGAAATCCTAGACCGAAGATGGTAAGTTACAAGAAAATGTTGAATATGTGAAAAAGTGTATGATTCAATAATTTAATGCTGATAATGATTTTGTTTTGAGATTTTGAAAAATATTATCTGTTCCATTTAATTCTCTGCTATAGAAAAAGTAATCATATAATGCACATATTTATCTATTTTCATACCATTATTTTCATACTATGATATATAGCGATCATCAGGAGTATTACTGGTGGGTTAGAATGAAAATATATATCACAGTTTCTCCATGAAACGATCAACATGTAAATAGGTTTAAGTTGATTGACAACTACCAATGGGGATACTTCATAAATTTCTACTGTCCTAGTGGAAATTAAAAATAAAAAAATATATATATATATATATATATAGACATTAGGGTGGGACTACGACATACTTCTTAAGGTAACAATGTGGTTTGGGTTATTATTGACCGAGTAAATAAATATAAACATTTCATTCCTTTTATAAATACTATTTCTTTGGATCATCATTATTGACATTGCCTCAATGATATTTCTATGTTACATGGAGTTCGTATTTACATTGTATATGGCCATGATCCTTGGTTCATTTCTATCTTTTAGTAGGGCCTTTAGAAGACATTGGAAACAATTTTAAATTTAACCACCACCTTTCAATCTCAATTTAATGTACAGACCAGGAAAACATTATAGGGAATAGAAGGAATTATTTGAGCTTGTTCTATGTATTACCAGGGAAGTTGGGATTAACATGTTTCCAAAGTTGAGTTTAATACAAAAACAATTTTCATTCTATTATATATATGGAACCTTATCAGTCATTATATAGAATATGATGTTGAAATACATGTTTTTGGGATGACATCAGAGAAAGGAAGTTGATGGGACTTGAATTAGTAAAGGATGTGGCTAATAATGTGATGTATATCCAACAACACATGGGGAAAGCATAGATCAGGTAGATAGTTTTATAGATGATAGGAGGAATGAATTTTTTTAGGAATGTGATCATGTTTTCTTTAAAATATCTACTGCGAAAATAGTAGTGTATTTTGGGAGGAAAAGGAATCTATATCAACAGTTTATTAGACCTTTTGAAATCTAAGATTATGTTGGACAATCTTCCTTCTGTGTAGCTTTGACTACGATTTTATCTCAGTTACCCAATGTTTTTCATGTTTTAATGTTGATAATGATTGTGCAAGATCAATCTCTTATTTTGAATGAATATTTAGTTCATCTAAAAGACATCAATTCTTATGAAGAGAAACATATTCAAATTTATTATCATAGAGATATTTTTTAAAAAAAGGTAATCCACTAGGTTATGGGTTTGTGGATTAACAACATGGATATAGAAGCCTAATGGGAATTTGAAAATTTTAAGGGGGATAGGTTCAATCGCTTCATTAATATGTGTAATTTCTTTTTGAGGACACAATTTTTAGATGGTGGGGAGAATGTCACAACAAAGGTACAATTAAAATTATTTTATTATCATTGAATAATAAAATATTTAAATTCATTATAAATGTATAATTAAATTATTGAAATTATAAAAATTAATGAATTTGCACTGTTAAAATATTAACACGACCGTATAAATATTAAAATAACCCTTAGAAATATAAATTTTGGCCAATAGAATAGTAACCTCAACAATGAGAGTATAAATAGTGTTTAAAATATTTTTATTATAATATTGATATATTTATATCATCGAACAGGTAAATAAATGTTCTGGAAATAATAAATTAATTATTGTTATTATTCTATGTCATAAATAATTAATTGCAATTCTATAAATAATATCCTTATATAAAAGAAATTTAACTTTTATAAAATTGAAGAATAAGTTAATATTTTATTTTCATATGGTTATAATATAATTTTTTGGCACTTTGATTTAAATTTTAACATTTCATAAAATCAGATACATTTTATAAATTATTATATATGGATTAAATTATGATCTTATTTAAAATTTAAATTTATCATGTTTTGAATTTTTATTGATAAAAAGGAGTTAATTTTTGAATTCTATACATTGTAATATGGATGAGGAGAATTTATAGGTTTTTTTATATAGTTGATTTTTTGTAAATAGCGATATATTGTATCTTTCTGTATATATACATTATAAGTTAAATACATTATTCCTAAAAACATGAATGAATTAATCACTATAATCTTGAAAATCTATTAATTATTTTAATATATTTTATGAAATTATAAAACTTGTTATATTAATGAGTGAAATTAATTAATTAGTTAATTAAATAATAAAAATATCATCCTCTCCTCCCCTGTAAATCACACCCCTCACACCCTCTTCTCAGCACACCAATCATTATTTCAGCATTTTCCAAATTACTCCCAATCCACATCCCAAGACTCTTACCACTTCCAAAGCCTGTAGGACTCATAAAATTTAAAAAACAATATCCATAAAAAGGTTCTCAAGGAGGATAAGTCAATAGAATGTTTAAAAACATTTGAAGTTAAACAATCCCGATGTAAGGGAATTCATAACCTAGTTTACATTCATTGGGTTGACACTATTTTTCATTGATTATGTGTTACTATGATTATATATGAAATGAATTTTCATCAACATATTTTGTATTATGTGGATTTACACAATATACACATATTTATTTCTTTTTATAAATTATTATTTCAAATATGTGATATTTTAAGGGACGTTTCATTTAAATTTAAAATTTCATCTCATCTATTTTTTAAAAATTAATGATTTATATGATATATGTATTATTATTTTATGATTATGTTTTCGTTAATGGGAATTTTTTTTCTAATGAAGGGTGGAACATATATCTTCCATTAATGTATGTGGTATGCATATTTCAGAGGTCAGTCATATGGTTACGTCAAGTGTAAATGTGATGGTTATGATATAAGGAATACTTAGGGGTAACATTGTAAGGTATCCATGAGGGTTAAAAATCATAAGGTATCTATGAGGGTTACAATATTTTGTATGTAATTACCCATGTAACATACATGGATGTATTTATTTCTATAATGTTTTATGTAAATCACTTGTTTTACAATGTCAGTACAAAAATGATTATGATTGAGAATTATGTCATTGTGAAAATTATTTCAAATTTTTATAAGTACACATGGACGAAGGGTTTCTCTATTTCCTTTTATACCCCTTATTGATATTTTTGATCCCATACAATGTTGTAAAAAAGTCACGAGAATTAAGGATGGGTAAGATAAATGAACAATCTGATATAAATGTTTTGAATCATTTTTATGAAAATATATCATATTTTATAGACTTTTATATTTTAAAAAAATGGATATTTATTTAATTTCACCCACAATGTATTATTATCAGTTTATATGTATGAATTATTTCTTAAATTTTAGTATCTCTAAAACAATAAAATATTTTGGAATGTAAAGAATTTAATTGTAAATTATATTACTAGATTATTTATTTTGTAAGGTCATGTCATTATATATTAATAAAATGATGTTATATAAGATATATTGCTTAGAGTCATAAAAAATAGAGAATTTCATGTTTAAAATATTCATTAACTATTTTGAAAATGATTATAAATTTTATGTGAATATCATTCTTTCTTGGTTCTGGTATTTTATTCTAGTCAATTAAAATAATCTTTTCATTGGATATGACTCTTTTCCCATGTCAACACTCCCAGATTTATAGTCCATACCAATGGTTAAAACCCATTTCTATAGGCCAAAGAAACACTATTGTTTCCTATACCAATAGTTCTATAAATTTTTAGTTATAAGGCTTATTGAAAATCCCTATACAAATGGGTTTTTATAAAATATTGCTTTATGGTCATCAGAATTTTGATATAACTAATTAGTCACTAAGAATAATTATTATATATATATGTCATATTGGTTAACTATGAACTATTTTTTTAGTTTATACCAATAATTTTGAATCTTTTGTATATACTCTCCTAATTCATAGGAATGATGCACCACAACTATGCCCATAGAACATGGAAATTGTGAAAAAATAGAACCTGCATAACCTAAAATCAAATAATACAACCTGGTCAAATTTCTACAAGAAGTAACAAAATAATCCCAAAATAGTCTATTATTGGAACAAAGAATTCACCAACCAAAAAAACAACTATAACACAATAAACCAATTAATTCATTCAACCAGTGATTCCACACGTATAAAATGTAAAATATTTACATTCAAAACAAATGATAATAAATAAATTCTCATAAATATAAGTTAAAATATAAAGGATATATCTATCCATCATCAACATAACTATCATTACTATCATACCCATCAACATACTCGATATCATTCTCTTGCTCTCCCTCTTTCATACCCTCTTCCTCAATCTCTACCTCACCCACTTCCATGCCATCACCATTCCTAGTAATGTCATCATCCCGACCACCCCTAGAACCACTTCAAGATCACTATATAACGTACACATCATAAACATATATTCATTACAATCCATTATAGTGACTGTTGGATGTTGCTGACATTAAAATTACATATATTACATAAATTCATTGTTAGACCTTGGATTCTATTCACACATATGTTTGAAAAAATTGTGGGCCTCTTCTTTGTTGTCCGAAGCCCATGAATTATATTCTTAAAAATTGGTTCTATAAGAAATTTAACATTAATTGGGAGAATATCTCAACGGGACAATACCCTTCAATTGAAAAAATGATGTCTTACTTAGTGCTCATCTCAGAAAACCAGATAAAAGTGATAATGTAGCCCATATTTGGAAGCTTCCTACTCATGAAGATCTCGAAAATAATATTATTAAAAATATCATTGGCTATTAATGTAACAAAATATATATTAAAATATGAAATCACCCATTTATGACATAAAATATGATTTTTTTTATGTTTGTTTAATTTACTTTTGTGTTTTTTCTTTCTGCTCGAGAATAAAAATTTGGAAGTCAAAAATCCTCAATATTAAAAATTCCCCTCTGAAATAAAATTCAAAATATAAACCCATAATAAAAAATAGGAAATTAATATTGAATTTACAAAATAAAATGAAAATAATATAAATTCTAACTGAATTTGAAATAAAAATAATATTGTAGATGAATTATTATGATAAAAATGATCAAATTAAATTACATTATCATACAAATCATTCTGGTGAAAATATTGTAATATTGAATTTAGAATACCATGGATGGTTTAAATGGATTTATGAAAAAAAATTATTTTGGACAAGTCTACCTCTCAAGTGTTTTGACATAAGATACTTTATGAGATAACAAATAACTAAATGTGATATTGTCCACTATATAGAGTTAGACGACCTGATAGATTAAAAAATTTATTACATGTATGAAATCTAATTTACATCCCTTGTCTGGAAACTATAATGTCATTTTCATCAATACATGATAGCTTGCTTCATCGACATGCTAAATAAACATGTTTTTAAATTTTCCAGAGTTGTGTAGGTTATAAAAATGATCACAATAGAATTAAAAGATATAGGCCAAAATGTAATTAGTCTAAAAATAGAAAATAGACCAATTTGATTTATTATTGGATGATTTAATGAAAACAAAATAAGGTGATTTTACAACATTTTTAAAGAAGATGTATATAGACCATAAAAATTATAAATCCCAAAATCTACTGGTTTGCAGTATGTCTACCATATGATTCTCTTTGGATCACAATGTACCCTAAGAGGAGTAAACCATTTAATTTTAAACTAATTAAAAAACCTAAATTTATCAATGGTTCAAAAAATAGAATAGTGATGGACTATCTACATTTTAGGGAGTAACATATTGAAGGATCCTAAAATAGCAGATCAGTCATTCATTATAAATTAAAACAAAGGACAGTCAATAAAGATATTAATTGAAATTTATTCATGCATGGATGTATACTATCATGTGTTGAATTATTCCTTCAATAAATTTCATTTTATAGAAATTTAATTCTCATATAATATTAAATGAGTGTCATACCTACTTCCTCTCTTTGTCTGTCATCATAGTCCCCCAAATGCGTGGAAGTATTTTGTGGCATGCATTGTTTCATTTGCCTTTGTCTCTTCCTTGAATAAAATTCAACCATATAAAAATATCCATCAAAATAATCTAGGTAATTTTCATTAAATAACCCAAAATTTTTTTAATACTCTTAAATCAGAACTTTTAAAATGAGAAATGAATTCATGATAAAATTATACCAAAAAATAATTAATGATTTACATAGTCTCTATATCAATACAAACTCTAGAACACCATCCAGTATACAACTAATGCTTTTATGCTATCCATATCTCACCAAATATCATTATCTGGGCAGTCCTTGTAACCTCGCTATAAGGAAAAATAAAACTAAGATGGAACAAAAAAATTAAATCGTATAAAATGAATACTAATATATCAATAAATAGAATGATATTTTTAGCCATATTTGTTTATAAGAATTATCCATTATTTCATTTGATAGGTGATGATAGTAGTGTGGCAAAACAGTAATGTTTTCAGTGTATCTAGTAAGCATCAATATAAAAGCCCTAAATTCCATCAATTTTTGTCAAATCATTTTTTTGTCTTCATTGAACATAATGAAGAGTTGTTTGTGGAGGTTTCACACAACACACATGAATTTATGGCCACACCACCTATTTGAAGATCCAGTTGTTAAATAAATACCAAATATTATATCAACACATCTCATAATGTAAATAAATTTTATTAAAAACATTTACAGTCATTCTATAAATATACTTATTTCATGTTATTTATTTGGTGATGTGGGATCCCCGGTCTTGGAAGGAACATCATCTTGTACATATAGAGAGGGACTCGATGTGTTTTTTGGACGGTCAATCAAGGATCTTGTTGAATAATAATGATTTAATAAGTTTATATAGGAGGAACTAGAAGAAAATTTAAATGGAATAAATGGAGGTGAAAATGCATAATATGGGTGTAGTGTCAGAATCATCATTGGTTAAGGGAATTTTAGGTGATAAGGATTAAATGATAATTATTGTGAAAAAATGGAGACATAAATATTTGATGTGTCTCTAATGACACTATAGGGTCAGGAGGTGTCGTAGTTAGTATTACGGGGGAGGGACATGGTAGGATTGGGTATGATGAGTAATGTGTGTGGCTCTAGAACATCCCCTCGTAACGTTATCCTAATCATAGTTACAACTATTCTGGTCAGATAATAACTATCAACAAGGTGGTGGATCCTGATTAAATGTCAAAAACAAAATTAATCACATGATATTTTATGTTATTGATATATTTATATATATATATATATATATATATATATATATATATTCAAAATAAAATACTCACAAAAGTAAAAAAATGAGGGATACCCAGACCTCCCATTAAAAGATTATTGTATGTCAATTTTTTCCTCGTATCTTGTCAATGTTTTTCTTTCCTTTATTAAAAATATTTGAAATTAATTATAAATCCATAAATAATTTGTATTCAAAATAAGAATGATGTTTATACATGACTTAATTAATTAATACCAATTTTCAAACCAAGAACATTATATATTGTGATCTAAATAACACTTAATATTTAGTTGGAATAATTTCAAGACATATGAAACATCATAGAGAAATCAATAAATTTAAATTATCATTTTTAGCTTGGGTATGATAAATATTAATCCCATTTTTAATTCTATCCAATTAATTTTGGTTAGGTAATTTGGATAATTTTGTTCAATATTTTAGGTCATTTTTACATTTTTACATGAGTTATTTGGTAAATTATTGTTAATTTATTGGGTCATTTGTCCATAAAAAATTGCCATTGGTCATTTGGTTCATATATTGGGTTATGAACTTCATCAATTTTTTGTTAGGTCATTATTTTCGTTGGATTTTATTTTAATATTAATTAGTTTAACATTTACAATTCAATTAATCTTGTGTTTTTATCTGAGTTTATTCTTTTAGATTAGATTTGTTTGGTAGGTTCGATGATAGTTCATCTCAATATTAGAATTTTAAACAAAAATAAAACTACAACCAATACATATTTATAGTTCACATAAAGGTGGTGTTGGAATGTAAATATTTTTAATGAATGAAAAAATTGATTAATACAAAACATCACAACCCATCTCATGAAAAACAAATAGAACCGAGAAAATAGATGGCTGATTTTATGTATTTCCTACCAAAAATTTGTGTTCACAATCAACTATGAAAATTAACCTTTTGGGTTCATCATAATTAATAAATGTATCAAGTCTATTGGGAGAAGGTATTTCTTTCAATTACATCATCACCATCACCAATAATATGTCTTGGGACTACTTCAATAATGACACCATGTTCAAGTCAAAGATGATATTTAACATCAAAAGTTGTTTCTACATTTGATTGCAATACATATGATACATTAGTATCAATATATCAAGTCATGTAAAAAAATTTAAATGCAAAATCCTTTATGAATTTTCCATGCCTCATCATCGAATCAACCCACATTTATTTCATCATAGTGACTCGTCAATGAGTGTAAGAATTCAATATTAGTATTTTTAAAAATTATATATATTAAGATAAATTTTTAAACCAAGGTATACTATTCGTTACACTAGAATAACATTCTATTGTGGTAGTATCGATAACACTGTCGTTTGGTTTTCTCATGCTCATTTATCATTCATTGATAACAAATCTAAACCAATTTATCATAACTGACTTACATTTATAGACTAATGTAATAGGTAAAAATATGAATAACTTATTTCCACAAAGGCATAGTCACCATGAAAAGTCAATAGCTGAAATATAAATGAATATATCACTTAAATAAATATTTATTTTATTTATTTTATCATTAATATGTATACCTTCAATTTTAAACAAGAAATAAACCCTTCTTCTATTCTAAATATCACTCCTTATAAAATATTAATAACTATGATTTCTATTTCTTATTTTTATGTATCCATTTGAAAAAATATTTTAATAGATATGTAAAATTACATGTGATGAGACAAGATATACAAGTTCTATTGACAAAATTTATGTAATCATTTAATAAATAAAATTTAAAAAATTGGGCAATGTGGCATCTCCAACTCTAGAAGGCTAAATGGGTTCAACTTATATGATCCTCGAATACCCCCTCTTTTGGGATGTGATGGAAAAACTAGGATCAATTTTATCATATTATTATTCATCATTTATCATCAATTTGTTCAATATCATAGTCATATCAGAGTAATAAATTGAATATAAATCCATACTTTCTTGAGTCAACTAGTCATTCACAATAAAACAATTTGGATGACTCGGGTTCCAAAAAAATTAGTCAGCGTATACATATTTATTTTAGTCAGATACATCCAATGTAAATAAATATGTTATTTGAGAAGTATTTCTATTGGAATATTGTTCATTAGATATAGCATTCATGAGAGAAATAATGATGGAAATATATTCGATAACTAGTAAAAAATAATTCCGCCCCAACCAATATTTATTAAAATAAATACATTATAAACTACATATCATAATGATATATATTAAAATGGAACAACAAAATAACTGAAAGACGTACATTATTGGACAAAAGGTGATAGATTACTATTGGAATGAACTCATGTATAAGGATATGATAATCATGAGTCTTCAAATATTTCAGTTTCAAATATCTTATGTTTAACTATATTTATATTTTCATGAATATCTATTAGAAAAATTAATACCCTCTAGTACTTCTAGATATTTATTTTTCTCTACACGTGTCATCACATAATAATAAAACATAACTTTAAATTTTTTATCTAATAAATATAGGATGTAATTATATTGTGATTTTCCGATACACTATGTCATGTTGATATTATAAATCATATATGTTTCATTCCATTTATATTCGTAAGAATTGAATGATTCATTAAAAATATAATCATTCCAATGATCATTGTGACAATGTAATGACAAAACATAGTTGTAGACCAACAATTAAAATCAATTAAGATACATATCTTCTTCCAAATGTAACTTCTTTCAGTGAAAACATTCTTCAGAACTCTTGATTTCATGGGACCCTTCTGGAATAAAAATACTAAAATAATGAAAATCATTAATCATATCATTTTTAGATGTACATGGAGATGGATTTTTCTTCTCTGTTGTGTTTTCAAATATTCGACTATTATTCCAATATGGATGGTCCATTTCAATGAAATGTTGATTTCCCATTAAACTAAAACTATATATATATTTTTTTTTTCTTATGTAGGGTGTATTATTAAATCAAATAGAAAATGATATTTTTTCCTTCATTATCCATATAGATACATTTCATTATCATAAAAATAAATTATCATCCACATAAGATCACTACAAATGTGAAATATTTATTGTGAACATGCTTCGTATTTGTTCACTCAAATGATAAAAATATATTTTAACTCTATTATTAGAGGATACATGTATACAAATGTATAATTTTCATGATTATAAGGTCCTTTTTGAGAATAATCGTCATATTGAAATGTTTTTCTGTACACATCCAAGGATTAACGTTATAATTTGGTAAAAAAACTGGCTATCAGTTGTGCGAAGTAAGCATATTCCAAAATTTATTAAAACCATCACATGGAAAACCTTAATTTGAATTTCTCAGGTTAGTTATTAAATCACTATACCAAGAATCCAATTTAATCCATTAAAATCTACATGTATGGCCATCCTACTCAAAATTAATGGAATTTTATCTCAATATTAATACATCGCATTTTTATAGATATTTCAAAAAAATATTGAATGGTTGTGGATTTTATGGATAAAAGGAAAGTAAAAAAATTACATTATATGGAACACTTTATGGAGTTTATCATCTTTTGGATTCCATTGAGATGTTCCACGTTTTTATCAAAAATTTTGTTCATCACTTTCCTCCAATAATAACATTCAATATTTTTGGAAAGAATTTTTTTTTGAAATAAAAGTTCCTCATATAACATAAAAGACATAAAATGATTTATTAGAATATAATCATCACCTGTAAGAATTTCCTTCAATAAGTTATAAATTTCATGAACTTCTATATTACAAATCATATATATGGATTTATTTTAAAATAATTAGATTACAAATTTATTCTTTTAAATTTTACTTCATTGTCGATATACTAGTGTTTGGTAGATTCAATCCACATTCCCCCTTTCAACATCAATATTTTCATTACATGAATCTTATGTTATTGTATTAATGTCATCTTAGCCTAAAATCATTTCCTTCTCATGCTGAAGAATGAACATACACCATTCATCCAATAAGGTCTCTAATGTAATCTTCTCAATTGGTTCATGATTATTTTGTGGTATCATTTTATCCACATTGTTATACCATACATAGTAGTTTTTTTGTAAAATCGTATTTTTTATATTATTTCTAACTTATTCATAGATCAATAATGAACATTCATCACATTATAACATGGGATGTTTATGTAGCCACTATATAAATAATTTTTCAATGAAAAATCATAAATTATATATAACTTGTTCTGAAAATAACTTCAAATCTCATCAGTTTTATACATCCACAATCAATCCATTCTGAAATAAAATTTACATCATGTTATAATATCACTTAAATATGATTGATGATTAATTGAAAATATATTTAAGGAAGCTATAATTGATCAATTTAAATGAAACCACAACTAAGATAAGAATCTACAAGAGATACATAATATAAAATTAAAAAAACACTATATATATTACGAAATACTATAAATATAAAACAATAATATTTAATAAAATTATATAAATGAGTAATAACAATGATTAATACTATAGAAAATAAGGTTAATATTTTTTTTATTTTTTTATTTAATTTTTTCTATTAAATTTTTAACTAATGATATTAATATTTAATAAATTCATGTGTAAATGATTAAAACTACTATAAAATAATATTCTATGTAGTTCAATATCTGTATTGGGGTTGTGTTTCTTTAGTTAACATGCATATGGTTTCATTCAATTTCATATGATTCAATTTGGGATTGTTTGATTCAATGTGTGTTTTTTTGGTTCAAATTTTATCCATTTTCATTGATTCAACTCAATTCTATTATATTTTGTTTGATGTAGTTTCTATTATTCAGTTCAATTTTATATAGCTTGGTTCTATTAAAGTTGTTCGATTTTGTATTTGTATACTCCAAATATATTTTTTCTAGTTTTAAATATCATAATGTATTAAATTAAATCTATAATATATCATTTAGTATTGATAGGTTTGGTTTAAATACATTCAGTTAAATTTTCATCAATTTTATTTGATAAATTATATTTTTTTATGTTTTACTCATTGGATTTAGTTTGGTTATCTTTGGGATAATTTAGTTTAAGAATGTTTGGATCATTTTGGGCTAGGATGGGATAATTCAATACATTTATTCTATTTGTTTCAATATTTTCTATCTTAATCGGTTTAGTTCTGGTCAGTTATTTTTTTTGATTAGATTATAATGGTAAATTTATTCTCTCTGGGTTTAGTTTTTTTATTTGGTTAGGGTTAGTTCATTACTAATATTATATTATTTAATATTTTTCATGTCAGTTCATTTGTGATTATTATTATAGAATATTTATTAGTTGGCTTAATTTTAGATAAATTATATTTATATTATTTTAGTTTAATGTAGTATACTGTAGTTTAGGTCTAATGATTTCTACATGGGTTTGATCATGACATTTCAATTCAATTCAGTTGGTTTGGTCAAGTTGGTTCAGTTATAATACAAGTAGGATTTGTCAGTTCCGTATGGTTTTAGTGTGTCAAGGATTAATTATTTCAGTAAAATTATTACCAATCCTAGATAGGATATTTCTATATAATTTATATTTCCAAGGGTATGATCAATTCAATTTAACTAGTTTATTTATTTCATAATTAGGTCTTCATGGTGCATTTCACCTTGTATAATTTGTTTCATATTTTTTTATGTCAGGTCATTTTAATAAATTATTATGATTTAAGTTTTATCCATTTTAGCCTATTATTTGTTTTCTAGGATAATTCCAACTCAATATAGAATGGTTTTTTCTGGTCTAAAGTATTTCCACTCACATAGGTTCGGGTCCATTTGATCAGTTTTGTCTACTTCAATGTAGTTACGGTCGGGTCTGGTTAGTGTGGATTTATTTTATAGTATGACTCATTTGTTTTCTAATGAGTATTTATCTGAAATAAAGTTAGTTGGTATTACATATTATTGTTAATGGTTATTCTAAATAATAATTTCTATTATATATATATATATATATATATATATATTTAATTTGTGTGTTTATTAGGGAATGTAATTTATTATTCTGGTTTTTGAACTTTTCTCAAAATTCGATTTTGATGAGAGAATGTTTATATTATAGAGAATCATCTTCAATGAGAATAAATAATGGATTAATCTATTGTTATATTTAAAATTACATCTAGATACACTTTAATGGGTGTCATGGAATAACATTCATTCTCAAGGGAATTCAATCAATACAATATTTAAATGATATCTAGCTAAGCCATATAAAATTTAAATTTTATGTAATTCACATGGTGATTATTCTATCTAATATCCTCTAACAATGTATGTCAAATTTAATAACTAATAAAAATAATTTTACATAACTACCCATGAAATTAAAACAAAATGTAATCAAAAGGTGTGATCTACACCAAAAATAATGTATCATAAATCATGTAGTGTTTGTAATACATATATAATATATATCATAAACCAACAATTTTCAAAATAATATGAGATCTCATATTGAGGATAAGACACTCCACACCTATGTATATATAAGAAATTTGTATAATTTATAATTAACTTAAAAATAAATCTTTTTAAAAAATAACATAAGAAAAAACCTAACATAATGTAACATATCACTTTCATAATCTCACTACTCACCAAAATGAAATTTCAATATATTACACTAAGTCACTATCATTAATAGAATATAATAAGGGGTCATCATAATGGAATGCTGTTTAAATATATAAATTTCACTTCAATAATGACTAATATTATCCATTAAATATGATCAAAAATATAAATATGAATCAAATTTTTTCCATTAATCAAATAAAAAAATAGAAAGTCAAGGATGTCCCAAAATTAAAAACATTATTATCACTTATATCAAACACAGAAAAAATAAACTCATATAATTTCATTATTAAAATATAAAATACAATATATTAATTAATATCCTAAGTATGGTAGTAGGAGTAATACCCTTTCACATATAATATTGGACATTAATTGTGTATTCTCCACTCTACACATTGTGAGATTTTTTTAAAGAAAACAAAATAAAATATAGTGGAACTACCTGAGGGTAATATTAGATGATGAATATGAAGATCAACAATTAGATGTTTAATAAAAATATGATTAATATTGATGTAGATGATGTGTTGTCTCATCTTGGGAAGAAAATGGAAGGCACTCACATGGCTCAAATTTAGTAGAAATCTGATCTGAGGAAATGTCGGTCACGTAGTGATATATGTGGAACTCTATATTATTGGGTTTTTAAAATCCATTGCTACATAAATTACGAAAAATAAATACCAATGTTTTTTTGGAAAAATTAGAATTTATTTTGATATATCATACTATACCAACAGATTTAAAAACCACAAGTATATAGTGAATTTTCATGAACCTAATCCAATGGTTTTCATAAAAAAAATTATAAAGGATAATTAATAATAACTATTCCCATTGTTTTGGAAGACTTCTGGTTAATAACTATTGGTATTTTTATTTTATATAGTAGTAAAAGAAATATTTAAACATGATTTTGGACAAAAAGCAAACTCAAACAACCATCAAAAGATGATTCCACTTCACCTATAATGATATATGGTATCAAAGCTGTCCCATTTTCAATTTATAATTATTTATTGTTTTTTGATTGATTTCGTGAATTTATATTTTCCACTATTTAAAAATGATTCATTTTAATTATAAAACGTTGTCATATATTCTCTTATCAAATCATGATAACATAACTAATAACTTCTATACTATTAAAAATAAATAATCATCTAGATATTTCTATTTGGAGGTTCCAAAGGCTATTCTCAGAGAACAAAATATACATTTATGTACTCCTTGAGTACATGCTATGTATTATTTCTATAGTGTCCCTATCTTACTATATCAGATAATATTCAAAAAAGGCTTGTATAATATCTGAATATATCTAATTAATTGACATATTCAGACAGACTATCACATGACATGTAGAACTACATGACATGTATATAGATTACACGTTTTTTAGTCCCTTGATTCATGAAACTAAAAACACATGGTGTCATAGAAATCCATATATTACATACACAACATGAGAAAACCCATTCCATGAAACTCTAAGGAAAAATCAATTGTATTTCTAGTTCACATTGTGAACCTAAAACGCATCCAAGGCATACAACATGACTAGACACAATGCATGTGCCATATATATGTGATAAGACCAGTAAACATTGTGTACTTTTGATAACAAAATTTAGTCTACTACCGTCAATTTTTTTAAATACTCAGAAAAATAATAATTAAATGTTTAATTTAACCTATTGATTATGTTTTCTATATTTAATTCATTTTATAAAACACACAATTCTATAGTATTAATAATTATATATTAAAATTTTTTCATGTAAAAATTATGAAGAACACATAAGCTTGCCTCAATATAAAACATTGTATTACATTAATTTAAATGAAGTTATAAATTTTAATTTTTTAAATTATGGTTAGTTATGGACGGTTGAATGCAATTTTTCTTCATTTAATTAATTGGATTAATTTGTGGTCCATTATCTTAATTAATAACAAATTAAATTAATTGATTAATATATCTGTAATGTATGTCGGATTATTGATTTGTGGATGATATGGATATTGGCCAACTATTTTAATTTTTTAGGTTTCATATAATTTAGTTGTATTAATTATTATTGAGGTATTATGTGTTGTCCCCTCCTCTTATTATGTATGTTCATCCACCCCCACCGCTTCTTTTTTTACTCAAGCCCCCATTCTCCAATACATTGGATCCCCTAACACGAGTGTTAGTAAAATATAATTTGTGATAGATCTCCCAATTGAGTGGTGAATGTATATGTTATTGGTAAATGGAATAAACATTCATGGAGATATAAATAAACCACAAGTGGAAAACTACAACATGATCCAAGTTCTTGTTCAAGGTGTTTTCTTATAAATAAATCGTTAGTTTGTCATCATCTAGATAAACTAACCAACAAAAAATCACATGATCATGAAACATTTGTATTATTTATATTAATTTAGCATTATATTATTTATGTATTCAAATACATCAGGATGAAATATTAAATTACTTAACAATATTGAGAAATGGAATAAAAAATCATATAATGTGTAAATGATTTATTCTACATGTTTAATAAGTTATGTAAAACCTACGTAATATTAACAAAGAATCTAAAAGTATAAAAGGGTAGTACCTACAATAAAAAAATAGATCCATTAAAATATTAATTCATGTTAGAATTCCACTACTTATGTTCGAATTAACATCATAGTTCAATGGACTTGACCAACCCATGTTAGGGTGATTTCAATTATCTTGGAAATATTATTTTGAGTACGATCTTGAAATAATAAATTTTACAAAAAAGGTTGAAATACCTTTTAGGAATTGGTGTAACAAAGTGTAAAAACATGAGGAAGTTATAAAAATATATTGTGATAAGGTATTCCACTAAAAGTATCATGGAACTATCAGTCAATATAGATGACAACTTACACTAACCTAAATCCATTAAAATAGATTATCAGTCCCATATCAGGGTTGTGTGAAAGGGAATATTCATCCATTCCACAAGAATATTCATGTGATAAGATATTGTAAGAATGATGGTGTCTACTAAGGATCATCGTAAACAGTTGGAGATTAATGGAATTTAATATAATTTAAATTTATTAATTTATTTTTGTAATAAAATAATGCATTAATAATTTGTTGTTATTTTGGAGAAAATGGATTAAAAATGGAATAGATTATAAAATTTTGAAATATAAAAGAGATGGATAATCTTCTCATTGATGTGAATTTCTATGAATGGTATAAGAACATGTGTGTTATACTATTCCATGAAGAGAAAATGTACATGAAAAAAACCATCATCCTGATTTCATTTCTAAAGAGGATGACAAAGAAATAGTTTTACCTCTATCTATATCATGTGAATTAAGCTTTGGATGTCTAATATTACATTCCACCCTCTATATGAAATTTTATTTTCAATTAATATGTAGATATAGACGCATATGAAATCATTACTCTTGATACAGATATCAATCAAGAGAAGGAGAGTTCAGACATATATAATATCACCAATCCATTATTCCTGTGAAATTAGGGACTGTTGTTTATAGATTAAACACATGTATTCATGATTTTTGGATATACTGAGTCCCTGGATATTTTTCGTTTTAGTATCTCTAACAAGATATTCAAATATCTCATTTATTCAACAAAACCCAATACTTTCTCTAGTTTTGTTGTTAATTATAACATGAAAATATTGCGAAGACACATTCATAATTACATAGTACTGTTCAAAAGTTAATAATGAAATGGCTAATAAAGACATTTTATCTTTATATTCAATAAGGAGAGGAATGAAAAATAAAGGGGTCCTAAGACTCATCCTACATATAATGATAACGAGTATTATCATTCCACGAGGAATAAGATCTAAGGTCAAAGAAATAAACTGATTTCATTTGGTTTTTGTTGTGGAACGAAGGGGAATTAGATGTCTAATTTCATCCTTTCACATTCGAAAGGAAAGTATTAAAATAAATTTGATAATGAGTAAACAAAATACTAAAATTTGATTATCAAACTAATATTAATGAATCATTTGACACCAATTTGTGGCATTTCAATATTTTTCTTCTATAGGATATGTTCTTAAAAAAGTTCTATAATATGTCTCTTTATAATCACTTGAGATAAATCCCTTTACAAATTATTTCTTTATCAAATGGAAAAATATTCATTCCACCATTTAGTAGTCAAGGTGTAAGGGCCATTGATATTCTATAATTAGTACACTTCAGTGTGTGTAGACAATTTCATGTATTATCTAGAGTTTTATAGTTATCCTTTTTTTCATTTACCGATAACTAGAGTTGGTGTGGTTATATTTAAATGAATGTGTATAAGTCATAATCCACTGAGAAGTTCAATGAGTTCATGAATGATGTTGAGAATCAATTGGGTAAGAAGGAAATGATTCTCTGATAAGATCTCGGTGGTGGATATCTGGATTAGTATGTTATCAAAATCATACAAGATTATTGTATTTTATCTCAACTCACTCGACATTATAGAAAAACCTGTAATAGTGTTAGTGAAGGGATGATATACACCTTGTTTGACATGTTATGGCTGAGGATGAGTCACACAAGTTATCCATAAAACTTTTGGGTGTATTCAATATATAATTCATTAGACTTAGTAAAAAAAGTACCAACTATAGTGTAAAATATATTTATCATCAATTTATCAAGTGAAAGGAAACTCGTTTTTTCATATTTTCACCCATGTGATTGTGAGGTTTTTTCAGGAGTAGCTCATGAAACTAACAAGAAAACTACCGCATGAATCCTGTCTTTTTAGGTTATTCCTAGGAAAAAAATTATTCTATTTAAGAAATAATTTATGTAAAAAAGGTAATATAAAATGATATTCCTTTTTTATTGCATGTACGTTCATCCTCAAGTATGATAGTGGGTGAAATATTTATTATGATAAATCTAATTCTCTTGTTAAACACGATATGATCCATGAAATAATTTTTCATGCCCCAATAAAAGATTCTGTTCCTCAAACACTGGTGAATAGGAGCACAAGGGAAGAAAGATATCTTAGATGATATGATTTTATTGTAAATAATTATGGTAACTCTGCATTGGCTGATTATGAGGATCATATATCCTATAAAGAACCATTAAAGAGCACAATGGATTCAATATTGAATGAAAATATGAATTATGAGATTAATTCGATGTATCAAATCCGTTTTTGGGTTTTGATGGATCCACTTGTTGATGTAAAATCATTCCGAGAGTAAATTGGTATTGAAGAGAAATCTGTACAAGATAGATAATGTCAATACATATAAAGAGAACTTATTTTCTACAATTTCTAGACAATATTTTTTAATTTACTATAATAAAACCATTTCTACTGTTTTAATTTCTTAATCAATTATAATAGTATTTTACATACCATCTTACATTGACTATGAGATTTGGAAATTGGATATCAACATTTATTTCCCTAGTATGATCAATAATGATAAGGTGTATTTGACACAACCAATAGGGGATTTTCCTCCAATAAAAAACAATATGTTATGAAAGGTTTGGATATACATTTATGGGTTACGTAAAGTATCCATGTCATGTAACATTCGATTTGATAAATCCATACACAAATGTCTTTTCATTATTATATATTGGGATCCATGTGTTTACATGTGATTTAGTGGGAGTACATTTATTTTTATAATATTATATGTTAATGAAATATTACTTATTTGGAATGATATAAATACCTTATATGAGTGTAAAGAATTGCTCGGAATATAAATCTATGTGATTTAAGTAAGTGATACAACTTCTTTTCTTTGGATCAGGATCATCCATGATAGATCCAAGAGGATTACTGGGATAATTCAATTCATATATATTGAACGAATATTTAAAAAGTTTATTATAGAAAAATCCAAGAAGGGATTGGTTCATGTTTCACACTGTCTAAATATTTCATAGAAAATGTTTCCATAGACCGAATAAGTAAGATAGAGAATGAATAACATCCAATGAACTTTTAGGATATGATTAATCAGGTATTCCGCGTTATGTACATGGATTAATGTATTATTTTCATTGATTGTAAAATGTATATATATTGTTGATCCAATTCTACAAAATGGGACTGTTATTATGACTATCCATGAATATCTAAGGTAAATCATGGATATGTTCTTAATATATGTAGAATATGATGATCAATTTACTAATGGTCATAAATATGCAAATTTATGGACAAATCATATTTATATGATGTCACAATTTATAAATACAATTTATTTTAATAGAGGAGCTGTCATCTTGAAGAGTACAATGTATCTAGTTGCTGAAAATTATACATTATATTTCATATATATTATAACATCTGATGTTGTCTAGGAAGAAATATAGATTAATAAATTTTTAGAATATCCTAATATGGTACCTAGTAGTAATGATCCCTTCAAATTTAATAATGATAACACTACAATAGTGAATATTTCAAAAGGGCCAAGGTCACACAAAAGGATCAAAGAACACAAAACATAAGTTTCTCTTCATGGGGTATTTTTATCAAAGAGGTGAAATTGTATTGAAAAGAATAACAATGATGGAATATATCAAGGTACACTTACTAAAGACATTATCTTAAAGCATGCAACATTATAATGTGATAACTAGTGGCATGAAAGATGTTGTCATTACCTATTGGTTCCATGACATTATTTAAAAATATTACTCTATGGCTGGATGTTATTGTCTAATAAGAGATTGAAATTACATTCAATTAGGGTTAGCCGGCTCATAATACATTGATACAAACTATCAGGGTGTTCTCCAATTCTAATCACAGAGATATATGGTTATAAGAATAAAGCCTATGATAGGAAATCCAAATTACAATGTGTTCTTGTATGATCAAATATGAGGATATGTTTATTTATCATTATAATTTATGATTATCATAACTGGATATCACTATTCACCTTCTATGATTTTTTTAATGATATTATGAATATTTATACTCATATATAGGTATGATACGTCGGGAACATCATCAGTTGTATTGCATTAATTAATAATATGAGAAATAATTAATCCACTCCATGTAATTTTATATGTCTATCCCATTGATGGAATTTAACTACCTATATAAACTAATTTCCATGGTGGTTGGTGGGAATGTTAAATATTATAATTTTTTAGAAAGAAAAATATTGAATATTGGTTGATGGAACTAACATGGAACCAACTTGATTAGAGATATCTTCATAAAGAGATAATATGACACAGTTAACTTATGAATGTGATAGTACATCATTGATACAATAAATTATTTCTCTCAGTATTCCTTAGAGTTTTTTCACATAATAACATTATACATTAGAGGGTTATAACTAATTCCATTGAGAAATAGTCCTAGAAGGTCAAACACATAATGTTTCTCATATTTTTATTAAAATATAATATCGAATTTAATATGTCATATCATGTAATATATATTCATGTATTCGTGGTCACCACAATTTAAAAATAATTTAGTCAAATTAATAATTGAGTTATATAATAACAAATATTTATCTTCAAATTTATTAAATAAAATATTTAATATATTTATCATAGATGATTGTAGCGAAATTTATATATTAAATTTTAGTTATTTGAGTATCGGTAAATGTAGTTGAGTGTAAAATTGGTCTATTATTAAATTTCTAATTGGAAATAATGTAAATGATATTTATTTTAATATTCATAATGATGTAACACATGTCACAAAATTATTAATATTAATATTATAATTATTGTATATGTGGTCAATTAAGAATTATAAAAATAAAAATGGGTTCTGTGAAATTTTACAACCCTAATCCCACTACAATAAATATATAATTGTAATTTTTCCACATATCTATAAATATCATTTTTCATATCTATTTATATCAGTACACATATATATTCTAGCCAAAATTTTTTGAATACGAAATTATGATTTTTTTAAATTCTATATATTATTATAAATTATTTATAATTTACATGTGATTATCCATTAAAGAGTACACATAAATCTATTTAGCACATAATCCCTATATGTAGAACTACACATCCATGATAAAGATAAAATGGTAACTCACACATATTAGTTTGTTTCTAAATAAATCAACAAAAAAAATTCCACACTATTCATCTCCTTTTGAGGATGATTAATTCAACAAATTACAATGATTTTTAAAGATCCATAATTAAAAAACCTAACACTTCCACAAACATGTTTCTTAAAATAAATTATGAGTTCCTTGTTTCCAGTCATACAGGATAAACACCCACTATCAATTATCTATTATCCATTTATTTTTCATTCCATTAATGTAACCATAACTAGATTTTACTCTGTTTTTTTATTATCTTATTTCCATGAAAAAACATATAGTGTTTTGGTATTTTATAAATTTACTATCAACATCCACAAATTTATCACTATTTTAACCAAATACATATATAATTAAATGATTATTATTTAATAGAATCATTTCCATAAGTTATATTTTATAACATCTTCAAGAAATTTCTTCTAAAAACACTTTTCTTCTAAAAATCAATGTATTATATAAATTAGTAGATATTTTAATGAATTGTCCTTTGAAAATATGTTTTCATTCATTATACTGATAAATATTGTTTTCTTTTTCTTCTTAAGTATTGACCTCTAAAATACCTTCTTGATTCATAAAAATAATTAATTGTGTAATACATTTGATGGCATAATATAAATTGTGTCAATTATAATCACATTCATTGTACTACTTATAAGATATTTGGAACATTATATATGATTTAAAAAAGTATTAAGGTGTTATTATGATAATTTTATTTAAAATTATAAATTCCTTTTTCTTTCAAATCTTGTATTTTGGTGTTCAAACGATAAGATCTTCATGATTCTCTTATATAGCATGGATCTCTTTTTCCCATATTGGTGTCCTGTTTCATTACAAATCTATTTTCTTATTGTGTTCCTTTTTAATTATTTTCCATTATATCTTATATTATTGTGACATCTAATCAATGAAAAATTATCATATTATCCAATAGATATATCTACATTATAATTTATTTTCATATCAACCACTTCACATTAAGGATAATTTATATTTTTTTAATTTTTAATAAATGATATAGTATCACATATTATATTATCTTGATCATATGACATTATCCCAAATCAAAAATATATTTAGATTTATTTTTATCTAACTATCTATCCTCATACAAATGTTCTATTCTTGTAATCATGAAATTCATGTTTATCAACATACACAGATTTATCATTCTTAAAACCTCAAATATTATCATTTTTATTATTTTACATGTTTTGTTCATAAATAGAAGTTCAATATCACCATTTTAATGAAAACACTACATTGATATTCTATTTTATCATTAATCACATACAATATGATTTTATTATCATTGGATTGTAATATTTTTTGATCATCATGATTTCATTCTACATTCTCTTCTTCTTTACTATGAAAAATTATTCATTGGAATTTATTTTCACACATTGAATTAGAAACATGTTTATTATTATTATTATTTTAATTATAGTTTTTTGAAATAACATTGAGGATAGAATCGACACATATTATACATCACATATTTCTAATAACTAATCAAAAAAGTCTAAATTTAAAATACAAAAATTGAAACTTATCATTGAACCTACACATACCTCTCATTATCCAACTAGAAAATAGTGAAAAAAATTATTTCATATTATCTTTTTTATTATTCTCTTTGGTTAATATATGATTAACCATATATTAAAAATATGTATGATTCATTAATTGAGAGAAATAAATTTATGAATATACTCTCATATCAAAGGTAACTAAACAATATAAAAAATTTCATTAGACACATGAATTTTGTTTCTTTCACCAATAGTCATAACCTATTTGTTATAAAAATGTATGTTACCCCATATGATATTATTTATAATCTCAATATCATTGTGTTTTTATATATTTCTCTTATATTAACTATTACATCAATGGTCATATTAAAACAATTAATCCACACATTCACTATCATCGATCTTAAATAATCAAATTTATTTTATAGATTATTAATTTATTATTATTTCACATTACTATACCATTTATAGATGAAGGAAATCTTATCCCAAATATAATTAATTGAATTACAACCAATTAAATTAATATGTTTATTATCAAAAATCAAGTTTATATAAATTATTATATATTTTACAATCATTATTAAACATCATCCTATACGATTCATTCAATATCAAATCTATTGGTTCGCTAATTTGAATTCCTTATTTTGTATCAACATAACCATCAAAGAAAATTTATTTTTAAGGATATATAATCATGTTCTTCTGGATATATTAACTCATACCATAAAAAATTATTAATCCTTTTGGATTAAAATAAATTTCTATTAAATATACATAGTCTATGATATATTTATCAAAATTATTTATTTTGTATTTGATACAACATATTGATGTTAAGGTCGCAATGGGGTACCTTGAGTTGGGGTGTCATGGTGGGTTTGGTGAATAATGTTTTGAAAATTTATCAAATAATCATTATTCTAAAATAAAATTATTTATAGTTATAGGATATATATAACTGACAAATAATTTTACTCAATTATCATGTTAACTATTAGATATGAAAAAATAAATCAATAAACACAGTAAGAAAATCAATTTCACATAGTTTCCTTAAATAGGTTACATAAAAGGATTATACACACAAGTGGTTGTTGGTTTATTAATTAATAATAATATCACTGATATTATGATAACATTATTTACTCAAGGACATTCAATCCAAGTGTAACTACCTTCACATTAATGGTATTGTATACCAACTCCAAAAAATCACTTAATATTCCTTACCTTATGAACTATGATGAAGAAAACCCAAAGTGTCATAAGAGAAGGAATGATGGTAAATAATTTATAATAAACACCAATACAACACAAATTTTTTCTCTTAGAACCAATAACATAATAATAATTTTATTCATTGTTTTCAATATTCAAGAATTCCAAATATTCATAAAATAACACTTATAAAAACATATTAATTTTATTTTTTAAAATTAGTCATTACCTCACCTAATCATTTAAATTAATTAAAATATTCTATTCTATTTAATATTTCATAGATACGGATATTAAAATACTTCAAAATATAAAAAAATTCTTTATAAAATCATCTTAAATATTTCATTACATTAATATCTTTTTTTTGGAAAAAATTCATTTCATTGAAACATCATTAATCCATATTCAAAATTTCTTCCATATAAAACATGAATTGCTGCATTAAATTTCTATACATACTAAACATTAATTATTTCAATCAATTTTCATTACTTCATGAAATCATCACAAACATAGATCTACATAACTATTTCAAAACACTCAATCTCACATACAATGAGATGGGAATGTCAATTCATTATTACCCAACATAACATATATATTTTAAATACAATAATATCTAGAATAAACTAATGATATCATTTTTTAGCAATTAGTTCCTTCATCACATGTGTTATGATGCTATAGACTCATACTCCATGATCAAGTGCAAAATGAATAGGACGGTGGAAGGATTCTGATGATGCGGCCACAACTTGAATTGGAAGTGTGGGACATAAATGATTGGTGGTTGTTCATAATTTTAGATATATTTGTTCATAAAGGGAGATATGACACAAGATGACAGAAAAATGGGGACAACCATACGTGCAGTAGAAATTTCTTTTATAGGGTTATTTCACACTCGAGCCAATATAATTTGGGACATTGGCCTATTATAGAATATGGTGTATGGGTAATTTGGGCCATATGAGGGCCTTCAAGGAATGTATTAAATGGTCTGACGTGCCTCTATGTCTGTAATCCATGTAATGTGTTCCATATAAACATAGAAAATGGGTCTTACCTTCCTTACATAAAAGGGGTTTTAATCCCCTCACCTATTTAAACAGATTAAAAGAATTTATTGATTTACTTACATAACCAAAATATTTTTATGTTTTCAGATTTAGAAAATTATGAATTGAATTAATTAAAAAATATCATTTATTTCTCACCTGACTAAATTTTTTCAGATTATATAATAGACATATTAGTCCTCTATATGTCATATATATTTTCCAAAAATATTTATATACATTATTCACATCTATACATATCACACCCAAAAAATTTCTTCCGAACACAGGGAAACAAAAACATAGGAAGTGTGTTCTCATAATACAAATATGAGTAGCATAAAATGGAAGCTATAATACCAAAACATGAGTAATATTTTTTAGTAATTAATCAATAAATGGTCTGTATAATTAATAAATTGAGAAAAAAATATTTCTATATATAAAATAATATTATAAATAATCACATGTACATAAATAAGTGTCTTTATAATGAAGAAATTCATAGTATTGTATGTCTTACAATCTAGTCAGCAGTGATGAATATCTGAAAGAATGTAGTACATACCTTCAATTCATTTACCTATAAATTATCATTATATAGATATGCTTCCACTAAATAATACCCAATCTAGTTTTTCTAATGAGACAAACCCAACACATCAAGTGAAAATATTACAAGATACCCCAAAATAAATTAAATTAATCTAATGTATTGATCATATGATAATGAATAAATAAACTCTACACAAATTATCAAACAACCAAGATAATAAATAACCATATGTATTGAGATAATTAATTATCATTTCTTTATAGTACATAATAAATCATCTGTAATCAATCAATAATCATTTTCTATACATCAAAAATATATTTTAATTATTAATACTTCTCGAGAAATGAACAAACCTATCATTCATGATGAACCCCTGGAATTTGATTTATATACTGCAGGTTATTCATTACATATAAATTTTTGGTTATAAAAATAATTAAATACTATAACGGATTTATAATAAATTCACAATAATATGGAAAAATTTATAAATGAGAAATATAATATCAAATTGGATATGGAGAGTTATAAATAATATAATCAGAATGATTTGAGAGAAATGAGAATAACAGTTGTACATAAATTGGAAAATAAAATGGAAATCCATATTGGATAAAAATAGATAATTAATTCATCATAAATGAATATTTTTTTATTAATGTATAGACAATGGTGATATATATCCCAAAATAGATGGTAAATTTTCCATTTTTTTCTTACTGATTTTATTACATAAAAAATTATAAATCATTTCTAAAACTATTCTCAGAAAATGTGGAAAATAATTTTAGAGAATTATACGTAAAGTAGTTTAAAATAATGGTTTTATGAAAATAAAATATTCTTGAGTTAACAATTTTTAAGTGGAAGAAAAATATATGTCAAAGTGAAATGAAATACCATTTGAAAATTTTAGGAGAAATATAAAATATTATTTTAATATTAAAAAAGATAAATTTGTTAGATCATTAACGATGTGAAAAATGATTAGATGGGTTGAATTTATTATTTATAAATTAAATGTAAAAAAACCATAGATTTTTAATTAAAAAGTATTGTTGGTTGTTGTGTTATTGAAATAATGTAAAATGGAATAAAAAGAAATAATATAAGTATTTATAGTGGTTTAGATCATAAAGATCTTCCTCTACTCATAAAGCACTTCAACTATTTGATGATATTTTTACACATTGAAAACTTAACTTTTAATTGTATGGAAACCATGTTATAATCCTGACATTATAGAAGAAAATTGTGGCGCAACCCATTATATACAGGAAAAAAACCTAGTATATTTAACATATATTGATTGGGATTCAGAATGTAGAACTCATTTTATGTGGTAGAAAGGATCATATGAAGCAAGAATTTATTTTTATTTTGGAATGAAATAACCAATAATGGATAATAGAAAATTGAAGGGAAAATTGAGGAATAAAAACTAATAAATGGAAATTATAATATGATGATAAATCTAAAAGATATTGATGCTCCACTTTCGTTGATCACATGGATTAAACAAATGTAGAAGTTAATTTCCTTCTTTGATAATAGCAAGAGTACATATTTGGTAAATGTTCTTTAATAATTGAGAGAATAATAAATGTGTTGAATATGTATCACATGTTTCCATGTTAAATGATTTGAACAGGTATATGTTTTATTACAAGATGTTATAACATGGAACATTAAAATAGATATCTTTTATGAGGGTATCTATGTCCAATATCGTCACGATTGTTGATTGTGTATAAAAATAATATAATATGATCATTACATTACTTTTTAATGTCATGGTGATTAATAAAGTACAATCAGGTATTTATTTATTTAGGAATTGTTAATATAATACATTAAATATTATATTTATTAAAATTTTTAAAATTTTATTTTTATAAATTATATAAAAATAAATTATAATCTTTTAACTTATTAATACAAAAAAAATTATTAAAAATAGAGTATCACATGAGTTTAAATTTTCATGAACAACTGAACATAAAAAAATGTTATGATTATTTTTTACCAAGGCTTAAAATAATATTTCAAAATAAAATAATAAAATACATAAGAAAATAATTATTTGATAACATAAATAAAATTTTTAAATAAAAATTTTGGAAAAAAATAAGTCATGATGGATTATAATTACTAGTAAAAGATTGACCAACCATTGATGTCCAATGGTGGAAAAATATAAAGCGGTGTTTGAAATATTCTACTTCAAAAATGATATATCATTGTATGTCCAATGATATAAAAATAGTGAATAGTAGATTATTATGTATCTTGTGGAAATTATATACCATTGTATTTAAAAACATGAAATAATTAAATCTACAAAAATAATGCAATTTTATTTATACAATTTTTCTACTGACTTCAGGAGAAGTATGAAAATATTATATGAATGTATGTCAAATGGTGGAAATTTGTATAACTCTAGAGATGAGGAATGGTGGAAGAAGAGAAACAACCCTCTATGAGAATGGTGTTAGAGGCATGAGATGCTATAGAAGAAATAAAAACCAATACAAAATAATGAAAAGGGAAGCAGCCCCCATGACTTTTCTCACACGAATGAGGAGATACCATAGACTAATAGACCTCTTGGTTGATAGTGATCTTCAAATGATGGTGAATTAGATCCAACAACAATGAATCAGTGGATGATAATCTTCATTAAATGAAATATAATCTTCCTTGAATTCAGGAGTCAAATTTAACGATATATATTCCATGATTTGGTTATACCTGAAGGAAATATATGGAATAACAAACATTCTATAATGTGTATAAAATATACAAGAGATAAATAAGATCTAACTATAGTTTGATAAAACTAACTGTAAATCATGAATGATGATGTAGAACCACAAAATTAGCATTGGTGAGAAACTTAGAGGAAGAATATGAAATAATTAAGAAAGAATAAGTGAAGGAGAAAAAAATAATACAAGAAAATTTAAGGCAAATTGAAAAAATCGATATTTGAAAAATTCTAAAATATAGATCATGTCTGATATTTTAAAATATTAACTGTGATGTAATATTATAATACAACATAGATTTGGAGATGAATATATTTAGTTGTATATCAAATATGAAACATCTTCCCACTATTCATGAGATCTACTAGGTATCATCACTGGTAACACTATGTCCACACAAAATCATTTAGCAAACAGGTTTACATTGTCCAACACATATTCCAAGTGGGTGCACTCTTTGGGCCTTATAAAATGGTTTTAAACACCAAAACTAGGGACTATGCACATCTAATACACAAAATCCTCATTATGGGCTGCCTATGGTGGGGATTCTTACAGGGTTGCTTTATTATGTATACTAGGGGTTGATGTATAGCATATTTTCTTCACCATGGATAGGCCAAATTTTTATATAAGGAATTAAAAATAAAATATTATCCTTACCTAAATAAAAAAACATTATGTATCAATATCATATTTAACAAATTAAATAAAAAATTTATAATAAAATTAATTACATTACTTTTATTAGAACATGTAAAAAAATTATAAATTAATTAAATAATATTTGAATTTAATAAAATTTGAAGAGAATAGTTTATCAAACAAATAATAATATTTAATTATTATAACTACAATCAAATAATAAAAATATCCACTTTTTTAAATTAAAAAAAATTATAAGGTTCTTAATAGATTCCTCCCCCGCTAAGAACTCTATCAAAAGATAAATTAAAAATAATATATTAAAGATACAATCATTTATAGGAAATAAATTACTTTAAAATAAATATAGTAGAAATTTTTCAAATATTTTATAATTAATACAAATTGAAAACTTATCAATCAATTTTCTAAATAGTAAAATATAATTATGATTTAATCAATTTATAAAATTATGATATAATATAGAAATAATGTAAAATATATTAATGGCTAGTTTTTATACTAACAATTAATTTTCACTTATTATATATCCTATTCCAATTTCATATTCATAGATTTAATATAATCTGTGTGTTTTATATAAATGTCAGCTATTTATTTCATAGTAGGAAACAATTCTAAGCATATGTCACCTTTATTAATATTATCTCTCTGAAAAAAAATAATACATATTTTTTCAGATCTATATTGTTCAGAACTGTTGGTTGAAATTAAAATTGCACTTGAGTAGTCATTGTAAATAGTAATATTAGAAAAATGATATTGAAATCATAAACAGTGTGTATTATCTCTACACACTATGAATATCAACTAATAACAACAAAATAATCATCATCATTTGTCGATCATTCTATTGAACGTTATTTCTTAGATATCCCCGATGTCAAAAAATTTCCTAAAATGTGAGACATACATATAGGGAAATGTTGGCCACATCTATATCCTCCAATGCCAAAAGTAGTGTAAAATAATAAATCCTGAAATTTTCCATTTGAACTGAATAGTTGGATTCAAAATTAACCTTGATATATCTATGTACTCTTTTAATTAATTTAAGATGCCTTTAATTTGGTTTTGACATAAAGTTATCACATAAGTAGGAAAACATAAGATTTATGGTCATGATTTAGTGAGATATAATAGGCGACCTATCATTACACTATAATATTTATTATCCTTTATGTGAAATATCATTATAAATTTATCAGGTATTTCTTAATACTCATTATGCTTTTTCTATCCTTTGAGATTTGAAGGATACATATAGTGATGATGTCAGATAATTGTTGGGATTTCACTAAGAACCAGTCATTTTTATAGGATCAATAATTATTTCATGTTGTGTATCAGGGTTAAATGCTATATAAATTTTTCTGGCAATAAATCATGATTGGGGGCACGTTATGAATAACTATATGTCTTTAATAGTGGTTTCATGTTATGAGATCAATAAATTAATGATTTTAAATCCCAGGCGAGTGATTTTATTTAATATATTGATCATGGGGGTTACACCTCATGATACCTGGTTACACACCATATAACAGACCACATATATTTTTTAAAATATTTCTTGTTTATTTGTTTCAATTCCTTCATAGGTTCATCATGTGTCTCAAAATAATGAAGTTAAATGGTAATTTTGAGAGACTCAACCCCATATAGATCGAGTATTTCGACACTATATCTCTATTCTGGTTTTGGTTCATCTCGTTCGATAAGTAGACATTCAATTCCTTTATATCATTTGATCACAGTATCACAATTGGGTGATACTTTTTGTCCCATTAGACTATGGTTGGTTATTCATGGTGGTTTCATCCAATATCAGTAACGAGATCTCATTTTAGAGGCCTTTTATTCTATTGGTCTTAGTATGAAGATCATTTATCATTTAGGTATATTAGTTTTGTCTCTTAAACTGACCCATTTTCTACTAAATTGAATCAACCCTGATGAGGTTTGATTCTAGGTCCTTCGTTGACATTTTTGGGGTTCAAGGTTTTTTCTACTATTTTGGTAATGTGTGGCACATGTTTTGAAGTAGGTGGTTCTGTCTCTATCCTGCGACGATAATATTGATTTTTCCTGCTTTATAAATTGATTTATAAATGTAATTGAGAGTTTTTTTATGTGTGATGAAAGGATTTCCCAAATATAAATTGTTTTTACCAGTTTATTGACTAATAGAAAGAAAATGGTTATTTTTATATCATTGAAATGGAATTTTAGAAATGTTTTGGAAATGGTTTTCAAAACATTAAAAATAATTTAAAAAAACAGAATATGGGTTACCTTGGGTACTTATGTGGATTGTTTATCTTGGGTCCAACTTACATTGTTTTGTGAATATCAAGGAGGTTTTCCTTGGTGATTTGTTCTATTTATTAGGCCTATTATTCTAGTGGACCTATATTGACATTTTATGGGGTTTATACATGGGGTATTCCACTCATTCTTATCCTCGTTGTTCTATGATATGAATTTTTTCACATGAATGATTTTGTTGTGAGAAATCTGTATCTTGGACCTATAGTATTCTACAGTTGTGTGATATATGGTGTTCTATTTTTTAATTATTAGCTTTCATAGTTAGCCTTTAAATGCATGTTTATGATTTTAGATAATAATATGGAAAAAGGTTATCTGATATTGATATACCTTATTTGGTTTAGAAATAAGAAAAAATGTAAATATTTACCATTATTTCTATAAAACCACATTACTACATTTCATGACATGTTTTACATAAAATGACCATATGTGGATTTTTTTATAGATACTGGTTATTGAAAACCTATGCAGGATCCTACTAATCTGGTCAGCTCACAAGCCATGCCCCTCTTTGATGGTTTGTAGAACATTGTTTGTCTTCCATTGTAGGTAATGGCATGGAAGCACAGTGAGGTTGTAGGGCATCTGTCAGCTGGTTGGGTAGATGGTGGTGAGATGATGGGAGTCTATCCCAACCATTATTTGGATTACCTATTTGGGTTTTAGTCTATTGTAGTTGGACATGTCTTGTTGTTTTTAGCTACTTTTATTGTTGTTTTTTTCTGATATTTTCTTATAGTTATACCATATATATATATAGTGTTTATTTTGTTTTTTTCATAGTACATATATTCCATGTGTTTGATCATGTTGGGAAAATCGTTCCCTCAGTAATGTTGTCCAATGCTCAGGATCATGACTCCAACACATGGGGATCCAGAATGCCTGTATGGTAGGATATAGATTCGGTTGGGTGTCAGTATAGAGGGAATCCTTGGTTAGTTCTTCAAAATATTATGTTGGAGGAGGTATGTATACAAGAATCCTAGCCATGTCACATCTATTAGACTAGACATACTATTGTGGGTTATTGAGAGGTATGTTTAGATAGGTTCATGGATAGTTCTTTTCATAATAAGACTCAAGTATTCATTGGATGCTGGGATGTGTGTCTCATTTATTCATTTTCGGTTTTAAAATTTTAGTTCCTACTTATGGGTTTTAATGATTGAACTGTCATTTGATCTGTTTTCTGATTGTTCTTATGTTTCTTTGTGCATCAATACTCCTCTAAGGTGTCTTCCACATGTTCCTTAGGAAGGTGCAGATGATGATTCTCAAGGGATCCAAACAATAGATTGTAATCATATTGAGACTATTGTACTGGAAGTTTGTGTGCTATATCAGGATGTGTCCTGAGTTTAAAATATAGCGGTTGATGTAATACTAAGAGCTCGAGGATAGGGATACCGATTGTTGGAGTTCATGAATGGGAAGCCTCTTTCAATTAAAGTAATGAGATAAGTTGAAGAGGTGTAAGAATGGATAGATAGGATTAATAAAATCATGTAATTTAGGGAGGCATATGAGAATATTAGGGTGAGTTTTTCAACATTTATACTCGATGGATCCGACATCCGATGGTGGGATTCTATGGTCCAAGCTGATTGAAACGTCTAATTGGATAGGTAGTCTTTCAATACCATGTATTTTTAGTATTTTTTTCTAGATTCATTGATGCAAGAAATGTCTATAGGGTTTTATTATTTACCTTAGAGATAGAGTTCAGTGTTGGCATACCCCAATCATATTTTCACAGCTTGTTCATTTTCCCCCAAACATGGTAAAGAATGACCAGATGAAGGCACAAAAGTACCTTCATTGTTTGTAACCATATGTAATTTTTCATGTGTTTATAGTAAATATTTAAACTAATAAAGAGGTAGTTCACAGAACATTGATGGATGAAATGAATATTCCAGACATGGTTGTATTTTTCACCTCTTATCTTCCATAAGGTGGCAGCTTTAATGGCACACATGGGAAGAAAAAGATATTGAAAGATAAATAAAAGAGTACTAGATTTGGGTCATAGTAGCAAGCCTCCTCTGCACTCTCTATTATAGACTGTAATGTAGCTATGATTTTATATATATGTCTCAATGGAGGACACACCACATGTTTTTTCCTATGTCTATGAATAAAATAAACATCCTTGGATTCTTCTTTCACATACAATGCTTCTTTCAGGCTGTGACATTGAAACCCTATGTCATGGTTTTTTTAGCACCAAATGCTGTTGTTGTTTAATCAGAAGCATAAAAGAGATGAGGTCTCCATTAATTGGGTAGAGTAGTGAAGCATTTTCACATAGTATATGAGTTTCTATTAGGTGTTTTTAGGACCATCGAATGTTAGAGGTACTATCCATAATACATCTTTAGTGAAAAAAGGAATTTATTACTACTTCCTCTCACTCGTTTATTTTTTTCATGTTATCTGGCATTCTTAAAATTCCAAAGGAACTAGTATCCTTTAATATGAAGTTAGAGACACCACATTGTACAAGTAATGATAAAGGGTTCATGTCCCATTATAGTTCATTATCGATATATGATACATAGTTGGTGTTCTATATTCTCATTATTGATATTGACAATATTGATGCCATCATGGTTATGGACTTTATTTTCTATCATTGAGCTATGGATTATTGTTTTCAATAATTATATTCGTTATTGATGCCTATATTATCTCTCCTATGTTTTAGAAGGAATGGGACCGATGGTAATATAGAATAGGACCTTCCTACCCAGAGCTATAGTGTTTGATATATATTGTTATGTTTGATCCCAATGTCATCCATCATGTCATTGGTTTTATCTTATTAGTTTGAGACATTCCAATTTTTTTTCAAAGAGAATTATTCGGGGTTCCTCCATAGATATAGGTAGAGTTTACGATTGATCTGGTGTTGGCTATGCAGCCGATATCAATACCTTCATATCAAATGGAAGCATCATAGCTCAATGAGATCATGATTATGTTGAATGGAATGTTGTAAAAATGATTCTTTTTTCCTTATTATTTTTCATTGGGAAACCCCTTCAGCTCTTTTCTAGGAAAAAAGATAGTTCCCATTACTTTTTTGTGGACTATAGAGTGATTAATCGGTAAAAGTTAATAAAAAATATCTTATGCCTCAGGTTGTGTGATTTTTTTCATTTGTTAAATGGGGAAGTGTTTTTCAAATAATGATCTTTGTTTGAGTTATCATCAGTTTAGTGTTCATGAGTCTAATATACCGAATCAAACCATTAGGATTAGGTATGGCCATCATGAATATCTTGTGATGCGTTTTGGTTTAAATAAATCTAAGGCAGTTCTTATTTCCTTAAGGAATCTGATATTTGATCAAAATCATGAATATTTTTTGGGGGTGTTCGTGGATGATATACTGGTTTATTCTACATAAAAGAGTGATAATGACCACCATCTGAGTTTGGCTGTGGAAATTTTGAGAATTCTCTGTTTGTATTGAAAGCATTCAAAATATTTTTTCTGGATTCAAGAAGTGATGTACGTGGATAACATAATTTTTTATCATGACTTATCAGTTGATCTAGATATGGTCATTATTTTTTTAATGGAAGGAACCACAATATTTATTTGAGATACTATGATTCCTTGGTATTGATGGATACTACCGAAGTTTTTTCCATGAATTATCTAAAATGGTGTTACCATTGAATGCTCTTACCAAGAAAGTAGTGAAATTCTCTTAGTATTTGATGTGTCGTTCTCCTTTCGATGAACTGAAATGGATTCTGACATCGTCTCATATTCTGATAATACAATAGTTCTGGAAAGGTTCAGTAGTGTGGTGAGATTCTTATGGTACTGGATTGAGATCTATGCTTATGTAGGATAACCATGTGTTAGCTTATGTATCTCATCATCTTTGATCATGTAAAAAGAATTACACCACTCTCCATTTAGAGATTTCTGATGTCATGTATTCACATAAGTGTTGGTGGAATTATCTTTTTATGGAAGTGTTCGTAGTATTATATAATCATTAGATTATGAGTCACATATTTTATCAGAATTACATTAATCTCATATATAAATTTTTGTTATAATACAGTCAAATGTATTAACTTTATATGGCTTAAACCATAGAAAGGGAAATGTTGTTGTAGATTCTATTTGTATGAAAGTACCACCACATTCCATCTTATTATTAATTGAGGAGTGGATCCATATAAAACATTTCACTTAGATTCACCGAGATTCTTATGAGGATGTTTTAGTAATGGTTCTTTCTAGTATTGATTTATCATCATCATCTTTCTATGAGTCTATCTTATAGATTTAGTAGTATGATGTGGATTTTTAGATGACTCATGGAATCCGTTAGTGTGGAGAGACCATTTTGAGTTGGTCTCTCTCTTCAGATGGCCTTCTTTACATTGGGAATGTATTCTCACCCACAAATATGTGAGTCTTTTAGTCTTTTTAGTTATCATATCATATCATGGACCATACATCTAGGAACTATTAATATGTATTATGACATGAGGTAGCAATTATGGTGGCCAGGTATGAAGTATTACAATACTTATTTTGTGTGTCATTGTTACACTTGAATACAAATAATGGTTGAGAAAAATAAACCTTACGGTTTGAATCAGCCTCTTCTAGTGCAGATTTTAAAATGGGAAGTGGTATCCATTGATTTTGTTTTTTAATAAACATTTTCTACCTAAGTGTGGAATGATATCTAGGTGGTCGTTGATCGGTTAATGAAGTCTTCTAATTTAATTATGATCAAGTACACCTCTAAGGATGAATATATAGTTAAGCTGTATTAAACAATATTTTGAGGTTTTATGGGATTCCATCATCCATTATTTTAGATAGGGATCTTATGATTACTTTAGGGTTCTGTAGGATAAACACATATATGATGAGAACTGAGGTCTTGTTGAGTAAAACATACCATCCATAGTTAGATAGGCAGATGGTGCATGCCATTTAGATTTTAGAGGTTCTACTTCATACCGGTGTCTTGAATTTAAGAGTATCATGGGATAGCCATCATGGTCTAGTTTATTTTTTTTACAAAAATATTAATTAGTATCCAATAAGAATGGATTGTTCTAATGAAATTTATGTTCACCTATGTAGATCAAATATTTATTTGGATGAGGTAGTCAGTTATCTTTAGTTGGACGGTGTTTGTTTCGGGAAACATCTCAAAATATTCATGATAAACATATACTTATACTTACAACCTAGAGTCTACATAAATTGTAGAAGGATCGACGACATTAAACTTTTTATTTTTCTATATGTTACTGGGGTTTCCTGAATGTTTCTCCTTTGATGGGACACCGTCTAAATGGAAAGCATTGACAGTTTACTCTGAGATATGTTTAACCATTTGAGGTCACCGATCATGTTGGAATTATTTCGTATCAAATAGAATTACTGTTTTAGTTTACTAGTATTAAAGATGTTTCCAGATAACTCATCTCAGGAAAAATCACTATGAACCCACTAATGTTCAGTGTAGGTATGAATAAAGCTAGAACTAGTGTAGAGACCCGAATCTTGACGTACATTGACATTACATTACTTTTGCGGAATACTTAGTACATAACAAAAACACACACTAAAGGATCATAATAGTTTAGTGTCTTTGGAAACTCGGAACGTAATCTTCTAATCGTGGTGAAAGTTCTTCAATATCTCCCATAAAGGTCATCCCTTTTTTTACCTAAAGCCTTTATTTATATCCTAGGGAAAAGAAAACATAAAAGGGTGAGCTCAAATGCTCAGTAAGGGTAAACAAAAGAAATATCAATCACATCATATATATAAGAACATAGCTTTTGGAAATCTTAACCTGCAAAAAAGCTCATAATATCATAACATGGGATAAATCATAGAAGTGAAATGTAATCCCAATAATCATAACTTAAAACATGAAACTTTGTGGAATTCACACATAATCATAGAGAATCATTTCTTGTTAGTCAAGACTCATTGCCAAGACTATCTTAGTGGACAAAGTCCCTTTCTGAATCGAGTAACCCTCGTTTCAGTCCTGTTTCACTGAACCGGTATAACCTACCATTCCAGCCATGTCTATCTCATGAGATATAAAATCTTTACCCAATGCATTGGAGGGAGATATAGGTCCCACCCATCTTATAATGAATCCTTTCTTATGTGTGCCACATAATCATAAAACATACATCATCGTATAACACATGTAACAAAAATGGGATTCTTGAAACATCATGACATCATAAATCAATTCATATAAGATAAAGGAATTCATAAAAAATAATTCCATCACAACATGAACAAATCAATTTAATAATAGGGATAAAAACAGAACCCTTTATTATCTTATATGGAAAATCATTTTGATTAAACACTTGAACTCCATTCTTGAGGAAAATATCCTTTCTTCTTAAAAATCAATTTCTTTTCACAAAACATCATGCAATTTTAAAAGAAAGAGATTTTATTAAAAATAGTCATGAAATCTTTTGGAGGAAGCTTCATGAAAATAAGGCTTTATAAAACCATAAAAATCCGTTCATGCCGTTTAAGTAAAAAAAACATTCTTCGTACTTTTGTCGGAAAAGTCAAAAAGTACCTCGTACGAAAAACGACAAAAGATTCCTTTAATTTCTTTTACTAAAAACTCACCGAAGGGTAAAAATGGATTTAAACAATTGTAGGTGGATGGAAATAATATTACATATTGATGAAACATGGATGTGGATGATAAAATACACCCCAGTAAATACTTACAAATAAACAATCTCGGATAAAAATGAGATTGTGATATTTCCCTTACCTTAGGTCCAATTTGCTTCGTATGTGTCCGAACCTCCTGTATAATGATTTAAATAATGTCATTGACTTATTACAGAATCATATTCATTGTTATGATATCATATATGGTTCACTTATGACATTATATTACCCGTTCTTTTGTAAATTCCATGTTAAAGAAGCGTTTTGGGTAAAATCGTTTCATTTATCGTAGGTGTTTTGACTTGTTGTTCTTGACATCATTATTACTTATATCATGATTTACTTACTTCCAGAATATAAAATATGATTTATATATCATATATATTCTGTATATATATATATATTAGATAGATAAATAAAATGAAAAACACCGTTCATGGAGACGGTAGTCCGTACGTACGCATGAACGCTGTTTTTATTTCCTTATTGTCTTGAAATGGAAGTAAGTAGATGACATACATATGTATATATATACATAAATCCAGTAGCTTTATAATTTCATATATTTCATTATTATTTCTTATATATACATTATAATCATTCTTAAATGGTTAACATGGAGAATGAATCTCATCGCGTCGTGGAGACGGTAGTCCGTACGTACGCACGAGCGATGATATCATTTCTATAAATATTGAATTGAATTGGAGTGGATTATACAATATATCAGAATCAATATGATGTTGTAATAACTATGTATAGTTATTCTTTACACCATTATACCCATCCATGTAAGGTGGTGGTGGAAAATAGATTACACCACGGCGTGGAGACGGTATTCCGTACGTACGCACGCGCGGTGATTTCTTTTTCCGTAGGATGGATAGATGGTGAAATAGGGTTATTTCATACTTATAATAACATATCAGTATATGAGTGATACTGATGTTATTACTTCATAATGAAACAACCTAAGAAGAAGAAGTGGAAGAAGAAATAAAGATGAAAGAATTGGTAACGGTAATTACCTCTTCTTTGAAGCGCCTCTTTGAGACCTCCTCTTAGGGCACTAAAATTGGTCTTTGAGGAAGACCCGAACCTCTAGGATGTTTCTAGGGAAGTGGAGAAGAGATTTTGGCAGGGTTTGGCTGAGCTTGAGTGCTCAATTTGGTGTGAGGAGGAGGGGGAGGAGGTGTCCTTTTATAAGGGAGGAGAGGGGCACCTTTGGAATATCTCAAAATATTATTTTATATTAAAGTCAAAATCGGTTTATAATGGTTCCAAAGGGTCTTATTTCGAATCTAAAGTGGGGATGGGTCGAAATCCTATCAACCAATAGAATTTAGACAAGTTTAGGATATTATTTTAACCTTATCAATTAGATTTAACTCTAAGTTAAATAATTTAACTTTTACCATGTCTTTTTGTTTTCTTTCACTATATGGTTAATACACTTACTATAACATGTCAAACGAACCCCAAATTGTTTATTATTAATATATATATCCTTATCTAAGTCATTTGGCCGAACCTTAGATTTTTAGGAATAAAATAACAATTAATAATATAATATTTGATTTAAAACCTATTTTGTGTCAATTTTGACACTATTTGATATATGATTTTTCTGAAAGTCATAACAGAATTAAATGTTCGAAAAAAGTTGCTTAAATCAACATTAATATATCATAGTAACCTAGAAAATTAGTGGAATTCATAAAAAATCTCAAATTACATTTATTTTGGTGTTTATAACATCAATTATGTAAATATTTTATTAATAAGATAATTACTGCATCATCGTTGTGTCATAAATAAATTAAATTATTTGATGTCTAAAAATTACAAATAAAATTCCATCATGTAGGAAATCTTTTTATCTTTCTAATTAATATTTATAATCTAAAATCCAACATATATAACCCTATGTAACAATTGTTTTTCTAAAAGATATATGCTTGTGTCATTTTTGTATACATTTTAACTTAATTAAAATAAAGTGTCATTATCACTTACAAGTGGATCAATGGGGTCCCAAAATCGACCCAAAGATGCCCATGGTCGACCATGTATCAACCAATAGGGTTAAGACATGTTTTAGGGTAATTTAATATTATTATAATATTATTTTTTTAACCCTTATTTACCGGATTTACCCTTAACCATGGTAAATAAAATATGTACCGCAGTAATTATTCAAAATGTCTAAAAATAAAAGTTACCTATTTACACAATTTGAACATCCTGATTCCAAATATGGAATCCATTTTTCTAAATTCAAAACACAGAAGTGGCAGAAATTAATTTAAAATTAATTCCCGCTGTCAAAACAAAAAGCGTGTTTTTAAGAGATAATAACTATCAAAAGATTGATACTTGTTTATGTTCGGTTTAATTGTAAAATTGTGTCCAATGACCAACATTATATTAAGTGGAAAAAATATATTCTAAATATACTTTAAAACCATTCAATATAATAATTTAACCACATAAGATATTACGATGAAAAAAGTTGTTTTTAATTAAAATATAGCGTGTTTTTACTATTCATTAAAATATGAAAGTTATCGGAAAAATATCAAAAATTTATCTAATGTAAATTTTTACATCCTTATTCAAAAGAAGAATATTATTTTGTCAAATTGAACATATAAACATGTCAAAAACTATATTTAAAGTGGGTGTGCCATCAAAAGGCGGTAAAACTGCATTTTTTTTAAAATACTTATTTTACCCGAAAATTTTATTTTGTTCTTATACCATGTTCTAGAAATGTGTAAGATGAATAATAATGTTATAAAATTCAAATTTTAGTTAATACTATTCATAACGGCTAGTTCATGACAATATTATAATAATATAACATTGTTTATTAAAACCCGGTATTGTGTACAACACACGCTATCGAGGAAGGTCGCGATTGCGTGTAATGCAAGGCAAGTCAAGGATGCGTGTTGTGCAAGCTCCTTTTGGTGTAGCGTACAACACAAGACATTAATAAAATTAAAAAGAATATTTCTTTATAAAATCTTGGGCTGTTACATTCTACCCCCCTTAAAATGAATTTCGCCCTCGAAATTCGTCGGGGTTATAAGTGGTTTACTATTCGAAAGTTTCTTTAATAGAAACCCACATCGTAAAAAGGAATATCAAAACCAATCTTTAAAAACAAAAGTATGAAACGTAACGGTTACCCAAATAAACTAATCATTGGGTTTCCACATAGGTGAAAATATGGATATGGAAGAGAAATCTAACCATCATGTTCTGATGGAGAGTGGTAGAGAACATGGCTATGGAAAAGCTAGTAATCACAAATCCATAGATTTGTGATGATATAAGGTACAATCCGATTCATCAGGTATAAGATCACTAGGACAACATTTTTGGTTTTCAAGATCATTTCCCTAAAGTTGAAAATTTGAATTAGAATAAATACTTACTTCATTTTGGTAAAATCTCACTGTTGTTCGTGCCTTGAACAATTTCCACTTCATCTCTTAAATAAATGAAGTTGAATTTGTTATTCATGAAGTGTTAACAGATCATGTGATAGAATGACGGGTCATTCCATCTGTCTCAAACAAAAGGTTAGCAAAACTTATATACATAAGTTGATCTATAGTGAGATTAATCATATATGGTTCCTAAAATGGACTTATACTTCATATATCATACTGCTTAATATAATAAAACTAGTTTCTACTAAACAGGGACTTCCTGTAGGCCAGTGGTAGGCAATAAAGGCCAGTCGCACTTCGGTTGTGGGTTCGATTCCCACAGCCTTGTCTGACGCGATGGGCTGTCGCCCGTCCTGCAGGTTGTCCTTTTTCTAAAACTATATTTATATAACATCCCATCAATAATATCGAAAAAAGAACTTCTATCCTTAAACAATACTAACTTATGTCCAACATAATCCATTGTAATCTTTAGGCTTATAAATAATACTGCAGTCCACTCTCATAATATAGTGAAAACGATTAACAGTGATTTAATACCATCGTTGATCCCCATATATCATAAGATATGTTTTTTTGGTCACATTCCAATCATGTGAATACCTTAATCTTGTATTCTCTTGAAAAATGAATACCCATTGAACCATAGTGAAAACATGAATGCAGTTAAAAGTTAACACTTCCCACATACCAAAATCCTCAAAATTCTATATACTCAAACCATGATATCACTTAGTCCTTATATCAATCATGAGCTCATGCATACAATCAAACATATCATTATCGTCTTATCCCTTCGTTAAGCGCATATCATCTACTTTCCAAAAATACTTGTACCATTCATCACATACTTTCAAAACTTAAGGAAAGACAACAATGTAACAATCCTTAGATGTCTATTTATCCCATAGTACCATGAGATTACTTATACAACATTACACTTAATAAACATGTAATCATTCCACTACATTCTTTAACCATTGACCGAGCATCAACAATTCTTTCATCTCACATATCATTTGTAGTCTCATCATCATCATCAACATAAATACTACCCATACGACTATACTGATTCTCTTCATGAGACTTTCCCTTAGGGCATTGGTTTGCATAATGCCCGTACATTCCACATTTAAAACATTTAACCATTGTTGATGTCGTAGCAATACCATTATCCTCATCCCTGGTGTTAACTGAACCTTTTCCTTTGCACTTACTGGCTTTGTGTCCTTCTTTTCCACACCCAAAGCATCTTCCAGTTCCTTTGAAACATTCTCCTTGATGCCTCTTCCCACATGATTTACATAGGGGAAATTGAACTTTCTTTCCTCTATGATCATCATAAAACTCCATCTTTCTCTTATTAGCCGAGTCAGGAAACTTACCAAATTTTACTTTATTGATCATATTATGAGATTGCTGATTCGGCATAATGATGATGTTTGGACTTCCAAATCCCATTTCATTTGGTTGCTCATGAAGAATATCAGTCCATTGTCCATCATATCTTCCATTATCGTGAATCACCTTGTTTCCAGCCATTTTCTAAAACCCAAAAAGAATAGTGTGAGAGGCAAAAATAATAATGAAGGGGGAGTAACTTAAATATCTAACATCTTTGGTTTAATCTAATATTGTTACCATAGTTCTAAGACTTTATCCTATACGTATACTTATCCTTAGGGGCATCCCTAGACATACCTTAGAAATATCTCTAGGGATCTCACTAACGTTTTCGCATCCTAGTTTCCAATGGTTGACTAAACCTTTCCTCTGATACCAACTGTAGAGACCCGAATCTTGACGTACATTGACATTACATTACTTTTGCGGAATACTTAGTACATAACAAAAACACACACTAAAGGATCGTAATAGTTTAGTGTCTTTGGAAACTCGAAACGTAATCTTCTAATCGTGGTGAAAGTTCTTCAATATCTCCCATAAAGGTCATCCCTTTTTTTTACCTAAAGCCTTTCTTTATATCCTGGGGAAAAGAAAACATAAAAGGGTGAGCTCAAATGCTCAGTAAGGGTAAACAAAAGAAATATCAATCACATCATATATATAAGAACATAGCTTTTGGAAATCTTAACCTGCAAAAAAGCTCATAATATCATAACATGGGATAAATCATAGAAGTGAAATGTAATCCCAATAATCATAACTTAAATCATGAAACTTTGTGTAATTCACACATAATCATAGAGAATCATTTCTTGTTAGTCAAGACTCATTGCCAAGACTATCTTAGTGGACAAAGTCCCTTTCGGAATCGAGTAACCCTCGTTTCAGTCCTGTTTCACTGAACCGGTATAACCTACCATTCCAGCCATGTCTATCTCATGAGATATAAAATCTTTACCCAATGCATTGGAGGGAGATATAGGTCCCACCCATCTTATAATGAATCCTTTCTTATGTGTGCCACATAATCATAAAACATACATCATCGTATAACACATGTAACAAAAATGGGATTCTTGAAACATCATGACATCATAAATCAATTCATATAAGATAAAGGAATTCATAAAAAATAATTCCATCACAACATGAACAAATCAATTTAATAATAGGGATAAAAACAGAACCCTTTATTATCTTAGATGGAAAATCATTTTGATAAAACACTTGAACTCCATTCTTGAGGAAAATATCCTTTCTTCTTAAAAATCAATTTCTTTTCACAAAACATCATGCAATTTTAAAAGAAAGAGATTTTATTAAAAATAGTCATGAAATCTTTTGGAGGAAGCTTCATGAAAATAAGGCTTTATAAAACCATAAAAATCCGTTCATGCCGTTTAAGTAAAAAAACATTCTTCGTACTTTTGTCGGAAAAGTCAAAAAGTACCTCGTACGAAAAACGACAAAAGATTCCTTTCATTTCTTTTACTAAAAACTCACCGAAGGGTAAAAATGGATTTAAACAATTGTTGGTGGATGGAAATAAAATTACATATTGATGAAACATGGATGTTGATGATAAAATACACCCCAGTAAATACTTACGAATAAACAATCTCGGATAAAAATGAGATTGTGATATTTCCCTTACCTTAGGTCCAATTTGCTTCGTATGTGTCCGAACCTCCTGTATAATGATTTAAATAATGTCATTGACTTATTACAGAATCATATTCATTGTTATTATATCATATATGGTTCACTTATGACATTATATTACCCGTTCTTTTGTAAATTCCATGTTAAAGAAGCGTTTTGGGTAAAATCGTTTCATTTATCGTAGGTGTTTTGACTTGTTGTTCATGACATCATTATTACTTATATCATGATTTACTTACTTCCAGAATATAAAATATGATTTATATATCATATATATTCAGTATATATATATATATATTAGATAGATAAATAAAATGAAAAACATCGTTCATGGAGACGGTAGTCCGTACGTACGCATGAACGCTGTTTTTATTTCCTTATTGTCTTGAAATGGAAGTAAGTAGATGACATACATATGTATATATATACATAAATCCAGTAGCTTTATAATGTCATATATTTCATTATTATTTCTTATATATACATTATAATCATTCTTAAATGGTTAACATGGAGAATGAATCTCATCGCGTCGTGGAGACGGTAGTCCGTACGTACGCACGAGCGATGATATCATTTCTATAAATATTGAATTGAATTGGAGTGGATTATACAATATATCAGAATCAATATGATGTTGTAATAACTATTTATAGTTATTCTTTACTCCATTATACCCATCCATGTAAGGTGGTGGTGGAAAATAGATTACACCACGACGTGGAGACGGTATTCCGTACGTACGCACGCGCGGTGATTTCTTTTTCCGTAGGATGGATAGATGGTGAAATAGGGTTTTTTCATACTTATAATAACATATCAGTATATGAGTGATACTGATGTTATTACTTCATAATGAAACAACCTAAGAAGAAGAAGTGGAAGAAGAAATAAAGATGAAAGAATTGGTAACGGTAATTACCTCTTCTTTGAAGCACCTCTTTGAGACCTCCTCTTAGGGCACTAAAATAGGTCTTTGAGGAAGACCAGAACCTCTAGGATGTTTCTAGGGAAGTGGAGAAGATATTTTGGCAGGGGTTGGCCGAGCTTGAGTGCTCAATTTGGTGTGAGGAGGAGGGGGAGGAGGTGTCCTTTTATAAGGGAGGAGAGGGGCACCTTTGGAATATCTCAAAATATTATTTTATATTAAAGTCAAAATCGGTTTATAATGGTTCCAAAGGGTCTTATTTCGAATATAAAGTGGGGATGGGTCGAAATCCTATCAACCAATAGAATTTAGACAAGTTTAGGATATTATTTTAACCTTATCAATTAGATTTAACTCTAAGTTAAATAATTTAACTTTTACCATGTCTTTTTGTTTTATTTCACTATATGGTTAATACACTTACTATAACATGCCAAACGAACCCCAAATTGTTTATTATTAATATATATATCCTTATCTAAGTCATTTGGCCGAACCTTAGATTTTTAGGAATAAAATAACAATTAATAATATAATATTTGATTTAAAAACTATTTTGTGTCAATTTTGACACTATTTGATATATGATTTTTGTGAAAGTCATAACAGAATTAAATGCTCGAACCAAGTTGCTTAAATCAACATTAATATATCATAGTAACCTATAAAATTAGTGGAATTCATAAAAAATCTCAAATTATATTTATTTTGGTGTTTATAACATCAATTATGTAAATATTTTATTAATAAGATAATTACTGCATCATCGTTGTGTCATAAATAAATTAAATTATTTGATGTCTAAAAATTACAAATAAAATACCATCATGTAGGAAATCTTTTTATCTTTCTAATTAATATTTATAATCTAAAATCCAACATATATAACCCTATGTAACGATTGTTTTTCTAAAAGATATATGCTTGTGTCATTTTTGTATTCATTTTAACTTAATTAAAATAAAGTGTCATTATCACTTACAAGTGGATCAATGGGGTCCCAAAATCGACCCAAAGATGCCCATGGTCGACCATGTATCAACCAATAGGGTTAAGACACGTTTTAGGGTAATTTAATATTATTATAATATTATTTTTTTAACCCTTATTTACCGGATTTACCCTTAACCATGGTAAATAAAATATTTACCGCAGTAATTATTCAAAATGTCTAAAAATAAAAGTTACCTATTTACACAATTTGAACATACTGATTCCAAATATGGAATCCATTTTTTTAAATTCAAAACACAGAAGTGGCAGAAATTAATTTAAAATTAATTCCCGCTGTCAAAACAAAAAAGCGTGTTTTTAAGAGATAATAACTATCAAAAGATTGATACTTGTTTATGTTCGGTTTAATTGTAAAATTGTGTCCAATGACCAACATTATATTAAGTGGTAAAAATATATTCTAAATATACTTTAAAACCATTCAATATAATAATTTAACCACATAAGATATTACGATGAAAAAAGTTGTTTTTAATTAAAATATAGCGTGTTTTTACTATTCATTAAAATATGAAAGTTATCGGAAAAATATCAAAAATTTATCTAATGTAAATTTTTACATCCTGATTCAAAAGAAGAATATTATTTTGTCAAATTGAACATATAAACATGTCAAAAACTATATTTAAAGTGGGTGCGCCATCAAAAGGCGGTAAAACTGCATTTTTTTTTAATACTTATTTTACCCGAAAATTTTATTTTGTTCTTATACCATGTTCTAGAAATGTGTAAGATGAATAATAATGTTATAAAATTCAAAATTTAGTTAATACTATTCATAACGGCTAGTTCATGAAAATATTATAATAATATAACATTGTTTATTAAAACCCGGTATTGTGTACAACACACGCTATCGTGGAAGGTCGCGATTGCGTGTAATGCAAGGCAAGTCAAGGATGCGTGTTGTGCAAGCTCCTTTTGGTGTAGCGTACAACACAAGACATTAATAAAATTAAAAAGAATATTTCTTTATAAAATCTTGGGCTGTTACAACTAGTTTATTCAATTCAGGAGAAACTGGTTGAGATCACTGACTCTCGAGAGAAAGTATTGTGTTGGACGTTGATTCTGTTGGTCAGACATCAATGATAATATGAATCAGATTCTAATGAGAATTGGCAGTGTGAATCATTGATGAGTGAGTAGTGGCCACATCTAATTTTGGTTATTACATATTTTACATAACTTCCTGGGGATGGAATGTTTTTATAGTGTGGATTTTTTACCATCATGTTACACTTTTATTAGGTATTAAATTAACTGCATCCTGATTATCCCCAACTTTGAAATTAGAAGTATACTAATAATGGTGAAGTTATATATATTTTTCATAATTTCAATAAGAATTGGTCATTTTTAGGTTTCTCAATGATTTTACGCCATGTAAGTTGGTTACACACTATGTAATTGTAGTAGGTTACATGTTGTTAGAGGGGATACACTATGAAGGATTACACATTGTGAATTGTGGTTTCATGTCCTGAATTCATTATATGATCAATCCAAAATCTGAGGAAACAGATATTTCTACATATATGGATCATGGGGGGTTTACATAGTGTAACAGGGTTTCACACAGTGTAATTCCCCGCGCACGGTTTTAATAACCTTATGCTGCTATTTTGATTTAACTCATTAACTAGTTCTCTATAACTCTCGAAATAAGGTAGTTTGATGGAATTTTTGAAAGACTTAAGACCTTATATATCATTTCCCTCAACAATCAATCTCTATTTTGATTGTGAAGCATCTATTAGGGTAATTAACATTAACATTCCTTCATCGAAATTGATCCAGTTATCACTGTTGAGTAACATATTTGGTTCTATTTTCTATGGTTGATGAATGATCTTGTTTTATTCTTAGGTCTATTGTGTGATCCCATTATGGTATCCTTTACATTATTGTGGTTCTCTCTCTAGCCTATTCAGATAAGCTTGATTGTTCTTGTCACTTTACGAGCATGTGCCACCATTGTTTTGAGTTATGTGGTTCTCTCTCTAGACTATGCCGATAAGCTTTATTGTTCATGTTATATAAATTGATTTATAAATGGAATTGGAATGATTTTTTTGTGTGTGTTTAAAGGTTTTTTCGATGAGAAATTATTTTCCCTGGATATTGAAAAATGGAATGTAAATGGGTAATTTTAGTGCATTAAAATAGAGTTTTTGAAATGGGTTTGGAATTTTTTTAATGAATTGAAACGAATTATGAAAAAGAGAACATGAGTTACCTTGGGTACATAGGTGGATGTTTTAGCTTAGGACCATTATCCATTGTTTTTTCATATTCAAGGATGTTTATCTTGTGGATTTCCTCCATTTACTAAGACCATTTTTCTTGGGGACTGATATTGACATTTAGTGGGGTTTACCTATGGGGTATTCATATAATTCCAAGGTTTATTTTTCTCGAATTAGAATATGTGATCTTGATTGATTATTCTATGAGTATAATGGGATCAAGACCTATATAAGTCTATAGTTTTGTGATACTAGGGATTATATTTTTTATTTCATGGATTATGAGTTATCCTTGATATGATTGTTTATGATTATGGAAAGTGATATAAAAAATGTTCTTTGGAATTGATATACATTATTCAGTTTATAACCATGGAAAAGAGAAATGTTTTCTAGTTTTCTTTTAAATAGTTTTACTTGTTTTCATTCGATTTTTTATTTGAAATTATCATAAAAGTAGATTTATGTGATGATTGGTTCTAGAACACTAGTGAGGGATCTTACTGAGCAAATTATCTTACACCATACGAACAACATTGGAGGTTCGTATGCCATTGTTTTTCTTAAGGTGTAGGGAATGGAAATTCATTGTAGTTAATTGGAGAGGTTCATCCTATCTGGTTAGAGTAGCTATTTGGTTTTCAGTCTATTGTAGTTTAAAATTTCGTTCATATTATAGCTACAATTTGTATTGCCTATTTCCTATGTTTTCCTGGAGTTATGGAGTATATATATATATATATTTCTTTTTTACAATGATTCTCTTTGTTCAGTACATATATTCCATTTGTTGGATCAGGTTGGATGAAATTGTTCCCTCTATTGTTGTGTTTGATTCCATGGTGCTTGTCTCCAGCCCTTGGTGGTTCATGAATTTCCTTCATGTATGTAACCAATTGGGTCAGGTTTATGGGAATCTCGGGTCTGTTCATTAAATATTTACATACAAAATTCATATATTTCGAATTTTGAAACACTAATCAATATTGTTTTCATAATTTTTATAGAATCAATTCCCAACATATATTCATGTTAATTATCAAAAGTATATTGACATGATAAAATAACACATTTCCTCTGACTTATTTATAAAGTAAGGAAAAATTTTAGTTCTCCTATTAGGATCATTTCAATTTAACTTCATATATTTTTACAAAAATCATTACACATAGAATATGTTTTTTACAAATATTATATAATCATATATATGAATATGAATTATAACATTTGAATGAATTTTTATCAACAAGGATTGATCAATCAACTCCTAAACAAAATCCTTTTTCATTAAAAATTGTGTTTGTTTATCACACCAAGATGATGGATCTTTTTAAAAACCATCTAATGATTAATTGAGCATAAAAAATAATTTTCATTGTTATAATTTTGAAATCTAGGTGTTGGTTTAACATAATCATCCTTTAAAATAGTTCCATATAAAAAAATCATTTTAAATCCATTTAATATAATATTATTTTTTCAAAATAAGCATTGTATAATTGAATTACAATTTCATCCAAAATAGAAACATGAGAAAAATAACATGTAAAGTCAATTTCCTCTTCCTAGAAATAAAATTAAGATACTTGTATTTCTTTATTTTAATCAATATTTATATCTATGTTTTGTTTATTAATAAAAATCAATTTAGTTTCTATAACAAGTTTTTATTTGAGAAGGAAACTAAATCCCACACATTATTACTCTATTTTTTTAATTTATCATGCATATAATTAATCTAATTTGATTAAGTTAATGTATTTTCTGTATTTATTGGAAAAAGTCGGCAACAAAAGTTTATTTGGAATAGTAAATAAAAACAAATTTTCTTGTTTGAAATCAAGATTCTACATTTCTAATTAATTTTTCAATAGAGTTATATTTATATGATTTCCACTCCATTAGATCAGTTTGGAAAGATATATTATCACCATTAATTGGTGTGTTGTCATTATCTTTGCCTTTATCTAACCAAAAATTAATTTCCCTAACCATATTAATTTCATTGTTTAAAGATTAATTCTTCTTGTTATAATTGATTTCATTAATCATAACATGTACAAATTCTACAACTACAATTGATTTCCAAATTAGAAATATATAATCTTTAATAGAATTTGAATATCCGAAATATATCTCTTCATCTGATTTAGAGTAAATTTTTTTACAATTATATATTTTATTTTTTATAATGGATTGACATCCAATGTTCATACAATATACATATTTATTTTTAAACCCATTTATGTTTTCTTGATGGGCCTTTTTTATGAAATTTATAACAAAAAATACTTATTTAAATTATATATATATTTATATCGTATATAAAAAAGTACTTCGGTACACTAAATTTCAATATCATTGATTTATCAATTTCTTGAATAGTTCTATTATTTCGTTGTACCACACCATTCTATTGTGGAGTCATAGGTGTTGATAAATAATGTTTATTACTATTTGATTATAAAATTGAATTTTAATTTCCCAAAATCAATACATCTATAACTTAATTTTGATATGGTTATATATATTGTTTAAATTTTTAATAATATAAATAAAATAATTTTTTTTAATTTTCATTGTTACGCAATATAAAAAAATCCATAAGAATCTATTGTTATCAGATAAAATTAAAATACAAAAGTTTTTCCACGAAAACCATAATTGTTTAGGTCCCAAAAAATCAACATGTCATTATTTTAAAAATAGTAATGTACGAACTTTATTTATAGATTTAAATATTTCTATTAGTTTTTTAAATTTTAAACAAGAATCAAACATGATGTACTTGTATGTAACTTAGGATGTTTCAGAACAATTTCAAGAATTAATGGTATGTGAAACATTATAAAATTTATATGAAAATTCTTCAATTGATATATAATTTCATCATTTTATATATAATTCAATAAAAATACACTTTTTATGTTATATCATAAAATTAAATACAATTTACATTTTGTTTTCCATTTTCATAAAATAATGCTAATTTATTTTTCAAAACAGTAAATTTATCATTTTTAAATAAAAAAATTAATCCATCATCACGAAACATTTATATACTTATATGTCCATGGTTTAAACCATGTATATATAATACTTTTTAAATAACAATTGTTTCAGAAAAAACACCGCAAATAGCTTTAAATAGCCAATATTGTCTTCTCTGTATGTGATATGGCCACTATCACATGAATTAAATGTTATAAATTTTGAAATTCCACCTATTATGTTCAAGGAGTTGAAGCTATCTTGGTACCATGTGTTTCTAAAAAAATTAAGGTAGATTTTGTAAAATTTAATTATTATCCAGACTATTTTAGTGCCCATTCCCACATTGTAGAAACATGATTGGATAGAGAAAACTTTAGAACCCAATTAGATGTAAATAATTTATTAGTGTGATGATTAATAAATAAATCTATATCAATAATTTTTTTTACCAAATTAATGTATACATGTATATGATCACTCATTTTTATAATGACCTTCCATTATATATTTAAGGAATTTTAAACTGGAAGCATGAGATTTAGATTTTTTTAAAAAGATAGTTTTATTTAAATTTGTTGTTAAACTGATATATACAAAAAAAAAATTAGTTTTGTTTTGTTTCATTAAATAAACCATCCTAATATATTTTTTCTTTTATCAAAAAATAGTATATTAATATATTATATGATTAAGAACATAATTTTTCTAATCCATATTCACATTTATGATATTTTCTAAATTTGAAAAAAACTATTTCATCGGATCTGGATTTTTTTATTAATCTATTATTTTTAGGATTTATCTTCTTAATTTAATATTTACATTTATTTATTAAATATACAACTAAATTAAATATTATATCTTGATCAATATCATTTAATAAAAGTAATTTTTAATCCTTTCATTTTATACTTTTAGTTCTAGGAATTCATAATTATAATCCACTATATTTTTATCATTCAGGGATACAATGATGTTTAAATTCTTACATCCAATTTTAATTTTCTCATTTTGATTAAAATAATTTTTAATATTATGTTTCAATGTGAATATATTTTTCAATTTTCTTGAATCCATCTTTCATTAATTCATTATTTTATTTTAGATGTATCATTAATTTTGAATTTAAAGAATATATCCAAAACATGAATCAGAATTAATTTAAGTTTCACTTCTAGATAACGAATAATTATCAACATTTGAAGTATATATTAACTAGGTATTTAGTGAATCATTTAACTCATATGGAATACAGATGAGGTATATATTCTATGACTTGTATTCTCATCAAGAGTAACCACAAGGGTCAGAATTATATGAACAATCCCAACCACTACCCAAATGTTTTTTTTCAACTATTATTTTATATTTATATTTATGTTCATAATTGTGTTTAGTGAAGTCCTATATTTTGTGACCATTCATTCTAAACTAATATCATCTTGAATGGAAAACATAAATGTAGTCAGTAATATTACCTTTTTGTATATTCTTTTTTATAATTCCTCTAAAAGTTCTTCTTTCAACATTTTTCATGATCATAAAAATATAATTAATGATGTGGTATATCTGGATGTCAAATTTTATGATATACAATTTAGTGGTATTATTAATATCAATAACATTGGTTTTAAATGAAATAAAATTTCTTTTACTAGAATCTTTATCAAAAAAAAATTTAGTTCTAACTCATACTACATTATAGTGCCTATTAGATTATATAATGTATACTGGTTAAAATTCATACTCTCATCGATGAACATATTCATTTCATTGTATAATTGTGTAAGAGATATCAATATTTATTCCACTTGAGTTTTATTTTCCAAAACATATCAAAGAGAAATCGTTCAATTGGGTATACTTACGAACCCATGGAACATCTGGTTTCTAAATTCATTATATCCCATGTTGATGTCTAGGTTTTCTATTTAATGAATCCTAGAATGGTTCTATTAATCTTTTCAATCATATAATTAGTTACTCAACCTATCCTATAAACATCATATTCTTTCTTATATGATGAAACATGTCAATAGACACTTCTATATATAGTATTGTATAATATATTTATAAATTCTTATTTCAAAACTTATTTTTACATGTCCTTCCATACTATAGTCTTAGGATCTACATTCAGCATATAATATAGTCTATCCCTGATAATTTATTAATCCAAAATCAATTGTTTCATGTAGTCTTACAGTCAATATTTCTAGTAACCATAGTCACTCCCTATAAAAAATTTGGGTTTCTGTGGAATCAATCCATTATTAGCATGGAAGCATTACATATTAAAATAAATCATTTCATTTTTTCTTAATACTATTAATTTTAGTATAGAAAATTATAATAGAGTATAAAATATGAATAAAAAGTTTAAACATTCAGAGAAATAGACTTAATATCACTTTTTGGATCGTTAGTGATGGATAATATGACAACATGATGAGGGATGAATACCTTTTTTAAAAATTTCATTGTAAAAACATTAAAATTTTCTAAAATACTAATATTTAGTGAGCATAGAATTATGGAAATAAATTGTACTTTAAATATAAATAAAGAACACAATGATTTATAGTGGTTTATATCAAAAGGATCCCAGTCAACTCCTCACACTCCCCAACTTCTTGATGATATTGGTAACCAATAAGAACATCACTTTTAAATTTGTGAGAACCATGTTATTGGACCTGCATTTTACAAGACCTCGGAGTCGTAAACCAGTATTTATATGGGTCCAAAAAAGTCTATTGTACATTTTTTTGATCCCCAGTCACAAACTAAACTTCCATTTCCGTAGTGGAATAACCTGATTAAGAAATACATTCTTTTTATCGGGAAAATCATTATCCTAATTTGAAGAAACATAAAGATATGGAAAATTTATAGATGAATAAAAACAATAGTGAAATCATTAGATTATAATATATGTCAAATTGGATAATTCTCGAAGATTATTGATCACTTTGATGGAACAACTGTCGATGTTGATTTCCTTCGATGATCAGAAATAGAGTACAAAAGATGTAGAAGTTCCTGAAATATTTGAATGAAATAGGAATGTGTGGAAGATATAACACATGTATTAATATTGAATGATTGAAGATGTTATATGTTTTATTCCATAATTATATCTCTTGTATCATTAAAATAATGATCATCTCAGAGAGTTTCCATTTAAAATATCTACATTAGACATTTTAGTTTATAACAATAAAATAATATTACTGTTTCCATTGCTTGTTAAATCCTCCCTGAAAACATAGTAAAATTTGGCTTCATATGTCTTAATGAATTATTAAAAAAATATTTATTTTAATTACAATTTTTTTATATAATATTTTAATAAAATATTTGAAATAAAATTATGATCATCTAGATTATTAATACATATAAAATATTATAAAAATATATAATTGCATGTATTGAACCTATTTATAATATGTGTAGATAAAACACTTCTACAATTATTTTTTACAAAATATTAAAATTCTATGAAATAATTAAATAATAGAACATTAAAAAAGGTAAATATTTTAATAACATAAATTAAAATAAGAAATAAAAATTTTAGAAACAAATTTTGATCAAATAGTTTAAAAAACTGAAAGTGGTAGATTGAAATATTGTTGGAGTCTAACGATTTAATAGGAAAAAGTGTTAGTACAAAATTTTTTTCACTAATATGATCTACCATTTGATGTACAACAATGGAAAAATAGAGAATGGTCGATTGTTCAGTTATTAGTGGAAATGGTCTTACATGTAATTTTAAAAAAATTATTAAAGGGAAAAAATATTTTCCTCACCTTGTAAAACTAAAGAAATTAGTAGAATAAAGAAAAACATGATACCATTTGATGACCAATGGTGGAAAATTATATGTCCTTGTATATGAGAAGTGGTGTAAATATAAACAAACATAGGTCGAGAAATATTCTATACATGAGATAAACATAAAGAGAAAAGATATATAAATGAATAAATGATGAAGAGTGACACTAATTCCAAACTTCTAATCACCTGAAGGTGGTGATGGAAATGATTAACATATCTACCAGTTCGAGGTGATCTACCATTGATGGTTAATGAGATCCAATATTGATGAATCATTTGAATAGACAGAAATTGGTCGAATTATTTCCAAAAATGAATAAAATATATACTATTGGATAACAATAGTATAAAAATAAATTTTCATCTATAGGGATATAATTGTATAGAAACATAGAAAATACCATTGGATGTTTTCTAATGGTTCTCACATTAAAGAAAACTATCGGTTCTCCAAAGGAGATTTTGTTGCGGGCTGAGAAATCCCATTGAATATGATTTATAGAACACTCAACTTTAATGGATAATATTTATTAAAGGAAGAGGTGATATTTAGTGATATATATTTCATGATAATGTTAAATTATATGTATATATGTAGAGGAATAATCTTTTTGTAGTGTGAAGAAGATCTACCAATGGTACAACTAAACTAATGGTCAAGCACGAAAGAAGATAGAAAACAATAACTGGTTAACATGAGAGAAACTAAAAGTAATAAGATGATATTATTTTAAAATAATATATTTTAGGAGAATAAATAATATTGTATAATTCAATATATATCAATTAGATGATATTTAATAGATCATGTGTTCTAGATCGCGACCGAGTTTTTAAAAGATGAATATTGACGTCATATCGCATTCCTACATAGATTTGGAAATGAAAAGAGAAAGATGAATATCAAAAAAATTCGTGCATTCACATCATTCATGATCTCGACTGCTAATCAATACTTGTTACACAATTCACACACATGGGAATGTGGCCTGGTAGGCTACCTTTCTGAATCCATGAGTATGGCGGGTGCATTATATGGGCCTTATACACAGCCCCAAAATTAATAATCATGCACTACACACTCCAAACACATAAATACAAACTTTTGGGATTCATGTGCAGGGAAATCACACAAGGTTGACTCAATGGGTCCCCTAAGTGGTTGAGGGCTATCCTAGGTTCCTCACATAGGATTTCCCGTGTTTTTTAAATATGGAAACAAAAAATATTAACCTTAAATAAATAAAATAGCACAAACATTATGTATCATTATAACATATAAATTACATTATTTAAAAAAATTTAAACAATAAAAAAATTATATAACTACTGTGAGAACATATAATAAAAAATTATTAATCAATAATTTTATATAAAATTTAATAAAATGTAATGATACAAACTGATCAAAACCAATGATAATGTTTAATGAATAAAAAATGTAATAGTAAAATATTTTATGGAATTATGAGAATAACTAATAATTTATAAAAAAATTTAATTAATCACAATTACAATGAATGGTCTTCAATATGTTAATAACTATTCAAGTAAAAAATATTAATATGTTATAGTGTTCGCAATTTTTTAAAGAAAGTAAGAAATGAATTGCAAGAAAAAAATTAACATATCTATTTTAATATTTTAAATCAATAATAATAATTTATAGATATTTTTTTAATCAGGTTATTGAATGATATAAAATAATATTCTTAAAGAAAAAAATAATATGGATTTTGAAGAGAATGATTCCTGACCAAAAAAAGGGAAATAAGGCAGGATTTTATTATAAATATTATATTGGTGGTTTGAGTACCAGAGATAGTAGAAATGAAAATAATGATTTATAAAAAAATTGTATAATAAAATATAGGGGATTCAGAGAAAAAATACATAAAATATCCCCAAATGATAACTGATACCTAAATAATCCCATTAAATAGTGAAATTTTAAAATAAACAATTATATCATTGGAATAATTCAAATCAAGAGCCATCAAAAGTTTTAAAATGATATGGATATATAAATACCATTAAGTAAATTAAATAAAATGTAAAAATTTAGTTTGGAAGAATTATTTTAACCTTATTTAAGGAAAACACGATTCACAACATGAAATTATTCTCTTGAAATTTAAATTATTACTACGAAATCCAAACCATAGATTCTTGATCACTCTGATGCACTATAAATTAATATTAAAATAAAAATATATTTATTATAAATATATAAACAACCATAGTTATATTTCTCTTTGTTGATTTCAGTCACATATAATCTCTTATTTCTCAATTTGTAATAGTTATATCATAAAATACATATTTTTTTAAAAAAATATTTATCCCACCGATGTTCTGATTCGATAATTCTAGTACATGAACATCAATAATTATTTAATCATTTATAGGATATTTATATTGGTTTATAGTATGTTTTATTATATTTTTGGAGTGACCTGGTCACTTCATTTAACTTATAGTGATAATTCACGTTGAATATTTAAAAATCTATTTTTTCAGAATTTTTAATACTATAAAAAGAGTTCATTTTATTACTAAATAATAACAAGTATATAACCATTATATAATCATTAAAACATCTTAATTTAATTATTTTAAAATAATATAATCATAATATTAGAGGATTTAGCTATTCATGAAAGAAATATGATAAATTTGTTCGTGTATACGGTAAAAACGACTAAAACAATACTATGTTATAACTACTGAATGGATAAGAACATGCTATTTCATCATTATAATAATAATTTTAGGTAAAAATAATTATCTGAAAAAATATTTATTAATTATATAATCATATTTTATAAGATTTGTAAACATAATAAAAATAAATGGTAATGTTTAGAATTCATTACCTTCAAAGTGTAATGATTTTCTCATTTTATGCGGTAAAATTTTATAATAATTTATTTTTGTTAATATTATTTATATAGTGGAAAAAATACTATTTAGGAAACATAATCATGTTATAAATATCATAATTGTTAATTAAATCCAATTACATAACTAGTCATGTAGGTCGATGATGAAAAATTAATGTTGTTCTTGGGGGAGGTCGTCCACAAGTAACAAAATAAAATTTCCATTTTCCAATGACTGGATCGGGTAGATAATAAATAATAACAGAAATAACTGAATATCATTATACTAATTAAATTTATATTATTTTATTATTATTTTTATATAATTTTTGTATGAATTTTAAGAAAATGAAACTGTAAATAAATATGTTAATACACTAACTCTTCTTTGGATATCATTCTTTGGATCCCTTCATAAACCTTATTATATTAGTTTTTTGGAAGTCCTATAATCAATTAGATGTAAAAAATATTGTTTGGGGTATTATTTAGGTCTTTGTAGAGATAAGGGTATCATGTTGTGTAGAGTAGTGAGGCTGGGAAGGGCTCCTTTAATAAGTGAGAGGGGTCAATATTTTCTAAATATATATAACATTAAATTAAAGAAATGTCATTTTTAATCGAATTTTGTTAAAATTAGAAAAATATAGAATATTGAATAGTTGAGGCTAACAATACATTGAAAAAATAAATCATATAATAGTTTTAGTGTTATTTTGGACTTATCCCTTTGTGTAACACCCTTTAACCCATTTATCCTTTATAATTATGACTAACTTTTTAGACATTCATTTATCATTATGATTACATAATAAACGATACATATTAGATAGTATGAAAATGACGATTCTAATTATAAAAATAAATTTACAGTATTAAATTTCTAAATGTTAAAAAATTAGTTTTATGAAAAGTACACATAACATGGTAAAATAATATTTTAAAAATACCCCTTTTATGTATAAAATTAACTAACACTAAAATAATGTATAAAATATTTTCACCATGAAATTTATTTTTATATTAATACAATATGGATATTTATGTTACATTCAATTCTATCCAAAACTTAATATATTATTTTACATCATAATCAGAGAAATATGGATAGAATTTTTTTTATTTGAATAAAATATAATATTGGTTGTTTAATGTCAATAATATAATTATAAATTCAATATATTAATATTTAATGAATAAATTTACTCATATTTTTTTCATAATTTTTTCATAAATGAGATTTTATTTTTAATAATTTTATTTTCACAATTCACATAAAATTACACCATTTCAGAAAAATCCCAGTATCTCACCCAAATCAAATAATGACATTTTGATTCCATAAAATGGAACTCATTTTTTAAACCAAAAATATATATTTTAAAAATTATACATTAATTATATATATATAATATAAAATAGACATAATATTTTTAATAAATATATTTTTATCATCCATGGATAATTAAATTGATAATGTTTATAGTTACATTATTATTTCATCAATTGTAAAAATTTATTTTTATAATAAATGATATTAATTTATCAATAAATTTTTTTTATATAATGTTACAAAATGTATTAAATTAATATTAAATTCATATTTCACTAAAACATTGTCTCAACAATTAATCATACATTTTCTTAGAAAAGTAGAACATATTTAATCTTACAAATTAAATTATTTTTTCAATTATGATTTTTCTAACTATATTTCAATGTCTTTCATTTTTTATTTTCATAAAAAATTATTTAATTTAGTTTTCTTTTTTTAATATCACATTTTATCATACATAATGTGTTTATTTAATGAAACATACATACAAAATTAGAGGGGTGTAACATTATCACCCCTTAAATAATTTTTTTGCATGAAATTTTAATTCGTTTATTACCAAAAGGTATATATCTTGATATTTTAAAAAGTAATAGTATTATATTTTTTCATGATAATAAATTTCATTTTTACTTCTTGAAAATATTTATTTCTAAATTAAATATTTTTAAAACCATGAATGCACCATTATAAGACACATAACATTTAATATCATTCTAAAACCATACCATGAATGATTTGGTATATTATACCTATAATACAATATATATTTCATTTACAATTTTAGTATTATGGTCAATTATTTTTACAATTGTGATAGAAAATATAAAAATTCAAAACTTTCATGATTTCTTTTTATCCTATAAGAATAATATCATCATTTTGTTGTGATTTGATTAGTTTTACACCCATGATTCATCCAATATTCTATATGATAATAATAATATGGAATTTTTCATACATTAATAGTTGAAATTAATTTTTAATGGATCATAAGATCTATAAAATAATGAAATGTTATTTGTATTATCTCTAGACTTTTACTAAAACCGAAATATTTTTCTCATGTTATGATAATACTCAAAATGAATAATATTCCACGTGATATATTGTCACATTAGTCACCAAAAAATAAACAATATCACAAAAATTTGAAGTTATATCATTTCTAAATTAAATACCCCCATAAATCATCAAAATATACTTTAGAAAATTTTAAGCACAAAAATTCGTAACTCTTTGGTAAAATTTTAATTAAAATCAAAATATCATTCTTCTAAAAAATTATTGAACCTCAATAATCATTAAATATATTTTGTACTATTACATAAACCCATTAACTACGAAGCATATTAATCCATTAAAAAATAACATAAATCATCTTGTAACCAAATAACTTTTATTCCCCCAATGTTAATTATAATTATCAATATATATTTTCAAAATCAATTTACCTTTTATATCAATTAATAATATTTACCACAACATAAAAACATATACCATCTCAAATATAAATATATAAATATTTCCTTCATTATTCTTAAAAACCAATTAACATTTCCCAAAATTGTATTAATCTCCATAGAATATAATGACATAATACCTCAAATTCTATATATACCATTGAACATGAGATCCACCATAAAATTATCGACTTTGAGTGATATTTAAAAATCATAAATTATCCTTAACTAATACATCATAACCACTAATGATTTATATTATCTTCTCTGGCACTATCCTCGAACATTGAACTGATAATCTCAAATATTGTACTAAAAATGTAATATTTACATACTATATTGATACCCATTAATGAGATACATTTTTAATCATGAATAACTACAAAATAAAAATAAATAATTGATTCAATTAAATACTCAAAACCATTTTTGTTTAATATTTTTATATAATTGGGAAAACTGTTACATAATAAAACCCTTATCTTTCTCATCCAGTGCACATCATTCCCTCTAATTTCACAATAAGTATTCATCATTTACCATATAATTATATACACAAGATATCATTATAGAATAATCAATAATAATTTTAATTATATCATGGTAAAATGAAAATAAAATAATGATGATACTAAACACTCAATAATGGTAGATTACAATGGAAATGATCATGTAGAAAAAACATTAGGAATATATAAGTTTAAAAAATAAATAAATGTGAAATATAGTTGATTACATAAGCATGAAATATTTACATGGAGACCATAAAATTGTAAAGAATAACATTTACATAAATAACCATCATTATAGTGATGAAATTCATAACACTAGGCATATTAGTTCTGATACCCTAACCTAAACTGTTATGTCTAAATCAGAAAGCCACATGACCTTATTCATGCCTCCTCATATCCAAAAGGAAACTTACTAGAACTAAGGACTATAAGTATTATCATGGGGAGACTATTATCTTTATATCATGTGAGCATTAAAGTATATAATGGATTAAAAATTATAGAATAAAAAATCATCAGGGTAGAATCATAATGATATATTCCAACCCATGTAATAATAGTATAACATGAAAATAAGATAACCAAATCAAAAGACATGATACCCACGTGTATAGGACTAATGTTTGAAATAATGTAGATAGACAAAAAAATAGTTGGAAACTATCCCGATTTCTATCCTACAAATATGTCATCTACCATATTAACCTTCTCCGCTATCCTCTACAAGCCCATTTCTCATCACCAAATCCCTTGTAATGAAATCAACATGTGCACATAAATGACCATGTATTGTGTGGGTATTGAAACATAGTAAAATACCACCAATGACCCTAAACATATATACATTATATATACCAGTCAATTCCATGAAATTAAACATAATATAGGTAGTGTCTATGTATTTAACACAAAAATAATTTACATTCTAGTTCCATGGAGATAGACATTACCTTAATTGATATAAAAATATTAATAATGTCAATCATTCATGTCGATCACCCATCCCCCTCGATGAGATAGTCCATGAAACATGTTTGACACATCTCGTTCAATGGTTAGACCAATATAAATTTCAATATATATTTTTTGCAACCCATATAGGGTATATTGTCTTTAAGAATCATGATATACATTTAGCTGAATAAAGATGAGTAAAATTAAATAAAAAGTAGTTTATACATTGAATAATAAATATTTCATCATATAATGAAAGAGTCACATCTATAACAAAAACATATGAGTGAAACGATCAAGAAGTAGTAACATGTGGATACACACACGACTCAAATGATCAGTATAAAACATAGGTCTCATAGGGAAACCAAGAAACCCACACCCAAAAAACTATATTTATATGAAACTTATAAACATGTTGTAATATCAAGGACTTCATGCCTTTAAGTAGATAACATTCAATGGTAGGGGTTTATGTTCCAATTCAATTACACAACCAAAAATATAGAAATATCCTTGATATTCCATGATATTAATTATAGGTTATTGATTGATGTGAAAACACAATAATCATTTGGGACATTAGTACACATACACAAGAATATTCATTGTTGAAAATGGGTTAGGACCAAATGATGTGCTTATGCCAAAATCAAGAATCTAGCTACTGATTTTATCAATGACTATAATCACTTTGTTCGATTATACTAAAAACCTTTATATTTGATAAAATAATTTTTAATATAAATAGTTTTTACCTGGAAAGATATAATGGAATTTATCTAGTATAAGATGTATTTCATTATATTGTAAATGTGAAATTGAACAGTTGTTTGGGAATTAGAGAGGTGATAGAAGGAGGAGAGAAACCCATAATGACAATGTGATTGATTAGCATTCAATGTAGTAGGAAGGGAGATGAATGTGAAAATAAATGAGTTCCAATAACATTTATTTTTCGGAATAGTCTACTTTCACGGTGGGAATTATGAATTCATGTCCTGATAATTTGGGAAAATGATATGTTAAAAATCGCATCACCATAGATCTAAAAACCTAGAAACCAATTCAAATCAATGATTTAACTCTCACATCCTGAAAAAAATTCACACCTAGATTGATGAATCTTGTAATCTTCCCATACTCCTCTGTCATCATGAATATAAATTTGTGGAATGAACAACTCCTATATCCAATTCCATAGGTTGAGTTATTTTCTTCCCTAAGTAACCATACAAGCATCAAATTGTATAATTTCACATATAAAGGTGGATAAATATTTAAATGAGGAATTCCTTATTATTTATGATATTAACTTTCTATTATATACCTATCCTTGATCATTATCAATAGTCTATTCCATATCATCCATGATTAGACCAAGACATTTTCATTATATAAACATGAATAAATTATTATTTCTTCTTGAGTACCAAATGATGGATCATGTTTATATATTATATTGCCACCAACCATCACTTAAATAAGACCAATAAATTCCTCATATGAAGGTTTATGAATAATATATATAATAAATGATCGTCATATCATGATAATTATAAATAAATTTAATCAAGATAAATAATAATCTATGTTTCCAAATAAATAACTTATATATTTTTGTTAATGAATCATAACTTCTATAAAATTGACAATAATATAAATTATCAATAATTTTATTTGATTCATTAGCTAAACTATATTTCTGGATGATCATTCTCCAATATAATTTATCTATGACAGTGTACTCAAATGGAATAGAGTAATTAGAATATGCCACTAAACGAAATTTTTATTAATAAATATAAGGAAATTTATATATTTTAGTGGGATCCAAAACAAATACATAAATCATGTAACAAAAAAAATAAAAATTATACACAATTTATATAATGAAAGATAGGATGAAAACTAGGAAGATGAAAATAAATTTGCGATCTAGAAGAGGAATGAACCTAGAGAAAAATATTTCACTTCCCATCACTATAAACTAGACCTGGGAAGAACTGGTATATCCAATAGTGGTCTTTAACATTATGGATTAGATGAATATGAAATTAGTATTCTATAGATCTAGAAATAATGTTCATGACCTCAACCATATCATCAAAAGAAAAAGAAGGATCATACACTTCAATAATGATCTAATCCATGTGTCAGGAAAAAATATGATATCAGATTTATCTAATCTCATATATATCTCCATCCTCATAAAATTCACCTTCTATTATACTGAAAATTATTAAATATTTAAAATAACCTCTTCATGTTACCTCTTTGAGTCCTTGAAAAATGTATTATAAAAAACATTCATTTTCACTAAAAAAAATAGGGAATGTAATCACTGTGAAATTAAAATTTCAATTTCCCTATAGAATTTTAACTATCATTCTAGATTGTTGAATCCTTTTGTACACTTGTATTTTTTCATTTGAAATATTGGATGATCAAAACATGTATCATAATATGATGATCACATTTCTATTGAATACTTCATTTCCATCTACATTAGGTTCGATTTTTTTATTTACTATAATTGACCAATAGATATGGGAAAACATTCATTTGTTAAGGCATGAATCTTTACCCAATGATCTGGTGGTGACTATGATAGTGAGTTAGGAATACTCCTTAGATGGACTATTTTTCTATCCTTTATTATCTAAATATTACTCTATGTTGAGCTTTCCATTCTTCATGTTCTTTTAAGAAAATTAAAGCATGTCTGTCCACATCAAATTCTGAGTAAATTACATGGAGTAGTGTTTCAAATCTGAGTATTCCTAGTGAGTTATATATAATCCTTGATAATTTTCATCAGATGTAATTGATCCCAATTTATGGAATGTGTCTTCTAATTTCTGCATTATAGAATCATCCCATTCTCCCTTAACACTAACATGTGTCATTTCACCTTTCTAATTTGGATTTACACACCCCTCCCCATCTATATAACTCATGACGTCGCCTTAAAAACACTAAATATTAATAGGAACCACAATTCAAAAATTCAAATCCCACAGAAAATCTATAGTACATGGTTGATCTAAGTCCCATCGTGAACACTAGGGACCCAACTACGGATCCCCACACCTACAAATTCCATCCTTAAACTATATTATGACTTAGACCCCTTCAAATAATCTTTCAATATCATTTTTTACCCTATGTAATCCCCTATTTTCATGACAAGATCGAAAATAGATTATGATTTATATCAATAAATAGGAAGAATAAAATTTACCTATTTACTCTTAGAAATTATGTACTATACAATCATGGCAAGGAAAAATATGGAATGTGGGAGAAAAATAATGTCATATGGGATATAGAGAGTTATAGACATCATATTCATATGAAAGTGAGTGAGAACTGAATAATACATATAAAAAATAAGGTTTAGAAAATGAATAACTAGGGTAAGAAAGGAGAGTATAAATTCATTAAAAGTTATGTATTTTAGTAATGGAATGTATCTTGGTTAATAGAGAGGATATTTTAAGTTAAACATTATAATCTAATTCCCTTGATTATTTTATAATATTTTTACAGTAATGAAATTAAAAATACATTATAACTATCAATATTAGTATTTCAATAGTAATATTAAATATAATTTATTAATTTTTTTACAATAATGGAAACATGAATGTAAACTAAACATAAGGGTGAATATTTGGAGTTAAATTAAAAATATTTGCAACGTATATGAAATCCTTTTAGAAAATTATTCTAAAATTTATATACTTTTATTTTGATAAAAATTAAAAACTAATATAATAATGGGAAGATATATTACATTGTAGAAGCATTAAAACCTAGAAAACAATCCAAATGATAAACAATATAATTTAATATTGGAAAATACATTCATTTGGAAGAAATTAAAAATATTTTTTTCCACAATTTTGAAAAGAACGTAAAACATTACATATATATTAAAAATAAATAATATTCAGTTTAAACATAAAAATTGAAATTCAAAATGAACACATGTAGATATAAAAGAAATATAATTATCGAAAATAATATTATTGAAGTTAAAAAAATAATATGGATACAGAGGAGTAACATTTCTGACCAAAACAATTAAGGTAGGATTTTATTATACTCAAATATTTATTGGTTTTAATTACCATAGATTTTGAACATAGAAAAAAGTTCAAAAACATAAAAAAACCATATTATAAGAAACATTATAAATATTTTGGGGGAAAAATAAAAAATTTCAACCATTATACATTCAAATATACAATATCATGATAAAAACTGATATTTTAAAATAAATACTTCTGAATTTGGAAAAATTAAAATCAAAATCCATTGAAATTTATACATGAAAGTGGTTATCTAAATAAATTAAGTTTAACAAAGTTATAGGTCAATATATATTATTGGTGGCACTAATTAATCTATATAAATGAAACTATTGTGCATAAAATGAAACACTCCTAGAGAAATTTATGTTAAGGAAATGAAACCCTTATCTTATATTTCTTTTTATTAAAACATTATCATACCTCATTGTATAATAAATTTTTATTTATTAATATTTAAATATGTATTACTATATAAAATTAAATTATAATATATTATTACTCATATAGTAAATATACATTATTATAATCAATATTTTTTGTCTAACTATTCAGTTTTCAATGCATGTTCCAATTCAGTGGTTTGGATCCTTTTATTGTGTTCATGTTTTCATTACAAACATGATAATAATGGATGACTATATTATGTAATTTATAATATTCCATATTTACAAGGACACTTCATGAAACATATGGTGATGATATAGATTGATATATTAAAAATATATTCTTATTACAAATTTAACAGATAAAAAAAGAATTAATTATATTACAAATTATAAATATTTATTTCACCATTAAATAATCATTAAAAAATATTATATTCAACAATTATACAGAATATTTGATATATGTTACCTTCTATAATCATAATTGAATAAAAATTATTACATCGTTCATGTAGGTGGTATAATTGACCCAAACAAGAGCGTGTTATCATAAATGAATGAATAAGAAATTGTTATTTCATAGTGATATCATAAATCATAATGAGTTTTTATAAACTCAAAAAAAAATTATTATTGTTATAAATAATATTCTTTATCATTTATATGAGGAATAAAATTAAAATAGTATTGTTAAATTTATTATTCAAAAATTGTCATTGTATGAAAATGTAAGGATGTTGAAATTTTCATTGTCAGTTTATTATTTGTACTTTTAATATAATATTAAAATTATAATTATATAAACCTAATAATTTCACAATTATAATATTTAATAATTAATTGTATTTTTATATGCATTCAAATAAAGTGGTGATTATATATTAAATATGTCATTCATAGAGGTGGTAGAGTCCATGTAACATGATGATATTTCTATTATCAAATGGATGGAAGGGATATAGATAATGGATTTTACCTAAAATAATATAAAAACAAAACATTGTATTGATGTTGTTATATAAGGATTTTTATTTATAATTTGTAAGAGGTTTAAGCATAATGAAACATGAAATAACTCAATTTTGATAATTCTATCTTCCTTGAATATCCTTCATTGGAATGACCTTAAGCCTTTATAGACTGGTATTTTATGAATAACTGAACTTCAAGGATGTGAAAAAGATATCTGGGGAGTAATTTTTTAGGGCTATGTTGATATATGGTTCTCTGGTTTTAGTGATAAGGGAGGTGTTGAATGGATGCTTTTATAAGTTAGAGGGGTGGTAATTTTTGGAAAAACTTATAACATTATAATAAAAATGCCTAATTATAAGGGAAAAATTGTAAAACAAATTAGACCCATTTCAAATATAAGAAATTATAGATCTATAATCCACATAAAAAATCATTTATGGACAAGTGCAGGTGAAAATTTTATCCTTCTACCATATTTTAACCCCATTTTAACCCTTTTACCCTTTTCCAATGGTACTAATATATATCATGGTAACTTATCATTACATCCAAAATTTAAATGGAACATGTTAAGAAAAATTATACATATAATTAAAAATATTAAAACCAATTTATAATATTCAATTTCATTGTTGAATAAGAAAAAATTTAATAAAACGTATGCATAATGAAACGTAAACCTTTTTTATAAAATAGATAATTTTAAATATTAAATTAAATTACCCTGAAATCATGTATACTATTAGTTAACTTGGATACTATTAGTTTTTGAATAACAACAAGAACAGTGTTATGAATATATAAGAATTCCAAACCCAAATGGATCACTATCACGACACACATAATGTAAAAGGAACTACATAATTATTATATTAGATTAATATATAACTTAGGATCCAAAAATTGATGAATAGATTTATATTATTAAAATACTAACTTCAATTGAATTATTTTACTCCTTAAATTATTTTATCATAACGAAAAAATATTCAAAATGTTCTGTGTAATGATTATATCATAATGATATCATAAGTGGTAATGTACTTTTAAAAACATTATTTTCACCATTCACATAAATATAAAAAAAATTAAAAAAATCTAAACATTTCACCCTATGATAATTTTGACATGATTAATGTAAAAAAAGTTTACTATATCAACCTAAAATTGTAAAATTTATAAATATATATTTTAATGTAAAGGTATATAATATAAAATTAAATAAATGATTAAAAAAAATTCTCTTATGAAATGAATAATTAAATTGACATTCCTTATAGTTACATAATCATTTATTATATGATAAAAATATATTTTAATACAAATTAAAAGAATTTTATCAAATATTTTTATTGATATCATTTCGTCAAATTTATTTAGTTTATCAAAAAAAATACACAATTCATTAGATCAGTTTCTCTAAAATTATTAATATTTTAAGATGTAAAATGAAGTAATTTTAATTATACTAAATAAATTATTTTTTAAATTAAATTCATTAAAATATATTTTAATTTATTTGATTCATTATTTTAAAAAAGTGATATTCAATTTAGTTCATTGTTCATTGTATCACAATCTATCATACATATTAAATTTATTTATTGAAAAATACTTACTAAAATCTAGACGTGTGATATATTTATGAAATAGTATTATTTAAATGAAAGGGAATGTGATATATAAATACATTATCATATAAGGAATATATACTTATTATTGAGTTATTCGTTAATTTCATATCACTCATTATGTACTCAATAAATGCTACCTATCTGTGAGCATATATTGTCATGGTATTCATCAATACATCAATTTAATATATTTATGATTTCATTAATAATAATATCACATCTAGGGACCAACACAGACATCCATGGATAATAATCTCCAGTGACACATATTACATATAGAGTTATGTTGGGTGTGTTGTTTTATAATTACCTCATATCATGGAGATTACCAAGGGTGAACATCATTAGAATTAGTCTTAATGACATATGATACCCCTAGCCTGATCACATTTATCATCAGTTTTATATCAAATGGCATCATATGTATAAAATAATATCATCAATAAATTTCAAATTTCTCAACATAGAATAGAATTATTATGACCATTCAATATAAAAGATACTCTAAAGAAATTATAACATTATTATTAAAAGTAATAACAATCATCATATAATAAGATATATTTTAATATATAAAATATTTCATATAAATATAATTGAATGTATAATGTATTTAGTTCTAAGGAACAAACAATAATACCTATTAAAAATAGTTCTTGGTCTATATGAAGATAGAATAATAGAATAAAATAATTGGTCAAAAAACAATCTAATGGGGTATGTATTCATATTGAAATATTATTTTATTTATTATGTTAACTAAAATTGTTTTTTAATGAAGGAATACAACGCTGGAGAATATTAATAATGTGCACACATAAAATGAAATTAGATAAAATCAATCCTCAAATGTTGTGTTGTGGTTCTTTATATTTAGAAGGATGATAAGTTCTAACAACACATCCATCATGTACATAATAAAATTTTTAAAATAAAACTACCAATTATGGAATTAAAGGTGAGGAGAAATGAGAAAAATATATACAAATTGAATCATTTGATTTCTAGATATATTAAAAAAATAGTAACGAAAAGTCAACCATGAAGAGGCAGATGTCAGTAAAAATTATGACATCTATAAGATGATCACCAATGAAAAGGAAAAAGAACAAATGAGGGTATTTGCTTGTCTAACACCAATCTATATGAATATATTGATCTATATAGTAGATTTAAATTGATAGAAATATGATACCAAGAATAAAGGGATCATAGACAAGTACAATGGATCCTTAAGTGTCGATGAATGTGAAATAATCATTCTTAAAGAAGATAAAATAAAAAAAATAACTAATATGGAAGTAGATGAATAATGCACACCTCCAACATATATAAATTCACCAGATAAGGCTACACCAGAAACATTCTTGATGACATCACTAATGATAAATATCGAATCGAGGAATAAAAAATAAATGAAGTTATAATTGAAAAGAATTAGTAAATAAGGACTACAAGAAGGGTAAAACAAAATTAGAATAAATGGTAAGAGAAACTATGATGAATAAAATCATCAACCTACCAAATGTTTTAGGGAAATAGTAAAATAAAATGGTTGTTTATGGTATGTTATTTATATTACATTGAGTAATGAAAATTTTAAAGTTCAATAAATCAAACTGAAATCATATTTAAAATATTTTGGAACTGGATCTTGATAGGTATATTTTTGGTTAAATTCACCCTTATTTTTTAATTCCCATTTACAGTACATGCATTTTTAAAGTTCATTGTTCTTGTTCTAATGAAATTTTTCTGGCTTTCCAAAAACATTTTTCAAAGAGGTTCATTGATTGAAAAATTTTCACTTATAATCAAAGTATTTAATCAGAACAATTTGATTAATAAAGATAAAAATCATATTTGAAAATAAATTTCAGTTACTAAATATAATTTAATCCACATCCTTATGTTGTTTTAAACGATATAAAGTAATTAATAGGAATACTGAAATAATAAAAATCAAAATTTAAATGTGGAAGGGGACTAGAAATTTCCTATATAATTCCATATTCATTACTAATGGATATATGAATATTATAATATTTTCTATATTCCCAATTTCACACATTCTATAATAATGATTCTTATAATTTTCTTAAATTTTATAAGATATTTATTCATGAAAAATTGAAAAATTATTTCAATTATTGATAATGATTGTTATCAAATATTCCTTCCTATTTAATATTAAATTTCTCATTTTTCTCAAATCATAAATTTCTAATGTACATGAAAAAACATCCCAAAATTGAACTAAAAACATCATTGGTTAGGTTTTAATGGGATTCATATGTTTGAAAATGATTTATTGATGGTGGTATATATTTTTTTGTTTTGGTCATAAAATCCACATTTAAATTTACAAAATGAAATGTGAGATGACATTTTATATAAAAATGAAGAAAAAAATATTTTATTGAGAAAATAATAATGAAATAAATCTCTATGTACTTATAGAATATATACCTAGTTTTCATTCTGAAGGAACTAAAAACCTCAATAACTTCTCTTAATATTGAAATTTTTGGTTTCATGTTGTAGTGTGTGCTTCTGATTGTAGTAGTTTTCCTCCAACGTTTTTATTCATAAACAATCTATTTGTGTATCTTCATTATAAATGATCTATGTTAGCTTTCTATAATCATTAATTTTATGGCCATTATTTTATGGATATTAATATGTGTGGGAGTAATATTTTTTCACCTTTGTTGACAAGTGGCTCCTAAATATCTAAGAAAGTTGTTTCTATCAGGTAACCATGATATTATAGGGCTTGAAATATTTTTTTGATTGTGGTTCTAGAGAATATTGTATTAGTTGAAGCAAGGGGTCATAATTTTGTTATCTATTATTTTGTGCATAGAAGGGGATAAATAGAGTCATATAAAAGAATCCCTTATTATAATGAGTTAAAACAAAGACCTCCCTAATTGGATTGTTTGATCTTTTAAGAATATATATTAAAGGAGTTATTGGGTTTTTAACCAATACTATGAGTACCTATATATATATGATATTAATTCATGTTTTTTACATTTTTTATTCTAATACTTTTAAATTTTTTTACCAGTTAATTTTTTTTACCTTATTTATTAACTCATATCTATTAGTTTATATAAATTTCATAACTAAAATTAAATTAAATAGTATGGTGGGAATTGATAGGTGTTTTTCCTCAAATATAGTTCACCCAGTACACTTTAAATTCACATACCTTTCTTATTAGGGGAAAAATATTTCATCAATGTTGTTATCTATGTTTACGAATAAATTTGTTCTCAGTGGTGGCCCAAATGATGTTTCTTCATGTAAAAATATAACACATCACTCATGAGAAACACATATAGATATAAAATATAATTTTCAACATGATCAAATAATAAAAGAAATATATTTATCAATATTATTGATACTAAATATAAACATTACATCATCTTTATATTTTATAGTATTTTTATTTTTATATAACTTTATTTTTTATATATTTTGTGATACACACAACACTAAGATCAAACAAAATGAGATATGCAATTTAAAAATTATTATCTGAATATTATTGCATATCCATTAGTCAAGAATGTATGAATAGGATAAACTAAATTATTAACAACATATTCTTACATATGTATAAAATTTATTCATTGGGTATCAATAAATTATAAATAAAAATAAAATAATTTTATAAAATTTGTTTTCATTAGAACTGTTTCAACAAGGACAATGTATTTTTACTATATTATAATAAATTATTTTTTATTAGTGAATTATATATATTAATGTATATATCATATATTAGGAATATATTTTTACATTAATTTGGTATATTTTATCTTAATAGGATATGAGTAAAACATGTGTCGAAATTAACAAATAAATTTTCCTAAAAATAGTTATTTGTCTCTTTTTGTGTTCATATAAATATAATATATTATAATAAGTTATATAAATTGATTGTTGAAAAATTGATTCCATATTTTTAATGAATATTTCATATCATAGTAAATATGACTCTTTTGTATTTATTTATTTAGAGTAGGAATCATGGTAAATTTTACCACCACGGTAAAGATTAAATTATGTTATGTTGGTTAAAACTCAGTGTTAAGGCAATATATTCTCATCCAAATTCGTTTGGGATGATTAAAATTAATATATAATCTATTTATTCGCTGAATTTAATATTTTTATGGATTCATTTCCCTGAAAATAACATATATATTATTTTATTAAATGAATGTAATAATGTGTCACTCTCTTTGTTTTAAATAAAACTTATGTCTTAACATATGAAAAAAAATGATATTAATTAAATAAAATATACAATTGGATCATAATGATGTTTCCTTATGATGAATATTTATTTATAATTTTTATTTGTTAAATAATTACATTAAATGCTTGTGCGCCACTAATGAAATATATATTAAATTAATTGAAAAATTAAATAAAGGATATATAAAAAGTTAAATTAAATATAATTTCATAGAGTTATAGTTTGGAATTATTTTTTTTCGAAAAATATAACATAAAAGTGAGTTTTAGAAGAATTATATTGAAAATTTGGTTTTTTTTCTTGGTGTATTTTGAGTCATATTAAATGAATACTACCAAATTGGCATTAATGATATTTTATAACATATAATATTTTATTTTATTATTTCAAATTCAAAATATTGTTCTCTTAATTCACATGGATGTAATATGATTTAAAAAATAATAGAATTTCCATTTATGATTCAAAATAATATTTATGAAAACATTCTTAACACTTTATGGTTAAAATTCGTATTACAATAGTTTGGGTAAAAAATAATTAACAAATGGATTATCAGAAAATATATGGCTTAAAATGAAAAAATATGTATATATAAATTTAATTCAGTGAAGTTAATTATACCCCATATAGTGTTAATTATAATTAATTTCTATTTTGATGCCTTTTTCTTATAATTGACATTGATATATTTTATTCATTAAATAGATTCTATTAGTGGCCCTCTCATCAATTATGATAGGGAACTACCTCCCCTCACTCCATCAAACATTTTGAGACATATATAATGATCATACAATACAAATGTCCATTTTAATAATCACTAGACACATTATAGATGTTTTTTTATTCCCAAAATAGCAACGCTATGATCGTTAATAGGACATCTAAGGGAGATCTTCCAAAAGGGTGCTAATAGATTTAACTAATAAATTTAATTTTTACTTATTATTTACAAAATATAATATATGATATTTATCATAATATAATTAATTATGTATAAAAAATATACTAAAATTTTATTATTTTGAAATCACAATTATCCTCAATCTTTCCCATAAAATTAGATGAGAATGGATAAATCCTTCATACGTATGGCTTACCATCTCTACGTAGTGACCCAATTCATTTTCTACTGAAGTATTTAAAGAATTGTATTATTATGTGTTTTAAATTTATATATTATAATTAGAAAAAAAAATATTATTTTATATTAATAATATAACATCAATATTCTGAACTTCTAATATATTGGAAAATGCTAATGTCGCTTGTGATAAAGTGTTGAAAACCACTTCCATGAAGCGATGGGATTAATTATTCAATTTTCACTTTACATGTATTGTAATAAGTATAGATGAAATTTAAATATATGATATATATGATATAATAACTAATTTTTATATTTTAATTAAATTTTTTACATTCTTTCTTTTCATCCATTGAAAAGTATAAAATAAAGTTTATGCCCAAGAACACCATATTGTCTACATGAACAGTGTAATTTATTTTACAATATAGAAAATTTTGGGATCACAATAAATAGTTTTATATATAATGAATAAAAATGATATTTATAAATTTTTTATGGTGTTTATATTAGGTAATCATTGTAAAATTACGATGATCAAAACTACCAAACCAAAAAAATATGACTAGGAACAATGACTATGATAATAAATTATAAATAAATGAGTGATAATAGTTTATAAGTATATAATATATGTTATTATATATATATATATTAGTATGGATCTTTAATATATTTTTAATAAATCTATATATATTAAAAGGGTTTTTGAATATGTACAACTAAATTTGGAAATGAGGTATGGTAAATTCATCTAACTTTTATTTTTGTAAGACATATGACATATTGAACACATGATTTTTTATGTGATGTATATGTTACCATGAAAATAATTAATAATGATTCAAATTAATTTTATGGGGATTTACATACAAAAATTAGTTTCCTTATTTCATGGGTATTTTGATCATATTGTTTCCAAAGCCACAAGGGTTTTATTTACAATCTCATTGTATTATAGGACTGATTATTATTTAATTTAGATGATATATTTTTATGGTGTACCTACATAAAAATAAATAATTTTATTATCATATGGTTTCGTATTTAAATTAAATATATTTATTTCATTTTAATCACTTTTATAACTAAATACACCAAACCATTGTTTTTAATAATAATGGACATTATTTCTATCATCAATCAAAATTCATTTCTCTTCTATGTGTATGCTTAATAAAAATGTTTTACAAAATATTTTTACTAATTTCTAATTATTTTTTAAAGACATTTTTACCCAATTTTTATTATTTAAGAAATATTTTATAAGTAATATTATTCTCATTTTTTGAATGATCTGATTTTTGACTTTTTACAAAAATATAAAATTAATGTTTTATTTTAACTTGTAGGAAAAGAAAAAAATTACCAAAATATTGAAAAAACATTGTTTTCAGTCACAATTTATTTGTTATTAATGTTTTTTTAAAATATATTTTTTTCTATATAATTGATTAAATTATTTCATGGTTAAATAAGTTATTTCTAAGTGAAAAGGATATTTTCCTCATGAAATATTTAGAAGAATATTTTAAGTGAATTTTCATCTATGAAAATATTAATTAGTGATAAATATGTTAAAATTTTTATATAATCAAATGAAAATAGTATTATTCTTTCACGTTACGGTTTATTATTATTAAGATAATGTTTTTATGAAACGTATTCCCTTTCCATTTTTTATGTTATGTTAAAATGATGAGATGATTATGAAACCCATTTATCTCTCAAATTTTATGACATGGTTTAATACTTATAGTACCCATTAATTCTTCATGGGTTATGATATGATCAATTCTTTATAATCCTATAGAATCTATATTTAATATTTTAATTGTTTGTATGGGTTGTCTATGAATTATATATCCTTCTAATGCACTAGGTAATGATATATACCTCATGAGATAAATGGGACATGAATGGAAAGTAAGCCAAGTTTAGTAAGGTAATATATCCATTAAACTAGCCTTGGGAGTGATCCTAGTCTACAATGATGGTTTAGGGAGTGATCTGAATCCATTATGATGGTATTATAAGTGATCCATGACTACTGTGAAAATGAATTTCTCTGATTATGTGCATTTCAAAAACTCATGTCTTACTCCAATGTAATTATCTCATGAATCTTGTTTAATTAATCATATACGATTCATGTCTTATGAGATTCCATGATTTATTATGTGACTCATGACTATGATATATTATATTTGGGTTATGATTTTCATATTATATACTAATTATCTCATACCCTTATTCTACTTTTCTGCTGGAGTGTTCATTGGTATCTCTTATTTTTACCCTTACTATTTAGTTGTGCTCACCCTTTCTTATGTTTCATTTTCCCTACAATATAAATAAAGTTAGTATGTTTTATATGTTTAATAATGGTTATTGTTCTGAATATTTATTTGGAAATGATTAATGAAACTCATTAACTAGTTGCTTATTTATCTATGTTTCCCAAGATACTATGCCTATATGATTCTAGCATGGATCATGATGCTATGTGATGAATATTAATGTAAAAAATGTAATATATATTTATGAATATTACTGGTCATTATAGTTGGTATCCATTCATGTTTTAGTTAACCATTGGAAACTAGGATGATAAATCATTAGTGAGAAACCTATGGCTAGGCCTATATATAGGTAAACATCGTCAATTTTTTATAATTATCATGAAGGGGACTAGTTAAACCTATAGTTTTATAGATTTATTAATGGTTTTCTAGATTTAGCCAAATAATAAATGACTCATAATTATTATGTGGTTTTATACTATGATTATTGTTTCTAATAATATGATTTTGGTTTTAGTCAATGGATAAAACCCAAATTAATAATGTAATTTTTTAATACGAAAGATAATACAATGATTTTCCTCTTGAGAAATAAATTTTATAGAATATAGAATGAATAATATATTTATCATAATCCAAAAAAAATTTATGGTATGATTCATTCTTATCATACATATGAGAAAATAAGGAAATAACATTCAGTTGAGTCTATCATGAAGAAACTTCAACATTCTATTAGTGGATCTAATTATACAGTAGTTAACCAGTAATATATCAATTCCATAAAAATGATATTTTTCACTCCCCTGTGTTTAGACCATGAAAAATTCATTTTTTAAATCAATTTTTTGGAAGGAAAAGTGGATTTATTATTTTATATTATCGAGAATACTATTCAACAGAATGAAATTCACTCCATTCAATGGGTTTATTTTAAGAGCTAAGTTTCCAATAAGTAAATTCCTTTTATTCATCATATGAAAAAATGAAGAAGTTATTTGATCTAATATAGAAGGATAGTTATTTTTATGTATTTATGAGGAAAATTTTATGAGGCTTTCGAGGTATGCTTCTAGAATTATCATGAATCCTAAATTTAAGGTTGAAAATTTATTAAATAGAATAAAACTATGTTTTTGAATTATGTTATCTATAAGAGAATAAACATATATGATTAAAAATTTATGCATGTTATGATGGTGGAAATAGTTACAGGATTTACCTATACATCTCAATATTTCAATAAAGAAAATAAAGAACTATTTCAAAGTAAATTATAATATACACTTGGTTAAAAATATTATAATTTCTTTATCTTCAAAGTGTGGATGTAAAAATGGGGAAATCTATGTAAAGTGTATTGGATAATGGTTTACATGTGGAGAGAAATTTCATCAAGAACTTGAATAGTAAAATTATTTGAAAAATATAGCTACAAACATGAACAAAGAGAAAAAACCATAGAACACAACTCCCATACTCTATTAATTAAAATCAAAATGATAATAAGAACTTTGATAAAAAATGATAAAATATAGAGGTTAATGATGATGATCCACATAGGCAACCACATATGCCACAAGACAAAAGAAAATATAATGAAATACATGTTTTTTATGAGAGGTATGGTAACGATGTGGGGAACTATACAGCTAACAAACAAAATATAAATACTAAAGTATTATTTTACTCTGGTTCTACATAATATTTTATATCTGAATTAATTGATAAGGTTATTGAAATTATAAACTAATGACTAGAATTTTAATTATTATTGAAAACACTAATGGAATAATTATCTCATTTAATGTTTATTATTGTGCTCCTTTTGATGTTTGAGGGAATTTTCTACCTGAAAATGTTTGTTATTCTCCCTCTCATTGAATTTTATGTTATTTTTTACATGAGGTACAATTCATTACAAAAATACCAGTTCAATTTTTGAGTGATGCAAGTCACATTTGATATTCCGAACAAATCTATATGCTTATATTAGTGTGATGAAAATATGAATTTCTAATAGAAATAAGATCAATTATACTGGTCATGATTCCTATAAAATTAGGATTTTTATCTCATATGGGTATAGAGAAACTCGACATCATAGATATTTCTAGGGTGTGAGTGTTTTTTTCTTCATTTCAAAAATAATCTCCTCGCATTCCAATAAATCATAGAGATGAGTTATCAATATAATTAGTACCTTCTGATGCACCAATTTTAATGAATCCATATAAAATGGCCCAGATTAAGTTTCATGTATTGAAGAAGAATATTGAAGAGAATATTTATATGATATTCATTTAGACAAGTCTGTCACCTTGAGGTGAACATTATATTTTTTTTAAATAGATAGTTGGAATATTATGACTCTGTATTATTTATTGGGAACATAAAAATATAAAAAATCAAGAAAAATTATCTTCTACAATCTATTGATGAACTATTTGATCAATTACATGGATATATATAATATATTTTGAGAAATAATATCAATCAATATATCATCAATAAATTTTCATGAAGGAGGCTATATCCAAGACAACATTCTATACATTGTATGAGCACTATGATTTATAGTGATTCTATATTGTCTTACTAATCCCCCTATTATCTTAATGGTTTTAATGAATATTGTGTTTAAAGGTTATACAGATTTATTAATGGTAGTATTTATTGATGATATTCTAAAATATTCAATGTCAATGGATAATCATGATTATCATTTTTGAATTGTGATGAAAAACTTTGTAAGGCTGTGTTTTCAGAAAAATTGACCAATTATTATTTTTATCAGTGGAATGTTTCGTTAGAGCACCATATATTCTCAAGCGAGGGTTTATTAGCAGATCATTAAATGTAGTATTTTACTGAATGATGGATCTTAATTACTGTTGTTATTGAGATCAATATTTTATATGGTTTGGTTGGATATCAGTAATGGTTTTTGCAGAATATTGATTAACTCCATAATAAACTCACCAAGTTAACTCAAAATGAAGAAAAACACTTTTTAATGGATGAATGATAATAAAATATTACAAAATTGAAAATAAGGTTAGTTTGTGTACTTGTACATTCATTATTAGATAGTGTATAATATATTATCGACTATAATTATTCATCAAAGAATGGATTTAGATGCATTCTCAAGAAGAAAGATATGATGATAGCTTATTCATCATGCAAATTGAATGTTTGTGATCCAAATTATCCAACTCAGGATTTAGGGTTGTCAAGGTAAATTGTTTCATTAAAGATATAGAAGAATAATCATTATGGATATTGATGTGATATATATATATATTAATAAAAAAATTTAAAGTATATTATCAGTCATAAAGAGGTGAATATGCACCAAATAATATGATTATAACTATTTTATAATTATGTATTCTCAATACAACACCATAATAGGAATGAGGACAAGGTGGACTATACTCGAAGTCATAAGGATGAATCTAAATTATATATGATGGGGATTAAAATGATATAATTTTTATAGATAATAAATTTATTGATCATATAATCATGAAGGGGAAAAATATTATATTTCTAAAATGAATGTTCCTCCATCTATCTATGTGATGATTATTGAAGCCCAAAAGGAACACATAGAGCCATAATAAAAGGTGGGAAGTTTTAATGCGTATAACCATGATTGTAATTGTATTGAAATGTTGATAAACTGTGTATGTTTTTTTCTTCATTAAATATGATAGATTTATTTTTCGAGGCTCATATTTCATCATTATCTATTCATCCTAGATGTGTGAAGATGTATAGAGATCTAAATGGGTATTTATGGTGGTATATATTGAATAAAGGTTTTTTTTATTATGAATATCAATGATTCATAGTTCTATAATATAAGGACAAGATATAGTTATCTACAATGAAGTTAAAACCATTACTAATATCAGAATGGTAATGGGAAACCATCACAGTGGAATTTTTAATCAGACTGCCCAAAACATCTATGTGTCATAATTCCATAAGGGTTGTATTTGATATCCTTATGAATTAATCACACTTAATTTTCTTAATAGAATACAAATATATTTTTGTCTTATTTATATTATATACATTATGTAATTTTTTTGATTTCATGTATTTTCATAATATATTGTATCTGATCTGGATTTGAGAATTGACTTAATGTTTAAGTGAGGTCTTTAACTTGTTTGGGATTCTGAGTTGAGTGTTGTTATGGCTTATAATCCTCAATAAATGGGATATTCTATGAGATACATTCAAAATATAGAGTATACATTGGGTTGTTATTCTATTTATTTGAAGGATTTCTAGGATTAACAATTTTCTGTAGTCACTACGCTACAAACAGGCAAGGGAAGCACTTCCCCTTTATCTGCGCTCAAAAAAAGCACTGATAAAGGGGGCCTTTATCAGCACTTTTTTTAGTAGCGCTGATAAATCAAGGCATTATCATCCCTGAAAATTATTATATTTCAAAAAAAATAAGGAAAATGAATTATTCTTATATAAGTATATTTATTCAGATATAAATATAATATATATATATTTAAATATGTTTTATATACGTATAAATAGACTATTACATTTAATATATAAGAAATTTATTAAAAATGGATTCAAAATATTTTAATAAAGAATTATTAATTAATAAATTTTTAATTATTATCGATTAAAAATCATTTAATAACAATTTGAGGACACAAAAAATCAAAATAATTAATAAAAAATCTAAACTATGTTGAAAATGTAACTCAAACTTCAAACAGCCATAACTTTTGATCAGGTTGTCCATTTGAGCTCTACAGCATATCAAATCGAATCTTGCGATGATATCTACGTGATAGTGTGAGAGGTAAAGCCTCTGCCACTTTTTTCAAGCCCAAAAAAGGCCTAGAAGTCCTCTAAATCTGAGTTTTTAGTCGGCATACTACGATTTGTTAACTTTCAAACAAGTATAACTTCTGATCCAGATGTCCGTTAGGACTATACCAAAAATCATATCGAATATTGTTCCATTTTCATTGATTTGACTGGTTTTAGAGTTAAAACGGGATTTTGGATTATAAGAAATGGTCATTTTAACATTCTATATCTTTTCAAATACACATATATATGTATTTATTCGTAAATAATATGTGTGTATGTGTGCGTGGGTGTCTATGTGTGTGTCTGTGTATTGTATATATGTATATATGTATGTATTTCTTTATTTACTTACTTAAAAACACATATCAAAAACATATTTTTTTATAAATGTATTTCAAAATAATCTTTATATGTACATTCTATGGCTTTTCAAATACACATATACATGTATTTATTCATAAATATATATGTGTTTGTGTGTGTGTCTCTCTTAGTGTGTGTCTATGTGTTGTATATATCTATGTATGTATGTATGTATGTATGAATTTGTTTATAAACAAACATAAAAAACATGTTTTTTCGTAAATATATTTAAAACTAATCTTATAAGTATATATTAATATACAAATAAATATACGTATAAAAAATTATAACAAAATATATATATATATATATATATTAATATAGGAATTAATATATATACTAATATATAAATAAATATATTTATTTTAATATGAATCTATATCAATATATGAATAAATATAACTATATATATATATATATATCATTAAATAGAGAACAAAATGAAATTTCATAGTGGTAAAGATGTAGTCGCGAAAGGGGGGAGGTCCCAGGATTGAGTTTGGGTGGATGTGAAAGGTGTGCGCACGTATGAGGATGCACAGGAATGGCAGCACGCGAGAGAACTCCTAGCTCTGATAAAGGGGGTGTGAAGCGCAGATAAAATCAGGACCACATATTATTTTTATTTTTTATTTTTTAAAAAAATTGACCTTTATCAGCGCTTTTTAAAAGTGCAGATAAAGGCGGCATTTATAATTTCTTTTCAGAGCACTGATAAAAGGGACCCCCCCCCCCCTTTATTAGAACTATGCTTTACAGTGCTTTTTATCACTGATATAGGCCATTTTTTTTAGTAGTGAGTAGAGTTTTCATAAAACAATAAATTTTACTCAAGCATTCAAATAGATCTTTATGTTGTACTCTATGGAACAGTGATTGTAACACTATTTTTTTGGAATGAATTTGGTGACATAAATATAGTGGAACCTTAAATTAATGAGTAAATGGAACTAAATTTATACACATTAAACATTACATCATGGTAGTTTAGAGTCGCTAGAAATTAAATGCTGAAAATTATCTGCATGATAGTGAATTTGATGTATAATTGAAATGTTTTCTATGAATTTTCATATGAAATATTGTTGTCATATTTATAATTAATAGAAATTTTATCCCTATTTATATTTATCCTTTTTACATTATTGATCATATAAGGATGGTATCTTATAGCTTGGCGCATTCACCGAAGATATCGCATGTGCATGACATATTCTATGTGTCTATCATGAGGAAGTACAATCCTAATCCATCACATTTATTGAAATCAGAGGTAGTATCATTTTAACATGATATATCTTATAGAAATAAAATATTAAAAATCTTGGTTCATGGAGATAATGTTATATTTAGCATGACTACTGCCTTAGTGAATGATCATTGGAGAAATCAGAAATTGGATGCAGTTACATTATAACCTGAGGATTTTATTGATCATATATATCCCCACCTTTAAATATCTATGTAATGATTTTATAGGGTGAAATTAATTTCAAGGGGGTATATAATATTAATCCATCATATTTTATCAATTTTTTCTCCATAAATTTTTTTATTTAATTTATATCTTGCATTACACGCTACACCGAGATCAAACACACTTTGATATACTATTAAAATATTATTATGATAAAATTATTGAATGGTTTTTATATTTTATGGTATAAATAATAATAAATAATTATTAAAAACTTATTTATATAAATTTATAAACATAATTCACTGTTTCTCAATTAATTATAAAAATATAAAAATTCATTTTAGAATAAAATTTTAGTTTTTATGAAAACTATTTTTATTTGCACATTGTATTCCTATCTTAATAAATTAAATAATTCAGTACTCTTAAACGATTTTAAATAAATTTATCTATTATATAATCAATAAATAATATTATAAATATTAATGAAATGTTTTTTCTAATAAGAAGAAAAGAAAAAACAATGTTTTATGTTTACAAAGTTACTTTTTAAAAGACGTTTTTATATCGTTTTGCGTACTTATTTTTAAATTAAATTTATCTCACTCATAGAAATTAAATATTAAAAAATATATTTCATATTTGGAATAATGAAGTATAAATTTTTCAAATACACTTATTTTATTTTTGGGAATTTTGAATATGAACCGTCGTAAAATTTATAACTATAGTAAAGGGTAAATGTGGAAAATCGTAGATAGAAGTAATTGATAATTACATATTTTTTCATCCTAATAGATGATGTATGAATTTAATTAAAAAATTATAATACTAACACTGAAATATTATTTTAATGGACACCTTCCCCAAAATAGGGAGCATATAATATTTAAATAATGGAAACATACAATGTGTCACTCTTATAGTTTTAAATGGCTCTTATGGGTTTACATAGGGAAATAATAAAATTATGAATGAATATAAAAAGTACATTGAGACTAGTAAAATTTTTGTCCTGATAGAAATTTATTTATATTTTTTATTAATTAAAAAATTACATTATATTCTAGGTCAATAATGATAAACAACTTATAAATTTTATATATAAATAAATTAAATGACTTTTGAAAAATTAAGTGTAATTAGATTTGAAAGAGTTATAGTTTTAGGATATTTTTTTAGGTAAATCAACCATATTAGTTATTTTTAATGTATTATATTCCAATTTCATCTATTTTATTGGTTGTTTCTATGGCCAATTAAATGAATAGTGCCAAAAATAGAATTAATCATATTTTATAATTACAAATATTTCATAAATAAATTATAATTAATTAAAATAATTTATTTGGGAATGTTAATAGAATATTGTTTAAAACATCATACATGGTCCATTTTGTATTGAATATCCCATTTAGGGTAACATAGTTTTCCCTTTAAAAATAATATAATTGTTACAATGAATATGTTTAAAATTAATTAACAAATGTACTATTTAATGTGATATGGTTTAAAATGATACCAAAACCTATCTAAATTTCATATCTGGATGTTATTTAAACCGCATCTACCTTTTATTGGAATTCATGTCAATTTGGAAATTTTTTTCATGATAAGAAACATGTTATATTTTAATTTTAAAAAAAATATTCAAAATTTCATTTCACCAAAATTATAAAATGAAAAGTCCTTTACTTAATCACTCCTTTTCAGACATATAGATGTACTATAACCTTCCAAATTCTTTTCTAAACATCATTATCCATATTCTGTATATTTTGGTATTCCCAAAAGACCAGCACTAGGATCCTTAATAGTTGATCTAAATGAGTAGTTCTAAATATTATGAACATCCCATAACTAATCACATTCCATTACCTTTTAATTTACCTTATATAACTAAATGATAATTATAATAAAATAATATTGTCATTTCCCTCAATAAAAAGTAAATTTATCAAAATTAAATCAAAAGTATCCACCCGATTTCCAATCAAATGGGAATTGAAATTATCACTCATGTATATGTACAACTTAATGTCTCCATGTTAAAATACAACTCATTTTCCACCACCATATTTAATTGATGGTTATTGTGATTGTTTTATAGTTTATATATGATAATTATTAAATAATTATATAGCGAAAATTATAATATATCATATATATTCATAACTTTAAATCTTTTTCAAATGATAACATCACTCATGTGTACATATGGATTACTGCCGCCACGAAATGAAGTGATCCTTTTTTTAATTTAAAATTTTTACACATGGTAATAAGGATTAATATTAAAAAATTATATTATTTATATTATATAACAATTACTGTTAACGGGGAATTAATTTTTTCTTTCCTTTCATTTCATCCATTGAAATTTGATAATTCCTTTCATGCATAAGTACATTATTTCATCTATATTAATGGTGTAATTAAATTTTTAATTTATAACATTAAAGGATATATATTTGTATGATATGTATATAATTATAAACATCCATTATATGATAATACCATGATCAATGTAAAAGGACCAAAACTATTAAACCAAAACAAAAAAAAGAAACAAATATCACCTAGAACAATGATTTAAATAAATATTTGTAATGAAATGGATGATAAATGATTATTTGAAAATAATATATAGTATTATATATATTTTTATGTATATTTTATAGATTTATAATATTTCCCAAACTAGAACGGGTACCCTGGTAACATGATATCCGAGCAGGTCCTGACATAACCCGAAGGTGGGACCCGATCCCCACAAGTCAGTTATAGCACCGTGAATCATACAACTTACATTTGTGAATGATTACTTCTATAAGAACATGTAATCCAAGATAAATTATAGTATGCATATCAATATGGAAACTCCACGGAAAGAAAAATTACCCAAATATAAAGAGGCATAAAATCCAATGTACTACAACCCAAATTAATAAACATGAAAACATAACAAAGGTCCTTAAAAACACAGCTCAGAACATACAAAGCTCAACATTTTGACCATATCCAATAGATCTCTTCCCTTTTCATGATCCTGGGTGAAGAAAGTCTACAAACACCCAATGGAAATAGTAAGATTTTAGCCTAAGATCGTTGGGATACCACAATCGATTCTATAAGATATGTAAAATCTAGATTATCCCAATAAATGATTTTTTCTTTTCAGAATAAATCAGTTTTATATTCAAAATCATATTTATAGAAAAATTATATATAGTTTAAAAATGATGTAAATGTATTGAATGAAAAATATTAACTTTATAAGAGGTGTAATATTTATAAAATAATTTATTATATAATAAATTTACATAAAAGAATATTTTTAAATTACAAAATCATGTAATGCAGTTCAAACAATCATTGGCATACATTTAAATATCAAATATAAATTAACTGGCGAGCAACAAGGTCATCTACAAAAAGAATTCAATAGTATTAACCAGTTATGGGATTCTTCACTCTCTATGTGGACCCAAAAAAATATGTATACACACGTCCCTATGACACTGCCCAATGGAGACTCGTCACCACCTCTTTAGGGATGCATCCCACCACATGTATGTTTTAGAATGTGGTAATAGATTAGTGGGTATCCAAATAACTCTCTAACTACCTAAGGCTTGCATGTTCTCTTACATGATGATAGAACTATTTTTGGACACCATTAATTATAATTAATCCAATTTTTCCATGTAATAAATTCAAATTTCCTTATATTTAAAACCATATTAATTATTTTGCAATAACATTTGTTTTTCATAATATAAAAACAATTGGTTTCTATCAAATAATTTTAAGCCATTTCAGGAGTCTGAAATCCATTAAAAACAATCCCATACTTTTCCAAATTAATTTTCACAATTAAATTCAAAAATTTAATTTAATACATTTCTTTCAAAATACACTATTTAAATTCATCAATTTAAATGGGTTAACATTCCAAAAACCCACCCGAATTTGTTGGAATTGATTGTTTTACAAATCTCAATTGAAAACCCATTTCAATTCATCCAATCCATTGGAATTGGGTTTCAATCCAGTAGATGAATGAAATATTATTAAATTGAATTTAAATTATCTATTGAAATAAACATATAATAATAAATTACAATATTTGGAAAAGAATAATGGAACCAACTACCTCATTCTGAAAGAAAAAAACTTGCAATGGAACCCTCCAACGTGAACGAAGGTGAAGGAGCCCAAAAAAATCTACCTGGTATCCTGATCAAAAACCACATGATATAGATCCACCAATTCAGAGTTGATCCATTGAAAAAAATGAATGAGATAAGCTCAAAAAAGAAAGGAGAACCCTTACCTCAGAATCACATTGCAAATTCAATGAAGATCTAAAGATGATCAGATCAAACCAGAAGGTGGGAGCGTAAAAAAATCACCTAGAGAGAGTTTATGGTTGAGAGAAAATATGTATGGGGAAATTATCATGAGAGATACTTCTAAAATAATTTCATATGGAAGTGTGTGAGCCGAGTCAGTGTGTGTAACCAATGGTCACGACGTGTAGGCCATGAAGAATAAATATTCTTAAATCCCCACTACCTCAGGTTGAGACCCCACTATTTAATCCATGTATGACATGTACCTTAGGTAAACAGACTTTACCAGCTCACAGAATGATCCCTGCATTTACAAAATGTTCTCTCTTTCCACAACATGCAACGAGCACCTTGTATAGGAAATGTACTTTGGGTACATGGTGTGTACCTATTGTACAATTTAGATTAATCCAATGAAAATCACATAAATGGACTTATTAACGCAATTTTGAATATGAAAAGGTTAAAAATTACCCGAGAAGAGTACATGATGTTACAAAATCCGGACCATTAAATCATTATTCCCCCATAATTCCTATGAAAAATCATTCAAGCCAAATAGATTAGCCCACTGCTCATTGATCAATGCCTTGCAAACCAATGTTTTATGATTATCACCACCATTGTGAAATATCACAAGAACTAAAGGAGTTTTCCTCCCATAGAGTACCTTGGTATACGAATCAATTATCTGGAATGGTCGTGCAGTCAATGATAAATCATTCTCGATCTCATGAACAATCCAACTCAAAATATGTGATGTTTCATATATATACATTGTAAATTGTGATGCATTGGCCAAATTATTTATCGTTGTCATATGTGGTTTAAGTGACACACAGATAGAAACTTTCTACACCACCTCAACAACATAAAAAGGTCCCTGAAAACAGGTAGAAATATTCGCTTGCTTCACAAGGCAAAGATGATCCAACCAGGGCGAAACATTCAAGAATTCCTAGTAACTATGTGAAAACTCCAACAATCTATGACATCGAACACCATAAGACTTATATTAGTTGTATTCATTCAACATCCTATGAGGTATTAGTTGAATCATTGATGTAATCTAATGTATAGTGCTTCATCAATCATATGATATTTCACCTACCTCTAACCAACACTATAGATATTTACTAGGCCTAACATAGAAGGCATCAAAACATGATATTTTTATCTTTGATTGGGAATAGTTTTTATAAGAGAACTCAACCATTCCTAAGTGATATTCCAAGCCCCACTGAAGTTGAGGACACCAGTTCAAAGCATATCCTAAATAATCTGATTAGATTATTATATATGGCCATCGGAATATGGATGGTAGGTCGTGCTTAAATAAACCTGAGATATGTGTTCCTCTTGAAGTCTTCTTTAAAAAAACATGAAGTCAACAGAGGATCCCTATAAGAGACAATAGTAGATGGAACTACGTAAATTCATGCAATCTCATTCACATAGATATTTCATAACTCATCTTCTTTGGTCGTGTCATGAATGTGTATACAGTGATCAATCATGGTCATCCTATCAACCACAACCCATATTTCATTCTTGATTCTCTAGGTACGAGGTAACCCAACCAAAATGTCTGTAGAGATCTCATCTAACTTCCATGTAGTAATAGGAATTGGCCGAAGTAAACCAGATGTTTTCTCTACTCAGAATTCACCTGTTTGTATATATAGAAATGTGAGACAAACTCAGAAGTGTCTTATATCAATCATAGCCACTAGAACTACCTAATGAATTCATAGATGGTTCTTAGGTGTAACGTCCACTAAGAATTATTAAAATCCCCCACCACTATATTGATTGTTGTGAATGGAACAATGAAGCGGTCACAATAGCATAAAACCCCATATATGAAGAATGACCACTAGTAAACTATGTTCACAACCTAAATGGATTCTATGTTTCTAAGAAATACATCATAAATTTCTTGATCTTGAAGAATCATCTCGAGAAGAGATGATGTCAACTACACACTGGCGAAATAAATATTACCCCTTCCTCCCGTACTACAATATGAAAATGTACAAAAAAGAGACATCATGTCCCACAATTATGTAGATTGTTTCATTACCTGGGTAATAAATTTCCTACATACTATGTCAGCAATGAAATTCATGTTCCTCAGGATATAAGCTATGTCATGGTGGAAAGACTATAGATACTCTACACAATTCCTCTTTTGGTGATTCAATTATATTTTGGAGAATATAAAACATTGGAATTTTTGGTCATAATACACCAAAAACATTTCAAAAAATGTAAGTGCATCTGATTTTTAATCATGTGCATGACATCTAGATGTTCTAGATAATGGGTAGGATAAATCAACTCATGTTTCCTATGTTTATGAGATCCATATGCTACTACATAATCACCCATTACAAAATTGATGCCCAAGCATGAACCTGATGAATCAGAAAATATTTTAGAGCCCCCCTTTTTTTGTAAGAATCTTCACTGGTGCAATAGTCAATAAAATTTTCATGTCAAAAATATAACTCGAACGTTTATCATCCCATGAAAACTCCACCCCCTTCACACTCAGATCAGTTATCTTTGAAGAAAACTTTGGAAAGTACTTAAAGAATGTATAGTAATATCCAACTATGGCCAAGAGCCTCTAGGTCTTGATGAAATTTTTGTCTTTGATCCCATGTCATAACACCCTTCACCTTCTCAGGATCAAATGATACACCCCATTCAAACTATAAGGACCCGACCATAAACATTATATAATATTTAATAAAATGAATAATTCACATTAAGGATCATTTTAGGTTTAGAGTTTTAGATAATTTGGATATAACTATTACATCTTAAATTCTTAAAAGGTAGATACATCTACACAGTTTCAATTTTTTTCATAAAAGATAAAATCATGAAAAAAATCATGTCTAGTTCCATGTTTTAGACAGCATGACTTTTCCTTGATCTCATCCTTGACACTATTCATCTTTATGTTCTGTGAAAACATTTCAAAACATGGGAAGAAGAGAAAAAGCACAGTAAGGGTTATGAAACAAGGAATGAAAACATTTGTTCATAAATAGATACAAAACATGGAAATCATTTACTTACATTGTTAAATCATATGATTTATGAAAGACACAAATAAATCATAAATCATAAAGGTTACTAGTGGCATCCATATCAGACTTACATTGTAGTTATCATAGCTACATAGAGAGTTACTTTGGAATACCCATCACAGTATATTCCCTAAATCTCATAGGAGAGAAATTCATTTTTACCTCCATCACATTACCCAATGCATTGGAGAGGTATCTCGGGCACACCTGCCCTAGGTTTATCACGGAGCCACCCATATACGTAAATAATTCCCAAGAACCATAACATGATCCTGAAAAATAACATAAGCATAAATGAAAGATGAAATTTCAACATTGCAATAACAAAATATCATTTCAAGATATTGAAATAATAAAACCATTCTCAAAACCATTTTCAAAACCAAAATACATAAAAATAGTATGTGGTATTTACTTTTCTTTTTAAAAACATTCTGGCTTGTTAAAGAAGCCAAAGATCAAATAATACTCGTTGTGGCAGAAAGGTCATTCTCACCACTTAGGTAAAAAAATTCATTTTTTTCATTTAGTAAACGCTTCGTATAAAAATATTAACATTGAATAAAATGAAAAGTAAAAGGGGTTTATACATCATATAAAATAAAGTCATGTATAAAACTAAAAATGCCTCAATGAAAGGAGACTGAGATGAAGTCCCTCACCTCGTATCTGACATGACTCGATCATTCATTAATCTTATGAATAATAAAATGAAGTTAATTTATACATTAATAATAACCTTTTTCAAGTTTATTATTCCTTTTATATCACTTATTACCATGTTATAATCATTATGTAATAATTCAAGTTATTGAAGTTCATTTTGTCGATATTTGGTACTTGAGCCAAAAATGAACACCTTATATTTACATGTTTCCCATGTGGTCAATAGTCCATTATATCTAGAATGACAATAATTATTTAGATATCATATATATCGTTTATATCCATTATATTCATTTATTTATAATAGTACATAACATTTGTAGGTAAGAAACGAAATGCATCGTTCATGGAGACGGTAAGCCGTACGTACGCATGAACGCTACTTACATTTCTATTCCTTATTTTAATAGAATTAAAACATAATTATACCTAGGTATAATATAATTACAGTATAATATCATATATGATATCATTAACTCCATCCTTTATACATCCCATATAAGGCATTTAAGAATCAGATCACTTTGAGGGGGCGGTAGTTCGCACTAACTCAAAATAGATTATCGTATTTACCCACTATGGAAACCATAAAGTCGTGATATAATTGGAAAATACAGAAGAATAAACAACACATAAACATAATATATATCATATATAAATAAAATTCCATCATAATGGGCACCACTAGAGGTGGTAAGAGATAATTGAACAATCATCATTTCATAAGGCATTAGTTTTCCATCCACAGAAACATTCTGTTCTTCACCCATTATATTGAGGTGTGTGCAAGTGTATTTCTAATACTTCTCATAACAATATACTAGTATATTTAGGATACTAGTGTAGTTACAAAAGAATGTAATAAAAAATTTTAGGGGTTGGAGAAGTAGAATAAAAAAATTAAGAGAAACTATTACCTTTAATTTGTGTAACTCCCTTTGGTTTGAAACAATGGACTTCTTGAAGTGCTTATTTCATAAGGTAATGCTTCTAGGTAGAAGATAGGGATGTGGGGATCTTAATTGGGCCGAGTTTGGATGATCTAAATGGATAGATATTTGTGAGGAATTGGATAGAATTGGCCTCCTTTTATAAGGGAGAGGAGGGGCTCTTTAGGAAAGCGTGAAAGTATTATTTTATAATATAATGATATTCGGTTTCTAAGGGTCTGAAAATCATTATAGTAAAAGATAAGACGGGTCATGGTCTAAATAAAATAATCCAATAAAAATTGGACAGGTTTTGGATTATATTTTAATCATTATAATCTTATTTATTTAAATAATTTATTAATGAGGTAAATACTACATCATTATGGTGTCATAAATAATATAATTCATTCAATGTTTAAAAATTATCAAAAATATACTATCATGTAGGAATTCATTTTCGATTTCCAATTAATATTTATAGTAGAAAATAAAACTTATATAACACTGTATAAAAATTAATTACTAAAAGATTTTTGTTAATGTCAATTTTGTCTTCACGTTAAATTAATTAATCTAAATTATCATTATGTCTCCCAAGTGGATCAATGGGTTTCCAAAATCGACCCAAATATGCCCATGGTCATAAATAACTCAACCAATAAGGTTTCGAAAAGTGGTAAAGTAATTTTTAATTATTATAATATTCATTTAACCTTGAATTACCCTATTTACCTTTAACTGCCGTTAACTAAAGTCAAAAGTTACAATTCACCGAAAATTATTTTCATCTTAATGAACAACATTTTACTTTTTGATAACAACCATGTTTGTAGGATTTTTGAAATTAAATTCACAGAAGCACTAAAATTTCATTAAAATGAAAAAAAATAGTTTTTTAACTACTACTAATTGGTTTCACTATTCATAAAAATTGAAGTTTTTCAGAAAAATACCAATACATCAGTCTAAGATATATTTGATATTCCGAATTCAAAAATGATTTATATTTTTATAAATTCAATACATATAAGTGGCATTAATTAATTTTAAATTTAATTCTCGTTATCAAAACAAATAGAGTGTTTTTAAGAAACAATAACTATCAAAAAAATGATACTTGTTTATGTCGAATTACAAAGTGAAATTAATTCCATTGACAAAAATTGGATTAAATGATAAAAATATATTCTAATTACACTTTAAAACCAACTAAAAAGATAATCACACCATATAAATAAATTAGATTAAAAGGCACTTTTGAATTAAAATGCAATATTGTTCACTATTCAATAAAAATGTACTCTATCAAAAAAATACCAAAAAATTAACCAAAGTAAAATTTTATGTCACCATTCTAAATAAGAATTTTATTTGGTCATATAGAATGTATTAAAGTAACCAAAACTATATTTAAAGAGGGTTCTCCATTAAAAGGTGATAAATCAGCCTTTTAATGTAAATTGTGCTTAAAATTAGATTCATTCACATTTTAATCATCTAATATTTAGTGGATAAATGTAAATACATTTAACAAACATGTATTATATTATTGTAGTTAGTTTTGTTCATTCCATCCAAAACAACAGGTAAGAGTTAACTACCATTTAAAATAATAATATTATATTATTTTTCGGCCACATAAGTTTTCAATAAAAATTGTTTTTGCGTATCGGGTACTCTATCAAACATATGAACCCCATTAAAGTAAAATTAATATTTAATTAACAAATATTTATAAATATTAAATATGCCTTATTATTCATTTAACTAGGATGTTACATCCTTCCCCACTTTTTGGAATTGCGTCGTCGCAATTTTTATTCACTTATCAAAGTAATTGGATTTATTTATCCCTCATAGCATTTTATGATTCCCACATTGCCTCTTAAACCATATGGTCCTTCGACAAAACCATTACCTGATCAATCACCTTATTCCGCAACACTTGCTCTCTATGGTCAAGAATCTGAACCAGTTGTTCTTCATAAGAGAGATTTTCTTCCAACTGGACTACCTCTATGCTCAAAACATGAGATGGATCTGGAATATACTTTCTCAACATCAAACCATGAAGAACATTGTGTACTTGGGATAAAATTGGAGTTAAATACACTCTATATGCAACTATTCCAAATTTCTCTAGAATTTCATAAGTTCCAATGAACCTCAGACTCAAATTTCCCATATTACCAAAACGCATCACACTTTTCCATGGAGAAACATTGAGAAAGACATGATCACCTGCCTCAAAGGAAATATCCTTCCTCCAGTTATCTGTATAACTTTTCTGTCTACTCTGAACTGTTCTCATTTTCTTCTGAATCAACTGAACATTCGCTGCCATCTCTTCTACCAATTCTGGTCCCATCAGATTCCTTTCACCTACTTCATCACAGAATGCTAGAGTTCGACAATACTTTCCATATAATGAATCAAATGGAGACATCTGAATACTGTAATGAAAGATGTTATTATAAGAAAATTCAACTGAAGAAAGATGTGTGTCCGAACATCCCTGGTAATCCATCGAGCAAGCAGATAACATATCCTCCAAGGCCTGAATTGTTCGTTCTGACTACCCATCTGAATGAGGATGAAAACCTATACTAAAATATAATTCAGTACCCAATGACTTCTGAAGGCCTTTCCAAATGTTAGAAGTAATCCTGGGATAACAATCAAATACAATTTAGAGGGGAACTCCATGAAACCTTACTATCACTTTAACAAACAACTGAGCAAGTTGATCTACAGACAAAGTATCTCTAATAGGAATGAAATGAGCAGATTTAGTCAATCAGTAAACTATAACACATATTGCATTATTACCTCGAGATGTATTTGGTAATCACACAACAAATTACCTGGATATATTTTTCCCATTTCCACTCGGGCATCGTTAATGGCTGAAGCATTCCTTACGGTAACTGTCGCTCTGCTTTAACATACTGACAAGTCAAACACTTTACAGTAAAATCAGCAATATCTCTTTTCATTCCATCCCACCAGTAATACTCATGACGGTCTCTGTACATGTTAATACTCCCAGGATTAACTGAAAACAGAGAACTATGAGATTCACATAACAACTCATTCTTCAACTGTGAATGGCAAGGCACACATAATAACATTCCAAATCTCAAAACACAATCATTATCAATTTTAAAATCAAGAAACTTTCCATTCTGAACCAACACAACCTTTATCTGCAACTCAATGTCTTCCTTCTGTGATTGCTTAATTATTTCTGATAGAGATGATTTCACTGACACCTGAAACAAAATAGATGGATTTTCAGCAACAACAACTTCTATTACAATGTTTATCAAATCAAAAACCAAAGGATCTCGTTCCAAACATAACATTGTTAATGAAGTATTAGTTTTTTGATTAAAAGCATCACCCACTTTATTTGATTTTACCTGATGGTAATGGATCATGAAATCATAATACTTGATTAATTCCAACCATCTCCTCTGTCTCATGTTCAATTATTTCTAAGTGATTATATACTTTAAACTTTTGTGATCAGTATATATTTCTCACTTCACTGCATAAAAATGATGCCTCAAAAATTTTTAAGCAAAAACAACAGCATCTAATTACAAATCACGTGTAGGATAATTTAACTCATGTGGTTTCAATTGACGTGATTAACTCATGCGGTTTCAATTGACATGAAGCATAAGTAATTACCTGATCATTCTATATTAGGAAACTACCAATTCTTTTCAACGAACCATCACTGTTGATAACAAACTCACCATTTCTAGAAGGCAGTGCCAATACTAGAGCATTCACCAATCTTCATTTCAATTCAAGGAAGCAATCATCAAATTCTTTTTTCCAGATGAACATAACACCTTTTAGAGTTAACTTAGTCATTGAACTAGATAACCGTGGAAAATTTTCAACAAACCTCCGATAATAACCTACCAAACCAAGAAATCTACGAATCTTGGTTATATTTGGGGGTCTTGGCCATTCTTCAACATCTTTTGTTTTAGAAGTGTCCACAGTTATGCCATTTTTTGAAATAATGTGACCAAGGAAAGCAATTTGTTGTAACAAAAACACACACTTGATTAATTTCCCATAATGTTTCTTTTGTTTTAAGGTTTGAAGGACAACCCTTAAATGAATTTCATGCTCCTATTTAAATTTTGAATAAACCAAAATATAATCAAGAAACACAACCACCATTTATCACCTGAATCAATAGAGCCATCACTGTAGTAAACTATTCAATTCTGATACCGACCATCTCAGGTTGCTGATTCGGAAGGTCATTCTTCTCTGTATGCCTTCCATGAAAAACTATTCTGTTTCCTCTATACATGTTGTTCTTAACATAGAAAGATCATAGGTGAAGCGACATTGTAATCTATAAATTCTATATCGTTCCAATATTTCTATAAATTAATATAGAGCCATTAATTTAAAAATACCCTAACCCCTAAAGTTTTAAAAAATGACCTTTGATACCAACTATAAGGACCCAACCTTAAACATTACATAATATTGAATTAAATGAATAATTCACATTGAGGATATTTTCAGGATTAGAGTTTTAGGGAATTAGGATATAACTATTACATCTCAAAAGATTACATGGTAGTCACTTCTACACAGTTTCCATTTTTTCATAAAAGATAAACTCTTGAAAAAAAGTTATGTATAGATCCATGGTTTAGGTAGCATGAATTTTCCTTGATCCCATCCTTGACCCTATTCATCATTAAGTCATGTGAAAACATTTCAAAACTAGGGAGGAGCATAAAAAGTTCAGTAAGGTTTATAAAACATTAAATGAAAACATTTGTTCATAAATACATACAAACCATGAAATATTTTACTTACATCATGAAATCATAAGATTTATGAAAGACACATAGAAGTCATAAATCATAAAGGTAACTTGTGGCATCCATATCATACTTACATTGTAGCTATCACAACTATATTGAGAGTTACTTTGGAATACTCATCACAGTATATTCCCTAAATCTCTTAGGAGAATCATTCACATTTACATCCGTCAAGATACCCAATGCATTGGAGAGATATCTCGGACTCACTAGCCTTATGTTTATCATTGAACCACCCATATACGTAAATAATTCCAAAGAACCATAACATGATCATAACACATAACATAAGCATAAAGGAAATATAAAATTTCCAAATTTCAATAACAAAATATCATTTCAAGATATTGAGATAATAAATCCATTCAAAAAATAATTTTCAATACCAAAATATGTAAAAAGAGTATGTGGAATTTATTTTTATTTTTAAAAACATTCTGGCTTGTTAAGGAAGCCAAAGATCAAATAGTACTCGTGGCGACGGAAAGGTCCTTTTCACCGATTACGTAAAAAAACATTCCTTTTTTTATTTAGTAAAACACTTCATATAAAAAGAATTCCTTTGAATAAAATGAAAATTCAAAGGGGTTTATACACCATATAAAATAACGTCATGTGTAAAACTAAAAATGCCTCAATTAAAGGAGATTGAGACGAAGACCCTTACCTATTATCTGACTTGACATGATCGTTCTTTAATCTCCTGAATAATAAACCAATGTTAATTTATAATTTCTTAAGAACCTTTTTCAATTTTATTATTCCTTTTATATCACGTATTACCATGATATAAACATTATGTAATCATTCAAGTTAATAATGTTCATTTTGTCGAAATTTGGTACGTGAGTCAAAAATGAACAATTTATATTTACATGTTTCCCAGGTGGTCAATAGTCCAATATATACAGAATGAAAATCATTATTTAGATATCATATATATAATATATATCTAGTATATACATGTATTTATAATTGTACATAACATTTGGATGTAAGAAATGAAATGCATCATTCATGGAGACGGTAAGTCGTAAGTACAAATAAAAGCTACTTTCATTCCTATTCATTATTTTTATGGAATTAAAACATAATTATACATAGTGATATTATAATTAAAGTATAATATCATATATTATATCATTAACTCTATCCATTATACATCCCACATAAGGCATTAACGAATCACATCACTTTGAGGGGGCGGCAGTCCGCACTTACTCAAATGAGATTATCGTATTTACCCACTATGAAAACCATAATGGTGTCATATAATTAGAAAATATAGAAGAATAAAAAAAAATAATATATATCATATATTAATACATTTCCATCATAATGGCCACCATGAGAGGCGGTAAGAGGTAATTAAACAATCTTCATTTCGTGAGGCGTTAGTTTTCCATCGATAGAAACATTATGTTCTTTAAACATTAGATGGATGCGTGTTTATGTTTAGTTAGAATCCTTATCATAACAACATCCTAGTATATTTATGACACTGGAGTAGTTACAATGGATATTAATAAAAATAGTTCAGGGGTTAGAGAAGTAAAATAAAAGAAAACAAATTAAGAGAAACTGTTACCTTTAATTTGGGTAACTCCCTTTGGTTTGAACCAAAGGACTTCTTAAGGTGCCTTTTGCCTAAGGTAAGGATTCTAGGTGGAGGATAGGGATGTAGGAGTCTTAATTGGGAAGAGTTTGGATGAGCCAAATGGCTTTAGAGTTATGAGTAATTGGTTAGAAGTGGTATCCTTTTATAATGGAGAGGTGGGGCTTTTTAAGTGTGATAGTATTTTTTTATAATATAATTATATTCGATTTCTAATGGTAAAAAAATAATTATAGTCAAAGATAAATGGAGTCATGGTCGAAATAAATTCATCAAATCAGAGTTGGACATGTTTTGGATAATATTTTAATCATTATAATCTTCATTATTTAAACCATTTATTAATGATATAAATACTGCATCATTATTGTGTCATAAATAATCTAATTTATTCGATGTCTAAAAATAATCTAAAAATACTATCACGTAGGAAATATTTTTATCTTTCTAATTAATATTTATAGTCAAAAATAAGACTTATAAAACACAATATAAAATTTAATTAGTAAAATATTTTTGTTAATGTCAATTTTATCTTCACATTAAATTAGTTAATCTAAATAGTCATTATCACTACAAAGTTGATCAATGGGGTCCCAAAATCGACCCAAAGATGCCCATGGTCGTAAATAAATCATTTAGTAAGGTTTTTACAAGTGTTATGGTAATTTTGAATTATTATAATATTCTTTTAACCTTGAATTACAATATTTACCTTTAACTGTAGTAAATAAAAGTCAAAAGTTACTATTCACCAAAACTAATTTTAATCTTAATAAACCGAATTTTACTTCTTGATAGCAACCATGTATGTTAGGATTTTGAAATTCAATTCACAGAAGCGATAAAATATCATTTAAATGAAAAAGTCAGTTTTTTATCTACCATTAAGTGGTTTAACTATTCATCAAAAATTGATGTTTTTTAGAAAAATACCAAAACATCAGACAAAGCTATATTTGATATTCCAAATTCAAAAATGATGTCTATTTTTCAAAATTAAAAACATAGAAGTGGAATTAATTATATTTAAAATTAATTCTCATCATCAAAACAAATAGCATGTTTTTAAGAAACAATAACTATCAAAAGAATGATACTTGTTTATATCGAATTTCAAAGTGAAATTAATTCAATATGACCAAAATTGGATTAAATGGTAAAAATATATTCTAATTACACTTTAAAACCAACTAGAAAGATAATCTAACCATATAAATAAATTAGATTAAAAGGCACTTTTGAATTAAAATGCAATATTTTTCACTATTCATTACAAATGAACTCAATCAGAAAAATACCAAAAAATTGACCAAACTAAAATTAGATTTCCCTATTATAAAAGAGGATTTTATTTCGTCATATATAATGTATTAATGTAACAAAAACATTATTTAAGGAGAGATCTCCATTAAAAGGCGATAAATCAGCCTTTTAATGTAAATTATGCTTAAAATTAGATTCATTCACATTTTAAGCTTCTAACATTTATTGGATAAATTTAAATAAATTTAACAAACATGTATAATAATATTGTAGTCAGTTTCGTTCATTCCTTCCAATATAATGGATAGGAGTTAACTACCATTTAAAATAATAATATTATATTATTAATGGGCCACGTATGTTTTCAAAAAAACCCATTGTTGTGTATCAGGTATACTATCGAACATCGCAACCCCTTAAAAGTAAAATTAATATTTAATTCACAAAAATTAATAAATTTTAAATATGTCTTATTCTTTATTTACCTAGGATGTTAGATATACACCACTTGTCCCGATAATTTCACATCCAAACTCCAGAAATAACACATTTGATGCTAGGCATAAATGCAGTGATTTAATATAATATTCAAAACTGAACATAGATTTTCCACATGATCGTTCTTGGACATGGTGTAATCAATAAATATATCCACAAATACAAATAAAAAGGTATCCAGATACTAATAGAAATTATTATTCACTAAATCCATGAAAATTATAGGAAGATTTTTCGGGCCAAAAGGAAAAACAAGGTATTTTATGTACTCATGGATGCTTCAAATGGCAGTATTTTGAATGTCATATTATATTATCTTCAACTAGTGGTAACCAGATCATAGATTCATCATTGAACATCAGTTGGACCCTTTCAGTTGATCCAACATATCATCAATCTGTGGAAACAAATATATGTTCTTTACAATAACTCGTTTAAGCTTTTGATTATAAAAACATAGGTGATGATAACTATCAGCCATCTTAGCAAATGAAATAAGCGCGGCTGCAGGTGAAACACCTGGACAAATAAAAAATTTCTTAAGAATATCATCCAACTAAGACATCAATTATTTTAGGTCAGATTGTTCCATGTGGTAAAGGGGATAGAGATGGTTGATTACCAATCATTTAGTCAATAGAAAACTAAACCTATCTCACTACTGGATGACCATATAAATAATAAGGGAACATGTAATGAAACTCATGGAAAATTAGGGGAAGATCACAACGCATTGAATCTCACTCCATGTGAAAAGAATAAAAATGATATAACATTCCCCAACATGGGATAATATGGTCTGTTTTTGCTAGAATGTGGGTCCAATTCTCCATAAAAAAGAAGAGGCATGTCATCGGGTGTACAATCATATACTGGTCGATGATAAACATCAATTAAGAGTTTATTGGAAATTATTCAGTCAATCTCGTATATGATGTCAACTTGTTTCATTTAGTGAAATAGAAAACTCTAATCTAGATAGTTATTAGATAGGGAGAATATGCATGCAGCACTAAAGAGACCATTATATGTATTAGAACCATGGGGTGTAGTAATATCAATTTCAAGAGATTGTTTCTCTATATGATGATTAATAAGGTTAACAATATTGGCTAAAATAAAAGAATGAGATGCACTGGTATCAATAAATGATGTCACTAATGACGATGGAATGGTAATGGTACATCTCACTGTAGCTGGACCCATGTCTTCTTCTTTTAGAGACACTTCCCCAGTATGAAGAATCATTATTCAGTATTTTTTTACTAGAACCCTTTTAAATATGACACATTTGATTTCCATGTAGTGTTAAATGGAGTGGATGATTCTATCACACGATGCAGAGTAGCGATGTGATGGCAGAACCTTTTCACATGTCCTTAATATCCGAAGGAGCTACATTTATTTTGCGCCTCAGTTCAAACCCTCCTATAGTGTCCTAGATTTTTGCAATGGTTTCGCATAAAAGAACATACTCTTGGAGATGTTGGAGGTCTAGAATTACTTTATCATTGAGAAATTCAATTAAGATCATATTGTATTTATTTTCCTTTGAAGGAACCAAAACATCCAATGGGAGAAAAATGAACTCCCATCAACAATGATATACCGACCAAGTCCATCTCAACCATCATCATCCTATACAACACATCTGTATAAGTGAACTTCTTTAGTATGAATAATTGAGAACAAATATGTGATCGAAGTCTCAACATGAACTGTTTATCCTTAATCATCTAATTAGATACTATCTCAGTTGAAAACTACACCCACTAATCAATTAGATTTGAATACTCATACATAGTTTTTTTGGACTTCTCATGCATGAGAAAATACATTTCCTTCCCAAAAACCATTGACCCTATATAGAACTGATTATTGAAAAAAAAACCTAATGTATTTCAACCATCGGCCCTCATGTATACCTATCGTCATCATCATGTACCACCATTTCTAACTGAGTCCCTATAACACAATGGTGGCACACTTCACCCTAATCACTTACAGTGTATCCAATAACAAAAACATACATTCTATCATGAAAAAAAATCATTCTACATGTTAAGGATTATATGATCCTTTGAAAATTGGTGGCTTCTGGGGAAAGCACTATTTATAATAATTTGGAAGAATAAAAAAATATCATTAGGGGAATGATATTGTGCAACAATATCACATTAATGGAGAACAGCAGATTGACAATAAAATTTATTTGTAAGAGAATTTATTCTAAATTGAAGTGACAAATATGATTTGGATTTCATCCCATAAAAATATATATATGGAAAATAATATAACTAATCCACGCGATTACATTCCCTAACCACCCCTAAGGACATACGGTTAATTGAGGGGAGAGCTAGTCAAGAACTCAATCAAAACTACCCCTAAGCCCCAACATGTTATAAAAATTTATAACGACTTCAAGAAAAAATAAGAGATCAACAACCCCCTTTGATACCAATTTGTCACAAACTATCCTGGGTACCCTCGTAACATGATAAGTGAGCCAGTCAAGACATAAACTGAATGGTGTTTCTGATCCCCATGAGCTGATGACCACCACTGGGCATCATACAAAATATAAGTGGGATTGAATTATGCCAAAATAACATGGAAGAAATGATAATATTCAATATGCATATCAATAAGAAACCCCCACATTGTGTAAATGTACTAGAATATAAAGAGGCATAAAACGGAAATTAATACAACCCAAAATACTAAATAGGAAAATAGACACAAGGCCCCTATGGAAACAACTCACCACATCGAAATCACAATAGTCAATCCACCTCAATGAGATTCCCTTCCATTCCTCGAGCCTGGAAGAAGAATGTCTATAAACACCTGAAGGAAAATGTCGGGTGTAAGACTATGCCTAGTAGAATAACAGAAAAGATTCCCTGACAGATTCCAAATATAGATTATCCCAATAATATCTTCATATTATTCATAATATTATAGATTTTCAATTAAATGTTATATTTATTCAAAACATTTTATACATTCTTAAACTGATGAAAAATACATTAAAATCATTGGATTTACATTACAAGAGATGGAATCATCCAAAAAGAATTGATTAAGTATAAAATTTATACAATATATTCTATATAATTACAACATGCATGTAAAAAGTTCAAGCAAACATTAGAAAACATTTTTATCTCAAATATAAATAAATGAGCGAGCAACATTGTCAAATTCTAAAATATACAACAGTATTAACGAGTTTTGGGATTCCCCAAACTCCATGTGAACTTATAAAAATGTGTATACACACATCCATAACAAAATGGAAAAAAGTTACTCATCATATACTCATTAAGGATGCAATCCCCATTATATATGTTTTATAATGTTGCAATAGGATAGAGTGTATCCAAATAAGTCACAAACTACCTATAGATTGCATTCACTTTTACTTTATGGGAGACTATCTTAAGAATGTTTAAAATTTTATTAGTCCCATTTTTTTATTTCAAAAATTCCATTATATTTACATTTAAATCCAAAATAAGTTTTATTTAATAATATTTCTTTTTCATAAGATAAAACCACTATAATTCTATAAAATCATTTTTATCAACCATTACGAGTTTGAAATCCATTCAAAACCAATCAGATCATTTTCACAATTCATTTTAACAATTTAATTCCGAAATTTAATTAAAAAAATTTCATCTAAATACATACATTACATTTATGAATATAAATGTGTTAAATTTCCACAAACACAACTCAATTCATTATAATTGGGGGACTTCCATATTTCTAGGAAAAAACCAATTCAAATCATCCATTTCTTTGAATTTGGAAACATTTAAAAAATTAAAACCATGTTTAAGAAATTTAATTTAAATGATTGAATGAAATAAAGAAATTAAATAAAAGATAATCAATTAGGAAATTATTAATAGAACCACCTACATTTTTTATGAATAATAACACTCACAATGACACCTGCTAATGAAAACGAAGGTGAATAAGTCATCAGAATATTTATTAGTATAAATATACAACATAAAAAAAATTGATCCAAAAATACCTAGGACATCTATAGAAAAAACAAGAGGAGGTAAGATTGAAACTCAAAGAATGAGAGAGAACATTATCCCAAGAATCACACCCCATATGCAAAGAATATTAGAGGCTGTTCAGATTGAACTGGAATGCAGGGAGCCACTAAAAATTACCAAGGGATACTCTAAGGGAATGATACAATATTATAAGTAATAATAGAACCACTAATACATCCAAAATCATTGCACAAGTCTGGTAACAAGCTGAGTCATATCATTCAACCAGCACCAAGTATACGATGTGTACTTCAGGTACACAACGTGTTCCTATTCAGTAGTCTATAGTAAACCATGAAAAATAAAATAAAACTACTTTTTAACTGAACAGGGAATTAAAAATAGTGTAAAATTACATTATCAGGGTATCTATATGTTATATAATAAATAAATATTTATTATCCAACATGTTCGAATGCATATGAATGAAATAATACATGAGGTAAACGATTTTAATCTCATGGTTATATATGTGAGAAACATTTAATATCTATAAATTTTTTTATTTCATGTATATAATATTCATGATTTTCTTTTATAAATATTTTATAATATTTATATAAATTTACATATCTATTTAAGGTTCATTATTTCATGGAGATAGTAACCCAAATTTTATTAATGTTATAACGATTGTATGTTACTATCTCATTATTTTTAATGAGTTTTTTATGACTGATCCTTATGATATACCAATTAAGAACTATGTGACTTTTCCCCTCCTCCAACTATTTCTTCAATTTCCATTTTTACATTCATTTTACTCACTTTATGAAATATAAATTCTAAAAGAATCTTTTAAAGAAATATAACCATTATTTATCTCTTTAGATGAAAATTATATCTCTTCCATGTCATTGTTTACATAAAATGATTTTGAAAATTATTTTATCATTGCCTCATGATTTTTTAAATTTATATATAACTGTGTTTTTTGTAACACATGGAAATTATAAAATATATACACTGTATTGGATATAATATATGAAAATCAAAAGTAAGATTTGATGGGAATACAACAACATTAGACTTTAAGATTTATTTTTTAAATTAATTAAATGTATTAAATATATATAATTCACACAACATTGAGTTCATCTTGTGTTATATGAAACAATGAGTTTCATCGATAGCATGTGTAGCACTCAAAACCGAGTTGTACTGAATAAATATATATTCTTCATATTTATAATTTAATATAATATTTATAACCTAGAAGATAAATTACAAGATATAATTAGTATGATCTAAATTAACAAAAACAATGTTAATTAACTGATTATGAATAGATTAAGAATCATTTAAAATAATAAGAAATGTTTTCAATAATGTTTTTTCCAAAAAAAATATTTTAATTACAGAATGGGTACCTAATAGAAAATTATTTATTACCACTTAGTGAAATTTTACATGAAAAATAAACATTATTTTCTACATTAGAATAAATAATTTTTCTCAGGTGATATTTTATGATTTTAGCTAAAATAATACATTTTTGAGGAATAGTGAATAATACTACATTTTATCTAAAAATTTTTTCATTTAAATAATTTATAAAGATAAATAAATATTTTAAATTGGCATTAAAGTAAAATTATATAAATTTTAAATCAATTAATTTAATTTATTTCATTGGAATAATTTTAATATTGAATATTAATATAAAATCATCTTAATTTTTGGAGCATTTTTACTTTAAAAATACTTTTTTCATCATATCTCTGGGCCACAATTGAAATTAATATTTGATTATTAATGGAATAAATATAGAATAAAATATTACATATTTAGATAAAAACAATTTATAATGTCTATAAGGCCCTCATACTTTTATCCCAAAATTAATAGCGAATGACGTAAAAATTAATTTTAACGGTTATGAAAAAAATGATTTCACTATGGGGTTAATCTAAAAAGATATGTTTAAAAATGACCTACGTATATATAAAAAACAATTTTATGGTCTTATTTTGACCATTAAACATATAAGGTATGTTAATGGTCCATTTATTACCGTTTATATATATATATAACATAGTAGGAATAAATTATTTTTTAAATATCAATTGCGTCCTCTCCCCCACTTAAAAATAGACACCCCCTATCATTTCATAGTGATCCCATAAAATTTTATTTTCATGTCCTCCTAAAATTATGATCATTTTATTATCATGTGATCATTGATCTCTCCATTTTTTACCTTACTATGATTTTGAACTCACTCATTCATATATGCCGTTTTATATATATTATTAAAAAAGGTCATAAGTATGATATTACTACGAAGGGTTCTATTTATGAACATGTTAGTGTTAAATGATGTAGTTCAATTATTATCAAGTTATTTGTGTATCAAAATTAATAATGATACTAAAATTATATGTTTATAGAATGGATCATTATGATGTTTGGTAAATTATCAACATAAAATATGTAATATCTATGGATGAAAAGAATGGGTCAGTATAATTTTAAAGATATTTTTTTAATATAATATTTTTTATGTATTTTAATATATTAAATTGATGGTAGGTGTAATCTATGTTATGTGATCATAACTCATATTTATTGTTCAAGGTATCTGCTAACATTTAAATACTCCATGAGAAATGGGGAGTAATTATTTTTTTTCTAACTATTTACATAGGTAACCGTCATTTTTATGAATCATAAATTAAATAAACCACATTCATCATAAGTGGCTTGTTTTTAATCCTATAATATATCAAATCACTTAGGTAATTTTCATTTATCAGAAAAATAATTATTAGAAATTTTCTCATATATATATATATATACATATATATATTCCCTAAAATGAGACCATATAAGTGATATTCAATTTCAAAACTAATTTTAAATTTTACACATATTCATTAATATTTTGTTTCTCTAATTATAAAATATAAATGTTTTTCATTTTCACTAATATAATGTTTTGATTAAACATTATTCATACTCATATGTTTTTTACATTATGTTTTACATAGTCTTCTATTATCTTTTTACAATATATATTGTATAATATTTTTTCTCAAGTATAATATACACTATTCAATTTTCTTAGGTACAATAATCAGTGTAATTGTATGATTCATGTTTTGATTAATTTAATTATGACATTCAAAACACTATGTTTTTATCTATTATTAACTCCTTCAAAAATATTTTAGATTTATAAATATTGTTCTAACAACTATGGAAGAGATAATTTATTCATAAATTCAATATAGCGATCAACATTCATACTCTAGATCATTGGAAATTTTACCGTGGACATTCTCTAGAACCATCAACTTATGTATACTTTCAATTTGAGTTATTAAGGGATGAATTTTGAAAGGTTTAATATACATAACAATATCTTATATAGATTTAATTTTTTGAATATAATCTATATTGTGATGTTATGTTTTTATATACATTATTTTTAACATCTATTTGTTTTTTTCAAAAATTGGTGGAATCTTCTAACATTTTTTGTTTTAATTATATATATTATCTTTATTTTTATTCTTTTTCATATTTATTATTAAAAATAATGATTGGGGTAAAATTTTATAAATAATTTTTTATGGGGTGTACATTTCCCAAAAATGGAAGATATTTTCATAATTAAAATTTATTTGGGAGATATTTGCATCTGTAGGGGGGTTATGATCAGTGGGAGTGAAATGTTCCATGTTCATCCAATTTTTCAGATGGTATTTTATGAAAATGTATTTTTATTAAGTAATAAAATTGTACTAATGTGTTTTTATGACTATTCTGTTAACCAGTGATCACTATTTGTAGAAATCAATATTTCTTGAGTATCATGATGAATTATTTTTAATATATTTTCATTTATTTTTTTGGTGTATTATTCATTACTAAAATAGGACATTTTTAAAAAAAATAGATCATTTGCATTTTGAATTTAGAAAATCACAATTAACTCAAAAAGGAACTTGTTTAAAATTCAAATAGTGCATATTTTTGTGTACTAATAATGAAAATCATGTAAAGGTAAAGCTGATGAGTTTATGTTTGAGTTTTAGAATGTGGAATTTGTTGATCAAATGTTTTTTTCGAATTTTTTTTTCAGATCAAGGAGCATTCTAGCGAAGAAATTTGACACCATTGGAAGATCCAAAAAATTTTTGGAATATTTTAGAAGATAATGGTTGTTTGTTCGGCTTTTATGGTAAATAAACATGGTTTTTAATGAATCAATCTATTGATGATTCATCAATAAATAGTAATCATCTTTTTATAGATCAAAATTAAGCTATAATACAATATTTCACTGAAAGAATGGATAATTGTTTGGAAATTCTAAATTTCTTGTTACAGGATGAGCTCCTGATTAAAATAAATTTTCCTTCTGAATGTATCTACTTCAAGTATCCATTTTCATGATCACATTATAAATGCTCAATGTTATCCTATTTAAATTATTGATCTCCCAACAACTATGTAGGGGATATTTTGCTGTGTGTATGTGTGATTTTACAATATACTGATTGAGTGGTTTTTAGGTTTTAGAGTCACGTTGTATTTTTCATGATGACTTAGAGATTCTAGGGTTAAGAATCTATGGCCGACTGTGGATTCATATAATCATTTGGGGGTTAAATCATGGTGTGTAACAGACCCAAAAGATTTTAATGAAAATTACCTTCTTATAAAAATTTCCTATAATATAAATTAAATAAAATAACATAAACAATAAAAAACTAACTTTCTAAATGAATAATGAATGAAAAAAGGTCCTTTTACAAAATTATGGATCATATACCAATTTAATAGTAACATGAGCATCCAAATTGTAATATGCTCTTTTTGAATATTAAACTGGATAATTAAATAGTAAAATCACCAATGAATATTATAAATAATATTTAGGGATTTTATAATTGAAAATATGAAAATAATATATAATTGTTTAAGTAATTAATTTTTTTGAAAATGTAAAATCAAGTGTGGTTATTTTTATAAAATGTAAATATTTATTTACAATAATATTAAAAATATAATTATTTACGAGAAAATTAATTCTCATATAATAGATTCATATATGAATATTTTTATTTTTTTAATTATAATAATTTTTTATGAGATATTATTTAATTTCACACAATATTATAAATTAAATTATTATTTTAAAATTGTTATTTTTAAAATAAATGATTATTTTCAAGAAAAATTATCATATTTAGAAAATAATTTCCAAAAAAATAGTGTCCCTTTATTAATAATTCATGTCAAAAAATGGTTTGGATGATTTTTTTGTATTTTTATAACATATTTGATTTTCTGTGAGAATATTATAATATGATAATTTACGTTGTAAGCTAAATAAATGAATTAATGATTCATGATTAATGTATGGTTGATTAAATCACCTTTGGTTCATACTCACATTTCCTGGTTACTATATATTGTCAAATTAATCCAAACTATTCTTATTCCACTACAAAAATAACAAGATAAGGAATACAATAATAAGAAAACATCCCTCTCCTCCACTACAAATTCCATCCCTCATAACCCATTCTCCCCAGACATATAAAGGCATGAAGCATGCCAATTTTCATCAAAATAATCATCCCATGTCACCAACCCATGTCGAATAAGATTAGTTCTCAACAAAAGTTCAAAACTAATTCCTCTATGGTGGCCCTCAAGGAGAAGAATTCAAGAGTTAAAATCCTCTTTCAATTTCTTTATTTTATTTTCACATTATTTTATTTTTGTATACTCTCCTAACATCCTCTATCTAAACATGACTGATAAATCATGTGTTAAATATATTTCTTAATTTTATTATATTTGTGGGAATTCCACATCCATTTTTTTATCTTCTTCTTATTATATTAAGGAATAAGATATCATCCACGATGTATTGATTTATCATCTTCGAGAATGAAATGTATTCATTTTATATCACCTATTTCAAGTATGTACAGAACATCATTATAATGTTTGAAAAATATTAAAATATTTATTTTATAACTATATTTAGGTTCTAGAACAAACTTATATTCATAATATAATATAGTAAAACATAAATCGATCGTGATGATCGAAAAGATTCCGAAATAATCTAAAAATGTATCACTATTATCTTATATAATGATACATCATCACCCCATATAACAAAATATATTATATAATATTTATATCCTCATTAATCCAATTATTAAATATTGATTTCATTTACTGAAACTATTCTGATTTTACATGATTTTACATACATGTATACAAGAAAACCGACCTGGAATTCCAAGGAAATGAAATCTCTTGAATGATAAAATGGTATCTTATAAATTATAAAAAAGGAAATAAATGAACTTAAAAGAAATTATGATTCAAAATACATGTAAAAAATTCTCTGATTTTATTTATTAATGGATATAACATAATTTTCATGTTAGTTAAATTAATGTACAGTACACCATCAAAACTAAGGTAATGGATTCTTTCTGAACCTCCAATTTTTATTTGTGGTTACTCTTTCCATCTCAGTACCCCAAAATAATTCAAAATTGTTTTTATATAAATATTCTATTTTCTTATTTTCTAAACACATGAATCCAGATTATTACATTCTTTTCTTATTGGAAAAAACAATTTTTAGACTCGTACCCTTCCAAATTCCTCCCGTTAAACAAACCCAGTTAGAGAGAACATAAAATTTTCATACCCATTTTTATGTGCACACCAAAATATATTTTAGGCCACCATTATTTCTCTAAAATAACTCAATTTATAATGTAAAAAATTCTTGGTTTAATTATAATTTAATATAAAAATTTACTGCATTCCCATTTTAATGATTTGTTAATAATCTCCCTTAAACTAAACTATTGTGGCTCAATTCCAAACAATTTTTTTAATTCCTCAACTTCATTTTGACATCAATTTTCATTTTCATTTTTATTTTTAAAAAAAAATTCATGTATTATTTAAATTTTTTACTTCATGGAAAATGGTATGACATTCCCATTTGTTATTCCTTATGACATGTTTACGATAACCAATTATTTCTATGGATAACCCTTATGATTATTTTTCATGTGGAACACACATTTATGAACAAGTCATAATTAGTGTAACCATATAGTGCTCTGATTCATTAAGTAATATTTATTCTAATGATATTTCATGTAGAGATAAAGTGATAATATTATCCAATTTAGGGACTTTGTCTCCCATCTACTGTGGTCTTAGAAGTTATCCACGACTCACTATTATGTCATCTTCTGAGTTTTATCCACATTCCAATGATTCCGTGATTAAATGTCCCCATTATTTTCATGTTATACTGATTTTTATCATTATCCATATTTATTAGGTCATCGTATTATCCCATTTACTTTTTATTATTCTTATATTTATATACTTATTCGGCTTTTAATATCACCCCTTTTGTTCATTAATTACACAGGTTATCCTATGAATATGTAAGAGATGAATGGAAGTGAGGATCTCCTTATGGATAATTAAATAATGAATTTTTCTTTTATTTCCATTTTTTAGTTTTTATGTACCTAATCATCAAAATAATCAACCCTTCGCAACCCTTGGCTTTTAATTTAATGGTTAATTAAGCTTAAAACCATGTTATAATTTGTGTAAAAGTCTGGGGTCTCTGTAGTTTATATTATAGAAAGGACATGTAATATTTGTATAGTAGTACTATAGTACATCAGTATAAACCATAAGAATAATTCTACTACCATGGATATTCTTTATTGAAACATATATAATAACAAGTTAGGATATGATTTTAATTTACATGTTTAACCCTATATGTTTTATGATTTTTTTATTATTCTTATTTTCAAAATATTCAGGCCCCCAAATTGTATATTATTTTTCATAATTTTTGGTTGAAAATAGAAGAACCAATTCAATATATAAATGTGACAGTAAATTTGATGATTTAACAAATGATATTCCATGAATATTGTAATTGGTCTTTCAAAACACCTGGATAGTACATTCACAATTGTATCAAGTGAAGAATAACAACATGAATTGTGTAGAATTGTCTCATAATCTTATGAAAGAGAAATTTGTGGTAGAATCCTTTATATGGAATCCTCCAATTTTTAGGTGATCATGTAACCCCTACACCGACAATAATGTATTAACTACATTAACAATACATTATATGTCCTCTATTGCAAAGAAGATGTGAAATTTCGGCTGGAAATCATTCATTTCTATGGGGAAGCAGATCAGAGGTGGAAGATGATCAATAACAACAATTTAAATGATGAAATTAATTGCATTAAAATGAAATATTTTGAAATATATATTTTCTCTGGAACCTCGATCAAAAAATAGAAAGGAAGTTTTGCAAATTGAATTAGGAGGACCGAACATCTATCTGGTTCTATGAAGAAAACTTCAAAAGGATTGCAATATATTCCTTTAACATTTTCATTGACACATAAATCATGGTGGATTACTTATTTTGTAGACTAATAAGAGTCTATGATAAATATCGGGGATTGGAAAACTTTACTGCAATAAGAAGTTTGTTCGTTCATCCCTTAAATATGAAACTATGAACAGATACTCCCAGTGGTCTCATGGGACTCAGATAAAAAGTGGTAAATGGGGTTTAATATGGGGTGATTAACATCTGAATCCCATGATGGAATAAAGATCAAACATCCCACATTTTATATATTTTGGATAATGTAACCTCGAAAATACTTGAATGGAACCAAGGGAAGCTTCAAAATGTTGAAAAAAATGGAATATGGATAATATTTGCGGAAGGGATATGAAGTATCACACTATTTTGGAAGAATAATAAATGGTTTAGATCAAATAAAAGCATTTATTGTATTGTTTCAACTATAAGGAACATGGCCATTATGAAACCTATTTACCTACGATAAGGGTTGTTAGAGGAAATCAACAAAAGAAAACTACATGGAAGCAAGGAATAGTATATGTTATCACTACGACTGAGGTGGATTTCAATAATGATATAGTGACCTTTATACTGGTTATTCACTCAATAATAGAGAAATTACTATTTGATTTTGGTCCTATGTATTATTTCATTTTTTGATATTTTAGTTGAACTAATCAATCCCCACAAACAAATATGTTGGATTTTTTTATTTATATGAATAATAAATGGAAAAATTATCTCATCCAATGTATAGAACTCTTCCTTAGATAAATTATTTTGGACTAAACCTCCCTGAAATCCCCAGCATACAAAATTTGGTTGAGTTTGATTCTATATTTTTTGTTTATTAGCTGTCTTTAAATAAATCCAAAACCAACTATCTAAGACAGGATACCACTCCTCACATACCGAAAAACCCTATAATTTGATCCCAGTGTTTTTAGGAGGTTGAATTTTATTGACAATCATAATCCTATGAATGAATATAAATAACTTATTAGAATATATATCTATCTAAAATTATTAATAGAAAGGATATGATCATCCTAGAAAACATAACGATTGTTGGGGACTAAACTAATGTGTTCCACAAAAAATTTAAAAGTATTCAACATTTACAAGAGTTTTAGTAATGATTTGAAATTATTCATGGATATCAACCTATATTAAAAACACCCTATTGAATGGTCACCATCTAGACTGATTAAATAAAGAATAAATTATATGAGAAGCTAGAAAACGGTTCTATAAGCCAGAGTTCATAACTATTGGGTGCACCAATCCACATTTTAAAGATCAAGGATGTATTAATGGACTTTTCCTTTGACTATCATGAGCTCAATTGTCTCATGAAAAAAAATTATCCACTTCCACATTTTGATCACTTTTTTTGATCAAATATGTGGGGCCATGTAATTATTAATGGTGGAACTTATATCACTATGTCACAAATTAAAGTTGAGGAATAGAGATATTCCCATGAAATCCTTTTTGATGAGGTATGAATACTATGAGTTCATAGTGATTCCCTTTGGACACACTAATACCACTTCAATTTTCTTGAATTTATTTATTATTTATTTTAGATATTACGTGAAAAATTAGTTCTATTATTTATTGATGATATTTTCGAATAATCAAAGGTAAATGAGGAACAAATGAAGCTCTTGAATACTATGGTATTGAATTTTATAAGTGACAAACTATATGGAATGTAAAATAAATTTGATATCTAGATAACTGAAGTATCATTTTTGGGAAATTTTATCACTAGTAAAAGAATATATATAACCTTCCAAGATAAAGAAAATAAAATATTATTGTAAAGAACTGGAAATTTCAAGGAAGATTTTTTTCCCTTAATTTTCTTTGGAATTTTACAAGAGTGCAGTTTCTGACGGCACCTGATTCCGAGGCCCGGTGTGCCCAGAATCAATTTCCGAAGTTTAGATCGTGTACGTTCAGTGAACGAACGAGCGGGATTTTCTATCTTTTGAACCGGTGCTCAGAATTGAAATCTGAGGCCACCGATGAACTCGCAATGACGGTATTTACTTAAGGAGAATTTTTATGGTAGTTGTGTTTTATCGAGAGCAGAGGTTTTTTTTGGGTTTTCTTAAAAAGTGTAATAATAAAATAACGTGCCATGTTGCACTTTATTTTATTTCAGCCGCCATTGGGAGTGAGGTGGTTGAAACCTCCTCATGGAGGTTGGAGGTGGGGCCACCACACCTTAACCTCTCTTGAGAGGTTATTGTGGTGGGGCCACCCAAACTAAACCTCCCATGGGTGGTTTATTGTGATGGGGACCACACGGGGCTTAACCCCCCAATTAATGAGAGGAGAGGAAACCTCCCAACTCTCCCTCATTAATGAGGGAGAGCCTCTTAATTTTTCAACTCCCCATTAAATGGGGAGAAACTCCTTGGCACCCTCCCCTCTTAAGTGGTGCCAACGGACCTCTTTAATTTCGTCAACACAATTTATTTCACCCGACCCCCTTTTTTTTAAATTATGTAACCACGATGGTTACATACCTCTCCCCCTCACCTATATATAGGGATCTTGGGAGAGGGTTTGGGGGATTGCTTCACCAAGCGACGGAACGCTGCTAAAGTACCGCGACAACCAACACTTGGGAGAATTAGAGTTCTCCAACGAAGAACGCCTTTTTCCAAAGCAGAAAGACGACACTTCTTCTTCCATTCCACGACCTCCTTCCGTGTTGAATGAATGGGTGTCGTCTGCAAGGAACATCGATGACTCTTCATCTTCGAACGTCTCCCGACGTCAACGAACCGACACCGCTAAGATCTGTGAATTCATCAACGATGATTACATAGGCACGTTCCGCGAGGATGTCTTCCGCGACACCGATTTCCGCATCGGCGACGAATGAACATCGAATCCGAGGTAGGGGTTTTGTCTTTTTTTCAAATTACGTGTTTCTTTCCCTCGAACATGAAAGAATAATCTATTGGACGTTGTTCCAAATTTTATTAAAAATTGTGAAAATTTCATCGTTGTGTTTTTACGATTAGCCACCTGTTATCGTTATAACGGGAGGAGACCGGACCACACGAACACGGCCGATTCTCCTCCCCCTTCTAATCTTTGGTGTTGATTTAGCGAAGATAGCGCGGTGTCGTCGCACCGCGCAGGAACAAAAGAAAACACGGCCGGAGTGGGCTGCGACGAAGGAACGCGACGCCATCGTGTCGCGCCGTAGGTTTCAAAGGAGGCCGCGGCCGGAGTCGGACTGCGGTGGAAGGACGCGGCGTCGTCACGTCGCGTGGAACGGATTCACGTTCATCTTGGAAGTGGCGGCCGGAAAAACCGGCCGCCGGAGAACTCGAAAGAGGCGGCTGGAAATCCGGCTGCTGGCGCCGGAAGGAGCGGGACCACGGGATCCCGCCGCGAGAACCCGGACGGCCCCGCGCTGGCCGGCCGTTACAGGGGGGAGCCCGGGGGTGTAACCCCCCCGGCAATACACATGGCGCGGCCCCTTAAAGGGGCCGCTGTTTTAAAAATTAAAAGGGGGGAAATGCGCCCTCCCTTTAGCGTGCCGCGCTGGCCGAGTCGTCGTGTCGTCGAGCCACCGAGCCGCCGAGCCATCGCGACACCGCGCCGCCACGCCACTGGCCGGGACGAGCCACTGTCCGGGCCGAGCCGCCGGGTCAGGCCGCCACTCAGGCCTGGTCGACCCGGTTTGGGCCGGCCCAGGGGGTACTGGGCCGGGTCGGATCGGGCCCAGACCCCCCCGTCTTCGGACAGGATTGGTTCAAATGCCTATAACTTGGGCTGCAGACATACGATCGACGAACCGTCAGTTGCGTAGCGATCCTTGGATCGAGACGGTCGTTTCGGTATACTATACACAAGGTTCACCATCCTTTTCACGATCCTACGTGGTTAAAACTCCATAGTTAAGCATGCTTGGCCTAGAGTAGTGATCAGGATGGGTGACTTCCTCGGAAGTTTCCCAGGGTGGGTGTGAGACGGAAAGGCCAATAACTAACAGACCGGGCGTCCGATTGACGCGCCATCTGTTTTGTTGAATTCCTCATGATGAGACGGAACTTTTGGCATACTCCGCCCGAGTTTTGGACATAGTTGGATTTTCGCCGGGTTGGATCGTACCGAAATCCAACAGGGCCCCTTGAACGGAAAAGCTGATATCTTTCAGACAGGACGTCCGTTTGACGATCCGTCAGCGGCATTGGTGATAACGTTGAGAAACGGTCCCTATGAGTATGCCCTATGAGAGTTCGGGGTACAGTTGAGATATGGCCGGGATTGGTTCGCTCACGAAACCAACCGGGCCCCTGGGACAAAAAGGCTAATAACTTTCAGACTGGTCGTCCGATTGACGCGTCATCTATTGTGTTGAGTTCCTGTTGACGATACAGAACTTTTGGATACATCAACTTTAGACCACATGTCAGTTGATGTATCAGCCTCTCGGCTCGTGGAGCGGACCCTCCGAAACGAGCTTGCTGTGTGCAGGAACCCTAGTGCTGGCTGTGGCAACGACGACGGTGCAGAGATCCTCAGTAGACTACGACGACGACGGTGCAGAGATCCTCAGTGGACCGCGACGACTGTGCAGAGATCCTCAGTGGACTATGACGACGACTGTGCGGAGATCCTCAGTGGACCGCGACGACTGTGCAGAGATCCTCAGTGGACTACGACGACGATAGTGCAGAGATCCTCAGTGGACCGCGACGACTGTGCAGAGATCCTCAGTGGACTGCGACGACGATTGTGCGGAGATCCTCAGTGGACCGCGATGACTGTGCAGATATCCTCAATGGACTACGACGACGACAGTGTGGAGATCCTCAGTGGACGGCGACGATTGTACAGAGATCCTCAGTGGACTGTGACGACGACTGTGCAGAGATCCTTAGTGGACTACGACGACTACTGCACTTAGCGATCCTACGTGGATCAGTGTTACAGGTCATGTGTGGGCCTGATCCTGTGTGGGTCAGCACTCAGCGGTTCTGTGTGAGACATCGCCTACAGGTACTGTGTGGGCCTGAACCTGTGTGGGTCCGATCCTGTGTGGGTCAGCGCTCAGTGGTTCTATGTTAGCCAACACCTACAGGTCCTGTGTGGGCCCGATCCTGTTTGGGTCATTGCGGGGGTTAGTACCTATCAATCCTTTGTGGGTCCGATGACTTAGATGGATTAGTGATCATATTTATTGTCATCCAAAGAAGTATACATGTGTGAGCTGATTCCTGTTTACTTTCCTTTGTGGATTGTGTTGAACTATCCTGTGTGGGTTTACTGTTACTCTTCTTTGTGGATTGTGTGGAACCTTCTTGTGTGGATTTACTATTTACCTTCCTTTGTAGATTGTGTTGTGCTATCCTGTGTGGGTATACGTTTTGGTTTCCTGTGTGGACTGGGTTGTGTTTGGTCTCGGGTGTTGGAGCCGAATGAGAATTGATGACTTAGGTATATGTATGGTCATATACCTAAGCAGAGTCGGATGTTACTTCGTGATTGTAACTTCCCTTTTGGTTTATCCTTTGCGGATTTTGGGAGACCTTCGGGGGTCTATGTGTCCCTACTGAGTAGCTTATACTCACCCCTGCAAGGGCCATGCCCGCACTTCATTGTGTTGGTTGCAGACGACGGGCAGCGCTGATCGTGGTGGAGGCTTGCGGAGCAGGACGGTACCTGGAGGTGGACCACTGGGCGGGACGTACTCGGAGCGGTCTGGTTGACCCGAGGAGCAGTGGAGGCTATCTGTACCCACCCTTCAGGTGGGACTTCCAGACGACGGCTCGATGCTGCGGCTTTTATTTTTCAATTGTTGTTTTTCCCTTCAGTTGTACTTCACAGTTGGGCTTGTATTTCCGGCCCCTTTTAATTACTGAAAAGCTTGTTACAGTTTTTACTTAGTGTCTACTCTTCCGCTTGCTTACTCTGTGGGGCTTGTTTACTTTCCAAAGGCAATGACTTCCCTTTTTGTTTGGATTTACGCCTTGATGCTAGTCGCCAGCCCCTGGCCTATGGAAGGCGGGCTTGGGGTAGTCACGGCACAGGCCCCGAGGACGGGTCATGACAAATTGTTATCAGAGGAGTTCGGTTCTACCACAGAACTTAGGACTCTAATCATTTTCTATGTGAAGCAATAGTGTTAAGCGCATTAAGTGTGGTTATCAGTCCAGGGAGTCCAGTGTTGGTGCGGCGGACGACGTATCCGTACACCAGGACCCTGACTTCTGATTTCCGACTTAATATATGAAAACATTGATTGTGTGTGTGTTACATGTTTTCTTTTTGATTACTTTGTGTCAGCTTACCAGGTATACTATTTGACCGTGGTGCACCTAACTCTTTTGAGGATGGCCCCACGATGACAGCCAGCTAGGGTTCCATGTTTTGTATGCGATGACGGCCCACCGAGCGGCGAGGTTCCAGTGCGGGGCCCTTTTTACTATGTTGGCACACTCGGGTGGTGTACCAGTAGCACCATCACCTGTTGGGTAACAGATGCCAACAGCCGTACTAGTTGATGGTGCACGCTGACAGAGTGCGTTGCACGAGTTCCAACAGCAGAGGCCTCTGAGGTTACGTGGCGAGACTGTTTATCGCAGGCAACAGTGGACTGGATGGAGGAGATTGTTAGAGTTTTCCGCCTAGCTGAGACATCAGTAGAGTGGATGGTGGACTTGGCTACTAGTTTTTTTCTGGTGAATGACCATGAGGATGGTCTGTATAGTTATGAGGCTTCGGTACGTGGACTGATGCCTGAGATAGTGCCTTCGGGTAGTGTGTCAGCTATACATCACTACCTGTTGGTCAGCAGTTACAACCGGCAGTACCGGTAGGTGACACATGTAGGCTTACTGCCTTACACATGTTTCAGCATCAGATACCCTCAAGTTCCAAGGCGAACTTGACCCAAGGACGGATGAGGACTGACTTGAGGAGGTGACTGAGAGTTTCCTTGAGCTTTAACAGTTTCGGCGGACGATGTGTCGGTAGTTGAGAATTCATCGAGGCGTACTGAACATACCAGGTACTCTATGGATGTGTTTCGATTAGTGCAATAGAGGTCGAACCTCTGAGTAGGGTATGTTTAAGGGCTTCCGAGCCAACACCTTTTCTCTATGCATTCCTACTTAGGCTAGGGGGCTAGAAGGAACCTTTGTGGTTGAGAATTCTTTGCAGATCGAATACAGCCAGAGAATGTTAGAAGTTTGGAAAGCTCGAAACCAGCGCCAGTCTCGGAGACTTGGGCATGTAATATGTTTCAAGAAGAGGAAATGTTAAGGACAGATGAATATGCTGAGCAGCAGACATGGAGGCAGAGCTAGGAGAGCAGCTTGTGGTGGTATACATTTCAACATGTTACCACCACCCGCCTTTGTTGTCCCCGCCAGGCTCAGGGAGCTGGATGGCAGGGGAAGAGAGTAGCTGCTTGCGGTCATGGAGTGCGACCAAAAAGGGCTCTAAGGGTGATTCGAAGTGCGGACTTTGTCTTCTACTAGCTTCCATAGCCACAGACATCGATAGGAATCATCCCTATCTTCCATGAATCTAGTCCCAGACCTAGAGTTTCCGGTTAAGCCGATGACTTGACCCTCACGTCTGGAGATACCTTTGGGAGGAGACTCGATAGTCACACTTATGCCGACGGTGTGATCTTACCCTTGAGGCGAGAGTCTCGGTTGGGACGTCTTGGTGGCAGCGTCGAGGCCTTACGACCTTAGTTTGAGTATGGATTTGGATATCACTATTCATATTCAAATTGACGGTATTAGGCAAACGTCGGGATGGGTTTTCCTTGGTCGGCGAAAAGAAAACCCTGGACAGCACAAGTTAAACTCACGCACAGGAGGGTGCGATCGATCACTTTTGAGTCGGTCAACTTTACCCTTGTCAGCAGTTGTTTTTAGTTTCAATTCTAATCTGAAAAGGGAGACCTCTAGAGTTTGAGTATGGAGACCACGTTCTTATACAGGTCTCACCTCGACGAGGTTTACGGAGATGTGGCCGAGGCGGCAAGTTATCTCCAAGGTTCAACGGACCTTACTAGGTCCTCAGCTAGGTCGGTGAGATGGTTTACCGCTTGAACCATCCACCTCAGTGCTCCAGGTGCATGACGTTTTCCATATATCGCAACTGAGGAGATACGTTCTTGATCCTTCACACATCATCGACCTCTGGAAGTTGGACATCGATGTCAGGGCAACATGCACAGAGGTTCCAGTGGGGATTGAGGATCGACGAGAGCGGGTCCTACGAGGACGGTCGATTCCTCTTGTGCACATTCTTTGACAGTACGGGAACCTCTAGGTGAGCACATGGGAGAAGAAGGCTCAGATTCATGCTCTGTACCGCTTTTGTGACCCTAGTGTGTGTTGAATCTTTACGGGGACGTAAAGCCCTGAGGTGGGAGTAATGTAAAGAACCGGAAATTTCAAGGAAAATTTTTTTTCCTTATTTTTCTTTGGAATTTTACAAGAGTGCAGTTTCTGACGGCACCTGATTCCGAGGCCTGGTGTGCCCAGAATCAATTTCCGAAGTTTATCTCAGGTACGTTCAGTGAACGAACGAGCGGGATTTTCTATCTTTTTAAACTGGTGCTCGGAATTGAAATCTGAGGGCACCGATGAACTCGCAACGCCGATATTTGCTTAAGGAGACTTTTTCGGTAGTTGCGTTTTATCGAGAGCAGAGGTTTGTTTTTTTTTTGGGATTTCTTTAAAAGTGTAATAATAAAATAACGTGCCATGTTGCACTTTATTTTATTTCAGCCGCCATTGGGAGTGAGGTGGTTGAAACCTCCTCATGGAGGTAGGAGGTGGGGCCACCACACCTTAACCTCCCTTGAGAGGTTATGTTGGTGGGGCCCACCCAAACTAAACCTCCCATGGGTGGTTTATTGTGGTGGGGACCACGCGGGGCTTAACCCCCCCATTTAATGAGAGGAGAGGAAACCTCCCAACTCTCCCTCATTAATGAGGGAGAGCCTCTTAATTCCTCAACTCCCCATTAAATGGGGAGAAACTCCTTGGAACCCTCCCCTCTTAAGTGGTGCCAACGGACCTCTTTAATTGCGTCAACGCAATTTATTTCACCGGACCCCCTTTTTTTTAAAATTATGTAACCACAATGGTTACATACCTCTCCCCCTCAACTATATATAGGGATCTTGGGAGAGGGTTTGGGGGACAGCTTCACCAAGCGACGGAACGCTGGTAAAGTACCGCGGCACCCAACACTTGGGAGAATTAGAGTTCTCCAATGATGAACGCCTTTTTCCAAAGCAGAAACATGGTACTTCTTCTTCCTTTCCACGACCTCCTTCCGTGTTGAATGAATGGGCATCGTCTGCAAGGAACATCGATGACTCTTCATCTTCGAACGTCTCCTGACGTCAATGAACCGGCACCGCTTAGATCTGTGACTTCGTCAACGAAGATTATGGAGGCACGTTCCGCGAGGAAGTCTTCCGCGACACCGATTTCCGCATCGACAACGAATGAACATCGAATCCGAGGTAGGGGTTTTGTCTTTTTTTCAAATTACGTGTTTCTTTCCCTCGAACATGAAAGAATAATCTGTTGGGGGTTGTTCCAAATTTTATTAAAAATTGTGAAAAGTTCATCGTTGTGTTTTTACGATTGGCCGACTGTTATCAGTATAACGGGAGGAGACCGGACCGCACGAACACGGCCGATTCTCCTCCCCCTTCTAATATTTGGTGTTGATAGAGCGAAGATAGCGCGGTTTCGTCGCACCACGCAGGAACAAAAGAAAACACGGCCGGAGTGGGCTGCGATGAAGGAACGCGGCGCCATCGTGTCGCGCCGTAGGTTTCAAAGGAGGCCGCGGCCAGAGTCGGACCGAGGCGGAAGGACGCGGCGTCGTCAAGTCGCGTCGAACAGATTCACGTTAATCTTGGAAGTGGCGGCCGGAAAAACCGGCCGCCGGAGAACTCGAAGGAGGCGGCTGGAAATCCGGCCGCTAGCGCCGGAAGGAGCGGGACCACGGGGTCCCGCGGCGAGAACCCGGCCGGCCCCGCGCTGGCCGGCCGTTACAGGGGGGAGCCCGAGGGTGTAACCCCCCCGGCAATACACATGGCGCGGACCCTTAAAGGGGCCACCGTTTTAAAAATTAAAGCGGGGGGGGGGGGGGGGCAATGCCCCCTCCCTTTAGCATGCCGCGCTGGCCGAGCCGTCGTGCCGTCGAGCCGCCGCGCCGCCGAGCCGCCGAGCCATCGCGCCACCGCGCCGCCGCGCCGCTGGCCGGGACGAGCCGCTGGCTGGGCCGAGCCACCGGGTCAGGCCGCCACTCAGGCCGGGTCGACCCGGTTCGGGCTGGCCCAGGGGGTACTGGGCCGGGTCGGACCAGGCCCAGACCCCCCCGTCTTCGGACAGGATTGTTTCAAATGCCCATAACTTGGGCTGCAGATATCCGATCGACGAACCGTCAGTTGCGTAGCGATCCTTGGATCGAGACGGTCGTTTCGGTATACTATACTCAAGGTGCACCTTCCTTTTCGCAATCCTACATGGTTAAAACTCCATAGTTAAGCATGCTTGGCCTAGAGTAGTGATCAGGATGGGTGACCTCCTAGGATGTTTCCCAGGGTGGGTGTGAGACGGAAAGGCCAATAACTAACAGACCGGGTGTCCGATTGACGCACCGTCTATTTCGTTGAATTCCTCATGATGAGGCGGAACTTTGGGCATACTCCGCACGAGTTTTGGACACAGTTGGCTTTTCGCCGGCTTGGATCGTACCGAAATCCAACCGGGCCCCTGGAACGGAAAAGCTGATATCTTTCAGACAGGACATCCGTTTGACGAACCGTCGGCGGCATTGGTGATCACGTTGAGAAACGATCATTATGAGTATGTCCTATGATAGTTCGGGGTATAGTTGAGATATTTCCAAGATTGGTTTGCTCACGAAACCAACCGGGCCCCTGGGACAAAAAGGCTAATAACATTCAGACCGGTCGTCCGATTGACGTGTCGTCTGTTGTGTTGAGTTCCTGTTGACGATACAAAACTTTTGGATACATCAACTTCGGACCACGTGTCAGTTGATGTATCAGCCTCTCGGCTCGTGGAGCGGACCCTCCGAAATGAGCTTGCTGTGTGCAGGAACCCTAGTGCTGGCTGTGGCAACGACGACGACGCAGAGATCCTCAGTGGACTGCGACGACGACGGTGCAGAGATCCTCAGTGGACCGCGATGACTGTGCAGAGATCCTTAATGGACTACGACGACGACTGTGCGGAGATCCTCAGTGGACCACGACGACTGTGCAGAGATCCTCAGTGGACTGCGACGACGACAGTGCGGAGATCCTCAGTGGACCGCGACGACTGTGCAGAGATCCTCAGTGGACTGCGACGACGACTGTGTGGAGATCCTCAGTGGACCGCGACGACTGTGCAGAGATCCTCAGTGGACGGCGACGACGACAGTGCCGAGATACTAAGTGGACCGCGATGACTGTGCAGAGATCCTCAGTGGACTGCGACGACGACTGTGTAGAGATCCTCAGTGGACTACGACGACTACTGCACTCAGCGATCCTACGTGGATCAGTGCTACAGGTCCTGTGTGGGCCCGATCCTGTGTGGGTCAGTGCTCAGTGGTTCTGTGTGAGCCAGCGCCTACAGGTACTGTGTGGGCCCGATCCTGTGTGGGTTCGATCCTGTTTGGGTCAGCACTCAGTGGTTCTGTGTGATCCAGCGCCTACAGGTCCTGTGTGGGGCCGATCCTGTGTGGATCATTGCGGGGGTTTGTACCTATCGATCCTTTGTGGGTCCGATTACTTAGATGGATCAGTGATCATCTTTATCGTCATCCAAAGAAGTATACCTATGTGAGCTGATTCCTGTTTACTTTCCTTTGTGGATTGTGTTGAACTATCCTGTGTGGGTTTACTGTTACTCTCCTTTGTGGATTGTGTGGAACCTTCTTGTGTGGATTTACTGTTTACCTTCCTTTGTGGATTGTGTTGTGCTATCCTGTGTGGGTATACGTTTTTCTTTCCTGTGTGGACTGGGTTGTGTTTGGGCTCGGGTGTTTGAGCTGAATGAAAATTGATGACTTAGGTATATGTATGGGCATATATCTAAGCAGAGTCGGATGTTACATCGTGATTGTAACTTTACCTGTGGTTTATCCTTTTTGGATTTAGGGAGACCTTCGGGTGTCTCGGGGTCCCTACTGAGTAGCTTATACTCACCCCTACACGGGCTATTCCCGCACTTCGTTATGTTGGTTGCAGACGACAGGCAGCGCTGATCGTGGTGGAGGCTTGCAGAGCAGGACGGTACCTGGAGGTGGACCACTGGGCGGGATGTACTCGGAGCAGTCTGGTGGACCTGAGGAGTAGTGGAGGCTATCTGTACCCACCCTTCAGGTGGGACTTCCAGATGACGGCTCGACACTGCGACTTTTCTTTTTTGGTTGTTGTTTTTCCCTTCAGTTGTACTTCACAGTTGGGCTTGTATTTCCGGCCCCTTTTACTTTCAGCACAGCTTGTTACAGTTTTTACTTAGTGTCTACTCTTCCACTTGCTTACTCTATGGTGCTTGTTTACTTTCCAAAGGCAATGTCTTCCCTTTTGTTGGGATTTACGCCTTGGTGATAGTCGCCAGCCCCTGGCCTATGGAACGCGGGCTTGGGGTAGTCACGGCACGGGCCCCGAGGACGGGTCGTGACAATTATCTCGTGACTATATCTTTTATTGAGATATATATTTTATTTGATATAACAAGGTGTTACCATAGATTTTTTTAGACATATCATGATTTTTAAACCCACTAACCAAGATGAATTGTAATGGAGTAATGATTATCAAAACTAGTGAACATGAAGATTATGTCAATGAGTTGAAAAATATTCTTTACACTAAACCATTAAATAATATTCTAACATGTGGGGAACATATTTTCATCAATAGGGATTCATCATTGATTGAATTTGGTTTTCTGATGATGAAAAATGATAAATTGATATCTAATACATCAATGTAGTTGAAAATTCATGAGAAACAATATCTGACCCATGTTTTGCTGTTGAAAACTATGATCATTGCATTGAAAATATAGTTTCATTATATCTAATGTAATATGTCTGGGATATATAATATTAATAAGAGTCTAAAATGTATATTCACAATGACATATCCTAATATTCTCTATAAAATATCTTTGGATATCATCATGTATTATGAATTCTAAATTCACTATCATCATGGTAAAGAATATAAGGTGGATGTGGATGTAACTAGAGACCATCATGCATCATCATCAATGATGAGAATTGTGAAGGATCCAATATTATTATAACATCAAATGATGGACATAATAAACTTTTAGGAAGGAATGTTATCATTTCAATCTCAAATTATTTATCAAGCTTCCCTCATTGAGAAAACAAATGATGCTCAAAAACATTATATCAAAATTAAAAAGATGGTAGAATCAATGAGAAATGGGAAATCCATAGATTTAACTATGATACATGAGGAGTTATAATATTTTCATCATCACTATGTGAAACATCCAATCCTGCATAAATATGGATATTATGATTAACGAACATAGTATATCATTCTCTACACACCTAGGGAGAAAAAAGATGTATCGAGATCTTTACTAGAACTATTGGTGGGACAATATGAATAAAGTGACCACTGAATATACATAAATGTTCCTAGTATGTCAGCATTTGAAGGATGAAAGAAAAAATTACAAGGGGATGATGAAATAATTTCCCATACCAATATCGAAGTGGGAGAACATCACTATAGAAATTGTCACAAGACATCCAAAGGCATCTCAAGATAACATTGATATATGGGTTGTTGTGGATCTTATTTCAAATACATCTCACTTTATTGTAATTTTATATTTCTTGTCACTCAAAATAATTTCATGGATATACATTACATAATTTTTATGGTAGCATGGATTACCACTATTGAATGTTTCCAACCGATATTCAAGATTTAATTTGTGTGTCATGGAAAAGTCTCCCACATTCTCTAATCACTAAGATAAACTCCAACACAGCCTATCATCCTTAAATAGATGTCCAATGTGAGAGGTGAGATTAATAGTTTGGGATATTCCTAAAACATGGAGGGGGTGAGTTAGTGTTGGGGAAATTTTTGACCCAATTTCTTATTTTTATCCTGATACCTCATGACCTGTTAGGATCTTTATTCCCTTATTCTATTTTCCATATTTCATGAAAAAATATGAAAGCGGTAAAAATATGCACATAATATTGTTACAAGGTTCACCACTGAATAATAAAAGTTATGTCCTTATCATGTATGGTGATGACCAATGCATGGATTATTCACTATAATTTTATAACTCTTACAGTTATTTTTTATGAAATCTATCATCTAGTCATTGTGTCACCCAACGCTTAGAGGAATGATGGAAATAATCACTTCCCATTGATTTTCCCTACACTAAGAGGGGGGATTCATCTTCCAACTTTCAGTGAGTAGGATACACCCTAACACTCACTGGTTCTTTATACGCCCAGCGTAGACAGTCTCTTGCAGCCTCTAGCTGGTTCTTTATACTGCCTTTGAAGACATTCTTCTCTCTATTCAAAGTGTTTGAAACACCAAAAGAATCTACCACCTGTTGAGACCTATTAAAATCTACAGTTCTACATTGTTCTTTCACATCCTTTTTATTATTCTTGTTACTTTATTAGTAGCATGCAGGTAACCAACCCCTTCTTTTTCTATAGAAAACTTTTAGGATGCAGAATATTCTTCTTCATGTTCTTCTGTTTCTTCAATGAAAAACAAACTGCATTCAAACCTGATCTTCTTCACACTTTTTCTTTTAGTGAAAACCTAACTACAGTAAATTGTTCTTATTATTTTTCTTTCTAGAATCCCATGTTCGCTTTGTGATTGTTAAAACAAAAAAGTTGAACTCAACTTAGTATCATCACAGTTGATCAGAAGCTAGTAAGAACTTCTTGAACAACTCACACCTTTCTTGCTAATCCCTACCTATGCACAACCCTACATGTGTGCATCCCTTCTTGCATGCCACCATCTACATGCGCTCCACAATTGTGCATAACTCACAAATTTCGCTCAACTTCAGGGTTATATAGAACAAACATGTTGGTCACAACTCCCTGCTTGTGTGCTTCTTACAACATTTTTTCCACTTTTTCTTATGTGCCAGTTTGCTTGTGCCCCATCCTGCTTGCACGCAACTATGCCTATGATCTTCCCTACTTTTTTATCTTATAAATAACCCTAAACCTGTGCACCGCTTCATCTTTTGAGCCACATTCAACAACATGCACGATCAGAGATCAAATTTTCACTGAAGTGTTTAGCACAAAAAATAACGGGGGTAGTTGTTTATTTATATGAATTTTGATGACCCAATGACACAAGGCATGAGACTCAACATGTGTGCCACTTCATGACCTTTGTGTCACTCCATCACTAGCGTGCCTCTCCATCACTTTCATGCCACTTCCTTTCCTTTACATATTTTTATGTGATGATGTTAAAATATGACTTGAGCGCAACATAAACTTGTGTGCCACTTATAGTTGTGTGCCACAATTGCGGGCCACATACTCTGGCATGCAACAATTTATTTCATTTTCGTTATTTTAATGTGTTGATCTTTGAAAAATGACTTTCACGCAACATACACTTGCATGAAACTTATACTTTGATGCCACTCTTTGACTTTCCAATATTTGACTTGTGCTCTGATTTCTTCCCATTTCCAAAAACACTTATTTAATCCCCATATCCTTCAATAGGATTTCATCACAAGTTCTCTAAACTTATGATATTTGTGAAATAAAAATCTGAAAAGAACCGTCACAGGTTTTCATTGTTGAAAATCTTCATCCATGGTTTTATTCAAATAATGAAATATTGTATGACCCTTAATTCCTATTCGTCTTTTACTCTTTTTGGAATATTATTTCCAAAGAACTTGTCACATGTATTATGACTTCAAAAGAACATATATCATCACTCATCATCAGAAATTGAAGGCTTGAGGTTTATTCACACTCCTTCAATGTTTTAGATAATGTATCCCATTTGATACATGTATTTTGAACATTAAGAACAATTCAATAGTCATCTAATTTCAAGGAAACATGTAATTCATGAAAATCATAGAATGAAAAACCCTTCCAAGCTCTCTTATTGTTATTCAACAATTATTCACTAAATCAAATCATCATTCTTCATCAATTATCCTCATATGTATGATACTTCACAATTCTATTCCCATCATACTCAAATGGATGATACTTAACCATTCATCATTATTGTAAAAAATATATCACCTTTGACACAAGTTATGTGAAGTTAGGATCAGATCAACAATAGTATTAATTGATCTTATTAGAGAACTTCTCAAGTATGACATCCAATGCTATGATACCATAATAATTTTCCACAAAAGCATACTTTATCTAATCTCCAATAACATTATAGTACTTCATCATATCCTTCTTCATTTTGACCAGTATTGACAACTGTTTACAACAAATACAATCTTCATAAAAAAGTGGTCCCAACAATCCTTTCCATTGTATGTATGTTTCAATACCTTAAAGTGTCCTCAAATTATTGTGTCAATGTAAAAATGAGAATCTTCTAACCCCCTTTATTTATTTCTCTCCCCCTTATATTTCACACATTGATTTCACATTCTCTCCCCCTTATTGACAATAAATAAAATGTTCATTGTAGAGAGGGTATCAATACATACATAAGTAATGTTCAATCAATCATTTCACTCTATGTCTACATGATAAATCCTCGATGAAGAAATCCAGAGGATTTGATTCAGACAACAAAGTTGTCCATTATCCACTTATCATGATAGCTCATGAGATGATATCTCATACCATTGTCATCATGGGTTTTCCACTTTCCTTATTTAAAGAAGATATTTAATGTGATATGAAATAATCAACATGAAATATGTGCACCCACTTCAACTAATGAATCAAAAAAATTAGAGTGGAATTGTTAGGATAAGTGGACTTGGGACACATTTATTCTTCTTATGTCACTGATTGACTTATTTACTACCCCTTTGTAAAAATATATTTATTTTGAGTAACCAAGGATGAGAGATTAAGAAACTACATAACATTTCAAATGAAATTATATTAACGGAATTTCTAGAGTAATTGAATTTAATACCAGCTAATGTTGATACTGATTGAAATAATAACTATGGAAGCTTCTTCATATGTGTCCCACATAAGGGAACACTCCTAAGTATCTTCACCAAGGGTGATCCCTCACCATATTAATATTTGAATATCAATTGACGAGTCTTCAACAGATGACATCTTCTTCAGCTATACTATCAAGAGTAGAGAGAAATCACTGCTTCTCATGTTCTCCCCCTTGAGAGATTTCTTTACCTTCAATTCCTTGTTTTATCAGAACATATACAATAAAAAAGATGTAAGGGAATACGGGGGATTATTCTTGATCTTCAATGTGAGTACGAAGGATGGGAGGATTTTCTCAACCAAGATGCTTCATTTTCTCATCTCCTCGCACTTGAACATATAATATTAAATTCTGACTATGGTTTTGTGAATCACAATACTTCATCCATTTTTTCGTGTGTGAATATTATTTCCTCAAGAGATTTCCAATCATTAGAATGTCCTGGGGCATTTTTAAACCTTTGGAGAAATTCCTCTTGTGCTGGAATAAGTTCAATGAAATTTTTAAAAGTTTGACCAGCCTGGTTTTACCTCACACACAAAACATCCTTAACAGAACAGTTTCCTTTTTATTTCAACTTATTATTCACATTTTCTTCATCATGCAGAATCTTCTTATTAAATTTTGTATTATCCTTCTCTTGTACATCTTCGTCTTTTATCATTATTTCCAAATATTTAGGCCAGATAACAAATAAGTTTTTATGAATTGTGGAAGCATGTTTTTAATTTCCACATGGCGTCTTCTGTGTGTCATCCTTCTTTTTATGTTCTTTTGGATACATTACCCATAAAATTCTTGGATTTAGAATACTTGGAAATCTCATTTTTCATCCTTGTAATCTTCTTTGGATCATTTTCTTTTACAAAATACTTCAGATTACATCCCAAAATACCATATTAAATCTCCTACAGATTCTATGGTCTTTTTTTCTTATTAGTTTGAGTAAATTATGAGATACACATCCATCATTCATGTGACCTTTCCCATTTCATACATCACAGATATTTCCAATCATTCCAAATCTGTTTTCAATATACAGATGCTTATAGATCTATGGATGTTGCCTCTTATTTTATATCATTCTTCTCATTGAGAAGGGATTTATCCATGCTTTTACATTTAGGTGATTGTAACAACAATCCAGTGAAAAATAGCCAGATCTATTGCAACACCATCATTGACCAACAAATAATAACATCTTGATATCTTTAGTATTAGATTTCTAAGCCTTTTTCTTGATTTTTTACGAACTATCTAGGGAGCAGTCTTCCATATTCTTCTTCTTATACACCCTATCCATGGTGGTAGGCATTTGATCACCATTCCTCATCCATACATATTTACATTTTTTTTACAACATGTAATTTTTTTATAGAAAGTTTTAGAAACATTGGTACGAGTTAGCATGGATGGTACCTTCACATTATTAGATTCATTTGATAGATAAATGATTGAATCTGAGATATTCTTATTATTTGTTAAAGGAATTTTTATAGTAGCGTCATCTATTGGTCATTGAGTACTAGCAACAACAGTTTCCTTTTTTTATGCAGACTCTATATGTGTCATCTCATGATTGGTCAATTGAGCTTCCAACTCTAGAAATTTCATATTTTGGATGATTTTTTGGCCTTCAATAATAGTCATCTTATCTTCAGAAGCCTTCTTTAATATTTTAGCTTCATCTTCATGCATACTTACTTTGTTTTTTAACATACATTCACGTTCTTTGATCATATTGGAGTCTTCTTCCAAATATATCTTCATGATTTCATTGCTCTTTTTCGTCTCATCTTCATGTACATGGGTATTCTTTTCTAGATTCTTCATGACTCCATCTATTTATTCAACATAATTGATCCACTTTGATGAACTTACTTCAAATCCCCTATTTGATGCTTCTAAGGCTCTAGCCGTTCTGGAGAGATTTAAACATTCAACAATTTTTCCTTGTTTGGCTCTCTCCAAAAAAATTATTTTATTCTTCCTGATAAATGATAGTTTTTTTGTATTCATTGAAATACTCCACAAACCAGGTATGTAATTTATTTAAGAATACCATGTAGAATCATTCTTAATCTATCAACTTATATTTCTTGAAATGTTGTAGACTGATCATCACCACTTGTTCCCTCATTTACATCATGAGAATAATCTCCATATATACTAACACATACTTATTGATCAGTTGAGGTAGGAAGGTTTTCCATATTCTTGGTGGGAACTTGAGCCACCTTCTCATTACATTCCATGTATGGTGTGTCTTAAAAATAATCCAGATATGGGGAACAAGATATTTCCTCTTCTTTAGATAAGAGGGGATTCTTCATCATCTTTTTGTTCTCCTTATTTTTCCTGTTCATCATAGTTTTTGTAGATATATAATTATGCTCAGGGATAATTGACTCTTCATTGTTTACTCAGGAAAGAATATCAAGTCTTCAAAAGAGAATATATTCTATGTAGAGAATTCAATAGTGGTGAACTTGTCCCTCTACCATTTTGGAGGGAAAGTGTGGGATATTTTTAGCACTAAGAAGGGGTAAATTAGCATTGGGGACCTTTTTGAATTTTTTTTATCTTGATACCTCTTGACCTGTTAGGATCTTGATATTATTATTCTATTTTCCTTGTCGCGTGCTATAATATTCAATTTGTAAAAATATGCACATTATATTTTTACAGGGTTCACCACTCAACAAGAGGAGCTACATCCTTGGTGTGTATGGTAATTACTAAGGCACAAATTATCCACTATAATGTAGTAACTATTATAGTGGTTCACTAGGAAATCAATCTTCTAGTCAGTGTGTCTCTCTACAGTTGAAGGAAGGAAGGAAATAATCACTTCCCAATGTTTCTTCCAACACCTAGTGGGGTAAGGGAAACAATCCTCTTCCAACTTGTAGAGAGTAGGATATAGCCTATCACTCAGTGGTTCTTTATAGTGCCACTATATACAGTCTCCTGTATCCTCTATTTGGTTCTTCATACTATCTCTAAATATAGTCGTCTCTCTGTTCAAAGAGTTTGCCACACCAAAAGAATCTTCCACCTATTGAGACATGTTGTGTGCTACAATGATACTTTCTTCTTCCACAACCCTCTCCATTTTCTTCTTACATTCATAGAAACATGAATGTAACAAACCTATTATTTTTATGCAGCAAACTGGTATGATGAAAAATCTTCATATTCTATTCCATCAATGAAAAACCAGCTATAGTTAAACTTGCTCTTATTCACACATTCTCTTTTAGTGAAAAACCATCTACAATAATCTCTTATTCTTCTATTTCATTCTAGAATCACATCATCTCTTTGCGATTGTGAAAACAATTAAGTTCTTCTCAACTTATCATCATCATAGTTGATCAGAAGCTAGTAATAACTTCTAGAACAACTCAAATTTTTTTTCCTAATCCCAACTTACATGACACCGTACTTGAATGCCTCACTTCTTTCACTCCACCAACTACATGTGCGCCATAAGTTTTCACAACTCGCAAATTGCAGGCCACATTGGGTTTAGACACACCACACATTTTCCACACAACTCCCTAACTTGCACGCCTTTTAAAACTTGCGCTCCACTTCAGGTTGTGAGCCACTCTTCTTGTGCACCTACCAACTTCGACGCGTTATAAATAACCCTCAACATGTGTTCCACATCATCTTGTGTGACACATTCTACTACATGTGAGATCAGAGCACAATTTTTCTCTTATGTGTTGAGCTTAGAAAAATAGGAAGTATAGCCATTTATTTATTAGAATTTCGGGGAACCTGTGCATGAGGCATGCAACTCAACTTGTGTGCCACTTCATGACTTGTGCACAAATCTATCACTTTCATGCCACTCCATCACATTCGAGCCACATTCATTCCAATTTCATATTTTGATGTGATGATGTCAAAATATGACTTGCGTGAAACATACACTTGTGTGCCACTTATACTTGCGTTACACACATGCGCGCAACATAAACTTATGCTCCACACTTTCTTTCCATTTCAATATTTTTATGTGATGACATTTTAAATATTAATTGCAAGCAACATACACTTGTGCACCACTTATACAGGCACACCACACATGTGCACCACTGTTGGACATGCGTGCCACTTTACTTCCTTTACCCAAAACACATCTTTACTCCCAATATCATTCATAAGGATTAAGTCACATGTTCTCTAAACTTATGATATTTTTGAAATAAAATTCAGAAATTCATCATCATATTTTATAATTCATGAAAATCATCTTCCATGGTTTTCATGAAATAATGAAATATTGAAGGACCCTCAATTTATATTCTTCTTCAATGCTAATTAGAATTTGAATTTATAATAACTACTCACATGGATTATGACTTAAAAATAACTTAATTCATCCATATTCATCAAAAAGTGAAGGAATGAGGCTTTTTTAAACTCCTTTAATGTTTTAGACAATGTATCACCTTGGAAATTTTTATTTTGTTCTTTAAAAATAGTGAAAAAGTAGTCTGATTTCAAGGAAATGTGTAATGCATGACCATATTAGAATTCCAATCCCTTCCACACTATCTTATTCTTCATAAACCATAATTATCTACTTGAAATCATCATTCTTATTCAATAATCCTCAGATGTATGTTAGTTCACCATTCTTCTCCAATCATCCTAAAAAGGATGATAGTTATCCATTCATCATTGTTGTAAACAATGTCTCACCGTTGACATATGTTATTTGAAATTATTATCAGTTCAATTGTAACATCCCAAGTAATTAATGAATAATAGATATTTTTATCTATGTCTATTAATGAATTTGATAGTGTTTTAGAGGCTTAAAATGAAAATAAATCCAATCTTAAGCATGGAATACACTAATATTCTTAAAAGATTGTTTTACTGCCTTTTGATGGCAAACCCTATTTAAATCAAAATTTTAACAATTTTATAATCTATATTTGTCAAAATATACATATTAATTATGATTGGGACATTGAAATTTATATTCGATAAATTTTTGGTATTTTTCTGACAATGTTCATTTTTTAATGAATAGTGAAAAATACTGCATTTTACATCAAAACTGCTTTTTCATTTAATTTAATTATATGGTTAGATTATATTTTTAATTTTCATAAATTGTAATATGAATATATTTTTACCATTTAATCCAATGGTGGTCATTAGGATTAATTTCACTTTGAAATTTGTCATAAACTAATGCCAAACTTTTCATAGATATTGTTTCAAAAAAACCTGCTATTTTTTTGACAACTGGGATTATTTTTAAATAAATTATTGCAATTTATGTGTTTGTAATTTGGTAAAATGGATTAAATATTTGGAAATAGAAGGTCCAAATTATGTAATTAAGTCTCTTTTGTTTTTGGACATTATGAATAGTAACGATGGTAATTATCTTTAATTATCTTGATTAATGAGTAATCAGGTAGTTAAGGATAATAAAATAATATAATAATAATAAACAATGACACCAAAATGTGTCCTAAGGATACTGTTTGTCTCATGGCCAACCATGGGATGCCTTGTTCCAAACATGGGGGCCCCATGAAATCACTTTTGTGAGAAAGTGACTTTTTATCTTTTTATTTTTAAAGAATGTTAAATGTAACAAAGAATGTATCACCTAAGTAAAATATTATTAATTTTGTCTACATAAATGATCATTTAGACTATAAATAGTCATTTGAAAGATAAAAATATTTCCTACATCATAGAAGTTTTTTCATAATTTTTATACTTTAAATAAATTAAATTATTTATGACATCATGATGATGCAGCGACTACCTCATTAATAAATGATTTAAATAAAATGAGAAGATAATGTAAAATCTATGACCTAAACATGACCAAAACCTATTTTGTGGGTATATTTTGAACCCTTATCACCTTATCCTAGAATTATATCAGTGTGGGACCTTTTAAATCCGAAAATCATTTTCAAATAAAGTAATATTTCTTTACATTCCAAGAGTGCCCCTCCTCTCCACTTATAAAAGGCCCCCACCTCTACCTCCTTACCCACACTTCGAAAGCCTTTTGCTCGGCCAACCCCTACCAATTTTGTCTCTCCACTTCCCTCTCTTACTCCTTGAAGCCTCACTTTGGGCAGAAGTCCTCACAAGGAAGCCTTTGTGCTCAAACCAAATGGAGTTACCCGATTTTAAGGAGATTAAAGAACGAACGAGTCAAGTCGGACCTGAGGTATGGGACTTCATCTCAATCTCCTTTCATTGAGGCATATTTTATTATATACACAACATTATTTAATACGGTGTATAAACCCCTTTGACTTTTACGTTTATCCAAAAGGAATCTTTTTTATACGAAGCGTTTTAAGAAACGACAAAAGGGAATGTTTTTGTCGTACGTATGCGGCGACAACGACTTCTCTACCGCCGTGACCATTATATGGGTTTCGTCTTCCTCTACAAGCCATAACTTCTTTTTAAAAGAACAATAAATACCATGTTTTACTTTTCTTTTATTTTGGTATTGAAATGGTTTTTATAATGCTTTTATTACATCAATGTGTTGTATTGATATCTCATGATTGATATGGGGAAATGTTATGTTTCCTTTATGCATGTTTTTTGTGATACGATTTTGTTGAGGTTCTTGGGAATTATTATGAAGACAGGTGGTTCCGTGATAAACTAAGGGCGGGTGAGCCCGATATAGCTCTCCAATGCATTGGGTAACGTGAAGGAGTGAAACGTTAAGGTTTCTCCGAAGAGATTTAGGGAATATAGTGTGATGGGTATTCCAAACGTAACCAAGAGGGTTACTCCCTACATAAGAATGTTATGAACACCTCAAGTTACTTTTATGTCTTATGATTTCTATGTTTTATTCATGATTTGATGAGGTATGTTTTATGGGTAATGTATGATTTCATTCTTATTTATATATGAACTCATGTTTCCTTTCCATATTTTTTTTATATAACCCATACTGAGCTTTTTATGCTCATCCCATGTCTTTTTTGAAATGTTTTTCACAGGTCAAGGGAGAGGTACATGATATGGTGATAGTGTCAAGGAAGTGTCAAGAAAGAATCCATGTTTTATTTTAAATATGTTCCATTGATGGGAAGAAATGAATACTATCTTTATGTAACCACTTTGTTTAAATGTGGAATGTAATGGAAGTTGTATGATCTAATTCTCTAAAACTCTAAACCTGAAAATATCCTCATTGTGTAATCTTATAATAACTCAAGATTAAGTAAGGTTTAAGGCTGGGGCCTTATAGTTGTTATTAGAGGTCGGTTTAGATAACTTTAGGAGTTATAATTCTATTAAATGATTATCCAAAAATATTTTTTTGGTCAAATTGTAGTGATATAGTATTTGGAGAGTACCATGTTGCTTTATCTAAGATATGTTTGTTCAGAATGGTTTTCCGTAGAGGAAACAGGGAAGCAGTGTTAGGAAGGCATGCAGAAAGAAATAACCTTCTGAATCAGCATCCTGAGATGTTCGGAATTGGAACTGAACAGTTTGTTGCAGTAATGGTGTAGTTGACTCAAGTGATAAATGGCGATGGTATCCATGCACGAGATCAGCCAGATCAACCACAGAGGAACATGTCAGTGGTATAACATTTCATGAGGCAACATCCCCCATCATTCAGAGGATCATCTTACCCTGTGCTTGCTGAAGGGTGGATTAAAGCACTGGAGAAGATTTTCGATGTCATGGGGTGTTCAGACAATCAAAAGGTTAGTCTTGCTATTTACCGTTTGGAGGGTGAGGCAGATCAGTGGTAGTTTATGGTTAAAAATATCAGGGATGCCGATGAGATTGATGCTCTTGAATGGGATTAATTCAAAGGTATGTTTCTTGAAAAGTATTTTCCTAAGGATGTACGACTTAGTATGGAAAAAAATTCTTTGGAATTGAGGCAAGAGGATGACTCAGTGGCTACCTATGAAGAAAGGTTCACTCGATTGGCAAGGTATGCTCTAAATTTTATCTGAGACCTTGATAGTAAAATCAATCGTATTTACTTAGGATTAAAGCGAAAATATCGAAGGGCATTAGCTTCTCGTGAGTTTAAATGTTATGGAAAGCTTGTTCGATGTGCTGAGAAGGTGGAAATGGAGTTTTCTGATGATCAAGTGTTCTATAACAACCAACAGAAGAAGAGACCTAGGTGGCAGGAAAAAGGAAAGAATTCTTCAAAAAAGTATGATGGTAAGAAAACTGAGTTTCCATTTTGTGATAAATGTGGAAAAAGGCATGCTGGGGAATGTCTTCTGAATTCTGGAATGTGCTACCAATGTGGTCAGATGGGACATAAATCCCGTGATTGCACTGAAAAAGATCATGGTGATGGTAAGACCAAATTTGATTTACAGTTACTGAAATGTTATAAGTGCAATGAGATGGGTCACTATGCAATCGAGTGTCTGAAAAAGAGCTTGAGTGATGGGAATAAATTATAATACAAATACAAAGGGGTGGTGAAATCCTTTAAAACTACTTCAGCGGATGTCGGGCCGTCAAATGAAGTTGTATCGGGTACTTTGTTTGTTTTTTCAGATTATGCCAGTGTGTTGTTTGATTCGGGGTCTACACATTCTTTCATCTCTGAAACATTTTCTAATAAAATGGGAATACCATCTCAAGAAATGACTTCTGAACTTGTGATAAAAACACCTGGGGGAAATTTTGAGGCACAAATAATTTATAAGAATCTTCATATCCTTATCCGTGGAAAGAACCTACTTGCGAACCTTATTGTTTTACCTCTAGTAGAGTTTGATGTTATCCTGGGTATGGATTGGCTCTCTATTTACCATTCTAATAATTACTGTAGAGATAAAGAAGTTTCTTTTCAGAAAGACTTTCAGTTTGTGTACAAGATTGAACCCTTACTGTTGATAACATATCAAGAGGCCGAGAAACTTTGTAAAAGATGGAAATGAATGTTAACTTGCACACATCGTTGAAAATAAAGGAACTATTCAGATTAATGATGTGCCAGTGGTAAATGAGTATCCTGATCTTTTTCCTAATGAGTTGCCTAGAATAATACCAGATCGGGAAGTTGAGTTCACAGTTGACTTAGTTCCTGATGCTAAGCCAATTTCAAAACCCCCTTATCGAGTGGCTCAAATTGAACTTTTAGAGTTGAAGGAGCAATTTCAAGATTTATTAGAGAAAGATTTCTTTCGACCTAGCACGTCACGATGGGGTGCTCCTGTTTTATTTTTTAAAAAGAAAGATGGTTCTATTAGACATTGCATTGATTATATTGCCTTGAATAACATCACTGTTAAGAACAAATATCCTTTGCCTCATATCGATGATTTGTTTGATCAGCTCCAGGGAGCTCAGTATTTTATAAAGATTGACCTGAGATCGGGGTACCATCCGCTGAAGGTAAAGGAAGCAGATGTTCTGAAGACTGCGTTTCGTATAAGATATGGCCATTATGAATTTTTAGTAATTCCTTCTGGGCTAACCAATTCACCTGTTGTATTCATACACTTAATGAATAGAATTTTCCATGAGTTCTTGGATAAGTTTGTGGTGGTTTTCATTGATGATATTTTGGTGTTTTCTAAAATTAAAGAAGAGAATGAAAGACATTTAATGGTTATTTTTCAAACCATGAAAGAAATGAAATTATATGGGAAATTCGACAAGTGTGAGTTTTGGATGCAACAAATTTCTTTCCTTGGTCACGTTGTTTCTAAAGATGGGATAACTGTTGATCCTGCAAAAACAAAGGTTGTGGAAGACTGGCCAAGACCCACAAATGTAATTGAGATTAGTAACTTCCTTGGTTTTGTAGGCTATTACTGAAGGTTTGTTAAGAATTTTTCACGGTTATCTAGTCCAATGACTAAGATAACTCAGAAGGGTGTTAAGTTTATCTGGAAAAAAGAATGTGATGATTGTTTTCAGGAATTGAAAAGAAGATTGGTGAATGCTATAGTTTTTGCACTACCTTCCAGGAATGGTGAGTTTTTTATATACAGTGACGCTTCATTGAAAGGAATTTGTTGTTTCCTAATGCATAATGATCATGTAATTGCTTATGGTTCACTTCAGATTAAAACTCATGAGGTAAATTACCCTACACATGATTTGGAATTAGCTGCTATTGTTTTCGCTTTAAAAATTTGGAGGCATCATTTGTATGGAGTAAAGTGTGAAATATATACTGATCACAAAAGCTAAAAGTGTATATTCACTCATAAAGAGTTGAACATGAGACAAAAAAGATGGCTGTAATTAATCAATGATTATGATTGTACAATTCATTACCATCCGGGAAAAGCTAATAAAGTGGTTGATGCTTTGAGTCGAAAATGTAATGCTTCATTAACCATTTGCATTTGGAACGTGATCCTTTGGTTAAGGATTTGATGAAATTTTCCGTAGAAGTTGTTGGTGCAGGATGTTCTTCTGTTTTGTTACAGGTATCAGTGAAATCTTCTCTATCAGACAAAATCAAGCAAGCACAGAAGAAAGACAGTGAGTTCCAGAAAAAGGTAGAGCTTGTTCAGAAAGGTAAGTTTCATGAAGTCAACATTGATAATGATTGCGTTTTGAGATTTGGGGAGATATTGTGTGTGCCTTTTGATTCACAGCTGAAGAGAGAGTTGTTATGTGAAGCTCATAGTTCTCCGTTTTCCATTAATCTTGGCAGTACTAAGATTTATAGAGATTTGCGGGAGTTTTATTGGTGGGATGAAATGAAAAAAGATATTGCTGATTTTACTGTGAAGTGTTTGACTTGTCAGCATGTTAAAGCAGAGCGGCAGTTACCGAAAGGGATGCTTCAGCCTTTACCAGTGCTTGAGTGGAAATGGGATAATATATCCATGGAGTTTTTTGTGGGATTACTGAAGAAACCTCGAGGTAATAATGCAATCTGTGTTATTGTTGATCTCTTGACCAAATATGCTCATTTACTTGCTATACGAGATATTTTTTCCTAGATCAACTTTCCCGTTTGTATCTTAAAGAGATAGTCAGGTTACATGGAGTACCTCTCTCCATTGTATATGATCGTGCTCCACGGTTCACTTCTATCTTTTGGAAAGGACTTCTGAAGTCGTTGGGTACTGAATTAAATTTTATTACAGCTTTTCATTCTCAATCAGATGGGTAGTCAAAATGAACAATTCAGATCTTGGAGGATATTCTACAAGCTTGTTCGATGGATTATCAGGGAAGTTGGGACCAACATCTTTCTTTGGTTAAATTTTCATATAATAACAGTTTTCATTCTAGTATACAGATGACACCATTTTAGGAATTATATGGGAAGCGGTGTCGAACTCCAGCTTTCTGGGATGATGTGGGTGAAAGGAAGTTGATAGGACCAGAATTGGTAGATGAGATGGCAGAAAAAGTTCAGCTGATTCAGAAACACATGAGAATAGCTCAGTGTAGACAGAAGAGTTATGCAGACAATATGAGGAAGGATCTAACTTTTGAGGTAGGTGATCATGTTTTTCTCAAAGTATCACCATGGAAAAGTGTGATGAGATTTGGTAAGAAAGGAAAGCTGAGTCCAAGGTTCATTGGACCATAAGAAATTCTTGAGAGAGTTGGATCAGTTGCTTACCAGTGGCTTTACCTCCGATTTTATCTCAGTTATACAATGTTTTTCATGTTTCAATGTTAAGGAAGTACATGCCAGATCCATCTCATGTTTTGAGTCCAGAGGTAGTTCAGCCGGAAGAGAACCTATCTTATGAGGAACAACTGGTCCAGATTCTTGACCATAGGGAGCAAGTGTTACTGAATAAGGGGATTCATCAGGTAAAGGTTTTGTGGAAAAACCACATGATGGAAGAGGCAAAATGGGAATCTGAAAATGCAATGAGGGATAAGTACCCCCATTTATTTGATAAGTAAATAAATTGTGGGGATGCAATTTTCTAAAGGGGGGAAGGATGTAACATCCCAAGTAATGAATAATAGATATTTTTATCTATGTCTATTAATGAATTAGATAGTGTTTTAGAGGCTTAAAATGAAAATAAATCCAATCTTAAGCATGGAATACACTAATATTCTTAAAAGATTGTTTTACTACCTTTCAATGGAAAACCCTTTTAAATCAAACGTTTGACAATTTTATAATCTATATTTGTCAAAATGAACATATTAATTATGATTGGGTCATTTAAATTTACATTGGATAAATTTTTGGTATTTTTCTAACAATGTTCATTTTTTAATGAATAGTGAATAATACTGCATTTTACATCAAAACTGCTTTTTCATTTAATTTAATTATATGGATAGATTATATTTTTAATTGGTATTAAAGTTTAATCTGAATATCTTTTTACCATTTAATATAATGGTGGTCATTAGGATTAATTTCACTTTGAAATTGGTCATAAACTGATGAAAAACTTTTCATAGATATTGTTTCAAAAAAACTCGCTATTTGTTTTGACAACGAGAATTATTTTTAAATCAATTATTGCAATTTATGTGTTTGGAATTTGGTAAAATGGATTACATATTTGGAATCAGAAGGTCCAAATTATGTAATTAAGACTTTTTTTCGGATATTATGAATACTAACGACGGTAATTATCTTTAATTATCTTGATTAATGAGTAATCGGGTAGTTAAAGATAATAAAATAATATCATAATAATAAAAAATGACACCAAAATGTGTCCTAAGGATACTGGTTGTCTCATGGACGACCATGGGATGCCTTTTTCCAAACATGGGGGCCCCATGAAATCACTTTTGTGAGAAAGTGACTTTTTATCTTTTTATTTTTAAAGAATGTTAAATGTAACAAAGAATGTATCACCTAAGTAAATATTTTTTATTTTGTCTAAATAAATGATCGTTTGGACTATAAATAGTCATTGGAAAGCTAAAAAGATTTCCTACATCATAGTAGTTTTTTTCATAATTTTTAGACTTTAAATTAATTAAATTATTTATGACATCATGATGATGTAGCGATTACCTCATTAATAAGGGATTTAAATAAAATGAGAAGATAATGTAAAATCTATGACCTACACATGTCCAAAAACTATTGGGTGGGTATATATAGAACCCCTATCACCTTATCCTCGAATTATATCAATGTGGGACCTTTTAAATCTGAAACTCATTTTCAAATAATGTAATATTTCTTTACATTCCAAGAGTGCCCCTCCTCTCCTCATATAAAAGGCCCCCACCTCTACCTCCTTACCCACACTTCCAAAGCCTTTGGCTCAGCCAACCCCTGCCCATTTTGTTTCTCCACTTCCCTCTATTACTCCTGGAAGCCTCACATTGGGCAGAAGTCTTCCCAAGGAACCCTTTGAGCTAAAACCAAAGGGAGTTACCTGATTTTAAGGAGATTAAAGAACGACTGAGTCAAGTCGGACCCGAGGTATGGGACTTCGTATCAATCTCCTTTCATTGAGGCATATTTTATTTTATACACAAAATTAATTAATATGGTGTATAAACCCCTTTGACTTTTACATTTATCCAAAAGGAAAATTTTTTATATGAAGCGTTTTACAAAACGATAAAGGGAATGTTTTTGTCGTACGTATGCGGCGACAACGACTTTTCCACCGCCGTGACCATTATTTGGGTTTTAGCTTCCTCTACATGACATACCTTCTATTTAAAAGAAAAATATATACAATTTTTTATTCTTCTTTTATTTTGGTATTGAAAATGGTTTTCATAATGCTTTTATTACATCAATGTGTTGTATTGATATCTCGTGATTGATATGGGGAAATGTTATGTTTCCTTTATGCATGTTTTATGTGATACAATTATGTTGAGGTTTTTAGGTATTATTATGAAGACGGGTGGTTTCGTGATAAACTAAGGCCGGGTGAGCCCGATATAGCTCTCCAATGCATTGGGTAACGTGAAGGAGTGAAATGTTAAGGTTTCTCCGAAGAGATTTAGGGAATATACTGTGATGGGTATTCCAAACGTAACCAAGAGGGTTACTCCCTACGTAAGAATGTTATGAATGCCTCAAGTTACCTTTATGTCTTATAATTTCTATGTTTTATTCATGATTTGATGAGGTATGTTTTATGGGTAAAGTATGATTTCATTTTTATGTATATATGAACTCATGTTTCCTTTCCATATTTTTTTTATATAACCCATACTGAGATTTTTATGCTCATCCCAATTGTTTTTTGAAATTTTTTTCACTGGTCAAGGGAGGGGTACATGATATGATGATAGTGTCAAGAATGTGTCAAGAACGAATCCATGATTTATTTTAAATATGTTCCATTTATAGGAAAAAAATGAATACTATCTTTTTGTAACCACTTTGTTTAAATGTACAATGTAATGAAAGTTTTATGATCTAATTCACTAAAACTCTAAACCTAAAAAGATCCTCAATGTGTAATCTTGTAATAACTCAAGATTAAGTAAGGTTTAAGGCTGGGGCCTTATATCAATAATCATTTGAATTGATATAATTAGAGAAATTATCATTTATTACATACAATTCTGTGATTCTGTAGCTATTCTCCAGAAAACCTCACTCCATCCAATCTCCATTTACATTTTAGTCTTTATTCATCTCTGTAATCATTTTAACTAGTATTGATAATTATGGATACCAAATACAATCATTATATACAATGTGGTCCCAATAAGAGAAATATCCATACACTATAAAACATGTGTAGATCATGTTATTTGGACTTCAAAAGATGATGCGATAAACAAATTCCTCACTATGAGTTCTCTTACAAAAATACCTTCCACCTAAGCATCCAAATACCCCCATACGAAGCAATTTTTTAGAAAAGATATAGAATATTGTCATGATGTGATGAGGAAAGGGAATATAAGCTTCTATGACCTGATATATTCAATGAAATCATGTAATTGGATAAAACCATTCAGCATCACATCAAAGAGACACATAATCGAGTGCAGAGTTATGTTGAAAATCTTTGAAGGGATATAGAGTTACTGATTAGATACATTGTATTGCACCACATAACTCTATGGAAGAAGATCCTAATATTTTTGAATAATGAAAAGATAAATCATAAGAACATAGTCCTCTTTATGATTCTAGATTGTATAAGAGTTGTGGACTATATAAAAATATGTCCACATACCATGTCTCTGGTTCATGATGTATTCCACAAAACCATCTTTACACAGTATGTACCAAATCCTTTATTGGTACTTAATTAAATGTTTCTATTATTGTAAAATGATCTTTCAAATGAAGATAAGTTATTGATGATCACATACCATTGAGATAATGTTCTACTAAACAAGTTATATCACATGGTCAATTTACTAGTGTGGAACCATGAGTTTGAAAATCAACACAGAAACTAAAGGAATCAATGAAAGAGAATTACATTCATCTATTTTCCCATAATTTTTAAATCTAAATTTCGAAGGTGAAATTTCATAAAGGGTGAAGAATGTAACAATAACAACAAAATGGAAATAACCTTATTATTATTATTCCATAAATTATAAATAACATAAAATAATATAAATTTTACAACAAACATTATAAATTAAGAATGACTGAAAAAGTCATTTTAGAAATTAAAAACCATAAAACTAATTGAATAGTAACCCCACATTTGGAATGCTAATAAGGCATTTATGAATAGTAAATCAGCATGTTCAATAAATCACTCACATATTAATGTATAAATAAAATATATGAGTTTTATAAATGAACATATCGTATAATTATATCACAATATAAGTAAAAAATACTTAAAAAATTGATAAATTTTGTAATGGTTTCTTATAAGATATAAATATTTATTTAGAAATTTAAAATTAATATACTAATTTAAAAAAATATTTATTTTCATAAAATATATTTATCTATTTATATTTTTATTAAGTTTATAAAATATTTTTAGAATACCATATTTGACTTTCAAATTGTTATAAAATCAATTATCATTTGAAAAATGTTATTTCTGAATAAATAACGATTTAAATGAAACATTAAAATTACAATTTTTTAAATTATTCCATTATTATTGGATCCTATTTAACTATTATACATATCAAAAAATTGTTATTATTATTATTTTTGGTTTTTCAAAATTTTTTGAATATTTGTTGAATAGTGAAATACTGTATTTTATGATATAGGCTAAATACATGAAGTGTCGAATCCTGGATGATATGTGAACGAAGTAAGAAAATTTGGTTTGAATTCAAATTCAATAGTTACTATATTTATTCAGATGAATACTCACTATTCATATACTTTATCCAAAATAATAAACTATTGGCTAGAATAATCAAAAAACCTGCCCCTCCCCCACTATAAATTCCACCCATCACCACCTCTTCTATGTAGTCATAATAATCTTTAAGTAATGCCTAATTTATTTCATATCCTCTTACCAAGTATTTTACCCATGTAAATTATTTTTATATGTTAACAAACAACCAACATAAAATTCTCTAAGTAGATCCTCATGGAGAAGAATTCATGAGTTAAAATCTTATTTTTCATTATTTATTTTCATTTCACATTATTTTATCTATTTATAATATCCTCAACACATCTATATGAACATTAATGATTAATAGAGTGTCCAATATATAACTTTATTATATTATATTATTTTAAAACATTCCATGATTTATCATCTCTTCACCATATTATTCTAGAAATAAATAGATTGTCCATAAGGTGTGGATTTATCACATTCGAGGATGGAATGTTTTCTTTTTTCCATTACCACCTTCATGGAAGGACTTAAAAACATTATAATATTTGAAAAATAAGTAAAGATATAAGTTATAAATTTTTTAATATTGTATAACTTACTTATATAAATTATATTAAATAATAAAACATAAATAGATTACGATGATAAATAAGATACCTAAATAATATAAATTATTATCATTATTTTCTTTTGTATTTATTAATCATCACCCCTTATAAACATATTTTTTATAAAAATTATCCTATCTTTTAGAATTTAATTAATTACATAAGATCTAATTTTTGGAAAACAAATCTCATTTTAAATGATTTGCCTTACATGTATACAAGTAAACCGATTATGAAAAAAAAGAAAACAGATGCTCTTGAATGATAATATTGTATCTTATAACTTATAAAAACATCTATAAATTTATATAATAAAAATTAAAACAAATAAATATATAAAACATTATAAATAATTAATTTATTTTTATTATCTCATTATAGTGAAAATTAGGTTCATGTGTAGAAAATGTTCGGGCATAGGTGAATGGATTCCTTCCAAACCTCTATTTTTTCATCAAGTAACAGTTTCCCTCACTTTTCCCCAGTGTAATTATTATTTATTTCATTATATATCTTATAAAAACACATTTTTTGTTCCAATAGTGTGTATCTAGATCAGTAAATAATTCAATGACGGGGAATTATTTGTTTTTAAAAGGATCCCTTCTCCACGCTTCCCAATAAGTACACCCGATTACAAAGAACATCCCGATTTCGTACCCATTTTAATGTGTGCTCCATATTATATTTTAATCAACCATTATCTGTAAGAAAATTTATATTTTATCATGAAAATATATATTCGTTCATTTTTTGTTTTATATAAACAATTATTCATTTTCAGTTTTAAATATTCATTTAAATTTTCCATCAAAACTAACTAAAGTGGTTAATTTTCAAACACTCATTTTAAATTTTTTATCTTAAGTATGGAATCACATACCATTTTTATGAATATTTTTTCTACTTAATTATCATGTTTTATTTAAATCCATTCTTTCATTGGAGCATCTATGATATGCCCATTTTTATGGCTTATTCCATCATTACAATACCTATATCTTTACATGAGTATCCCATAAGATTATTTTCATGTGGGACACATATTTGTATACATGTCATTATGGTCTCAAATATTTTAATCTATAATAAATTTGTTAATGTTTAGTATAATGTAAGGTTATTTTGTGTTAGGTAATGAACCCGATTCCTTTTATATGATTGTTTCATCCTTGTGAAATGGCCTTCGCAGATATCCTTGACTCGTGTTTACATCTTGTTGTGTGTTGTTTCATCATTCATATAATTTCATGATTAAATTTCACCATGATATATATATTATTATTACATATGTTTATTAATATTCAATTCCTTTTTTATGTAATGATTTTATTCTTTATAAAAAATGTAAATTTTTTATTTCTTATCTTTAAACCCTTACTGGGGTTTTTTAGCTCATCTAATCTATTCATGTATTCCTCAAGTTACAATATATAGATGTTGGATCCCAATTAGAGTTAGGATTTCTTTACGTATGGTTAAAATATATATGTTTTATTATATTTCCTTGTTATTAGTGTTATGTAACTAATCATCTATATACAATAGATATTACGATCCATGGCTTGTAAATTGATGATTAATTGTACTTAAAATTGAGAAATAATATGTGTAAAAGTATTGGGTCACTTAATGGGGTTTTTTATGCATATATCAAAGTAATATTTTATTATAAGGGGATTTATTGTGTTAGGTCAAATACCCCTCAAAATATTGGGTTAATGTGAACACCTCCCTGAATGGAGGGAATTATCCTTTAAATGATTTTCTGCTTGTATAATTGATAATTCTATTTCATGCATGTATTTTAGAGTGTTTTATGTATTTTCTACTGTAATTAGATTAATATTATTTTCAATTTTTAATCGATTTAACTTGTTTTTTGCTTCTGTGAATGATTTTTCTCTTTGAGTCACACATGGTATTCTATAATTAATACATCAATATTGTTATTTTAGAACTTTTTACTATCAATTATCATATTTTCTTATATATTGTTATGTCTCCATGGGAATGAAAATATGTTAAATCCATTGACACGACCCGTCCTCGGAGTCCGTGTCGTGACTACCCCAAGCCCGCCTTCCATAGGCCAGGGGCTGGCGACTAGCACCAAGGCGTAAATCCCGGTAAAAAGGGATGACATTGCCTTTGTAAAGTAAACAAACACCACAGAGTAAGCAAGCTGAAAGTAAACACTAAGCAAAAGCAGAGTATAACTGAAAGTGCGGAAAAGTAAATGGGCCAGTATACAAACCCAAGCTGAAAATAAAGTACAACTCAAAAGGGAAAACAACAACTGAAAGTAAAAGCCGCTACACCGAGTTGTCCACTGGAAATCCCACCTGAAGGGTGGGTACAAATAGCTCCACTGCTCCACGGGTCCCGCCGTCCGCTCCGAGCACGTCCCGCCCAGTGGTCCACCTCCAAGTACCGTCCTGCTTTGCAAGCCTCAGCTAAGATCAACGATGTCCGTCGTCTGCAACCAACACAACGTAGTGCGGGCAAAGCCCGTGCAGGAGTGAGTATAAGCTACTTAGTAAGGACCCCGAGACCCCTGAAGGTCTCCCAAAATCCACAAAGGATAAACCACAAAGAAAGGTACAATCACAAAGTAACAACCGACACTGCTTAGGTATATGACCATACATATACCTAAGTCATCAATTTCAAATACGCTCCAACCTCCGAGCCCAAGTACAACTCAGTCCACACAGGAAAGTAAACGTATTCCACACAGGAAAGAAAAACGCAATCTACACAGGAAAGTAAACGTATTCCACACAGGAAAGCAAAACGAAATCCACACAGGAAAGTAAACGTATTCCACACAGGAAAGCAAAACGTAATCCACACAGGATAGCACAACACATTCCACACAGGAAAGCAACAGGATTCAGCTCACACAGGTATACTTCTTCAAAGGACGATAAAGATGATCTCTGGTCCATCTAAGTCGTCGGACCCACAAAGGATAGATAGGTAACTAACCCCCGCAAAAGACCCACATAGGATCGGGCCCACACAGGACCTGTAGGCGCTGGTTCACACAGGACCGCTGAGCGCAAGGACCCACACAGGATCGGACCCACACAGGATCTGTAGGCGTTGGTTCACACAGGACCGCTGAGCGCAAAGACCCACACAGGATCGGACCCACACAGGATCGGACCCACACAGGATCGGGCCCAAACAGGACCTGTAGCACTGATCCACGTAGGATCGTTGAGTGCTATAGTCGTCGTCGTCGAATCCACACAGGATCTCTGTACTGTCGTCGTCGCAGTCATAGTAGCAGTAGCAGTAGCAGTAGCAGTCACAGTAACAGTCGCAGCCAACAGTAGGGTTCCCGCACACAGCAATCTCGTTCGGAGGGTCCGCTCCATGAGCTGAGAGGCTGATACATCAACTGTCAAAAAGTCCAGAGTTGATGTATCCAAAAGTTCTGTATCGTCAACAAGAACTCATCGCAACAGACGGCGCGTCGATCTGATGCCCGGTCTGAGAGTTATTGGAATTTTTGTCCCCGGGGCCCGGTTGGTTTTTAAGGAAAAACCAACCCGACCGTACCCCACCTGCGTCCAAACCTCGGGCAGAGTATGCCAAAAGATCTGTCTCACTAATAGGAACACAACAAAGCTGACGGCACGTCAAACGGACGTTCGTAGCTCATGATATGAGTGTTTCCGCTCCGAAGGCCCGGTTGGTTTCGTGTACGAACCATCCCGGCCGAACTCAAAGTGTTCCGAAACCCTGAGTGCGATATACCAAAACGACCGCCTCGATCCAAGGATCGTGTTTCCGTAGACGGTTCGTCAATCGGAGGTCTGTGGCTCATGTTATGCCCAAAAGATCGAAACCGTCTCGAAAACGGGGGGTCCGGGTCCGGGCCGACCCGGCCCGACCCCCCCTGGGTCGGCCCGAACCGGGTGACCCGGGTCCGACCCGGCCCGGCCGGCGGCAGTCCGACGCGGTGGCGCGGATCGGCGCGGTGGCGCGGTCCGGCGCGGCGGCGCGGCCAGGCCGGCGGCGGCGCGGCCTACCGCCATTTGTCGCCATGCGCGGGGGGCAAGCCCCCGCTTCATTTTTGGCAGCGCGGCTATTAGCCGTGCCTTTTTTTTTTCCAATCAACGGCCCCGCCACGTGGGGGGCCCGCTCTACCTTCATCCGGGGATTTAATTCCCCGGAAATCCTGGAAAACGGCCAGCCGTTTGGCCGGCCGAAATATGAAACGCGGGACCCTAAGGGTCCCGCCCTTTAACCGTCGTGGCCGGCTTTGCCGGCCGCCTGCTAACCACCGCGGCTTAGCCGCGGTGGGTTACTCGGGCGGCGCGCCTCCGCCGCGGGTCACCGGCGCCGCCGCGCCGGAGCAGCGCGCGGCCGCCGTCTTCCGCGGACCACCGGACGCACTCCGGTGGTCCGTTCCTCTTGCGGTCTTCGCCGGCAATTTTCTTGGATCGAGATCTTCGGAACGGATACCTATTTTTCCCATTTCAGATTCGATTCCTCATCACTGTCAAATCCACGCACCAAAAACAAAACTACGGAGGGTTGTCGGGCCATGTTTGTTCGGCCCGCGCCTTCCGCATTAGATGCTAACAATCGGGAATAACCAACACCCAAATGGCACAATTTTTAATTAATTAAAAATTGAACCTTGTTTCAAACGATTCACACGTAAATTAAATAAAATTCCCTACAATCCTCATCAAACATTTTTCCCAATCCCACAATAGATTTAGAAGGGGAAAACATGGAAAGTGATAATCATATTGAAGTAAACCCCTACCTTGAAAATTGACGTCGCACGTCGGGGTATCGCGGAGAAAGGCGTCGCGGCATCGGACAAAGATTCTGTGGACGTCGGGGTGCGTCCGAGGAGAAAACGACGTCTCTTCACTTGTCTCTATGACGAAGAAGGGAGGTACGTTGTCATTGGCGATGATCACCACAGTCGGAGACTTCTCCCTTGTCGAGGAGGAAGATGTAGACGGAAGAATCCGGGATGCCGAGTCTTGAAGGTCGTGGGGTCGATGTTGTTCGTCGGAGAAGAACCGTTCTTCACGTTCTTCGTCGAAGACGAAGAAGATCTTCAAGTCTCTCAACGATTCTCCCAAACCTCTCAAGCAACAAAGAAACTAACAAAAAATAAATTAAGCTCACACTTAATTTATTAACACAACACCAACATTTGAAATTCAAGAGTTTGAATTTCAAAACTCAAATTAAACTCACTTATTAATGTCATAAGTTATAACTCAAGTTCACATCATTAATTGTGAGTTGGGGGGGTTAGAGGATATGAAGGGGTGGGGTTCGTGTGGGCCCCACCACCCTCTTAACCTCCCAAGGGAAGTTGGGTAGTTACCCAACTTCCATCCAATGGATAAAAACACTTAAGGAAAGATAAAAAATAAAAATTGAAGTTAAATTTTTATTTTAACATTCACAATTTTTTTTACAACTTCCCTCGTGTAAACGCAACTCCGGAATAGACGTTCTTAAGCAAATACCAGCGCTGCGGTTCCATCAATGCCCTCGGAATTCAATTCCGAGCACCGGATCAAATGTTAGGAATTCCCACTCGTTCGTTCACTAAACGTACCCGAGCCAAACTTCGGAAATTGATTCCAGGCACACCGGGCCTCGGAATCAGGTGTCGTCAGAAACCGAGCTCTTGTAAAATTCCAAAGAAAATTAAGAAAAAAATTCCCTTGAATTTTACGAGTCTTTACATTACTCCCACCTCAGGGCTTTACGTCCCCGTAAAGATACATCAAAAAACTAGGGGAACAAATGAGGGTACTGAGCACGCATCTGAGCCTCCCGCTCCCATGTGCTCTTCTGGAGATTCACGTGCTGCCATCTGATGCGCACAAGAGGAATCGATCGCCCACGTAGGACCCGCTCCTGTCGATCCTCTGTCTCCACCGGGACCTCCGTAAAAGTCACCCCATCGTCAACGTCAAGCTCCCCATGGTCAATGATGTGCGTCGGGTCATGCACGTATCTCCTCAGCTGAGATACGTGGAAGACGTCGTGCACCCGGTGCAACTGAGGTGGTAGAGCCAGGCGATAAGCCACCTCACCAACCCTACTGAGGACCTGGAAGGGTCCGATGAAGCGCGGAGATAACTTGCTGCCTTGGCCAAAACTCCGAATACCACGTCGAGGTGAGACCCGCAAGAAGACGTTGTCGCCATCCTCGAACTCCACTGGCCTCCGCCTCCTATCAGCATATGACTTCTGCCGGCTCTGAGCTATCCTCATCCGCTCCTGGATGACCTGGACCTTCTCTGTCATGGCCTGGACCATCTCCGGTCCCACAAGTGATGACTCCCCAGGGTCTGTCCAGCACAAAGGAGATCTACAAGGTCGGTCGTACAATGCCTCGTACGGTGCCATCCCGATGGTGGAGTGGTAGCTGTTGTTGTACGCAAACTCCACCAAAGGTAGTTGGTCCACCCAACTACGGCCAAAGTCGAGGACACATGCGTAGAGCATGTCCTCGAGAGTCTGAATGGTCCTCTCCGTCTGACCATCTGTCTGAGGGTGAAAGGCTGTGCTCAGACGTAGCTTCGTCCCGAACGCCTCCACTGAGCCCTGCTCTCTAATGGGTAAGAAGTGTGCCAACTTGGTGAGTCGGTCATCAATCACCCAGATGGAGTCGTGACCGCTGGAAGTACGTGGAAGTCCAGTCACGAAGTCCATAGATATGTCATCCCACTTCCACTTCGGAACCTCCAAGGGCTGTACCAAGCCTGCGGGTACCTGCTGCTCTGCCTTCACCTATTGGCAGGTGAGACATCGAGAAACGAACTCTGCTACAACCTTCTTCATGCCCGGCCACCAGTGCTGTCATCTGAGATCCTGATACATCTTCACCACTCCAGGATGTACCGCCAAAGTAGAAGTGTGAAACTCTCTCAGCACCTCCTCTCGCAAAGCGACTGGTACCATGGTACGTCCTCTGAAAAGGATGTCGTGCTATACTCCAAGGGAGAGACCATCAGGTGTCTGTCCCGAGGATATCTGTGCACGCCGTGTCTCACAGTCAGCGTCCTCACGCTGTGCCTCTCTGACCTGCTGTAGTAGAGGAGGGGTGATTGTGAGAGACTAGAGGAAGGCTGCTCCATCTCTATCCACAAATGATATCTGCAAAGAGACTAGCTTCAAAGATTTCTCCTTTGCCGAAAAGTGAAATCTGGTCTCATCCCCTGGATGAACCACATTCCTTGCCTAAAACAGTCAACCCCGTCATGATTAGATAATTCATAGCATGGATGACGTCGTAAGGCCTCGACGCTGCTACCAAGAGATCCAACCGTTACTCTCGCCTCCAAGGGTTGAGTCACACTGTCGGCATCAGTGTGTGGTCACTGGGTTTCCTCTAGTAAGAATCTTGCAAGTGAGGGTCAAGTCAACAGTTTTTTTTACCGGCACCTCTTAGTAAAAACAAACAAAAGACAAGAAAACAAAAGTCACCAAGGCAAGTGTCTTTTATTACATCCACTTAAAGTACAAGGACACAAAGCAACACAAACTACGAAGCTAGAGGCAATATGGGCAAAGGCCTCTATGCCTGGAGCTAGTCCCGCACTAGTCCACCTGCTTCCGGAGCTCCATGATCGTAAGCTTCAGCTGCCTGAAGTTGTGCTCTCCCCTGAGCTCGGGGTGGACCTCCTGGTGGTGATGGTGGTAGAGCCTCAAAGCGTCGCCCACCACCTGCTGCTCGACCAGCTCCTCTACCTCGTCCGCCTCCTCCCTGCGGACCGCCACGGTCGAACCTCTGCCTCTGCCTAGGTGGTTCCTCAACCGTCTGCTACTCCTCTGCATGGCGGGTCGGGCAGTCACGAGCCATGTGGCCTTGCCCGCCGCATGCATAGCACTGTCTTCCACTCGAAAGACTGGCTCCGCGCTGTGTGCCCTGCACTACTGAGCCAGTGCCCTGAGGTCGTCTGCCTGAAGGTCTGGTCTGTCTGGACCCCTGAGTCATCCGTCGACTGCCTACTGCAGATGACTCTGCCACTTGCCGCCCTGCGGTGGGTCGCTGCGCTGGTGTAGACTCAGCAAAGAAGCTCTCGATCAGAAGGGCCCGCTCCAGTACTCCTATCTGAGTCGGTATGCTGAGGGAGATCAGCGATGCCCTGATCTCGTGTCTCAAACCCTACTCGAAGGTCTGGGCCCGGAAGAATGGGTCCCGTACCATGTCAGTCGAGTAGCGCGAGAGATCAGTAAATCTCACCGAGTACTAAGCGACCGTCATGCTGCCCTGCCACAGCTGAAGAAGCTCTTGGATACGCACCGCACGAAGGGTGGCTGGGATGAACTCTGAGCGGAAGAGGCTCTCAAAGTCCGTCCAAAGTAGAGATGCCTCATCGTGCACCTGGAGCATCAAGCTCCACCATCGTCCTGCTGCTGCGTGTAGTAGGCTCGCAGCGAGGATCACCATGAGGTCTGCTGGTGTCCTCACTAGCCTAAACACATGTACCACTGCCTCCAGCCAGTCCTCGGCTGCCTGGGGATCCGTCTCCCCGTGAAACCTGGGTGGTCGCTGGCGTTGAAACTCATGCAGTGCGCTGAGGCAACGTGCTTCATCAGCGGCTGGTGCTGGAAGCATCGGGGGCTCGACAGGTAGAACTACCGCCGGTGCCACTGCTGACAAAGGGCCCTGCACCGAAGCCTCGTCACTCGGTGGGCTGTCGTCACGCTCGACTCTCGGAACCCTAGCTGGCTGTCGTCGTGGGGCCATCCTGAAAAGGAAACAGGTGCGCCACGGTCAGAACAGTATACCTGGTGAGCTGATATAAGTAATCACAAAGAAAACTTTGAAACACACACGCAATCAATGTTTTCGTGTATTAAGTCGGAAATCAGAAGTCAGGGTCATGGTGTACGGATATGTCGCCGCCGCACCAACACTGGACTCCCTGGACTGATAACCACACTCAATAGGCTAAACATTATTGCTTCACATAGAAAAGATCAGAGTTCGCGGTAGAACCGAACTCCTTTGAAACCAATTTGTCACGACCCGCCCTCGGAGTCCGTGCCGTGACTACCCCAAGCCCGCCTTCCATAGGCCAGGGGCTGGCGACTAGCACCAAGGCGTTAATCCCGGTAAAAAAGGGAAGGCATTGCCTTTGTAAAGTAAACAAACACCACAGAGTAAGCAAGCTGAAAGTAAACACTAAGCAATAGCAGAGTACAACTGAAAGTGCAAAAAAGTAAACGGGCCAGTATAGAAACCCAAACTGAAAGTAAAGTACAACTCGAAAGGGAAAACAGAAACTGAATGTAAAAGCCGCTACACCGAGCTGTCCACTGGAAATCCCACCTGAAGGGTGGGTACAGATAGCTCCACTGCTCCACGGGTCCCGCCGTCCGCTCCGAGCACGTCCCGCCCAGTGGTCCACCTCCAGGTACCGTCCTGCTCTGCAAGCCTCAGCTAAGATCAACGTTGTCCATCGTCTGCAACCAACACAACGTAGTGCGGGCAAAGCCCGTGCAGGGGTGAGTATAAGCTACTCAGTAGGGACCCTGAGACCCCTGAAGGTCTCCCAAAATCCACAAAGGATAAACCACAAAGAAAGGTACAATCACGAAGTAACAACCGACACTGCTTAGGTATATGCCCATACATATACCTAAGTCATCAATTTCAAATACGCTCCAACCTCCGAGCCCAAGTACAACTCAGTCCACACAGGAAAGTAAACGTATTCCACACAGGAAAGAACAACGTAATCCACACAGGAAAGTAAACGTATTCCACACAGGAAAGAAAAACAAAATCCACACAAGAAATTAAACGTATTCCACACAGGAAAGAAAAACGTAATCCACACAGGATAGCACAACACATTCCACACATGAAAGCAACAGGATTCAGTCACACATGTATACTTCTTCAAATGACGATAAAGATGATCTCTGATCCATCTAAGTCGTCGGACCCACGAAGGATCGATAGGTAACTAACCCCCGCAAAAGACCCACACAGGATCGGGCCCACACAGGACCTGTAGGCGCTGGTTCACACAGGACCGCTGAGCGCAAGGACCCACACAGGATCGGACCCACACAGGATCTGTAGGCGCTGGTTCACACAGGACCGATGAGCGCAAAGAGCCACACAGGATCGGACCCACACAGGATCGGGCCCACACAGGACCTGTAGCAATGATCCACGTAGGATCACTGAGTGATGTAGTCGTCGTCGTCGAATCCACACAAGATCTCTGTACTGTCGTCGTCGCAGTCACAATAGCAGTAGCAGTAGCAGTCACAGTAACAGTCGCAGCCAGCATTAAGGTTCTCGCACACAGCAAGCTCGTTCGGAGGGTCCGCTCCACGAGCCGAGAGGCTGATACATCAACTGTCACAATGTATAGAGTTGATGTATCCAAAAGTTCCGTATCGTCAACAAGAACTCATCGCAACAGACGGCGCGTCGATCGGACGCCCGGTCTGAGAGTTATTGGCATTTTCGTCCCCGGGGCCCGGTTAGTTTTTAAGGCAAAACCAACCCGACCGTACCCCACCTGCGTCCAATCCTCGGGCAGAGTATGCCAAAAGATTCGTGTCACTAAGAGGAACACAACAAAGCTGACTGCACGTCAAACGGACGTTCGTAGCTCATGATATGAGCGTTTCCGCTCCGAAGGCCCGGTTGGTTTCGTGTACGAACCAACCCGGCCGAACTCAAAGTGTTCCGAAACCTTGAGTGAGATATACCGAAACGACCGTCTCGATCCAAGGATCGCGTTGTCGTAGACGGTTCGTCAATCGGAGGTCTGTGCCTCATGTTATGTCCAAAAGACCGAAACCGTCTCGAAAACGGGGGGTCCGGGTCCGGGCCGATCCGGCCCGACCCCCCCCCCCCCCCCACCCTGGGTCGGCCCGAACCGGGTGGACCCAACCCGGGTCCGACGCGGCCCGGCCGGTGGCAGTCCGGCGTGGCAACGCGGACCGGCGCGACGGCGCGAACGGCGCGGCGGCGCGACGGCGCGGTCCGGCTCGGCGGCGCGGCCTGGCCGGCGGCGGCGCGGCCAGCCGCCATTTGTCGCCACGCGCGGGGGGCAAGCCCCCGCTTCATTTTTGGCGGCGCGGCTATTAGCCGGGCCATTTTTCCAATCAACGCCCCCCCCCCCCCCCCCGCCCCCCCCCCCCCCCCCCCCCCACATGGGGGGCCCGCTCCACCTTCATCTGGGGATTTAATTCCCCGGAAATCTTGGAAAACGGCCGGCCGTTTGGCCGGCCGAAATATGAAACGCGGGACCCTAAGGGTCCCGCCCTTGGACCGCCGTGGCCGGCTTTGCCGGCCGCCTGCTGACCACCGCGGCTTGGCCGCGGTGGGTTACTCCGGCGGCGCGTCTCCGCCGCGGGTCGCCGGCACCGCCGCGCTAGAGCGGCGCGCGGCTGCCATCTTTCGCGGACCACTGGACGCACTCCGGTGGACATTTCCTCTTGCGGTCTTCGCCGGCGATTTTCTCGGATCGAGATCTTCGGAACGGATACCTCTTTTTCCCATTTCGGATTCGATTCCTCATCACTATCAAATCCACGCACCAAAAACAAAACTACGGAGGGTTGTCGGGCCGTGTTTGTTCGGCCCGCGCCTTCCGCATTAGATGCTAACAACCGGGAATAACCATCACCCAAATGGCACAATTTTTAATTAATTAAAAATTGAACCTTGTTTCAAACGATTCACACGTAAATTAAATATTATTCCCTACAATCCTCATCAAACATTTTTCCCAATCCCACAATAGATTTAGAAGGGGAAAACATGGAAAGTGATAATCATATTGAAGTAAACCCCTACCTTGAAAATTGACGTCGCACGTCGGGGTATCGTGGAGAATGGTGTCGCGGCGTCGGACGTAGATTCCGTGGACGTCGGGGTGCGTCCGAGGAGGAAACGCTGTCTCTTCACTTGTCGCTATGACGAAGAAGGGAGGTACGTTGTCATTGGCGATGATCACCACGGTCGGTGACTTCTCCCTTGTCGAGGAGGAAGATGTAGACGGAAGAATCCGGGACGCCGAGTCTTGAAGGTCGTGGGGTCAATGTTGTTCGTCGGAGAAGAACCATTCTTCATGTTCTTCGTTGAAGACGAAGAAGATCTTCATGTCTCTCAACGATTCTCCCAAACCTCTCAAGCAAAAAAGAAACTAACCAAAAATAAATTAAGCTCACACTTAATTTATTAACACAAAACCAACCTTTGAAATTCAAGAGTTTGAATTTCAAAACTCAAATTAAACTCACTTATTAATGTCATAAGTTATAACTCAAGTTCACATCATTAATTGTGAGTTGGGGGGGTTATAGGATATGAAGGGGTGGGGTTCGTGTGGGCCCCACCACCCTCTCAACCTCCCAAGGGAAGTTGGGTAGTTACCCAACTTCCATCCATTGGATAAAAACACTTAAGGAAAGATAAAAAATAAAAATTGAAGTTAAATTTTTATTTTAACATTCACAATTTTTTTTACAACTTCCCTCGTGTAAACGCAACTCCGGAATAGGCGTTCTTAAGAAAATACCAGCGCTGCGGTTCCATCGGTGCCCTCGGAATTCAATTCCAAGCACCAGATCAAAAGTTAGGAATTCCCGCTCATTCATTCACTGAACGTACCTGAGCCAAACTTCGGAAATTGATTCCGGGCACACTGGGCCTCGGAATCAGGTGCCGTCAGAAACCGCGCTCTTGTAAAATTCCAAAGAAAATTAAGAAAAAATTTCTCTTGAATTTTACGGGTCTTTACATCCATGGATATATAGTTAATGATTGTAGGGATCCTATAAAAACTCAATTTAAATACTGTATATTTGAGATAGGTATAAGAGAGAGTGAGGGAAAATTAGGCTTCAATAATTAATAGAAAATAATCCATATTAAAAAATTATTAAAATATTAAATTATATAAAACAAATTTAATGTCATATAATAATTAAAGAATTGAAACAAAAATGATATAATAATATATAATAATAAAAAGGGATAAATTAAAATAACGGGATATTTGATTAAAAATTTATTAAGTGACTTTTATGGATTAAAAAAATTGTCTAATGAATAATATAAGGTGATAAATAAGAAAATGAGGAAAAATAGACTAAATTTTCTAAGGAATTTCAACAATATTACCCAAATGTTTACCTTCTTCTAACACCCCAATCCCTTGAGGATTTCATGTATTATTCCCATAAAATTAATGGAAGTCAAAAAACCATAACTATGCATTTATTTTTAGTTTATATAATGAAATGAGATACAATAGACACATGCTCTTTAACAGAAAAATTATAAAAAAGAATAAGAAATAATCCCATTCCTTTTTTATTATAAATGGAATAAAAACATAAATCTCATAGATTAAAGGTAGTGAAGACCAATATTATATGAAATAGAAAGAATATATGATACAAAAAAATCAATTTTATTCTTGGTCTCAACTCTCTCAGTCATTATAATGAACACTATGAGAGAATAAGACTAAAAGAAGAGAGTAATTTGGATATTACATTTTTTCACACCCTCTATGAAAAAATATTTGGAAAGAAAATACTCTTTGTGAAATTGATATAATTTAAAATTGTAAAATGGTAAATAATGAATGTTCATATAGATTTTGAAGGCCTCATAAGCTCCCTACATATAGGCCTCTCATCCTATGTAAATTTTTTGAAACTAATCTGAATTATTTATGTTAAAGATGTGAATGATCAATGTATTCTTAATATAATTATTATAATTATACAAGATCAATTTATATATAATTAACTTATCAAGGAAGAAGAAGACAATAATAAATTTTGTGAAAAAAATTACACAATTTCATCAGCATTATCAAGGAGAGAAATATTTAATCGTTAACACTATTGTTTGAAATTAAAATAACTTTATAAATTTAAAATCATCTGTTTAAGGAGTTAAAAATATTACAATATAATAGTTCAAAGATAAAACATTAAATTTTCATATTTCTGAGCTATACTATTAAAAGTTTTAATTTTATTTCTTATTCTATAAGATAATATATTCGAAATATTAGAAATAGGTATGCATGATTTTTTTAGACCACAACTTGAATTTATGAATAATAAAATAAATTTAATCATGTAAAAATTATATAATGATAATATTGGACACATTAAGTGCATTTCCATATGTAAATTGAAGGAAGAAAAATAATATTCATTAACAATAGTTATTAAAAATTAAAAAATACTTCTCTTGGATTCTATAACATAAACAAGATTTAGAAAACTATTTAGAAAAACCATAATATTTTAAAACATCATACAACCATTGAAAATATTATGAATATTTAGAAATAGAGTAGTCATTAAATTTTAGGTTTTTAGAACTATGTAAGGTTAATTTTTCAATCATGTGTAAAGGTAACGTGAAATTTTCAAACAATGCAAAAAGTTACTGAAAATGAATAGGTATCATAAGGATAAGTTGTAATATATAAAAGCCTCATAAGGGTGGAATTCAATCTGAGTAACTGTAACAAACTTTTCATATGGCTCATGTAAGGTCAGCATAAATATATGTAATCATATCCAACAAATCATGAGCTGTGTAATTGTATACAATCATTTTATGTAAAGGTAAACTAGACATTCAACTGGTTGTGTAAAGGTATACATAAAGCATTGTAAGGGTAAAGGGAAAGATAAAAAAAATAAAATGGTCATATAAGAGTAAAACTAAACATGCATAATGGTAAAAAAGAGACTTATAAAATGGTAAAAATTGACTCCATTAAATTAATCTTTCCTAAAAATAATGGAAAATAAATATTCGTAAAAATAAAAAATTAAAAAAATGAATTTTTTTTAATTGAACAAGAAACACTTCATTAAAATTATATAGATAATAAAATAAAAAATTGAAAAAATTGAAATTATGGAATGCATTATATTATAATTATCTAAACATAATAAAATTAATGTATAAAATACCAACTTTAAGAATGAGTTAATTTTATCTTGTTTTTATGCACAATTTATGTATTATAAGTAACCCATGTATATATTTTTTCCATAGTGACATCATGTATAACTTGAAAATTATCACACTTGACCTGGGATTCCAATAGACTGATATCCTTTTTATTCTTATGTCCTTATTTTTTTTATGAAATTTGATCCAATTTTATTTATTTTAGGGATTTGAAAAAATTAATAGAACATAATTAATAGTAAATAATTACATCCAAATTGATGGACTATTATATTCTAATAATATTCACTGAGATATTTTTTTACTAAAACTAGTTGATATAAAGAGGGGAAATTTAAAGAAAAGTACATGAGAGGGCTTCCTTGCTCTAACACCACAGCATCATGCCAACACCAGCAGAAAATATTTTATGCTCAATTTTTGTCCCTACTGTCCCTCTTAATATACTATTTTTTATATGAACCACCATATGGAACCTCCCCCTAGGCATATATACCTACCATGTGCATGTGTTATCTCATGCTCGACTACTTACCTCATCTAAAAAATCATTATTTTCCACAAAATTGAATGACAAAAATCGATTTCGAAGGATATACATCCCTTTCAATGTTGCTTTCTCTACTAGGATACCCATCTAATAGATTTTATATTGTAGTTTAACTAAGACATATATCAATTTTAGGTGGTGGAATAATACTGCATGGGGGATGAAAAATCAATGGGATCACACTATATACAATCTTGTATCCTAAAGGGATCATTGCAATGTAAACAGAATTTCTGAAATATATATTGATTCACATATGACTACATGTGCTCTTCGAACCTCAAATAAATTGAATGAAAAACATGAAATGTGATTGGGTATTAGGAGTGGCTTTCCTATATTTTATATTATCTTAAGGGAATATAATTTTTCAATGGAGTTTCTGAAAGGCCTTATCACCTTCATCTAGGGCTATTGACACTACTGTGACTTAAATATATGTTGAAAAAATTGAAGTAGATGTATTTTTTTCATCCATATACCACCAAAAACATTGTGGAGTGGATGGAAAGATGTAATGTATATTAATAACTAATTTCATAATAGTAAATCCAATAATACTAGACATTAGGTTGGTCTCCTACAAAGAAGTGAAAATACATTTCAATGAATCAATTAACCACCTCAGACTGGTGATCAGATTATGGGTGATAGGAAAAGATGATTTTTAGTTGAGTCCATTGTGAACAAAACATCTCTATCAATAAATTAATAAGAAAAAAAGATCATTATTTATTGCAATTGATGTTAGAACACCATTTTAAAAAATCCAATGCTCTCAATAAGATTTTACTACAGTTTGATAAGTTTATGGGAGTTTTAGTAGAAAAACAATATCATATTTTTTACATGTTACCAACTATCAAAAAAATAACATAAAATACATTGGATTTTGGAAACCCAAACATGTTTTCTATAAATGTTTCAGGCCACATTGACGATGAAATCTACAAAGGGCGGTTTAGCCCAACCGATGATTACTTATATTGATGGAAAGCAACACAATTTTGTATAAATATCCCTTAATATTATTTAAAATCCAATCCAATAATGATTTTTTTATAATTTTTGATAGTTATAATTGTATTCCATATGTTTCCCTATGTGGAAGAATAAAAATCATGAAATTGAACATGAACCCAAGGGGAACGTGAAGGTATTTACAAATTCCATTTAAACAATAATGTTCAGCATTTTTATGAAAATCTCAAATGCATTTTTTAGACCATTCAGTCTTCGTAAAAGATAATTCCAAGAAAAGGGTTTTCTAACACACCCTCAGATATTCTGAGGTCATCATTTCAAACTATGCTACATTTAAGTACAAGTAGGGTAGTAGGTTCCTCACTTTGGGAGGAGAATCTTCAACCATGATCTCTTTTATTAACTTGTAAATCATGTAGAACTAATATCCCTAGATTTTCATATAAGAATTTTCTCGTAATTTACATTATTCTGTTATTGTAGAATAAATGTATGCTTACAGGTATTATACAAAATAATAAATAATAATCCTTAAAAATAAGGATTCTAATGCTAAATGTCAATCACTAATGAAATAATTTCATTATCATAGTTTGATTTAGATAGTTTTTTCCATGTATGTGTTTAAATAAGTTATTCTAGGTAATATCCATCTTTTAATTAGGACTACAACCACCCCTATGCAATAAAATCACATTCAACTATTAAATCCTGTGAAAATTCTGTTAAGGATAGTAGTGAAGCTCCATTATTGAGTTATATTAAATTATCTAACACATTCTAATCCTTACATGGATAAGGAGACACATTTTCAGCTAGGATGGAATTTTTCATCTTAGAGGACGTAAATGGAAAAAATTACATATGTCATATATGTGCCTCTTAATTGGTGATATAAAAAATAATTTCATTATAATAAAATTATAAAAATAATGCATAAGAAGGGTCAAAAATTAACATTTAATGAAACTCGATAAGTGGATGGTGCATTGGTGGGGAAAAAATCATCCCAAATATTCATAATCACCATTGTGGGTGTGAATAGTTGTTTTCTCAATGGAATCATCCAACATTATATTATACTAATAAACCACCTTGAGGTCCAACAGAGATAATTTGAACTATATAGTCGATCATATAGTTATCCCACTATTGTTAGGAAAATTTTATAATGAGTATAAAGAATAATTTAATGATCGATACTCCAAAAAATGTAACCATTTCCCATCCATCATTTTGAATAATAATTCAAGGATGAAATAATCCATGGAAATGGCCATGATGATGCCTTGGTAAAGAATTCCTTGGACCTATAATTGGATTTTTTACTTTTATATATGTGGAATGAATTAATGTCAGGCCATAAATGGTACATAACTTGGGTTGAATTTTGATAGAGTGAACCACTGATCACCTTGGTGGTAGTTTTTTAGGAGCCTTAAACATATATTCATGCACTTGAATTGCAAATTATATGTCTATGTTCTATCTTTTAGTCAAAGGGATTGATTCTGGTCTATTTTCCCCCCCTTAAAATTCATTCATAATGACCTATAGGGTCCCTCATACATGTTTTTGTATCCCACATGTATTCGTATATTTTGTTGGATTTGGTTACTCCCAATGTGAAATGATGAAAATATATTGAGAACCATAACTACCTTTAAATTCAATGTTTCTTAGATTCTGAAGTAATAATATTTCCAAAGGATGATTCAGTTCTCCAAATTCCAGGACCAGAAGAAAAATCACAAAAAAGTCCCCCAATGTGATTGTGATGTGTTGACATCCACGTAGGGTCCATGTGTTATGACCATTCCCCAATGTAGTGATCAATTTTAAATAATTATAAACTAGTTATCCAATATACTGGACATACTTGGGTACTAAAAAATTATGAGTCGTGACACTATCATAAAACACCATAATGGGAAAAATCCACCCACCCCTACAACATTCTTTTTTAAAGTATTCCACGGTTGTGTTATTTTATTTTCATCCACATTTGTATATATCCACTCTTATTAAATCCCTAGCCATGAAACCATTGTAATAATAAGACTCCAACAACTTTTTAAATTCCTCGTTATTTCCAATATATTAATAATCATCAGCCATAACATTACTATCCTCCAATAACATCTCACTTAACATTGGATTGACACATTTTTAGAGGGGTCTTTAAGTAATCCAACACCAGAAGCACAAAAACATAATATTGTGGTCTTCCCACTCTTGTGGTATCTAGTGGTGTAAATTCTCATTGATCTGATGGTTATACTTATATAACATCCTATTTTCATATACTAGGGGTTATCTTAGTATCCTAGGATGTTGAGGGGTGATGATCATTGTTGGTGTTAGCTATGACCACATTAGAGGTGGCCAAGAATCAATAAAATAAAAACCATTGATTCCTCCAAGATATTTTAATCCAGTTACCTTCCTAATAGAAAGCTTCACATATTTAGAATTCAATTTTACATATAGATTAATCTATAGATTTCCCATGTAGACCAATCATTTGATCTCCTCCTGTAAAAAACTGCATTACATTACTAAAATATTTTTATTCTGGTTGTCGTATAAATACTGATTCCGAATACTCAAACTAATCAATGAACTTATGAATATTCGTGTGCATCAATAACTCTACTAGTTCTTCATATATATTTTTGACTTCTATTCCACTAAAATGTTCCACGATTTCCTATTTGAATTTTACCTATGATAAATTCGGACACACCATCTATAAAATCCTAAAATAGTCTTTATCCACTCCCTCTATACTAACCTAAGCTCATAATATTTTTTATCATGTGTATAATGTTATTAATTTATATGTATATCTTAGATCAAATAATCCACCCATGATTATCTTTACCATCTATTGAGGGATGTTCAACAAGCTAGTTGACGAGGTGTCCATATGGGGTACATCTAGAAGTCACACTATTCACATTCAGTCCAACCTCAAATGTAGAATGTGAAAGCATTAAAAATATGCTTCCACATGAGTAATACATGATGTTTTATGGGTTCAAATCTGACGGAATGTGATATTTTTCCATTTAATGTCCATGTATGTCCACTGAATTCTCATTTTCATCTATGATTGATACCTCCTACTTTAACATGTCGATAAATATCACTAAGCCCCTAATGGTTGATTCTAGTCATTCCATCTATTGATCCATACCTTATAGGAAAAAAGCCAATCTATTTCCATTTTCATCTGTAATGTATATTTTCACGACCATCAGAGATAGAGGGATGTTCCAGTATGGTTCTCATTTGAGAAACAAGGAAGTATGAGGTCGGTCAAGAAGTGTAAAATCACTAGAAGATAATTAATTGATAGATTGTCAATCTAAATTAATGGAATAATTTTTTTATTAGACCTTTTTGAAGTGTTTTTTGGTTGAAAATAGGGGAAGAGGGAATATTGAATGTCAATGTACATGATATGACTCCCTACTCTCCCACTAGAGAACTATGTTGACTAAAATAGAAAACATTCCTTAATAAATTCTGGTCACCACATTTAATCCTAACAGAATATTATACAATAACCCCTCATACACCCCTAAATGTATATAAATATTTCATTCCTTGGTTATTTTGAGTTTTATTAACTTGTTGATTAACGTGTTTCATTTATATATTTTTCTATCACTCATGTGTATAATTGTTTTTCATTCTAATTGTGTAAATTATATTTTGAAACAATTTACTATAATTGTGCTTCATTTTAAAAACTTTTTTTATCATCCATGATTTCATATGGATATTGGTGTTATATTTAATTTTTATTATAATCTATTGACTATGAAAGAAGGATTATATGTCAAATTATTTTATCAAAAAATCATGTTCATAATATGTATATATTGAAAATTGTTTTCCATGAATCATTATGCATGATATTGGTTGGATTTATGTTATGTATTTTTCTATGAGGTCAAAAAATCATATTTATAATATGATATTAGATTTAATATTTTTTATTCAAATATATAGTCCTTTCATGTTAAAATTATGTAATGAATCTCTATAGAGTATTTTGAGGTTTTTTTGTTGTAGATCATGGTGACTTATTAAGATTTTTCAACCTCTTATGATTTTTAGAATTTTTTTTATTTTATTTTTAATTTATAGAAAATTATTCATTCTCAAATATTTGTATATAATATTTTCATCATTACATAGGGTTTTTTGAACTTAGTAATGAAAAAATATTTATAATTTCTTATGTTTTTAAGGGAATTTTTTTTAGTCCATGGGTTTGGGTCTCCCATGTGAATTTATTGTTTTTTCTATTATGTACCCCACCTCACTGATATAATATATAAAATATAGAACAAAAATTTCCTCAATGAACAAAATTTTAGTTAATCCCAATCTTCATGGACCGACTTTTTTTGACCAATAATTTCACTAAGAAGGAGATTCATAAATTGTTTCCCAAATTTTTTTGTTAATTAAATAGTTTTCTCTATTATCTGAATGGAGATTATGATTGACTAAGAAACTGGAAGACAAAGAGGGTTTAGTTTTGTTAATTTTATTTTCACAGAGCATTCCTCCTCATATATATTGTCATTGATGGAATTTTATTATATAATTTTAGTGTTCAAAATCGAGAACAAAACTAATATCATCACACATTAATTTTTAAGATTTGGATGGTAAGATCATATTTATTAATTAAACCATTGACATATATAGTTTTAGAGGTGGAAGTGGTGGTTTCTAATATTGTAGAGTTGTAAACTATGGTGCAGACAAATTCTCGAAATACTAGCACCGTAGTAGTTGGTTGGGAGGAGTTTTAGTTTTAACATATTTAGATATTTCAAGCATATTTCTTCAATTAGTGAGATAAAATTAAGGGTAATTTAAAATAGAATAGTATGATTATTTTTTGTGTATGGTATATATTTTGATAAAAACCCTATACACAATATAGAGTATCCATTTTTTTAGATGTCGAGATTGTATTTTCATAATTTTTTTAAAAAAATTACTTTTTTATTCAAATTTATCAATGATATATTATAAAACAATCCAAATTTTTTTTCTATTTGAATATGACTTGTATTTTATTAAATATTTTAATAAAACAAACAATATAATGGTCTATATTTACAATTACTATGTGAATATAACTATTTAAATAATATGACTATTTTAATATATATTAAAATCAAAACATTTTTTTATATATCCATATTAATCCAATTTGAAGGATCATATATTGATTAACACAAAATATTCCTTCGTATTACAGTTTCCTTTTAATTATCATTATGAAAAATCATATTAATAATTTATTTTCAATAATTAATCAAACATATTATGTGTTAGGAATCTTGAATTTACGCTTCATTATGATGTTATAGAATAAATTTTAGTCAATATCATTTAAACCCTATCTTATTTCCATATCATTCAACAATATATTAAAAAAATCATACCTATTCCATGTTTTGATCCTTTTCCACACCCTTGTAATTTTGGAAATGGGTAATTTAATCTAACATAAATGTTTCATTCACTCTATTATTATTTCTTTTTAATTTTTTACAATCATTTGTCTATTATCTATATTTCATTTGGTATTGATGTTGTGATTAAAAATATCAAATCAGATCCCCTTTGTAGTCATCATGGTTTTTTTCTATTTCATTTGGATATGTGTTTTCTGGGTTATGATATCTAATTATTTATTGTTTTGTATTTGATATTGTATGTCATATAAGGAGTCATCACTCATGAGATTTTTTTTTATTTTCATTATTCTTAAATTCTTAAAACAATTGTGTTAAATGATGATATACGTTCACTTTTCATCCTTAATTCCATTTCCATTCAATTATATGAATCTTTTTTTGTTCCATCCAATTTTTTTGAGAGAACTAGGGAAACCAAGTATTTATAGATTAAAAATCACGGAAATCATTATATGATACAATATTTGTCACTGATTATTTTTTTCCTTTTTTCTTATTTTTCAATATTATATTTCCATATGTGTTGGTTTTCATTGTTTCTTTTTATTTTTTATTTATACAATTGTCCTTGATGGGACCACATTTTTCATGATTAGAAATATCATCTAATAAATTATACATGTGTAAATTTATATCCAATAAATAGTGAATGTTTATTTATTTTGTGTTTGTATTATTGATTTCATCATTATAACCTTCCGTTACTTTTCTGAATGATTCATTATATGTTCTCACATGTCTGTTATTTTCTATATTTTCAATGTGATATTATTGTTTTTGAATTTATGTAGTTATATCATAGTAATGTCTTATAGACACAATGATGACCATTTTTGATGGAGAATGTAGTCTGTGACTTTTATTTAATTATTTCAACACATTGTGTAATTTATTTCTATGAATATTTTTCGAATAGTGATGTGGGTTTTTTGTATTGAAATAGCTTAGATGTATCATTGCTAAAATAATTGTTTTTCTAAATGATTTCATAATTTCTAATTTTACATCAAGTCATGTTCCCAATTTATCCATTCCATTTTCTATTGCATGAACATTTTTTCAATTAATTTTATATCCATGAAGATACATGTAAAAACACCATATTAGGAAGAGATTTCCCAAGAATGGTTCCATAAATGGACTTGTCCCTGTGATTCCCACGAAAAATGAAATTCATCATATGTCATCAATGTAATTTTTCATAGGTACATTCTTTTTAATGATTTCAAAATTTTGTTTTTTTTCATGGGCCTTAATATTTTACATGATTTTGCAATAATATTCAGGTCAACCATTGGGTGGGGGTGATCATGAAGAATAGCATAGTGATAGTTTTTCTAAAATTTCTACTGTTTTATTAGTTGAGGATTGATTTTTTCTATTTACCTTCAATGTTTATATTTGGTTACACATTTATATTTTTCATATCAATAATATTATTAGAATTTATGATTATATAAGTTCTCTTACTATTGTATAAAACCTTATTCTATATGTATAATTCTATATTGTATTAATTATTTTCTGATAATTCGTTATAAACATTGTTTTCCATAATTTTGTAGAAACAGATTAAATTGAAAAGATCTTGATTAGTGTAGTATTTGAATGTTGATAATATAAAAAAATTATAGTTCTTTGAATGTTGGTGGTTATGTAAATTGTGAAGTGATAATTCCATCAATTTTGGTGAGGAGAGTGTAGAATGGGTCATCTATGGTTATGAATCATAATCTCACAATTATTCAAAAAACGTGTATTTTTAGATATCAACACATTAAAAATTTTTAGTGAGGGTATTTATTATATGGAAACATTGAGACATGGAATGAAGTATATATATTAATGTCATAAGTTTAACAAAAACATAGACATGCTATAAGAATGATGTCTCACTAGTGTTCTATGATATGATGTATGATTAGGTTAATGTTCATGTACCTTATTATAAATATTATCAGTGGAATTTATTTATATAAAAGATATACCATGTTATACAAAAGAAATCCCACATTATCAATATATAATGTTTTTTTCATATATTATAATACATGAAATGATAATTGACCTCTAAATGTATGATATTGAGTTATCCAAAATTGATCATCATTTTAGAGTATTATATGTTGGGATGACATGGGACGATTAATCATATGCTCGGTTTTTTATAATGATATGAAATTCCCCCACAATGAACACAATTAGTTTTCTAGGCTAGAAAACCTAATATGTGTACTGCATTAGGTATCACACACTATGTCTATAATTTACTAGGGGTGCATTTTTCATATTTACTATAGTTTACATGATTTTGAAAAGATAATAAGTACAAAAAATTTCACAATTTGATAAAACTATTACTGAATCCTAAATTTTGGCCTAATCAAGGGTGGTTGGGTATATTGGCGCTAAAGTCATCGATAGAGTTTTAACCAATATGAGACTTTTTCTAATTAGGTGATGATTATAAATATTGATCCATCAAGTTAGATAGGTAAATATATTTTATGGCTCATCCTAGGTAAGTGTAATGTGATGTACTTAGTTAATGGATTAGGGGATTCTATCATTCTCATTCATCCAGGTGATTGAAATGTGATGCATTCATCCATCATGATAGACTATACCAAAATAATAGTGGAGATAAATGTTTAATATTTATTATTCAAATAATCCATTTATCATGGTAACTTGATGTCTTCGATGAGGGATAACAAGATTATAAATATTGTATTTCATTAATTTTCACGGGCATTGGTTTGGAGATGCATGTGTTTTATAGAGATCACGCTAGATATATTTGTAGCTGAGTAACACAACTTTTATTATAATGTCTTATATGTAGTTTTTTTGTATTATTAAAATCACAATTATTTTCAACTCTCAAAAATCCAATAGGATTACAAAAAGTGATGATTATAATTTACAAAACTAAGATCTATCTAAAAATGATTTTTTGAGAAAATCTATAAGACATTTTGAATGGTTTTTTATAATTTTCTCCATAAAATGTATGAAATAGTGTAATTTATTGATAAATTATGTAAAATTATTATTTTAGGACATCCATAATAATTTTTGATATGATTTCACAAGGTGATACATATAAGATGAAACATATGGTGAAACATTATATAAGGTTATATGGGTCTAGTGTATGTGGGATATTAATGGAAAAAAGTAATAAATCTATGATATAAAATTGTATACTATAGAAATGTTTTATACATTATCATAAACATATATCATAATATGATATGGAGATATCATAATGGTTTGGTTTATGTCTTATAATTTTTATTTATAAAGCATAAGGTATAATTTAGAAGTCATTTTATCCTTCTCAAAAAATGTTGTCAATAATATATTTTGGTTATATGTTATATGATAATGTTAAAGAAGTTTTAAAAGAATAAATTACTGTGCTAAATTACTATGAAGATGATTAATAACTTTTTATAACATATAACCTTAAATTTTAATCATCCAACCTAATTATGGAGACTATAAGGGGAAACCATGATCATATATTCAAAGGGTGAATCCATTATAATCTATATATGTGAATGAAACTAAAACAACACCAAATCACTCATTCTTTCACACATTTATCCTATGGTTCTAAGAGACCATTATTTCATGGATAATCATCATAATAATTTGGTGATTCAGGTATCCCATGTATACCCTTGGGTGAAGAGTCCATTTTCCCTCATCGTAGAAATCATGATCAAGCCAGTGAATATAGAAGACGATGATGATCAAATCATTATAGTAAACGTTATGTTCTTCAATTAAAATTAAATTATTATTTTTTTAGATTCATGAATAATTTTGGAAATATGTGGTCTCCATTTATATCCACTCTATTGGATATTATATATCCATCACATTGAAAGCCTTTCTTTTTTCTTAGTTTGGTTTTATAATCAATAATTAATAAACAAGTTTTTTATTTTCTATCGACATAATAATTATTATCATTAATCTTTTAAAATTATATTAAATTATTATGTTGGCTCCCTAAAACCCATTTTATTAGTACTTGATAATGTTTTTTCATTTTTAATGAGTCCTCGTTTTCACATTTTTTTTCCCTTATATATGATGTTTTTATAGGATAATATCCAACAAATATTTGTCTCACTGAAAATCCATACTAGTTCTCTACTATGTTGTGATCATTGAGCATCCATGTCATTATTCTTGAATCTTTTTCTATGTATGGTTTATAGTTTCTTGTTGGACACAAATATTACATGATATTTGCAATAAGTGTCTCACAGGACATTGAGACACCGTACCATGGTGTTCTCCTTTAGTACTCTGTATGATGGGTGGTCATGAGAATAGATACATTAATAAAAATTTATTATTTACATGTTTCATTTCATATTCTTATCTACAAACGTGTGCATTTTTTATTAGACATTATGATTATCATTATTGGTTATATTGACTCGGTTGAATTTATGTGTTGACGAAAATCATAATGGCATGTGCTCTTGGTGAGGTAGGGTATCTTGGTTCCTTCATGAGTGATATTAAATTAATTTCTAATGAGTGAAATTATTTATCCCATATTCTAAAGTTGATATCTCAGTCACATTGATGGAAATAAATATTCAACATAAATCAATTGTCATGGAGTTTAGTGTTAGATTTCAATTCTAAAATGTCATAAAAATATAAATTGAGAATATAAGTTGATTTCCCTGATATTAAACCTTCTGGATTTGAGATATCATTATAAAGATATCATATTACACTATAAGAATTCATAAGAGGTTAGAATTCATTATGATTTTAATTATTTATCAATTGGTGTCTTTGCATGTATCTAGATAAAAACATTATATTTTTGTGGGTATGACTTATTCCACTGAGAATGTGGCCTAGAGGGTGACACACTATTTTTATCTACAATATAAAAAATCATAGTGTTGAATTTAACAAGATAAAATTAAAAAAAACTTATCTTGGTTTGGTAGATCTCCATTATTTATCCACATGTTATTCTAAAGAAAAATTGACTTAAATAATTATAAGTAATTTTAAATTTCATGTTTTGAGAATATACCATTTATAAAATTTATCATTGAATAATGTAGTGACATTTTTTTATTAAATTATCATTATATGATGATCACTAAATATAGATGAGGAAAATAGGTCCATGAATAATTGTCCAAAAAATAATAATATGAATGATATTAATTTATATATTCTTAATAATTTTTCTCATTTCAATAAAATAATAATAATATGATTAATATTATCTTACATTGGGTAAATTAATAATTATAATGAAAGAACGGAATTTGTGTTCAATATTTCAAACCTAAAACTACACTATTAATTTTTAATTATATCTTTTCTCATATCATGATATATATATATTACATATCTATTTATATCAAAATCCATATATAATAATTTTTTGACATAACTAATTGAGTGAGACTCCATCAATCTATAATTAAAAATCAAGAGATCTAAAGTGATCTCCTCCACTCCTATCTCATTCCATCGAGAGGACAACAAAAAGTTTTCCTCTCTCATTAAGAATTATTACGAAATTATCCATGAACAAATAAATAAATAAGGATTTGTCGTGTTATTTCCTAGTTGTTCTAATATCTCATTCAAATATTGGGTTGAAAAATTAGGTCATCAATAGAGGGATTCTATAGTTTGATCCCTACAAGATAATGATGGTGTGATGATATCCATTCCACCAAATCATAAAAAAATAATTAATTAATAGTTCAAGTAATTTTATATATGTTAATAAAATAATTATAAATAATAAGTGAGGATAAATCACTTTTGGTTCTAGTGTTTTTTTCTAGTCATGTAATCTACTTTTTTTTATTAGACATGACTTTTTAATCATATGAAAACAACTCCTGTTTTTATCTATACAAACATTTCAAAACCGTATGTATAGGATGGAGAACCACTTGTATAACATATATCAATTGCAATAAAAAATTTTGGTTATAATTATGTTGGTAATGTCGTATAAAAACATTTTTTAGGAAACTATTAGTATAGGTTCATTATATTTTCAGTTTATCCAATAGTTCACTAAAATCTATTTTTATATACATATCAATGATTTAGAAATGATGGGATATGTCTATCCCAATAGTTATGAAACTGTTGTTATAGACCCACACCCCAATTCCCTTGTTGACAACACCCCCACCCTGTCTACAGAACATACAAACAATTAAAACAAAACCTAAATACTAATATATCCGCCAAAATCTAAAATAAAACATCAAAAACATTTTAAAAAATTTACTATAACCCATACCATCAGAATAAATTTGTAAATTAGTTGAAAAAATACATTATAACCCAATAAAAAATCAAACATGACACATAGAACAAATTAAAACATTCAACGAATGATAACGCACATTCGTAAAATCACATATATTTGTTCCAAACAAATCATCAAACATAAAAGCTCATTAATATGAATAAAAAATTTATAGTAGTAATCCATACCTCATCACCATAAATATTATAATAGTGATCCACATACTCATACTCATCCTTTTCCTCATCATTATACTCATCCTCACACTCTTACGCACCATCTTCCTCACCCTCTTTCTTTCCCTCTTCCTCAACATCACCAACACCAGGAAGTTCCTTGTTCCTACTAACAATATAACCAATAACAAATATAATATATAACATAAAAATCTTTGACATACATGCATCACAATATATGAAATTATTTAGGGGAGGTGATGGAGATAAAATGACCATAAGCATTTTAAATTCCTTAATGTCCCTTTGATTCCATTAATTCTCTTGTGTGACAATATTTTTTGATTTTTCAACAGATCCCTAAGTCGAGGTTTCAGTTGCGTTAGATATTTCCAACTCGGTGATACCAAAAATGAATCTTTATTTTGGAAAATATCTCATATGGAGAATATTATACCATGGACAAAAACATATTCTAATATAGGGCTCATCCCCAAAAACATGATGAATGTGATCGTTTGGAACAAAATTTTCCACTTTATTATAATCAAGGGCCTATAAAGCCAAATTTTACAATTATAAATTCTCTATAATATTAAAATATAGATATTAAAAATTCAAATAAAAAAATAAAAATTAAAATCTATAGTTTTTTCATTTTTTTAATCGTGCTTCCAATTTTATCTTTTTTACAAAGAGAACCATTTTTTCTCGAGGCATCAATCCTGTAACTATATAAACCTATCAATACAATGACATTAAATGTAGAAAAAAAAATAATCTTGGTTATTATTAATTAATTTGATAAATAAAATCAAATAGATTTAAATACTAAATAAATCTAAAAATGAAAACATATTTCTTTAATTGTATATAGTGTTAAAAAAATATCACATTCAAGGGATTTGTCTTACACATACATCAAGTGAATATATAATGTATGAGAATTTAAAATAACAAGGATATATAAAATGGGGTTTTAGTAAAAAATGAATTTAATTTGAATAATTATAACAATTAAGAGTAATCAAAAGGTAAACATTATCAGATAATAGTGAAATATAAGTGATACAATCTACTATTAATAGTTAGTTATCCAAATAAATAAGAAAATTTTGAACAAGGAATATTTTAATTTTACATCACTGTTATTGAAACTATTGTGGTTTATTTTCATCTGTACATAATAGCACACTTTATACACAAAAAAATGATCATGTTTTTAAATTTCTCAATATTTGGTAGTTTATAAAAATAAACACACGTGCTTTGAAATATGAATTACCAAAATTAATTAGTTTAAAAGAAATTATTGAAAATCGACCAACTGATTTTAGTAATGGATGATTAAAGGAAATAAAAATAAATGGAATCAACAACCTTTTTACAAATTATGTTTATATAATAAATAATATCTTCTTTTTAAAGGCTATATGTATGTTTCAAGTCTACTGTATAATGATCATTGATGCATTGTTTACCGTAAGGGGGTAAAACCATTATATTATAAACTAATTATTCAACCTAAAATTATCAATGGGTATCCAAATTGAATGTTTATAATACTTTTTTTATTTTATGGAGTAATATTTGTTAGGATACCGATATAGAATTTAATTAATGGGTGAAAAATAAACAAAAATGACACTCAATAAAGAACATAATTGAATATTTATCCATTATAGGATTTTTTGTTTCATTTTATCAATTTTTGATTCAGAAATGATCACTATTTGGAAATACAATTTTCTTATAATTTGAAATTAGTGTTGTACCTTCTTCCTCTCAATGTCTAAAATCATAGTCCACCCCATAGTGTGGTGGTATTTTTAAAAATATTTGTTTTTTTATTTCTTCCCGACGTTTACTAAAAAATAATTTGTAATAATACAAAACTAAAAATTATTGTAAATCCATATATTTTTTTATTCAAAATCACAAAATTTGATTAATACCTGGAAATTGGTAGTAGTAAATCATTAATAATTTCCTAATAATGCACTACGATATGGTCATTCATGATAGAAATGGTCATTACCCCTTCACCTACTCTAAACCATTATCTACTGTTTAACTCATTATTGCATACAATCTAATGCTCACCTTGTTGCAGTAGTTGTGGAGTCCTCACAACCTCACCATTGGGAAAATTAAAATCGTTCTAGATATAAAATATTAATTCATAAATATACAATAATAAAATAACATTAAATATAGTTTTTACCCATATTTTTACCAATGAATTGTCATTAATGTTATTTATTAGGTGTCTCCAGAAGAGTGGTCAAACAGTAATGATGTCAAAGGATATCACAATAATATCCATAAAATAGATCAATTCATACCAATTTTTTCAAAATTTTGTTTTACTTGTTTTAGTCTAACATTTGTTGTATTTAGTGGTTCTACACTACTTTCATGCGTGTGTTCCCATGCCGGCGATCGAAAAACCCAACTAATAATGATTAAAAAAAATAGTATTATAATAACAAATATAATTAAAATAAATTATTTTAATTATCATTAAAAGTTTTCTATAAATATACATGAGGAAGGATGAATAGTGGGTGATGCTGGATCCCCATGGTCAGATGTCAAATCATCCTATATAGATGGAGTGGATCCCAATGTATGCTATATGAGCTCATTCAGAAAATAAGTTGAAAAAAATGAATATGGAATATCAAGGAGAATGAAGTAAAATGAGATTTATATGAAATATATTGACGTATATGTGAATAATATAAATTATGAGTTGGAATCATGATCAAATAATGGAATGAAATGATAGGATGCTCAGATGAAAATGGAGACGAAAACATTGGTGGCCTAAATATATCAGTTGTCTCTACAATCAATGTGGGACATGAAGGTGTGGTAGATGGTATGATAGTGGGATGTAAGTGGTGTTATCAGGTTTTTCATGTGGATTTCCCAGATCTAGTACCACCACCTCTTAACATCCGACTGAACACTTGATTCACTAGACTGGTCAGATAAAAACTATCCCCTTGGTGGTTGATCCTGATCAAAAGTCAAAAAAGAACTTATTCACATGAAATTAAATGTTATTGATATATATATTTAAAAAAAACACACAAAACATGTACCAATAAAGGAACAAAAATATCTCTTATTCAGTGATTATTGTCTCTCATCCCTTCTATTCATAAGTCCTTGATTTTTATCATTTATAGAAATTCAAAAACAAACATGGAATTAATTATAAATCCAAAAATAATGTGTAACCCAAAAAATAAAGATGTTTAAAAATTACTAAACTAAGAAATAGTAATTTTAAATCCAAATACATGTTACATGGTGGAATAAAATAACAAATTATAATTAGTGGGAAAAACATAAAACTAGAAGTCATGTCATAGAAAAAATCAATACATTCAAATTATTATGTTTCACATGGGTATGATATATTTTTCTTCTATTTTAAATTATAATAAATAAATTTTTTGTTTATTTGGACTACTTTGGTCATTTGGTTAGGAATTTTTTTAATTTTTATTTCGCATCATTCATATGTTTTATTTTTTCAATTTATTATGTCATTTATCAATTTTTATTTTTCTTGTGGTTCATATTTTGGGTCAGCTCGTTTTTCTATTTTTTAGGATATGTCATTTTTTCCATTGGTATTGATTTTCATAATAATTTATTCAATATGTAAAATTCAATTCATCTTTTTTTGTTCCATTTTAATTATTTATGCTTTTTGGTTCGGTAGGGTCGAATAAAGTTTAATTCAATATTAGAATATTCAACTCAATGAAAACTACAACTAGAAAATATTGAAATTTCTCAAGATGGTAATGTGGGACATAGAATATTTGTAATAAATAATAAATAAATTTGAATAGTTTGAACAATATCTACCCATGACGAGATAAATAAAATATATGATAAAATTGATCTATTATTATATATAATTTTCACCACAACTATAGGTTCAAAACCAAATCTATATATTGAACCATTAGATTCATCATAACTAATTAACAGATCATGGACAAAGGGGTAGTGATCATGTCATTTCCATCATCAACATCATAAAAAATTTCTTTGGATTACTTCAATAATTACACCAAATTTTGGTCAATGATGATATTTCATATTAAAAACATGGTTTCTAATAATTTCAAAATATATGGTTAATCAACATGAAGAGTGTAATTCATTTCATCAACTCAATAACTGCAAAAATCAATAAATAATATGTGGATATTCATCAAATTAGAGAGCAGTTTGAACATTTGGATGACCATTTACAAGATATTTCATCCACTATTGAAAGAACATATTTTTTAGATCAGACTGACCTAATCTTATCGGAATGTTCTTTAAGAGGGAATCTGGATTCCAACAATTTATATAATCATTTCATAAAGGGATAATACAATTGGATTGGTGCATTAAACTATTAATGGATGCTTCATTCATGATTTAACTAACATTGGAGATTGTTTTAAAATAAAATCCCATTGGATGAAAATCTCAAGAGGGTTTGGATATCCTTGTGATCTTGGTGTGTTATTATCATCAACATCATGATAATTTTAATCACATTCTCTTTTCCAGCAACATTGCATCCTACTTGGGGAAATATACTCTTAATCTCATTGAAATCAATCCTCTAAATTTCAGTTATGTCCTGGTTATTATTGTTTATATTTTTAAAATCTAGTAGTCCAAGAAACTCAATTCTGTACTTCATGTTTCATGCTCTGAACTTGTTCACACTATTTGGACAGCCCTCAATAATGAATTACATCACCAGGGTAAATTTTTGTAAAACAGTTCTATTATTATCATTATTTTGGATGAACAGAATTCTCACAACATGAAAATAGAGTTCTGTAACACCTGGGTTTAGGACATAATAGATCTCAGGATTCTTAAAATTAGAATCATCATTCCCAATCCAATGTGTACTTTATAGTTTTTTTCCATATTCTCTCTGATGATAGATGAAATGCAATACAATTGGGTAATGGTGGGGAAATCAAGAACCATCATGCTTCCTGGTGGTTTTTAGTGACTAGCCTGAGAATGTGGTCGAATGTAGGAATGGTCCATGTGGGCATGCTACAGCATTGGTGTCTAAAATTATGAAGATTATTAGATTGGTGGAAATTATATTTCAATGGAATTGGAAGAATAAATGGCATTAATGTTATTCAACTACGGTTGTTCATTCTACAAGGGTGGGCCATAACAAACTCTCATGGAAACTATTATGTAAATAGATTAATTTCCTTGAATGGATTTCCATTATGTGCTATAATATCACTCAAAATATTTTGAAAAATATATAAATTGTAGATAGTCATTTTAATAATGGTGTTAATGAAGAGAGAAATATCAACTTGAACAATGTTCCTAATGACATAATTCCACTTCTTGTTCATGAAAAATGAAAAATTCATTCATTCTGTCTTGTGTAAACCTATCTTGATTTAATATAAGAGCGTTTGACCTCAATGTTCTCAAAAAATCATGTTGTGTCTTATATTTCATATCCCATTCAGTTAAAATATGTATATATATTATGATAGTAAATTATTTTAATTCACAAACCATGAAATTAGAACCAAAATAAAATTCTCTTATTTCCTTAGATAATGTTTCAGCCAAAAAAATAAATACCTTAAATATAAATTAATATTAAACATAATGAAATATTTATTTCATTAATTTATTATTTTAATATTTCTACCTTCTATTTCAACCAAGAACAAATCTCATTATACTTGATAAACAATATTTCATTATATTTATTATTTAATTATATTCCCTCCCAAAAAAGTATAATAGTATAACATGTATAAATGATTTAATTAAATTATATAATATATATATTTTCTATTTTTTACTTAATTTAGACATCGTAAATATCAACATTAATAAATTTATAATAGGTGGAATCTATTTCTCATCAAGGATTAATGTGGTGTTTGTATATGATATGGAAATTCACCCTGTTTGAGGTAGTGATGAAAAACTGGGTTTAATTTTCCCATATTTCCCTTCATAAATTCACATTATCATATTTCATCTCATAGTTATATAAAAAATACATTGAAAATGAATCGATAAATTCATTACCATGTAACCTTTCATGATATCACCTTGTGGATAATTCATGTACAAGACATAATACATCAATTTGTATATATTTATTTCAGTTGGATAAATCCAGTGAAAGTAAATAGGTCTTCCCAAATTTATTTTTTCTGAAATATGGACAAATAGATGTATGATGAATGTGAAAATTTATAGAGGGGATATTTTTTGTAAAAAAAATTATATTTCCTCTGACAACATTTTTTTATGAAAAACAACCAAAACATCATAGACAACATATCACAATAAAAATGGAACATCTCTATAACTTTCACCCATAAATTATTCTACTAAAGATGATAACTTTTCAATTGGAATCAACTGGTGATGAATGATTATTTAATAATAAAACTTCAAATATTTCAACTTCAACTCACTTATGTTTACTCATTTTGATATGTTTCATGAATACCCATTAGGATTTCTAGTAATATCTTGTACATCAATAAATTGAATTTTTTTCTAAATGGTTTATCATAGAAGAACTACATAGAACATTCCATTTATGTACACATATACACATAGGATGAAATTATAATCGGATTTTAGAATCAACCTTGTCAGTTTGATATTGAAAGATACCTTCTTTTTTGCCTTAAACATTATTATAATTAAAATAAATATTTCACATATATTTTTTCAATGTGATTTATGTCTATGAAATGGATTAACTATTTTGTTGACCTATAAGGAAACTATAAGAATATACTTAACTTCTTCAAATTGTTACTAATTTTCATGAAAAGATTCATCCTCATAGCTTTAATCTGAACAGTCCCTAATGAAAAATTGAAATCTTTCCACTCGTTATGAACAATAGTTATATAACTATGGTAGAATTTTATTTTCAGTCACCATGGTATTGTCAAATCATTGATGAATTTTCCTCTATGGATGTTCAATTAACAACAATTATCAATGTCACATGAAAATGAAAATATAGAGATATTTCTGACTTATGGATAACGAATTCTTCCTAAAAATAGGACATGGTATTATTCCCTTTGTAATCCCTCCACATATCATTGTATAAGCAGTAAAATCATTGACCGTCTACATAAGTGCAACACATAGTCGAAATATATCTTAAGAGCATTCATCTTATGTGACAACAAAAAATTAGAAATATGTTTCGACTATTTTATTGAAGGTTTGACGGATATATTTATAACATAGAGGGGATCATATGTTCCACATATGAGTATACCCATGAAAGAGAATTGTTTATCCATACTCATTCATGCAGGAATGTTTAAAACATTAATGACAGCTTGACTTGATCTTTTTAATATATGAATTCTCAGTAATAGATTAAAATAGTCACATGAATGACCCAACCTCAAATTATTCATGTTATCTATGATTCCAATATATCAATAATCTAATTTCTAAAATGAAAATTTAACTATAGGGTGAACAAACTAATCATTATTCTTATTTCTGTGTGTATCGTTCCATCACATTTGTTTTCATATTACATCAATACTATAATGATTATTGTGTCCATGAATCAATGTATGAACCATTTTAATTTTGGTTGTATACATGATATTGTTCTATAATAATTTAGGTTCCAAAATGGTGGTCCAAATTTTATACAATCATCATATTTAGCAGTGTTCTCCCATTATAAGATTTTATCTTTTTGGAACACATAAATATTGTTTTATGAAAATTCAATTCTTTAACTAAATTATATTTCATAAAATGGTTTGAAGGATTATCTTTAGTCTTTCTATGAATTTACTTTATAAATTATCTGAATGTAATCTATGTAATTATTAGAAATATCTTATATGTGTTCACTATGAAATGTCATTATAAAAATTAGCACTCAATAATTTAAAATAATTGTCGATATACAAGAGTAATGGAAGCATCATTGAATTTTTTTCACCATGTCAATATCATAATTTTATGTAAATACATCATGTGTAATTATATAAAAGTCATATTTGGTTTAAATTATTTCATTCTCACAATGATTAATAATGGAAAACTGATCATCTAATAATTCATCTAATATAGTCCTCTCATTTGGATCTTAAGCATTTAGAGATATAATTTTCTCCACATTATGATGATATAATGAGTATTTTTTCAGAAATAAATATTTTTTATATGGTTTTTATCAACTTCATGTATAAACCACGAACATCCAACACAATTATAACATGGTAAGCGTATGTGAACACTATCTTAAGCATTTTTCAATCGAAAATATAAAAAACTCTCCAACATGGTTTGTAAATTTCATGAAATATGAATGGTTATATATATACATATTTAATCCATTCCATAACAGATATTTATATGTATAATCATAAATTCAACTAAATAATTGTGATATTTAACAAAAAATACATTTAAGGAAACCAAAACTCTTCTCATTATATTTAACAATAACTAACACACAAGTATATATGAAAATAATAATATATATATATATATATATATAACAAAATCATATAAATATAAACCCATGATATTTAATAAAATTTTACTAATGTGTAATAACTATACGTAATAATAAACATATTATGTTTATAATTATTGTTATATATTTTTCTGTAATTCTATTTACTTTTAAACTCATGTTATTCATCTCCAATAAATTCATGTATAAACTATTACTACACAGAGGAAACCATATTCAATGTACTACCACTTTGTGGGGGTTATGATCCTTTAGTTCATGTTAATATGGTTTGGTTCAATTTCAATTTTTTTTCAATTTAGGATTTTTGGATTAAAAGTTTGTTAATTTGGACAAAATAAAATTGATTTTTATTGGATAAAAGATATTCTATTTGGTTCAGTATGGTGATTTTGGATACAGTTCAGTTCCATTTGTTAAGCTAGTTCTATTAATTATTGGTCAATTTGTACTGGTTTTGTTCAAATATATTCCTTTCTAGTTTTTTTCCTCAGGTTTTTTAACCAATAATATATAATTACGGGTTTTTATCTTTTTAGAGAAATTCAATTATATTTTATTCTTTTAAAATTTATTCAATTCATTTTTAGATGGTATACTCTATTATTTTTTTTTCATTGAATTATTTTTATATGGTTTTTTTCATTGTTTTGGGATGTATTTGGAGAAATCAAAAAATTTATCCTATTCAATTCTGTATTTTCTATTTTTTTCGGATCAATTTTGGGATGTTCTTTTTTATGATTAGTTCAAATGATGTTTATTTGGTTTCATTGGGATTAGTTTTTTATTAATTATGGTTAGTGCATACTGATTATGGTTTGTATTTAGTATTATTCAGTTAATTAATATTTTATTATTACTAAAAAATTTGTTTTATTTATTTTCAATTTAGTTCTTCTTTTTTTTAGTTCAGTTTGAATAATTTTAATATAGATGTCCTCTAATATTATTTACTCTGGTTAAATTATGGCATTTCAATTCCATTTAGAAACATTGGTCAAGTCTGATCTATTATAATGTAGATATGATTTCTTATTTATGATAGTTTTCAATGTGGAAAGGTTTTATTGGTTCAATTAATTTGTTTTGAGTTCATGTATGGCATTTTTGGTAAAATTTATTTTTCTTAGGGTCTAATCAATTCATAATATATAGTATGTTTATTGTTAAATTATGTATTGAAGTAAAATTACATTTTTTTGTTTGGTTCACTTTAAATATTTTATATCTTTCATGTCATTTCACAAAATTTTGGATCTATTTGGTATAGAGTTAATTATGATACATTTTTTCTCATTAGATTTGGGTTGATTTGGGTAATTTCAACCTAGTTTAATTTTTATTTTGTAGGTATAAAACAATTACATTCATGTAGGACTGTGTCCCATTTTTTTAGTTTTGATTAGTTCATTGTATTATGGGTTGTGTCTGGTCAGTGTGGTTTTATAGTACAATTTGAGTTATAAGTTATGTATGGATTATTTCATTATAATAAGATGATGTAGTACTATAAATTATTTTTAGAAGTTATGTTATATAATGCCTTTTATATTATTTTTCAATTAATATGTTGGTTTATTAGGGAATGAAATTCTTTATTCATGTTTTGAAACTATACTCAAAATGGATTGGGTTTTCCGATGTATTATATTATGAAGCATCATCTTAATTTAGGGTAATTAATTTAGTATTATATTTGTTAGATACATAAATTACATCTATATTAGTGTTATGTGGTTTTATGGAATAATATGAATTTTTTATGGGATTACAGAAATACCATATTTAAATAATATCATGTTAATTCATATATCACATAACCATTATGTAATTAATAATTTGAAGTTGTTATATAATTTACTCTCACAACATATGATCAGATTAATGCTTCCTAAAAATAAATTTACTCAACTACACAATAAAACAGAACAACATAGCTTGAAATATTATGATTTATACCTAAAAAACAATTTTTCATAAATCACATGTTACATGTAAAAAAACATCATCTAAATCAAGAACATATTTTTTTCAAAATCATATGATATATCATTTTGATGTTAATCCAATTGTCCCATAATATTATATATTAATATTATAAAATTGAAAATAAACATCCGAAATTACCACATTGTAGAAATAGTAACATCCCAAAATATTCATAATATCATAACATATAATATATATATTCTCACTTCTCACTGAATTGTATACTCAATATAGTAATGTAAATAAAAATCATAAGATTATTTTTAACAGTGGTCCTCAAGGTGGTACGATTATTAAAAATATAAATTTCACTATAATAATGACTAACATTATCCATGAATGATGAAATAAAATGATGAAACAAATTTAATCCCAAATATTAATCAGAATATTGGATGTCAAAGAAGACACAAAATTATAAAAAACAACATTTGTCACTTATCCCACACACACAAAAACAATTATTAAAGTATATCTTTAATAGAATATGTTTTATAGTTCACTAATATAAATCCTCGGTATGGAAGTAGAATTATGACCTTATCACAATCATGAAAAAATATCATGTTGTCACAACTCATTTACACAAATAAATTATAATGTACAAATTTTTATATGATATCATTTATGACACACATCACCAAGCAAGTAACGGAATGTAATATCTTGAGACTCTACTATATATCTACTATTTAAATTTTATTAAATACATGATATTACATGTAGTAAATGAAACACTAAGTTAGCTTGTGTTGCACACAATATCTTTGTAAGGACCCATTCTAAAACATTACATAATCTTGAATTATGTCAAGAATTCACCTTGGTGATCTTTTCAGGTTTATAGTTTTTTTGAGTTAGGGCATAAATATTACATATCAACTTAAAAATTACATGTAGACACTACTACATAGAATCTATTTTTTCATTAAATGAAAACTCTTATAAAGAAACATGTCTAGTTCCATGTTTATATACAGCATGACTTTTCCATGATCACATCCTTGACCCTACTCCACATTATGTCCTATGAAAAACATTTCAAAAACATGGGATTGGAATAAAAATCTCAATAATGGGTACACAAGGAAGTAAAACTATTAGTTTTTAAAAACAAAAAGTAAACCATGAATAATTTATTATAAGTAATACATTTCACCTTTATGAAGTAGTTAATAAACATCATTGAATAAAAGATAATCTCTATCCCTTTTTTAACCAAAAGAATACCACAAACCCATATAAAAACCACATAAAATATAAAGGTAAATTGGGAAAAAAACATATTTAGATTTAATAACCATATGGTCGAATTCCATAGATATCATTAAATGGAATAGCTATATGGCCGACTTCCATAACAAATGCATTGGAGGTTATAACATAACCACTCGTCCTGGTTTATCAAGGCACCCCCCATCATTTGTTTTATCACGTAACCACTGGTAAAATGTCCAAGTGCCATTATATAATCAAAACACATAATGCATTTCAAATATAATAATTTCAGCAATAACATTTCATTTGAAATCTCATGAAATCATTTCAAGATATTGACAAAATCAATGCTTTATCAAACAATTTTCAAAACCATAAAAAACATTTAATAATGATATTTTTGAATCAATGTGTCCCATACCACATTGAATATTTTAAATGAATTATCATTTGAAAACAATAATGTACATATAATTGAATCCTAAACCTCATTTTGAAAACATGTACATTAATGAAAAAATTTTATAATAATAAAACATTAAAACATTTAAAAGGATATTTTAGTTAAAGTGTTTTAAATGAAATGAAAGGCGACTAAATACAAATAATTGAGCAATAAAATTTAATCATAACATTATAACATCATTAAAATAATGTTATTCATGGTATAATATGTCAAAGGACAGTTTATACACCATATAAGAGTGAATTGGTCCATAACAACAATGAAGTCTCAATTTAATGTAAACTGAGATTAAATCCATTATAAAAATAGTATCATTATGTTAAAGACAAATAAATTACATAATAATGTGTCAAAAATATAAATATATTAAATATGATTTGATATTCATTGTAAATCAATTATAGGATATTCACACATGGCCTTTTTAAGACCAAACCAAAGACTTGTATGTTTAACTCAATTCATGGAAATGGTGTTAAAATTACTCATATCAAGTTCACATCAGTGACTTAAGAATATAACAATGGAGTGATTATTTATATCAAAAGTATATCCACAAAAATGGGAGTGTAAATTACAGCATAAATAAATAAACAATGATTCCATAGATAAGCATACCATGACATAATTATGAATTTGAATATTAATCCATGAAAAAGGAATTGTGTTAAAAAGATCACTTTACCAGTTGGGAAACATACGAAACATACACCGCATGAAAAATGGAAGATGTAAAAACCCATAAATAAATGTAAATTAGATAATGAATACAATCATGGGCATTACATACACCACACAAAAGGAAATCGTGACAATATATCATGAATCTCACATGAATTAGAAGTGAGATGAAAACCTCTTACCACATTATAATCAATTGAGTCGTACGAAAAAAAGTTTATAACCACCAGTTGAATCACATAATATGATGTATATAAATATAATAATGATAATATATATTAACTATCAGTAAACAGTACACCAAATTCAATAAATAAGTGGTGAATGATGTAAATCTCACAGAATTAAAAGTGGGATAAGAAACCCATTACCTCGTGTCTGACTTGACCCGTTCATTCATTAATTTCCTAAATAATAATCTAATGTTAATTTCTACTTGCATAAAAACCCTATTCGAGTTTATTATTCATGTTATATCACTTATTACCATGTTATAAACATTATTTAATAATTTATGTTAATAATGGTCGTTTTGTCGATATTTGGTACTTGAGTCAAAAATGAACACCTTATAATTACACGTTGTCCATGTGGTCGAGAGTCCATTATCTAAAAAATTATATTAATTATTTATATACCATATATATCTTATATATCTAGTTTATATATGTATTTATAACTGTACATAACCTTTGGAGGCAAGAAATTAAATGCAATGTTCATGAAGATGGTAATCCGTACATACGCATGAATGCTACTTTTATTTCTATTTCATATATAATGGAATGAAAACACAGTGATACATAACTATATTATAATTTCTGTATGATATCATATGTATTATAATTAACTCCATCTTTTATATATCCCACGTATTGCATGAACGAGTCATATCACTTTGTGGGGGCGATAGTCCGCACTTCCTCAAATGAAATTATCACGTTTACCAATAATGGAAACCATAATGTAATGATATAAATGAAAAATAAATAAGATTAAATATAATATAAATATAATATATATCATATATAAATTCATTTCTATTAAAATGGGATCCATAAGAGGCGGTAGGAAATAATTGAACAATCATCCTTTCTTGAGCCATTAGTTTTCCATGCACAGAAAAATATGTTAATTAAGAATTAGATGGAGGTCTGTGTATGTGTATTTAGAATCATTCTCATAAAAAATAATAGTATATTTGTTATAAAATAATATAATAATAAGAGTTTAGTGGATGGATAAGTAAAATAAATGAAAATAATTTAAGAGAAATGGTTACCTTTAATTCTGGTAACACCCTTTGTTTTTAACCAAAAGGACTTCTGGAAGTGCCTAATGCCTAATGTATGTACTATAGGAGGAGGAGAGGGATGTAGGTAGCTTTATTAGGAAGTGTTTTGGAGAGACAAGGGGCTTTAGAAGTGTGAGGAATGGGTTAGAAGTGAGGTATTTTTATAAGGTTGAGGAGGGGCTCTTTAGGAATGTTTGAAATTTTCATTTTATTAAAATCATATATTCTGTTTCTAAAGGAAAAAACTCATTAATGTAAAAGATAACATGACTCATGGTGGAAATTAAATCATCAAAAAAATTGGAAAGGTTTTTTATATTATTTTAATCATTATCATCTTATTTATTAAAATAATTTATTAATGACGTAAACATTACATCATTATTGTGTCATAGATAGTGTTATTTATTTGAATTTTAAGAATTATAAACAAAATAACATAATGTATTAAATATTTTTATATTTCCAAAAAAAATTATAGTCTAAAATATAACTTATATAACCCCATGTAAAAATATATTTACAAAAAGATATTTGTTTATGTAATTTTTGCCTTTACTTTAAGTTAATTAAAATAAAGTTTCATTATCACTCCTAAGTGTCTTCATGGTGGTCCCAAAATGGAAAAAGGATTCCCATGGTAGTAAATGACTCATACAACAAGGTTAGAACATGTGTTAGGTTAATTTTGTATCATTATAAAAAAAATTCAATTACCCAATTAACCATTAAGCACGACAAATAAAAGTCAAAATTTACTATTCACCCAATAATATTTTCATTTTGTTGAACTGTATATTACTTACTAATAACAACCATGTATGTTGTATTTTCGAAATTAAATTCACAAAAGTGGTAAATTTTCATTTAAATTAGAAAGTAAACTTTTTTAACTCCACCAGCACTAGCACCACATAGTGAAACACACGATTCAGTTTATAGGGTTTCCATCACCTCGACTTGTACATGATAATGTTATCGTGATTGACATTGATCATGGAAGGTACCGGTGAATAGGGTAGGTGAGAAAACTCATCCAATTTCTAGAGGATTGAAATGGAAATCACGTGGCATACCCCACATGTCTTTCTCCCTCTTGGAAGGAGAGTAATCCCCAAAATATGAACTCTTCCAAACCCACTAGTGGTACCTTAAGAAAAAATGGGGGGGGGGGGGGTCAAGTAGAAAAGCCCCACTGGAAAATCTAGAACCTGCTCGGACCCTCCACCACACAAACCCACCATGAATTCACATGTTGGAGGGACTCATCCACCACCTCTCAATACTATTCTCTTTGGGTGGTACTAATTCTCCCTTACAGTTTTGATTGCATCACAAAAACGCATCTCGGTGGGGGAAGAACCCGTCTATCCCGTGCATTCAATGCTATGTCGAACAACACCGACACGGGGTTACAACGACGTCCTATGTTACCCTCGATAACCCCTCGAACAATGAATTATACGAAAAGAGTACATCAAGCAGTCTTTAACATGTTCTACTGAGAAAAGTAGAAAAACACACATAGTTTACCGCTTATCATCTCATGCGTTGTAGGATTGTAGACATCCAAATCACACAGCCGCGAGCAACCCCATCCATTAGCACCCTGAGCCTGACATGGGCCACTTAGTGGTAGTGGAAGGACCTTAAAATTTCATATTCCAACCACTATTCTTCCTTCTTTTCATCCAACATTCTCTCCCTGGGGACCACCCGGTCCTCAACTGGGAGTTCTCTAATTACAACATTGCCTCTATTGTGGCGGTGCATCTACCAACTATCTGTAAATATCAACATATTTTTTCAGGTAGTCTCATGCCACATGACATATCACATCACAAAAATAACAATAGTACTCTCTGGGTTTTGTTAGTGGTCTACGCTTTCCCCAACCATGTTCCTAAGTCTCATCACGGGGAGACCTCTGGCATCGAGGCCCCTTCCAATTGACGTCCCTCTGAAAAAAATTTCTCTTTCACCAGAGCATGATTCAGCACCATGATATGGGTGAGGATGCACAAGGGCAATACGCTGGCACGAATATCCTTTACAGAGACCACGATCAATCTTCCATGCTCAGAAGTTGCCATCAAGGACCACGTCTAATGAGTACCGAGTAAGGTCTGCGAACCTAGTCGCGTACTCAGCTACTGCCATCACTCCCTGTTAAATATCTAACAGCTCCCTAAAATGAAAAAAGCATAACTAGGAGGGGTAGTACTGCTCACAAAACAGCTACTAGAAGTCATCCCATGGGAGTACTGACTCATCGTTCATATGTGTTTCCCTTGCTCTACAAACTCCAAAATTATTGGTGGGAAAAGACTGGGTATCGAAGCCACCATCTATCATGTCATTGAACGTACAATCCTTAAGAGGAAAACCACCAACTCTAGCCATCCCTTCACTATATCATGGTATGGCTCACTATGGAACCTCAGCGGTCTCTAATGATGGAACTCACGTAGCACGCCCAGCCTGCGCTCGTCATCGGCCATCGCTGCAAGTACAATATGCTACTCCACAGGTGCATGTGCTACTTCATGTCCTCCTCGAGAAAGGGTAATCATATGATGGATCTTGAACGGATGCCTCATTGCTCACAGAGTCATCGACATGAACTGAATCTAGTATCCTGGATGTCTATCATCACGGAGACATCCAGAATCTGATCAAGGAGTGTCGAGGTCAAATTAGAATTTATATATCAACAACGATGGGGAGATAACTCAAGAAGGATAGTCAATGACTCAATCCTATATAATGAACGATCCAAATTCCATTTAACAGGTGTCTTAGTGTGCCGAGTCGACAAGCTGGTTATCAGGGTCCTGGTGAATGGATACATTGGCCGCCGCACCATCACTGGACTCCCGGGCCTGAGAGCCTCTCTCGAGACACATCGACACTATTTCCCTAAATCCCAACCAATTTCTTTTTGGGGACATCCAAACAACACCCTAAGGAATGAACCACCTCTGATACCACTTTGACACGACCCGACCCTACTAGTCTCGAGCCGAAACTACCCCAGGCCCGCCTCCATAGGCCAGGGGCTGGTGACAAGCACTGAAGGAATAAAAATCTTGGGGAGGCCTTCGCCTATGTACCTGTACACACACATAGACTACTCGAGGCAGAAGTGTAGAGTAAAAAGAAACCCAATGGACAACCAACTATAACCCAACCACTATCATGAACCGACTTTTAAAAAGTTCAAGTATGGTGTTGAAAAGTACTGACAAGTAAACTGTACATTAAAGGGAAAAAACACACGCCCAACTAGAATGGTGCCACAAACCGGAAATAGGTAAATGAAAGTAAACATCTGGTGAGTTTCACACCAATAAATCCACTTATGACTAGTGAACGTAGCCCGAGCTTCTATGTCCTCTATGCTCCTCTATAGTCTCGATCGACCTGTCTGTCATCTGTAAGGGCACACCAAGTGCGGGAAAATCCCAAGCAGGTGTGGGTATAATGATATTCAGTAGGATGCCACAAAATCTTTCGGGAGAAACAAGGGATATACTAAAATGGTGAGAAGTAGATAGAAAAAGAACATTGTAAGATTACAACAATGAGAGTGCAGCTCAACCCCACAGATGAAAAGAAGTAGACTCGTCCAAACCAAGTGGAGATAGACACGGAAAGAATGTGGCATACCCTGCATGTCTTCACCCCTCCTAGAAGGATAGTAACTGAATCGAAGTTGTGGGCACAAAATTTGGATGTATACATATATATATGCTCAATATGAAACACGAATGAGTGTGTAAGTGGATTTCTATCTGCAAGCTCAGCCAAGGAAAAGTCTCCAAAAGTAATAAGGATATCCATCACTGATGCCCAACAATCTAGCCCAACCAAGCTGTCTCATCACTAAACCGTACGACCAAGGGTCTTGCAGTAGTAATCCTTGAGGAAAGTCACTAACAAGCCTCATAGAAAGGGCTGAGTCTAAATGAAGTCATCAGATATCCCACATCGAAGCCCAGTTGGAGGGTAAACTCTAAGAGTTCGTCGTGTAACCCACTACTCAGACCCGCTGGAGGGTAAACCCTAAGGTCAACAGGTAACCCACTGCCCTGACCCACTGGAGGGTAAACCCTAAATGCACCGGCTAAAGCACTACCCAGTCCCACTGTAGGGTAAACCATATAAGGTCATCGGGTAACCCAATGCCCAGCCCCGCTGGAGGGTAAAACCTAAAGTCAACAGGTAACCCACTACCCAGCCCTGCTGGAGGGAAAAATCTATGGTCAATGGGTAAACCACTACCTAGCTCCGCTGGAGAGAAAACCCTACGTTCAATGGGTAACCCGCTACCCAGCCTCGCCAGAGGGTAAAACTTAAGGTCAACAGGTAAACCACTACCCATCCCCACTAGAGGGTAAACCCGGAACTTATCCTGTAACTCCGCACTACCTGTGACATCATTGGGTGTCACTAACACCGCTATCATGCGTAGGTTCGGAGTGCGTCAAAGGATCCTCTGACCAACACCCTTTGTTGTTTCCACATTTAATGAGATCTCGAAAGAATCATTGCAAATCCAAACAGATTACATCTTTAAAAACCTCACGGAAAAACATGGGAGATAGATTATTAATCGCCAGAAACGTGCTCCTGATAAAATGTTTATTCAACCCCATTTTATGCCCATACGACGTGTCATGGGTCCCAAGACTCTGTCCTGAAAAAGGTCGGGTGAACTGCGCCATCATGATGTTCTCGGAATAAAACGTTAAATTAACTATTGATACGCCCCAAACAGATGCCTGATGAAAAAGTCACAGTACGCTGCACACAGCTTAAAAGACGGAATGTGGGGCCCACTCTTCCACTCGGGCTTCAATGGATGAAACCACACTGGTCAACATCGTCTCTATTCCTGGGTCACAACACCACTGAGAGTGCCTAAAACGGACTCTAGATGAAAAAGTTGCGACATCCCGCATTATGCAAACGGGGCATTCTGGGGCCCACACATCGACCTCCAAACAAATCACGCAGATCATACCATTGCGTTCCATGCAGATAACCACGAGGAATATGATATTCATTTTCCCTGAACGGAATAATGAAGCATAAGTCGTAAGAAAACGGCATACGTCCGAAAGCTGCCTCGTGGGGCCCACGCCCTGGGCCCGAATTAAGGCGGGCGGATTGTTCCATCGCAATCTCCTCATAAAAACACTCAAAAAAGAGTACACACACACTACAAAAAAATGTCAAGTGAAAAAGTGATGTTTCACAGCAAAACGTGTGATCTAGCCCCTTTAGGTCCCGCACGTTGTCTCCAACCCGAACGCTTTGGATAGCGTCTCAAAAAGTCCACATGAGGACTGAGGTCATGATACCGCTAACAGCGTGACAATCGAACATCCCAAATAGGAGTTAGGTCTGACGCAAGATTAATTAATTAATAAAATAATTAATTAATTATTCGAAGCAATTGTTTCGTGCCACTGAGCAATAGAACCAAAACCGCAAAGGTTTCAAAACAATTTTCGAAAGACGGTCTCTATTCTAGGACCACAACACCTCTAATGGCGTGTCAAAAGGATTTCTGGATTGCGAATATGTTCTTTTTAAACCTTAATAATTGATATTATTAAATTAAAGTGTCTTGGGTCACCCTCCCTCTGGTGCAAGAACTCAAAAACCTTGAAACCCAAATTCAAAAATGTCTTTCTTGCTAACACGAACTCGCAGCCACTGACTGTGCATCATACAGACGTGCATTTTGGGAGATATGCCCCCTTGAACGAAGGGGGTCCAAAATTGGGCCAGTGTAGACCGGTTGGCCTGGTCTAGCTCGTTGCGGCCCATACGCAACCCATCAAACCCCTTGGGTCTAGTTTTTATATGTAGACCGGCCACATGGCCGGTCTTGTCCGCATGCCGCACCAGTAGGACCCATGCATTATGGGTCCTTGCCCCCCCCCCCCCTTAGGCCAGCACCTCACGGCTCCTCCCGAGTGCGACATGCTGATAGTGACCCTTCCACCGGCTGAGTGCACCACCAGGTACCGGCGCTCGCGCCGCCTGGTCGCCTTCTCCCCGCTCCGTTTCGGCCGCCTGGATGCCTTGACCTGCTTGGCTCCTCCCAATCACCATGACGTAGTCGCCGCCTAGCCTCGTCGGCATTACACCGCTCGATGTCGTCGGCCCTTGCGACTCCTCCTAGCTACTCCTCTTCCACACCATCCACACCCTAAACTGCCATCCAGCAGCCGCACCCAACTCCCCCACCCGAGCTTCGCCTCGACCTAACGTGCTGCACCGAGCGCCTCTGGCCAGCTCCACCATTGTACCCCCCGATCTCCAGCAACCGCCCTTGCCAGAGCTTGGGCTTCCGTCGTCTGCCACAACTACTTCGGTGGCCTGATTTGAAAACCAATGATAGTTTTGGGATCCTCATGATGATGCCATTGAAGTGTCTGCCCCCGATCCACAATCTGATGGTCGATTGGTGCATCCAAAATAAAATTCGGACAAAGAACGATGAAGAACTCGGGTTATACAACGGGACTCAGATGATGGATGTGTTCGTTTGGCTATCGTCTTAATTCTGAAATTGTAGAATTTAAAAAACAGAATAGACAAAAACTCAAGAAATCGATGATGGTGCAAAAATTTACCAAAAATCCTACTTCGAATCAGTCGGGCATCATTGGTGGCGCGTCCAAAATGCTCCTGATTCTATCTGCCAAGGTTCCGGCAATGTTCACTCCTCGATTCAGTGATGAATGGCGAAGAACACTGAAGAACAGGATAAGGAAAGTGAGAGAGATAGAGAGAAGAAGAAGAATAATAATAATAATAAGACGAATGCGTTCTCCCCTTATCTCAAGAGAATTTATAAAAACTCACTAAAATACCAACCACAGTCAAAGATTTCAAAACCTCCGCACCCACTTATTTTATATCACGCCTAAGAAAAACACCCCATTTCAAACTCAACGGAAGTCTCAGATTTCCATTCCGAGCCTTCAACTGAATGGTTTTTTGTAAAGAACATAAGTGGAAAAAATCACTAGGTCATTATTTCAAAATGATGTTTTTTCCCATCAGAGACATCTCTCACAACAGGCCCGCACCCGCAACTTTTGCACCCCGCCTAGGGTAAACGGCATGCTCCTGACACAATCGGTCCCTCAGATTTCCGATCAAAGATACCGTTCAGGATGAAACACCACACTGCCACGTGCATAGAATAAAAACACTTCATATTTTTAAAAAATTTATACTGGGCACACCAAGGCTCGGAATCGCACAACATCTCAGCTCCTAGATCTGGAAATATATGTAGAAATATTCCAAATTCTTACAGGGAAAAAACCAGGTCTCTACATGAACATCCTTTTTCCACCATTGTATTTAATGAACATGAAAAAATTCTTAATGACGTGAGTTATCCCCATGTCAAATTCTTAGAACTCAGATTCAAATTCAATATAAGTATCAATAACATTAGATTTAAATTAAATAAACAATATTTCGTATACTCCCCATCATCAATATTATTCATTTCTATATCATCCTATAGAAGAGAGCCTATTTGTTCATCTAAATTATACTTCGTAAAATCCATAATCTCATCAATCACGAACCTATTTACATTTAATCATTTTGTATGATCTCTAAATACTTTTCCAACATGATAATTTTTGATGAACAATTCTCCAATATCAATCACACCATTGGATAAAACTATAACCCAATGGAATATATAGATTATCGATTCATCATCCCATATCATGAAGTCATGGTATTCTATTTTAAACATTACTATATTGGTTCACTCGATATTTTCATCCTCATAATGAATTACCTGAAGAATTCTAAATATATCATTGATTTTCAAAAAATCTAATACACATCTATAATAACTTCTACTTGTAAAAAATTATAACATATTTTTAACTTTATAATTGAAAGCATATTTTACCACGTAATTAACTTTCATTTCACTAAGATCCACATTTGTTAGCTCATATGGATTTTCCTTTCTAATATAGTGACTAAAAATCAGTTCTTTCATGTAGTATTACCTTCGTTCTTTTTAGTATACATTTTCACTCCCATTATGTAATTTGAGTTTTTCATCAATTCAGGTATAATTGAAAAAGAAAACTTTCATCTTAAAATTAATTGTTTCTTATTTCCCTTAAACTACTTCGTTTAGGATACGAAGATAGAATAAGGTTAAAATAAGCATAAAAAATCTTATTATAGAAAAGGCTATCATACTTATTGTTGATCATTCGGGATGAAAAAAATGAATTTAGCATATGGGGTGTATAGTAATTTGAAAAATGAAAAATGAAAAATAATCAGATTATATAAAATAAAAGTATGTAGTGATTAATGTTTTCATGAAATAAATTTTAGTGGAAATAAAAATAATGAACATATGAATTTGTAGTGGTTTAGATAAAATATACCAGTCCACATTTCCACGCCCTCTACATATTAAGGTTATTAGTACCCACTATGAAGCTCACATTTTATTGTGTGATGACCTTGTTGGAAACCGTACTATCTACAAGAAACTGAAGGAAATAACATGATTTAGTGGATACCAACCTAGTAGATTTACCTAATATTTGATCATTAGTCACAAACCAAACATCCTTTTCGTTAGTGGAATAACTAGATAAAGAAAGACACACATTTTATTGGAAAAATAATATAATTTTATAAAAAAATAACACAATGAAAAATATTACATGGATAAAAACTAAAATAATTAATTTATAAGAAGATCCAAAATGTAAAATATATTTAATCTCAATGATCATTGATCATATGGAAGGAAAAAATGTCTAAGATAATTCCCTCTTATTACCACTGTAACATGTTATCCTGACTATCCACAATGATGATTTTCAGACTGATGGGTCAACTAGCCTCAAGAACGTATCCCTGAATGATAAAGGATACCAACTAGTAGTGATGGTCTAGTGAGGTGATATTGGGGAGACTATATCCTAAATATTAGATTGGAACTATTTTATAATGGAAAATATATGATAAAAATAGAGGAAGAACAACGTAAATGAATGATAGATAAGATGAAGAATAATATAAACTGAATAAAAAATATGTCCAATGCCAATATAAAATATATGAATGCTTGTCCCGATAATGACACATAACTAAAAAATAGAAATATAATACAAAACAATATAATGAATATTATAGAGATAATGAAAAGAACAATAAAATATAATTTACCAACATAGAACACGAAGAACACCTCAAGCCCCATCTCAGTCATTTTCTCATAACTATCATGTACAAGACAAGTAGTAAAACAAAAAAACCCATGGTCTTGTGAATAAGAATGTCTATTCGGGTACATTGGTGAAATGGTTTCCATATAATGGTGTGTGATATAAATCTTAGTAAGTTACTATTGATGATGTCTATAACTAAATCTAGTATTATATAAAGAAAATATATACTATGAAAGAATTATGAATAAAAAAACTTAATAACTAGAGTACATAACAAATAATCACCATTCTACATAGTTTCTATCGGACACAAAGCCGACTTTACATGCATTGTCTCATGGTCTGATTTAATGTACGTATAAGAACAATCTATAATGTAAATATTGACATATATGGTATAGTTATATATTTCATCCACCTATATGAACCATGCACATTCTGATACCTAATGGTCACATAACAAGAATATTGGGAGCTAGATAGATCAGGGAATAACTCAGGAATCCATAAACAGTCTAAAAGAGCCTTTAATCTCAAGACATAGATTACATTCCTAACATCCCAAGAGTGGGAGATACACCATGCTAAAACACTTTGTGTGGTGACTGAGCTTCCATTACAGCACACTAATTATGGAACGTGTCTTGTAAAGTCTATCACCTATATAATATCATCGGAGTAAGATTTCATACTCCACATCCAATTTAATGTAGTGTGATACCTTCATTCCCAAAAAATCCTTTCCCAATTTCTATATATTATCACTAGTGTAAGATTACATACACAACACTTGAGGGTTGTTAGCATGACTCTGCAATGGTCAACACATCCCTTACAAGCATCCATAGCCCATAATGTTTAATAACAATTATAATATAATCCATCATGTAATTACTCTCTTTATTTTTATTCATCAAGCCCATATAAAGGGACCTATATTTCTACAATTCATGTAATGAAGAAATACTTCTCATTATTTACATTTATGTAACCCCTTATAATAATTGTCATAATACTTATATAAATATGCATAAGCCGTGATAATTTTAAATTTAGGAAAATGTGTGATCATACCATCCTATTCAATTACATGTTCATTAAACCATTTAATATGACCTCTAAGGTAATGAAATAATGAACTTTCTAATCAAGAAAAAAAATACCATTTAATTTAAATAAAATATAATTCTTATATCATGGTGCAATGAGAAAAATAGATGGTTCCCATGTTATTAGAAAATTATATCATGAATGGAAACTCCATTTAAGAAAGAGTTATGTCCATGAACAAAAACATTACATTTTTCTAACAAATACATCAATGAGTAATTGAGACAAAAAAAATCCAAGAACAATCTAAACTAGTAACCATCATTTTATAAATTTAAATAAAAATCACCTTCATCAAGGGGATTTTGAATAAAAACATTAAATTCTATATAAAAAATCATCACCACAATTTTTCATTTCATTCAAGAATTTTAAATCAATAGAAATTTAAAGGGATATTTTCAAAAACTACCCACTAAAGTTGAATAATAATAATGATAAATATGGAAAATATGAGGTGACATGAACACTTGGTAAAATACCTACAACAACGGGTCTGTTTAAATTCCATGAAGAATGATTATAATCAATTACGAGCATTTAAATAAATTTCATTAAAAATGTAATATCACATCAGCAATGAAAAGTGGTGTCAATAATTGATTATATGCTCCTCAAATTCACCATGTAATATTCATAATATTTTAATCAAGGTGCGTTGATCATATTGATATGAATAAACCAGATATGAATAAATGATCAGAAAGTGTCGGTGGGCATCGAAAAGGTGTTATATATAAAATGATTTAAAATGAGAAAAAAATCCTAGGCCACCTACCATGTACCAAAGTTTATCCAATAATTCAATATCAAGAACTTATTTGGTCCAATTTAGATGAAATATATGAAATAGATCACTTCTGTGAAAATAGCGAAAATTTGATTGCACCACGATAGCACAATAGAAAGGATATTAGAGGAATAATGATTCAAAAGGAATAAAAATCATACCTTTAAAGATTCATACATACTAAAGGAACTTGATACATAATCGGTGGTGGATTTATTGGAATGCCTGGAATAGTTTTGATGATGAAGAAACCAATAAATTAGCGGAGATTAACACAATTACTAGAGAAGGAGGTATAGATTAATGAAACATAATGTTTCATTATGGAATAATATATAATTTTACCCCATAATCTATGTCTCCCATGTTAGCCACAGATTTTTTCCAACTTAAGTGCCAAACAGGAAACCAAAATTCCATAAGAAACCAAATTTTATGGTTTTACCTACACAATTACCCTAATAATGTGCCATCCATGAAATTAATAGTTAGTATGTACCTTCAATATGGAATGAACAATGAAAGATAGGTATATTGTTCGATTAAACTGTATGAATCATGTTTGGGGGCTTTTACTCCACTCATATAGGCCTCTTGGTTTTTTACTAAGCCCTCATGGTTTTATAAAAATAATGTGTCGTATGAAGACCCCATACAGTTTTAGATATCAGATCCATGTGCTCCCAAAATAAACCAAGACACATGGGGGACCCATTGGGCCTTTACCCATGTAAAAAACAATACATTTAAGTGTTATAACTCTACAAATTATGTTCTGAATATCAGTTAGTATAAACACAAATAGAGTAAATGAAAAATTCATTTTTCTTTGGTTGTTTGTATTTTTCAAACAAAATTGTCACGATAGTATCCCAACCTATGAACATCATTTCCTAGAATATCCATTTATAAAAATGAAAAAATAAAACATCCTACAAGGGTTGTGAACTCTCATTAAAATAGTTTCATTGTGTTTCTGAACACCCAACACACATCAATGCATTTCATTGAGAACAATACTATTAAGTCATTAAAAAATGATCCAGCATTAAAATAATAATTGAAACACATAAACAGAGCTCTCTAGAGACTATTTTACTTGAATCATGATCACATCATCATCTCATTAAATAGAGGGATGATGTTTATCCCTACCATTGGATTTAACATTAGAAATGGAACAATTCTGATATGTGGTACCTCCACCACCATAATTATCAAAAAGATTTCCCGATCCATTTTAACAATTCTTTTGTAATGGATAATTTAATAAGGATAAAACGAGTACATCTTGGTCTATAAAATATAACTATCTCCGTAAAAATGGTAAAATCATAATAGACCTAAATAAAGATTGTCTCACAATCATTTTCGGGTAGTCATTTTTTACCCATTTATAAAATAGTCCCCTTATCCTGGGGTTGTGTTTAAATTAGTTCCATATAATTGTTAACATCATAAAGATGGATAAAAAGTCAGAAAAGACAGGTTATACCCTCTTATAATTCATTTATTAGATTTATGGAATAATTCAAATATAAATTTGATCCCTTCTTCTAAAGAATCATGTGTTTAACATGAAAAAATACTCATGTGTCCATATTTGACATCTAATGACATTTCATTGTCAAACCATATTTCGACCATACAACAAAATGCCTCAACATGAATAGGCATGTAATCTATTTCTTCTTAACTAATGTAATTCCAATTTCATCAACACCTATGATATTGAAAACAATTAGGAAATAAACTCTGATAAAAAAATACATTCTTTAGAACTAACTGATTTAGTATATACTCCATGATTACATGAGATACATTGTCGCTATACCGAAAATTTCACGTCATCTATTTATATGAGCATAGAGAGGTATCATGTTAGTAGTTTATTCAAATCAAACTGCTAATTCCGAAGTGTACCTCATTGGCATTCCTACATGGGAACCCAGGTATCACTCAGGACTAACTATGCCTCCAAAGTGATACTTTTTCGAAACCACCAAACCAACCCCATGAATTTTAAAACAGTACCATAGATTAAGGATAATTATATCTTAGTGAATCAAGGACGATGTGATGATATGGTATATTATCATTCGTATGTTGAAAACACTATGATGATTACTGCAGTTTACCAAAAAGATCAGTCAAATGAGCATGGGTTGAAATCTCTAGTAAGAAGACCAGCTTCACCTACCGATGCACTATCAGCTACCCGGCCACAATTCCTTTACCACCTGAGGCATCAATTTACCATTCATCCTTTACCAACCGAATTCCATAATGAATAATGGTGTTTCACAAAGGTTGAATACATATCCAACCACATAGACGCCATGCTACCATTTAAGCACCAACAATATTTTGTAAACGTGCAAGCCCCAACAACATTCTATAATGACTAACCATTTCCAAATTGTCCCCGTTGTTTTTTCCCCTTATAATTGAAATGACATGATTAACGAAAAATGACATGATGCTCTTCAAAATAATTTTGTCTTAAACATTGAATGAGAATATACACCATCCACGCTCATAAGTGCACTATGTCAGATTCAACAGAAAAGACACTTGACACATAATAGATGGACAATTATAAACATGAATTCATTTTATATGAAATCCAAAACTAACAGAACAGTGGGTAAAAGAACACGAGTTAATTTGAATTCATCATGAGAATTCAGATTAATTTGATTTCCATTAATTCAAGGCTTAATATACTTTGGAGATATCGCAATAATGTACTCAAAAATTCAAAAATAATTGATTTTACTAAGATCGGGTTTTTTCATCACAACAGTATGAAAATCAACGTGTACAATGAATATGATTGAATACTACGATGTGATTACACATGAAAATGAATCATCCTAGATAATAACCATAGTTTTAACATCCATATGAATTCATTCATATGATGTTCTATATAGAAAACCTACCCATGTAAATTTATCTCATATGAGTGTAAAATAAATATACGACTTCTTGGGTGGCCTAAAGAAAAAGAAATAAGGTAATGAGAATTTCTAATTGGATAACTATTCTCTAAGAATGTCAAACATAAAAAAAATGAAAAATAATCAATGATCACACTTATAAAATTGTTCAAGGATACCATGAACACACATCCGAAGAAGGATTTAGCTTTGAAGCTAAGAGTAATAATTTGGGCAATGACACCTGAATGGCACTGAATGTCTAAAAACTCACTTATTAGTATGAAATTTAAACTCTAAGGGTTCTCACTACTATATGCTAGTCCCTTAAGAAAATGAAACATCAACCCTATCACTAAGACATGCCTAAATGAATCCCTTATCTTAGGATTATATAATGTAATCCATTTCTAATAAAAAATAAGGCCTCTAGAAAACTCTCATGCTTCCATTCCAAGGAAACTAAAATTGACAATAAACTACACTAACATGAGGTATAAAATTGAGGACACATACTGGGGTTCCATATTGAATTCCTAACATTGATTCAAATTTTATCATTACTCATTTAAATGATTTAATACAAAAAACAAAGAACCCATTATAAAAATAAACTCTTGTTACCTGATTTAACCAATTCTCCAACGAAAGAATTAGCATGTTATTTAAAACAACCTTTCTAAATATATAAGGAAACCTAAAAGGTTCCCATAAAACCATCTTATGTTAATTATTATTAATACCAATATTATTTTATTGAACAATAAATATGGGAACACTCGTAGTGGGTTATCTCATAAGATCATGCCCCAACTGCCCTAAATGGGTCTAGATCTGGATTTTTCAGTTATATTAATAAATTTATTTTAGAATAAAATTACAGAAAATTTACTTTTACAACTATTTCAAAATATACCATGGTCATATATCATGGTCCTTTACATGGATTTTATTCTCAAAAATCATAAAGCACCCATACACATTATTGATTGAAAATTGGCTCCCGATAATCGCAACAAATTTAAATTTAACAATTAACAATACCATCCCATAACATTTTAATAATAGTCTTTAATGGTTTTTAAATATCAATGATGGATCATGTAAATTGGTTAACTCTTCCCAACTATCTGTCACCCATACACCTTATAATTGAAATCCGGCACCAATTTAATTCAATATGATGTGTATATATCCCATGAAACCATTTACACATCACAACATATAGTTCATGTTATCACAAGTAGTAACATTGATTGAAAATTAATAAATAAAAAATTAAGTAGTATAATCATTGAAGAATGCTAACATATCAAAACAAAACACTTAAGAATGTTATATAACAGGCATGAAAAATAATAAAAGGCATGGAATACACTGATGGAACAAAATGAAAATTAGAAGGAAACATATATGTGAAACTACACATTATGGAATATGAAATTCTTGTGAATAAATAAATTATTTTATTGATTCATCTTATTTTTAATCCTTTATATACTAGACCAAGGAAAAAATACTATACAATTAATAAACCAATATTCAGTGGAATGTACACAAATTAGTAATGGGGAAATCATAATCAACTGTAATAGTAAAAATCACGAATATCAATCGCATCACTGGCACCATGGACTTTTAAAAATGGATGGGATCATCAGTGAAAAACCTTGATATTTATTAGGTGAATACACATTCATATTCTCATATCATCTCACAATAAAATAATGTAAGGAAAACAAAATTCTCTTAAACCATATTGTAATTTCCCTGCACGACTAACCACTAAGAACGATTTCTAGAAAAGTTAGTCGCATTACATATGGTGTGCCTCCATGTATGTCAAAGACTAGAAAATAGTAGTGAGGGAATAAAGAGGTGATAGTGGGGATACTATAACATCCTGATCAGCGCATCATAATAATATGAAAAAAACTAAATGGAAGATAATAGTATTAGTATTAAACAAATAAATAACACAAAATCAATAGAAAAATAATAAATAAATAAATATTATCCCCAATTTCAATATACAACAGAAGTCTAAATGTCTTGATAATGATAAAAAACTATAAATTACACATATAATAAGAATCAATATATAGTACAGTATAATGATAAATAAAAGAAATAAAATAATTATAATCAACAAGGGATTACATCTGAGGAATCACATGCTCTCTCTTAGTCATGTACACTTAACAGTTAGGTACAAACAATGAAATATAAGTTAATAACAATGGTCCCATGAATAAGAAGGTATTCTTGGGTACCAAAATGAAATGATGGTTTGGGCAGGATGTGACATTTATATATCAGTGTTTTTTAACCCATGGAGTTCACAAATGAATCCAGTCTGTACACAATGAAAAAACACAGTTCATGTAGTATAAGAAATACTGAATTACAATAGAGATGGATATGTGAACCAGAGTCTTCATAGGATCCATGAGGACACATGTTCGACTCTACCTACTTCGTTACATACCATAAATTAATTTATAATTTGGAAATATATATTTATATATAGTAATATATATTTATATGGATTATATATTAATTTCATCCTCTTACATGAACCATTTGTGTGTCAAGGACTAATGTCCATATACTAATAATACTAGATGATGGAAATATATGGGTGTAATTGAGACATCCATAACCTATAAAAAAAGACTCTAAGATCAAAAAACATGGTATAAGCCTTAAATCACAATTGAGTGAGAGACTTCATTCAACTCTACTAACGATGGAAGCTGAGCATCCATTAAAAAACTATAATCATAGAGTGGAGTGTTCAAATCCCATAGCACATATAATATACCAAGTGTGATATGCTATAATCTATACAAAATTTAAGAGAGCACGATTACACCACAGTCAAAACATCCCTTACCATCATTCATATAGTATCACTGGCTTGCAATTCAATACTCAACACCAAATATAAGGGTTCATGAATTGATAATTATGAATGCATCCCATACCATTGTTCAGACCCTATAAGAAATAATCTGATTTATAATATAATCCAATAGGAATAAAATCACATGTTTTAAATTTATCAAACCCATATAAAGGAATAAGAATTTTTAAAAATAATTTAAGAAGGAAATATCTCCCATGCCTTAAATTTAAATAACCAATTATTTTTATGGGAATCATAATTATAAAAAATCACATAATTTGTGAAAAATATAATTTTAGAAATATATGTGAACATAGAAAGCTATTAAATTATAAGTTATATAAACCATTTTTTATGATAAAGGTGGATAAGACAGGAAGAACATGTTATTTAATCTACTACATGTCATATAATTAAACATAAAATAGTAATTTATTTTTAATGGTTGAATGAGTCTCATGGATGTCTCCCATGTTCTTTAAGAATTTCATTAATGGGGGTAAATTACATTTACAAATGATTAAAGTACATATGAGAAAATATTATATTTTTGTAACAAAGATATCAAATAAAAGAGGAGACAAAAAGAATCATCTCGTGTATTATCTAAAAAAAATAACAATCCTCTTATAAACTCGAATATAGTGCACCTCAGTCAGGGGTTTTTCTTATGAGTACATAAATTGATTATAAATAAAAATTTATCACAATTATGCATTGGAATAATGAATAATAATATAATTTACATTTAAAGGCATGAATGATAAACTAATCGTCAGGGATAAACAAGAATAAAACATAGAATGAATCATATGTGCTGACATGAACACTCGGTAAATATAATATATGATCAATTCCATTACAATAACATTTTGAACACATATAAGGTCTTCCATGTATAAAAAAAATTAATTAAAAATATAATGTAACATCAACACATCAATGTGGTGTCCATAATTGATGAAATCATCCTACAAATAAACAAACAAGGATTATAATATGTCCATTAAGATGCATTGATAAATGTAATATGATGGAACAAGTAATACTGAAATGATTCAAAAGGGTCGACAAGTGAAAAAATGGTGTTATTTGTAAAATGGTGGGAAATGAGTAATAATAGATAGACCATATAACTGATACATATGAACATTCACTCTTCCAATACCAAGATTTAATTTTCCCAATTTGGAACAAATATAAAAAATGGATATTCACCGTAAAAATAAGGAAAATGAACATGAATGATGATAACACAACCGAGAGGAGATTAAATGAAGAATTATTCAAAAGTAAAATAAGGATTAACTTTTCTAATCCATAGAGACTGACTAATATTGATTCCAAACACCAGTGTAAGAGTTATTGACATTACTAGAATATAATTGAGGAGGAATAAACACGCAAATGATATGAGGATCATGTAGCATAAAAAAGGAGGATGAAAAGATGATTGAAACTCAATGTTACATTATGGTTGAAAATAATATTTTACCCAAAAAAATAATGTCACGTGGTTTGGCTGCACAGTTTGTCACACCGAGTGCAATGTGTGTGATATTAATTCCTTCAGAAGCCTACTTGCATGATTTGAACCACACTGTTACCTTAAACATGTTCCAACTATAAGATGAATAGTTCATAGCTACTACCTTAGTGGAACTAAATATTCAAGATATGCATATATTTTGGTTTAACTATTAAAAGACCTTACATTTAATTTTTCTCTCTAGATACTGGTCACCTGGAATTTTTATGGGGTGGCATGATTTCATAGAAATTTTTCACTCTATATTGTCCCTCTAACTATCAAGATATTGGATATTGATACTCCTAAAACTAAAAAATGAATCCAAGGGACCCCTTGGGCCATTATCCATGTCCAAAAACAACACATTTAAGTGTTCCTAGATCGTAGAACTATTTTTTAAATCTCATATAATAAAAAATCCCATAGAGTAAAAAAAATTCAATTTACATAGGATTTTAATCCGGTTCAAAACAATGGGTGTTTCAATCATTGCTATACTAAAAATGTATCATAAGTTCATGATTAATATAGAGCATCAAGAATGTGTTCAATGTGTATCATAAGTTTTATTGTTGAATCATATTCACTTTTATATGATTCATTCCATGAAGATATCTCATAGATAATTGAGAAAATAATCATTTAGGATTGTTTTCATGTCCAATGTATATATATGACATCTGTTTATATATAAAAATAAAATTATATGATTTATATTTTTTTTACTGATGTGATGATAAAATATTAGAATCAAGATTTATATTTCCAAATGAATTATGAAAATAAAATATATACTATTTTGTATATAACAATTGTAAATAAATTATATTTATAAAGTTGTTGAAATTAAATTCAAATGTTTTAGATAATTAAAACATGGAAACTATAGTAATAATAGATAATCAAATGAGAATAAATTTTCATGAATAAGTGTGGATGAAATAATGATAAATTATTATTTACACATTCATCGAAATATATTTAAAAATAAAACAATATAATTTTAACAATATAATTAATTTAATAATAACAAGTAAAATAAGAAATAATCATTTTAGAAAAAATATTAAATAACAGTTGATTAAAATTGTTGGGGGTATATTGACCTACCATTGGTGTCCAACAATGAAAAAATATAGTGTGGTGGAAGAAAAATTCTAACAGTGAAATGAACCAATATTGGATGTACAATTATATAAAAATAGGGAATGAAATCTTATTCTATGATTGGAGGAAATGATCTACAATTTCACATAGAAACAGAAAATAATTAAAGGCATCAAAAATAAAAAAATTTCCATCTCGTGGATTAATTGAATACATTAGTAAGGGAAATAATAACATGATACCATTAGATTACCATCAGTGTAAAATGATATACCATTGATGAATCCCATCATTTGAAAATTAAAAATAAAACCTGGTGAATTTTTTTTAAGGGAAATAGAAACTAAAAAAGAAAAAATAAATAAAAGAAAAACTATTGATGAATATGGAATCTACATTCGTTAGACATTTCATATAAAGGTTGTGCTATATTTGATAAATAGATCTAATAGATGAAGTTTATCTACCAATGATGGTTAATGGGATCCAATACTATAGAATCCTTGGACGATAAAATATATATTGATCGAGTTTTATCCATAATTGTATAAAATATCTACCATAGTTTGACGATAATTTAAAATTAAATGTTCTACCATTGGGGTCAAATGGTAGAAAAATATAGATGATATCATTGGATGATTTTCAATAGTTCTTCCATTGAATAGAACTACTGGTTCCCCGATGAGGCTTCTATTGGGGGATTTTGGTTCAACATCAAATGTGTTTCATAGAATAAATTACATGAAAGTAGACTCATCATTGATGTAATGAGAAACATTTTGTGAGATATATGTGGTGATAATGTTCATCCTGAAGGAGAACTATGTAAGAGATAACATTTGGTGTAGTGATGAAGAACTACTGAAGAGGGAAAAATCTATTGGTAAAAAATTAAAAAAATGGTCAAACATAGATTAATGCATTAAATAACTTCTAGAGAATATAAAATTATCTTAGAGTACGAATAAATTTTAATAAAAAAAATTGTGATATAAGAAATAATATGTGGAGATTCAAAAAAATCAAATAGATGAGATTTAATAGATCAGATGATCAAAATCATGTATGAGATTTTAAAATATGAACAGTTATGTTATATAACATTCCCACATAGATAAAGATATTCCATGATATAGTGTTATATTCAAAAAAATATGAATTAGTATCATTAAATCATTCTATTATGGATATTCCCAAGTTACATTATGAAGACTCATGGTCTATTGTCCCAGCAGGCTATGTAGCCCTACCCATGAATCTATCGGGTTCACATTGTAGGCCTTATACATAGGCCTGCATTCAATAAGTATTCACTCTATAGACCAACCAATCTAAAGCCTACATAATGGATTCCCATTGTGGGATTTCTTATTGGGTTGACCCAATGGGTACTAAATGTGGATGGGAGATAACCTATGTACCTTACAAAGGCATGACTAAATTTTTTATATTTGTAAAAAAATCAACATTAATTTAAATGTATCATGTAAAAATTATGTAGCATTATTTCATTTAATAGATAACATTATGAAAACATGAAAAAAATTAAAATAATTATATATATATTATTTAAACATTTATTTAAATGTTATTAATTAGTTTGTTTTGTTTAATAAAATGTTATTATAATAATTTATCAAAACAGATTATATTTCTTTAAATTTTATGGATACATTAAAATAAAATACAAATCATTGAATAATGGGAATATATATGTGTTAATAAAAAAAATTTAATCCATATTATATTGGATGTTCTTGATAGTTGTAATAACCATTCATGTATAAAATGTTAAAAAAGTGATTATTATCTATCTTTTTTAATGAAAGTCAAAAATTAATTATAAGGAAAAACATTTATATAATTTATTTCACAATTTTTAATATATGTATAAATTTTAAAAAAATTATATTCATAAATTAATGAATAATTTAAAAAAATATTCATGAATGAAACTATTTTATATTGATATCCAATAAAAATATTCATGACTAAAAATGAAATATAAGGGTTGCATTTATTACAAACATTATTTCAGCAGGATTCATTACCAAAGATAGGGAAATTGGAAAAAACAATTTTAAAAATAAATAGAGTTGAAAAAATATATGTGTTTTAGGAGATAAAAGAAAAAAATTCACTAAATGAAAATTGAAATATAGACAATCCTGATTAAATTTGATATTTTAAAATAAACCATTCCAAATATGGAAACATTTGAATCCTAATCCGAGAATATATAAAAAATGATGTGGTTATTTGATTTCCATGATATATATTAAATAATTTTCCAAAATTTCTTCTATGGTTAGTAATTACACCCTATAAAAGAAAACATGATTCACTGCCTGAAACATGTCTCATGAAATTGAAATTGAGATAAAGAAACCACAAAAATAGAATCCGGATCTGTCATATGTTGTATAAATTCTATGAGAAATAAATTAATATTTATTATAAAAATAAAAAAAATCATATTTATTTTTGTCTTTGTTTAGATCATTCACATACAATCTCTTATTTCTACCTTTTCAATAATTCATTATTAAAATATATTATGATATTAACTTTTCAGATTCCAACACATGATCTTATTTGTTGAGTCTATTCATTGTACCTTGTAAATGATATAATCATAAAATATATCTTTATAATGGTTTAGAGTATGTATTTGATATATTCTATTAGTTATGTGGTCACCTCATGGATCTTATATGGATGATTCAAAGTGAACATTTAAAAATAAAATTTTTCATAAATTTAAATTCCATTAAAGGTTTTAATTTTATAAGAGGTATATATATATATTAAATAACAATAATAACATCTTAAAATTAATATTTTCACATAATATCACTTATATATGACATTATTTAATCATTATTGCCATAAATATTATAACATTGGCCATGTATTAGGTAAAACTGACTCAAATAATAAATTGTTATAAAGACTAAATGAGTAATAACGTTTTATATAATAATGATAAAATCATAGTAACATAAAATTAATTATAAAAAATTAATATAATTTTTATGTCATATTTATGATTAGCAAGATAATTAATATAATTAAAATGCAATTGTAAAATGTTATTACATACAAAATGTATTGATATGCTTTATTTATGTTGATATATTTTATAATAACTATTTATTGTTAACTATAACGACCCGAGTCCGGAGCCCCTCCACTGGTGCCCCGTACCTGGTTCACCACATGACATCAAGCGCGTTTCCCCGAATACCAGAGGCTTCCGACTAGCAGCGAGGGACTTGGTGAGTCGGTGGTGAAACTATGCCCTCATTCTGTAAGGTATACAAGGTAAGAAAACAACAATAAACAGCAGAAGCAGTAAACAACATGCATAGCAACAGAAACCAACTAGTGGAAGCAATGTATATATATAGCTATGATGACAATGATACAGCAGGTACAAGTATCTAAGGAAAATAGCAAACACAACAATGTTCTGAAATACAAATGAAACCAAGTGCAAATGAAAACAAAGTCAGATCCTCAGTATCTCAAGCCATAGCTCAGTCCCATGCTCCCCAGCTCCTGGAGCAATCAAGATCCTTAAATAGAAGGGAGCTTGCCCTTGTCTATACCTACAACAATATTGTCTTCTTGGGCCCAAAATCATGGGCCAAACAGGGTGTGAGATACAATCCCAGTAGGCAATCACCCAAAGATTTGTGCCTTACAGACAAATGAATACATGGAAGTAAATAAACAGAAAGTAGTAAATAGGAAAGCACAAGCAGTTACAATCCACAATTGTAACAAGTAAAGCACACCAGTAAGCAGGTAGCAAAAAGAAGAAAATAGGTAACCCTCTGGGTAGCTCTCACAGCCTAACCCATGTGGTTCAACTTATAGTACTAGTAACCCTCCGACAGGCACACACAGTCTCACCCCTCTGGTTCAGCTATGTAATTAAGTAGACTCTCTGGTGAATCACTCGCCGTCAATTCTTCATATAGTCTCGTGTCGTTTTAAAGGATCTCTTGGTAAGCAGTCAACGTCAATTCCCCCTGTAGCCCACTTCAAGGATCTATAGACTCTCTGGGGAAGCATTCAATGTCAATTCCTCCTTTAGTCTCGCATCATAATTAAAAGATACTCTGGAGAAGCCCTCCCGTCAATTATCCCTTTGGTCTACTACTCTAGGTTCTCACAGTCCTTAGTAAAACAAAACATGCTCAGCGTGCATGTATCGTCCAAGTAAACCTCAAGAACTACTTGGATATCTATTATGGATCAACATTATATCAAAAGAGACATTTCCACTATTCTACAACAAGGTATGGCAACTGGAAAACGCCCAACAGGAAAAACCAGCATGGAAAAGAAACCTGAGAACAAAATAAATTACTCTAATCACAAGCAATAACCTCTACTAAAGAAAAAAATCAAAAGTAGGAAACAGCAGGGTCAAAACAAGAAACACGCAATACCCCGTTCAATGGTATTGGTGGATTTTTCACATAATATTCATCAACATTCTATGGAAAGGCACAAACCACCTACCTCGATCCGAGGAGATCGATATATGTGAACCATGATGACAGATTCCTCTTAGAACAATGTATATTTGAGAAAACACACAAAACGTTCATCCCACGATAACTTGGAAGCGAGGAGGAATCAAGAAACAAGGCTAAATAAGAAGGAAGAACTCACCGCTGTGATTCCAACGCAATCGATGGTGTTCGAATCAGAGAACTAACGGCGAGGCGGGTTCTTGTCAATGATCTGGTCATACGGTCTCTCTCGGACAGACGGAATTTGGATAATAAGTTGAATCTGGGGGATAGGCGTGACCCTAGTCCATTTAATGAAAAAAATAAATTACAGGGCTTGTACTTCTTGAGTACAGGGCGTGTACTTAAATTTTCCATACTTTGAATTAATCGGCATCCACCTCAACCTTACACACTATGTGTGTGTCCTGGCACGGCCAGCACATAGCTTCGAGATGGGAAAAAGAGTACACGGCGTGTACTCAGAAATTACACGGCGTGTACTTTGAAAATTTCCAGAAAATTCATTTTTCTAAAAAACTCTAGAAAAAGGGAAAACTTACCTGAAAATAAGATCCGAGTTCTTACAATGTTTCCCCCCTTAAAAACCATTTTGCCCGAATTTCCCTAACGATGCGGAGAAGAAGAAACCCTGAAAAGCTCCAGCCACTATGATCGTACATCGGCCTCCCTCTCCCAGGTCTCATCCTGTACTCTCTCGTGCTGCCATAGCACTCATACAAGAGGAATAGACCGCCCACGTAGAACCTTCGTACTACGATCAACTATCCGGATAGGATGCTCCTTGAATGACGAATCTGCTTCAAGCTCGACATCATCATACTGATAGACGTGAGACGGGTCTGAAAAGTAGCATCGGAGCTGAGAGACTTGGAAGACTTCGTGCATGGCCTGATACCTCTGAGGTAGCTGCTACCGATAGGCGACCGATCCAACACTCTCCAAGACCTCAAATGGTCCGACGTACCGCGGTGAAAGCTTACCCTGTCTCTGAATCCTTTTGTGTCCCAACCATGGTGCAACACGTAGGAAAACCTGATCACCGACCTCGAACTCCAGATGACGTCTCCACTGATCTGCATAAGACATCTGACGAGACTGTGCTGTAGCCATCCTCTTTCGAATCAACTCTATCTGCTCTAAAGTCTCATGTACAAGACGATGTCCCAGCATAGCTGCCTCTCCTGCCTCCAGCCAGCATAAGGGTGATCGGCATGGCCTACCGTACAACGCCTCGTATGGTACCATCTGAATGGTCGCCTGGAAACTGTTGTTGTTGGAAAACTCCACCAAAGGGATATTCCTCTCCCAAGAACCGCCAAAGTCTAGAATGCAAGCTCGGAGCATATCCTCAAGCACCTGGATCGTGCGCTCAGACTGGACATCAGTCTGGGATGGTATTCTATACACAAAAGTACCTGTGTACACTAGGCCTTCTAAAGTCCCTGCCAGAACCGAGAGGTAAAGCACGCATCTCTGTCCAAAACAATATAGCGTGGAACTCCATGCAGACGAACGATCTCTCTGATGTAAAGTCATCCTAGATCATCCACGCTGAATGTCTCCTTGATCGTCAAGAAGTGGGCAACCTTCGTAAGCCTATCGATGAATACCCAAACACCATCATTCCCTTGTGGCGACCTCGGCAACCCAGTCACAAATTCCATCGCAACATCATTCCACTTCCACTCAAGAATGGGTTGCTGCTGTAGAAGGCCTCTTGGTCGCTGATTCTCTGCTTTCACATGATGACAAGTAGAACATCGCATGACAAAACCAGCAACATCCTTCTTCATACATGGCCACCAGTACTGGCGATGAAGGTCCTAATACATCTTGGTGACTCTTAGATGAACTGCCCAAAAAGAGGAATGGAAATCCCACATCAGCTCCTCACGTATGTCTGCTGGCACCCATACGCGTCCCTGGAAATGCAAGATTTCATCCTTACCGACTATCCATTGAGGAAGAGGGTCCTCTCCTGACACACTCTCCCGCAAGACTATGCATTCTGAGTCTAATAGATGCCTCATCTTCACCCGATCAAGTAGCATGGAGGTAACAACAACAGAAGATAGAAAAGTCTGTCCCCTTCTGTCGTGCACCTCTAGATGCATCTCAGAGAACAGATCCATTAGCTACCACTAACTATTGGCCTCTTGAACTTCCAGAATCTGAGTTCTCCAGCTCAACACATCTCCCACATCATTTCCCTTTCCCGGCGTATAGGCAAACTCGAAGTCAAAATACTGTAGATACTCAACCCACCTGCGCTGCGTCAGATTCAGATCATGCTGATTGAGGATATACTTGAGACTCCTGTGGTCAGTGAAGATCACAAAGTGCTCTCCCAGATGATAATTTCTCCAACAACGCAAGTCATGAACAACATTTGACAACTCTAGATCATGCGTAGTGTAGTTCTCCTCATGTGGCCTGAGCTACCGAGACTCATACGCAACGACTCCATCTCCCTACATAATCAATAATCCCAGCCTGATACCCGATGAATCACAGTAAAAAATGTAGCTCTTGCCTGGCTCTGGCAAGACTAGTATCGGTGTTGACGTCAACCTCCTATTCAGCTCCTGAAAGGCTAACTCACAATAATTTGACCATAATAACATCGCCCCCTTCTTGGTCAGACCTGTCAAAGGTGCTGCTATATGAGAAAAATCTTGAATGAAGCGTATGTAGTATCCAACTAGGCCCAGGAAGCTCTGTACCTCAAAAATGTACTTCGGCTGCTCCCAGGAAACTACAGCTCTCACTTTATCTAGGTCCACAGATACTGCTGCCTCTGAGATGACGTGACCCAATGAAGTGAATCTGATCCATCCAGAAGTGGATCTTTGAGATTTTAGCATAAAGCTGATGCTCTCTCAGTGTACTTAGATCGATCTCAAGATGTGTGGCATGGTCGTGTCGAGTGTGAGAGTACACCAAGATATCGTCCATGAAGACCATGATGAAGGAGTCCAAGTAAGTATAGAACACTCAGTTCATCAGTGCCATGAAAACTGTAGGTGCGTTCGTGAGTCTGAAGGGCATGACTAATACTCGTAAAGACAGTACCTACTTCTGAAGGCTATCAGAGGTATATCTGATGGTCTAATGTGAAACTGATGATAACCAGACCTCAAGTCAATATTCAAGAAAACCTGGGATCCTCTAAGGTGATCAAAAAGGTCATCAATCTGCGGTAAGTGGTATTGGTTCTTGATCGTCAACTAGTTCAACTTCCGATAATCCACACAAAGCCAAAGGGTACCGTCTGCCTTCTTTGCAAATAGAACAGGCGAACCCCAAGGAGAAGTACTGGGTCGGATGAAACCCTTAGCCGGTATCTCCTCCAACTGCTTCTTGATCTCCTGCAAATTAGGTGTGGACATACTATAGGAAATAATGGACACTAGTGCTGCTCCTGGCACGAGCTCAATAGAGAAGTCTACCTCACGCTCTAGAAGAAAAACCTGAAAATTCCTCTGGAAAGACATCCCTGAAGAGATCCACTACTGGAGGAAAGTCCAACTTTGGAGTACCATGATCATCCAGATAGAGACTAGAAATCTGGGATGTCACCCCTCCTAGCCCAAGATGCTCGAGCCCCGCCCGACTCGCCCAAAAGTCCCATTCGCCCCACTGAAGAAAAGATTCACCCTTTGTTGAAATTAAACTTACTCTGCGGTGATAATAGTCAATGAATTCCTGGAAGGGAATCAACCAGTCCATGCCATGAATGAAATCATAGCCTATCATCTCTAGGATATAGAGTTCCCATAATAAGTGATACCATGCCACCTCGAGAGGGCACTCTCTACTCTGGTGTACACTTGATGTCCTCGTTCTGAAAGGTGTGTCTAGTGTCAACGAGTCGGCAAAAGAAAAGATGCAGAGCCCAAGGCACTCCATGACAGCAATAGAGATAAAGATATGCATAGCACTAGTATCGAAAAGGGATGAAGATAAAACTGAGGATACTAAAATAGTACCTTGAACAGTTGAAGGAACGGGATCATGCTTTTGATAAGTCTGCTCCATAGCGAAAGACTGGCCCGTGTCGCGGCCCTACACCCCTAGATGACAACTCTAAGCTGATCCTCCATGCCGGATCTGAGGAACTGGTGGCTGACTACCATAGCCTCGACCTCTACTTCGGCCCGAATGGCCGGAAGAACTGCAGTTTCCCGACTGGTGAGAAACTGGTGGGGCTGCTCCTGAATGAGGAGTCATGAAAGATCCCCGATCACCAGATGCTGGTGAGAAATCCTGGAATAAACACTGATGGTGACCCATCTTTCCACAAGATAGGCACTCCATGGGGTCCCTCTGACACTGTAGCCTCATGTGCCCTATCCGGCCACACTGATAGCACATCACATAGCTGCCTAATGATGCGTCTCAGTTCCTCAAATCATCTCTTGTAGGCTCCCTACGACACTTCTTGCTGTCATCTGGAGGAAAGCTGGCTCTGGAAGCAGAACTGCCCTGACTCGTAGCTCCAGAGACTCTCATATTGAGCTCTGCAATCAGTTCCTAGTTGATAATGGAAGTAATTGAAGTCAACTGGATGATGTTCACCTGTGTGTAGATCTCTTGCTTGAGTCCATCCTCAAACATCCTCACCAAGAACACCCCACTCCCATCTCGAAGGGGTGTAAAATGCTGCAACTCAGTGAAACGAGAGGAGTACTCCATGACAGATAGAGTACCCTGCTCTAAACTTATAAAATCCTATGCATGATCGGCCCTCAGGGTCTCCGTGTAGAAGTAGTCATAGAACACGCGCTGGAAACTCCTCCAAAGTCATAGCTTGCTGTTGACCCGCCTGTGAGACCACATCCCACCACCTCTTGGCAGAGTCTCAGAGCATGTACGTGGAGAGCTTGACCCGCCTCTCTGGAGGCGTCTCCAGATGCATGAATATAGTCAGCATGGATTCCATACATGACTCTACAGCCTGAGGTCCTCCCTCCCCCGAGAACGTGGGAGGATGCTTCTGCTGGAAAACCCGCATCAGGTCTGCCATAGACGAGGCAAGAGGTAGTGCTCCCTATAAGGCATGCATCATCCTCATGAAGCCCTCCCTGAACTACGCATCATCTCCCGCAACTGGTATAATAGCCGGTGCCAAAGCTAGCCTGACTAGAGGATCGGCAGGAAGTCCCTGATCAGCCCCGTCTGGAGTCTGATCACTGTCTGACGACAGACGTACGACTGGAAGACATCTCAGAGGCATAGCTATGAATGATCAAAAGCACAAATTAGATCAGGATAAAAAGGACAGAGAACACAAGAGTACTAAATAGAAATAGGGTATGAAAACACACAATATTGCAAAACCCGAATACAGGGTGTGTATAAAACTACATGGCCTGTATAAAACTACACGCGACATGGGCGTGTACTCCTGCCCTGTAACCACCCAAAATTTCATTAATGGAAAATCTCTCATGATCCACTTAAATTTCTCTTTATGAAAAATGATTTTATAAGATTTCATCTTCTTTGGTTTTATGTTAAGAATTTTGACCGTTGTTAATATAGTCGTTGAATAGTGATCACATGATTAGTATAAATATAGGACCTTGACAAATCCAATTTACTCAGACAAAAGAAGTGATGGCCTCATCCAGTAGAATTCCCCATACGAAGCCCATTTGTCGGAGCTCGGAAAAGAGGTGGAATCCTTGGGCTTCGCCCTTGACCAATCCCAAGCTGAGCTACACCATGTAAGGCTCGAACGGGACCGTCTATGGGAAAATTGAAAGTTGATAGATATTACCACTCGAGCGATGTTTTCCGAGCCACCCCAAGAGTCTGTCACCATCACACACCTTACCCTTATGTCTTATGCGGCTATTTTAAGGGGTTATGTAACAAATAAGTAGTATTATGCTCATGTACATTATTTTTTGTATATAATAATGAATATATTTTCTAGTCATTTTTGATACATTGTAAATAGTTTTTAAAGTACAAATGGTGTTTTAGTTAATATTTAATTAAGAAATCTATTTTATTAAATTAAGGGATTTTTGAAATAAATAAAATTTTATTAAAATAATAATAATATTATTAAATTAATTTTTATTAAATATAAATGATCTTATAATTTTCTGAATGCAATTACAATTTTATATTAAGGTTTGAAATCCATTTCTGTCAAAACCGGTGAATTTTCGATAAATGTTGGTTTTTATTTTAAAAGTGAAAATTAACATATTTTGAATTTTTTTTAGATAAAATAAATGCTATTTCTGGAATTAGGACATCAAAATTATCCAACGGTGAATTTTTCATAATTTTCTGAGATAGTCAAATTTTTGTGTAAAAAGTTAATACCGTTTAAATATATAATGTGTTTTATGATATCATAATGACCCAATGGTGATTTAATAAAATACCATAATCCTTATGTTCGGTGAATATATGTTTTATCATTAAAATAATGTGATTTTGGGTTAGTTTGATTTACTTTTCAAAGCATTAATGGACACCTCAAGACATATTCAACATTTCCCCTTTTTAAATTAATTTCCATGGGAGTGTGACTCACATTGACATAAGCATCCTTATTATTTTAAGATGTTAGGACTTTGGCCTTATAAAATATTTTATTCCTCTTCCCTTTCCCAAAAACCATAGGAAAAAACCATGGTATGGTTTTTGGTTTGGATTAATTTAATGTAAGGGGACCCAAACCTAAATGATAAAGAATTCCCTCACCTTTCCTATATAAACCCACCCAAGATCCCAATTACTCCTCACTAAAATCCCTTGGAGTACGTCCAACCTCTGACCTACTCTCTCTAGAATCCTCCCATGGTGCCCCAAGCTCCCAAGAAGCCTCTCACAAGCCTCTCTCTAGCCTTTTGAAGCACACTTCCTAGTAAGGGTTTTTTCTTCTTTTCTCAATTTTGTCAATTTTATTTATGTTGTATTTCCAATTTAATTTAAATTATGAATGTTGGGGTATGGTTTTTCACCTCCCCCATACTTCCCTCTTATTGTTTGAATGATGGGAGACCCATTTATCTCTCATTAAATGCCTCCCATGTACACCTGTTACTATGTCGAAATTCCGAAAGGAACTTCTCTCTCCTCTTTTACTTTCAAGCAATATTTTTGTATCATGAATCTAAATTCCATTTCAATTGTTGGTACATGTAACTATATAACCTATTTACTGTATATTACATGTAAATATGATGAGGAACCCCTTTATCTCTCATCAACCTTTTTTAGGAATTCTTATGTGACGTCGTTACGCTGCCAAAATCGCACCGATTTTCTAAGCCAATGTCATTGTGTAGTGAATACCATGCCAATTTCTCCATCAAGGGTATTCACGGTTATGAAAATTTAATTATTGATTGTAAAGTTTCACATATTAATTCCATATTCCTTTATCGTGGAATAAATTATTAGGTTTTATGAATCCATGTTTCAGGATCCATGTGGCACACTTATGCATGAAATGAAATGTTTAAGAAGGGCACGCCCTTATAGTGATCCAATGCATTGGGTAAAGTATATTATCATGACACATCATGTGCAATGACTGTTGAATCATGCTACTTCAATTTCAATGAGGGTTTACTCGTGCTTCATGTGCAATGAGGATTTACTGGTGCTTTATGTGCAATGAGCCTTGGCTCATGCTAATTCCATGTTAACTGTTGTTTCCACATTTCCATATTATGATTATCATGACTTATCATGCCTTTATGTTCATGATTAATTTATGCTCCATTGATATTTCTATTGTCTAACATGTTTTGTACTCCTCATGTAATTCCATGTTTACTCCCTTACTGGGCTTTATAGCTCACCCTTTTCTTATGCATGTCTTCCGGTTATCCTATGCAATGCTAAGTACAAGGGTATGTAGTGGTCATGTAAAGGAAGTTTTCAATAAAGATGTTGTATTTCATGTTTTAAGTTTTTATGTAATGATCCTAATCCCCAAATACAATAAACTTCTCGATCTTCTTTGTTGTATCAAGTGATGTTTTATGTAATAAATCATGTTTATGTTATAATAAAAAAACAGGGTTGTCATATGCCCTATAAGTCTTGTACACTTCAAACTACGCGGCGTGTTGAACCCACACACGGCATGTATTTGAAAATTGTTCCCCTGCCCGAGTCTCGTTACACGGCTAACCTACACGGTCCGACTTAACCCGAGCCTACACAACATGTTCGAAACAAACATGGTGTGCACTGGACAAGGCTTCGACGGTCCGTGTTTTTGAGAACATGGCCGTCTACACAGCTGGACCTTACATTGTGTGCTCCGAGAAAACACGTTGTGTATAGGAGAAGGTGACACCGTCTCGTGTTGTTCGTGACACGGCCGGGTACCTGGGAAAGACTACATGGTGTGTTCTGAATAAACATGGCGGGTGGTAAGGAAGGTAACGCCGGTCCGTGTTGTTCGTGACATGGCCGGGTACCTGGACAGGACGACACGACATGTTCTCTATAGACACGGTGTGTTCTACCCGAGCTTCCCCAACCCGTGTTGTTGGTCACACGACCTGGTACACAGCTCCCAACATACACGGCGTGTAGCTACCGTACACTACATGATCTGGAAGTTACTTTCATGACACTGTGTTCTTCTCACATGGTCAGTGACACATCCTGAAAACTACACATCATGTATCCTAAAAGTACACGTCGTGTATTCTGGGTTTTTCTGGACAGTAGCTCAGAAACTGCAAAAAATTCCAGAAACACTAAAAACAAGGGAAAAGATGCCAAATTCCGATCCGTGAGGGCCCATAACAACTCAAGAACCAAAATTTGGTGTTCATCATAAGCAAGGAAAAAACAACAGTTTTCTAACATAACAGCATAGAATCTATCAAGCATCTATCACAACAGCAAGCATAATCTACACAGAGCCTATCACAATAGGATGCAATCTCTAATGCACCTTCGATGGAATCGCAATAATGCATGACATGTGATTTCTACGAGTGCCTATATGATGCATGATATGGAATACTCTCATATCATTAGGTTGCGACAGAAATAGAACCGAAATATCAAAACAATAACCGCACAAGTCATACGAATCACTCTAGGTTAAAACATACCAACCATAAAATCCCAAAACCAGAAAACTACAATTAACGAGGTAGTATGGCTTTTCCCTATGAACGGGTTAGCTACTCTCGGGCACAGCTTAATACCAAGTACTGAATCCATCCTATCCTTGGAAAAAGTCTTCAAACAGTAACGCAAGAGAAAAGAACTCCTTTGATACCACTTTGTAACGACCCGAGTCTAGAGCCCCTCGACTGGTGCCCCGTACCCGGTTCGCCACATGACCTCAACCACATTTCCCCTATTGCCAAAGGCTGCTGACTAGTAGTTAGGTCCTTGGTGAGTCGGTGGGGAAACTATGCCCTCATTTGGTAAGGTATATAAGGTAAGAAAACAACAATAAACAGAGGAAGTAGTAAACAACATTCATAACAACAGAAACCAAACAGTGGAAGTAATGTAGATATATAACTATGATGACAATGATGCAGTGGGTACGAGTATCTAAGGAAAACAACAAACACAACAACGTGTTGAAATACAACTGAAACCATGTGCAAGAGAAAACAAAGTATTCTACTCAGCATCACGAGCCATGTCTCGGTCCCATGCTCCCCAGATCCTAGTGCAATCCAGATCTTGAAGTATAAGGGCACTTTCCCTTGTCTATACCTGCATCAACATAGTCTTCTTGGGCCCAAACGCATGGCCCAAACAGGGTGTGAGATACAATCCCATTAGGTAATCACCCAAAGATTTGTGACTTAAAGTCAAATGAATACATGTATGTAAATAAAAAATAAGCAGTAAACAGGAAAGCACACGCAGCTACAATCCACAGTTATAACAAGTAAAGCACACAAGTAAGCAGCCAACAACAAGAAGAAAACAGGTAACCCTCTGAGTAGCTCTCATAGCCTAACCCCTATGGTTCAACCTATAGTACTAGCAACCCTCTAGGAGGCACACACAGTCTCACCCCTCTGGTTCAGCTACCTAATTAAGCAGAATCTCTGGGGAAGCACTCACCGTCAATTCCCCATGTAGTCTCGTATCGTGCTAAATGATATCTGAGGAAGCACTCAACATAAATTCCCCATGTGGCTCACGTTCAGGATCTACAGACTCTCTAGGGAAGCACTCAACGTCAATTCCCCATATAGTATCGCAGCGTAATTAAAAGACACTCTGGAGAAGCCCTTCCGTCAATTATCCCTTTGGTCTACTACTCCAACTTCTCACACTCCTGAGTAAAACTAAATATGCTCAAAGCACGTGTATCATCCAGGTAAACATCAAGAACTACTTGGCTATCAACTAAGGCTCAACAGTATATCAAAAGAGATAATTCCACTATCCTACAACAAGGTATGGCAAAAGGAAAACTCCCAACAGGGAAAACAAGCATGGCAAAGCAACATAAGAACAAAATAACTTACTCTACTCACACGAAATAACCTCCACTAAAGAAAACAATCAAAATCAGTAAATATCAGGGGAAAACAGGAAACACACAATACCTCGTTCAAGGGTATTGGTAGATTTTGTACATAATATTCATCAACTTTCTACAGAAAGGCACAAACCACCTACCTCAATCTGAGGAGATCGATATATGTGAACCACGACGACAGATTCCTCTTAGAACAACATATATTTGAGAAAACACACAAAAAGTTCATCCCACGATAACTTGGATGAGAGGAGAAATCAAGAAACAAGGCTAAAGAAGAAGGGATAACTCATCGCTGCGATTCCAACACAATCGAACGTGCTCGAATCAGAGAACTGACAGTGAGGCGAGAGCTCGTCGAAGATCTGGTCGTACGGTTGCTCTTGGATGGACAAAATCTGGAGAAGAAGGTGAATATGGGGGTTAGGCACGACCCCGGTCCATTTAATGAAAAAAAAGTACACAGCGTGTACTTCTTGAGTACACGGTGTGAACTTCAATTTTCCATACTCCAAATTAACCGGCCTCCACCTCGGCCTTACACACCATGTGTGTGGCCTGGCACGGCCAGCACACGGCTTCGAGCTTGGAAAAAGAGTACACGGTGTGTACTCAGAAACTACACGGTGTGTACATCGAAATTTTCTGGAAAATTCATTTTTCTCAAAAACTCCAGAAAAAAGGAAAAACATACCTGAAAAGAAGATCTGGGTTCTTACAATAACTACTCATGGTAGTGGTCGATGAAAGAATAATTATATCATTCATAGGGGTGACAATATTCATGTAAATCGATGAAATTTTCATTTTACAATGATTGGAAGGGGGTTTATAATGGTTGTACCATAAACATAATTTTACTTTAGTAAAATCATTAAATTTATTTTATTTTATTAGTATGTTTATATAATATATGCAGTATTTTTTAGAATACTAAAACTTAAAAGAAAACGTAAATGAACATTTATCTTTTTTTATATCCTTCATTGGATATTTCCTTAATACAATTTAGATTATTATTTTGGAATGAAATTTTCCTATATTATGCGAAACCTAATGTTGTCGAGGTATTTTTTCAAGGATTGGTATAACAATGGGGCTGAGGTTGTGTGGAGATGTGAGGTATTGAATGGAACATTTTTTATGTGAGAGGGGTAAAACATTTGTAAATACATATAATATGAAAATAAATAATTATAAATTTCAATTGATAGTGACAATAAATGAGAAAAAAAATTATAATAATTTATAATATATGTTGATAATAAACTCTATAAATCAATCATCTATATGTTTTAGTGATATTTTTCATTATCTTTTTGTTTATCACGATTTATATGAGTCACTAATGTTTACCATAGTAACATATCATTATGATCAAAAATGAAATTGTACTTATAAAAAAATGTTGACATGATGATTTAAAATATGAAAATAAATTTACATTAATAAATTTAGAAATTTTATAAAAATTAGTTTCAATAAAATTATAAGTAACAGAACAAAATATTTATTAAAAAAATGATCCTTTTAATAATAAAATGAATTAACAGTCAAATTAAGTATAATATTTTTGACCATGGAATTTATTGGTTTATGAATAAATAAATGGGATTTATGTGAATTTCAATTTAATCCAATAAAAAATGGATCATTATAAATACATAAGTAATGTTAAATGGCCAAACTAATTTGTTATTCGAATAAAATTTAACATAGGTTTTAATAAGTCAAGCATATATTTCTAAATTACACATATTATTTTTTAATGAATAAATTTACAAATGATTATATCATAAATAATTTTTAAAGATGATGTCATTTTAAAAAAAATAGTTTTTTTGAATTCACCAAAAAATCTAAAATTTCTAAAAAGTCACAAAAAATATACCCAATCTTATTTTAACATAATGATTCAAAAAATTAAGTTCATTTTAAAAAAAATACATTTTCTAATTTATAAGTTTATATTTTAAATAAAATATATTTAATATACAATAAAAATAAATCTTTTTATGATTTTTTTATCCATGAATAATTAAATTTTCATTCCTTACAGTTACATTATTATGTAGTGGATATTTGTAATTTATTTCAATTACAATTTTTATAATTTTATCATTAATTTATTTGGATATTATTTAATCAAATTTAATACATTTACCCAATATTCAAATGTAATGAAAATATTTTATCAGGTATTAATTGTATAATTCTTTATCAAAAGAGAACGCTTTTAATTTCAAAAAATAATTTATTTTTTTAGATGTGGTTCATTTAATTATATTGTAATGTCCTAAATTATGTATTTTCATAAAACATTATTCAATTTAGTTTGAATTTTTGGCTATCAAATGCTGATATACATAATTTTTTTATTTAAAATTGAATACATACTAAAAAATACATGTGTTACATTCACACCCATTAAATATATTCAGTCTTGGAAATTTTAACTTTTTATTTGAAAAATGATTTTATAATGACATATTTATAATATCATATGTATAAATTTTCACGTAAATTAATTATTTAGATACTACGATAAATTATAGTATTTCATAGTTAAATATTTTTAAACACATGTATGCACCTTTATAAGAGTCATGCATTTGAATTGTTTGCCAAAATCATATCATCATAGTTTAGTTATATTATTCACATAAGAAATTATAGATTTAAATTAATCATTCATGAGTTGGATGAATTTTTATTCCATTGTGATATAGAATATAAAAATATATACTCACAAGATTTCTTTAAATCCAACAAGAATAATATAATCATTCTATATTATTTTGATTTGTTTTACACGTCTCTATAATCTCATATTCTAAATGATAAATAACCATGATTGTTTTTTCAACAATTATATAATAATATCCACTAATAATGGATCAAATTATCCAAAAAAATAATTACAATCTATTCAAGTAATATATTAGAATTTACAAAAACAAAAAAAATTAAACAAGTTAATATAATATTTAATATGAAGGATCCTTCATGTGATAAATCAATACTGTAATCTAAAATGCATCATAGATAAAAAAATAATTTAAATTATATAATTTCACAAATTTAAATACCCTAGAACTCTACAAAATATAGATTACCATATTTAAAACCCAAAAAATCTGAAGTATTTGTCCATTTTTTCATTAAAATAATCATAAATTCATCTAAATAATTATTAATCATCAATAATAATTAACAAAAATCCATAAAATTACATAATCCACAAAACCATGGACATATTTCGCTCCCCAAAATATATTAATCAACCCAAAAATAAATTCAATTACCTTATCACTAAATCACTTTTCAACCCCAAAAAATATCTATAATGTTAATAAAATATTACCATAACCAATTAACACGTTTCATCAATTAATAATATTTAGAAAAACAATAAACACATACCCAATAATATTTTTATTTATTCCTAAATCATTTATTCATCAAAAAACTGAAAAAAAACATTACTAAATTATTATTATTATCCTTAACATATAATCACATATTACCTTAAAAGGATATATATACCATATAACATATGATAAAACATAAAATTTTCAGCATTTACAGATATTTATAACTCTTAAATTATCCTTCACTCATAACATCCTAACCACCAAAGTTGTTTAAGATCTAATCCAATACCGACCATGACTTCCCAAACACATACTTCTGAATCAAGTGCTAAAAATGCAATATTAATATAATATATTGATTCCAAATGTTGAGATAATGTTTTGACCAACCATAATAACTGATTAACAACAATATATTGAATCACATAAACACTCAATACCTTTTAAGGTTTATTTATTTATATAATTCGAAAAATAATTAAACAAAAAACCTATATATTTCTCACCTAACAAAATATTTTTCCATGTTTTCCCAAATAAGTCTTCAACATTTCCTATTAAAATTTTTACACATGAAACACCATAGAAATATCAAAAATTGAAATTTTCATTATATCCTAGGTAAATGGAAACATAATAAGAGTGAGATCAACCACTCAATAAGGACATCATTAAATGAAAGCAATAATAGAGAAAAAACATGTGTAATACGGATGAGTAAAAAAATCAATAAATGTGTTATATAATCAATAACTAAAGCCTATAATATGTTAATGGATAAAATTACATTCTAAATAATCACATAGACATAAATAATTGTCTTCGTAGTTATGAAATGCATGGATTTGATCATTTAACCCATACCACCCCAATATGAACCATAAAGTATAATTTGGAATGTCACATGACATCATACAAGAATCCCCATATTCAATAGGTTACCTACTAACATAAAATTCTTAGAGGAGTATCATCAAGAGACTATTCCATTGATACTAGGTAAACATTAGAGTATAAAATAGATTTGATAATAATAGATATAAAAAATAAAAAAATTACATGATTATGAATGTCATAATAAATTACAACCCATGATGTAATTGTATGACATGTAAATCAAATGACCAATGAAAAAATGTACCCACAGATATTGTGGATTAATGTATTATTACAAGAAATTAAACAAAAACAAAAGTAGGAAATGATTATAAAGTCCATCCAAAGATGCATGTATCATCCACATAACCCTACATGACTGTATAATAAAAGGACTTTTCCCTTCACTAGATCTATGGTTATGTGATCTATAATTTCACTAAAATGACCACATAGTGTGTTATTTTAAAACTCAACATGACATCCCCAATGAATCATAAAATAAGTGTGCAAGATGTTCTGTTCCATACATTGAAATTAACCATAAATAGTTATTATACAAATAAATGACACTAATATTACATACATCATATGTAAATAGAGACCAAATCATCCTTCATTGGAACCATTTTTTAAATAATTTCAACTAGCCATGTCTGACTCCCCCTTTGATGAGATAGTCCTTGAATCATGATTGATACATTCCATAAAAGGGTAAAACCTGGTACATGTTGATCAATATCTTCCACCTCCCTATCAATGGATAATCTATATGACTCAAACTATATTCCCAACAAAACATATAATATAAAAAATCTCTCAAAAATATGTATATGAGATGAAAATTCAAACATTCATCATATCCGAAAAGAGTCACAACCATAAAAAATTGATGTTAGAAAATGAATAACATTAGATCCATGGTGTTACACTCACACACAATATCTGATCAGTATAAGAAATATTCCTCATTAGTAAATACCCACACAAACATTAATCAATAATTATAAGAACACTTATAAACATTCGATAATGTCATTTAGATCCAACCTTAGAAGCAATGATGTTTTATGATAATGGTAGATGTGTAGATCCAATTACTCCATTGGTTTGTAGAACCATACTATATGTTAAATGAATATAATTACAGTATAAATATTTATGAGAAACAACAATTAAAATGTTGTACAAGACCACACTTACCAAAAAAAATTGGATTCTGAAAATGATTTTTTGCTAAATGATGTGAAAACATGAAAAACACGAATCTGGTTTCTAATTTTATTAAAGAATACAATTACTTTGGTAAATCCTACCAAAAACTATTAGATTAGATAAACTAATTGTGAATAAAAAATTTTCCAAGGAGAATATTATATAATTGATCCAGGTTAAGATTGAATTCATCATATTGGAAACACGAAATGAAACTATTGTTTTAAAGATGGAAAGATGGGACAAAAAAATTAAAGAATCACATAATCACTAAGTGAGATCATAAAATTATTATTAGTAGGAATGGATTTCAATGGTATGTTAAATGATTGGTAAATATATTTAATTTTTTTATTTGCAAAAATTCATAGTGTGAATTATGGATTCACAACATGAACTTTTGGGAAGGCCGATACGCTGATAATATCATCTCCATAGATTAAAATCCTTAAAACCCCATTCACATAGTGAACTTACCTCTCACATCATGGAGGGTATTCATTCCTAGAATTATGATTCATGGATTATTCCAAAAATTCATGCACCTAATGAATATCAATTCATGACATGAACCCCTCATATTTCTAGTTTACATACTTTGATTTATTTCCTTCTCTAAAATAAAATACAAGACTAAAATTCATTAATTTTACATTAATATATATATTAAGATTAAAATTTGGTGTACCATCAAATTGAGGATGATACATAACCATTAAGACCTTATATAAGATTAGTATCAATAATCTAATCCTATATTTAACACTTCAACCAAGACATTTACATTGTTTTTGAATGGATACATCAATTATTTCTTATTCTAGTTTTTATCATGAGACCCAGATTATGTATAAAAGTTATATAATATAATATCCCCAACCATTTCGTAATTATGTAAAATTCACACATTATTTTAAATGGAATGAGTAAACTATATAATAAATGAAAAACTTACCATGACAATTTGTAATAATTTGTACTATAATAATAGGTTATTAAGGTTCCGAATATATAACCAATCCCACTTTAGATATAAATAATTTCATTAATGGATCTAACATTTTTTAAGATTATCAATAATTTTTTATTCAATATTTGGAATATATTTTTTTATGATCCCCTTCCAATATTATTTATCTGAATTGGGGTATTAAAAAGTGTAGATTAAGGATTATATGCAACTAAATAATATTTTTCATTAGTCAACATAAAACAGTTTTAGGGATATATTGAGAACTGACACAAAAAAACACATAACAAAGACATCATCAGACATTCTAAATATAAAAAATATAAAAATTTAGCAAAATGACTATGAAGATTAAACTATCATCTTGATTTGGAAGAGAAATGAACCAATTGTTAAAAAATTATTGCACCCCACATGATGATAAACAGTGGAACAACTGTTATTTTAATGTGTGGACTTCAGCGTCGACTATTAGATGGTGATAAATTGGACTTATAAATATATGGAAATAAATTTCCATAGCTCAACCATATCATAAATGTATAGAGAAGGACCATCCACTTATATAATGATCTAATCTATTTTTGGGGACAACCAAATGATATATAACTTGTCCAACCCATGATCTTCTTCCATGCCATTCATCTTTCCATTATTGTACAAATAAAATCTAGATATTTTTTTACAGAACCTCTTCATGTTTCATCTCAAAGGTCCTAAGAAATAAATTATATATATAATCCATTTTCTCTAATAAATGATATGGTATGATCCCAATATTGCCTTTTTATGTCCCTAATACTTCTTATCACCCTTATCCATTCTTCAATACATTAGTACAGTAGTGATTTTGTTAGTTTATACATTCGATGAGTCTAAAATATCATCATCCCTAGACGATCTTGTTTATATTTCAACATTTATTTCTATCATATTTAAATCTAATGTCATATTTCAATTGAATTTCCTCTTTTAGAAGGAAAATCATACATTTTATAAAGATTGATACTTTTCCTAGTGATCTAGTCGTCATTAGGTTAGGGAGGTTTGAATAATCATTATCATGCATTTTTTCTATACATTATTAGTATAATATACTTTAAATTAATTCTTCCCTTATATATGTTCATTAATTAAAATTTAGTTATTCCTATACTCTTAACATTCAGAGTAAATTAAATGGTGATGTGATTTAAAATAAGTGTCATCTTGGATAGATTTAGCAGCACCTTTAGGAATATCAATTAATTTAATTGTTCTCATTTTATGGAAATACTCTTCTCACATATACTTTATGGAATAAACTTGTTCATTTTTATCACCCACTAGTTTTTTCTTCCCCCATCAATTTCATAGTTACCCATCTCTCCCCATCAACAATACCCATGATATCCCTAAAAAATCTTAAGTTTATTACCAACCAAAACTATTTTATTCTCTATATACATAAAATCTATAGTACTGGGAAGATCTACAAAGCCTACATGGAAACTAGGATCTAAAATAAAAATATCCATACCTAAAAGTTCCATCTCTGAACTACTGTAGACATAGAACCCTTGCATTTTTCATAAAACATCATGTTTTTATCCCCATCAATGACCCCATATTCAGGGAGTGATCCAAGAAAGTGGTCCGGATTTTGTACCATAAATATATAGAATAAAAATCACCAATAGAATACTATAAATGATAATATATTTTATTATCATTATAAAAAAATGGACAAGTAGATGGAAAATAATGTCAAATGATATATGGAGGGTTATAATGAACATAATCATAATGAAGTGGTCGAACATAGAATAATGGATATAAAAATCTATGTATAAAAGATAGATTTTTAGTGTTAGTGAAGATAATATAAATTCTTCATAAATGAATTTCATTAGTAATGGAATTTCAATAAGAAAATAGAGAGGAAAATTAAAGGAAATCTTAAAAAACTATTTCCCTTGATAAATTATAAAATTCATACACTTCAAAAATTATAAATGACATCAATATATATCTATTCATTAGATTTCAATAAGATATTTAAAAAATTATTTATAAAATAATTTACATTAATATAATAATGAAAATAAAATATAATTATCCATGAAAATTTAGAGTCTATCATAAAATTATTAACTACTAAAATAAAATACATTTTCAAGACTTTTAGTGAATTAATATTATTTTATTTTGACAAAAAATGAAACAAAATTTGATGAATGAGAATATATATTACATTTTAAAACAATAATTTTTCTTAATATAATCCAAATAATGAATAATGGACATTATGATGTTAAAATTTAGTCCTATGGAAAACATTACCAAGAAATTATTTTCATAATTTTATAAAGAATGTCAATAATTAATTGTATGAAAATGGTTAATGGATTGCTATTAATCAATTAAATGAAAACATCATATTAACATAATTTGATAATAATAATACATTTTATTATGGAGTATAATGATTTTTATGAATAATAAATAAGGTGGATATCAAAGAGAAAGATTCCCAACCACAAAAAATTAAATAAGTTTTGATTTTAATAAAATAATTCTTGGAGTTGAATTACGTACCATAGAAAGGAAAATTAAAAAAAATACTTGAAATAAAGAATTAATTATATTAGAATAAAAAATATGGGGTTTGGTAGATAAAAAACATAAAATACCCTAATATAGTTTGAATCACAGTCAATCCTGATATAAAATGACATTTTAAAATAAATACCTATGAATTTGAGAACATTCGATTCAACAAAACATTGAAAGATAGAAATTAAAATGGATTAGTAAAGTCGTGAATTACATAATTAACTTTTTAAACACAAATTAATAGGTAATAATTACACTAAAAAAATAAAACATGTTTCACAATAAGAAACATTCATCTAGAAGTTTGAATTGATAAAAACAAACCCTTATCATAGATTCATGATTATTAAAATAAGTCTAACATTAATGTATAATAAATTAATATTTATTAATATTTATATTTATATTAATTGATACCATTATCTTAAAATTTTATATTATGACATTATTAAAAATTATTTTTTAAACCAATATTTTAGTGTAACAATTCAGTTTTCCATGCATGTTCATATTTGGTGGATTTGGTCCTTTGAAATTGGTCATGTTTTCATTAAATACATGTTTTTAATGAATTTTTATATTATTTTAATAATATGCTTCTAGAGTAACATAGTCACTTCTTGTAAAAATTGGTAATTATTTACATGGAAATATTGAAAGTATAATTTTTTTTTGAAATTTCAATTTGATAAAAGGAATTCATTTTATTTGTGAATAAAAATATTTATATAACCATTAAAAAATAATTGAACAATACTTAATTTATTACATATTGAAAATATATACATTATATAACAGTACTTAATAATTTATGTAATAATCATTATAACATCATTCATGTATGTTATAAAATCTTCCCAAATAAAAACACGATACATTGAATGAATTAATGAATAAGAAAATGAAATTTCATATTGAAAAATTCATTTTAAAGAATATTAATGATTTCAGAAAATGGATTTAAATTTTATAAATCATATTTATGAAAATTTATATGAATATTATAAATAAAATATTATTGTAAGAAGTTATTATTCACAAAGGGTCATGGAATGCTTGTTTTAGGTTATTAAATTTTATGACGATCGTTTATTATCAATATTTTAACAATAATGACAATATAATAATTATGATACCTTAATAAGGTCATAAATATAATATATATTCATTTAATACATATTTATAACCTTTCATGTGTTGTGGTGATGAAAAGTTGAATATATCGTTCATTGATGTTGTAATTTTCATGTAACACAAGGTTATTTTCATTTTCCGTTAGATGAAAGAAAGGTATATAGTGGATTTTGTATGAAAATAATAAAAATATGTATAATAATAATATATATGTAATTATATTATGTGATTTATATAATATTATGAGGCAGATTATCAATAATGAAACCTGAAAGAACTCAGTTATTATAAATTCCTCTTCATCTTATATCCTTCCTTGTATATCTTAATAAAGCTTTTATACTATTATTTTATAAATACTGGAACATCTATGATGTGAAAAGATATTTGGGTAGTGAGTTTTTATGGCTTCAATGATATACTGTTCAAATGTTTTTTGGATAACTGATGTAGTGAATGAATCCTATTAAATGTGAAAGGGAAGGAAAATTTGTAAATATTTAATAATTTAAAATAAATATTTTTATTTATCAAGTTAAAAGGGAAAAAAGATAGACCAAATTCCAATATATGATAATTTAGGACAATAGTCATCTCAACTAATCATTTAAGGACACATTTTGTTGTCATTTGTAAAGACCCGTAAATTTCAAGGAAATTTGTTTTCTTAATTTTCTTTGGAATTTTACAAGAATGTTGTTTCTGACGGCGCCTGATTCCGAGGCCCGGTGTGCCCGGAATCATTTTCCGAAGATTGGCTCGGGTACGTTCAGTGAACGGGCGAGCGAGTTTTTCTAACTTTTGAACTGGTGCCTGGAATCGAATTCTGAGGGCACCAATGAAATCGCAGTGCCGGTTTTCGCTTAGAAACGCCTCTTCCGGAGTTGCGTTTGCTCGGGTGTGGTTTTTAATTTTCGGGCTTAAAGTTAAGAAATAAAATAATTTTGCGACAACTTTATTTTATTTCACTTAAGCCACTTGGAAGCCACCTGAAGCCACTTAAAGGCGGCTTGAACTGAGTTGAACTGGATAGGATGCTATCCAGAAATATCCTACCCCCTTGGTAGGATATTTGCGAGGTGGGGCCCGCACGAGCCCTGCTGTTTCTTTCCGCTAAGAAACGCACCCGCGAAAACCCATCTTAATGAAAGTCAACTGACGCGTTTCTTAAAATCTTAACAGACCATTTAATTGGGCTGTTAATTTGTTGCAATTAATTCTTTGAGATTAATTGATCATTTCTTTTCTTTTGAAATTCAATTTATTATCTTGTGTTAATAAAATAAGACTTGGGCTTATTTTTTTTAGTCTTGTCACGTTGGGAGGATTTGGGGAGGCTTGAAGAACATCTTCTTCAACGACGAAGAACGTGAAGAACGAATCGGTCTCCGACGAAGAACGTTGTCACGTCCTTCTTCCGAAGAACGACGACACGCCATCCCTCGTTCTTCTTTTCACATCAAAGGGAGACGCCGTTCCACCTCGGACAACCTCCGTCTTCGTCTACGAATCCTCTTCCACGACACTGAACCGCGACGTGACATCGACGATCCCCTTCCCGCGACGCTTTCTTCCGCGACGAGAAAATCCGCGACGAACCCTCGCTCGACGACGCTTGAGGTAGGGATTTTATAATTTTGGAATACCCCTCTTATATTCCCTTGAACGTTCTTTAAAAATTAAAGAACCGGAATCAAAGAAACAATTTTTATTTTATTAAAAATTGTTCGTTCATGTGTTGAACATTCTATTTTCTCCCGTTGTTTTTATCTAACGCGGAGGGTGCGGGTCAAACGAACATGGCCCGACAACCCTCCGCCGTTCTTCATGTTTTGCGGATTTGGCGGGCGACGACGGAACGTGCCGCAACGGGTGTTTGATGATCCCACAGTAAAGAACGAAACCCGGGAGGAACAACGGCGCAGACAGGAAGGAAAACGGGCCACCGGAGCGACTCCGGCGGCCCGCGGAAGCCGGTGGTGGCGCGGGTCTCCGGCGCGACGGAGCCGGAGGCCGGAGGCGGCGGCACCCCGCGGGTGTCCAGCACGACACCCTGCGGGTGCCACGGGTGTTCAGCGCGACACCCCGCGGGTGCCACGGGTGTCCAGCGCGACACCCCGCGGGTGCCGCGGGTGTCCAGCGCGCCACCCCGCGGGTGCCGTGGGGTTGTCCCGTGGCACCCCGCGGGTGCCGTGGGGTTGTCCCGGGGCACCCCGCGGGTGTCCAGCGCGACACCCCGCGGGTGCCGCGGGTGTCCCGCGGGACACCCCGCGGGTGCCGCGGGTGTCCCGCGGGACACCCCGCGGGTGCCGCGGGGTTGTCACGCGGCACCCCGCGGGTGTCCAGGGCGACACCCCGCGGGTGCCGCGGGGTTGTCACGCGGAACCCCGCGGGTGTCTGGCCGACACCCCGCAGGTGCCGCGGGAGTGTCACGCGGGGCGGCGGCTTTCCCACGCGTCGGCCGAGCCGAGCCGGACCGGCCCTGGCCGGGCTGGGTCGGCCCGGGCCCGGACCCCCCCCCCCCCCCCCCCCCCCCCCCGTCTTCGGACAGACTTCGTTCAAATGGCCGTATCTTGAACTACGGGCCTCCAAACGACCCGCCGTCAGCGGCAACACGATCCTTGGATCGAGACGGTCGTTTAGGTTTATCGCAATCAAGGATTCGGAATACATTGAGTTCGGCCGGGTTGGTTCGTACACGAAACCAACCAGGCCCTCGGAGCGGAAACACTCATATCTTGAGCCACGGACGCCCGATTGACGTGCCGTCAGCTTTGTTGAGTTTCTCTTTGTGAGAAGGATCTTTTGGCACCCTCCGCCCAAGGTTTGCACGCAGGTGGAGTACGGTTGGGTTGTTTTTTCCTTAAAAACCAACCGGGCCCCTTGGACGAAAAAGCCAATAACTCTCAGACCGGGCGTCCGATCGACGCGCCGTCTGTTGCGTTGAGTTCCTGTTGACGATGCGGAAATTTTGGATACATCAACTCTGGACTTCGTGACAGTTGATGTATCAGCCTCTCGGCTCGTGGAGCGGACCCTCCCGAACGAGCTTGCTGTGTGCGGGAACCGTAGTGCTGGCTGCGACTGCTTCCTCAATGGCGACGACTGTGCAGAGATCCTCCGTGGACTCCGACGACGACCGTGCAGAGATCCTCAATGGACAGCGACGACGGCTGTGCAGAGATCCTCAGCGGACTGCGACGACTACTGCACTTAGCGATCCTACGTGGATCAGTGCTACAGGTCCTGCGTGGGCCCGATCCTGTACGGATCCGATCCTGTGTGGGTCAACACTCAGCGGTTCTGTGTGAGCCAACTCCTACAGGTCCTGCGTGGTCCCGATCCTGTGTGGGTCCGATCCTGTGTGGGTCACTGCATAGATTAGTTACCTATCGATCCTTCGTGGGTCCGACGACTTATATGGATCAGAGATCATCTTTTCGACATCCGAAGAAGTATACCTGTGTGAGCTGAATCTTGTGTTTCTCTCCTTTGTGGATTGTGTTGAGCTATCCTGTGTGGATTTACTATTTACTCTCCTTTCTGGATAGTGTTGTTCTATCCTGCGTGGGTATGCGTTTTGCTTTCCTTTGTGGACTGGGTTGTGCTAGGGCTCGGACATTGGAGCCGATCGGGGAATTGATGACTTAGGTATATGTATGGGAATATACCTAAGCCGTGTCAGATGTTACTTCGTGATTGTATCTCTCCTTCGTGGCTTATCCTTTGTGGATTTCGGGAGACCTTCGGGGGTCTCGGGGTCCCTACTGAGTAGCTTATACTCACCCATACACGGGCTATGCCCGCACTTCGTGGTGTTGGTTGCAGACGACGGACATCGCTGATCGTGGAGGAGGCGTGCGGAGCAGGACAGTACCTAGAGGTGGACCACTGGGCGGGACATACTCGGAGCGGTTAGGTGGACCCGAGGAGCAGTGGAGGCTATTTGTACCCACCTTTCAGGTGGGACTTCCAGAGGACGGCTTGACGCTATAGTTTTTTTCCTTTCAGTTGCTGTTTTTCCTTTCAGCTGTACTTTACAGTTGGGCTTGTATTTCCGGCCCCTTTTACTTTCAGCACAGCTTGTACAGTTTTTACTTAGTGTTTACTTTTCTGCTTGCTTACTCTGTGGTGCTAATTTACTTTTCAAAGGCAATGCATTCCCTTTTTGTTGGGATTTATGCCTTGGTGCTAGTCGCCAGCCCCTGGCCTATGGAAGGCGGGCTTGGGGTAGTCACGGGACGGGCCCCGAGGACGGGTCGTGACAAATTGGTATCAAAGCTGGTCGGTTCTACCGCAGACTCTGATCTTTCTTCTATGTGAAGCAATAGTGTTTAGCGTATTAAGTGTGGTTATCAGTCCAGGGAGTCCAGTGTTGGTGCGGCGGCCGACGTATCCATACACCAGGACCCTGACTTCTGGTTTCTGACTTAATGCACAAAAACATTGATTGCATGTGTGTTTCAAGTTTTCTTTGTGATTACTTGTGTCAGCTCACCAGGTATACTGTTCTGACCATGGTGCACTTGTCTCCTTTTCAGGATGGCACGACGACAGCAGCCAGCTAGGGTTCCTAGAGTAGTGTGCGACGACAGCCCGCCGAGCAACGAGGCCTCGGTACAGGGCCCGTTGACAGCAAAGGCACCGGCGGTACCTTTACCCGCCGAGCCCCCGATGCTTCCAGCACTGGCAGCTGACGACGCACGACGCCTCGGAGCTCTGCACGAGTTCCAGCGCCAGCGACCACCCTGGTTCCGTGGGGAGTCGGACCCCTAGGCAGTCAAGGACTGGCTGGAGGTGGTCGTCCGAGTATTCAGGCTAGTGAGGACACTAGCAGACCTCATGGTGATCCTCGCAGCGAGCCTACTGCACGCAGTAGCCGGACGATGGTGGAGCCTGATGCTCCAGGTACATGATGAGGCCACCCTCATCTGGACGGACTTCGAGAGCCTCTTCCACTCAGAGTTCATCCCGGCCACCCTCCGTGCAGTGCGTATCCAGGAGCTTCTTCAGCTGCGGTAGGGCAGCTTGACGGTCGCTCAGTACGAGGCAAGGTTCACCGACCTTTCTCGGTACTCGACAGACATTGTACATGACCCCTTCTTCCGGGCCCGATCCTTCGAGCAGTTTTTGAGACACGATATCAGGGCATCGCTGATCTCCCTCAGCATCCCGACCCAGGCAGGAGTACTGGAGCGAGCCCTCCTGATCGAGAGCTTCCTGGCTGAGTCCACAGCGAGACCTACCGCAGGGCGGCAGATAGCGGAGTCTCCGGCAGCTGGTAGCCGGCGGATGACTCAGGGTTCCAGGCGGACCAGACCTTCCGGCAGGTGACCTCGGGACACTGGCTCAGCAGTGCAGGGCACCCAGCCCGGAGCGAGTCTTCCGAGAGGCAGGCAGTGCTACGAGTGCGGCGGGCGGGGCCACATGGCTCGTGACTGCCCGACCCGCCGTACCGAGGGTCAGCAGACGGTGGAGGGACCACCCAGGCAGAGGCAGAGGGTCGACCGTGGCGGTCCGCAGGGAGGAGGCGGACGAGGAAGAGGAGTTGGCCGAGCAGTAGGTGGTGGGCGATGTTTTGAGGCTCTGCCACCACCACCACCAGGAGGCCCGCCCCAACCATAGGGAGCTGGAGGGCAGAGATAGGCTCAGCTCCAGGCAGCGGAGGCCTACGACCACGGTGCGCCAGAGATGATTCTAGGTACGATCTGTGTCTATTCCACCCTTTCTGCAGTTCTGATAGACACATGAGCGAGTCACTCTTTCATAGCCACTGCCCTTTTTCGGAGCTCGGAGATTCCGACAGAGCCGTTGGCTCGATCCTTATGGCTAGAGACTCCTACGGGAGCAGACTCGACGATTACGCACTGGTGCCGGCAGTGTGAGCTTACTCTAGGAGGCGAGAGCTTCGGCTGGGATTTTCTTGTAGCGGCGTCGAGGCCTTACGACGTCATCTTGGGCATGGATTAGTTATCTACGGTCCATGCTCAGATTGACTGCATTAGGCGCAAGGTGCGATGTGTGCGCACCGACGGGAGCAGGTTCACCTTCACCAGCGAGAAGGGAGCCTTAGTAGCACAGGATGGACTCACACAGAGGAGAGGTCAGCCCATCACTCATCAGTTGGCTAGCCTCATCCTGGGAGCAGTTGACGTGCGGAGTCCCAGTTTTCCTGCAGTGGTGGGTCAGCACGCGGACGTCTTTCCCGATGACGTTCCAGGACTATCTCCTCGCAGAGAAGTAGAATTTTATATTGACATGTACCCCGGGAAAGCCCCGATATCCACTCCAGCATATCAGATGGCCCCCGCTGAGCTTCGAGAGCTGCGGGTACAGTTGGAGGACTTGCAGGGCAAGGGGTTCATCCGACCCAGTGTTTCGCCCTGGGCTTCCCTGATTTTGTTCGCCAAGAAGGCGGACGGGAGCTTGCGACTGTGTGTCGATTATCGTCGCCTGAATCAGGTGACAGTGAGGAGCGAGTGTTCGCTACCCAGGATTGATGACCTCTTCGAACAGCTCAAGGTATCACGGTGGTTCTCGAAGATAGACCTCAGGTCAGGCTATCATCAGCTTAGAGTTCGAGACGAGGATGTGCAGAAGACGGCCTTCAGGTGTCGGTATGGCCACTATGAGTTCTTGGTTATGCCTTTTGGCGTGACCAACGTTCCATTAGTGTTAATGAGCCTCATGAACAGGATCTTCCAGCCATACCTCGATCGATTTGTCATGGTCTTCATCGACGACATTTTGGTGTACTCGACGACGGAGGAGGAGCACGCCTACCACCTGCGTGTTGTACTAGACACACTCCGAGAGCACCAGCTTTATGGAAATCTCTCGAAGTGTCAGTTCTGGTTACGTGAGGTACACTTCTTGGGGCACGTCATTTCTGAGGTGGAAGTTGCAGTGGATCCCGCGAAGATCGAGGCAGTGCTAGCTTGGGAGCCACCCAAGAGCGTGACATAGGTGCGGAGTTTCTTGGGCCTAGCCGGATACTATCGGAGATTTGTGTCGGACTTCTCCAGAGTTGCGGCCCCACTCTCAGCATTGATGAAGAAGGGGAAACCCTTCGTGTGGTCAGAAAGATGTCAGCAGAGCTTCCAGGAGCTGAGGCAGAGGTTGACCAGCGCACCTATCTTGAGGTTGCCTGAGGAGGGAGTTGGATACGTAGTCTACTGCGATGCATCAGGGACCGGACTCGGGTGTGTCCTGATGCAGGAGCGGGCTGTGATTGCCTACAGATCACGTCAGTTGAGGCCTCATGAGCAGAACTATGCTACCCATGACTTGGAGTTGGCAGCAGTGGTCTTTGCCCTGAAGACATGGCGACACTATCTGATGGGCGAGCGCTTCACAGTCTTTTCTGACCACCAGAGTCTCAAGTACATCTTCTCTCAGAAGGACCTGAAACTGAGACAGCGACGATGGTTCGAGTTCCTCCAGGACTATGACTTTGAGATAGTTTGTACTTCTGGGAAGGGGAACGTGATGGCTGATGCCCTCAGCAGGAGGACGGGCATCCAGCTACTTGAGGAGGCGACAGAGCAGCTAGCCGCTTTGCATATATCCTTCGTGGATAGAGAAGGAGCAGCCTTCCTTCAGTCTCTCACAGTCTCTCATCCACTTCTTCAGCGGGTCAGAGTGGCACAACGTGGGGACGTTGACTGTGAGAAACGGCGTGCACAGATATCCTCGGGAAAGGCACCTGATGGTTTCTCCCTTGGAGAAGAGCACGATGTCCTTTTCATAGGATGTACCATGGTACCAGTCACTTTACGAGAGGAGGTGCTGAGAGAGTTTCACACTTCTCCTTTGGTGGTACATCCTGTAGTGGCGAAGATGTACCAGGATATCAGACGACAGCACTGGTGGCCGGGCATGAAGAAGGCTGTGGCAGAGTTCGTTTCACGGTGCCTCACCTGCCAGCAGGTGAAGGCAGAGCATCAGGTACCAGCAGGCTTGGTACAACCCTTGGAGGTCCCGGAGTGGAAGTGGGACGGGATATCTATGGACTTTGTGACTTTACTTCCACGCACTTCCAGAGGTCACGACTCCATTTGGGTGATTGTTGGCCGACTCACGAAGTCGGCAGAGTTCTTACCCATCCGAGAGTAGGGCTCAGTAGAGAGCTTGGGGCGTCTCTACGTTCAGGATATTGTACGACTTCACGATGTGCCATTGACTATCGTCTCTGATCGGGATGCTCGTTTTACTTCCCGTCTTTGGAAGGGGTTGCAGGAGGCGTTCGGGACGCGACTACGTCTGAGCACTGCCTTTCACCCTCAGACGGATGGTCAGACGGAGAGGACTATTCAGACTCTCGAGGACATGCTCCGCGCATGTGTCCTCGACTTTGGTCGCAGCTGGGAGGACCACCTACCCTTGGCAGAGTTTGCGTACAACAATAGCTACCACTCCACCATCGGGATGGCACCCTACGAGGCGTTGTACGGCAGGCCTTGCAGATCCCCTTTGTGCTGGACAGACCCTGGGGAGTCAGCACTTGTGGGACCAGAGATGGTCCGGTCCATGACAGAGAAGGTCCAGGTCATCCAGGAGCGGATGAGGACATCACAGAGCCGGCAGAAGTCATATGCTGACAGGAGGCGGAGGCCACTAGAGTTCGAGGATGGCGACCACGTCTTCTTTCAGGTCTCACCTCGATGTGGTTTGAGGAGATTTGGCCGAGGCGGCAAGTTGTCTCCACACTTCATCAAACCCTTCCAGGTCCTCAGCAAGGTTGGCGAGGTGGCTTATCGTCTGGCTCTGCCACCTCAGTTGCACCGGGTGCACGACGTCTTCCATTTATCCCAGCTGAGGAGATACGTGCACGACCCGACGCACATCATTGACTATGGGGAGCTAGACGTGGATGATGTAGCGAATTTTGCGGAGGTCCCAGTGGAGATAGAGGATCGATAGGAGCGGGTCCTACGTGGGAGATCGATTCCTCTTGTGCGCATCAGATGGCAGCATGGGAACCTCCAGGAGAGCCCTTGGGAGCGGGAGGCTCAGATGCGTGCTCAGTACCCACATTTGTTTCCCTAGTTTTTTATGTAGCTTTACGGGGACGTAAAGCCCTGTGGTGGGAGTAATGTAAAGACCCGTAAATTTCAAGGAAATTGTTTTTCTTAATTTTCTTTGGAATTTTACAAGAACGCTGTTTCTGACGGCGCCTGATTCCGAGGCCCGGTGTGCCCGGAATCATTTTCTGAAGATTGGCTCGGGTACGTTCAGTGAACGGGCGAGCGAGTTTTTCTAACTTTTGAACCGGTGCCCGGAATCAAATTCTGAGGGCACCAATGAAATTGCAGCGCCGGTTTTCGCTTAGAAACGCCTCTTCTGGAGTTGCGTTTTCACGGGTGTGGTTTTTAATTTTCGGGCTTAAAGTTAAGAAATAAAATAATTTTGCGACAACTTTATTTTATTTCACTTAAGCCACTTGGAAGCCACCTGAAGCCACTTAAAGGCGGCTTGAAATGAGTTGAACTGGATAGGATGCTATCCAGAAATATCCTACCCCGTTGGTAGGATATTTGCGAGGTGGGGCCCGCATGAGCCCCTCTGTTTCTTTCCGCTAAGAAACGCACCCGCGAAAACCCGTCTTAATGAAAGTCAACTGACGCATTTCTTAAAATCTTAACAGACCATTTAATTGGGCTGTTAATTTGTTGCAATTAATTCTTTGAGATTAATTGATCGTTTCTTTTCTTTTGAAATTCAATTTCTTATCTTGTGTTAATAAAATAAGAATTGGGCTTATTTTATTTTATTTTTAGTCTTGTCATGTTGGGAGGATTTGTGGAGGCTTGAAGAACATCTTCTTCAACGACGAAGAACGTGAAGAACTAATTGGTCTCCGACGAAGAACGTCGTCACGTCCTTCTTCCGAAGAACGACAACGCGCCATCCCTCGTTCTTCTTTCCACATCAAAGGGAGACGATGTTCCACCTCGGACAACCTCCGTCTTCGTCTACGAATCCTCTTCCGCGACACTGAACCGCGACGTGACATCGACGATCCCCTTCCCGCGACGCTTTCTTTCGCGACGAGAAAATCCGCGACGAACCCTCGCTCGACGATGCTTGAGGTAGGGATTTTATAATTTTGGAATACCCCTCTTATATTCCTGTGAACGTTATTTAAAAATTAAAGAACCGGAATCAAAGAAACAATTTTTATTTTATTAAAAATTGTTGGTTCATGTGTCGAACATTCTATTTTCTCCCGTGGGTTTTATCTAACGCGGAGGGTGCAGGTCAAACGAACACGGCCCGACAACCCTCCGTAGTTCTTCATGTTTTGCGGATTTGGCGGGCGACGATAGAACGTGCCGCAACGGGTGTTTGATGATCCCGCAGTAAAGAACAGAACCCGGGAGGAACAACGACACAGACGGGAAGGAAAACGGGCCACCGGAGCGACTCCGGCGGCCCGCAGAAGCCGGTGGTGGCGCGGGCCGCCGGCGCCGCCGCGCTGGCGGCCCGAGGTGGTGGCACCCCGCGGGTGTCCAGCACGACACCCCGCGGGTGCCGCGGGGTTGTCACGCGTCACCCTGCGGGTGTCCAGGGCGACACCCCGCGGGTGCCGCGGGGTTGTCACGCGGCACCCCGCGGGTGTCTGGCCGACACCCCGCGGGTGCCGCAGGAGTGTCACACGGGGCGGCGGCTTTCCCCCGCGTCGGCCGCTCGGCCGCTCGGCCGAGCTGGGCCAACCGGGTCGGACCCGACCCGGTTCCGGCCAACCAGGGGGGGTCAGGCCGGGTCGGCCCGGGCCGGGACCCCCCATCTTCGGACAGACTTCGTTCAAATGGTCGTATCTTGAACCACGGGCCTCCAAACGACCCGCCGTCAGCGGCAACGCGATCCTTGTATCAAGACGGTCGTTTCGGTTTATCTCACTCAAGGTTTCGGAATACTTTGAGTTCGGCCGTGTTGGTTCGTACACGAAACCAACCGGGCCCTCGGAGTGGAAACACTCATATCTTGAGCCACGGATGTCCGATTGACGTGCCGTCAGCTTTGTTGAGTTTCTCTTTGTGAGATGGATCTTTTGGCACCCTCCGCCCGAGGTTTGGACGCAGGTGGAGTACGGTTGGGTTGGTTTTTCCTTAAAAACCAACCGGGCCCCTGGGACGAAAAATCCAATAACTCTCAGACCGGGCGTCCGATCGACGCGCCATCTGTTGCGTTGAGTTCCTGTTGACGATGAGGAACTTTTGGATACATAAATTCTGGACTTCGTGACAGTTGATGTATCAGCCTCTCGGCTCGTGGAGCGGACCCTCCCAAACGAGCTTGCTGTGTGCGGGAACCCTAGTGCTGGCTGCGACTGCTTCCTCGACGGTGACGACTGTGCAGAGATCCTCCGTGGACTCCGACGACGACCGTGTAGAGATCCTCAGAGGACTGCGGCGACGGCTGTGCAGAGATCCTCAGCGGACTGCGATGACTACTGCACTCAACGATCCTACGTGGATCAGTGCTACATGTCCTGCGTGGGCCCGGTCCTGTGTGGGCCCGATCCTGTACGGATCCTATCCTGTGTGGGTCAACACTCAGCGGTTCTGTGTGAGCCAACTCCTACAGGTCCTGCGTGGGCCCGATCCTGTGTGGGTCCGATCCTGTGTGGGTCACTGCAGAGATTAGTTACCTATCGATCCTTCGTGGGTCCGACGACTTATATGGATCAGAGATCATTTTTTCGACATCCGAAGAAATATACATGTTTGAGCTGAATCTTGTGTTTCTCTCCTTTGTGGATTGTGTTGAGCTATCCTGTGTGGATTTAATATTTACTCTCCTTTGTGGATTGTGTTGTTCTATCCTGCGTGGGTATGCGTTTTGCTTTCCTGTGTGGACTGGGTTGTGCTAGGGCTCGGACGTTGGAGCCGATCGGGGAATTGATGACTTAGGTATATGTATGGGCATATACCTAAGCCATGTCAGATGTTACTTCGTGATTGTATCTCTCCTTAATGGCTTATCCTTTGTGGATTTCAGGAGACCTTCGGGGGTCTCGGGGTCCCTAATGAGTAGCTTATACTCACCCCTGCACGGGCTATGCCCGCACTTCGTGGTGTTGGTTGCAGACGACGGACAGCGCTGATTGTGGAGGAGGCGTGCGGAGCAGGACATTACCTGGAGGTGGACCACTGGGCGGGACATACTTGGAGCGGTTAGGTGGACCCGAGGAGCAGTGGAGGCTATCTGTACCCACCCTTCAGGTGGGACTTCCAGAGGACGGCTTGATGCTGCAGTTTTTTTCATTTCAGTTGCTGTTTTTCCTTTCAGTTGTACTTTACAGTTGGGCTTGTATTTCCGCCCTCTTTTACTTTCAGCACAGCTTGTACAGTTTTTACATAGTGTTTACTTTTCTGCTTGCTTACTCTGTGGTGCTTGTTTACTTTTCAAAGGCAATGCATTCCCTTTTTGTTGGGATTTACGCCTTGGTGCTAGTCGCCAGCCCCTGGCCAATGGAAGGCGGACTTGGGGTAGTCACGGCACGGGCCCCGAGGACGGGTCGTGACATCATTATTGGCCTTATACGGTAGTTTAACCCCCTATTTAACCAATTTACCTGTTACTGTGTTGAATCACTTATATCACGATAACTTATCATTATGAAAATAATTATATTGAAGTTATTACCAATTATTAACATGAAAACTAAAAATATTAAAAACAATGTACAATATTAAATTTATCGATTAGGTAAATAACTTTAAATAATTGTATTCCAAATGCAACATATCAATATTATTTAAATGTGCTCAGTTTATGTAGAAAATGAATATACAGAAATCATGAATAGTTTTACTTTTTGTGAAAATAAATGGTTTTTAGTTGAAAAATAATAACTTTGTGACTTTATAAAAAATCCATAACTTAATCGATCATTTTGAATTCTTAACTAAGTAAAATGAAAGAAAATGTTATTTTGGAATAAAATATAACATATGCCCCAAAATTTGAAGCATATATGTATAATCCCTTAATTTGTTTTTAAGAAAATGGTTCTATAATTTTTTAATTCATGCTTATTTAATAATGAATTCTTAAAATTTACCATATTTCTAACTATTAGATTTTTCACTATTCTCTTAAAAATCAACCACTCTATAAAAATATCATAATTTTATGATAAGATAATTTTTATTTTGATGAATCTAAAAATAAAGGTCATTATATCAATATTAAAATTTAAAACTTATAATTTTATTTCTAAAATGATACATAAATAATATTTATTAATATATAATGTTTTTTAAAACATGTTTTAACCCATGGAAAATTATATTGTACTTAGTTATAGTTAATTAATTATGATTCATATGATAATACTTTATTTCAATATAAATTACTAGAATTTTATCAATTGATTTTATAGATATCTTTTCCTATAATTTATTGAATTTACCAAAAAATACACCATTCATCAGAATAATTTCTCTATCAATGATGGTATTATCATTTGTAAAATTGCACACATTAATTACACAAATTCAATTAAATTTTCAATTAGTTTTAATTAAATATATTTAAAAATATATAATTTTAATTGTAATAATATATTAATCAATTTATGTTATTGTTGTGTGTTTAAAAATATATCATACATACTAGTTTTCATTAAACAATATTTCATACTTAAATATCAATGTGTTATGAATTTATCAAACAATTTTATTTCCATCAAATGGAAATGGATATCTAATTCCATTAAGTTAGAGGGATAAATCATTATTATTTACTTATTCATTAAACTAATGTCACATATGATTTATATAAAATATCATATATCACTGCCTAACCTCTGTCGGGCCTGAGCTGCAATGATACTAAGCTCGCCTCCGTAGGCCAACAGTTGGAAACAAGCACCAAAGGAACGAAAATCCAGGGGAATCCATTCCCGACAAACTTTTACACACACACACACACACAACTAACACATTGTAAAAGTAGAATGTAAAATTATAAAAATTAAAAATGGGAATAAAATAATTTGAACATGCATGAACCTCTATTTTATACAAGAGTACGGTAATGAACATGAATATTTAAAGGGGGAAAATCATTCCCAAACCAAAACCATGTCCCATCCTGAGGACAACTAGAATATATTATTCTCTATTAAGTCCTCGGCTATTGTATCCCAACTATGACAACTATACTCGATCCACAAAGCTGGTATCCATACGTTCCACTATAATCACCATCGATATGTCCACCATCTGCAAAAGACACAACATGCATTTGGAAAATCCCATGCTGGAGTGAGTATATACAAACGGATCTGAATTCCACCAAATGGAGAGGAGGAAGCTGTAAAAGATAAGATAAAATAGGAGATGTTAATGGGGAAAGGTGATGTACTAGTAAACAGAATGTATATCTCAACACATAAAAAGTGTGAAATTAGGCTCATCCAAACACAAGGAGCTCGAAATAGTGAGGAGGTGAACACCCCTACATTATTCACTGCCTAAATCATTGTAGTGTACACATCCAACCATGAGAATCTAGGAACGAAAAGAATATTCCATAACCTTATCATCTTTGCCTCTCATGGAATGATATTAATCAAGACCCATGGATGTGGCCATGTATAGTTATATACACACAGACAGATATATATATATATACTAATAGTAAAAAAACTCAAATTAGATAGTAAAGGGATCTCCATATCACAGCTTATCCCAAGAAGATGAGTGGCCAATAGTTACATAGAAGAGTCATACATGATGCCTGACACCTCAAGTGTATACCAATGATTCGCAAGTCAATAGGGCTCAAATCAACACACCTTGATACTATCTTCTTTTAGTGAAAATGCCTCATCATTATGGTTTTAAATCATTCCACGAGAACACGTCTTAGTGGGGAACTTTACAATATTTATTGAGAGTCTTTTGTTAAGTAGTATCATAACTAATTACTATTTTGTACATTCTATAGAATTCATTAGATGTCCATTGTGGAGTATAATACATAGCGCAGCTGGAGGTTCAACCCTAATGGTGGTAAGGGGAGTACACTTCCAATCCCACCTGGAATGTTATCCTGAAAAGTCATTCTAATAAGCATGTATGATAGATGATGTGCTCATGGATCGTCTCTACACATGGAACACCTTTAACATCCACATCTTATTTTGATATTTTCTTCTAATGGTACCATTTTTTATATGTAAATAAACTCATTTTATGTTTCTCTTGTCATGAAATTCGAGTTTAAACAAAGAAGATTTGTAGGAATGAGGATTTATCATGGGAGCTCATACAGTACATGGTGTGTGATGGGTATGACACTGTGGGGGCCCATATTTTCTATCTTTCCATTTCTCTTTCTAGACACTGGTCGCCGACAATATATTAGATCACTTAGTGTAGGTGGAAGGGGTGTTCCGTTTATCCGTGGATGGGGGCCGTGTCTGCCGGTCATGTCCGTGTACTTGAACATCGTGTTTGTGTTCTATGGAACATGCCAATTTGATCAACATGGGATCATGGCTATGTGAGAAACCAATGAATTGCTGCATGAAAAATGGCATTTTCAGATACATTTTTTCCTTCACAAAACATTCCTCACACAGAAAGGTAGTACACACCCTATAAATGGGGTACAATCCATGTCAACCTTATCATTTCCCAAACCCTAGCACCACTAATAATAGAGTCTACAAGCTATGTGTTATTTAATGAACATTGAGTTTTTCCTAGATTTGACCAGAAAATTCATATTTTTCCAAAATCTACATCAACACTTCGAATTTTCTACAGATGTTTTCATAGTCATATAAATCTATTCTGAAAACTTCATATTTGGACGAAAATAGCTGTATTGCATATTATTTAATCGTGAATTGGGATATTTCTAAAATTAGGGTTTGGTCGGGTCATCTAAACTCTATTTTTGGCATAGTTCCTTGTCAGGTTCTCAAATAACCATCAGATTAATCATCACCACATCATGTCATTTCCAAATATATGTCTCACCCCCAAATCCTATGTTTGTTCCATAATTCTGTATTACTTTTAGGTCATTGATCGATCTTCGGTCTTCTGAAAATGATTAAACCGATATTGAAAGGAATTCCCGATGAAGAACATGAATAATCATGGGGGAAAGGGAAACAAAACAAGTGTTTGAATCATTGTACCAAAATTATTTTCCAACTAATCAGAATTGTGAAATTCTGGATAGAACAACCCAAAAATAAAGGTAAACCATTACTCAGGCTCATGCAAGGATTGAATTCAAAGGAACATGTTGAAGAATTTAGTTTCAACGTGATCAAACATATACTACAAGGAGGGAAATGCTAAAAAGTAGTCCTATCTAGATTTTATCGATCGATGTTGAAAAAGAACATGTTCATTATCCATGGAGGAGAATCAGTTTCATCTTGATCCATTTAGATCTAATGTTTTATCATCATTCAATCATCATTTATCGTTTAATCAATGAAGATGAGAATAGATGTGATTTCATTGTTGGTACAAAAAATCCAAGATAGTGCGGCTAAATTTCATTTAACCACAAACATATATCAAAATTTTAAGATAAAGCTATTTTATGTAATAATTAAATTAAAATAGTCAATTACTTTAATGTACCACCAACGAGCGAGGGTTATGAACTTATAGTGATGAATTATTTTATATCACACATATGGGATGCATCATGTTCCTGACCCATCTATGGGCTTGGGTTTTTTATCTTATCAACTGTTTAATAGTTTTAAATTTTTTTTAATTTACTATGACTGTGTATTATAAAACATATAAACTATTTTTATAAAATTATTTCCATTAAAACATGGACCTAGAAGCACACAACATATCAGTTTTTAGGTATGGAATAATATTTTGAAATATTTAACAATATGATTAGGAAAAAATAGGATCTCTATATCATTCACTCGTTCATTATTTTTATCTCTGAAAATAAAACTAAACAAAAAACTCAGGATAGAGAGCCATCATCTGGGTATCATGTTCCCCAGAACTATCCTTCATATTTTCATGCAGACACAATACTCTGTCTAGAGGGATGGCTATCCCTTGCTGGGTCTGGTCTTGTTTTTCTCTAATCGTTATCATGTGCTCCGCAAAGTTGGCTCCATCATCGTTATGCAGATCTCCCTAGTTGATGACATGTGTAGAAAAATAAACTATATCCTCAGTTGTGACACATTGAAGATGCCCTGAACCAACTCCAGTTGTGGGGTTAAGGAGAGGTGGTTGGAAACCCCAAAAAACCGTACATGTTATCTCAAATGGCCCAATGAACATTAGGGACAACTTCATAACCACAATGGACCTCCGAATTCCACATCATTGGGAGACTCTAAGAATGATGATGTCTCCCTAATCGAACTCAATGTGAATACAACAATGATCCTCATTGGACCCATGTCTACTCTAGGTTGTATTCATATATTCAACGATGAGATACACCATCCCAGTTGTCACAGTCACTAACTCTAAGACCACTAGAGATGACTCTCCAATATTTATCTATCACCCATGTGATTTTAAGGGTCCCTCATATATTTAATAAAAAATGCCATGCTAGTGGTGGTGTTATGACATTTTTTTATTGAAAACTCCACCAAATTTAGGTGATCCTCCCCACTCCAATCAAAATCCAAAACACATGCTATATGAATATCCTCTATCACCTAGATAGTGTTCCTGATCATCCCTTCAGTCAGTGTAACACCCTGATTGTTTATAAGAATTATATTTTTTTATGTCTTATTTTATACTCAACATCAAAGGAATCTTTCACTACACACAACACTAGCTTGGCTTGCTTTACACGTAATCACGCCCTTCCACGATAGCGTGTGTTGTACGTAATACCGAGTTTCACTAAACAACGATATGCTATTAAAATGTTATATAAATTAGCCATTATGAATAGTAATACCCACTTTTTGAAAATTTATAAATTTGATCATTCAAAACGGACTTCATTTTTGGATTCAGAATATCAAAATTATCCTAGGGTGAAATTTTGGTATTTTTCTGAAAACTTTCAATTTTTTATGAATAGTGAAAACACAAGATTACTATTTAAAAACTGACTTTTTATTTAAATAATTTTTTATTTTATTTAAATTTATTTTAGGTCAAAATTGATACATAATACATATATAAGTTCAATGTAATTCAATGGAGTCATTTTATAATAATTTTAGAAATATAAAAATTTTATTGAACATTTCACCGTCTTTTACCCACCTCCTAGGAGAATTTTCAAATGTATATGAAACATAAATATACCACTTCTGTGAGTGGAATTTCTAAAATACAAGAGACATAGTTAAAATCATAGAGTAAAATGTAGATCAATAAGATAAAAATAATTTTTTGGTGAATAGTAACTTTTTACTTTTATGTACCATGGTTAAAAGTAAATAGGGTAATTAAGGGTAAAAATGATATTATTATTACCCTAAAACATGTCCTATTTCTATTCGATAATTTTAATTTGACCAAAAACAACCTTTGGAAAAAATATGACCATTTTGGTCCACATGGATTAGATTAAGATATTTATTATTATATTATTTAAAGAAGTGTTAAAATAGTTAAAATCAAAGTTCAATAAATAAACACATTTTTAATGTAGAGTTATACATAAGAAAATTTTGACAATAAATATTAATTAGAAATATAATAGGATTTCCTACATAATTGTATTTTATTTATAATTTTTAGACATTAAATAATTTAATTTATTTATGACACAATGATGATGTAGTAATTAACTTATTAATGAAGTATTACATAATTGATGTTATAATTACCCAAATAAATGTAATTTGAGACTTTTTTTAAATTACACTAATTTTTTAGGTTAATATGACATGTTAGTATTGATTTAATGAACATTTTTTGCAATAATCATAATGTTATGAGTTTCACAAAAATCAATTACCAAATACTGTCAAAATTGACATAAAACAGTTTTTAAAACAAATATTATATTCTTAATTGTTATTTTATTCATAAAAATATAAGGTTTGGCCAAATGACTTAGATAAGGTTATATATATTAATAATGAACCACTTGGGTTTCAGTTGACTTGTTATAGTATGTTTATTAACTATATTGTATAAGAAAATAAGAAGACACGGTAAAAGTTAAATTATTTAACTTAGAGATAAATCTAAATGATAAGGTTGAAATAGTAACCAAAACTTGTCTAAAACATATTGGATGAGATTATTTATACCCATACCCAATTTATCTTCGAAATAAATCAATTTGGATCTATTATAAACAGATTATGTCCTTATTATGATATAATATTTTAATGTTTTCCTAAGGTGCTCCTCTCCTCCCTTATAAAAGAGAACCTCCTCCCTCTCCTCCTCAAAATATTTGGAGCCTTAAATCTCATCCAACCCCTGAACATTTCCCTTCTCAACTTCCATAGAAACATACTATAGGTCTTGGTCTTCTTCAAAGACCAATTTGTAGTTCCCTAAGAGTAGGTTTCAAAGAGGGGTGTCGAAGAAGAGGTAATATCCATTACCAATTCTTTCAAATTTATTTCCTCTTCTAATTCCTCTTATTTAGTTGTTTCATTGTGAAGTAATAAAATCAGTATCACTCAAATACATATATGTTATTATAAATTTTAAACAACCCTAATTCACCTTCCATCCATCCTATGGAAAATGAAATTACCGTGCTTGCGTACGTACCGAATATCGTCTCCAGGCCGTGGTGTAATCTTTTTTCCACCACCACCTTACTTGGATGGGTATAATGGTGTAAAAAATAACTATATATGATTATTGTAAAGTGATATTGATTCTGAAATAGTATAAATACACTTCAATACAATTCCACAATCATGGGAATGATATCGTCGGTCGTGCGTTCATACGGCCAACCGTCTCCACGATGTGATCCAACTCATTCTACATGATCTTCATTGAATAATGATTATATAAATGAATTGAGTGAATAAATATGATATATATTACACTAATAAAATTATTTAAATGAGGTATCTATAACCTAAAAATAAGAATAAGACTTTATTCGACAAAACATGCATAAGAACATAAATAATGAACACCCGAATAACAAGTAGAAATGAAATATTACTAATAAGAAGATAAGAATATGATGATATATGATATTATAACATTGAATATGATTTTTTAATAAGTCATTGACATTATTTAATTCATTATACAGGACGTTCGGATACGTACGAAGCAAATCTGACCAAAGGTAAGGGAAAATATCGCCATCCCATTTTTATCCGAGATTGTTTATACTTCAGAATTTACTGAGGAATATTTATCATCCACATCCATGTTTCCTCAATATGTAAAATTATTTCTATACTCCTACAACTGTTTAAATCCAATTTAACCCATTTTTGAGTTTTTATTAAAATATATTAAATTAATATTTTGTTGTCTTTAGTACGAGATACTTTTTGACTTTTCCGGCCAAAGTACGAGAAAAATGTTTTTTATAAATTATACGGCTTGAATGGATTTTTATGATTTCATTGAAAATTCTTTCCAGGAAGCTTTATTTACAAGTTTTCAAGATTATTTTTAATCAAAATCTTCTAGTTTAAAATTGTATGACATGTTATAAAAGACAAAATATTTTTGAAGTCTAAAGGATATTTTCCTCAGGAATGGAGTTCAAGTGTTTTATCAATATTATTTTCCATCTAAGATAATACATGGTTCTATTTCTATCGCTATTTTTACAATGATTTGATTATGTTATGATGGAACTAATTTTATGATGTCCTTTTTATCTTATATTGGTTTTGTTATGATGGAATTATGTTTAAGAATCCCAATTTTATTACATGGGTTATGCTATTATATATGATTTATTATTTTCTGGCACACACAAGAATGGTTTCATTATGAGATGGGTGGTAATTATATCTCCCTCCAATGCATTGGGTAATGATTTATATCCCATGAGATATACATGGCTATAACGTTAAGTTAATCTGGTTCAATGATACAAGACTGGAATAAGGAGTGAACTCGGTTCATTAGTGGAATTTGTCTGCTATGATGGTCTTGGAAATGAGCCTTGAATAATATGAAATTATTTTCTATGAATATGTGTGCATGACACAAAGTTTCGTGTTTTATGTTATGTTTATTGGGATTATATTTCACTACTATGATTTATCCCATGTTATGATATCATGGTCTTTTTTGTAGGTTATGATTTTCAAAATGTTATGTTCTTATGAATATGATATGATTGATATTTATTTTGTTTACCCTTAATGAGCATTTTATCTCACCCTTTTGCATGTTTTCTTTTCCCTATGTTATGAAGAAGGATATTAAATATGATATGCCAAAAGGGACTCTAGATATAATGAAATAAACAGGAGACAATGTAGATGATTTATCAACCAGTTGTTTATGATTCCCAGTTTCTAAAGACACTATACCAATATGGTCCTATAATTGTTTTGTTATATGTTGTAATAAGTATGCTTCAATTCTAAAGTAATAACCATGTATGCAGAGTATGGGTCGTTATAGTTGGTATCATAGGCAAAGGAGGTACGAATTAATCCGATCCTAGGGAACTTTCACATGTGAGCGTTGGATGAAGCTCGGCTCTCTGCCCAAGGGCTTCATGAGGAAATGGATGCCACTGGGGATGGTGGTGTGTCCCCCCAGGGGGTGTATCCGCCCATGGAGTGCCCTGATAGGTATCAATTATAGTCTACCGGAAGTAATTCTAGACCACTATAGTTGGTATCAGAGGAAATGTATAGTCAACCTTTGGAAACTAGGATGCAAAAGCCTTAGTAAGAACCCTAAGGATATAAATAAACATAGAACACAATATTAGTGTTTTATAAATGGCCATGAACAACCTATGATAAGACCTAAAGTGTGAAATTTTGTTCTTTATTATGTGGTTTTTTGTTATGATTTGTGTTTCTCACACTATGCTTATTGGTTTTAGTCAATGGATGGAACCTGAAAGAACCATGTTGATGCAAAATGTGACGGGCAATGAAATGATTGTCCCCCTGAGCAACTAAGCATTATGGGAGATGGAATGAAAAATCTTATAGCCATGCTCACACAACTTTCTCAAGCTATGAATCATGCTGGACTTCCAAACGAGAAAACGAAGGAGCATCTTTTTGTTGAATCCTTCATGAGGCAGCATCCACCTTCATTCCGCAGGTCTTCTGATCCATTAGTGGCTGAACAATGGAACAGTACCACTGCAAGGATATTTTCAGTTCTACATTGTTCTGAACATGATAAAGTCATCTTAGTAGTATATCGTTTGGAAGGTGAAGCTGATCAATGGTGGAATATTATTAAGAATATGAGGCAAAGGGAAGGAATTGAGTCCATGTAATGGAATGAATTCAAGAAATTATCTTTCAATAAGTACTTCCCTCGTATTATTCAAACAACGATCGAGAAGTAGTTTCTTGAACTGAAGCAAAAGGATGATGATTCTGTTGGTACCTATGAAGAAAATTTTACAATACATTCAAGGTACTTTTCTGGATTTATTATCCCACCTGATAGTAAGATCGATCGATTCATTAGTGGCATAAAACTAAGTCTTCGAAGAGCGTTATCCATAAGGGGCTTCACTAGCTATGAGGAAATTTTTCTATGTGCTCTCAAGGTTGAGATGGAAATTTGAGTAACCCATCAATCATATGGGTTTGATAAGTAGAGGAAAATGGAATTCAAAGGAAAATCTAAAGACCACACTGAAAAGAAGATTTGTTTTCCCTTATGCTCAACATGTAGAAAGAAACATGGAGGGAATTGTCTTATTGGGACAAGTAAATGTTTTAACTGTGGAAAAGAAAGTCATCAGGTAGTTTAATGTCGAAATAATGGGAAAAATATGTCTAATGTTGTTAAAAAAGAAAGTGATACATATAATGAACCTCCTACACTTCAATGTTTCAAGTGCAAGTAAATGGGTCATTATTAAAAGCAATGCCCTAGTCCAAGGTTTTTTGATGATGATTGACATAAACAAACTCTTAAGTCCAAAGACAAAAGAATGTCACGTGCAATTTTTATCAGCGATGTGGTGTATGATAACGAAGTGGTTAAAGGTACACTTATCATCCACTCTAATGTAGCAAATGATTTATTTGATTCTGGATCCACCCACTCTTTTGTGTCTGAAGAATTTTCAAAGGGTATCACCATATTACCTTAGCTGTTAGATATTGAGTTAGTTGTGACAACCCCTAATGGTAGAACAATCGCATCAAAAGCTTACAATTCTTCTCTGATTGAAGTTTGTGGGAAAGTGCTTCCTGAAAATATTATGATCCTTCCTATAGTGGAATTTGATGTGATTCTTTCCATGGATTGGATTTCTATATATGGAGCTCATATCAATTTCCAAAGAAGGGAAATCACATTTTATATTCCCGATCAATGTACTATCATCTATCATTGCAAGGATTAATTTAAGCATCCAGTGGAAAATTCTTTCATCTTATGGGTCATGATTCCAATAAATAAAGTTTATTTATATCAAATGGTTGGAGAGAAACACATGATTATTTATATGCCCATTGTACGGGAGTTTGATGATGTTATTCCCAAGGAATTTCCAGGTCTTCCACCAAATCGTGAATTTCAGTTTTCAATAGAACTCATACTAGGTGCTATGCCTATTTCAAAGGCACCATATAGAATAACCCCAATTGAGGTGCATGAATTGAAGAAGAAACTCCAAGAGAATCTTGATAAAGGATTAATACACCCTTGTGCATCACCTTGGGGAGCACCTGTTTTTTTTGTTATGAAGAATGATGGATCAATGAGACTCTGTATTGATTATCAAGAACAGAACATGATCACTATCCAGAAAAAATATCTTATCCCATGCATTGATGAATTATTTGACCAACTACGCGGAGCTCAATACTTTTCCCGGATTTCTCTTCGTCTATGGTAACATCAATTAAGGGTTAAAAAGGAGGATATACCAAAGGCGGCTTTCCGTACCATTTCGTCTTACTAATTCCCCTGCTATCTTCAGGGATATAATGAATTGAGTATTTAGAAACAATATTTATCAGTTTGTGGTAGTCTTTATAGAGGATATTATTGTCTATTAAAAGAGCAAGGAAGAACATGAAGATCAATTGAGAATTGTATTATAGACCCTAAGAAAGTATAAGCTTTATGCGAAATTTACCAAGTGTGAATTTTGGATTCAAAAAGTTTCATTTGTGGGTCACAAAATCTTAAAAGAGGGGATATCTGTAGATCTAGCAAAAACAGAGGTTATTGAAAGATGTTTGAGACCAACAAAAGTAACTGAGATCCGATGTTTTCTTGGTCTGGATGGATATTATCTATGGTTTGGGAAATATTTTTCAAGGTTATCTAATCAACTCACCATGTTTACTCGAAAAGGAGTTATGTTCATGTGGATGGAGGAGTGTGAAGATAATTTCAAAAAGTTTAAACGAAGGTTATCTAGTGCACCTGTGATCACACTACCGTGTAGTGGAGAAAGGTTTGTGATATAAAGAGATGCATCCAAGAAGGGAATATGGTGTGTTCCCATGCAAAATGATATGGTGATAACTTATTCCTCACGACAGTTGAAAATCCCTGAGCAAAATTACCCAACTCATGATTTAGAGTTATCCACAGTAATCATTGTATTAAAAATATGGCAGAATTATCTTTATGGTTAATGGTGTGATATTTATAGTGATCATAATTGTTTAAAGTATATTTTCACACAAAAAGAGCTGAATATGCACCAAAGAAGATGTTTGGGGATGATTAAGGATTACGACTGATCAATTCATTACCACCATGGGAAAGCAAACAAGGTGGATGATGCATTAAGTCGACAAGACCTTGATAGCTTATCCATGATGAGGATCAGAAAAGATCTAATATTTATGGATTTACAAAGGATGGATCTTCGAATTATAATGGATGGGAAAAATCTTATCTTTCTCAATTGAATGTTCAACAATCTATACATGTGAAGATTTCATAGGCACAAAAATAAGATGTAGAGTTACAAAATAAGGTGATAAATGTTCCTGAATTCAACCTTTATTGTGATGGTATAATAAGGTTCTAGAATCTGGTTTGTGTTCCTATGATCCCAAAATTAAAGAAGGAGCTTCTGGATGAATCTCATAGTTCAAAATTCTCTATTCAACCTGGAAGCATGAAGATGTATAGGGTCCTAAAAGAGTACTTCTGGTGGGATGGCATAAAAAGAGATTTTTCTAAATATGTCTCTCGATGCTTGGTTTTTCAGCAAGTTAATGTTGAGAGACATAAGTCTAAGGGGATGTTACAACCATTACCCATACCAGAATGGAAGTGGGAAACATCACTATGGAATTTGTCACCAGACTTCCTAATACATCCAAGGACAATAATGCTATCTGGGTCATAGTTTATCTTCTTAATATGTTGGCACACTTCATTGCTATTAGAGAAGATTTCACTCTGGATCAGCTGGCCAGGATATATGTAAATGAAGTGGTAAGATTTCATGGAGTAAGACTTTCCATTATATCTGATCGGGATCTGAGATTTACCTCAATGTTCTGGCGAAGTTTTCAGTATACTCTAGATACAGAGTTGAGTTTCATCACATCTTATCATCCTTAGATAGACAGTCAGTCTGAGAGAATAATTCAAACTCTAGAATACATGTTGAGAGCTTGATCTATGGATTTCAAAGGTGGTTGGGACAAACACCTACCAATGGTGAAATTTTCTTATAATAATAGCATTCACTCCAGTATTAAAATGGCTCCTTATAAATCACTCTATGGAAAGAAATTCTGAACTCCAACTTATTATGATGAAGTTGTGGAGAGAAAGCTATTAGGACCTGATCTTGTTGATGAGATGACAGAAAAGGTCTGATCTATTCAACAAAAAATTAGAGCAGCTCAAAGTCGACAAAAATGTATTGCGGATTACGAAAGGAAAGACTACGATTTTGAAGTGGGTGATAAAGTGTTCTTACGAAAATCTCCTTGGAAGAGAGCAATAGGATTTGGAACGAAGGGAATGTTAAGCCCTAGGTATATCAGGTCTTTTGAAATACGGGATCATATTTGGATGTTTTCTTACCTATTGGCGCATCCACTGAATCTCTCTCATGTTCACGATGTGTTCCATGTATCTCTTTTGAGAAATTACATAACTGATCATTCACATGTACTAAGCTCAAAAGTTGTACAGTAGAAGCAAGATCGTTCTTATGAAGAATAGCTAATAGAGATTATTGATCATAGTGAAAAATTTCTACGGAACAAGACCACTCGCTTGGTGAATGTTTTATGGAGGAACCACCAATTAAAAGAAGCTACATGGGAGCTTGATGATATGATGAGAGAGAGGTATCCTCGTCTGTTTGTTACGAAGTGATGAATTTTGAGGGTGAAATTCATTTTAAGGGGGGTAGAATGTAACACCCATATAGTTTATGATAATTATATTTTTTTTATGTCTTATGTGATATGAAAAATCAACAGAATCTTTCACTACACAAAACACTATATTGGTTTTCTTTACACACAATTGCGACCATCCATGATAGTGTGTGTTGTACGCAATACCGAGTTTCACTAAACAATGATATGTTATTAAAATATTATATAAACTAGCTGTTATGAATAGTAATACCCACTTTTTGAAATTCTTTAAATTTTAGCTTTCAAAACAGACATCATTTTTGGATTCGGAATATCGAAATTATCCTAGGGTAAAATTTTGGTATTTTTGTGAGAACATTAAATTTTTGATTAATAGTGAAAACACCGGGTTACTATTTAAAAACAAATTTTTATTTAAATAATTATTTAATTTATTTAAATTTATTTTAGGGCAAAATTGATACATAATACCCATATAAGTTTAATTTAATTCATTGATGTCATTTTATAATAATTTTAGATATATATAAATATTATTTAACTTTTCACCGTCTTTTACCCACCTTCTAGGAGAAATTGAAAATGTAAATGAAATGAAATTTTACTGATTCTGTGAGTGGAATTTCAAAAATCAGAGAGAGACGGTTAATATGATGTTGGGAAATGTAGTTCAATGAGATGAAATTTTTTTTGGTGAATAGTAACTTTTTAATTTTATTTAATGCGGTTAAAAGTAAATAGGATAATTATGGGTAAAAATGATATTATTATTACCCTAACACATGTACTAATTCTATTGGATAAGTTCAATTCAACGAAAAACAACCTTAGGAATAAAATATTACCATTTAGGTCCACTTGGATTAGATTAGGACATTAATTATTATTTTATTTAAAGAAGTGTTAAAATAGTTTAAATCAATGTATAATAAATAAAAAAAAATTTAATATAAGGTTATACATAAGATAATTTTGACTTTAAAAATTCATTAGAAATCTAAAATTATTTCCTACATAATGGTATTTTATTTATAATTTTTATACATTTAATAATTTAATTTATTTATGACACAATGATGATTCAGTAATTAACTTATTAATGAAATATTAACATAATTGATGATATAAATACCCAGATAAAAGTAATTTGAGACTATTTATAAATTACACTAATTTTTAGGTTAATATGACATGTTATTAATCATTTAATTAACTTTGTTTCAACTAATTATGTTGTTATGATTTTCACAAAAATCAATTACCAAATAGTGTCAAAATTGACATAAAATAGTTTTTAAAAAATATATTATATTATTAATGTTATTCTCTTCCTAAAAATCTAAGGTTCGTCCAAATTACATATATAAGGATATTTATATATTAATAATGAACTACTTGGGTTTCGTTTGGCTTGTTATAGAATGTTTATTAACTTTATTGTATAAGAAAACAAGAAGATAAGGTAAAAGATAAATTATTTAACTTAGAGTTAAATCTAAATGATAAGTTTAAAATAGTAACCTAAAGTTGTCTAAAACCTATTTTCTGAGAGGATTTATACCAATCCCCATTTTAGCTTCGAAATAAATCAATTTGGAGCTATTATAAACCGAATATGACATTATTATAAAATAATATTTTATGTATTTCCAAAGGTGCCCCTCTCCTCTATTATAAAAGGGAACCTTTTCCATCTCCTCCTCACACAATTTGGAGCCTTAAGGCTCAACCAAACCTGGCCCATTTCCCTTCTCAACTTCCATAGAAACAAACTAGAGGTCTTGTTATTCTTCAAATACCAATTTTTGGTGCCCTAAGAGGAGGTTTCAAAGAGTCGTGTCAAAGAAGAGGTAATATCTGTTACCAATTATTTCAAATGTATTTCTTCTTCTATTTCCTTTTCTTTAGTTTTTTCATTATTAAGTAATAACATCAGTATAACTCATATACTGATATGTTTTTATAAATTTGAATCAACCCTAATTCACCTTATATCCATCCTACAGAAAATGAAATCATCGCGCGTGCGTACGTACGAAATACCGTCTCCACGCCGTGGTGTAATCTATTTTCCACCACCACCTTACATGGATGGGAATAATGGTGTAAATAATAACTATATATTATTCTTTTAAAGTGATATTGATTCTGAAATAGTTTACATACACTTCAATACAATTCTAGTATCATGGGAACGATATCATCGCTCGTGCGTATGTACGACCTACCGTCTCCATGATGTGATGCGACTCGTTCTACATGATCTTCATTGAATAATGATTATATAAATGAATTGAATGAATAAAAATGATATATATTACACTAATACTATTATCTAAATGATGTATCTATAACCTAAAAAGAAGAATAATAATTTATTCGACAAAACATGCATAAGAACATATAGCAACGAACACCCGAATAACAAGTATCAATGGAATATTACTAATAAGAAGATAGAAATATTACCATATATGATATCATAAAAATTAATATGATTCTTTAATAAGTCAATGACATTATTTAAATCATTATACAGGAGGTTCGGATACGTACGAATCAAATCGGACCTAAGGTAATTGAAAATCTCGCAATCTCATTTTTTTCCTAGACTGTTTATACTTTAGAATTTACTGATGAATATTTATCATCCACATCCATGTTTCCTAAAAATGTAATATTATTTATATCCTCCTACAATTGTTTAAGCCAAATTTTACCCATTTTGAGTTTTTAATAAAATATATAAAAGGAATATTTTGTCTTTTTTAGTATGAGGCACTTTTTTCCTTTTTCATCCAATTTACGGGAATAATTTTTTTTAACTTATACGGAATGAATGGATTTTTATGATTTCATAGAAAATTATTTTCATGAAGCTTCATTAAATTTTTTTCAATATTATTTGTTTTCAACTTCTTTTAGTTTAAAATTTTATGACATGTTAATAAAGGAAAAATATTTTTGAAGTAGAGAGGATATTTTCCTCAAGAATGGAGTTCAAGTGTTTTATCAAAATTATTTTCCATCTAAGATAATATATGGTTCTTTTTATATCCCTATTTTTATATTTATTTGATTATGTTATGATGTAATTAATTTTATGATGTCATTTTTATCTTATATGTATTATGTTCTGATGGAATGATGTTTAAGAATCCCATTTTTATTACGTGGGTTATATTATGATATATGATTTATTATTTTGTGGCACACATAACAATGGTTTCATTATGAGATGGGTGGGACCTATATCTCCCTCCAATGCATTGGGTAAAGATTTATATCTCGTGATATAGACATGTTTGGAACAGAAATTTAATCTGGTTCAGTGATATAGGACCGGAACGAGGAGTGAACTCAGTACAGTAATGGACTTTGTCCACTATGATGGTCTTGGAAATGAGCTTTGACTAATATGAAATTATTTTCTATGAGCTTTGTCCACTATTATCATTATTGGGATTACATTTTACTACTATGCTTTATCCCATGTTATGATATTATGATCTCTTTTGCAGGTTAATAATTTCAAAATGTTATGTTCTTATGAATATGATATGATTGATATTTCATTTTTTTACCCTTACTGAGAATTTGATCTCACCCTTTGGTATGTTTTCTTTTCCCCAAGTCATGAAGAAGGGTATTAAGTAGGATATTCCAAAAGGAACTCTAGATATGATGAAATAAACGGGAGACAATGTAGATGATTTATGAACCAGTTGTTTATGTTTCCCAGTTTCTAAAGACACTATACATATAAGGTACTGTAATGGTTTTGTTATATGTTGTAATAAGTATGCTTCAATTCGAAAGTAATAACCATTTATGTAATGTACAAGTCTTTATAGTCAGGTGTGAAAGTTTGTACACATCCATAGTGGTGTCACAAATTCCTCCTGTAGGCCTCTCCATAATCGTGACATAAACTGAGAATCACGGTCATATTCAATAGTTTGGGGTAGCCCATAAAGTCAAAAATATCTCATACCTATAGCTACCACATAATTTCAAAAAAAAAACCACTCCTTGATAAAAATGAAGTGACACGACTTTTTGAGTCTTTCCATAATCACCGAGATGGTGTATTGGAACTTCGTTTTGTGCGGAATTCCTATGAATATGTCCATTGATATTCCCTCCCATTACCACTCTAGGGAATCATGAGACAACAAAAAACAATATGGAAACTCGTTCTCATCCTTCATCTACATATAGGTAAGTAATCATGATATGAACTCAGATACACTCCTTTCCATGTTGGGCCACCAAAACTATCATTGATGATCCCTATACATCTTCCACACACTATGATTTATATCTATGTATGAAGTGTGGAAATCACACATCACTTCCTCCAACATCACCACTAGAACAGATAATTTCCACTAGAACAAAATCTCGTGAATACCTCCCTTGGAATATTTATATAGTGCATCGCATATGGATATATAATCATGCATAACCTCTCAATCAATGTCTCCCACATGGGAGTCCATCACATGATCACAAAGCATAAAATTCAGCAACAATTATTGTAGTAAATTCATAAGCTTATACTTCATCATGTTCAACTTTAGGGAAGTTAACTACTATGAATCATACAACACTTGGTGAGCCTGAATCTTCCTACTAGGGGAATCTGCTAAAATGTTTTGCATCCCCAAAGTATAGTGTATCTCAATGTCGTAGTCTTGTAGGAACACCAACCAGTGTTGATGCCGTATGTTCAAGTCTATTTGAGTGAAGATGTCGCTACTATATTGGTAGACTGAGTAACCAAAATGTGCTCTCCATGTTGGTAGTTCATCTACATAATCAAAGAAATTACTACTGTTACTAACACCAGATCATGAGTTGCATAGTTCTAATCATGGGGTCACAAATACCTCAACTAATATGTGATGATTTTCTATCGTTGCATCATCACAGAACCGAGACCAGCACTTGTGGCATCAAAATATTCCATTAACTCAAATCATACCTCAAGTAGTGTTAATACAAGATCTCTAATTAGTCATTTCCTCAACTCCTTGAAGGCCTTCTAGATTTTCATATATTAGTTAATCAATTATTTCTTACTTATGAGACCATTCAAAGCATTTATGATCCCAAAACATTTTCAAAAAATTTCTTGTAGTCCCTGACCTACCATGAAATATTTCCCCCTAGGAAAAATTCTTCTCTGGTTCCTTGGAAATCACAACATTAACCTTCAATGTATCAACAATAACACCCTTCTCAGAAATGATATTCCCATTAAATTGAATTTGTTGTATCAAGAATTGGAATTTCAAGAGATTTCCATAAATCATGTGCTCTCGAAGTAGATCAAGGACCCTCCTCAAGTTATCTGCATGGACATCCTCTTTATAAGTGTAGATGAGTGTACCTGTGATGAAAATAATGAAATCCGGGTCCATGTATGGATGGATATTCTTATAACATCCCAGACTTTTATTAAATTACTATTAAATCATTTTAAAGATAAACAACAAAAAAGTATTACACATAGAGGATCCAGAATTTTAGTGTCTTCGGCGAACTAGGACCACACATAAGAAAATACAACATCAACCATAGGCATTTATTTAATTTCTTCTTGACTAGCTTCTTAGTGACACTTGTCCTCTCTTTAGTACATGTATCCACCTGAGGATATACATGAAAAGGGGTGATCTAGATTCCCAGTAGGATGATAGTTAAGAACAATATAGCATGGGGTGAGCATAATCATAACATAGGCAAAAGATCATGAACATGAGAGGAGCATAAATAAAAGACATGAAATGTAGCAATGCATAAAAATGAAACATCATGTATTCGTGGTTAACTACCACAGATACTTGTGAACCAAGCTAGAATCTTTTTCATACAACATTTCACATTTACTCATGAGATTCATCACTTTAACCCACGCATTGGAGCACTATATAATTCGGGGCGGACCTGTCACATTTAAACATTCATGTTGCGCTATATAATTCCGGGCACACCCATCACATCAAAACATTATCATTTTTCATGCGTGCCAAAATAAACATATAACATAAATGAACATAACTAAATCATGAAAAGGAATGGGTTTCATCTCATAATAGCACATTCATAAACATTGGGTTCCCAAAATAAAGTGGGAATAACATACATGTTACAAGAATCGTTTACATTGAGTGAGAAGTAAAGAGGGTGTTCATAAAGGAAGAGTTCTTTTGGAAAACATTTTTATGGACATAAAAACCAGTTACAAACATGTATATCCCAATAAAGTAAAGGTAATTATGAACAAATGATCTTTGAGGAGTAACCATATAAAAAAATGGAGTGAAAGAGGGAGAACCCATAGGAAGAAAAATGGGTTCGAGATTTCCCCTTACTTGTACCCGAATGCTTCCTTATCATTAATGTAATGTATAATGACATTATATTCATTAATTAGAAATACAGAACTATGTTTAAATTAATCGGGTTAATTCTTGTTTTATTACGTCATATTATATTCCTTTGGATGACTTATAGAGTTTAAAGACATTGTTCGGGGATGTTCGTTTTTGTGGTTTTTCTTGGGTGGTTTACTTGTATTCATAAATTGATGTTTGGGTAGAACATGGGTAAAGATCAAGAAATGATATTACATTATATTATTGATATTAAAGGATCTTGAATTATTTTATAATGAATTATATTAGATCCATGTCGGTGAATCATTAGATGATGGTTATTTGGGTCTATTTGGGCGGTTTTTTTATCATAACGAACTTGTTTTAACTTTTCACTTAGTAATATGGACATAGGTTATTTCTAGAACATAAAATAATAAATAATACATATACCATATTCTGTTTCAAACATAAAAATGGTTTCTTGACCAGATCATTAGGTAGAAATGAAGAAGAGAGCATGTCGTTTTTCAAGGTGATAAATTAACACCTCATGAACAACGTTCTCTTTAATAAAATAAAAGGAAGATGGAAAGGGGGTGGGGTGATATAATATTGCATTAGAATCATAAAATTACATTATATGTATAATAATGGTATTAAATTTTTTTGATGAATATAGGTTGGGAGAGATCTAGAAATGAACTTGAACTTGAAAGGGAAATAAAAGAGAAGTGGGATGGAAATTACCTCTTAAATCTTCTTCTTGAGATCCTCTTTAAGAAAGAAAGGATTGGTCTTTTGATGTGACCGGAAGCATTTGGACGTGGGGGAAGGGCTAGGGAATGTTTTTGGTCAGATTTTAGAGAATTCTTGGAGCTTGAGAGGTGTGAGGAAGAGAGGGAGTGAAGGGTGGCTTTTATAGTGGAGGAGAGAGGGGTTTCCTTAATATAAAATTCATTAGTTTATTAATTTCCCCTATGACAAGTAATAGTGAGTCTTGAACGACCAAGAACAGTAAATAAGGCATATGAGTTCGAGATTTGGGTGCTTACATCAGTTGTGATGTCAGTAATAGTGTTTTTTAATTATAATGTATTTATTCGGTAAATTAATGTATTTTACTATTCACCAAAAATTCAAGTATCTCGGAAAAATCCCAAAAAGTTACCCCAACCATTTTTCGACGTGTAGAATCCAAAAATGAAGTCCATTTTTCAAAAATACTTTTCTATATAATTATAATTTAATATTTAATTAAAATCATAATTTACATAAAAAACAGTGTTTTAGATTAAAACTGATTTTACAGTGCTTCCAAACATTACATAGGGTCTTATAAAATTATATAAAATCTATATGAAATTGATTCAATAATTTTTTAATACATTATATGAAAGTAAATATTCTATTAATTTAATTAATTAATTATAATAATTTATTTATGACTTAGAAAATACTAAAATGTTTACTAAGGTCAAATTGTCACTTTCTAAGATGTCTAAATTTTATTTTTTTATTCATAGGTAATGTGAGTCTTATGATGGATTATTTACTATTCATAAGGGTCATATTACTATTCATAAGTTTATGTTACTATTCATAAGGGTACGTTACTATTCACTAAAAAATATTTTTGTTTCATTAGACTCCAAAAAACACCTTGAACATAACCGTGTATGTCCGATTTTCAAAATTCCATTCATAGGAGTGAAAAACTTATGTTTAAAGGACACTTATCACTTAGTAGTTCATTATTTTGTGTTTTCATGTTATTTTATAAAATAAATATAAGAAGTGAATTTTCCATTGAAGAACATTGCGTCGTTACATTGTTCCCCCCTTACGAGATTTTGCCCCTGAAATTTCACTTTACACAAACATGTGAGGGTACTTCTCTTTCATTGCCTCTTCTGGTTCCCATGTTTCTTCCTCAAACATATGGTTCCACCAAAACACTTTGACCAGATGGGTTGTCTTGTTGCGTAGAACCTTATCTCTCTGATCTAAAATCTTTACTGGTTGCTCCTCATAAGAGAGATCATCTTCCGGCAGCACCACCTCTGAGTTTAGTACATGTGAGTGATCTGGTATGTACTTTCTCAGTAGTGATACATGAAACACATCATGAACTTGAGCCATATTCGGTGGAAGTGCAAGCCGATAGGCCACGGCTACTATGCGGTCAAGTATCTCAAAGGGGCCAATATACCTTGGGCTTAGCTTACCTTTCTTCCCAGATCACATGACTCTCTTCCAAGGAGATATTAGAAGGAAGACATTATCTCCAACGTCGAACTCCAATTCCCTTCGACGGTTGTCAGCATATCTGTTTATCTGACTTTGAGTAGCTTTGATGTGTTTCTGAATGACTTGGACCTTCTCTGTCATCTCTTGAACAAGATTGGGTCCATGTAGCTTTCTTTCTCCATCTTCATCCAAACAGGTTGGAGTTATACATTGCTTTCCCTAAAGATCTTCATACGGAGCCATATGAATACTCGAGTGGAAGTTATTGTTGTATGAGAACTCAACTAATGGGAGATGTTGATCCCAACTACCTTTGAATTCAAGAGAGCAGGCTCTTAGCATATCTTCAAGTGTCTGAATAGTCCATTCAGATTTGACATCGGTTTGGGGGAGATAGGCCATGCTGAAATTTAATTCAGTACTCAAAGCATGATGAAGGCTCCTCCAGAATTTAAATATGAACCTTGGGTCACTGTAGGAGACAATTGAGAGTGGAACACCGTGCAGTCTCACCACTTCCTTGACATATATTTTTGCAAGTTTTTCAAGTGAGAGGTCTTCCTGAATAGCGATAAAATGGGTAGTCTTGGTGAGTCGGTCAACCACAACGCATATCGCATTATTTCCCTTTGACGTCTTTGGGGGGCCTATGAAAATGTCCATAGTAACATTTTCCCATTTCCACATAGGTATAGGCAATGGTTGCATCATACCCTTGGAATTTTGACGCTCATCTTTAACATGCAGACATACCAAGCACCTTGATATATATTCCGCAATCTCCTTCTTCATGTTATCCCATCAGAAGTATTTTTGGTGATCACCATACATCTTGGTACTCCTAGGATGGATAGAAAAAGTTAAGCTATGTTCATTTTCCAATAGCTCCTTCTTTATCTAGGGTGATAAAGGTACAAAAAGCCGTGTTCCATACCAAATTACACCATCATTGCCGATATGGAAATCTTACAGATTCCCTTCCTTTACTACATTCAACCTCTTTTTTATCTCCACATCATCCCTTTGTGCTTCTTTAATCTTCTCTTGGATGGATGGTTGCGCAATCATTTGGGAAAGGGAGGATGTATCTCCTACCCTTATGATTTCCAAATATATTATTTTCATATCCAAGAAGATAGGGTCTTTCTAAATCCGAAAAATGGATAGAGTAGCAGGTTCCTTTCTACATAGAGCATTATCTACCTTGGTCGATGTTCCATAATGATAGTGAATAGAGCAATCATAATCCTTGATTAGCTCTAACCATCTCCTTTGCCGCATTTTGTGCTCCTTTTGTGTAAATATATACTTTAAGCTCTTGTGGTCGGTGTATATGTCACACTTCTCGCCATAATGGTAGTGCCGCCAGATTTTCAAGGCAGAAATCACAGCTTCCAGCTCTATATCATGCGTCGGGTAGTTCCGCTCATGGATCTTCAACTGTTGTGAGTCGTAGGCTATCACATTATCATTTTTCATGATTACACAACCCAAGCCTTTCTTTGAAGCATCACGGTATATCACAAAACTTTCTCCACTTTTCGGTAGTGTGAGTACAGGTGCAGTGATCAGCCTTCTCTTTAGCTCCTTGAAGCTTCCCTCACATTCTTCTATCCATACATACTTTACCCCTTTCTTTTTTAACAAAATTAGCGGGCTTGACAATCGTGAGAAGTTTCTCACAAAACGTTGGTAGTACCAAGCTAATCAAAGAAAACTATGGATTTCTATGACACTAAAGGGACTGTGCCATTCCTCAATCACCTTTGTCTTTGATGGATCCACAGAAATTCCCTCACTTGTGATCACATGTCCCAAGAACATGACTTGATTCATCCAAAAGTCACACTTTCTGATCTTGGTGTACAACTTCTCCATTCTCAATGTCGCCAACACAAGTCTTATATGTTCTTCATGTTCCTCATTGATCTTGGAGTAGATGAGAATATCGTCGATAAATACTACCACAAATTTGTCGAGGTAATGTATAAAGACTCTATTAATCAAATGCATGAAGATTGCAGGGGTATTAGTAAGTCTGAAGGGTATCCCTAAAAACTCATAGTGCCCATACCTTTTACAGACGGCAGTATTCTTAATATCATCCTTCTTCACCTTTACCTTATGATATCCAGAGAAAAGATCCACCTTTGAGATGTAATGACCTCCTCTTAACTGATCGAACAGGTCATCAATCCTTGGGAGAGGATACTTGTTCTTTATGGTGATCGTGTTGATTTCCTGATAATCGATACACAGCCGCATTGTTCCATCCTTCTTCTTCACAAAGAGCACTGGTGCACCCCATGGTGATGCACTAGGGCGTATAAACCCTTTGTCCAGATTCTCTTGAAGATGCTTCTTTAACTCCTCCAGTTTGATAGGATCCATCCTATAGGGGCACTTTGAGATAGGAGTAGCTCTAGGTATGAGTTCAATTGAGAACTCTACCTCACAGTCTTGCGGAATTCCGGGTAACACTTCGGGAAATACATCGCTATATTCCCTCACGATGGGCATTTCCTCAAGGTTGGAACTTTCCTTCGACTCAACCATTTGGGCAAGGTATGTTTCTTCATAGAGAATAAACACCCACACCATTGAATGATTTTTCAAAGGATATTCATGATATTCCTTGAATTTGTAGAAGAGAATGGGATGGTTGGGAATATTAAAAGATATTTCCTTTTCCCAAAAGTTTATATGCGCTCTATATAATGAGAACAAGTCCATTTCCATTATAGCGTCGAATTACACCAAGGGAATTATTATGTGATTTACGAGAAGAATCTTCCCACATAAGACAATATGAGAAGATTCAAACACTTGGGTTGCAATGATTTCACCACTTGGTGTTTTTACAGATATCTCTACTTCAAGGTTTCGGGGCTTCGATTCTATAGTTCTAGTAAACATTAAAGATATAATGGAATGCATAGAACCAGAATCAAATAAGACTTCTTCCATTCTTGAGTGAATAGGAAGTGTACTTTGTATGACTTCATTATCATCCTCCACCTCCGTAGTAGTGATGGCATAAGCCTTCCCTTGTTCCTTTGGCTTTGGTGGTTGCTGACGTTGATTACCCTCGAGAACTTGATGTTTAGTGCATTGGTTTTCATAGTGCCCTAGCTCTTTACATTTGTAGCATTGAACAATGAGTGGTTCTCTCCTTTCATCGGCTACATTATCCTTAATTTTCATGTCTTTCTGACACTCTTGAGCATGGTGTCCTTCTTCCCCACACTTGAAGCATTTCTCCGTCCATTTGAGGCAGTTCCCATTGTGCAACTTCCCACATTTTTGGCATGTGGGTCATTGATTTTTCTTCCCAACTTTATCATTAGATACACCATCTTGAAACTCCAACTTTTGTTTCATATCCCCATAGCCATGGGACCATTCTCTAAACTCCATATCCACTTTGAGAGCACACCAAACAACTTCTTCATAAACCCCAAAGTCTCAAATTGCAAGATCCTTTCAAAGGTGTGGTTTTAATCCTCTAAATAATCTATCAATTTTTCTATCATTGTTGATAACAAAACATGAACCATACCTTGCAATCCTCGTGAAATTCACATTATAGTTGTGACTGATTCTCCTGTTTTTGCTTGATCTCTATGAATTCTCTCTCCATCTTCGTATGAAGAGTTTGTGGTAAATACTTTTTAAGAAAAATTATCTTAAAGTCTTCCATTACATCTCTTCAATTTCCTCTGTTGGCTTGGTGTTATTAATCAAATCCCACCATTAATCGACTTCTCCATCTAGATGATAAACAGCTAGGGTCAACTTCTCCATCTCAGAATAGTGAATCATAGAAAAGATCTTCTCCATGGAGTTGACCCACTATTCTGCAACTAGTGGATCGGAAGATCCACAAAATGTTGGTGGTCATTGCTGCATAAAACATTCGATAGCCAGTTGCTCCCTCTTTGGTGAAGGAGGATGTTCCCCATTGTTATGGTTATTATTAATAACCTGAGATAATTGGGTAATCATGGCCATGAAGTTTTGAACTCCACCTCCCAAATCATCGGGGATGTTGTTCGAGAAATTGTTGCATTGACCCTCGCATGAGTTGTTGGCCTGATTTCTCCTGGATCCCACCATTTTCTAAAATAGAAAATGTTAGAACAAAAAATAAGTAAACAAGTCATGAATAACTTATTCATTTAAACAATTTATACTAAAAACATAACATATGGGTTCCCTAGGTAAATATTCTTGTGTGCATATTTGTACTTAATCTCATACTATATGTTTTCTATAGGGTTCACTAATCCTAATTCCCAAATAAACTAAACCTTGCCTCTTATACCGACTATAACATCCCAGACTATTATTACATTACGATTACAGAATTTTAAAGATAAAAAAAATAATAGTATTACAAATAGAGGATCCATAGTTTTAGTGTCTTGGGAGAACTCGGACCACACATAAAAAATTACAACATCAACCATATGCATTTATTAATTTCTTCTTCACTGGCTTCTTAGTGGCATTTGTCCTGTCCTTATTACATGTAGCCACCTGAGGATATACATCAAAAGCGGTGAGCTAGAAGCCCAGTAAGAGGATAGATAAGAACAACATATCATGGGTTGATCATAATCATAACATAGGCAAAAGATCATTAACACGAGAGGATCAAAAATAAAATACATGAAATGTGGAAATGCAAAAAAATGAAACATCATGTATTAGTGGTTAAATACCACACATACTTGTGAACCAAGCTAGCATCTTGTTCACACATAATTTCACATTTACTCATGAGATTCATCACTTTACCGAATTCATTGGAGAACTATATGATTCCAGGTTCACCTGTCACATTTAAACATTCATGTGGCGCTATATAATTCCGGGCGCACCTGTCACAACATGACATTATCATTTATCATGCATGCCACAATGAACATATAATATAAATTAACATAACTAAACCATGAAAAGGAATGGGTTTCATCTCATAATAGAATATTAATAAACTTTGGGTTCCCAAGATAAAGAGGGAATAACATACATGTTACAAGAACCGTTCACTTTGAGTGAGAAGTAGAAAGGGTGTTCTTAAAGGAAGAGTTCTTTTGGAATTTTTTTTGATAAACATAAAAACCAGTGAAAAATATGTATATCTATGAAAATTAAAGGAAATGATGAAAAAATGTTCTTTGGGGAGTAACCATATCCAAAAATGGAGTGAACGAGGGAGAACCCAAAGGATGAAAATTGGCTTTGAGATTTCCCCTTACCTTGTACCCGAATGCATCCTTCTCTTTAATGTCCTGTATAATAACATTATATTCATTAATTAGAAATCCAGAACCATGTGTACATTAATAGGGTTAATTCTGGTTTTATTACATCATATTATGTTCCTTTGGATGAGTTATAGAGTTTAAAGACATTGTTCGGGGATGTTCGTTTTTATGGGTTTTCATGGGTGGTTTACTTGTATTCATAAATAGATGTTTTGGTAGAACAGGGGTAAACATACAGAAATTATATTACATTATATTAGTGATATTACAGGATCTTGAATTATTTTATAAGGAATTATATTAGATCAATGTGGGTGAATCATTAGATGATGTTTATTTGGGTTTATTTGGGCGGTTTTTTGTCATAACGAACTTGTTTTAAAATTTCACTTAGTAATATGGCCATATGTTATATCCAGAACATAAAATAAAACATAATACATATAATATATTCTGTTTCAACCATAAAAATGGTTTCATGACCAAATCATAAGGTAGAAATGGAAGAAGTGAACATGTCATTTTTGAAGGTGATAAATTAACACCTCATGAACAACGTTCTCTTTAATAAAATAAAAGGATGATGGAAAGGGTGTGGGGTGATATAATATCCCATTAGAATAATACAATTATAGTATATGAATAATACTGGAGTTAAAAAACAATTTGGATGAATATAGGAGGGGAGAGATCAAGAAAAGAACATGAACTTGAAAGGGAATTAAAGTAGAATAGGGAAGGAAATTACCTGTTAAATCATCCTCTTAAGATCCTCTTTAAGGAAGATAGGATTGGTCTTTTGATGAAACCAGCATCTTTTGTACGTGGGGGAGGGGATTGGGAAGGTTTTTGGGCAGATTTTAGAGAAGGCTTGGAGCTTGAGAGGTGTGAGGAAGAGAGGGAGTGAAGGGTGACTTTTATAGTGGAGGGGATAGAGGTTTCCTTAATATAAAATTCATTAGTTTATTAATTTCCCCTAAGACAAAGAATAGTGAGTCTTGAATGACCCAGAACAGTAAATAATGCATGTGAGTTTGATATTTGGTTGCTTACATCACATGTGATGTCAGTAATAGTGGGTTTTAATTATAATGTATTTATTCAGAAAATTAATGTATTTTACTATTCACCAAAAATTCAAGTATCTGAGAAAAATCACAGAACATTACCCCAACCATTATTGAACGTGTAGAATCAAAAAATGAAGTCCATTTTTCAAAAATAATTTTCTAAATATTATTAATTTAATATTTAATTAAAATCATAATTTACTTAAATAACATTTTTATGATTAAAACTGATTTTATAGTGCTTCAAAAAATTATGTAGGGTCTTCTAAAATTATATAAAAACTATAAGACATTGATTCAATAATTTATGAATACATTATATGGAAATAAATATTCATTTAAAATATTTAATTAATTATAAATAATTATTTATGACTTAGAAATTACCAGAATGTTTACTGAGGTCAAATTGTCACTTTCTAAGATGTCTAAATTTTAATTTTTTATTCATAGGTAATGTTACACTTATGGTGGATGATTTAATATTCATAAGGGTCATATTACTATTCATAAGGGTATGTTACTATTCATAATGGTACGTTACTATTCACCAAAAATTATTTTTGTTTCATTAGACTCCAAAAAACACCTTGAACACAACCGTGTATGTCAGATTTTCAAAATTCCAAACATAGGAGTGAAAAACATTTGTTTAAAGGTCACTTATCACTTAGTAGTTCATTATTTTGTATTTTCATGTTACTTTTTGACATAAATATAAGAAGGGAATTTTCCAATGAAAAATATTGGGTTGTTACAATTCTAGATATTCAAGACCACAAAAAATGGAGGGTGAATTTTTCAATCGCATGGAAATCACCAGTAAAATGTAGTAACTAGAGTGAAATTGGAAGGAAAACATGTAAATATCATCATTAGAAACCCTGTCCTAGTAGTAGTCGAATTGAATATCGAGTTTGGAAACCATCTCAATCATTGGAATTGATCAAGAGGTCGTTAATCATCGGCAAGGGGTATATGTTATTTATCTTGGCTGGGTTTTAGTGATTAAATTCAATGAAAATCAATAATATCTCATATGCCGTATACACAATAAAAATATGAGCCACCCAGGGGGGACACAATGGGTCTGATGAATCCTTTCTCAAGATGATTAATCTAACTATAACTTCAGCTCCCCGGGCATAGTCGGTGACATACGATATGATGTCGAAGATATCCGGGTAGACATATGGTACACATCAAGGAAAGACTCCATCTCCTACCTCATAGGTAGTCCCAGAACATCTTTGAGAAATATTTACAAATAATAATAAATATTTTTGGGGTTCTAGACCCTTCAGTAATTTTCTACACCAAGGGTCATACTCACTATCTGATGTGTAATTATCAATAAACTCTTGCTCATGGCACCAACTCATCTTGTTATAAGGCATCTCTTACCAAAAAAAAGGAGACCCACATCCCATCTACACATTGGCATGTGACTAATCTGCGATAATAGTCAATATGGGCTCAAACCATGCATAGAAAATCCATTTCCATTATCACATCATATTGTTTTATTTTGAGTAGGTCCCATGTGAAACTCTCTCCTCCATGTGATGGCTCACACTACAAACATATGATAGATACAAAAGAAACATTCCCTATAGTAAGCTCATGTCATTGATGTTATGATATAGTCTCTACTATGAGCTTCATCTTCTACATGAAGAATTGAGAGATAAAAAAATGTATTTCAATGGGGTATAATAATTTTGAGGAAAGACTAGAGTAAACACATATCATACCTCAAACCATCTCGTGTGTTTTCAGGTTATAGACGTCCATAGCCTTCCACTATTTGCTTCACTAGACACCATTTCATGAGCCTGAAGTGGCAGTCAAAGAGGTGGTTGTGGGAGATACTCACACCACCATCCCCCACCTATAACAACCCCCAATATTATTCCTACTCTACTTTGATTGGGACCACCCAATCCCTTACTGGGAGATCCCATATCACGGTGATGCCTATAATGTGGAAGTAAATCTACGGCCTACCTAGCATGCTCTATATTCATAGTCGAGTATTCTCAGTCTATGTAACTTCACAAACAAAAATTTCCCATTCCAACACCTTGGAATATATGGGGATGCACGAGGCAACTATACTGGCTCAGATCTCTCTAGGATGTATTTCATCGAACTTTTATATTTGGAAGTAACCATTTTTGTAATGTCAGGAGAGTAGTGTCTATGATTGGTGGAGAAAAATAATTACATTTTCACCATCATCCCACCCAGATGGTTCTCTAGAATCTCTTATATATGAATGGAGAAAAGGCATGAGGGGTTTTACTTCTCACAAAACTATTGTTTGTGGTCGACCCAAGAGAGCGTCGACTGATCACACAATTTAGTAACTAGTCTCCACCAACACCCAACTTATCCATAGGAATGATTAGATACTAAATCCACCATCTAATCGATTTTGGTCTAAAACAATATGAACATGTGGACAACCAACTACATGAAATACTCTGTTTCTGGAGGATCTGACTCACCACAAAACCTCAGTAGTTGTTGATGCTGGAACACGCAGAGTGCACTCATCCCATGTATATACTTAGTCTGCCATGTAGGTAATACCTTCTACTCAAAAGGTGGAGGCACCACCACAAGTCCAGATAGAGAAAGGAGATCACATGATGGACCCTGAGATGCGCCTCTCTTGTAAATGGTTCATTGTCTAGAACTGGAGATGGTATCTTGGGTGGTAGTCATCACTAAGGCATCTTGAAGATTATATAAGAGTACAACTGTCAGATGAGGAAATATATACATATAAAAAATGGAACGATGATCTAAATTAAGACATAAAGTTTAAGACTGAATACTATAGGATTCATGTACCATTATTCCTTGGAAAAAATCTCCTAGGATACCTAGTCGAGAAGACGGTACTGATTGTCCTGGTGAACAGATACGTCAGTTCCTGTATAATCACTAGACTCTCTATCCCAAGAGATGATCACAAGAAACTTCCAAATTTTTCCTATAAATCCCAATCAAAATGTTTTTATTGAACATTATATCATGTCATAATAAATGAACTGCATATGATATAACTCTTTCATGACCCAACCCATGTTGGGGATCAATCCACAACTATACCAAGAACCCATCCAAAGCCCAGATGATAGAGATTAGATCCAAAGGAAGAAGAACTCGGGGAGGCCTCTTCCAAAGTACATGTACACATGCCCATGACCACCTCAATGAAAATGTATAGAGGAAATATTGAAGAATTGAAAACTAATATAAATAAATGAAGACATGTATGAACCTCAAGATGTCAGAATAATATGGTAGTGAATACTACAATGATAAAGGGAAACACAAACCCAGAACAAAATCCTATCCTAACCTGAAGAAACCTATAAAAGAGTCTCTGTAAACAGAGCCACATATCTTGTATCACACCTATGACCAATGTATGTGGTCCACATAACAAATATCCATACACTGCTCTATAGTAACAATCGACTTCTCCTCCATCTGCAAAAGGCATGATACTTGTTGGAAAAATTCCAAGAATGGTTTAGTATATACATATCTAGTAGAATTCCAAAAAAGGGGAAGGGGTAGCAGTAAGTGATATAACCAAAATAGAATTAGTAAATGAAGAATGGTTTGATAAATGTGATTAGAAACAGTACTAATCAACCCATCAAGATTGTGAATGAAGGATCATCCAAACACCGGGATCTATAAATGGTGAGAATTTGAACACCCCATAGAGTCTTCACAACCAAATGATGGATAGAAGACATGCCCATCCTAGAAAACACAGACATGACAATAAAATAGAAAACCTCTCACCTATTCACCTCTATTTAATGGATAGTAACCAACACCCAAGTATGGGGTACTGTAAATGTATAGATATATATATGATCAGCTGAAAAAGACCAAATGAAAAAGTAATGAAATCTAAATCCCACATATCATCCCAAGAAGATGAGTAGAAAACAGTTCCAACATAGATTCATCTTTGATGACTAGAACCTCAAGTGTCTTCCCAGGAATCGCAAGTTAAATGGTCTCAAATAAACACACCTTAATATTGTCCTCTTTGGAAAGCAATGACTCATCTACATGGTTTTAGATTGCAGCACAATAATTCATCTTAAAAAGGAAGGTGGCATTATTTCATGTGATTCATTAGGTATGTTGTTTCGTGCCTCACCCCTATGTATCAAATTTGAGGGTCTTCTCTCAAAAGGTTATTGGTGACTACACTACCCATCCCAGTGGTAGGTACATCCAAAAAGGTATTAGGGTACTACACATTCAATCCTAGCAAGAGGTTCATCCTGGAGGGTCGTTATGTTAAGCCTATATGATTGATGCTTTAATTGAGTTTTGTCTCTGTGCATGACAAACCCATAAAATGCACATCGTATCCCAAAATCTGCTTCTGAGGGAACCATTTCATTCTACATGAAAAATAATCTCTATAATGCCATCTCATTAGCCGAAATCTGTGTTCAAACGAAGGTGATATGTGGATTGAAGACTTCTCATTGGAGATCAAAGAGTACATGGCATGTATTGGGGACCATAGGGTGTGGTGCCCCTCTTCACTATTTGTCCATGTCTCTAACTATACACATGTCATGTCCCATTTATTATTTCATGTAGTGTATGTAGAAAAAATGTCATCTTCCATTTATATAGGGTCTAAGGCCATATTTTTTGGTTATTTCCATGTACTAGGACTCCTTGTCTTTTTTACTTCAGTACATGGCATGTTCTTTGACATGTGATGCTGAAATTGATTCCATCCAATGTCTGTGTGATCGACACATAACGTGTTAATAGTCGTGTGTTCATTTAAATGACTCACCTCACACCGAAAGGTAGTTCATGGAATTTCAAGGGGGTATATGATAGGTCATCCTTATTATTTCCAAAAACCTAGCTCCACTGCTGATGGAGTCTACGTGTTGTGTTTTCTTCATTGAACATGGTTTGTAGCTAGTATTTCACTAGAAAGTCAATATTTATCCCAAACCATCATCCACATATTGAATATTCTCAATTAGTGGTCAAATTCACCAGAATATCTGCCAAAAATGTTGATTCTAGATGAATAACACGGGATTAATTCACTGTTAATCCTAAATCTGCCTCATTCGAAAACGAGGGTTTAGACAGATCATTTGAACGTAATCATGACCTTTTCCATTTCTAATTATCATGAAAACCATCATATTCATCATCCACACTTCATGTCATTTCAATATATGTTCCGTGATTACCAATCCATTGGGGTTTCATGATTTCGTCTCATTTCTGGGTGCCAGAATGAGCTTGGGTCACAAAACAATCATCGAACCAGGATTCAATGGAATACCATGGCGAGGAACATGAATAATCAAGGGGAAAAGGCACCAAAATAGGGGTTTGTATATTTTGGGAAGAATTACTATCCTCCAGATCTAAATTGTGGAATTTGGTATAGAAAATAGATAATGAAATGAAAACAGTTATATGGTAACATGAAATTATTGAATTCAAAGGAGTAGGTTGAAGAATTTAGTTTCAACATGCTCAAAAAATTTATCGAAGCCCAGAAAAATCCAATGACGAGTCATACGTGGATTTGATCGATCAATGTTGAGTAATAACATGTTATTTCTCAAAAAAGGATGATATTTTTCATCATGATCCTTTTATAATGATGGTTTTATCATTGTTTAATATTTATTTTTCATTTAAACAATGAAGATGAGAGGAGAATAGTGGTTGTCTTATTTACATAAAAAACTATGTTAGTGTTTCCAAAATTCCATTAACCACATACTTATATCCAATTATTAGGTTAATGATATTTTAATTAAATAAATAAATTAATTAATTTAATTACTTCAACAAAATATTAACGAGCAAGGGATCAAAACAACTCATGTCATCTTATTTTATGTAATGCCTAGGGGAAAAACACATTCAAGACCCAACCGACTTCTCAAATTTCCAATCTGATCACCCATTTAAGATTTTTTCTATCATATTTAATTAACCATACATGGGTAAAATATATTATATTTAATATTTTTATAAAATTAATTTTGGGCACACCGGGCCTTAGAATCGCACAACGTCTCAACACCTAGGAGTATAAAAATATTTTGAAATTTCCAATGTCTTATTAGGCATAAACTGGGTCTCTACATCATACATAGCTGTAAGAATATATCCTAATGGTCTTCATCAATATATCAAAGTTAGATATTTGTGTTTTAAAATAATAATAATATCATGTCGAGGGACCATCTCACATATCCATTGATAATAATATTAAGTGACAAATATTTCATGTAAAATTATTACAGGTGAGTATTTTGTCATTACCTTCTCTTTTTTATTTTAACAAGGGTGAACACTATGAGAAGAAGAATCATTGTCTAAAGAGACCCCTTTCACTGATATCTAATATCATCAATGTCTAGTCATGTTATTCCATCTATATTATAAGGCCTCAGCCTTAAACCTTACTTAATCTTGAGTTATTACAAGATTACACATTGAGGATCTTTTCGGGTTTAGAGTTTTAGAGAATTAGATCATAAAACTTGCATTACATTCCACATATAAACAAAGTGGTTACATAAAGATAGTATTCTTCATTCCCATCAATGGAAACACATTTAAAATAAAACATGGATTATTTCTTGACACATCCTTGACTCTATCATCTTATCATGTACCTTTCCCTTGACCTGTGAAAAACAATTCAAAAACTTGGGATGAGCATAAAAACTCAGTATGGGTTATAAAAAAAACATGGAAAGGAAACATGAGATCATATATACATAAGAATGATATCATACTTTACCACAAAACATAGGCACTTTAACATACCTCATAAAATCATGAATAAATCATAGAAATCATAACAAATAAAGGTAACTTGAGGCATTCATAAAATTCTTACGTAGGGAGTAACCCTCTTGGTTACATTTGGAATACCCATCAAAGTATATTCCCTAAAATCTCTTCGGAGAAACCTTAACGTTTCACTCCTTCGCGTTACCCAATGCATTGGAGAGCTATAACGGGCTCACCCGCCCTTAGTTTATCACGGAACCACCCGTCTTCATAATAATGCCCAAGAACCATAACGTAATCATATCACATAAAACATGCATAAAGGAAACATAACATTTCCACATTTCAATCACGAGATATCAATACAACACATTGATATAATAAAAACATTATGAAAACCATTTTCAATACCAAAGTAAAACATGGTATTTATTTTTCGTTTTAAAAAAAAGGTATGGCTTGTAGAGGAAGCCGAAACTCAAATAATGGTCACGACGGCGGAGAAGTCGTTGTCGCCGCATACGTATGACAAAAACATTCCCTTTTGTCATTTATTAAATGCTTCGTATAAAAAACATTCCTTTTGAATAAACGTAAAAGTCAAAGGGGTTTATACACCGTATAAAAGAAGGTTGTGTATAAAACAAAATATGCCTCAATGAAAGGAGATTAAGACGAAGTCCCATACCTCGTATCTGACATGACCCGACCGCTCTTTAATCTCCTTAATAATAAACTTGAGTTAATATCTACTTTATTATGAATCTTTTTCAAGTTCATTATTCCTTTTATACCATGTTATGAACATCATGTAATCATTTAAGTTAATAATGTTCATTTTGTCGGTATTTGGTTCTTAAGTCAAAAATAGACTTCTTACACTTACATGTTGTTAATTTGGTCAAAGGTTCATTATATACAGAATGGTATTCATGATTTAGATATCATATATGTCATATATATCCAGTACATACATGCATTTATAATATTACATCACATTTGGAGGTAAGAAATGAAATGCACCGTTCATGGAGACGGTAAGCCTTACGTACGCATGAACGCTATTTCCATTTCTATTTCATATTTTCTGGAATGGAATCATAATGATATAAGAGTATATTATAATTCCAGAATAATAACATATATAATATCATTAACTTTATCCTTTACACATCTCACATATGGTATTAACGAATCAAATCACTTTTAGGGGGCGGTAGTCCGCACTTCCTAAAATGAAGATATCGTGTTTTACCCATAATGGAAACCATAAAGGTATGCCCAAAATGAAAAAAAACAGAAGCTTAAGGAAAACATAAACATATTATATATCATATATAAAAATAGTGACATCATAATTGCCACCTTTGAAGGTGTTAAATGAGTGTTGAACAATCATCGTTTCGGGAGGCAGAATTTCGCCATCCACGGAAACCGTATGTTCTTTAACCATTTTATGTAGTTGTTTGAGAGTGTAGCTCAAATAAATCTTATAACAACATCCTAGTATATTTAAGATACTGGTGTTGTTACAAAGGAAGTAAAGAAAAAGATTTTAGGGGGTTGGAGAAGCAAAATAAAACAAATGAACATGAGAGAATGAATTACCTTTAAAAGTGTAACTCCTTTTGAGTTGAGCCTCAAGGCTTTCTTTGAAAGGATTCTGCCCAAAGGGAATCCTCTAGGATGAGGAGAGGGATGTGGAGAGAGTAAATGGGTAGGGTTTGGCAGAGCCAAAGGCTTGAGTAGTGTGTGAAATGTGGTAGAGGTGGGGGCCTTTTATAAGAGGAGAGGAGGGGCACTTTTGGATAGTAAAGAAATATTACTTTATTTGAAAATGTGTTTCGGTTTTAAAAGGTCCCACATTGATATAATTCGTGGATAAGGTGATAGGGGTTCGAAATCCACTCTTCCAATTGGTTTTGGCCATGTGTAGTTCATAGATTTTACATTATCTTTCCATTTTATTTAAATCGTCAAATAATGATGTCATCGCTGCATCATTATTATGTCATAAATAATTTAATTTATTTAATGTCTAAAAATCATAAAAAAAATACAATGATGTAGGAAATATTTTTAGATTTCCAATGAATATTTATAATCAAAAATCTGATCTTTATAACCCCATGTAAAAATTGTTTTCGTAAAACATATCTTGTTTGTGTCATTTTTACTTTAACATTTAATAAAAAGCTATTTATGTCATTTCCAAACCAAAGTGTCTCCATGGGGTCCCCAAGTTGACCCATGGCTTGTCTTGGTCGGCCATGACACAACCAATAAGGTTGGGACATGTGTCTAGGTCATTACCTATTATTAAAGCATTATTTATACCTTAAACTACACTAATTACCACTAATCGCGATTAAGAACTTAATAAGTTACTATTCACCAAAAAAATTATTATAATCTCATTGAACCACATTTTACTTCTTAATGACAACCATGTATGTCGGATTTTCAAAATTCAATACACATTAGTGGTAAACTTTCATTTAACTGAAAAATCAGTTTGCTTGATTACCACATAGTGGTTTCACTATTAATCAAAAATTGAAGTTTTTCAGAAAATTACCAAAAATTCACCCTAAGCTATATTTGATATTACAATTTAAAAAATGAAGTCTATTTTAAAAATTCAAATCATATAAGTCACATTAATTAATTTAATAATTAATTCCCGCTGCTAGAGCAAATAGCGTGTTTTTACAAAACAATAAGTATCAAAAGATTGACACCAGTTTAAGTCTAATTTCAAAGTGAAATTGATTCCAATGACCACCATTGGATAAAATGGTAAAAATATATTCTAATTTCACTTCAAAACCAATTAAAAACATAATCTAATCATATAAATAAATTAGATAAAAAAGAAGTTTTAATGTAAAATGCAGTATTTTTCACTATTCATTAAAAAATGAACATTGTCAGAAAAATACCAAAAATTCACACAAGGTAAATTTTGATGTCCCAATCATAAAGGATAAGTTTCTTTTTACAAACATAGTTTATAAAATTGTCAAAATATATATTCAAAAAGGGTTTCCCATCATAAGGCACTAAAACAATCTTTTAAGAATATTAGTGTATTCCATGCGTAAGGTTGTATTTATTTTAATTTTAAGCCTCTATAACACTATCTTAATCATTATTAGACATAGATAAAAATATATATTATTCATTAATTACTTGAGATGTTACATCCTTCCCCCCTTTAGAAAATTGTGTCCCCGCAATTTATTTACTTATCAAATAAATGAGGGTACTTATCCCTCATTGCATTTTCGGATTCCCATGTTGCCTCTTCAATCATGTGGTTTTTCCACAAAACCTTTACCTGCTTAATCACCTTATTCCGTAACACTTGCTCCCTATGGTCAAGAATATGGACCGGTTGTTCCTTATAAGATAGGTTCTCTTCAAACTGAACTACCTCTGGACTCAAAACATGAGATGGATCTGGCATATACTTTCTCAACATCGAAACGTGAAAAACATTGTGTACCTGAGATAAACTCGGAGGTAAAGCCACTCGGTATGCAACTGATCCAACTCTTTCCAGAATTTCGTATGGTCCAATGAACCTTGGACTCAACTTTCCTTTCTTACTAAATCTCATCACACTTTTCCAAGGAGAAACCTTGAGAAAAACATGATCACCTACCTCGAAAGATAGATCCTTCCTCCGGTTATCTGCATAACTCTTCTGCCTGCTCTGAGCTGTTCTCATGTGTTTCTGAATCAGCTGAACTTTTTCTGCCATCTCTTCTACCAATTCTGGTCCCATCAACTTCCTTTCACCCACTTCATCCCAGAAAGCTGGAGTTCGACACCGCTTCCCATATAATGCCTGAAATGGTGCCATCTGTATACTGGAATGAAAACTGTTATTATATGAAAACTCAACCAAAGAAAGATGTTGGTCCCAACTTCCCTGATAATCCATAGAACAAGCTTGTAGCATATCCTCCAATGTCTGAATTGTTCGTTCTGACTGCCCATCTGATTGAGGATGAAAAGCTGTACTAAAATTTAATTCAGTACCCAATGACTTCTGAAGGCTTTTCCAAAAGTTAGAAGTAAACCTGGGATCACGATCCGATACAATGGAGAGAGGAACTCCATGTAACCTGACTATCTCTTTAAGATACAAACGAGAAAGTTGATCAAGAGAGAAAGTATCTCGTATAGTATGGAAATGAGAAGATTTGGTCAAGCGATCCACAATAACCCAGATTGCATTATTACCTCGAGATGTCTTCGGTAATCCAACAACAAAGTCCATGGATATATTCTCCCATTTCCACTCTGGCAGTGGTAAAGGCTGAAGCATCCCTTTCGGTAACTGCCGCTCTGCTTTAACCTGCTGACAAGTCAAACACTTCACAGTAAAATCAGCAATGTCTCTTTTCATTCCATCCCACCAGTAATACTCCCGCAGATCACTATATATCTTAGTACTGCCTGGATGAACTGAAAACGGAGAACTATGAGCTTCACATAACAACTCTCTCTTCAACTGTGAATCACAAGGCACACACAATCTCTTCCCAAATCTCAAAACGCATTCATTATCAATGTTGAATTCAGGCAACTTACCTTTCTGAATCAGCTCTACCTTTTTCGGCAACTCACTGTCTTGCTTCTGTGCTTTCTTGATTCTATCTGATAGAGATGATCTCACTGATACCTGAAACAAAACAGAAGTACTTCCTGCACCAACAACTTCTATGCCAAAGTTCATCAAATCTTTAACCAAAGGATCACGTTCCAAACGCAACATTGTTAATGAAGCATTACTTTTTCGACTCAAAGCATCAGCCACTTTATTTGCTTTTCCCGGATGGTAATGAATTGTACAATCATAATCCTTGATTAATTTCATCCATCTCTTTTGTCTCATGTTTAACTCTTTCTGAGTGAATATATACTTTAAACTTTTGTGATCGGTATATATTTCACACTTTACTCTATACAAATGATGCCTCCAAATTTTTAAAGAAAAAACAACAGCAGCTAATTCCAAATCATGTGTAGGGTAATTTACCTCATGAGTTTTTAACTATCGTGAAGCATAAGCAATTACCTGATCATTCTGCATTAGGACGCAACCAAGTCCTTTCAATGAAGCATCACTCTATATAACAAACTCACCATTCCTGGAAGGTAGTGCCAAAACTGGAGCATTCACCAATCTTCTTTTCAATTCCTGAAAACAATCATCACATTATTTTGTCCAGATAAACTTAACACCCTTCTGAGTTAGCTTAGTCATTGGACTAGATAACCATGAAAAATTTCTAACAAACCTTCGGTAATAGCCCACCAAACCAAGGAAGCTACGAATCTCGGTTACATTTGTGGGTCTTGGCCATTCTTCCACAACTTTTGTTTTTGCAGGATCAACAGTTATTCCATCTTTAGAAACAATGTGACCAAGGAAAGAAATTTGTTGCAACCAAAACTCACACTTACTGAATTTCCCATACAGTTTCTTTTCTTTTAAGGTTTGCAAGATAACCCTTAAATGTTTTTCATGCTCCTCTTTACTTTTAGAAAACACCAAAATATCATCAATGAAAACCACCACAAACTTATCCAAGAACTCATGGAAAATACTATTCATTAAGTCCATGAATACAGCAGGTGCATTGGTTAGCCCAAAAGGCATTACTACAAATTCATAATGGCCATATCTCGTACGGAACGCGGTCTTCGGAATATCTGCCTCCTTTACCTTCAGCTGATGGTACCCCGATCTCAAGTCAATCTTTGAGAAAAACTGAGCTCCCTGGAGCTGATCAAACAAATCATCGATATGAGGCAAAGGATATTTGTTCTTAATAGTGATATTATTCAAGGATCTATAATCAATGCAAAGTCTCATAGAACCATCTTTGTTTTTAACAAATAAAACAGGAGCACCCCATGGTGATATGCTAGGTCTAATGAAACCTTTCTCTAATAAATCTTGCAATTGCTCCTTCAACTCTAAAAGTTCAATTTGTGCCATTCGATAAGGGGGTTTTGAAATTGGCTTAGCATCAGGAACTAATTCAACAGTAAACTCAACTTCCCGATCTGGTATTATTCCAGGAAACTCATCAGGAAAAACATCAGGATACTCATTTACCACTGGCACATCATTAATCTGAACAGTTCCTTTATTTTCAACGACGTGTGCAAGGTAACATTCATTTCCATCTTTTACAAGTCTCTCGGCCTCTTGATATGTTATCAAAAGTAAGTGTTCATTCTTGTAAACAAACTAAAAGTCTTTCTGAAAAGAAACTTCTTTAGCTCTACAGTCAATCTTATCATGGTAAATAGAGAGCCAATCCATACCCAGGATAACATCAAACTCTACTAGAGGTAGAACAATAAGGTTTGCAAGTAGGTTCTTTCCACAGATAAGGATAGGAAGATTCTTATAAATTCTTTTTTCCTCGAAACTTCCCCCAGGTGTTTTTACCAATAGTTCAGGAGTCATTTCTTGAGATGGTATTGCCATTTTTCTAGAAAAGGTTTCAGAGATGAAAGAATGTGTAGACCCCGAATCAAACAACACACTGGCATAATCTGAAAAAAAACAAAGTACCTGATACAACTTCATTTGATGTCCCGACATCTGCTGAAATAGTTGCAAAGGATTTCACCACCCCTTTCTGCTTGTAGTCTAACTGCTTCCCATCACTCAAGCTCCTTGTCGGACACTCGTTTGCATAGTGACCCATCTCATTGCACTTATAACATTTCACTAACTGTAAATCAAATTTGTTCTTACCTTCACCGTGATCCTTTTCAGTGCAATCACGAGCCTTATGTCCCATCTTACCACATCGGTAGCACTTCCCAGAATTCATAAGACATTCCCCAGCATGCCTTTTGCCACATTTATCACAAACTGGAAACTTAGTTCTTTTACCATCAGACTTTTTTGAAGAATTCTTACCTTTCTCCTGCCACCTCGGTCTCTTCTTCTGCTGGTTGTTATAGAACAATTGGTCATCGGCAAACTCCATTTCCACCTTCTCAGCACATCGAACAAGCTTTTCATAACTTTTAAACTAACGAGAAGTTAATTCCCTTCGATATTTTGGCTTTAATCCTGAGAAAAAACGATTGATTTTACTATCAAGGTCCCGGATAAAATTTGGAGCATACCTTGCCAATCGAGTGAACCTTTCTTCATAGGCAGCCACTGAGTCTTCATCTTGCCTCAATTCCAAGAATTGCTTTTCCATCCTAAGTCGAACAGCCTTAGGAAAATACTTCTCAAGAAACATACCTTTGAATTCATCCCAGTCAAGAGCATCAATCTCATCGGCGTCCCTGATATTTTTAACCATAGACCACCACTGATCTGCTTCACCCTCCAAACGGTAAATAGCAAGACTAACCTTTTGATTGTATGAACACCCCATGACATAAAAAATCTTCTCCAGTGCTTTAATCCACCCTTCATCTAGCAGAGGGTCAAATGATCCTCTGAATGATGGTGGATGTTGCCTCATGAAATGTTCCACCACTGACATGTTCCTCTGCGGTTGATCTGGCTGATCTCGTGCATGGATACCACCGCCATTTAACGCTTGAGTCAACTGCGCCATTACTACAACAAACTGTTCAGTTCCAATTCTGACCATTTCTGGATGCTGATTCGGAAGGTTATTTCCTTCTGTATGCCTTCCTAGCACTGCTTCCCTGTTTCCTCTGCGGAAAACCATTCTGAACAAACATGTCTTAGATGAAGCAACATGGTAATCTTTAAATGCTATATCATTTCAAAAAAATATTTTTGGATAATCATTTAATAGAATTCTAACTCCTAAAGTTATCTAAACCGACCTTTGATACCAACTATAAGGCCCCAGCCTTAAACCTTACTTAATCTTGAGTTATTACAAGATTACACATTGAGGATCTTTTCGGGTTTAGAGTTTTAGAGAATTAGATCATAAAACTTGCATTACATTCCACATATAAACAAAGTCATTACATAAAGATAGTATTCTTCATTCCCATCAATGGAAACACATTTAAAATAAAAAATGGATTATTTCTTGACACATCCTTGACTCTATCATCTTATCATGTACCTTTCCCTTAACCTGTGAAAAACATTTCAAAAACTTGGGATGAGCATAAAAACTCAGTATGGGTTATAAAAAAAACATGGAAAGGAAACATGAGTTCATATATACATAAGAATGAAATCATACTTTACCCATAAAACATAGGCACTTTAACATACCTCATAAAATCATGAATAAATCATATAAATCATAAGACATAAAGGTAACTTGAGGCATTAATAACATTCTTACATAGGGAGTAACCCTCTTGGTTACATTTGGAATACCCATCACAGTATATTCCCTAAAATCTCTTCGGAGAAACCTTAACGTTTCACTCCTTCGCGTTACCCAATGCATTGGAGAGCTATAACGGGCTCACCCGCCCTTAGTTTTTCAGGGAACCACCCGTCTTCATAATAATGCCCAAGAACCATAACATAATCATATCACATAAAACATGCATAAAGGAAACATAACATTTCCACATTTCAATCACGAGATATCAATACAACACATTGATATAATAAAAACATTATGAAAACCATTTTCAATACCAAAGTAAAACATGGTATTTATTTTTCGTTTTAAAAAAAGGTATGGCTTGTAGAGGAAGCCGAAACTCAAATAACGGTCACGACGGCGGAGAAGTCGTTGTCGCCGCATACGTACGAAAAAAACATTCCCTTTTGTCATTTATTAAATGCTTCGTATAAAAAAGATTCCTTTTGAATAAACGTAAAAGTCAAAGGGGTTTATACACCGTATAAAAGAAGGTTGTGTATAAAACAAAATATGCCTCAATGAAAGGAGATTGAGACGAAGTCCCATACCTCATATCCGACATGACCCGACCGCTCTTTAATCTCCTGAATAATAAACTTGAGTTAATCTCTACTTGATTATGAATCTTTTTCAAGTTCATTATTCCTTTTATACCATGTTATGAACATCATGTAATCATTTAAGTTAATAATGTTCATTTTGTCGGTATTTGGTTCTTAAGTAAAAAATAGACTTCTTACAGTTACATGTTGTTAATTTGGTCAAAGGTTCATTATATCCAGAATGGTATTCATGATGTAGATATAATATATGTAATATATATCCAGTACATACATGCATTTATAATATTACATCAAATTTAGAGGTAAGAAATGAAATGCACCGTTCATGGAGACGGTAAGCCGTACGTACGCATGAACGCTACTTCTATTTCTATTTCATATTTTCTGGAATGTAATCATAATGATATAAGAGTATATTATAATTCCAGTATAATAACATATATAATATCATTAAATTTATCCTTTACACATCCCACATATGGTATTAACGAATCAAATCACTTTTAGGGGGCGGTAGTCCGCACTTCCTAAAATGAAGATATCGTGTTTTACCCAAAATGGAAACCATAAAGGTATGCCCAAAATGAAAAAAACATAAGCTTAAGGAAAACATAAACATATTATATATCATATATAAAAATAGTGACATCATAATGGCCACCTTTGAAGGTGTTAAATGAGTGTTGAACAATCATCGTTTCGGGAGGCAGAATTTCGCCATCCACGGAAACTGTATGTTCTTTAACCATTTGATGTAGTTGTGTGAGAGTGTAGCTCAAATAAATCTTATAACAACATACTAGTATATTGAAGATACTGTTGTTGTTACAAAAGAAGTAAATAAAAAGAGTTTAGGGGGTTGGAGAAGCAAAATAAAACAAATGAACATGAGAGAATGAATTACCTTTAAAAGTGTAACTCCTTTTGAGTTGAGCCTAAAGGCTTCCTTTGAAAGGATTATGCCCAAAGGGAATCCTCTAGGATGAGGAGAGGGATGTGGAGAGAGTAAATGGGCAAGGGTTGGCCGAGCCAAAGGCTTGAGTAGTGTGTGAAATGAGGTAGAGGTGGGGGCCTTTTATAAGAGGAGAGGAGGGGCACTTTTGGAAAGTAAAGAAATATTACTTTATTTGAAAATGTATTTCTGTTTCAAAAGGTCCCACATTGATATAATTCGTGTATAAGGTGATAGGGGTTCTAAATCCACTCATCCAATTGGTTTTGTCCATGTGTAGTTCATAGATTTTACATTATCTTTCCATTTTATTTAAATCGTCAAATAATGATGTCATCACTGCATCATTATTATGTCATATATAATTTAATTTTTTTAATGTCTAAAAATCATAAAAAAAATACTATGATGTATGAAATCTTTTTATCTTTCCAATGACTATTTATAATCAAAAATCTGATCTTTATAACCCCATGTAAAAATTGTTTTCGTAAAACATCTCTTGTTTGTGTCATTTTTACTTTAACATTTAATAAAAAGCTATTTATGTCATTTCCAAACCAAAGTGTCTCCATGGGGTCCCCAAGTTGACCCATGGCATGTCTTGGTCGGCCATGACACAACCAATAAGGTTGGGACATATGTCTAGGTCATTTCCTATTATTAAAGCATTATTTATACCTTAAACTACACTAATTACCACTAATCGCGATTAAGAACATAATAAGTTACTATTCACCAAAAAATTATTATAATCTCATTGAACCACATTTTACTTCTTAATGACAACCATGTATGTCAGATTTTCAAAATTCAATACACATTAGTGGTAAACTTTCATTTAACTGAAAAATCAGTTTGCTTGATTACCACTTAGTGGTTTCACTATTCATCAAAAATTGAAGTTTTTCAGAAAATTACCAAAAATTCACCCTAAGCTATATTTGATATTCCGAATTCAAAAATGAAGTCTATTTTAAAAAATTAAAATCATATAAGTCACATTAATTAATTTAATAATTAATTCCCGCTGCCAGAGCAAATAGCGTGTTTTTACAAAACAATAAGTATCAAAAGATTGACACCAGTTTAAGTCTAATTACAAAGTGAAATTGATTCCAATGACCACCATTGGATAAAATGGTAAAAATATATTCTAATTTCACTTCAAAACCAATTCAAAACCTAATCTAATCATATAAATAAATTAGATTAAAAAGAAGTTTTGATGTAAAATGCAGTATTTTTCACTATTCATTAAAAAATGAACATTGTCAGAAAAATACCAAAAATTCACACAAGGTAAATTTTGATGTCCCAATCATAAAGGATAAGTTTATTTTGACAAACATAGTTTATAAAATTTTCAAAATATATATTCAAAAAGGGTTTCCCATCATAAGGCACTAAAACAATCTTTTAAGAATATTAGTGTATTCCATGCATAAGGTTGTATTTATTTTCATTTTAAGCCTCTATAACACTATCTTAATAATTATTAGACATAGATAAAAATATCTATTATTCATTACTTACTTGGGATGTAACATATATTCAAGACTATCTCTATTTCATTTTAATGTTCTCATCATCGTATAGAACTATTGACAACATTAAATATGACATATACTATTTAAAAATTGGGACATTATTTCTTTACAGAAGAACAATCATCATATGATATGATATATTTTATTATTTAAAATATTGAATACACTATTAATTAAATGAATAAAGTATCTAGTTTTAATACACTAAATCATAAATATTTTACAAAATGAATAATGGTAAGTTTTAATTTTGATGTAAACAACCAAATCAGGGGACAAAAATTGAACGTTGTGGGGGTAAGCATGCTAATTTTAGCATTACTGAATGTTTTTTACCACCAACTATGAAGAGATAGAAATCCATTGATTTTAAAACCAATGAACAAAAATGGATCCCACATGAAAAAAATATTTCACAGAAATATGATAATGGGTCATTATGTGTTGAATAATGTGAAAAAATCATCAATATAGAGGATTGAATAAAAAACTAAGGTTGAGGCTAATGAACAAATCACAACTCCAATAGGAAGCAACACACCTCAGAAAGGTAATCCCAAAACACTCAAATTATATCACTAATTAGACATGTGCAATTTATGACTATAAAATAAAACATGTAACAATGAACATGAATTTTGAAATAATGAATAAATGAATAATAATAACAATAAAAATTCATAATCAATGGTTGGTGCATCTTGGATGAAATAAATTATCGACATAGATAATGATATATTGAAATATGAAATGAAAATGGATGTTTTTTGTCAGTTTCTCACATCAAAATGATTTGAGAAAATTATGTGGTTCTTGAAATCAAAAATAAATCATAATACAAATATTGTTTAATTTCATCCTAATATGTATGTTGTTGGGACAATACACTATTATTTTGAGGTCCCTTTTATTGTACATTAATTTCTATAGTTCATTGTTCATTTTTTAACAATATATGTTTTGGGTGTCTAGAAACAAGGCAAGATGAATTTCATTGGAATAAATTTTATATCTTATAAAAAAATGAATGGAAGAAAAATAGTGTCATTATTTATGTAAACCAAACATATCATAAAATAAGTTATGATATCTATATAAATAAATAAACTTCCTATGCTTATTTGAAATTAAATAATGTAATAGTGTTGTATGCTAAAGAAAATTTGATACATGGGGATCTAAACCATTATTTTTATAGATAATTCCATATTAATTACAAGTGATACTATGGTCAGTCTAACATTTTCTATAATCCTAGAGATATTGATTCTATTATTAATGGTACGTATATCATTCAAAAATTATAGAGGTAATTATTTGAATTAAAAATGATTTAAAATACAAGTATTGAATGGTAACCCAATTAAATGACTACTCCTGTTAAACATGATGAATTTTCAACCTTATAAGAACTCTTAATTTTTAATGATTTAATAAAATTTGATCTACACTACAACTCCATACACCATTTAGCAGGTTGATTTGGGATGCATATGTTTCAAAATTATGACTTAAGAATGATGTATTTCTAATTTTTTTCATGAAATAAGCATTAAAACTCAACATATGAAAATAGATAATTGATTTTGTATAAACATTTACACTAAAAAATAATTTTTTGATAAAATCATCAATAAATTAAGGCCTAAAAACATAGGGAATATATATCTAGTGGTAATTGTGAATTAATTAAACACCACAATAAGGTGACACAAGATAATATAGTGAAATAATAGTTGGTTACATTGTTGAGAATAGGAAAAAACAGGAATATAATAAGAACCATAAATGGATTATCTAGATGTAGGATTGATTTAAATAGAATGGGAATTTTTTTATACACATAAAACAGCTGGCCAGAAATATATTTTAATAGAAGTTTGTATTTTTTGGATTTTGTGCTACCAACATAAGATAAATAATAAAATAGAATTGGTCATGGGTTTAGGATGCATGTATCAAACTAATAATATGATGATTATATATTGAATCATTTATCAATTAGTATTAAAAAATTATGTGATCAGTAATTTTTAATAAATAATAGTGTAATTTATCATTTTTAAATATACATGGTATGAAATAGAACCCAAAATTTCCTCTAACATTCTTTTTAATTCATAAAACTCACACAAAATATAGTTTCGTAAATAAAACCATGTATGATTATATAATAAAATAAAAAATAATTAACATATATTAATCATATAATATAATTAAACAAAACCAATATACCATAAAATTGATTATAAATTCAATATAACTGCAATAACATGTTAATGGTCTATAAAATCATAAAAAATTTTAAAAACCAAGAAATATAATATAATATAGTTACTGACCTATTTTCTAATTATGTAGTAGTCTACCGCTAAAGTGAATGATTAAAATTGGATTATGAGTCTTTATGGAATAGAGAAGAAATAAAAAATAAAGAAATTATATAGAGGGGTGATGCTAATACCCACTTTATATTATAATGTCTTTGGTGGTGGTAATAGTTGAATATTATTCTCATTTATTTGTGACACCCTATGTTAAAAATTATTTCATATACTAGATTAATGTATCAGGAGAACACTTAGAAATTAAATATCTCATTAAAATTTTCTTGCATTATAAAATGCGAATTTTTATTTATATTCAATTACTTCAAGTTTGAGCAACTTGTTTTTAAAAAACATTTTTATTCTATCCACCTTTTTAGAAATTCATCCTTATAAATATATTTTTTATTATAAATAATACATAATTTTCCTGACCAATAACCCAATAATAATTTTGATTTTACAATACTAATATCCTTAAAATAATTATTAACATTATAAATATCAATGTCACAACCCACATCTATCACACATGGATGATATTCATGTTTATAATCATTAATGCCAATTATTTATAAAATTCTGAAATAAAAATTTACTATCAAATCTACATCAATAAATTTGTATTATTAAATTAGAATAGTCCCAAATAGGCTTTGGATTCTTGATTCATGAAATGTTTCACCTAATGTTTTAGTAATATTCAATTTTATAACATGAAACATTATGTAAATATTTTAGTCAAATTTTAACTGAATCTATTAGTGAATGATGTGGTTAAAATATTGAAACTAATAGTCTAATTTTTTATCAATGTATTAGTGAATTTTTCACTAAAACATTTAGCAATTTCATTGATAGTTTCAACTATCAATAAAACCTTTTTTCACTACAACTTTCACGACACATTTAGTAAAATGAGGAAAACAAAAACTTATAGTGGAACTTACATTATCCCAAGTATAGAAGAAACCCTACAATTTCAACCAAAAATTTCAATATTAAATGGCCTTTGAAGTTGTAGAGACACATACATGACGTATAATGTTATTTAAACTTTTTAGCAGAATACAGAATACATTACCCAAATAGAGTCTGTAAGACCGTATTATTTTACTGAATTTGGATTTATTGAATTCATTATTATAATTGTTGAAAAATATTTAGCGTATCCCCTAATGATCTTACCCATTTGTTTATATATCAAAAACATTTCATTTATATTCTGGTGAAAAGAGAACAAATGAAAAGGGGATCTCAAATGCTGAATAAGTGAAAACATATATAATATAAAACAAAACACCAACAATGAATTTAAAAACCTGATCATAACTTCTGAAAATCATACCATGTATTACATATATGAAAATCAAGATTCATAAAATAAATGTTGGTAATTTATAATACATATATCAAAATTGAAAATTGAACATGAGAAATTAAATTTTTCCTAAAACATATAATTTTTAAAACACATAAATATATATAATCAATTACATATTAGACAAGTACCAACTCAAAGACCATCAGAGTGGGAAAAGATCATTACTGCACTGAGTTTACTTTCCACTATATCCTTACATTAATGAACTCGATTTACATTTCATTCTAACCCAGTATTACTATATTAGATATATATGTTGTTTTAGTAATGTATACCCCATGAGATATAAATCATTAGTAAATTAATTAGATGGAGATATTGGTCCCACCCATAAAATAATTGAAACCATACATATGAATTCCAAGAAAACATAAATCATTAATCATTACAAAACCCCTGGAATAAAATACTATTCTTAATCATCATTACATTATAAGATAATCCATGTAAACCAACTGTATTGCATACATATTATTATTTCATAATAATAATATACCATAATAATAATATGGATATTATTCCTGAGAACTATCCTTAATCATATATGGAGAATAATTTTGACAAAAAACATAAAATAAATTCTTGAGGAAAATATCCTGTATTCTTTAAAAACGTTTTCTTTTCTTAAATCAGTTCACAATTTCTAAATAAAAGGAATTATTTGAAAATAACATAGAAAATATGTAAGAGAGTTATCATTTAAATAAAGAGTTAGAAAAGCATAAAATTTTATTAATGTTGTATACTTTTCAAAAATACTCTAATCGTACTTTTGCAGGAAAATTCAAAAAGTACATCATATAGAAAAATAAATAAATATTCATTCGAAAGCTTGTAGTATATGTAAAAATGGGTAAAAAGGACTTTAAGCATCCTTTTAATAATAATAATCATTTTATGAAAACATTTTTAGAAAAAAAGGAAATTTATTATAATTCTACCTTATTAAATAATTAGGTATAAACCATCTCAGATAATAATGCGATTATGAAATTATCCCTTTAAAATTTATAATTAGTCGAATTGTATGCCTCATTAAATAAAGAAAATTAAATGAATATGAATATATCATAACCGTAATAATAAAAATTATAAATACATTCATGAAAATTGTAAACACTACACAAATAAAATATAGGGTGTATAATGCATATGTCTTGTAGAAATAAACCTTAGAAAAAATAGTCCTTTACATTGGTCTGGATCTGTTTGTATTTATGTGAAACACTTGTTATTCGAAAGGGACCCTAAACAGATTCTCTTAATGGTACTAGAGTTTGTCTTTTGGAAATACCATAACCACTAGAATATTATTATGAATGTTTATATGGGAAATGGCATGGAATAGTAGATCATTATGTCTTAATGTGAAGGGAATATGTTTGGGATGAGGGGACCATTTATAATTGAGGTGAGGGGAACTTTTGGAATCTCCAAAAATCATACTTTATAAATAAAATAACACATCTTAAAAGCTCCAAAAAATCTTAAATTTGAATTTTAGAATAGATAAGGTTGAAATATCAACAACCAATAACATTGTAGAAAATTTTTATTATCCATTTAAAACATATCATTTTAATATGTCACTTAGTTATTCAATTTAATTTCTAATAGGTTAAAAAATATTTCAATATTAAACTGGGTAAATATTTAGTTCACTGATTTAAATAAAATCATAACTAAATAATTTAGAATAGTTTATACTATATAATAATTATTATATATTTTTAGAAATGATTTACGAATTTTATTCAATTTAATAATACATTATTTTGACATAACCAAAATATTTCAATTTTTTCAATATTAAATTCTTGTATTTTTTAAAATATCATGATAAGAAGTTCTCTAAGAGGAAACTTATTCTATTCTATCCATATAAGGTTTTGATAATCTGTAAAATTTATTGGATATATTAATTATCCCATTTTTTATTATTTTATTATTTTTAATAACAATAATTTGATATTTCCACTAAAATAAAAATTCAATGATCAATTTTGTGTAATTAAATAATTAATAAATTTGTTGAATAAAAATAAAAAAAATTCTCAGATGAAGATATGTCTATCTTATTTTATAATAATACATGTATTAGAATATATCATATAGAAAATCCTTTATGAGAAATATTATACTTATTTTAACATAAATGTGACAAGTTTAGCATCACAATAAATAAAATAATATAAGTGCAATATAAGGCGCTAAATGGATTATAACTCATCCCATAGACGATTATGGTCAATATATACACGTACAATAATATTTTGGAAATTTTTTCTATCTTTTAATAGTTATTATAATTTTAATAAAAATTATTTTATTGATTATTATATAATTAAATAATTTTGACAACATAAATATATTAACCTTTAATGTAAATATATAATTCCTAAAAGTTGAGAATAAATTACACTGACAATGAATAGAATTAGAGATTTCAAATTATTATTTATAATCGAATTAATTTTCTATATATCCATTTATTAAAAATGATTAGTTATTAAAATTTGAGTAATAAATATTTAACATTCCTTTAAAATAAATTATATTTAAAGTTTTGATCTCATACAAGTGGATTCAAAAGGGTATAATTTCAACCCATGGATTTATTATTTAAAAATTCACCAAGAATATAATATTAGGACTTTTTAAGGTAATTTTATAATATTATATTTACCCATAACTACCAAATTTACATTTTTTATTTTATTAATAAAAGAATTATATTTATTCATAATTACCTAAACAAAATAATTATATTAAGAGAATTTTTACCCACTGATTCAAAATATGAAATCCATTTTTAAAAATTAAGAAAACATAAGTTTTAGAAATTAATATAAAATTAATCTCTATGTTAGGATGAAAAATAGGATTTAATAGTTAAAACATTACAAAAGATTGAAGTATTATTACATCAATTTTTTTAAAATAAATGCCAATTGTTGAAATTATATTAAATGTAAATATATATTCTATTTATACTTTAAAAACATTTAGTTATATAATTTTTTAATAGAAATTATTTTTATGACAAAAGTTTTTTTCATGTATTTTTTATTATTCATCAAAATTCAAAACATATCAGAAAATATGAAAAATTCCTACAATATAAATTTTATACCCCGCATCAAAATAAGAAATATATTTTCTAAAATAGATCTTATAAATGTTTCAAAACATGATTTAAAATGGGGGCCCCATCAAAAGGTGTCAAAACTACATTTTTTGGGAAATGAATCTTTTATCCGAAAATTTAATTTTCTCTTATATCATGTCTAGAAAACCTATGAGATGATTTTAATCATTATATTGAATATATTTAATTTATAGATCATTAATAAAATCCATCATGATTAATTTTATAAACTCACTTATTTTCATTTAAATAATTTACCATAAGAAAGTAAATACTATTCATACCCACCATTATAATGTCTAGTTTATAAGGTGGTATAATGATATTGTTTTGTTAAGTTAAACATGGAATTGCATGAAATTAATTCTAAAAAAATAACATTAAATTATGTGTAACAGAAGCCATGAATTTTGTTGCGTATACCTCAAGCTATGCCGATGTTTCATATTTCTCAAGCTTATCTTATTGTAGCGACTAAAACACGACACAAAGGAGTTTAGAAATTATCTTTCTCATAAAAATGCAGAGGTACATCATTATACCCCATTATAATTAATTTAACTGCTAAAATTAATTTAGTTTATAAGGTGATTAATATTTTATGGTATATTTCATATAAACCCACATCGTAAAATCAAAATCTAAAACATTATTTTTAAAAAGAAATACTTAGAAAATAATAGTTTCCTAAAGTAAATCATGACTATGTATCTATGTAAGAGAACATATGTTAAGATTTGTGTATAGAGAAAAATTTTAAATAATCATATTTTTTGATAAATATCATTGATCACAAAGATGTGGGTGATCTCAAGGTAGTTAACAATCACCAAACCTTAAACTAAAGAAGTACAAAAGAGGTTAATAGTCTCATAAAAAATGATGATAATAAGACACCCTTTTACATAAAAATCCTTTTTTCATATTGTTGATGGATTTTCAAGAGTAGATACAAATACATGATTTTGGTACAATATCACCATTGGTTATGCCTTTAACGACTTCCCCATAAACTATTTTTTAAAAAAATGAAGTTGAATTTCTCATTCCTGAAGGGTTAACAGATCGTGCTATCTATAAATATAATGATAGGTCATTCAGAATATCTTTATAACGAAACGATGAAGCACAAGTAATCAAATATGCATAATTTCACATATGGTGAGAGTCAATATTATTCCAACAAACCCCATATGATGTTCAATTTAAACTTTTCATAATTTTATAACCTTAAAATCCTATTGAAAGATAAAAATAAAAAACATTAGAAAAAGGATTGTTAACTCGGTATAAAATTTATCCCCCATATACCATAAGGTATCTCTTGTTTTTCGCATTCCAAAAATATTAACACCTTAATCATTTATTCTCTTGAGCCATGGTAATAAATTTAATTATACTATATACTTATATTTATATTAATATTTTAACAAACAATAATATTATATTTCCATTAATAAAATAATTTCAAGATCAGTTTCTGTAATTATTTATTAATCATATTTTAAAAAAATTAATATTATAATACTATGATAAATATATATCTCATATATTTTATAATAATACTTTTTGTCGAATATATAATCGAGAAAATCCATCAATAAAAATTTCGTACTCATTAATACCTCAATCTAACAAATATAACATCACTATAAATAAGATAAAATATGTATTATAATAATTTATATAATGATCAAAATGGTCATTAACTTGACCCTTGGATGATTATGGTTCATCTATACTTGAAAAATAATATTGGGTCATGTGTTAATGTATTTTAATGGTTATTATAATTTAAATTCATTTAAATTTATTGATTTTTTATTATTTAAATAATAATTGCATCATAATTATAATAAAATTTACTGAAAATATTTATTTTTAAATAATTAAAAATAAATTACCCATATAAATAACATCATTTTAGAATTAAAATAAGTATTTATGCTTCAATTTATGTTCTGTATAACATTATATTAGTAATTATTTCATCATTAAAATTTGAGTAAGATATATTTAAATTTTCATTATAAAAATATATTAAATATCCTAATCTCATCCAAGTGTCTTTAAAAGTAATTAATTCTAACCTATGGATGGTTGATCTCTAAAATCACTAGTCCAATCATATTTGTAGAAGTGTTAATGTAATTTAAAAAAATTATATTTATATTTAATTAATTGATTTACCTTTTTACAGTATGAATAAGAATTACTCATGTTACTATTCATAATTTTCAAAAATAAAAAAATTCTATTAAAAAAATTTTGAAATAATGATTAATAATATTGAATCCATTTTTAAAAAATCATAAAATAGAAGTTCCAGTAATTAATTTAAAATAAATCATATAGTCAGAATGTAAATAGGTTTTAAAAGGTAAAACAATGCAAAATATTGAATTGTTTTTACCTCATAATTAATTGAAAAATTATTGAAAATTGTGAAAAATTGATTAACTGATAAAAATATATGCAATTTATACTATGATCAAATTAAATAATATAATTTATCCACATAAATAATTTTTATGAAATGATGTGTTCTCAAGTATTATTTTACTATTCATCAAAACACAATAGGTCAATAGTTCCATTAAAATTGATGATAAAAATACACCCTTTTACATCGAAATCCTTTTTTATATTATGGACGAATTTTCATGCATAGATGTACTTACATGATTTCCGTACAATATCATCGTTTTTCGTGCCTTGAAAAATTTCCCATCCATTATTTTCCATAAAAATAATGTTGAAATTGTCATTCATGAAGTGTTAACAGATCATGTCATCTATAAATATAATGATAATTCATTCATTATTTCATTATAACAAAAAAATGATTCACAAGTAATCAAATATGCATAATTTCACATATGGTGAGAGTAAACATTATTCTATCAACCTCCATATGAATTTTAATTTAAACTTTTCATGAATTTATAACCTTAAAATCATATTTAAATATAAAAATTAAAAACATTTGAAAAAGGTTCACAAACTCCGCCTAAAATTTATCCACCATATATCATAATGTATCTCTTGTTTCTCACATTACAAAAATTTTAGCACCTTCATCATGTATTCTCTTCTGTCCTGGTAATAACATGAATTATACTATATCCTTATATTTATATTAATAATTTTAATTATAATAATATTATACTTCTATTTATAAAATAATTTCAATATCAGTTTATGTAATTATTTATTAATCATATTTTTAACAAAAAATAATAATAAAATACAATGATGAATATATATCTCATATATTTTATAAGAATACTTGTTCTCGATTATATAATCTAGAAAATCCATCCATAGAAATTTCATACTCATTAAGACATGAATCTACCAAATTTATCATCACTATAAATCAAAAAATATAAGTATTACAGTCATTTATATAAGGATCAAAATTTTCATTAACTTGACCCTTGGATGATTATGGTCGATACATTCTTGACAAATAATAATGGGTCATGTTTTTGTGTATTTTAAAGGTTATTATAATTTTAATACAATTTAGTTTATTTATTTTTCATTATTTAAATAATTATTCAATCATCAATATATAACAATTTACTGAAAATACTTATTTACTAATAATTAAAAATAAATTACCTAGATAAATAAGAACATTTTAGCATTAAAATGAGTATTTATGGTTTAACTTATCTTCTAAATAACATTATATTAACAATGATTACGTTATTAAAAGTTGAGTAAGATATATTTAAATTTTGATTAAATAATATCTATTAAATATCCTAATCTCTTCCGAATGTCTTAAAAAGTAATTGATTTTGACACAAGGATTGTTGATATATAAAATCACTCATCCAATCATATTAGAAGAAGTTTTAATGTAATTTAAGAATATTATATTTATATTTAATTAATTGATTTACCTTTTTACCGTATGAATAAGAATTACTCAAGTTAATATTCAAAATTCCCAAAAATAAAAGAATTCTATTTACAAAATTTTGACACACTGTTTAATAATATTGAATCCATTTTTAAAAAATCATAACATAGATGTTCGAGTAATTAGTTTAAAATTAATATTATTTTCAGAATGAATATATGTTTTAAAAGTTGAAACATTGCATAATAATGAATTTTTTTTACCAAATAATTAAGTGAAAAATACTGAAAATTGCCAAAAATATATTAACTGATAAAAATATATTCAATTAATACTTTAAACACATTATATAATATAATTTATCCACATAAACTATTTCTATGCAATGATGTGTTCTAAAGTCTTTCTTTACTATTCATCGAAACACAATACTTATCCTAAAAATATCAAAAAATCTCCAAATGAAAAGTTTTATACCCCACATAAAATATTAAGATTATTTTGTCAAATATATCATATAAAAGTGTCAAAAACTTGATTTAAAAAATGGTCATACATTAAATGTTGTAAAAACTACATTTTTAGAAAAAAAGCATCATTTGGTTAGAAAATTGTATTAGTTCATAGATCATGTTTAGAAAATATATGAGATGAATTTTGAAAATTATCTTGATTATAAAAATTATTTATTTCATTAGTAAAAACTGAAATAAGTGATTTTATATACACAATAAGTGTCAATTAAATTGTTTTCTTTAGTGAAGTTAATATTGTTCGTACACACCATTATATGACTTTGTTATAAGGTAACATAATAATATGTAGTTATCCTCATAAAAAGTTATTACAATAAATGGAATATAACAAAAAAATAAAATTTTGTGTGAGACAAACCAAAAATAGGTTTCAGTATACTGCCAGCTAAGTCAGTGTTGAGTATAGTGCAATCTTATCTTTGTGTAGAGAAAAACTCAACTCATCAATGAAATTAAAAAAAATTATATCTCATAAAAATCATAGAGTGTTAATGTAGTAAAAACCCAATATAACATTATTGAAACTAAAAATAATATATATATTCTAATATAACTTCATTTCTAATCATTAGAAGTCGAATGAAATTGCATATTTATAATAATAAGTTATGGGCATGCAATCGGATAATGTTATGTTTTAATACCTCTCTCAATAACTCTAGTGAGATTTAAATTTTCCAATAGTTCAGACTATATTGTTACAAATGTATAAAAACCTAATGGATATAGTGAATCCAACACTGGATAAATACTCAACACAAACTCCAAAACCTTAAATCATATTAGATCTTAAAAAACTAGAATATATCTCTACAACCCCGCTATTGTAAAATTAATAATCGATGAATTAATAAGATAAAAAATAGATGAAAAATTAAAAACATCACATTGTTCACTGACCCTAGATTTGAAAAAACCATAAAATATCTCAAAATTTTAATCCACCCACAAAATGTCAACTATCTTGTGAAGTATCAAACATTTTTACATTATATTTCAATAAAAATGAAATTATACTTTTTGGACAATATAACGTGGATATCCACCATGTGTAAAAATTTAGATGATTCATTTATTGATTCAATGAATATTTTAAATCATGACACAATTTACAATGAACATTATTTAACATGAATTTTGTATTAGTTTTTTATTGTGTATGATAATAATATGATGATATTATATCAAGTGATTTTATGTTTGAGATGTAGTGCATGAGAATATAGAGATAAAAAAAATTTAATGTTTGATTTATTTTACCAGACGATCAAGTGTTGTAGCATTAGACATTTTTATCATTAGTAGATACATGGTTTCTTCAAATTTACCAATAAATATAAATTTCTACAAAAATGCTATTAAAATTGATCCTAACGTATATAGAATATGGTCTTTGAATGTCCATCTATAATGTGTACATACTTCATTATGAATTTTAATATCTTTACGATATAAAATTGCATTGATTTATATTCTTATTTTTTTGAAACATTTATTTCATCTTGCAGACTATGGTCCTGATTATACTAGTTTTTCATTATATTTGTTTATTATTTGAGAATCTGTTATTGAGTGGTAATTTTCAATTATTAATGATAACGTTTTATAATCATTAATCATATGTAAATTTTTTCTAGGATTCTATTTTCTGTGTATGATTGATTTTTAGAATCATGTTGACTGGGGAGATTCTGAATTAATGAGAAGGTCGTTTCAATCCGGACGATATAGATATCCTGGGGGTTTTGAATCTATTTATGATTATGGTTCTAGAGAAGCCTCTCATGGCTAATTGATCTTGTTTATAATTTCATTATAAAGTAAAAAATAATTTAAAAGGGGATACCTAGATTGAATTCGAAGTCTACTTTTATTACTTTTAGTTAATGAAAATACATCCCCGAAATGAGGGTGTTATTATTTAATAATATAATTTCATGGAGTGAATGGTTTTCTAACCAGTATGTTGGGTTTTATTTTATTTTTGATGTTCTTATAATTTTAATTAAATAATTTTCTTCCCCTAATTTTAAAATATTTTTACCATTTGTGTAACTATCATTATATGTAATAAATTAAATCTATGATTTTAATGTAAGTTATTAAGTACAAGTAGAATAAATACTAAATAGAAAATTATTAGAAGTTTATTTTCAATAATATTTCAATCGTCCTCTTATTGATTTACACAGCATTTTATTTTGGAAAAAAATTATTATCAGATCTAGTCTCTATGTTTGAGACTAAATTTGGTCTATGTGATAACACAAATTTTGTTTATATATCTGAATACATTTCACATTACTCTTGAGAAAAATATATAGATATAAGATATCATTTCATAAATTATCACAAAAAAAGGTGATAAAATTATATATATTATTATAACTGATGATAAAATTATTAACATCTTGGTATTTTAGAATATGCATCTCTATACAAAAAATTATTACATTTATAGATTCTATTACATGCAACACCTATTTTAAAAAATGATGATATACTATTAAAATATTATTGTGTGATATTTTATTTCTAGAAATTGGAATCGATTGTATGTATAGAGATAAAAAAAATTACTAAAAATGTAACACCCCAATATTCAACGGTACGTTTCTCTATGAATAATGCAATGTCGTGCATTGTACGCAACTTCGAGATTCTAACACACCACAACCAATCAAACTAGACGTTATAAATAGTAATACTTACTTTTTGAATTTTTATAAATATTATCATTTGAAATAGACTTCATTTTTGTATTCGTAATATCGAAATTAGCTTAGGGTAAAAGTTTGGTACTTTTCAGATAACTTTCATATTTTGATGAATAGTGAAAATTACTAAATTTTAATTAAAAACTACTTTTTTAATTGAGATAATTAATACTAATAAATTATTAATTTGAGTGGTTTTAAAGTATATTTAGAATATATTTTTACCATTTAATACAATGTTGGTTATTGGATGTAATTTCACATTTAAACCAGACATAAACAAGTGTCAATCTTTTGATCTTTATTATCACTTAAAAACACGCTATTTGTTTTGACGACGAGAATTAATTTTTAAATTAATTAATGAAACTAATATGTTTTTAATTTCGTAAAATAGACATTATTTTTGATTTCATAATATCAAATATAGTTTTGGCCTAATTTTTGGTATTTTTCTAGAAACATTCATTTTTTGATGAATAGGGAAACCACTAAGTGGTAGTTAAAAAACTGATTTTTTCATAAAACATAATTTTACCACTTCGGTGAGTGGAATTTTGATAATCCGTGAGACATGTTTAACATGAAGGAGTAAAATGTGGTTCAATGAGATGAAAATAATTTTTGGTGGATAGTAACTTTTTACTTTTATTTACCACGGTTAAAAGTAAATAGGGTAATTAAGGTTAAAAATGATATTAATATTACCCTAACACATGTCCTAATTCTATTAGACAAGTGTATCTCGACCAAAAACAACCTTAGGAGTAAAATATTATCATTTAGGTCCACTTGTATTAGATTAGGACATTTATTATTGTTTAATTCAAAGAAGAGTTAAAAGAGTTAAAATCAATGTTTATTTACTAAAACATTTTTGATATAGGGATATACATAAGATAAATTCGATTGTAAATATTCATTTGAAATCTAAAAATATTTCCTACATAATGGTATTTTATTTATAATTTTTATACATTAATTAATTTAATTTACTTAAGACACAATGTTGATTCAGTAATTACATAATTAATGAAATATTAAATTAATTGATATTATAAATATAAAAATAATTGTAATTTGAGACTTTTTATAAATTCCAATAATTTTATAGGTTAATATGACATATCAGTATTGATTATATAAATTTTTTTCGATGTAATAATGCTATTATGAATTTATCAAAAACAAAATACCCAATAGTGTCAAAATTGACATAAAAGAGTATTTAAAACAAATATTATATTATTAATTTATATTCAATTCCTAAAAAAACTTGGTTCTGCCAAGAGACTTATATCATGATATTTTTATCATTAATAGACCACTTGGGGGTCTCTTGGATGTATATAGTATGTTTATTAACAATATAATTTAAAAATATAAAGAGACATTGTAAAAGTGAAACTAATTAACTACGAGTTAATACTTAAACATAAGGTTAATATAATGACCCAAACCTATCTAAATTCTATTGGTTGAGTGGTTTTTGACCCATCCCCACCTTAACCGTTAAATAATCAACTTTGGAGCCATTATAAACCGAATATGAATTTATTATAAAATAATATTTTTAGCTCTTCCAAAGGTGCCCCTCACCCCTCTTATAAAAGGGAACTACCCATTCTCACTAATTCACACATTAAAAGCCCTTTTTCTCTGCCAATACCTACCCAAATACTCTCTCAACTTCCCTCACTACAACCAAGAGGCCTTAGTTTGATCAGAAAGCCAACCTAAGGAGCCCTTTTGATCAAATCAAAAGGAAAAACCCGAATAAGAGGTAATGTTTTCACCACCCTCTTTCAAGTTCCTTTCTTCATCATCATCATCTATCTTTGTTATTTCTATTATAAAATAATAACTCTAGTATATTCTATATAATTTTATGTTATTATAAATATTTTACAACCATATTCAGTATTCTATCCATCCTTTGAATGGCATGTCTCCATACGTGCATACATACGACTTACCGTCTCCACGTCATGGTGTAATTTTCATTCAATAAATTATTATCTGGATTGGTATACTAATGATGTTTAATTCATGTAAATAATAAATATAACATGATAATTATTCATTCTATATGATATACTATCCAATTATATATTATTTTAACATCAAAAGAATGATATTGTCGCTCGTGTGTGCGTACGGACTACCGTCTCCACGAACGTGATGAGATTCATTCTCCATCGTATCCATTCAAGTATAATTATCATTTGATGATTACAAATAATGTTTAAGGACATGATATAATTCTAGATATGAATAAGATACAACCTATCCATAACAAACATGGCTTATGTAATAAAGAATATAAATGAAAACGAGTAAGTTATCACCCGAAATGATGATAATACTAAGATATTATTAACAAATCAATGTTAAATGATCATATATGATATCATGTTAATGTAAATGATTCTTGTATAATTCAATAACAATTATTTCACCATTATACAGGAAGGTTAACCTACCGTCGACCAAGAAAAAAGTACAATGTAAGGGGTTTCTTATCTCACTCTTAATTTCACGAGAATTCCATTGTTCATCACTTATTTATTGCATGTGGTGTATGTGTATTTACCATGATTGTATTAATTATGTAATATAATTTAATTTATCGGTATTTACATCATCATTTTATGATCCTTCTTTCATGTTTGTTTGTTTCTTTTGTTTCCTAATCGATAAGGGATTGTGAAATTTTAATTTCCACTCATTTGGCTTTACGCGTGCTTCATTGATTATTTTACTCCAAGATTATGTGTCAAATCACTATTCATTTGAGTATGTCATAATTTCCACTCCCCTTTATGTGGATATAATTTTCATACACGCAATCACTCCATTGATAAATTCTCAATTCATCGATATGAACTTGATAAGTGTAATTTTAACTCAATCTCTATTTGTTGAGTAAAATATCCAATTCATTGGTGTTGTTTTTACAAGAATATGTGTGAATTTCCTCTGATTGACTTACACTGAATATCCAATCATATTGAGTGTATTTATATTTTTAACACATAATTATTACGTTGATTTATCCTTAACCTAATGATATGGTCCTTATAAGATAATTCATTTCAATTTACATTCCATTGAGATTTCATTGTTGTTATACACCAAATCACTTTTGTATGGTGTATATAATGAAATTTGACATAATATATCATGAATCCCTTTATTCTCATGATATTGAAAAGTTTTATTACCTCAATTATTTGTATTCAAGTGTCTCTTTTTTGGTTAGTAACTCTAACTAAAATATCATTTTAAAATGTTTTAAAGATTTATTATTCTAAAACATTCTCATTAATGTCCATGTTTTAAAAATGGTTTTAAGGATTTATTTATATGGAAATTAATGTTTTAAAATTAAAATTCATTTTCAATGATTCAAAGTGGTATGGGACACTTTGATTCAAAAATATATTTAAATTGTATTCTTGATAAATAGTGATAATTTTAAATGATTTCATGAAAACGGGGATATTTCCCTCTAAAAGTTTTGAAGATTATTTTCATCCATGTAAATATCCTTCATTATTCTCGATTGAGGTTAATCTGATACAATACAATCTTCCATATTGTATCTAATGAGTTATATTTGACTGTGTATGTGATATTTTTATACCATTCATGGTTTGTCGATCATGTATTGACATTTCATATGCTAGTTTTAATACGAATGTTTATGTTATGTTTAAACCTATTCATATGAGGAATGCATTGGACTTAATAAGTGATTGGTGGAGCTCTATATAAATCCTCGATGCATCAATAGGTCTCATGAAACAATCTAGTGTCTTGGAACGAGGCCTTGACCAAATCTTATTTATAGTCTTGGCATGAGTCCTTGGTTACGTGGTTATGATAGTCTGACATTATGCATTCCGTTATTATGAAATTTGTTATTAATATTTTCATGTGATTATTTGACTAATAGAATATCAATGTGAATAATAAAATTTCATTATTTCATTTTATCTTTGTCATAATATGCTTATGTTCAAGTTTAAAAGGCTTTAGATTTAGTTATACATTGCCTTAAATTTTTATGTTTATTTATGAAAGTTTTCACTATATTGTTATCCTTACTGAGCATCTGAGCTCACCCCTTTCAATGTTTTATTTTTCCCAGGATGTGAAGAAGTATTTTATGAATGACCTATAGGGATAGTATGAGGGGATATGAATACAATATGTTGTTGTAGTTTTTCACTTATTGATGTAATGTAAACATTATGAATATATCTAGTGTTTCCAAGGATACTAAACTAATCGGTCATTCGAGACTTGATATTTATTGTGATCATGCCAATGTTATGTAATAATGCACCAACTCTGGGTATCTAGTGTCGGGGCGTTACAGTTGCTATCAGAGGAAGTTTAGTACAAACCATGGAAGCTATATTTAGATAAACTCTGAATAGAGAACGTAGACCTAAGATGAACTTTGAGGATTTGTATAGAAGAACTTCCTCAAATTTTGGTATTGTAGATATTTTGTGAATTTTCCGAGCAATACATCCCTGTCTAGATACGAGCAGGTAGATGCGGCTCTAGCATAGATGTTCCTAGGGTTAAAACCCAAAAACACCGCTTTGTGCTAGACTCGAAGGAGAACTGGAGCACGACAGCAGGCCTTAGTGCACCCTTGGTTACGATACTCCCAGGGGATATGCTTAGGACAATTTACAATTTCTTTACAAACCGATTTGAAGTATTATATATATATAAGATGAGAGTTAATGACCTTGGTTAATCCGAATGTGTTTCAAATTGAGAATATGGTGACATGTTAATCTATAAATGATTTTATGACTACTGTTACTCACACAATGTTTTCTGGTTTTAGTCAATGGATGGATTCCAGGGAAGTCATAGTGACTTTGAGAATGATGTACAAGGTGGGAATGGTGGTGGATATGAGAAACAAAATGGAATGTTGATAGGCGTAAAAGATATCGTCTTTATTCCAAATCAATTTTCCAAAAATATGATCAACAATATATATATTAACCAATTCCCAGACGAAACAGAGAAGAGAAAGGTGATGGATTATAAGAGCTCCAGCAGTGGATACCATGGAGAAAGGAATCCTCAATTTCCATCATGTAGGAAATGTGGAAGGAGACACGCATGAAAGTGTCTCAATGGGACAACCAAATGCTTTACGTGCGGCAAGGATGGACATAAAGTGAATAATTGCCGAAGAAAAATGAAGAGTATTATGGAAGAAGATAAAAATGGTCCCAAGAATCCATTTACAGTCATTTGCCGTACATGTAGGGGACATGGCCATTACCCGAGTGAATGACCTATTCTATAGGAAATTTTCATTGTCAAAAAAGAAGCTATGTGGAAATAAATGGTTGTAGAAATGTTTAAAAAGTATTAGGGCTCCTTGTTGATGGGTTTACTTTGGAATAATTTTCTCTTGTATTTTTAACCCTGTAGTTTTCCAGGTGAGAATTATATTTGAGGAAGAATTATATTTTCTCTTGTGGATATAGTTATAAATAACCATTTGTTTTTATATAATTGTTGGGTTTGAGGAAATTATACGTTATTATAATTTGGGATGAAAATGAAAGGTATGAGATATGACTTGTGGTTAAATTATGTTATGGTTATTTTGAGGAATTTATCTCATTTTGGTAATGTTATAAAGTATAGTTTTTTTAGAAAGTACAACGCGCATACAGTGTGACAACTCATCGCATCGGACAAAGTTGTGGGAATCGAACCCACAACCAAAGTGTGATTGGGATTTATTGCCTACCACTGGACTACGTCAAGTCCCTGGTTACTGTGACTATTATTTTTAGTTAAATTATTTTTTTGATCAGTAATAATTTGATTTGGGATCTTATGTCTTATCAAATGAATACCCTTAGTATAGGAAAATGATTTGGTGATTATGTGATAAATGATATTTTGGAACTTGTTCGCTTTGTTGTGAACGCTATATGCCCAAGGAAAAGGGAATAGTATGGGATTTCATTTTAGGAGTTATGGTGGATTTTTATCTATGTTTTTATTGTGGATTTATAGTGATTTGGGTAATTTATGTAAATGATTATATTATTTACTTTTAAGTATGTGTCTTTAAGATTAATTAATGTCATTTGGAGATAAAATTTAACCCGGAATACTAAATTCTTATAAGTTTTTGGTTTCAATAATAGTTTGGATTATATTGAAGGATTTTAAGGACATTTTATTATTGAATGGTATTTATTTAACATTGGGGTATTGATGGTTTAATTTTAGAAATTAAGATTACTATTTTTTTCTAATTGAATATCCATTTGGGGGATCATCAGATATTATACTAACCATTTTGGTTATGATTAATCTCTAAATACAAGGTAAATATATAGTTTATCCTACGTGGATCATATATTTATATAGAAGTTTATTCTAGCTCTTCCATTGTGACCATGTCTCCTTGAATACTAATTGTTAAAAAAAACATGTTAGTGGTAAAAATTAATTAATGAATGAAACTCTAATTAAAAAGTAAGTATATCTCTTTATGTTCTTAGTCAATAACATAAATGAATTCCTCGTCCTTATTTAATATATCTTATAACAAAAAATGTTGTCCGTTTACTTTTTGTACTAGGAGACTAACGATCGTTTGTCCCAAGACAAGTTTGTGATTTTCTTATTGTTAACTTTCTCCTGATCATGTTTTATGTCCCTCTCAATCCGAAATTTACACTTATTTTATCGTCCATATCCATGTTTTTCTACATGGAATCCTTGTATGGGTTATCTTCGGTGAACTTTATACCTCTCTTCTTTTCTTTTAATGTGATAGTTTTGTTGACTCTTTTTCTGATGTAGGACTTTCCCTTATATTCTCAAACCCAATTTTTTTTAAAAAAATTGCGAGGATGCAATTTATTGAAGGAGGGGAGAATGTAACATCCCAAGCATCCACGGTACGTTTCCATATGAATAATGCAATGACGTTCATTTTACGCAACTTCGATATTCTAACACACCACAACCAATCAAACTAGCCATTATGAATTGTAATACATACTTTTTGAAATTTTATAAATTTTATCTTTAGAAATGGAATTCATTTTTGGATTCATAATATCAAAATTAGCTTAGGGTGAAATTTTGGTACTTTTCGGATAACTTTCATATTTTGATGAATAGTGAAAATTACTTAATTTTAATTAAAAACAACTTTTTTAATCGAAATAATTAATATTGATAAATTATTAATTTGAGTGGTTTTAAAGTATTTTATAATTTTTTTTATCATTTTATACAATGTTGGTCACTGTATGTAATTTCACATTTAAACCAGACATAAAGAAGTGTCAATCTTTTGATAGTTATTATCTCTTAAAAACACGCTATTTGTTTTGACGACTGGAATTAATTTTTAAATTAATTAATGCAACTGATATGTTTTGAATTTGGTAAAATAGACATCATTTTTGAATTCATAATATCAAATATATTTTAGTCCTAATTATTTGTAATTTTCTAGAAACTTTATTTTTTTGATGAATAGTGAAACCACTAAGTGGTAGTTAAAAAACTGAATTTTTCATAAAACATAATTTTACTGCTTCTGTGAGTGGAATTTCGAAAATCTGAGAGACACAATTAATATCAAGGAGTAAAATGTGGTTCAATGAGATGAAAATAATTTTTGGTGGATAGTAACTTTTTAATTTTATTTAACATGGTTAAAAATAAATACGGTAATTAAGGGTAAAAATGATATTAATATTACCCTAACACATGTCCTAATTCTATTGTACAAGTGTATCTCGACCAAAAACAACCTTAAGAGTAAAATATTATCATTTAGGACCACTTGTATTAGATTAGGACATTTATTATTATTTAATTCAAAGAAGAGTTAAAAGAGTTAAAATCAAAGTTTATTTACTAAAACATTTTTAATATAAGGATATACATAAGATAAATTCGATTGTAAATATTAATTTGAAAGATAAAATTATTTCATAAATAATCGTATTTTATTTATAATTTTTATACATAAAATAATTTATTTTATTTATGACACAATGGTGATGCAGTAATTACCTAATTAATGAAATATTAAAATAATTGATATTATAAATATCAAAATAAATGTAATTTGAGACATTTTATGAATTACACTAATTTTCTAGGTTAATATGACATATCATGATTGATTATATAAATTTTTTTTGAAGTAATAATGTTGTTATGGATTTATCAGAAACAAAATACCCAATAGTGTCAAAATTGACATAAAATAGTTTTTAATACAAATATTTTATTATTAATTTATATTCAATTCCTAAAAATCTATGTTTCGACCAAGAGACTTATATCATGATAGGTGTGTCATTACTGGACCAATTGGGGGTCTGTTTGATGTATATATTATGTTTATTAACCATATAATATAAAAATACAAAGAGACATTGTAAAGGTGAAACTAATTAACTAAGAGTAAATACTTAATGATAAGGTTAATATAATGACCCAACCCTGTCTAAATTGTATTGGTTGAGTGGTTTTCGACCCATCCCCACCTTAACCTTTAAATAATCTACTTTTGAGCCATTAGAAACCGAATATCAATTTATTATAAAATAATATTTTTTACTTTTCCAAAGGTGCCCCTCACCCCTCTTATAAAAGGGAACTCCCCCATCTCACTAATTCACACATTCAATGCCTTTTTTCTCAGCCAAACCCTGTCCAAATACTCTCTCAAATTCCCTCACTACATCCTAAAGGCCTTAGTTTGATCAAAATTCCAACCTAAGAATCTCTTTTGATCAAATCAAAAAAAAGAACCTGAAGAAGAGGTAATGTTTTCGCCACCCTCTTTCAAATTCCTTTCTTCTTAAACATCTTCTTTCTTTGTTATTTCTATTATAAAATAATAACTCTAGTATCTTCTATATACTGTGATGTTATTATAAATATGGTACAACCATATTCAGTATTCTATCCATCCTTTGAATGGCATGTCACCATACGTGCGTACGTACGGCTTACCGTCTCCACGTCATGGTGTAATTGTCATTCAATAAATTATAATTCGGATGGGTATAATAATGATGTGTAATTCATGTAAATAATAAATATAAAATGATAATTATTCTGTCTATATGATATACCATCCAATTATATATTATTTTAACATCAAAAGAATGATATTGTCGCTCGTGCATACGTACAGACTACTGTCTCCACGAACGCGATGAGATTCATTCTCCATCGTATCCATTCAAGTATAATTCTCATTTGATGATTAAAAATAATGATGAAGGACTTGAAATAATTTTGGATATTAATAAGATACAACCTATCCATAACAAATGTGGCTTACGTAACAAAGAATATAAAAGAAAATGAGTAAGTTAACACCCAAAATGACGATAATACAAAGATATTATTAACAAATCAATGTTAAAAGATCATATATGATATCATATTAATGTAAATGATTCTTGTATAATTCAATAACAAAAATTTTACCATTATACAGGAGGTTAACCTACCATCGACCAAGGAATAAGTACAAAGTAAGGGGTTTCTTATCTCACACTTAATTTCGTGAGAATTCCATTGTTCACCACTTATTTATTGCATGTGGTGTATGTGTATTTCCCATGATTGTATTCATTGTGTAATATACATTAATTTATGGGTATTTACATCATCATTTTATGATATTTATTTCATGGTTTTATGTTTCTTAAGTTACATAATCGATAATGAAATTTGAAATACCAATTTCCACTCATTTGGATTTACGCACGCTTCATTGATTATTTTACACCAAGATTATGTGTGGAATCACTATTCATTTGGTTATTTCATAATTTCCACTCCCCTTTCTGTGGATATACTTTTGATAAACATAATCACTCCATTGATAAATTCTCAAGTCATCGATTTGAACTTGATAAGGGTAATTTTAACTCAATCTCAATTTTTTTGAGTTAAATATCCAATTCATTGGTGTTGTTTTTACAATAATATGTGTGAATTACCTATGATGTATTTACACTGAATATCCAATCATATTGAGTGTATTTGAATTTGTCACACATAATTATTTCGTTTATTTATCCTTAACCGAAGGATATGGTCTTTATAGGAGAATTCATCTCAATTTACATTTCATTGAGACTTATTTGTTGTTATACACCAAATCACTTTTATATGGTGTATATAGTGTACTTTGACATGGTATATCATGAATCCCTTTATTCTCATGATATTACAATGTCTGATTACCTCAATTATTTGTATTCTAGTGTCTCTCTTTTGGTTAGTAACTCTAACTAATGTATCATTTTAAATTGTTTTAAAGATTTATTATTCTAAATGTTTCTCGTTAATGTCCATGTTTTAAAAATGGTTTTAACGATTTATTTATATGGACATTAATTTTTTAAAATTAAAATTCATTTTCAAAGTTTCAAAGGTTTATGGGACACTTTGATTAAAAAATCTATTTAAAATGGATTCTTGAGAAATAGTGAAACTTTTAATTGTTTTCAAGAAAAAGGGGGATATTTCTATCTAATAGTTTTGATGAATATTTTCATCCATTTAAATATACTTCATTATTCTCGATTAAGGTTAATTTGATACAATAAAATCTTCTATATTGTATCGAATGAGTTATGTTTGACTGTGGATGTGATATTTTTATACCATTAATGGTTTGTGGATCAGGTATTGACATTTTGATTGCTAGTTTTAATATGAATGTTTATGTTATGTTTAAACCTGTTCATATGAGGAATGCATTAGACTTAATAAGTGATGGGTGGAGCCCGCTATAGCTCCTCGATGCATCGGTAGGTCTCATGAGAGAATATAGTGTCTTGGCACGAGGCCTTGACAAAATCTTATTTGTAGTCTTGGCATGAGGCCTTGGCTACGTGGTTATGATAGTCTGACATTATGAATTCTGTCATTATGAAAGTGGTTATTAATATTTTCATGTGATTATTCGACTAGTAGAATATCCATGTGAATAAGTTAATTGAATTATTTCATTTTATCCTTGCCATATTATGCTGAAGTTCATGTTTAAAAGGCTTTTGTTTTAGATATACATTCCCTTAATTTTTTATGTTTATTTATGAAAGTTTCTGCTATATTGTTTTCCTTACTGAGCATCTGATCTCACCCCTTTCAATGTTTTATTTTTTCCAGGATGTGAAGAAGTATTTTATGAATGACCTGTAGGGACAGTATGAGAGGATATGAAGACAATATGTTGTTGTAGTTTTTCACTTATTGATGTAATGTAAACTTTGTGAATATATATAATGTTTCCAAGGATATTAAACTAATCGGTATTTCGAGACTTGATCATTCTTGTGATCATTCCAATGTTATGTAATAATGTACCGACTATGGTTATCTAGGGTTGGGGCATTACAAAAAATATATGGTCACATATGTATAAAATTAATCCATTTTTTTCATTTAACTAAAAAAATAAATGAAATCATTTGGAAGTAAAATATGTTTTTTAAAGGTCTAGTTTAATGCTCTCATTGTATTTCAATCATAAAATATATTTTAATCACAATTACTAAATAATTTAAATGATTTTATCTATTTTATATTAAATAAAAAAAATTAAAATTACATTCATATCATTTCTATGAATGAAAGAGCAATAAATTTTTTTTTGATAGTTTAAAAGTTATTTTTCTAAAAAGGGTGGTTTGTCATATTTTGTGTGTTTAATTTTCATTTTTTTCATTACCACCTATATAAATTGAATATTGAAAATTGTATTCCTTATTTGGAATCAAGAGGTCTAAATTTGGTAAATAGTTCTCTTTTAATGATAGGCATTAAGAATATTAATCGTGGTAAACTTTATCACCATGAGAACGGGTGAATTACATTATCTACATTAAAACTATGTGATAAGAGCTTATATTTTCACCCTAATTTTATTTATATGAAGTAAATTCAAATCATAAAACCTTATTCTCTAATTTTTTTTGTTTTATTAATTTTTTTCTATCAAAATCATCTATATACTATTTAATGCAATGAATGTTACAATGTGTCACACACATAGTTAAAAATATATATTATGTTTTAAAATGGGGAATATAAAAATATATGAATGAATATAAATGTATAATGATATAATAATGATATTATATTAATTATAAAAATTTAATTCATATATTAATCAGTCAAATGATTAAATTAATTTCTTGTGTAACGCTAATATAGTATTTATAAAATGAATAGAACAATTAAATAACAAATCATAAAAAGATAATATGTAATTTAATTTGAGGTAATTTTAGAGATAAATGCTTTTTTAGTATATTAGTAATTTTTACAAAGGAATATATATTGATTTCATCCATTTCTTGATTTAATTAATTTCAAATTAAAGGAATAGTGTAAAAATTGAAATTAATGATCATTTATACTAAATAATAATTTATTTAATTATTTTAGATTTCTAGAAATGTTATCATAATATATATTATTGAAATAAGAAATAAAAGATCACAAATTTCATAGTATCATCATGATATGTGAACTTTGATAATCAGAAAACAATACGACACACAGATGAAAAGCACGTCCAGGTCATTGTGTTGATACCAACAACTCAACCTGGATTGACCCTCTATGTAGAGAATCAACATCAATGTTGTGTTCATCATGACGACAACAATAACTCAACATATTGAACAATTTTGAATAGGGGATCTCACTCTAGGACACATGGAGGAATTCCAATGAATCATTCCATGAAGTCTTGCTGAAGGGATCATAGTCCTAGGAGTAAGAAACAATTACATACTAATAATTATTTAATGGAAAATGGTAACATACCCTATGGAAACATGTATAAGTTACTGAGTACAATATCTATATGCCACATGAAGAACATTAATGATCATGTAGGAAATTTCACACATTGTTTCCCATGCCGTTGATTCCTTCCCATATAGATTACATGTGTCATCTAGTAATGTATGTGAAGTGAAGTACACGCCTATATGAAACCCATGTACTCCACCATGCGTCCATGTATATCCCAATGTACACACTTAGTAGAAGTGGGACCACTCACCAAGTGACAAGGTCATGCAACGTGTGATTTTTAACTTTATCCAGAAACCATATCCTCCATTCAGGGGTCTCACATGGTGTATAAATCCAACTTGCACGCCTTATAGCATGGTATATTCTGGAAATCCATATCAATAATCCATTCATGTCCTCTATTTCTTTGTTCATTGATGCAGAGATGACTTACTAGAAAACTCATAGTTATACATCATTTGATACTTTCCTTTGACAACAAACATGTTCAAACCAGCTAATATGCATATAAACAAGATTTAATGTTATTTTTTGTGGAACATTGGATTTCATTTAAGAAAAAAGGTCATTTATATTCTTTTTTTTCAATTCATCTCCAGTTCCACTTTCCAACCACTATCTCTTCATTCCAATATCAAATCTACAATTTTGGAACATTACCCCATAATATGGGAGCGCAATGATCAAATAATCGAGATTTTTCAAGTTTTGTGAAATTTTAAAAATGTACAAGATGAATGATGAATGGTGTGGAAAATCATAAGAATATATTGGAGTAATGATCCACAATCTATTTTCATTTAGACCTCTATCCATCACCATTTTAAGGTCAATCTAAATAATCAAATCAAATAAATTCTCGTGTCTAATCCTCATAATATAAACCCATCCAGCATGACGATTAAAAATGAATCAATTTGTCCATTGATTGATTCATGATTATATTCGAAATACATAATGGTGAATAAAAAACATAAAAACACGTTCCCTTTCTAGATTCTGATCAATCATTAATGAAGAAAGAAGAAGCATCACGTTCGTTGGTGAGATTTTTTGAATTAGAGGTACATTAGTCATTGATCCACGATATCCACATTGTTAAAATGAGGGAATAATCTGAAGATATTTCCAATGGATCTCCAAATTTTCTAGGGATATGTAGTTAACCATGGTATGTCTCTATTATTGTCTAATTAGAGACATTCAATCAATACATTAATACAATTTGTATAAAATAATTTTATTCAATGAATTTTTCATTTTTGTTCATACGATGAATTTTCTACATAATACCTTAATCGAATAATGTTATATAATTCATAGGACAAAACATTCATTCTATACTCATCAATTCCCTATCAATTATGATCTAAAATCCCATTTATAATTTTTTCCACTTTTTCTGGAAAACTATAATCTCATTCTATATAATATATTCAATATATTTCAAACGTTTATTCCTATAACACCATTCCATGTAATATCATACATTCTCAATACTAGGTATAAAAAATAATCCATATAATATCCATAAATTATACACAAGATATATGAGATATTTATTTCTTCCCACACAGGGGAATCATGTCCTCAAAAATATAAAATATGGGCTTCTCAAAAAGATGTGGGTATTGTTAATGAATATGAGAATCTCACTCCCAATAGATCTCTTGGAAATTACCATTCTACCATTAGACACACAATAAAGGAATCAATCATGCATGAAGGATCCCCTTATACCAATCCTAGACCTCTATCATGTACTTGTCCAAGCAAACTCCATCTTTGATGTCCAGCTCTCCCCAGACGACAATATGTGATGGAACATACAAATACCTCCTCATTTGTGAAATACAGAATACATATTGTACTCAGACAAATTGAAAAGGTATATGTAATTGGTAATCCACATAGTCAACTATTCATAATATCTAGATGAGTCAATGATCTTCTAATCTACCATGCCACTACGACCAAATATTTGTAATCCACATCAAGGTGAAACATATAGGAACACATGGACTCCTTCCTATAACTCTAGTGAATTCTGTATCGAATTATCATATGTTTTCGCATGGATATATGAATTCATAAACATATCTTGGATAATATGAACCTTCTCAGTTATAGATCACAACAATTATGGTCCAATTACTGCAGAATCTATTGGGTCGGTCTGAATATGTGGTGACCGACTGGTCCACCCATAAAAATCATTGAATGGTTCGACATCAATGGTGTAATGGTTGTTGTTTTTTTTATGAAAACTAAACCATTTATAGGTGATACATAGATATAAGACCAAATTCCATCATTCATGATTAGATCATGTACTATATAACCAAAATGGTTTTCTCTATCTAGTAATGAGTTTGGGGCTGAATCATTGTGATCAATCATAACGGGGTCCCAAACACCTCTTTTAATTAATTCCACAACTGGGATGTAATGTTAGCATTGCAATCAGATTCAATTTTCAATAGAACACCGTGGATTAATAATATCTCTTGAATGTGGAGAAATCCCATGACTTATATTATTCTCCACTATCATATATCTATGATGTGGACCAACATTATGTGTTGTTCTACGATCACCCTTATTGAATCATGTACTAAGGTCAAATATAGTTTTCCAATCACAATACTAATATATTTCTCGTCACACTACCATTATTACAACTATAGTGGTAGATCAAAACCCACTGGAACATGGTTCTCAACCATCAGTTTTAGACAAGTAAGTCATCAAGTGAAAAAAATATGAAAATCATTTCTTCATCATTGGCATGAAATTTAATGTTGGATTTCTAGGTAAATATATTCCACACCTAGATGTACCACCAAATTAAATTTATGAATCACTCTGTGAACCTCTTCCCACAACGTCACTAGTACAATTGTGCGTCCTTTGAAAAAATGACAAGCCCCCACATTTACAAACTCAGTTTGGATCATGTTTGGTAGATATCTGAGCATGAATAGTCTCACAGATGGTATCCACTATGTATGACTCCTTGACATGTTACATTAGAGGATGTCTGAGAAAAACTGACTTGAGCTATGCTTCCATATCATCATCTATAATTGATAACTATAATGTGACCCATAACACCAATGCCTCATTTAGTAGCTCTGAACAAGATCTCTTACTGAGAGAATCTTCTACCATGTTCCCCTTCCCATGATTGTATCCAATCACTAAGTCATTGTCCAGGAGTAACTCTAAAAATATCATGAGACTCATATTATGTTCTTTTTTAATTAAGATATAATTTATACTCTTAATAACAGAATAGATGATAAACTGCTCTCTCATCAGGTAGTGTTGCCACATAATACTACCAATGTTATCTCAAGATGATGGTTTGTTTAGTTCTTATCATAGGTCTCAATTAGTGTGAAATATAAAAATTACCAATTTCATATGCATCATAACACAACCATAATTGGTTCTTGATAAATCACATAAAACTGTGTACTCAACACCGTCCTTCAATATAATCATAATATGATCACAATTCAAACTCTTACTCAACTGTGGAAAATCAAGGTGGCACGTCTCAGTCCAGGTGAATGGTTGTATCATCAATGTAAAATATTTCATGGGTGTGTCTATCCTATATAAATTAGGTAGGAATATCTTGAAATATCATTTCAACCTATAAAATATCCACACCCCATTCACACTATTGGTACACTCCCAAGCTAAAACATCCCCAACCATGGTTGTGTCCATTTTACTATTATTTTCTGAGATAACATGTCTGATAAATTAGACCACATGAATTCCTGATTGGAACTTCGAAATATTTCCAAAAATTTGGTGCTCTCGATGTACTAACATAACAATCCTAAATATCTTATGTGTTCCTCCTCGGACGTCGAGTACACCAGGATATCATCAATGGTGACTACAATGAAACAATCTATGTAATGATGAAAAATCTATTTCATGAGTCCCATGAAAATTGTTTGGTCATTCATCACACCAAAGGGCATCACCATGTACTAATAGTTACAGTAATGATATAGTAATTTTGAATTTGGTATATCCCTATACCGTTCTTGTAACTATTGACCGCTTCACCTGATGCCAACCATCAAGAACCATCCCCCCAATCTCAACTTATCTTAGAGGTCATAAATCCATGGATTTTAATTCATGTTCTTCACAGTAACCTAGTTCAAAATTCCGCAGAAGACACATAATCTCGAGCTCTCTTATACCATTCTGGTAAAACAAAATTGGGCTTCCCATGGTTAAACGATGGGTTTAACAAACTCCTTCCTCTAAAATTCATCCAAATTCACCCTAATATTGTGATGCTCTACTGGAGCCACCAAATATGATGTTGTAGATATTTTTTCCTTCCTGTGTTGTAGATCAATTTATATGACTATCTCTCAATGATGAGTTAAACCTGAATAGCTTCAGGTAATATTTTATTGTAGTCTTCCTCCCCTTCAGGAAAAAAAAACTGTTAACATAGAGTACAACAAGGTTTAAGCTATCTAAATGATGAATAATTGGTTGTACCCTTCTATAAAAAATTCCATATTTCACTACTTAGGTTACTTTTTCACCAAAAAATTATATACCAGTTCCATCACAATAGAAACACCACACTCTTCTCCTCAAATATTCATTCTGGGGATGAACCATAGATAACGAATCCATATAATGAATTATTTCATAAGTCCTTTACATTACTATCATGTGTATTTCAATAGATTAAATCACATATAATATTGAAGACACAATGTCATCATGAGTTTGTAACTACAGAGTCTTATCTTGTAAATCTTTCCAAGCATAAGGTTGAAGTCAACCATTCAATTGGAATATCTATGTCTCATAAAATGAATGGGGAATAAAATTAATGACTAGTGTATGTGTCAATAATCTATACAAATGAGATATAAAATACATATATTGTACTATTAATAATTATCGTAGCAACTATGTTGTAAGCATCGACCCCTTGCATCAGTCCCCTTCCCTATCCTCCTACTCCAAAAGCCTTTCACGGAAAACAATGGGGTGGTGGTGGTACCATGTCAAAACATTGACCACCTCATAATGGTCTCCCAAATAATCCACCACATTCTACACCCCTTGGACCGACATTCTCATGATACTATGTCTGCCTTAGTGGCTCATCAGTGATATCTTTGTCTAACGTACGACTGATCTGACAATCTTGGGTGAGATTTAACCTTCCATTACATATGTAGATCCACAAATATTTTGCCTTACTGGACCCCCTGTTATCCTTAAACTATAGATCGTTTGTCTTAGGACCTCATCTAACAATTACAAACACATCTAGTTACTTTTAGTCAGCTGCCAGCTCCATGTTTCCAAGGTATCTTCTCTTTCCTCCCAACTACTGAAAACCACCAGTGGTATCTTCTCATCAAACAATATCAAAACCAGTAAAGATGGCCCTATATTTTAAGTATTGGTAGAAATTTACAATGGGATTAAAATGGATCATATGACTCTATGCAGACCTTTTAAAAATTTATGAGCATAGGAGAATAGATCTCGAACCACTTCCATCGAGGAGTAGGAGAGATTTGTAAACTATGATTAATACATGAAAAATATCATGTTTCCCAGCTAGAGTTGTAGGAGATCTCGGATACATTCTACCCTCAGTGTCTCAGGTGAGAACCACTATATGAAAATGATCTCAAACTCTATCAATTTACAAGTAACATCAACTTTTGAATGGTTAGAAAAAACCTTGAATCTCCCCACTGAGCCGTGTAGAAGGCCCACTTTGAGGACTATCATATTATCTGTCAGTGTACTAACTAGAAAAAGGAATAAGGTCGTCACCTCAAGATAGTTCTTATGTTATTCTGGTTCAAACCAGCCTTGGATCTTGAGTGCTCTATGTCTTTGAAACTCATGATGTGAGATCATAAAGAACACAACATCTACATATATTATAGATACCAAATACATTACAAGATGTGTTATAATGGATAGTGAACCACCTTGATGTATCTTCTCAGTAACTATTCCCTATATCGACACCTCATCTCTGAGAGAATCATTCCCATGACAATAATTATTAATCCTAGATGTCAAACATCATGAGGGAATCTATAAAAAAGACGTATGACGATCAATGAGTATTAATGAAGTGTAGACAAAAGGACATAGATACCACAAACCATTCCATGATGTTGTATGTGCCATCATTCCCCCCAAAAACCACTGTTATCATGTACTTTGTTTAATATAAGGTGATCAATGTATTTCTATATGGATTAATCATCCACCACACCGAAACTTGTTTTCTTGGACAAAATTCTGAACTTGATACACTTTATAGTGTTTCCCCAAACTAATATCACAAAATACCAGTTGTAAAGTAGAAATGACCACCTGGTATACTACTATTTCATGAACCAAACAATTGGAGCCCATTCCACAACTCCCCTTGGATGCCTCTAATAGGTAAGTGGATGATGGGTAGAACTGAGTAGGCAAATCAATGACATGAGAGACCATAGACTATGTACCTATACATTTTCACCAATCTATAAGCCCATACAATGCTGGAATTTAAAAAAACAATGATTAATAATGTGTCCATACATCATAATCCCACAACTAGAGTATGATGATATGTAATGTAATGTAAAAAATTCCAAATACAAGCACACCACATAGATATTTAAAACACTAGTCTCACATGAATATAAGAACATGAAGTGCTATCAGAAGACCACCCAAAAACAAAATTTTTTGTAATGTTTCACTGAGAATAGTTTTGTCCTATTTCTCTTAGGTCTTTATCATAATTTAGATCAACATAAAAAACCATACAAATACAATAAAATCCCTCTCATTGGTGAGTATTACAATACTTCATTGTAGACCATAAAACCACAAAGAATACATAAAATTATATAACATTCATCTCTACTTGGGTATATGTCTACAACACATATAATAAAAATATTCAGATATACATCACAATAATTCATAGTCCATAGGTAGTTCATAACAATAGTATACCATCTTGAGATTCCACAATGAAGATTCAAAAAAGCACTCATCCATGAGAACACACTCTTGAGTCTTGTAGCACTAATGATGTTCCCTTGAGAGGTACTTCTCATCGAGTCTCTTCAAGAGAAGGGTACAAAAATAGTTCTAAGGGAAACTGATATATAGATTAGGATCATTATCAAGGCCATGGGGTGATACCAAAAACATAATATGTATTTACCCCCTATGTAGAAGGTCAATTCATTAATAGTGTTGGTCATGAAGATAATATGATCTCCACTTAAGGAATGAGGATGAATAGAGTATATCACTCTGGGAATCACTGTGGGATACCAATTATTTTACCCAAGTGCTTATACTGATGTGATCATAGTCCAAGGAGTAGAAAATGAATCCATATTAAACATAAAATAAATGATATGTGGAGCAGAATCTAACAGAACAATTCCAATTTAGTGGGGATAAGGGATCTAATATGAGTGTCAAAAAGTACAGTGTTATCAGTAATGGCCACACTACATGTCTCTAATACTTGGTTCATTCTCATGTAAACAACTTGGGTCATCATCTCATGTTTTTGTAGTGCTATACAGACTATGTATCAACGTGTGTACACCACCCCGTGTCCCTGTAATTCTAGAATTATAGATTGAGTATCTGGGGAGGGACCAAAAACCATGTGATGGGGGGTAACATTCCATGTGATGTTTACCCTCCTCTAGAAACCCTAGATGACACACAAGGGAACACAAAATGTATAGATCCAATTAATAAAAAATATATAACGGTTTTTTTATAAATCCATCACCATTTTCCAGTCATCTATTTCATCATTCTATTATAAAATTTAGCCATACCCTATCGAATAACTCAATTAGATTCTTACTCAATGTCTCTTCATTGGAAACAAAATATTTTAGACATCATATATGGTAGAAAATTAGATCAATGAATTGTTTTTTCTTACATTGAGAACCAAACAATAGGGAAAAATATCAGGTATCAACAATCACATGATTCATCACCACTTCCACTTTTGAAACACTACCATTTTGTATTGATCGCTGATCTATGATTTTGGATTCTTCTTCCACAAAATGGGTGTGAACTGATCAATTGATAGAGACTTATTGAGACGCAGGCCAAAAAACATTGACTAAAATGAAAATTGAATAGGGAGAAAAACAAAATAATTGATTAGAAAAGCGAATATTGATCGATTATCCTATCAACATCGGTCAATATCCGGTAGAATGACAACACAATTAATAAAATTATATTAATTTTTCTCTCAAATATACACAATAAAATCCCTTCCCCTAAGAAGATCAAACCACATATCGATCACTTAATTGATTGATTCCTTTTTATCATAGAAATAATTAAAATGGATGAAATAAATTCAAAACAGAAGCCATACCCCGGGTTAGATATGTCAATAACAAATTAAGAAGTTATTTCACATTCATTGGCGAGATCCTTCAAATATGTGGTACATCGATCACAAATCCATGATCTCATCATCGTTTAGATGAGATAATTATATGAAGCTATCTACAACATCTCTCCAATGATTACAAGGTTATGAAGCTAAACCCATTACTTCTCTTTTATATTGTATATAAATACATTCAATCAGTGAATCAACATAATTGGAATAAAATGATTTTATTTATTTTTGCATGTGTTGAATTATCTGCAAACGACCCACACTAACATACATTAATTAATACCAAGCGTAAAAAACATTATGAACTCGTTACTATTCATAGATTTTTTTATCCAATTTTTTTTAGAAGATATTCAATTTTTTTTGGAAAACTGTGTTGGCGTTCCATTTAATATATTTAAAATATTTAAATCCTTTATTTCACACACATCGGGCCTCTGAATCACACAAACTATCAGCGGATGGTCTTGAGTATATTCCATAAAATATAAAGTACATATATTTGAAAATTTGATACATTAAATTCCACCTTTATATAATGATCATTTAAAATGGAAATGTTACACTAGCATACATATGACCTACTATCTCCATGATATTAACATACATCATTTTTCATTAACATCATTCCTTGATGGTTTTAAAAGTATAATTTATGTATAAATATAATAATTTCATCAACATTATTATTCTAGAGAATATATAAATATATAATATGTGTAATAACCGTATATTCTATAATAAAACATGTGTGAGGAATCAAGTCAATTAACACAAGAAAAACGAAAATAATGAAGGATTATTTATGAACTGGTAATACGTTGTCATAAAAGGATACCATATGATATTATAAATACTAATATGATTTTTTTATTTAATAAATTTTTAAATTCACTAAATACAAGGATAAATAACGTTTAATATAAATGAAATTTATATTAATAGATTTCGTCTCAATTTTCTTCATTGAATAAAATTGTAATATAATGAACCTAATGTAATTTTTACAGTATATATATTGCTCCCTGACATGTAATGCCATGAAAAATCATTATTTAGGTCGTTTTATGTCCCAATTTTAATTATATCATCTATGGGGATTCATCTTAGGGGTTACCAGGGGTTAATTAATTTCATAACCCAATTTCATTTCATTTAGTTATGTTACTTTTTTGTATCATTGATATTATATATTTTTGTGTGAATTGAATTCTGATTATATTATAAATTATTTACATTGTTTTTGGATTTAAATTTTTTTTACATAATTTATTCAATGAAACGTTTTCCCTCTAATTTTATGATCAATGCAATGTTTTATTTCACAATATCATCAAGATTGTTCATTCATGAATTTGTGTTGAAGGAAATTATTTAACCATTTACCAAAAAAACACTGTTATTTTATTCTCCACTAGTTATTCAATGTATTTATAAGTAAAATAACTAGTTTCTACTATATTTCATTATTTATAATGAGAAATTATTTGGATAAAATCTGCACATTATTTCTTAGTGCAGTCGGAACACCTTTTTCATCCAAACACATGTTTTCAAAAGCTGTTCTTAAAAATTGTTATTATAAATTTTAAAATGGATTATTAAATAACTTTTTAAAGATTTTTTACTTTTTTATAAATTGTTTGAAAGGAATTTTTTTATCATTTTCTGAAGGAGTTAGTTTTATAGACTTATTACATTGAAAAAAGAAATGTAGTTTTGAAATTGCATGACATATAAGTAATTACCCGTAATCATAGATAAAAATTAATTCAAGATTCCATTTCATATTTAAAAGATTCTTTTCATATACTATATTTTCTAAATAGTCTATAAAGTCATAGTTTTATAAATATTATATTTAAAAAGGACATTCAAAATTTATTTCTTTCTAAAATGTGATTAAATAATGAAAATGATTTTTCTACAAGAATTATTTTAATGATTTTATCCTGGTATTTTTATTAATAAAAAGACAATTAGTTATCCTATACTCCCATGGAGATATGTAATATCGATGCCATCATTATTATTTATTTGATGAATTATGATTGTTTTGATAAATGATAATACTAATATTCACATCCTTGATTCAATTTTTTTGTCATTAATATCCCCTTGAATCATTCAGTTTCATTTGATCATTAAAAATTAAATTTCCATAAAAAATCCATATCATTATCATTTTTCTTATTTCCTATGTCATCTATAATATCTACAAACATGTTTCTATGTTGAACAATATTTTTTCTGTAAATATTCATAAATATGCATTCCTTAATAAATAGTGGTATTTGATGATAATAAATATTTTTTATTAATTAAATGGACATTTCATTTTATGAGGAATGCATTGGAAATGCATGAAATTGGCCAGGGATATATTATAGAATGTCCTTCGCTGCATTGGTTGTTACATGGGATGAGAATGTTGTCAAGAATTAGTTAATTGTGTTTTCACCCAGTATGTTCTAAACAATCTTGTGTTTGGTAATTGTGGTAAAAGTATCATTTTCCTAGAAAACATGACATCCAATATCTATGAATTTCCTTTCTTTAGTTTATTAATATTATGATCTATGATATTTTATAATGACAATAACTCTAAAGGAATTTCATTCTAAATTATTTAAAAATTGAATATTTTTTCAATTACATACATTTTCATATTTTTTATGCCTTACCCAGTTATGAAACTAAATATATAAATTAAATAGAATTAATTTTGAGTTTTTTATCATTCCACTGATTATTCTCTTCAATTATTTAAAATGAATTTGTGCTAATATATTTAGTTTTCCTTTTTCATTATACCATATTTATGATGTTTCATTTATTTATGATTGTTTCTATTATTCATAAACCTTATTGAGAATTTTTTCTCATACTTATTTTGTTATCTTTACCTAGGATTCCATGATATTTACATAGAATGATATGAAATGACACCATATAAGGATAAAAGTTTTCGTTAAAATAATTATGTCTTAATTTGTGTTGTCTAATGTAATATGTGTATCATGTATGTATCTAGTTTACCAAGACTAATAAATTATATAATCCTTCTTGATTTGATTCCAAGTATCTTATGAAAATTTAATAAAGTAGACACTGGATTTGAGATACCAGGGTCTGTGTCATTTTTTATTATCAGTGAAATTTTGTAGAAACCTTGGGTTAATATTTACAAATAAATATATTTTGGAATATTACCACAATATAGACATTTAGGATATGTATTCTGGAATACCCTATCATTTGGTACGATATATAATTTATGGTATTCCTTGCAATACATTCCTACTTGGAGACTTCATGTGTACGTGGTTTTCGAACTAATGTACCTTGGTGTAATATCACTAAAAATTGTTCAGGGGATTGATCCAATCATCACATCATTCATGGAAATGTACTTTTATGCACACTTGGTTTGAAACTCGTTTGCGATATAATTAGGTTAAATAAGATTTTATATAAAAAAATTATAATTTTTTGAATAAATAATTACAATGACTGACCTATTTAAAACCATGCACCAAGAAAGGACTACTATTTTAATGAAACAGATGATTTATTTGTGTATTGGGATTCATGAGTGAAATTATAGAATTATTTTACACATGGAATTTTGGTATAAGAATCAAAAAATTTTAAAGTATTTTGTTAAGTTATAAATTCATATATTTATTAATTAACATAATAGTTATGGATACCATCATGGGTTATGAATTTAATTATATTTTGGGAGAAATTTATTAAAATTTAACACATTGGGTTATTATATGTTTTAGTGAAAATTTTATTTGATAAATGACGACTTTAAATTTTATATGAAATTTATAGTGGTATTGATATTATTTTGGGTAAATATGATTCTTGATTAAATTATAATTATAGGAAAATTATATTATTTCTGTTTGTGAAAAATTGAGGAATATAAAACAATAGAACAAGATTATTTAATTATTATTTTAATTTTAATTATCTATATCATATTATTTTGGTAATGTTATAGAATCTATATTAATATAGTTATAAAAAAGAAAAACCACATGTAGGATGAAAAACAATCGCATCATGAATAGATATTGGGATAGAACACATGAATGAAGGATGATAAGGGTTTAACACATCTACTAGCTTGCATGATTTCCTGGTTAAAATGTAATTATATTTAGTTAAACAATTTGATAAAATTAATATTAATGATAAAAAAATAGTTTTTGATTTTAGTAATATAGATTTATTTATTATAATGGATATCTTATGATAACCATATTGGTTTTGGAAAATATGTATAGATGGAAGGAAAGACTATAACACATTTATAGATCTTATGATATGTTGAAATTTAATTTTATAGCATCAATCATTAAAAATAGTGGTTTTATTATCATTTTCTAGAGTAAGGGATAAATTGAAAATAGTTCAAAGAAAGTACATATGGTAAAATTGAAAATATGTAATAGAAATGAATCAACTATGTAAATATCTTAATATTATTAGCGAGTTTAATAAATCATTAAATTTTAAAAATGTCTCTTTAAAGAGGAAAATGTTATCATATTGGATTAATATCACATTAATCATATTGTCTACTAAATGATCATTGATTTATGTTTTTTGGACATTAATATTCCATTTATTAGTAATTTTATTTTGATCTATGGCCCCAATCACACTATATATTTAAATAAACTTCTCCTCCATATCAATATCTTCTCATTCCATCAATTTTCTCTTATATAAAATCCTAGTTATGTCTCATTCCATATAACCCTAGTAGTTCTTTTTTCTATCTATATAAGATAATGTTTTATTATTCCTTTTAGAATGCAGTTTTTTAGACAGAATACTTTTCAAATTTCAAATCCGTGATGTTTAAGAACAACTATAAATTTTTAAAACACAATTTATTTATGCTTGGTAAAATGTAAGTCCCCAAAATTCAAAAATAAGGACATTGTATTTTATTGTGTGTATGAAACACACCACAATGTGTAAATGGGAATATAAATCTACGAAACCATAAAATATTTTTATTTTTAAATAAATTCAATATCATTTGTATCTTTAATTACATTAAATACAACTTTTAGTTAGTGTTAGTTTCTTTAAATAGTTTCTTTTATATCTTTCGTTACACACAAGTGATTATTTTATAGAAAAACAATAAATTAATAAAATATTATTATTTAATAGAGTAGATATAATAAGAACATTAAATTATATATTGTTCACAGTACAAAAAAATAATGAATATAATGGGTATATATTGATTTGGAAAAAATAATAATCAATTAAATAAAAATGAAATGTTTTCTAAAAAATTTAATTTTAATAAAAGACAATTTAATCATTCATTATGCACATAATTTAATTTTTTTCCCTTGTTACTGATTTTTTTTTTAAATAAACGTCATTATTTAAATCGTGATTTCAAAATAATATTAGGGTGTGATTTTTCGATATTCCTACAATGGTTTATTTTTTGATGACTTTTGAAAAATAATGGGTTTTATTTAAAAAGATCATTTTCTTATAAATCATTTTAATTTTAAAATTATATTACAATTTTGTTTTAAATTAATATTAGATCAATTTACATCAATTAATTAAATATATATTTTTCTAATAATTTTCATATTGAATTTCGACATATAACATTGTAAACATTTGAATATTTTCACTTCAAAAAACTGCACTCTGTCACATCAACAAAATTAAATTTAATAAAATTTTTCCAAATGATATAAAATAAATTTTTTAAAATAGATTTCATATTATTTATAATAATAATATATAATTTATATATATTTGAAATTATTTTTTTACAAAAATTTAATAGTGATTATATTAAAAATGAATTTCCACAGTTAAAGGAAAAATGGGTTCACATCGATGTTAAACTAAAATGATAGCAGTAAAATTGATCTAAAAACATGTATAAAATCTATTTTATGGAAATATTTATACTATTAAACCTGTAATATTTTATAAAAATCAATGTTGTACTATCGTGTCATATTAAAGACGATGGATCACTTAATTACATTGATATTATAAAGCTTGTATCTCTATAACTTATAAAAGGTCACACCTCTAATATCTACATAAAACCTTTAAACAACATTGTTTTGGAAAAAACATACCCAAATGACATAAATAATTAACTATAATTTTCCATTATGAATTACTTTTTGGAAGATACAGCTACGTAATGATTTAGTGCATATCTATGGAAGAAACCCAAAGAAGATGTAATGTTCATACCCAAGAAGCTTTATTTTAACAATTTATCAACATTGTTAACTTTTCATTAAAAATTTTAATATAATAGTTTCATAATATTACCAATATTTAGATGTTTTGATAATACTTCCGTGAAATAATACCATCTCCTCTTCTACCAAATGGGTTACGAAATCATAATTTCTATTTACCACAAACTACTACCTCGCGAAATGATGCCTTTAAATTTTTCATTTCCACCTATCAATGTTGGGTATGAGGATAGATATAAAGAGTATTTATTAAATTTATGAAATATTTATACCTATTTAGTCACTTTATAATATCGATATTTTTACCTTCCATTCTATTGAAGATATGACTATGTGACTTGTGTGTACATCAGACAACCACGTTGTGATTGTATGTGATTTGTGTTTTATTAACGCTACACATTGAAGGAAATAAAGTTCAATTATATTATTATATGTGATATAAAATTAAAAATAATGAAAAAAATGAAATATCTATCATTATTTCATTATCATATATATCATTTTATTTCTTTTTTTTCACTCATGTAAATATTATAACATCATTCATGTGCGTATAGAATACCGCCTTCACGAAGCGATGTAGATACCTTCTCACGACCAAACTAAATGGAATATATATATAAATATTTAATTTGATAATTTTTATATTATGATAATTATATGAATATAAAACATTACTCATTCCCATTTTTTAATGATCGATGAAAAATTGAAATTTTACTCATGCATACTTACGAACTACAAGTTCTATCATCAAAAAGTACATTATCAATTGTAATTAACATTCATGAATGGTTTTAAAAGGTTATTTTATTTATAAATATGAAAATTATTTTGGGATTATTATTCTTGATATGATATGTCTGTATAGTTTTCATGATAATCAAGTCATCCATGAAAAAGCATACTAGAGAAAACATGGCAATTAAAACCCAAAACAATGAATATAACGAAATACTGTTAATAAATAATAAATAATATGTCATAAAAGAATCACATAAGAAATTATAAATATTAATATGGTTCTATAGAAAGTTTAAAACATGATTAAAACCACTATACAGTAGGTTAAATGGTGTTCAACCAAAAAGATACAGTATTTCTTCTCAGTATCTAATCATTGAGGCATATTGTTATGGTATGCACCTAATTTATCTTATATGGTGTATAGACCCCCATATTGATATTTAATATTATTAATAAATTATTATGAAATGTATTTTGTTTTTTAATATAAATTTTTTCATATAAAGATATTTTAATTATGGGATTTCAATTTGTAAAGAATTTCCTAAATCAATTTATTTTTCATTGCGTTATATTACTTCTCTATCATCTATAATATTAAATTATTATGGGTGTAATGAATTATGAATATATTATTATATAGTTAGAATATCTTTATGTTTGAATTTATTTGGTACACATATTTGAATCATTTACCAATGTTTACATCAACGTTATTGTTATTGTACACATTTATTTTACAGTCTCATCAAGATTGTTTTTCCTGAACTTTAGTTGAAGGGAGTTTTTTGAACATTACTAAAAAAATAATATTTTAGTATCAATATTTTATTTATGTTATTTTTAAGAATTATTACCATTTTTAACCCATTTTATTTAAAAATTATGAGACAATGTTTTTGTAAAATCAAAACTGATTTCAATATTTTGTCAGAAAACTTTTTCAACCAAACAAATGTTTTTTGAAAAAAATGTAAAATTTTTTCCAAACCATTAAAAATATTTAATAATTTATTTATCAAACTTATTATTTTAATAAAATGATTGAAATAAATGTAATTTTTTTCTTCTATACTAGAAACTTATCAAACCATTTTAATGTGAAAAATCAATGTTCTTTTTAACTTTTATTAAATGTACAACATTACCTTCCATCATGACACATATTTTTCTGAATATTCCATCCAAAGATTAAAATTTTATTTGAAGAAAATATTTTCCCTAATATTCGTAAAATTATTAGTTTTTAAAAATTATTTTCCATGAAATGTATTTTCTAAAATTTTCCCTTTTTTATAATGTGATTTTCAAAACTAAAATGATATTTTCCTCAAGAATGATTATAATGATATGTTTACATTATTTATATTAATATAAAAACCAATATATTAAATATATGTCATAGAGGATATGTTGTATTAATACTATTCATATTCATTATTTGGAGGTCTTATGATTATTTTTATTAGGGATAATATTAACATTTAGTACTGTGATTAATTTCTTATTTATAAAAAACCCATAGAATTATTCACTTTTCTATGATAATTCAACAAGAAAATTCATATAAATATTCATATAATTTAGAATAGATATATTTTTTTAAATAATATATAATTTCTACATATGGTGTACTATAGTGAAAGTTATTTATTTTCTTGAGTAAATATTCATAAATCCATATTCCTTATTCAATATGAATATTTGTTGATAGATAACATTGTTTATTAATTAAATCAATTTTTTGATATGTGAGGAATTAATTAGAAAATAATTACCTAGGTTGGGGACCATTTATAGAAATCCATTAGATGCATAGATTGTATCATGGGAAGAATCAACTATAAAAACTCAATTAAATGTGTTTTCACCCAATATGTTATAAACCATCTTGGTAATGGTCTTGATAGTGAGGGTATCAGGATACTGTGAAACGTGGCTTATTATATTTATGAATTGCCTTAATTCATTGTTCATTTTATATTATCCATGATAATTTTTAAATTATATTACCCCATCATGAATTTCATTCTTAATTATTCATTACTGGAATGTGTTTATTGTTAATTACATTTCTATATTTATTAGGCCTTGTGCCTGGGCCAACGGATCATGTCTGGGTTCCCCTTCAACACTTAGAAGGGGGATTATATATAATAAAATGAATATGACGGCATTCATGCCATTCGGACAGACGAATTGATTGGTTGTTTGTTAATTAAATTTTATGTGTTGTCATTTATTTACCTTTCCATTGATTATTATTGTAAATTATTTAAATTTAAAGTGTGTTAAGATATTTAATTTCATATATTTTTTATTCCTTATTGAAGATTCTTCATTTATTCATGGCTACTTCTACTGTACAATTCCCATATTATGAATTCAAGATCACCCTTATGTTGTATTCTATCCCTAGGGTTTGATGAATATTACTACTTCTAACATTCAAGAATATTCTAGATGAAATAATTTTTTTATCATTTTTTCAATGTCTGCATTCCTAGGTAAAATGGATATAATGTATTTATAAATTTTACCAAGACTATTAAAAAATTTAGTCTTTCTGAATGAAATTACATGTAATTGCTGCAACTGTGATAAAGAAGATATTGGATCTCGGATAGTATAGTCGAGGTCAAAAAATATGAATTTTTATAAAATGTTTTAAAAGAAATATTTTTATTATTTTATGAATGTGGAACATTTTTAATTTTTAAATAAGATTAAAATGAGGGGTTTCTTCTATGTGGCACAACATGAACAAAATTTAACACTGTCAAGACCATTCAATGCATTGATTTTTTACATTACATGTTTTTAAATTTATTTTATTTGATAATGTTTTAAATATAATCCCTAAAATGTTTTAGTTTTCAATTAGGTGATTTCAATGAAAAAATTGTATTTTACTTAAAAACATATTCCAAAGATTTTTTAATGGAATTTAAAACTATGATAAAATATTTTTACATTTATTATTATTTAATATGAATATTATCCGATTATACCAAACATATTATTTATCTAGATGTTTTATTATTATAATGATAATATTATCATTAAGTACATTTTTCCCATGGGTTATGTAAAGAGGAATTGATGAAATTATTATGAGACACATTTCTATTCCATAGGTTTTCATTAATGAAATTATAATTAAACTCATTTCATTTTCATTGGTTAAGATAAGATGAATTTTTTTTGATCATAAGGAAAACATATGTATGATTTTCATAATATGGTTTGTGTTCGATGAATTATATATACCTTAGATTCATTGGTTAAGTATTGATGCCTTGTGAGATTAATAGTACTATAATGGGGTGTGAACAAAGTTCAGTAAGAGAATCTATCCTCTTTAATAGTATTGGGAGTGAACATTGACTACTTTGATGAATTTGATAGTGAACAAAATCATCTAGAAGAATATTTTCAATGATTATTTACAGATGTGGAAATGATTTTTTATGCATATACATATTCCACAGACTCATATATTATGACAATGTTATGATATCATGATTAATTTAATTTTATTCCTATATGAATCATGTCTTATAAAAATAAATTATTTATTCCATGTCTCTAGATTTTGATCAATGGTATGTATGGTATAATTTTGAAATATTATTATAATGTTATAATGCCCTTATGCACATGTTACACACTTTTGATCATTGATATCTCTTTCATTTAAACATTCTGATCTTCTAAACTCAATCATTCTTAAGTTTCCTTTTACATATGTTATTAATGAAGGTACTATGTATGTAATTTTTAATAAGGGTACTAGTTATGGATATTTTATTGGGAACCGATTTAATACAATTATGAACTATTTGTTTACATATCCAACATTCCAAATAATAGACCTATATGATTACGGTTTTTATTGTTAGGATATATATTTAATAATTTTAAAAAAATATGTAATATCAATGTATTAAATGTATGGGTCACTATAAAAATGCGGATATATTCACTAATAATATAAATTATAAAAAATTTAAATTTATTTAATTGAACTTAGGAATGATCAATGATATTTTATCAAAACATATTATTTTTTATCAATGTATCTCTTGACATTGAAACACCATATGAAAAATTAGAGTACCTTTTTTGACTATATTATAAATATAAATAAAGGTATCTTTCATTTGATTAGATGATAAATGATAGAAATTTCTTTCATCATTATTAAATTGTTTTTATTCCTAACAAATATTAAATCTTTCTTATTATTCATCATAACAATTTTAAATTTTTCATAATTTCTTTTTCAAATATATAAATATATAAATAATATTATATGAGATGTTATTTTTTCTATGAAAATTTTTAAATGTTTCTTAAATTTCCTATATATGCTATGATATGGAAAAAAATTCTCAAATATTTTTTTCCATTTTTTGTAATATAATTATTAGATATAAAATTTTTTATACATGAATGTTTCTGTACAATATGTTTTCCATAGTGTTATTATATTATTTAACACATTTTATATTGTTATTTCATTCTATAAATCAATATCTATTTTTTATTTTTTGTGTTACCATAATAATTGTATTTTAATGTTTCATGTTATGATTCATTTAATTGTAATAATGTAAAAATTTTATTTTTTATCAGATACTAATAATGTTAACATTACTTGTTCTTTAAAAATAGAATTGTAACCTATCAAGAAGAGATAAGTGTTTCATAAATTTTCAGAAATAGTTTACCATAATACACTAGATGAAAAGAAAATTCACTTTAAGAATTCTATAGAACCATCATCTTAAGTATGAGATCAATTGTAAGTATTGAGGAATAACATTTCAATGGTTTATTGTTTTTAAAAATATAATATATATATTTAATTTTTTATTTCTTATTGTCTTAATATTTCTTTCATTTTATGAATTCATACTTTTTATTTTTCTTAATGTGGATGAATCATCATAAATTTTTCTTATTGATTTTTTATATTTTAATCATATTTTTTTGACTTTATTTTTAATATAAAAATAGGTCAGAAATTTTCAAAATAAAATTTTCTGTTATAAAGGGGGAATATTACTTTATAAGGGAAATGATATGTGATAAATAATATTACTTTGGGATACATTTTGGGAGAGTTGTCTTAGGTGAATTTAAATATTCTATGTTTCAATAAGTTTTTTCAAATATTTATATGGGAAGCTATCAAGAAATGTATTGTTTAATATAGTAAATATTTTTTAGTTTTCATTAATGTTAATATAATAATTAGTAGAAATAAATATTCTTCTTGTATCTTTAGTAAGAATTTTTATTATCTTCTCAATTTCATTTTTTTGTCCTATTCTTTTAAAAATGTTGGGATTTTGGAAGCAATGATTCATCTATATTTTTTATTCCCATTATCACAATTGTCATAACTATGAACATGATTTAGAAAGATGATTTGTGAATTTTTTTAAGTATAATGAAAATATGGTGAATTTTGATTCAATAAATTTATGTTTGAGTTATAATGGAGGAAAATTTTGTTCTTCCAAGATTTTTTTTTCAAATTCCAATTAATGAATGATGGAAAATTGTAGTGGAACAATTTTATGTCATCAGAAGACACAAAATTTTGTTGAATCCATATGAGGATAATGTTTTATTCATCTCATGATTCTATACCAAAACCTGGGATTTGTAGAATCCACCATTTTGAGATGCATCTAGAAATAGTACATGTTGCTTTGTGGATCCAAATATTGTAATGATATGAGATTCATTTGAAGAATATATTTTTGGGTTGTTTAAAATGAATTTTTTCTATGTGAACTTATTTTTTTAGTTTTTTTATTGTTTCTACCTATAACATCTGTTTGTGACTCTCTAATTGTAAATGATATATGGTCTATTAATGTGATAATTGATCTCCAAACCAATGGTTTGGGGATATTTGGTACATGAAAATTTTATTTTCTAAAATGTTATTTTCATAAAGGATTTCATGGATAATAATCATGTTGTTTCCATCTTGATGACTATGAGACTCTAGGTATAGGTATATGCTATCGATTACAACGTCAGAGAATATTTTAGTGGATGATGATTCGTTTTTTTTAATGTGTTTTTAATGTATTCCATTCTAGGAAGGGGATTAATAGTGTAAGATAAAATATCACATTGATACATTGTGTTAAAGAAACAACTTCCCTGATTGGAGGGTGTTATCCACTAAATTCATTTTTTCATTGTTAATTCATACATCATGATGAGTTATATTTCTTATGTGCTTATTGGTTTTATTCATAATATTTAATGATTTATTTACAATGGTTTAACCAATTTTATAATTTCTACCATTTTTACCATCTATGATATGTGATTTTATTTGATGATTGAAACTATCAATAAAATGAATAGTAAAAAGTTGTTGAAAATTTTAAGATGAATATAGATTATAATTCAACCATACATGTAGTAGAAGGTAAATGGGTTGGGTCCACGACACTTCTAGAGAGCCACTATCATCAACACCTATGTACTCTTCTAGTCTATCACAATCCTATCGCTAGTAATGGCTACATCTTGGGTGGGGTGACATTTACATCCTTTAAATAGCGAGGTATTGGATTTTCCTAAACGCTAGTTCAAGGTCCTTCAACAAATCCATTCCAAAATCATTATTTGTTTTCCTTTTGGTTAACACTACATATTGTATTATATGAATCATTTTATTATTTTTATGTCTTATAATTTATTTATTCTCATTAGAAAACACATTAAAACCACAAGAAGCAAGGAAAACTATGTAAATAATCTTTTCCCACGGTCTTGTGCTAACATTTCAATATTCACAAACCAGGTAATTTATATCCTTATATATGTAGATGAAAAGATACAACGATATCTCATTCTGAACCATAAAATTTTATCATATCTAGTAATTTTTCTCCAATGGTTTTTTAATTAGTCAATGTACCGACGATATTGTCTTTTTAGTGTATCTTGTTTCATTTCATTATATCCAACACTCTTCATGGTTTTTAGTTTATTTGTGTACTTCATACCAACTAATGAGTGTTTTTCCTTCCTTCTCACATGTCATATTTTACAGCATATATCGAACATGGTATGTTTATTGATTTCAATGTTATAATTTTGTTATTTTTATTTAAGTTGTTACGTAGTAGTGATAATTATAATATGTTATATTTTGTTTATTATATTTTAGGGTGGTAGAGTTATTGTTAAAAATGAAATTAAATTCTATCCATTAGAGATTGATAAAATGGAAATAGAGTAGGGTTAAATGGGATTTAAAAAATCAAGGGAAAATAATCCAGGATTAAAAAATTTCATTTAAAAAGATTTAATGAATTCAATATATTTTAATAAAACAATACAAATAAAGCTCTAAATTGAAATGATATAATAATATATAAAAAAATATGAATAATAAAAGTCATGGGTTATTAGAGAATATGTTGATTATGTGAATTTGATGCATTAAAGAAATTATGAGTTGAATGATTGAACAAGATAAATTAAAAAATTGTGGAAATTAAATGAGACAGAATTTATTAAGGAATATTATAAATAGTATGAAAATGTTACACTATGTCTAGAACCTCAATCCATTTAGGATGTAATGTATTACACCCTTTAATTTAATGGAATTCACGATAAAAAACTATGAAAACCTTTTTAGGATATAGTATGTTCTCATATACAATTGACACTATCGATTTAATGGAGAATTTTGAAAAAAAATAAGAAATAATCGTATTCCTTCTAAACGGAAATGCTATGAAAACCAACGTTCTTCACATTAATGGAATGGTACACCAATATTTTAAGAAATTTTATGAAATATGATATATAAAATCACTTTTAGGCATGGACATAATTATCATAATTAATATGAAGAAAATAATGAGAAAATGGGAATAAAAGGATTGTGTGATTTTGATATTAAAATTTGTTCACACTTTTTTAAGATAACTTTTTTGAAATAAAAGAACTCTGAGAGAAATTTATATTGTTCAAAATAGGAAAAATATTATCAATGAATGTTGATAGAGACTTCCAAGACCTCTAAAGGTCTATATTTAAAGTATTATTTTTCTTCATTATTACTCTATACCTCATAAAAATAATTTATGTTGATGACAACAAATGTTATTGTATTTTGACCATCATTTTTTAAAATAAACACAATCAATTTAAAAAAATTTACTCAATAAGGTAAATAAAACCATTATAAAATTATGATCAATAAATTTATAATATTATTTTAGTGTTGTCAATGAGAGAGAAACATATTATTGATAATACTATCATTTTAAATTAGAAATATTTTAAAATTTTAAAACAATTTGTCTAAAGGGGTAAAAATAATTTAAAAATAATTGGCAAAAATAAAATAAAACATTTGAATACTTTCATTATATAATAATAAAAAATGTATTTTTAAATTTATTTAAATAAGATACTACATTTTCATCTTTAGAAACATTATAGAATAATCTCTTAAAACCCAAAAATGAATTTATCAATATTAAAAACAATGGAATTGAGTCCAAATAATAAACTCAAAATATTTCAAACATTTACAGATAGTTGATATGTAAATTGAAGATATAAATTAATCTTAAAAAAAAGATTTTAAAATAGTGAACAAACACTTATCATATATACTAAAATATCTATATAGATTAGTAGAATAATTAGAACATTTAGGAAATTTGAAACAATTAGGTAGTAATGGAAGATATCATGAAAATTGTTCAATTGATAAAAATGAAAATATACAGTCATAAAAACTATGTAAGTGTAATTTTCAGGAATACATAATGGTCAAAATATAATTACAAACTATGTGTAAAGGTAGAAAAATATTAATATTTCACATATGTGTAATATATATAATACATAATCCACATTAATGTAGAACTTGTATCAAGTAAAGGTTAAAAAACATTTGTGGGTCACGTTTGAGTAAGCATGAACATATTTAATGGTATCATGAATAACTATCACCGTATAAATGTTGAATGACATTATATGTAAGCATAAACTAAACATTCAATAGGATGTGTAATGGTAAACATGAACCAAGATAAGTGCAATGGGATATATATATATACATGTGTGGGGGAGGGGGGTGTTTGTGTGTTTATGAAAAAATACAAACCCCATGTATGGGTATACCTAAACATTCAAAATGCTAAAAAAGAATCTTATGAATTTTTAATGAGTAACTTCATAAAAATAATCATTAACTAAAACCTATTAAAATTATTATATATAAAAATAATAAAAATATAACATAACATAACTATTTAATGAAATAAAAAACACTACTAAAAAATTCAATAAATTATAAAATAATAATTATCCAAAATATTTAATTATGAATTATAATATATTTTATTCAAAAAAATAATTAAGATGGAAAAGACACACTCCAACGAGGGGATAATGATTAATCTTTGTTCACACCATTGGGGTTATATAAATAAATCTTGATTCCATTCTACTTCTTAATAAAATCATTTTGACGTTTTGAATAGTCTCTCTTGAAATGAGAATCGAGTAGTAGGTTTCTGATGTCCATTTTTTAGGCTAATAAATTGAAATTTTTTTATTATATGGATCATGATAAATCAACAGATGATATTTAATAGGTAATCAGTCCATTTAAATGATGGAACACTATATATTTATTTTCTGGTTTTTTTGACTATTTTAGAATAAAATAAGAGGAATAAATTCATTAATATTGATGAAAAATTACATGAGTATATTTCCATGCTCGCACGACTATATACCATTCCAACTATAGAGGGAAAGTTTCCCTACTCAGTTTTGTGATAGCACTAGATCCTCAAAGAACCCATGGCCCTGAAGGATTTACAGGTTCTTTTAAAAAATTTATGAGACATTTTTTGGTCCAACATTGTTCCTATTGTGAAGGAAATTGGTAAGTGTAGATCCATTCCCTATGTGGTGGGTGCATCAAAATTATTTTTTATTCTTAAGGTTAAAAATGTATCTTCTTTAAAGAGAAACAATAAATTCATCATTTGTAACATAGCCTACCTATTTATAGGAACAATTATAAATATAATCTGGTCTATGACCTTACAATGATGGATATTAGATATGAAGAATTACTTTTTAATCATAATGACCATTAAGGGTGATGTTGGATTGTTATAAGATATGATTACTATCTTAGATAAAAATTTCACTAGGGTACTATATAGAAATATATTTGGACATGGTTAAAGAATATGACCATCTCGAATGGTCTTTTATATTAATATTTATATGATTAAATGGGGTACTCTTGTGGGAGTTTTGAATATATCTTTATATATTTATTCTCATCATGGCTCTTAGTTTACTACATGGGAAAAATAGGTGGGGAGTTTAAATTTTTTAGGGTCTACAGATGGAGTCTCGTTATTCCATAGCCTCCTAACATCCATACATGATACCCTCATCCGATACATAATTAATATCATCCTTTAAGGAACTATTATTCCTTTATAATGTAGATTTGACTTCAATATAATTTTACATCTCATGTTCATATATGATTTAGTCTTTGTTTTTAAGTGTATAAAATGATTGATTTGATTATTCAACCAAATACTTGTGAATACTATATGTAAAGAACCACTAATTCTCATTATCTTGAGAGTATAACAAGCCATGGCATGACCTTAAGAGAAATCCCTAGGATGCGAAATACTAGAAATATATTCCAAATGGATTCAATGAAACTGGGTGGGGGAGACACTTTAATGACTAAAAAAACAACCTGACAAACCATCAATAAAATTCTCAATTTATGATGCATGATATAAACTGAGACATTTAAAATAGTTTTCTTTAAAACAACCATAAAAGGTATTGTACATAATAATACAAACCAAATTTTAAGTTAATAACATAAACTCAAACAAATATACTCCCAGATATTATACATAATTATTTGTCCACAAGCTCCATGATCCAACAAAACCACATAGTCCAAAGTATCATGACATGGTGCTAAAGAAATGTGATACTTTACCTATTACCATGACTCAAAAGGTAGCATCTAAAAAATCACCAAAGAGAAAATTTTTCGGTGATTATAAAACTCAGTAGGTTTTCCTAATGATTTCTATACTCACGCCACTAAAATTGCATTCTACGCACATTATATAAAACATTTTATAAAAAACAGTTTTAAAAAAACATTTTATCACTCAATATAAACACCTTCAATAACCGGTTATAACCATGTGAAATGAAAAGGAAATGAAAAAAATTTTCATAAGTTATTTACAAAGAAAATAACTAATCATGGATTATAAAAAAATATTTATAATTATTTTGGAATACCAATTACGTAGTTCACCACACACCCACACATGTATACATCATTCGATAGTTTCATACCCATGAGTGGTCTCATGTCAAATCAGTTTTTATCCCACATGAACATGCCTTGTATCTATGGTCATGTACCTTGTACCCCAATGGTAATCGTCCCTTATTCAAGACTTGTAATTTTGGAACTCACAAAAACACCATGTATTCCAAAAATTTCCATTTCCAAATTAAACCACGTCGTTAAAAATATTCGTTTATTGAAAACCAAAGTGCAACCCATTTAAAAAAACATTTCATTTCAATAAAAAGTTACTTTCTTATTGAAATCATTTAATACTATTCATGTGTCAAAATACCTAAAAAAATCCATCTCAAAAAATATTTTTTAAAAATGAGAACAGAAGAACATTCAGCTTTTACCCACTTTTCCCGATTTCACAAACCTTCACTCCAAAATTCTTCCAATAAGTGTTCAAAAATCAATTCACAAAAAATTGAAAAAACGATGCATTCAATTAAAAGCATTACAATCAGATCTACTATGTATATTATTGAGTGAAGACACTATGAATGTTTTGACGAAACCCCACAAAGAACATAGAACGCTCACAAAAAACGAGGTTGATTCATTAATGAAGCAGATATAGATACCTTCTCCTATCCACAACGAATCCAATTCTCAACATATTTGGAAAACAAAAAACCAATTCTACTCCTAAAGGGTAGAGCTCATAGAACCATGTGGAAAAAAGAAGTATTTATAATAAAATACATTCTCTGAGAGACATGAAACATAAGAAATGATCATCTAAAGCCGATCGGATCAATCCAGAAGAAGGAGTTCCTCAGAAAATCGCATTGATAGACTCTAGGTTCGAAATTCAATGGTCCAAAAATAATATCTCAAGTAGTACTACATAACACATGAAATTAAGCTGGTTGCAGGCCAGCTAATGATGTGTACCCCATTGTCATGATGTGAAGGCCATGTTGGAATTGTACACCAAATACCAAATATTCTTAGGTAGAAAAATGATATTTATCACTTATATGATGTGTGCCTTAGGTATACGATGTGTACCAGCACATAGTGTAATCTCCACATTCATAAACTAAATCCAACTTTAGGTACACACTGTGTACTTCAAGTACATGGTGTCTTCCTATTCTGTTGTCTGTAGTAATCGATGAAGAATCAAATAAAAATTATATTTAAATTAAGGGGGACATGGAAGAGGTGAGAATGAATGTTGATCCTGGTAAAAGGATTACACAAAACAGAAAATGGGGGTATAAATTCTCCCCACCATTGGTCTTTCCATTCCCAAAAAGTAGGAAACAGTCGCTGCCGAGAAAGAGTTCTGGCCATTGGTCTTTCATTTCCATTTTGAGATCCCAATTCTCTTCCTGAATCTGACAATGATTCCATGAAACCTGCACCAGTCCAATTCTTCTTCGACGCAAGACTACCTTGGGCCTATCCACAATCTGCATTGGGATATGCACCAACAATAAATCTGGTTTAAGGTCAAAGTGATCCCATATGATAAAATCGTCAGTATCAAGATGACACATTCTCAACTAGGATTCATTGAACACAATATTCATTGAACTAAATAGTGGTAGTATTGGAAAATTATATTTCACCTCTCTGAAATGTTCAAGTATCTAAAAAGGTACTATGTATTGAGGATATAACAATCCCTTCATTCCGAAATGATGATGTCAGAGCCTTAGATTTATCCTCAATAACAGATGATCACTTTCTACAAGGACAAAAATTGTCGATGAGGATCCACATAATATTTATGATTACTCTAATCCAATTCATCTTCTTTCTAATCAACTAAATCTTATCAATTATTTCATGGACAGTGTTCGGCAGTAATAGTGATGTCTCGCCCATTTCCACCCAACCTAGTGGAGAATTAAAAGGATGCCCATACAACGCTTCTAATGAAGACCTATGTGTCGAGGCCTGATGGATATTATTGGATAAGAACTCAAATATGGTTATATGATCTTACCATGAGCGAATAAAATCCATTACAAAATCTCAAAACATGTCTTCCAACTTTTGTATCATCCACTCAGACTGGAAATTTTCATGAAGACGATACACCGTACTCATCATTAATTGATACACAAGGTATCTTTTTAAGGATTTATAGAAATGAAATGTGATCCTCTAATATCCCTCCAACATGATTAAAACTAGTACACCATGCCTATTCATCACTTCATTGATATAAAGTTTGGAAAGATCATGCACTGTATGAGTTTTATGAATTGGTATGAAATAAACCAACTTGGTATGAAAATCCACTGTCATTAATATAGAATTGTGTTTCTAAACCATTCTTGGAATACCGATAACAAAATCCATCGCTATCTTCTCCCATTTGAAAAAGGGATAGGTAAAGACTATATCACACCCACTGGTCTCCACTTCACTACTTTGACCTGATTCTTGGAAAACACCTTGAGACAAACTTGACCACCTTACTTTTCATGTTTCTCAACAAAAATATTTATTTCAATTCCTTATACATAATCTAGGTTCATATAAGTAAATCCCAGGATGAAAGGTGGTAATAATTAAGGATTTGTTCCTACCAATTAATTGGTAAAACCATCTGATCTTTGAAACACACAACTAAATTTCCATCAACATTCCATCCCACAATGGTATCCACACCCTTGAGTTTCGAAATAATAACCATAAATTTTTCATTAGATGTGTGTTTTCCTATGACAATACATACCATATCTAGATCAAGATTAGATGAAAATAAAACAATAAAATCACCTCATTATTCACATTCAATATGCATGACGGCTAGTACTGACATCAATTTCTATCAATCTATTAGAATATTTTTCAAATTGATAATATGAGTTTCTACTTAATGCATCTATCACTAAATTTCCTTTTCCTGGTGTATACATCAACTCAATGTCAAACATCTAGATATGCTCAATCCCTATCCTTTTCGTCTTATTCATATCTTGTTATGAAATATGTGTTTCAATCTTTTAAGATCTGTGAAAATAGTGAATTTATCACTAAAGAGATATTGCTTACAAATCATCAAAACATGGATGACTACAACTAACTCATAATCGTGTGTTTCGTAATTATTCTAATGCACCCTCAACTACCTTAATCCATAATCCAAGACACTATTCCTTTAAAGGAGAACACATATAATCCCTCATCCCAAAGCATCACAAAACAACACATACACATGTCCTGATTCTGAAAAAAATCAATATATGTGTTGATATAAGTTGAATATTCAGCCCCTAGAATGAATTTTGTAATTCTTTTGTCCATTGGAATGGATCATTCTTCTTGGTCAAATATTTCTTATGTGAATCTAGTCACAAGAAATCATGCACAAAATGTCGGTATTAGACAACTTGACCATGAAAACATTATATCTCAAAGACATTATTCGGTTGTTTCCATTATATAACAACTACTATCTTTTCAGGATCCACTAAAACACCTTTTTTAGAAATTACATAGCCATAAATGCGTACATCTTATATCCAAAAAAACCTCTGATAATTTCACATGTAAATAGTGATCACTCAAAATTTCCAACAATATATCCATGTGTTTCTCATGATCAAACCTTGCATTTGAATTCATCATGATTTCATCTATTAACACCACAAAGAATCAATCTAGATATCTATGAAATGTCCAATTCATCAAAGCCATGAATACCACTAGTGTATTATTTATACTTAAATGCATGAATACATTTTCGTACTGTCCATATCTACTTTTGAAAGATGTCTTAAAATATTTTCCTTCCAAAATTTCAATTGTCGATCTCATAATTGAATGTAATTTTAGAATACCATTGAGCCCCCACAAATTGATCTAACATATCATAAATTCTTGGATGTAGATATCTATCTTTAATCAGATCATGGTTCAACTTATGATAATAAACACATGACCGAAGAGTTCAATACACTTTCTTCGTGAACAAGACCAGTGATTCGCACAGAGATGTACTTTTCTGAATGAAACTTTTTTTCTACATCTCCTCCAACTGCCTATTCAATTCCATTAACTCTGCTGGTGCCATCATGTAAGATCAAAGGTAAATAGTTCATGTCCCTGAAGGGGGATAAATCAAAAACACCACTTCTCATAGAGGTATAAAACCTAAGAAATGTTTATGAAAGTCATCTGGAAATTGATCCACCGCTACAATAAAACAGTCTTCCATGATCTCTTCTATTGATTAAAATTTCAACACTGATAATTGATAAGATATTTTTCTCACCACTGGCACCAAAAAGATCATTTCACCTTTATTTATAAGTTATCTTCCTCTGAATAGATGCTCACTAACATTTTTTTAAAGGTAATTCTTTTGTCAAAGAACTCAACATAATTTATTGAAAATGAAAAAAGGATTACAAAATGCGAAAGGAATGGATTTTTTTTACAATATCTATCAAAAAGATAAAATAAGTCAGAAGGAATAGAGTCCAGTCATGTCATGATTTAATGGAATATTTTGTTGGCTAGAGCATCAGCAATGGCATTTGCTTCACGGTAGGCATGAGTAGCTATATAATAAATCCCATGGAGCAAATTAAGGTAGTTCATCTAACGAGCGGTGAGAGACCAGGCTAGGTGGATGTTGCCATTCCAGATGGCATGTATGATAGTGGTTGAATCACTTTCAATCCATAGCTTTCTCTAACCTCTTTGAAGAGAAATATCAACAACATGAATAACGCAGAGCATTTCTACCTCTAGAGATGAAGATTGACCGCATCCAACAAAGAAACAACTCTGACACTGACCAGCTGGGTATCTGAAGATAGCACCACAACTTGCAGGATCAGGGTTTCCTTTGGAAGCGCCATCAACATTCACTTTGATCCACCCTGTCATTGGAGATTTCCAGAACACTTCAAAGGAGTGTTTAGGCTTTGGGAAAATGTCAGGTACATGAAGATGACGAAGGACCATAAGTCACCAATTGATTTGTTGCAACAGTCCTTTTGAATTGAGGCTGATTCATGAATCGCAAGAAGAATTCAGGACTTCCCTGCATTAAGATTGAGAGAGTGATTATTGTGAATGAGGTCATTTCTAACATACCAGATTTCATGCAGGAGATCTGCCACTGCCGCGAGAAATAGATTTTTTACCTACAGAAAGGCGTCCTTTCTAGTGCAATTATTTAAAAACAAATAAATTGAATCATTAATGGGATTTTTGCAATTAAAATGATCAAAGATGTAACTCTAAATTGCTGAGGTTGTCACAGAAGATAGAAATAGATGATTGGAATCTTCCCTATACTGGTTACACAGACGACATTTAGAACAAAGGGAAATTCCAAAGGTTTGCAGACTAGTTTCCATAGGTAATCTATTGTGCGCAATGTGCCAAATAAGGGTAATCCTGGAAGGTTTAATCCAGGGTTTGTTAAATTGATTCACCCAATAAAATTAGATTCATGGTCAGAGAAATTAGGTTTATAATAGCTTTTAGAATCTATAATGCCATTAGAAGAAGGTTCCCAAACAAGGAAATCACCAACAGAAGAAAAAGTATAATTCTCAATAGCTTGCATAATAATATCAGGGAGATCACAATCAGGATATTGTATGACCTCCTTTATATACTGATTAGTATCTTTAGGAAGATTACTAAAGGGAATCAACGAAATCATAGGGATACCACACCATTTTCCACACCAAAAAATAATGGAAGAATCGGCACTGACAATCCATCTAGAATTTTGCATGATTTTGTGATAATAATCCCGGATAGAAGGCCAGATGGAAGAGTTAATGAAATTAAGATTTCCTTTTGAAAGCTTAAGGAAAAACCTATGTTTTAGAAAATCAGTAACTTTAGAAGTGTAGTTAATGATGCACCAAGTAAGGCAGGACTGAAGAGCATAATTGGTCAGTCGTTCTCTTTCTATGCTCATTCATAATGACTTGGTCATTGATTCTGAAGAATCCATTACAGATCATGTTACCTCGTATTTTCATAACATTTTAAATGGTCTGGACAGAAATTTTGATCTGAAACCTGACATTATTCCATTTTTGGTTGATGAAGGATACAATAAGTCCCTTTTAAGCACTCCTCTCGATCATGAAATTAAAGACAATGTCTTTGGGCTAAACCTAGACAGTGCTCCTGGTCTGGATGGATTCAATAATGGTTTTTTCAAAAATCATTGGGATATATTACAAAATGATGTTTATAACCTTGTTAAGTCCTTTTTCACTCATGGATATCTTACTCAAGGAATCAATTCTCAATTAATAACATTAATACCTAAAGGTGAGAATGCTGCTGAGATCCATCAATTTAGACCTATAGCTTTGATTAACACTATCTATAAAATAATCAAAAAAATTATTGCAAATAGACTTGCACCTATCTGCAATAGAATTGTCTCTTGGAACCAATTTGGTTTTATCAAAGGCAGATCCATTCAAGATAGCATTTGTCTTGATTCTGAATGTATGAATACTTTAAACAAAAAATCCAGAGTTGGTTGTGTGGCCATAAAACTGGATATTAGAATGGCTTTTGACACCATTGATTGGAATTTTATTTACAAAGTTCTTAAAAACATTGGTTTTAATGATTCCTTCATTGGTAGAATCAATAATCTCTTTCACTCAGCCCATATCTCTATCCTGATTAATGGTACCGCTAAAGGTTTCTTTAAATGCACTAATGGTGTCAGGCAGGGAGATCCCCTTTCTGCCATCCTCTTTGTTATTGCTGAAGATTACCTTAGCAGACTCATAAAGCACCAGGTTGAACAAAATTTGATTAAACCCATTTAGGTGGCCAGAAACTTAAATTCCCCCTCCCATGTTTTATATGATTATGCTATTATAATATTCATAAACAGGGATCAAATAAATCTTCATGCTCTCAAGAAAACTATATCTCACTATGAGGATGTCTCTGGTCAATGAATATCCTGGAACAAATCTTATATCTATTTTGGCAAAAATTTTCCTGTAAGAATGAAATCTTGTATTATAAATTACCCTGGGTATTAAAGAGGGCCTTTTAACTTTCACTTATTTGGGTGTTCCCCTATTTTGGGGTCGTCCCAATGATACCTATTTTTCTAATTTCATTTCTCATGCTCACTGACATTATTAGTCATGAAACTCAAAATTATCTTGGAAAAGTTGATGTGATCCATTAATGTTTTAACTAATTCATACATAGGATTACATCATAGATATATATTAACAACATTGATAAGTTTAGTTTCAGCTCAGATCCATCCACATTTATAGAATATTCTCTACATAGAATGTCCTAATTTTTACATTCACCAAGAAGAGTTTGCAGTTTTAAAATAGACAGAATCATTTACATCTTTATACATAGAAAGTAAATAGTATGAGAAGAAATGAAGGATTTTAATTCATGGGTTTCAATCAACACTTTCACCAAGATGAAATTCATAATAACCTTACCTCTCGCCATAGACGGTCTGGCCTGATCATAGACAATCCACTGCTCAGCTTCATAAAATTTCTTCGTCGTTGCATTTTAGAGACCCGTACTTGACGTACATATAAATTGCATTATTTTTGCGGAATACTTATTATATAACAAAAATAGACACCAAATGACCGTAATAGTTTAGTGTCTTTGGAAACATGGAACATAATCTTCTAATCTTGGTGAAAGATCTTCAACATCGTTCATAAAGATCCTCATATTTTTTCTTACCGAAAACCATTCTTTATATCATGGGGAAAATAATACATATAAAGGGTGAGCTCAAATGCTCAGTAAGGGTATACATGGAGAAAATAAAACAAATCATATAAATTTGGACTTCAAAACATGAACATAAGTTTAAACATCAATATCTTGAGTTGTAATATAAATCATGGTAGTACGTAAGGAATAGATTATAAAGGAACATCAATCATGATAAAATAGCATGGTATTAATACATTTAATTGTGGAAAACCATTAATCACATGATATTATTTACATAGTAGCCAAGGGATTATTTCCAAGACTATCTTAGTGGAAAAAGTCACTTAGTAAATCGAGTTCACTTTTCATTTCAGTCATGTATCACTAAACCAGATTAACTTACTATTCCAGACATGTCCATCTCATGAGATATAAATCATTACCCAATTCATTGGAAGGAGATATAGGTCCCACCCATCCCATATTGAAATCATTCTTAATTATGCCATAAAATAAACATAAATCATCCATCATAACCCAAAGAATAAAATGGGTTTCATAAACATCATCTCATCATAATGTAATCGATATAAAACAAATGGATATCATTTCATCATAAGAAAATTGAAACCATGTAAATCATAGAGACATTATATTTGAAACATACACATATGAAATAATTCCATCTTATATGGAAAATTGTTTTTATAAAACACTTTAAATGAATTCTTGAGGAGAATATCCTTTCTTCTTTAAAATCATTTTATTTTTACAAAATGACATGAAATTTTTAAATAAAATGATTTTGCTGAAAATAGTAATTAAATCTTGTAGAGTAATCTTCATGAAAATAAGGCATTATGAAACCATAAAAATCTGTTCATGACGTATAAGTAAAAGAAAAAAATTGGTAAAAAGGACTTTTAACATACTTGAAATCATTTTTTGAAAATAGGGACATGGATTATAAATATAACCCCAGTAAATAATAACGAATAAACAATCTCAGATAAAAACGAGATTTGAATAGTTATCCCTGACCTTAGGTCTGATATGCTTCGTATGTATCTAAAACTCCTGTATAATGATTTAAATAATGTCATTTACTTATTATAGAATCATATTATTTGTTATGATAAAATATATGGTTCACTTATGACTTTATATTACCCGTTATTTTGTAAATTCAATGTTAAAGTAGCGTTTTAGGTAAAATCGTTTTATTTATCGTATGTGTTTGGACTTGTTGTTATTAATATTATTATTACTTATATTAGGATTTAATTACTTCTATAATGTAAATAATCATTTATATATAATATATCTTCATTATATATTTATATATAATAGATAGTTGAATGAAATTAAATACACCGTTCAAGGAGACGGTAGGCCGTACGTACGCATGAACGTTATTTTCATTTCCTTATTAAATGAAATTAAGTAAATGATACATATATATAAATATATACAGTATCTTTATTATGTAATATCTTTAATTATTATTTATTATATATACATTATAATAATACTTGAATGGTCAATCATGAAAAATGAATATCATCGCGTTTGTGGAGACGGTAGTCCGTACGTACGTACGCACGAGCGATGATATCATTCCCATAATTATTGAATAGAATTGTAGTGGAATATATAATATCTTATAATCAGTATGATGTAATAATAACAATATATAGTTATTCTTTACACCATTATAACAATCCAATTAAGGTGGGTGTGGAAAAACAGATTACACCACGTCGTGGAGACGGTATTCCGTATGTACGCACACGCGGTGATTTTGTTTTCCGTAGGATGGGTAGAAGGTGAAATGGGGTGGTTTCATATTTATTTTAAAATAACAGTATATTTGTGATACTGATGTTATTAATTTATAAGGAAACAAGTAAATAAGAAAAATTTGAAGAAGAAATAAACTTGAAAGAATCGGTAGAAGAGATTAACTCTTCTTTTACGCACCTCCTTTACGCATCCTGTTAAGGGACTAGAGTTGGTCTTTTGAGAAGACCAGAACCTACAGAAAGTTTCTAGGGAAGTGGAAAAGTGAAATTGGCATATTTTGGATGAGCATGAAGGCTCAATGTTGTGTAAATAGGAGAGGGATGAGATGCACATTTATATGGGAGGAGAGGGGCCCCTTTTGAAACCTAAAAAATATTAATTTTTAATAAATCAAAACCCACTTAAAAACATATAAAATGACTCAAATACAAATAATATATGAGATAAGGTTGTAATATCATTATGAAATAAAATTTAGACATGTTGGGAATTTATTTTAAACCTTATTAATTGGATTTATTTTTATTTAATTTATTTAATCTTATCTGTGGTAATAATATTCTTGATTTTAAATTTTTATAAATAATTACTTATGTGTTGTGAATTATCCATAATTGGGAACTTTATGACTTTTTGGACCATATGAATTTCAATTTATAATTTTTTAATATTTATGTGATTTTTAATCAATTTAATAAAATATTATTTTTATAAAATAACAATAGTATTCATTTTGACACTATTCAATTATTTGAATTTAAATAAAATCTATACAGATATTATAATGAGAGAAAAAATTTATATAGATTACTCACATATCATATTCATATATATAATTTGTGGAGAAAATTAATTAGTTCTTATAATTTTTATTTTAATATTTATAAACCAATTTATTTGATATTTTTCTTAATAAAACAATTACTACATCATTTTTTTATAATAAATTAATATACTTATTATATTCATAAAAATTAAAAATAATATCCTATGATGAAGATAAATATAATACCTTTAATAATAATATTTTTACTATAATTTATCATCTTAAAATCACTACATGTAAATAGTTATATTTATTAAATTATGAAGGTGACATCTTTGACATCATTTAAAATAATATAATATAAATGTTCTAATATGTTTTATAAGGATCTTAATGGTCCACCAATATTCCCTTAGATGATTTTGGTACATATATACTCTACCAATAAGGTTTGGTCATGTTTAGGGTTCTTTTGATAAGTATTATTACTTTAATGAAAACTATATTATTATTTTTTCACTAAATAAACAATATCTGAATCACTATTGTTTCACCATTAATGGCAATTATTTAATCCCAAAAAATTATAAATAAATTCAAATTATGTAGATAATTTTAATATCTTTATGGAGACTATTCATGTTCTATGTTTCATGATGTTTACCACTAAATTAAAATTATTATACTTATAAGATTTAAGAGAGTGATATGTTGTCACTTTCATTGGTTTTAATAATAATTAAATTATTTTCATGGTAAAAAGTCAATAAAATGAATATATTCTGACCATTAGGTGATATGGGTCGACTTTTAGTTATCCAATATAATTTTGGAAGTTGTTAAAGTATTTTTATAATCTTATGTTTACCTTTAATTACATGATTTACCATTAACAACAGTAAATAAAAATTACCAATATTACTATTCATAATATCAAAAAAATAAAAGTAACATATTAACACAGTTTTGACCCACTGAAATAAAATATGGAATCCATTTTTCAAAATTCAAAACACCGAATTTGCAATAATTAAATTAAAATTTATCTCGTTGTTAAGAAAATGGGTTTTAAAAGTTAAAATATTGCCAAAGATTGAAATGTTTTTAACTATGAATTCAATGTAAAATTAATGGTAATGAAATAAATTAAATTAAATGGTAAAAATATATTCTATTTATACTTTAAAAACATTAAATATTATAATTTATACACATAAATAATTGCGATGAAAAAAAAATTTAATTAAAATATATCGTGTTTTTACTATTCATTAAAATATGAAAGTTATCAGAATAATATGAAAAACTTATAACAATTAAATTTTTATATCCTGATTCCAAAGAAGAATTTTATTTTATAAAACTTAAATTATAAACATGTCAGGAACTATATTTAAAGTGTGTGCGCCATAAAAAGGTGGCAAAACTGCATTTTTTGAAAAATACTTATTTTACCCAGAAAATTTATTTTGTTCTCATAAAATGTTCTACAGAATGTCTATGTTGAATAATAATGTTATAAAATTAAAAATTTAGTTAATACTTTTAATAATGGATAATCCATAATAATATTATAACAATATATCGATGTTTAGTGGAACCCGGTATCGTGTACTACACACGCTATTGAGGATGGTTGCGATTGCATGTAATGCAAGCCAAGTCAAGGATGCATATAGAGAAAACTCCTTTTGTTGTAGCGTACAACACAAGACATCAATGAAAATAAAAATAATAATTCTCATAAAATCTCGGGTTGTTAAATTATACTCCCCTTAAAATAAATTTCTCCCTTGAAATTTGTCGGGGTTATAAATGGTTTACTACTTGAAAGTTAATATCATAGAAGCCCACATTGTAAAAAGGAATTCTAAAACTTAATTTAATTAAGTGATGTATGAAACATAATGGTTACCCAAATTAACTGATCATGGGGTTTCCACATAGGAGAACATATGTGAAAATATGGGTATGGAAGAGAAATCTAACCATCAAATTCTGAGGGAGAGTGGTAGAGAACATGGCTATGAAAAAGCCAACAATCACAATGCCATACATATGTGATGATCTAAGGTACCATCTGATTCATCGGATATATGGGCACTTGGAAAAAACTTTTAGTTTTCAAAATCATTTCCATAAATATGAAAATTTTGAATTAGAAGAAATTCATAAATTATTTCTTTATAATCTCACCATTGTTTGTGCCTTGAACAATTTCCACTTCATCTCTTAATTAAATGAAGTTGAATTTTTCATTTATGAAGTGTTAGAAGATCATGTGATAGAATGATGGGTCATTCCATATGTCTCAAACAAAAGGTTAGCAAATGTTATCAAATATACATAAGTCCATCTATGGTGAGGTTAATCGTTTATGATTCCAAAAATGGACTTATACATCATCTATCATAACAATTAATAAAATAAAATCAGTTTCTACTATCCAATGACTTCTTGTAGGCTAGTGGTAGTAAATTAAGGCATGTCTCACTTTGGTTGCGGGTTCAATTCCTGTAACCTTGTCCGACGCGATGGGTTGTCGCCCATCCTGCAGGTTGTCCCTTTTTCTAAAACTACATTATTATAACATTCCTTAAATAATATCGAAAACATTAAAAGCCTTAAACAATACTATCTTATTTATAACATAATTCATTCCAATATTTATGCTTATCCAAAATACATAGGTCCATGTTCATAGTATAAAGAAAATTATTACTTGAAAGGTTACATAACACGCATGTGAATACCATCATTTATCCTCAATATATTATAAGATATATCTTGTTGGTCACATTCCAAACATTTGAATACCTTAATCATGTATTCTTTTTTAAAAATTAATTACCATAGAACCTTAGTGAAAACATGAAATCTGTCAAAAGTTAACTCTTTCTACATAACAAAATCCCAAAATTTCTATATACTCAAACCATGATATCACTTTGTCCTTATATGAGTCATGAGCTCATTAATACTATCAAACATCTCATTATCTCCTTATCATTTCATTATGCACATATCATCTACCTTCTAATAATATTTCAATAACCTTTCATGGTTACCGGTACCATTCATCATATACTTTCAAAAAATCAAGGAAAGAAAATTGTGTAACTAATCTTATTTTTTTTCTTTATTTCATAGTACCATACATTATTCTTGATAAACATACAATAATTACACTACCTTAATAAACTACTGACTGGGCCTCATCATTTGTTTCATCTCAAATATCATTTGTAGTATCATCATCATCATCAACATAAATACTACCCATATGTCCATGCTGATTCTCTTCATGATATTTTCCCGTAGGGCATTGGTTTTCATAAGGCCCATAAATTCCACATTTAAGACATTTAACCATTGTTGATATCTTAGAAATATCATTATCCTTGTTCAAGGTGTTAACTTAACCTTTTCCTTTTCAATTACTGGCTTTGTGTCCTTCTTTTCCACACCCAAAACATCTTCCAGTTTGTTTGAAACATTGTCCCTGATACCACTACCCACAAGATTTACATTATGAAAATTGAACTTTCTTTCCTCTATGATCATCATGAAACTCCCTATTTATCTTATTATATGAGTTGGGAAACTTACCAAAGATGAGATTATAGATCATATTATGATATTTATGATTATGCATAATAACGATATGTGGACTTCCAGATCCAATTTCATTTGGTTTTTAATGAAAAATATCATTCCATTGTCCATCATATCCTCCATTATCGTGAATGTTTTTATTTCCAGCCATTTTCTAAAACCCAAAAGGAATATTGTGAGAGGAAAACATCATAATCAAGGGGGAGTACCTTTAATATCTATCAGCATAGGTTTATGTCTAATATCATTTCCGTAATTCTAGGACTATAACCTATACTGATACATAACATTAGGTACATCCCTAGACATACCTTTGAAATGTCTCTAGGGATCTCACTAAAGTTTCCGCATCCTACTATCCAAAGGTTAACTAAACCTTTCCCATGATACCAGCAGTAGATACCCGTACATGACGTACATAGACATTACATTACTTTTTTAGAATACTAATTACATAACAAAAATAGACACCAAAAGACCGTAATAGTTTACTTTGTTTGGAAACATGGAACATAATCTTCTAATGTTGGTGAAAGATATTCAACATCTCTAATAATGATCTTCCCTTTTTTTTACCAAAACCTTTCTTTATATCATGGGGAAACGAAAACATATAAAGGGTGAGCTCAAATTCTCAGTAAAGGTAATCATGGAGAAATAAAACAAACCAAATACATTTTCACATCAAAATATGAACATAATTTTTAAACATCAAAATCTTGAGTTGTGAAATAAATCTTGGTAGTACGTAAGTCATAGATCATAAAGGAACATAAATCATGATAACATAGCATGGTATTAAAACATTTAATTGTTGAAAACCATTAAGAACATGATATTATTTCCATAGTAGCCAAGGCATTGCTTCCAAGACCATCTTAGTGGAAAAAGTCCCTTACTGAATCGAGTTCACCCCCCGTTCCAGTCCTGTATCATTGAACCATATTAACTTACCATTCTAGCCATGGCTATCTCATGAGATATAAATCATTACCCAATGCATTGGAAGGAGATATAGGTCCCACCCATCTCATATTGAAATCATTCTTACTTTTGCCACAAAATAAACATAAATCATTCATCATAACCCAAATAATAAAATGGGTTTCATAAACATCATCCCATAATAACGTAATCTATATAAAACGAATGGATATCATTTCATCATAACAAAAGTGAAACCATGTAAATCATAGAGAAATTATACTTGAAACATACAGATATGAAATAATACTATCTTATATGGAAAATGGTTTGGATAAAACACCTGAAATGAATTCTTGAGGAAAATATACTTTCTTCATCAAAATCATTTTTTTCACAAAATGTCAAGAAATTTTAAAATAAAAGGATTTTGTTGAATATAGTCATTACATCTTGTAGAGTAAGCTTCCTGAAAATAAGGCTTTATGAAACCGTAAAAATTTGTTCATGCCGTATAAGTAAAAAAACATTCTTCTCATAATTTTTATAGAAAAGTCAAAAAGTACCTCGTACGGTAATCAAAAGAATGATTCCTTACATACAATGTTGTAAAAGTAAAAAATAGGTAAAAAGGACATTAAAAATACTTGAAAACATTTTTAGAAAACTGGGACATGGATGATAAATATATCCCAGTAAATACTAACGAATAAACAATCTTAGATAAAAATTGAGATTGGAAAAATAATCCCTTACCTTAGGTCTGATATGCTTTGTACGTATACGAAACTCATGTATAATGATTTAAATAATGTCATTTAATTATTATAGAATAATATTCATTGTAATGATTTCATATATGGTTCACTTTTGACTTTGTATTACCCGTTCTTTTGTAAATTCCATGTTAAAGCAGCATTTTTAGTAAAATCGTTTTATTTATCGTACGTGTTTGGACATGTTGTTCGTGATATTGTTATTAATTATATCTTTATTTAATTACTTCCAGAATGTAAATCATGATTTAAATATAATATATATTCAGTATATATATATATATATAATAGATAGATTAATGAAATGAAATACACCGTTCATGGAGACGTTAGGCCGTACGTATGCATGAATGCTGTTTTCGTTTCCTTGTTGAATGAAATTTAGTAAATGAAACATATATGTACATAAATCCAGTATCATTATTTTGTAATATCTTTCATGATTATTTATTATCAGAAGAGAATACCCCTTCTTGGACGCACCTCCTTTATGAATCTTCTTAAGGGACTAGAGTTGGTCTTTTGATAAGACCAGAACCTCCAAAATGTTTCTAGGGAAGTGGAGAAGAGAAATAGGCAGTGTTTGGCCAAACTTGGAGGATCAAAGTTGTGCAAAGAGGAGAGGGAGGAGATGCCCTTTTATAAGGGAGGAGAGGGGCACCTTTGTAAACCTCAAAATTTTAATTTATAATAAATCAAACCCCACTTAAAAACATTTAAAATGACTCAAATTTGAATCTCAGATAAGAAAAGGTTGTAATATCATAATCCAATAAAATTCAGAAATATTGGGAATTTATTTTAAAACTAATCAATTTTTTATATCCTTATTTAATTTTTTTAATCTTATTTGTCATAATAATATTATAGATTTTAAATTGGTATAAATAATTACTTATGTGTTATGAATTATCCATTATTGGGTAATTTATGACATTTTTTACCATATAAATTTCTATTTATAATTTTTAAATATTTATGTGATTTTTAATCAATTTAATAATATGTTATTTTTATAAAATAACAATACAATTTATTTTGACACTATTGATTTATTTGAATTTAAATAAATTCTACACATAGTATATATCAAAAAAAATTATTTAATAGATTCCTAACATTTCATATTCATCAATAAAATTTGTGGGGAAAAATTATTAGTTTATATAATGTTTATTTTAATATTTATAAAAACATTTATTTGATATTTTTCTTAATAAAACAATTACTACATCATTTTGTAAAATAAATTAATATAATTATTATTTGCATAAATATTAAAAATAAAATCCTATGATTAAGATAAATATAATACCTTTAAAAATAATATTTTTACTAGAATTTATCATCTTAAAATCACTATATGTAAATTGTTATATTTATTAAATTATGAAAATGACATTTTTGTCATCATTTAAAATAATATAATATAAATGTTCTAATGTGTTTTTTAAGGATCACAATGGTCCAAAAAACTACCATTGGATGATTAGGGTATATATATACTCTACCAATAAGTTTTGGTCATGTTTCTGGTCTTTTTGAGAGGTAATATTACTTTAATTAAAACGATATTATCAATTTTTCACTAAATAAACAGTTTCTGCATCACTATTGTGTCACCATTAATGACAATTATTTAATCCCTAAAAATTATAAATAAATTAACATGATGTAGATAAATTTATTATATATTTTGATAGTATTCATGTTCAAAGTTTCATGATGCTTACCAGTGAATTAAAAATATTATACTTATAATATTTAAGAGAGTGACATGTTGTCACTTTCTTTGGTTTTAATAATAATTAAATTATTTTCAAGGTAAAAAGACCTTAAAATGAATCTATTCATACCCTTAAGTGATATGGGTCAACTTTTAGTTATCCAATAGAATTTTTTATGGTTTTAAAGTAATTTTATAATATTATTTTTACACTTATTTACCTGATTTACCTTTAACTACAGTAAATAAAAATTACCAAAATTATTATTCATAATATAAAAACAAGCAACCTATTAGCATAATTTGGACCGACAGAATCCAAGTATGGAATCCATTTTTCAAAATTCAAAACATAGAAGTTGTAGTAATTATATTAAAATTTATCCCATTGTTAAGAAAACGGGTTTTAAAAGCTAAAATATTGCCAAAGATTGAAATGTTTTTACCTATGAATTCAATGTAAAATTAATGTAAATGAAATAAATAATATTAAATGGTAAAAATATATTCTATTAATACTTTAAAACCATTCAATATTATAAATTATCCATATAAATTATTGCGATGAAAATTGTTGTTTTTAATTAAAATATAGCGTGTTTTTACTATTCATTAAAATATGAAAGTTATGAGAATATTATGAAAAACTATCCAAAGTAAATTCTTATATCCTGATTCCAATTATTAATTTTATTTTCTCAAATTGAACTTATAAAAATGTAAAAAACAAGATTTAATGTGGGTGCACCATCAAAAGGCGACAAAAATGCATTTTTTTAAAAATACCTAATTTACCCAAAAAAAATATTTTGTTCTCATACCATGTTCTAGAAAATGTGTAAGATGAATAATAATCTTATAAAATTAAAAATTTTGTTAATACTATTAATAATTTCTAATCCATAAAAAAATTATAACAATATATCATTGTTTAGGGAAACCCGGTATTTCGTACTACACACGCTATCTAGGAAGGTTTCGATTGTGTGAAATGCAAGCCAAGTCCGGGATGCATGTAGTGAAATCTACATTTGGTGAAGCGTACAAAACAAGACATCAATGAAATTAAAAATAATAATTCTCAGAAAATCTTGGGTTGTTACATGAATTGTTCTCCTTGAATCCTTGATAAGATTTCCCTAGATTATGTGTCATGGTATTTCGAGAATCCCCATTACTAGATTTTCTCTACTGAAGATATTGAATCTACTTTCCATTCCACATTGTAGCATATGATTCATGTGACACTAGTGATGTGTCTTGAGAACCTAATATTGAAGCACAATGAAAATAGCATTGACTATGCCCCATCTTTTTGTAGTTATGGAATTATCTAGGTTTTAACGTACACTCTTACATGATGTGGACAAACAAAACACATTGAAATTACATGATTTTCTATTGGGTCATGGAGGAATGCTCACTTTTTCGTATGTCAAATTCGTTGTTCCACTCCCGCCATGTAAATAGGATTCCCATTTCCTCATTCTCCAGGCATTTGACATTCCACAATTTATCATAGATATCATTATTCTTCCTCCTCACATAGCTCTTAAGATACCATGTTTAGAAAAAAATTTCTCTATTCAACATCTCTGAATAAAAAGCTTTATAGAGCACCAAAATCTTCGATCGAATATTTTATCTTATGCCCGATTTGAAGATGCATACCATTAAAGCCACAAATTCAAAAAGAACTCATGAAAAGAACACAAAATTACAAAATGTATTAGCATAATCATTGACTGAATGATTATATTCCATTAGGCTGAAAAAATCAATCATTTTCTTGATCTTGAACGTCTGAGGATATAATTGTTTCTTTAAAAATTCCTCAATATCCTACAATTTAAGTCCCCCATCTAGTTCATCCTACCATACTAAATCCTATCAATGTCATGCAAGATCTTCAAGAATATATATGGACGTTATGACATAGAGATCTGATGGTGTGCTAATGAAATCAAATATACGATTCATCATACTCAGCCACAACTCCACTTTTTTGGGTTCAGTATCACCCTGGATGGTAGGTGGATTCTGCATCATGAAATGGATGTTATGATCCACATGTGTTTGATCATTACTCTTGTTCCTGGTATCGATAGATTGAAAAGACATCATAATAAATTATACCAGTCCTTGGATCAACTGTGGTTCAGGTGCAACCACATTTTATGTAACTTCATTTGGTTGGTTTTGATGATGCCTACTAAGTCCATTTTCTAAACTAACAACAAACTCCTTTAATTTCACTGTCTAGAAACTGATGTCTTACAATATATATTTCATTCACATCAACTACCACAATATTCTTTTTCCAAAAACAACCATTTTCAATTTTCAACTATATTTTATAAATTTCATTCTTTTTTTTGATAATAAAACCATTTTCATAGTATATCAACCATACATGTTCAAACTCATTCATTTGAAAATAGTTTCATTCTTTTTCAAAAATAAATACATTTTTGACAATATTAATCATTTAAAAAAAAAGATTAATGTACTATTTTTGGAATTTCTTTCCACTAACACACATGGCATGCTCGTATCATTAGTGAAACCTAGAACAATGATATTTCTAATGTTGTAAAAGTGTATCCAAAACACTTATGTTCCCAAATACCTGGTAACAGAAAGTTCTACCTAAATAGGTCAGCTACATAATTTATTGCTATAAATTTTATGTTCTGACCATCCTACTCATTTCTAAGATGTCAACACATGGAATAAACAAAAATGAATTGAAACTCCAAAACAAAGAACATTGTTGACTACTTGTAAGGAAGAGACTGAACAAGAAGATACAATTTGTAAAGACCTTCTAATTCTCATTTTATTGATAGAATAAAAAGTCATTACATGGGCTTCAGGGATATCCACATGATACTAAAGGCTGTAAATAAATGGTTAAGGGTTTCAAATCATGTGGGGGATGATTTACCCTTTAATGTCTAAAAAAACCTACAATCCATCCAAACACATCTCTCTATATGATGCATGAAATAAACAACGACATATTAAATCATTCTATTTAAGACAATCAACCATGGTATTCTATAGCGGAAGACAAACCATCGTCAAAGTAAACAGTAGGAAGACAACAAATAAACTCCATGATGACTACCAGATTCCATGCTCCAGAACTCCATGCTCCAATATCAACACATAGTCTAATTTTTCATGGCATGGTGATAATGAAATGTGATACTTCACCTTTGATCAAGTCTTATAAGGTATCATCTGAAAAAGAACCAATGTGCTGAAGAAAGAGAGAGTATAAATCAAAATAGGTTTCCAAATGACCCCCTACTTACGCAACTAGGATAGAATGATTAGCACATTATAGAAAATAGTTATATATAAAAATTGTCCGAAATAATTTATAAACCAATATAAATAATTTCAGTTACCAATTATAACAAAGTTCAAACAAATGTACATGAAACCAATTTTCCAAATTTCATTTTCCATAAAATATCTAATCATGAATTATAAAAAATTTATTATTTTTATATTGGAATACCTATTCCATAGTTCACAACACACCCAAACATGTCTGATTCATTATATAGTTTTATATTCATTAGTGGTCTCTTTTACAATCACATTTTGTCCTCCTAACACCCAACCCTGATCTAGGTTAATATACATTAATCCCAAATGGTACTTGTCTACTATTAAGGGCCTATTATTCATGAACTCATAATAAAACCATGTCAGCAAAAGATTTATATTACTAAAATTAACAACATTAGTAAACATAAACCTTTAATGAAAACCAATGAACAACCAATTTTAAATTAGTATTTCATTTCAATAAAACATTCCATTTTATTTAAAACATCTAATCCAATTTATTTTTCAAAATTCTAGAATAATTGCTATTTTAAAATCTATATTTAAAAAGTAAAAACAAAATCACATTCCACATTAACCAAATTTTTTGGATTTCAAAAAGCATCATTGAATAAGGTTTCCAAAAAATTTCGAACATTCAAGTCACAGTCAATTATGCACAATACAGTCAATTAAAATCATTCTAGTCAATTTTAATAAGTGTAGTTAGGTGTAAATCCCCCAACATCGATAGTTTTTGAAAATCCAAACAATGAATAATGAATTCAAAAAACCTAGTTGATTCTTCAACGAAATTGCCTAATATCCCTTCTACTATCAACAACAAAGCCAATTATAAACTTATTTGGACACTAATAACCTATGTCTACCCATAATGGGCATAGAACATAGATAAAAGAGGAGTGGAGAAGTATATAAAATAAAACACATACTTGGAGAGATGTGTCAAAAATGAATCAAAGATCCAAATCCAATCAGATCGATCAGTTGAAATGATGCCTTTAAAAATAACCTACGGAGAGTATATGGTCAAGAACCAATAGGTCTGGAAAGAATGGCACGAGCGGAATATCCAAACACATAATATTATTATTGGTGCGTCCACCTCAAAACATGTTCTCTAAGCTCACAACTAGACGGCCCTATGGGATAAGTACGCTTAAACCCCCATTAACTTAGGTAAAAAAATACTATTTTTCCCCTACATGACATTTTCCTCAGTTACATGACTTTCTCCATATCACAGCGGGATCTCTCCATTCACGACCTGAAACCATCTCCAAGTACAAGTTTTGTATGTTAGGTGCATGGCGTGTTCCTGTTATTCAGTTCACTATAATCCCCGAAAACCCATAGAAAAGGATTGTTTACTTAATGGGGTCTTATAATAGGTTGTAAACATTCCCGATCAAGGTAAAATGATGTCACAAACCAGAATCCAGAGGTATTACACTATAGGTGGACTGGCCAACTTGTAAATAGAGACATGTGTAGTGTTTTTTCATCCAGAATTTGTTGAATCACATTTAAGAAACCTATTTAGTATATTATTCACATTACGAAAAGATCATTTCCAGTGATGTGTATGGGTCACCCAATATACAACAAAACAATAAACATTCATAATTTTAACAAGTCATGTGAATGAATAACCAACCACATCACAAACTAGAATAATAATTTTTCATATTTTAGAAGAAGGATAATCCTCATAAACAACAATATATCATGCATACCAATGAACGTAATTTCAGTTATCAATGTTTTTTAGTCCATATTATTGATGATTGATAATATATTATCCACATTCATTTGGAATTATCTTCCCAAGGGTATGTAGAACTACCAGTCCAAGAATAGGTTTTTGAAACCAGTGAGAGATTGATATATCAATGTTAGGATCCTGAGAGATTCTATGTGATCTATGTATGGGAAACTATATTAGGAGATAATTTATGGTCATTTATTTTGGGTCATATTCAACAAAAATATATATGGTAGTGTACAAGGCTTATGTAAATGAATGATAATAACCTATGGAATGTGGTTCAGTCCAACCTTCCTCTACATTAGTTTCATTAATATTTGATCATTAGAAGGGGAGATATTTTCTTTTGGAATACAAATTGGTTGGGAAATGTTTTGGGTTTCCCTGGGTTCCTAACCCCTAAAATGAACTTCCGAAAATACATCATATTTATGACATTCATTTTATTTTTATTCGGTAATGAAAAACATGATGTCATTAACGTAATTTTTATTTATAGTTAGATCAATACAACTGTTTTCAATTCTTTCTCATTTGGTGATTTCAATTTTAATTATTAATGTACTTTTTTATAGGAATTAGGTGATCAAGATAGGTGGGGTGAGATGGTGTGGGAAACTGAAATCCCAACAATGATTAGGTTTTATGGTTTTGTGTATCATTAATTGAGCTATTACATATGCTGGAAACTATAAATGCTTTGGAATTATTCTTGGGTTCAGATGAATGTGTTGTAGTGTGTATAAATATGAAACCATGAGACCTCAATTGTTCAGGATTTAATGGAGGAAAAAATATGGAAGGAGTCCAAAATATTCATGAGATACTTTTACGAAGTTATTTTGGAGAACAACTATCATGAATGATGGTTTCATGGTATGGGGAATACCACCATTGAGAATAGAGAGAAAGAAATGATTCTTTCTATAGAATGATGGATCATATGGAGAGCAAGGTACTACGCTCAAAATCAGGGTACTTAGAGCTCAAGTTTTTTAGTGGTGTTTGAAACCAAAATCTGGATTATTGACATAGCTTGGATTATCAACAATGTAGTGGATGAATCGTCTCCCTATTTCTTATAGAATTTGGGTTATTTTCTGACCTTTCACTCATCCCCCTATCATGTATAATGGATCTGGTGGAGTATATATAGTAGTGGTCTCAAACAAAATACTAATGTCGTGGCCAACATGTGTGTTATATTCAATGGTGGATTAGTTCCTGATAATGAAGGGTCTATCATTATAGAATTTATGAAACACATTGAATGTGGAGATTCCCTTCATGAGGAAGAAAAATTAAAACTCAAATGGTTGATGATGTCCTCTTCTAGGGGTATCTGAATTATTGTGGTCAAAATTGATTCTCCTACTATGTATAACTCTATGAAATTTATATGTTCAACTCCATGATATTTTCGGAATTATTTTTTGTCGAAATAATATCCTTTTTGATATTTTTCCATTTCACATAAAGATAATGATAATAAATTTTATATGAAAACATTATGTCTGTATAGAATTATACAAAACACCTAATAAGTCATTAATTACACACAACATAATCATTATCTTTCTCTACATGAAACACTGAGGTTAGCTTGAATTATACACAATAAGGACTTTCCTCGTAGGCTTGCATAACATGAAATAACATTGTTTACTGAATGATAATATATCATTAAAATATTATAATTTAGTATAATGGGATATAACATTGATGTAAAATTAGATGTTTTGAATCGTATTTTCTAATTAATGAAAATATATGGTTTACACAATATAATATAAATGCACAGGTTATTGATTATTTTTAAATGAATATTATAGCGAGATGAATTAAGAACTTATAATTTTATTTTTATCATCAAAAATATTTTTACACGAATAAAATAAAAAAAAATAGAATTAATGAGTGACATTAATTGTATATATTTTTTATGTACAATAAAATATTTTTTATATTCATTCAATATATTATTATATATGTAAGATAATGAATAACTATAATTTTAAGCATAATTTTTTTTATGAATATAGATTAACATCCATTTAATAGAGAACCAATTTTAATCCAAATTATAAATCATTTCCAAACATAATATGTCAGAATAAACAATATATTTGAAATCAATGAATAAAAATTTGGTAAGGGTATTTTTTTTGTATTTTTATCTAAGCTTTAATTTTTTAATGAATAATAAACAATACTGGATTTTTTTCAAAATTAAATTTTCATATAATTTATTTATATGAGTAAATTATATTTTAAATTGGATTAAAATTTTTCATAGATATTCTTTTTATCAATCTATACTATTTAGGTCATTGATTTAATTTCCAAATATAAATTGGATATAAAAACACAACATACTTTTGTATGTTTTTACTTTAAAATCCTATTTTGTCGAACTGATTATGGGATTAATTTAAAAATAATTTCATTAAAAATTGATTAGAATTTAGAAACCTGGTTTCTATATTTTAAATCAAAATAATATATAATATATAATTAGTTCACCTTATTTTTCTTACCAAAAATATCATTGAATGTGATTAAAATTAATTGTTTTACTTACGGGTAAATTAAATCTAATATGGGACTAAACCATAATCTTACGACCCAAAATGACATATAAACCTTTATAGAAGCCTTTATGGCCATATTATTACCCTATAATACCTTTTATAAACATTGGGACCTTATTGTATCAACATGAAACATGAAAAACGTTGGTGGAATTATCTATTAAAATATATACAAGTGTATCAATCCTCATTCCATATAAATTGCCACCAACTCTCCATATCATTCAAAACTCTTAAACAACATAGTTTAGAAAAAAATATTCCAATTAAAATTACCAGAATAACTCCAATTATTTTTTGATCCTACATTTTTATAGAAGTATTCCATTGAATCATTTTGGAACAACCCAAAAGGAGTCACCTAATTAAGAGGTAACACCTTTTATCATGCTGTTTAATTTATTTTCATTCTCCGCCCATCCAATATCGTTAATAAATTTATGTATAACAAAACCACTGTTTGAAATATTCTATGTATTTTTTACACTACGTTTTTGTCTAAAACTAACTCACACATCCATTTAATAGGTAACATATATAATATTTTAGTGTAAGTCAAAATACTACATCACTAAAAAATGATTGTCAACATTTCATTTAACGCCTCTCACGGTGGAAAATATTATGGAAAAATTATTCATTTATGTTATATATTATACTTATTATGCCCTAAATATTTTTTTCTTTTACAACATATATCTTCTCACTGCCTAGTTGATGTAAATTTTATAAATTTTGTTAAGTATGTGTGGAATATTTCCCCCTAAAAGTGATGTGACTCAAACACACACTACATTAAATGTATTAAATATGGAATTAGTGAACTATTATGATATATAAAATTTTTTTATTATAATTTAATTATATTAAATAAATATATATATAATTAATTTTCATTCTTCCATTCAATACAATAATAAAAATAGAATCGGTGTTCTTGAGTATATACGACATACCATCTCCATGAACACTGTATTATGTTTCATACTTGTATATTATATAGATAATTTTTATACACATATATTTAATATGAACTATATTTATATATTTTTTAAAATTTTGAATCATAATAAATGTATAAGGATCAAAATATTTAAAAAATAATACATGAATGAAGGAAAAAGTGAATATTACCTGAAGTCAAACCCTAACGTAGGATTGTTAGGAAAAGGGTAATATAATGTAATTATAAAATAATATATGGAATTATATATTAGAATTTGGTAATTTAAAAAAATTATAATAAATTTACATTTATTTTACATGAGGTTTTAAAGATTATGATGAGTGTCAAGAAACAAGTTTAAGGGATTTCATCTCAATTTTTTTTATGTGAGATACATACATTTTTCACCACCCATTACTTTTTTGTGTTGTGTATTCTTCCAAAGGATGAATTAAATTTTTATTATAAATTATTTAATGGGTATTTAAATGTCTATTATATGATATTTATTTCCTACAGTTACTGTTTTAATGGATACCAAATCAGGATGTCAGTTTTGTCTCAATTATCCTTCATTAAGACACACGCTTTATTATGCACTTATATTATTCTATGAGGTCTATATACATCATTTGAAATGTTATTTCTTGAATAATATTTCATTAATGGTATTTTATTCATCATTAAATTTTATTTTCATAAATTTATTTTATGGTCCAAAGTTACCTAGAGGTATGATTTTATTGAAAAAATCACATCACATTTAGAGATTGTTTATGTTTGTGATTATTTTAATGAAATCATCGAATAAATATCTTTTCAAAAGCCTTGAGTTTTTTTATTATGTGGTTATTAATTATATATTAATGTCTTTGTACCATTTTTACACTCTTAAGTACGTTATATAGTTAATAATTTGTTTTACTAAAATCCAAACATTACCCTCTCTTCAGTTAGAAATAAGTTTCTTTTAATGATATGTTTTTTGAAAAGGGTTTTGAAGAATAATATAATATTAACATAAAATATTTAAATGAAATTTATATCCTTTTTATATATTACCAATTTTATAATAGTAATATTAATGTTATTTTCAAATAAGGAAATTTTTTATTATTTTTACATTGAAAATGGAATGTTCTTTTTACATCGTACATCATGTACGAATTTACACGACGACAAATATTTGATTATTTCATTTCATTTTTAAAAGGATGATTATTCTGATTTTTTGAAAATTATTTTCAAGGATATGGATTTAAAAAAGTTATCAAGCTTTATATTAGTGGTTAATGAAGATGTTCTCCGAATGGTTTTTTGTTTTAATGATCATTTTACCTGATTAAGGGATATTTTTCACTAGAAATGTTTTCAAAATATCCTTCATAATTTTTTTCATCTATGATAGAATCTGTGGATGTCACACATGTCTTCTTGTAAATGATCCCAAACGTCTATTCTCACACTTTCTATAATGGTTTCTATTTTTATGGAATGATGCTTAACACATAGGTTTCACCATACTGGGTTTTTTGATTTTTAATCCCATTTCTTTCCACAGGTAATGATTTTATAAAGTTATTATAAAACCTATCTTTTTTCATAGGTTATGATGTGATTAAATTTTAATTATCCCTATTAATTTTCATAGGATGTGATTTTATGTTTATAAAACATTTCTATTTTTATGGGTCATGATATGATGAATGTTTTTTATCGTATGGTACATGTATAGATGTTTTTATTATAATATATGTGGGACCTATATCTTCCTTTAATTAATTGGGTAATGATAAGATTTATATGAACTCAAAGGGTATACATATCACATCCCATTATCTAAATAAAGAATTTACATGGGTTGTAGCCCATACCTATAAGTATAAGGTTACACATGTTGTATCCCATTCCAAAAACAAGATCTTACAAGGGTTTCTATCCGAACACTAAATGTATATGGGTACCCTGGTTGTATCCCATGACTGAAATCGACAAGGTACATTGGTTGTATCACAATCCAAAAAACAATAAGTTACATGGGTTGTAGCCAATGAATAAATGTACTAGTGTATATGGGTTATATCCTAAGACCAAAAACAAGGAGTAACTTTGGTTGAATCCTGAGACTAAAAGTAATATGGTACACATATTGTAATCTCAAGAATAAAGAAGGTACATGGGTTATAAGGAAATGGCCTTATTACCTTACATAATCATGAATTTAGTAATGAAATCACTTCATTTATCATTTAATATCTTTTCTTGTTTAGTGATTTAGATAATTGGGGAACAAAACCTTCATAAAATTACACATTCATATAGTGAAGATAACAAATAAACAATATCCATTTCATCCAAAATATACTAATTATCAAATAAAACCTGATTTTATTTATAAATATTCATAACATTTAACTAGGAACCATTATTCATATTACAAAACCTAATAACATGTGAAAATAATTTAAAAGCATGGGATGAGCACAAAAATCTCGTTATGGGATATAAAAAAGATGAAAATAAACATTAGCCCATGAGTACTTTTTTATGCATGAAATCATTTAAACAGCATTGTAGCCACCTATATAAAGTTACTTTGTGAAAAAAGATAATCAAAAATTATAATGAACATATGATAGAACAAAAAATTTACCTTGGGGAATTACTTTCCTAATCTTTTAACCCACTCAGCTACCTTATAATTTGTAACCCTCACGACTACAATATAATTTGTGTAACCATCAAAGTTACACATAGAGTAAACATACAACTGACCTCCAACATACACGTACCCAATGGATTTGATGGAGATATCGGTACCACACATCATCATAATAATTTTTCAAGAACCATAACACAAACAGAAAACATGAATAATTTCATAGAAACATTGCTTTTGAATTTCGAAAAACAACACTTAAAATGATGTTTTTAAAAAGAAAAGTCCCATATAAATATAATATAATTGAAGAGATACTTAATAGAGTAGATAAAATGTCTATATACACTATAAATAAAAATTATTTATCATAATATAAATAATATTTATCAAACATACATTTTTTATACCACATGAACAATGAAGTTGAGGGTTAACCCAAAGAGTGGAAATTGGGATAAAAATTCCCTTTCCTCGAGTTTGTATTACACAATACTCACTTAATCTTCATGTATAATTGTAAATAGAGTGTTATTAATATCTTAAAGAAACATATTTACACCTTATATGATCATTTCATAACATGAATTCACCGTTCAATTATTCGTATTTTAAACCTTCCATTCTTTTTGGTGCGTTCTTTACATGATTTCCAAGATCAGATCATGATGTATATTCTTGTCGATTAGATGTAAATCACCATAATTTTAATGGAATAGTAATTAAATATTTCTTGAATCATAAATTATACCATTTATCATTTTGAATATTGACATGAGGATAATTAATAAGATAAAATAGTATTGATATTCATTTAGGTCATTTTTATGATTCCTCAATTGTAGTGAAATAATTTTGTTTTATAAGTTAATTAAATGTGTACAAAATAATTCCAGAACTATATATAAGATATAACACAGAAAATATAACCTTTTTAATCCATAAACACTATTTTGAGACTTTTCTTGAATTATGTAAAAGAAATTGAAATTTCATCGTCCACAATGATTCTAAACTGACACATCGCAGACGATGTTTTAATTTCTGTAATAATTGAGAGATGAGAAGATGTATAATGGAGGATCTCTCATAAATATGATTAAATACCGAATATTTAGGATACATGGTCATTCATTTTTCTATGAACATACTCTATGAGTAAATAAGAAGAATATAAAAAATGTAATGAGAATAATGAAAACAAAAGATAATGTGTACCTCTTCATATCTTCTCCTTGAGATCCTTCTTAAGGCCCTTCTTTTTGACTATTTGGTGAGAGAAACATGTCATGGACTTGTGGAAGGGTCTTTTTAGTAGTATAGGGAAGAACATAGGCACAGTTCAAGGAAAGAGAGGTGTGGGAGGAATAGGGGAATGAGAGTGGTACTTATAGTGGGAGAGAGGTGGGATTTTCAATTATTTTAATAATTACTACAATATATTTTCTCAAGACTATGAATAGTCTAGATTCATGTGACACCAATAGTAATAATTTCATTTTATTTTACACCATGTGTCCTTACATCAACATTGCATAACCTATGATGCAGTAAAACAAGTATTTAACAATTATCTTAATTTATCATATTTTACTATTCATCGAAAATTCATAAATTTCTGAAAACTACCAAAATATATCCCTAAAGTTTTTTTTGATTTGTAGAAACCCAAAATAAAGTACATTATTTTAAGATAATTTTCTAAATATTATTAATTAAATTTTTAAATAAAATCATAATTTATTCAATAATAAAAAAATTTAATCTAAAATTCATTTTTAACCACCTTTAAAATTAATAAATATGTCACTATCTTAAAGCCTTAATAAAATAAAATAATAATACAATTTTATATTCAATTGTTTCATATTACTATTCAAAATACTATTCATAAGGGTTTGTTACTACTCACCCAAAATCAAGTGGGTTCCATTAGAATTTCAAAGAACATTTTGTTCACAACCATAGATGGCAATTTTTTTAATTTCAGAATATAAAATTAGAAAAAGTTTGATTAAAGGATATTTATACATCTCAACATAAAACATAGTTTCATGCATTTAAATTTATTTTTAAAAATAATGGGATTCAGTAGCCTCGCCTTCTAGAAATTGCTTCTTCATAGTTTTATTTACTTACAAAACAGGTGAGGGTACTTTTCCCTTATATCATTTTTAATCTCCCTTGTTTTTTCTTCAACCATGTGGCCTTTCCACAAAACCTTCACCTAGTGGATTACCTTATTCCTTAACACATGTTCCCTTCAATCAAGAATCTTAACTTATTTATATTTATAAGAATTTTTCCCTTTCAGTAGAACTACTTATGGGCTGATGACATTAGATGAATCTAGAACATATTTTCCTCAACATCAAAACATGACAAATTTTATGTATCTCAGACAAAAATGGGAAAAAAGATACTCGGTAGGGGACTAGTCCAACATTATCCAAAATTACATAAGTTCCAATGAACCGTGGAATTATCTTTCCCTTCTTACCAAAACACATAACACTCATCGATGTCGAGATTCTGAGAAAAACACGATCACATCCCTTGAAATAGAATTATTGTCTCCTATTTTCTGCATAAAATTTTTGTATTCTCTAATATTTCCTCATGTGTTACTGGATGATATTAAATTTCCCAACCACTTCCTCTACTACTTATGGTCCCATCAATTTCCTCCCCCCAAATTCATCTCAAAATATAGAGTGCCACACCACTTCCCAAACAATGCATCCAAAGGTTCTATATGCATACTAGAATGAAAATTGTTATTAAAGAAAAATAATCTAAAGGAAGATGTTAATCCCAACTTCCCAGGTATTCCATTGAACACGCTCGAAGAATATCCTCCAAAATATAAATCATTGTTCCGACTTTCCATATAATTGAAGATGAAAAGATATACTGAAATTGTAATTCTATTCCCAATGTCTTTTGAAGGACCTTCTAAAAGTTATAAGTGTACCTATGATCCCAGTAAGATATATTGGGAAGGGGAACTCCATGTAACCTACAAACCTCTTTGAGGTACATCCTAGAAAGCCAATCCAAGGACATTGTATCTAGAATATAATAAAAATGTGTATTTATTTCCAGCCAATCAACAAAAATCCAAATTGCATTGTTACCTATAGATGTAATAGGTAGTGTCACCATAATTCCCATAGATAAATTCTTCAATTTCCAATTTATCTCAAGAAAATGTTGAAGCATCCCCTTTGGAAACTGGGGCTTTTCATTAACTTGTTCACTATTCAAACATTTCATGGTAAAATCAGAAATATCCCTTTTCATTCCATCCCACAGATAATACCCCCAAAGGACTCTATACATCTTAGTACTACCATGATGAATTAGAAATGGAGAACAATGAGCTTTTCAAAACAAATATTTGTTCCACTAGGGAATCACATGGCAGAAACTACATTTTACAAAATATGAAAAAAATATTTATCATGATTAAATTCTATAAACATACCCATTTTAACCAATTATATAATTTTCTATAACTCAATAACTTCCATCTATGCTTGTATAATTTTTTTTTTGATAATGATGAATCCACAGAAACCTAAAATACAAATAAAGGTATTTCCTATACCAACAACTTCTAAACCAAAATTCATCCAATCATTTATCATGGGATTATGTTTCAAACATAAATTTCTTAATGACGCATGATGTTTTCGAGTCAGTGAATCTTCTACTTTTTTTGAATTTCCCAGATGTTAAATGATCATGGAATCATTATCCTTTATCAGTTAAAGATATATTCTCTTCCTCATGTACAATTCATTATGAGTTAATATGTATTTTAGAATTTTAGTTCCAGTATATATTTCATGTATGGCTTCTTATAAATGATTCCTCAAAATTTTCAAATAAAAAACCACAGATTCCAATTCCAAATCATTTGTGGGATAATTTAACTCCATATGTTTTTTTTATATTATGGAATAATAAATAACTTGATCATTATCCATCAGAACGCATGAAGTCCTTTCAATGAAGCATCATTGAAGATAAAACACTCTCCAGCCCCCGAAGGCAAGGCAAAAACTAGTGAATTCACCAATATATTTGTTTGTTGTTGAAAAATAAACATCAATTTTTTGTGTCAAAAAAAGTTTGGCCCCTTTTAGCATTGACATAGTAATCGGGATAGATATCCCTGAAATATTTTTAACAAACTATCAGTAATAACTTAATAATCCAGTAAAACTAAAAAACTCTATAACATTTGATGGCCTTGGCCATTAAAAACCACTTTTGCTTTGTTAGGATCAACATTTATACAATCCTTATTTACAATGTTACCAATAAAATAAATTTGATTCAATGAAAAATCACACTTGATTAATTTTTCATATATATTCTTTTCCTTTAAGATTTAAAAAACAACCAAACGATGTTTTTTATACTCCTCTTTACTCTTATATAATAACTGAATTTCATCAATACACAACTAGTATAATATCCATGAACTAATGAAATATTATATTCATAAAATCTATGAATAAAGGATGTTCATTAGTAAACCTAAATGGCATAAGAACAAACTGATAATGCCCATATCTTATACAATTTTTTTGGGATTCCATCTTCTTTCACCTTCAACAGATGGTACCTATACCGCAAGTCAATATTGCTAAAATAATGTGTTGCTTGTATCAAATCAATAAAGTCATAAAATTGAGGAAAATGATACTTTTTTAACTGTGATGTTATTCAAAGATCTACAATCAATGAAAAATAGCATGGAACCTTCATTCTTTTTATTGAATAAAGAAGAGAAAGTGCAAGGATGAATGAAGTCTATATCAAGAATATCATACAACTAATTTTTCAATTCAAGAAGATCTATTTAATCTATTCGATATGGGTTTATTGAAATTTTATTATCATCAGGATCTAAGTGAATTTTTAATTTGACTTCCTGGGGAGGTATGACCCTGGGAAACTCATCAGAAAAAACATCAAGGTATTTTTTACCACTAGAACATCATTACTCTAAATAGTTCCCTTGTTTTCAACAATATGAGAAAGATAAATTTCATTTCAATCTTTCAATTTTTTTTCAACTTTTGGATTTGTTATAAATTTTATGGGTTCTTTCTTTTAGAAAAACTGAAACTATTTCTGAAAAATAACTAATTGGGATATACAATCGGTCTTAGCATGATAAACAGAAAATAAATACATTCTAATAATGACATCAAACTCTACTATGCAAAAACAACATGGTAATTAGGTAATGTCATTACACATGCCATAATAAAATGATTCTTATAATTCATAATTACTATATTATTTCCTCCTAGTATATAAAATATATGTTCTACTCTCATTTTTTACAGAAATATTTACAATTTAGCAAAAAATTCCTAAGAAATAAAAGAATGTATAGACCATGTATCAAACAAAACATTAAAAAAATATAAATAAACAAACAAGGTACATGATACAAAATCATTGGATGGATTTTCCTTTGTGGACGTAGTTGCAAAGGATCTCACTACACCTTTCTTCATATATAAAGGATTCTTTTCATCATTTAGATCTCTCTTTGTGCATAAATATTCATAATGACCCATCTATCAAAATTTAAAAAACTTTAAAGTTTTCCCATCAGGATTAGTCATAGGATCAGTTTCATTACAATCTTGGGCCATATTTCCAAACATAACTCATCAATAAAACATCCAAATTTTGGTAAGGCATTACCCAGGGTTCTTTTTTCCATGTATTACAAAAACTCAAAAATGGAATTTCGGAAAATCATATTTCATTGGTTCATTCATACCCATCACATTCCATCTAGACCTATTTTTTTCTTTATTTTCAAAGCTCATGTGATCGGTAGAACACTACATCTATACCCACTGAACACATCAGACAACTTTTTCATAACTTTGAATTAATGGGAGGTCAATATCCTTCAAAACCATGGATTTAATATTGATTAAAAGATTTTGATTTGTCTATTCAGATCCAGAATAATATTTTAAGAATACCTCACAAGTATAATGAAGATCACATAATACATGGCCAATAAATTATCCTCATTTTTCGTCAAATCAAGGAATTACTTCTCCATCCAAAGTCACACCACCTTAGGGAAATATTTTTCAAGTAAATGACTCTTAACTTCATCCCTCTCTAAGGAATCAATATCCTATGTGTACCTACTATTTTTGAACATGACCACCACTTATTAGATCCACCTCCAAGACGATATGTTAAAAGACTTACCATGTGATTATCTAAACAATCCATAACATTGAATATATTTTCAATGTCCTTTATTCATCCATTTACCCCTACTAGTTTATAATATCCATTAAAATACTGAGGGTTTGTCTGATTATATGTTTTACTCTCGTAATGTTCTATTTTGTAACCTCTTTTTTCTCTTGAATAGATTCCACAACCATTTTTTCGCATGACAGCAAATCCATTACTATCACAAACTACAAAGTTCCAATCCACAACATTCCATTCTATAGATTCTGAATGATATCATTCTTTCAATGCCTATCCTTTTCAGCACCTCTATTTCTTCTATGGAAAACCTTTCTTTACAAACATATTCTTAGTCGAAGAAACATGGTAATGGTCATATTAAATATCATTTTAAAATTTACCATAATATAAATATCATTTATGGTATTCTATTTACATCATACTAACCCCTAAATTTATATAAACCATCCTCTATTACCAAAAATAAAGACCCAAACATATTACATTACATGATCTTGAATATTGTAATGATCTCACATCCTTTCAAATTGATGATATTTTCTTGTTTCGTTAATTAGAGAAATTGTACGCAGTACCTTCATACCATTAAATATTTATATATAGAGAATATAACACATAAACAGTATTCATTTGTTCCAAAAAATAATACTTTTAAAAAAAATTGATTTCCCTTATATATCTTAAAAACATTTAACTTGGGATCCTTATTTGTTAAAAAAACTCAAACCATATGAATTTTTTTTAAAAACGTGGTATGAACACAAAAATCCTAGTAAGATATATAGAAAAAGAAAACATTAGTCAATGAATACTTGTAAATGCATGGAATCATTTAAAAAATTTAGTTGTATTCCATATATACTAACTTTGTAAAAAACGAGATTCCCACAAAACATAATGAAAATAAATAAAACCATAAAGTTATCTTGTGTCATTTCATACATAATCTTTTAAACTACATGGTTACCTTATAATTTGTAACCCTAAAAGGTATCTGCCAATTAGTGTAACCATCATACTCACAGATGGAGTCACCATAGGTCTGACCTCCCACATAAACATACCCAATTCATTTGAAGGAGATATTGGTCCCACCATATATCATAAAAAATGTCAAATAACCATAAAATATCATTCAACATGAATAATATCATAAAAAAATTTCTTTTACATTTCCAAAAATTGAATTTAGTAAGTGGGTTTTAAAAGAAAAGTTGCTTATAAATAAAATTTAATAGAAGAGAGGCATAATAGATTTGATGGAATATGCATAAAAACTATATATACACATAATTAATCATAATTTAAACAATTTTAATCAAGCCCATAGTTTTAATACCACATGAACAATGGATTAGGAGGTTATTCCGAAGAGTGTAAATTGGGTTATGAATTCTCTTAGTTCATGTTTTTTCAAGATTCAAACTATTTTAAACCTCCTTAATAATGTTTAAAATAGTGTTATTAATATAATATAGAAAAATATTATTATTTATAGAAACTTATATTATTATTTGATAACACAATTTCACACTTTAATTTTTAGTATTTTGATCCTTCCATTATTATTGGTGCGTACTATACATGATATCCTTGATCAGTTCATGATGGATATTACTATAGATTAGAAGTGAACTATAAAATTTGAATTGTATCATATATAATTATTTATAGATCCAAAATTTATACCATTTATCGTTTTGAATTATTACATGAGGATGATTCATAAGATAAAACATTGTTGATAATTTTTAAGGCCATTTGGGTGATTCTTCGATCATAATGAAATCATTTTGTTTTATAAATTAACAACATGTGTAAAAACTGATTCCATAAAATTATATAATATATAATAAATAAATAATATTATGGTTCAACCATAAAATTGGTATCATGACCATTATTGAAGAATTTAAATGAAATTTAAATCTCATCGTCCATGATGTCGGTAAATCGACATATCATGAATGATGTTTTAATTTTTTTGAATAAGTTGGAGTGGAGAATATTTATAATTGTGAATCTCCCATAAACATGATGTCAACAATAATATGTATGATACATTATCATTAGATACTATTGGATAAGGGTACACTACTTGAAATCATACTTATATCAACACCCTTTTCCCAAAGGTTTTTCAAAACTATTGGGATAGAGAGTTTTTTCCAATGGTTTTTGAAGACTTTTGGGATATAGTGATTTAGTTTAGTCTATCCCAAAAATTTGTGCAAACTATTGGTGGAATTTTTATTTTTACGAACCGTTTATGTAAACCATTGTGATATATTGAGGTAAAGTGATGTTTCCCATTGGGTTTTTAAAACTGTTGTGTTATAGTGATGTTTGTCGAGGGGTTTTTAAAATAGTTGGGATAGTTTTTTCCCTAATACACCCAGGGCCCCACTTCCCTTTCCAGATTTGATCGATTTATTTTTTTTTGTTTCCAGTGCGGTTCTCTATTCCCAACCAAATACCCATACTATTATAATGATACATCCTAGTTGTTTCCAATTCTAAATGGTGAGTTGGAGTTAAAAATTATTCCTACATTTGTTTTGGAAATATTTATACCTCATTTAGTTCATTTCCTCATCCACTATAATCTCTCATTATTTAGGGTTTTCAGCTGTTCCTGAATGTGAAATTGGCATGTTCTAAATACATCATCCTACACATACACAATTAATTCCCCTTCTCTAACCACTAACATCCATAATTTTTCTAGGAGTGTTACAAAATTATAGTGATGTGGGGGTACTATATTTTCATTCACCCATGGGAGGGGGCTGTGCAGGTGGGAGTGAGGTGTGTGTGTGTGGGGGGGGGGGGGGGGTTGTGCATGTTGGTGGTGGGATATATAGGTATGCTGTCAAGGTTGGGAGGAGGGGGGGTTATACATGGGGAGTCTATTGGGGGTGAGTTCAGGGGAGGGGGGGGGGCTGTACAGGTGGGGGTGGCGGTGGGATGTACTGGTGGGGGTGGGGGAGGGAGTAGTGAAAGTGTGGGGTGCAGGTGGAGGGAGGTGAAGTGGGTGGGGGTTGGGGTGGGGAGTGTGTAGGTGGTTGTGCGTAGGTTGGGGGATGTGCATTGGGTGAAGGGGGATGTGCATGTGGATGTGTATGGTGGGGGATAGTGTGTTGGGGGTGAGGTGGGGGGGGGGGGGGGTTGTAAATGTGGCAGTTGGGGGTGGGATGTGCAGTTGGTTGTGGTGGAGGGGGTTGTTCAAGTGGGGGTGCATGTGGTTGGGTGGGGAGTGGGTTGTGCAAGTTGGTGGGGGGAGGGGAGTCTATAGGTTATGGGTGGTCTGTGCATGTGGGGGTGGGGTATGGGGGATGTGCAAGTGGGGGTGTAGGAGGGTGGTGCAGTGGGTGGGGGGAGGGGGTGCAGGTGGGGGTATCAATGTGGGGGGTATCTTTAGTTTATAAGTTGTGATGGTGGTTGTGCTATGGGGGGTGGGATGGGCTAGTGGGGGTGTGTGGGTCAGGGGGATGTGAGGGGGGTTGTGCATGGGGAGTCTGCTGGGGGTGAGGTGGGGGTGGACAGGTGGGGGTGGGGGTGAGAAATACATGTGGGGGTGGGGATGTGTTATGTTGTTTGGGTGGAGAGGGGAGTCTCATGTGGGGGGAGGGGGTTGTGGAGTGGGTGGGGGATTTGTAGTGTGTAGGTGGGGAGGGGGTGTGCAGTGGGGTGGGTTGTGCAGTAGGGGGTGTGTAGGTCGGGGGGAGGGGTCATTTACTGGGGGAGTCTATTAGGGGGTGAGATGGGGGGGGGGAGTTGGGTTGTATAAGTGGGGGGAGGGGGCTATGTAGGTGGGGGTTGGGGAGGGGGTTGTGAAAGTTGGGGGGTGAAGGTGGAGGGGTGGATGTGCAGTGTGCAGCTGGGGAGGGGGTTGGGAAGGGGGACTCTTCCAGGGTGAGGTTGGGAACAGTGGCTATTCAGCTGGGGAGGTTCTCTAAATTAAATAAATGTGGAGGATAAAACCTTAGTATCAATAAATACATGCATAAACAATAACTCAATAATTGGCATTTTCACTACTAGCACTGATTTACAATTATAACAGGTACAACATGAAAACATTGCATTAAATTCACATATTATCTTATGTATTACATCTAAAATCATGTTCCACCCAATATATCATCCAACTCGTTCTCTCGAAGTCATACCTATCCAAATTAAATATACAATTCTCTATGACATGGCATCATGCCATCAAAGAGAAGCCTTGGAACTCCCCTAAAATATCAAGAACATAACTTTTTCCATGATCTGTCTCATGAACACCCACCACACAGTATCATTTAAAAAATATCTGAATATCATTATTCACTATGTTATTCCAATATCATCCACATGCTTATACAAAAACTAACACCACCAGAACAAAGAACATATTCCCACATTCCCACTATGCCCTTATAGCATTATATATAAGGGACCACTTACCCGTCATAGAATTAAAAGGATAATTGTTGATCCAATCTATGAAGGGTGAATGTAAATATATATTACATGTTCCCTCAGTAGATAGCATGAAAAGGACTCCCTCAAAAATACTCACTTCATAGGCCTTTATACATATTTTGTTTACTAGGAAATCATTTTCCTAGTATTTTTTTCTTTTAATGTATTCAATGGTTCTTCATCACATTCATCCAAAGATGGTTAATTAATCCTAAACACTAATTTTCGATATCTTCCATCAGGATGAAAAGATCAAGGAATTGGAATAGTCCATTATGCCCCCAATGGTGACCAAAATTGAGGGAAGATTTTTCTTGTGTACCCATTTTAACCCATAAAATAACTTAATAATTTTTTGTATAGTGTATATACAGAGAGGTTTTATTTTTATCTCTTTATCTTCACCCCTCCATAATTTAGAGAAATTTACCTAACACAAATCATTTTCTGAACATATGGGTTAAAAAAGGAACTAATAGTCACATAAAATTTGATAAATTCATACCAAACAAAACGAGCCACCATCTAGCCCTATTCTACCAGGAATGTTTTAACGATTCATAAGAAGTATTTTGATATATATAATTTAAAAGTTAATTATATAATTCACCAAAAATACCACTACTAAACTAATTCATTTATGACTTACATGACAAACATCCTTCATAAAGGCCTTTACCCTGAGTCTTAGACATGAGACCCTTACAAGTTAGATATATTTGTTTAGCTACATCTCTTAGACACATACTTCAGGATGATTTCTCTCATGGTTGTTGACTAAATTAAAGCCACAGAATCAATGTTCAATTATTTTAAAATATAGAAGAAACTTAGTAAATAATCATCCCACTAAAAATTAAATATCTTTATTACATCTTGTACGATTTATTGAATTAATTAAATATCTATTCAAGGTCACATAAAACAATTTATAGTCAAACTACCCATGAATCCCCCTATTCCATTTCATTTATTGGGTTTTTTGGATTACAGATTAGTTATCCTGTTCTAATTACTTCCATATTTTTTTATAATGCAGGAAATAAAACCAATTGAAGAGAGGCGACATAAATAGATGATTGACAACAATTTTTGCATGTCTGAGATGGGAATTCCACCACTAGTGCATGTAGTGGGTATTTTATTTCAAATATATATTTTTAAATAATATATAATTTCATTTAATTAATATTTTAAATGATTTTTTTAGGATCCACCTATTAGGTGATAGTTATTTAATGAGAATCCTATTAGTGGTCCAAGTACTCAGTCTGTTCATACGAGGGTGGTGGTACGAGAGCTAGACAATATATTCAGCGTACCCAATTAAACCCTTCTCCTCCCACTATCATACCATTCATACCACATTCTGATCCTAGTGTGTCATTATGGACACACATGTAATTTTAGCCTCTCATGTCTTCTACACCCTTTGCATCCAAGCCTCCTCACTCATCTTTACCAAATCAAATGATGATTCCCACTCCCCCTCAAGCATTGGTCCATCCATCCCTTTCATCTTCTTTTACTTATGCTTCCTTCCCCTTGAGATTTTTTATTCCATCTTATTCGACTCCTACTCCACCATAGTATGTCCCTGTAGAGCATACATTAGGACCCACTCCACCTGATCAGGGCATTCCTTTAGTTTTTTCAGATCCAATGGCACCCATCGATTAGACCACCGCTGGTATACATATACAACCCTTACAATTTTTTATACCATTATTTATTTTTATTATAACATGTATTGATAAAATATTTGTTTTTCTTTCATAACAGATACATCTACTCACAAAGGGGGGCATACATGCATTCATACAGTGTGGATACTCCGTACGCATTTGATAGTGGACTATAATTGAGACAGTCAAATGATTTAAAAAATAGGTCCGCAATATAGGTGTTTTTAGATACACTTTCCCGATACACTAACATCATTCATTTCAGCGCACTGTCATGGAGATATTGTCCAAATTAAGCCAAGAATAATGCTTGGTCAGAGATTTGGGTAAAATATATATTTTATTTTATTCAATATATTATTTATTTTATTTATATGAATTAATATTTTTTTGTTGGATACGGTTTAATTTCCACAATGGTGAGGGTGTATGGCCAGCACGTCTAATTGATTTAGGTTAGTTTTAGATAGCCAATAAGCACGAGTTGTATATTGGCTGGAATGGTAGAGTTAGAACATAGTTAGATTAGGTCCCTATCATGGATGAATTTTCCTTAGAACTATATTGAAAAAAGATTACTCATTGGACAACTATTCGGTTTAAGCTATTAGTCACTTTTGAGGTATTTAAATGAATATTTTCATGTTTTTCATTAACAGTAATTATTGAAAATTTTTTACGAATCATAAAGAATAAATATGAAAAATTGATGTTAAAAAATAAAACTACACATTGGGACGTAAAATGATGCCAGATCATGAGAGGAACCAGTAATGACAGTTTATAATTTTTCATTACGACATCCATTATCTATTACTTCCTCCATATCTTATTCGATAAATATCGTTTTTATATAATTTTAGTTAATAAATTTACTATCAGTATCCTATTTTTAATTATGGTTTCCTACATTAAATGGATTTTTTGAGGTATTAATTGAATATAAAAGGATTTGTGCTTCGATAAAAACTATTTTGCTCGAGTATCATGAAGAATGATGGATGTGCGGTTAATGAACCAACTCAGTAGTAGAGTGTACATTTTTCCTTGTTGATTTAAAATTTTAATCTCTATTTGGTAACTTAAAAATATTTTTATATTTTTTACAAACTACTTTTAGGGCCATCGATCCCACGAACATTACAATTTTGGGTCAAATGATCAATTACATCAAGTGTTGGGAGATTAGCACACCGGTAGAGTATGTTGTCGACCTGGGAAGAGTATAGTTTTCACAAGGTATTGGCCCTTCTCAAGTACAAGTTTTAGTGCCACCAAGGTCCAGAAGGTTATTAAACAGGCTGAACAGGCTGAAAAAAGGGACACAAAGACAAAAGAATAGTCATCTAGGGAAAACACTACATTTATAAAATTGATGGATGTTTTACCTCCAACACTTCCACCAGAGGCTAGGAAAAGTTGTGGGGAATATATGTCATCAATCATTATATATATGGTTTACTAGGTGTCTATTCTAGTGGTGGCAGAGACGATAGCGAGGAGGAGGTGAGGCGGAGGAGGAGGAGGGTAAGGATGAGGCCGAGGCAGAGGAGGAGGGTGATGAGGAGGCTGAGGTGGAGGACAAGGGTAATGAGGTGGTCGAGCCAGTGTACTAGGGAGAATAGGATGGTGTTGAATAGGTAGTGGAAGATTATAGGGATGATGATGAGGATGAGGGTGAGGCTGATGATGACAGTGTTGATAGTGATTGTGATGACGGACAGATTGATCCGTTACATTTTTGACAGATATTACAGACCTTTGATTTTATTGATTTTTTATGCCAGAATATGTGTGCGATTAGGTAGGTCACAAGATCTTTATTTATTTATCTACAAATAATAAAAATTTACTTGATGATTTGTTGTGACTGATTCAACCCACCCCTAGACAACCCTATCTTTGACACCTCGTACCCCCCATTGACAACCCACCCACACCGCTAGACACCCCATACCCCCATGGATAGCCCGCCCACCCCATGTGGACACTCCGTACCACCGAGACATCCCCCCACCTTCGTGGATAGCCCGCCGACCCCCCTCTAGAATCTTCACCCATGGACACCACCATCCCCTCGGACACCCCTACCCCCTAGACACCCCCGACCCCATTGGACATCCCCCCAACCCCTGGACACCCGCACACCCTAGACACCTCCCCCACCCCCATGGACATCCCCATATCCCATGTATAGACCACCCACCCCCTAGACAACCCATACACCCTAGACACCCCCTCCCCTGTGGACATCCCGCCCACCCCTAGACACCCCCTACCCCATGGACAACCCCTCCATCCCTGTGAATAGCCTGCCTACACCTGGATACCCCTAACACCGCTAGATTTTCTTTCCACCACCATGGATAGGCTACCCACACCCTTGGACACACCATACCCCCCCTGGACAGCCCCGCCACCCCCGTGGACAATCCTCCAACCCCCTGGACACCACTTACCCCTAGAACCCCCCCCCCTGACACACCCTACCCCTTGAACAGCCCCCACGCCCTGGAAACCCCACACACCTCTTGGACACCACTATCCCCTCAACAGCCCCCACCCCTAGACACCCCAACCCCCATGGACACCCCCAATCCCCGTGGACAGCCCGCCCACCCCCTAGACACCTCTACCCACCTAGACAGCCCCCCCCCCCATCCCTCGGTTTGGCCCACCCACCACCTATTCACCCATACCCCTAGACATCCCCCGCCCCACCCCTGTGTATAGCCCGCGCACCCATGGACACACCTAACCTTGTGGATAGCCCCTCCACCACTGTGGATAGCCTTCTCAACGCCTTGGATACATCGCACCCCCCCTGGATAGCCCTGCCACCACTGTGAACAACCCTCCCATCCCTATACACCCATGCCTCCAGGACAACCCCAAACCCCTATGGATAGCCGACCAACCCCCCTGAACACCACTACCGGGCAAGGAAACCCCCAACACCTGCACATCCTTTCCACCCCAAGGCACCCCTTGCCCCTGGACTGCCTACACCCCCGTAGATAGCCCGCCCTTTCCTAGACACCCCCTACACCCCTGGAGAGCCCCACCACCGCCGTGGACATCCTACCCGCACCCTGGACACTCTGTACCCCCCTATTCAGCCCCGTCACCCCCGTGGACATCCCGACCACCCACCTGGACACCCCGTACCCCCTGGACAGCCACCCCCAACCCCCTGGATAGCTCACCCACCTCCAGGTCATCCTCCCCTAGACAACCCCCCCTTGGACACCCTGCACCCCCATGGAATCCCTCATCCTATGGAAAACTCACCAACCCCTAGACATCACCACCACCCTGGACAACCCCTCCTCCCCCTAGTTGTGGACACCCCCACCCCCCGTTGACACCCCCACAACCATGGACAGCCCGCCCACCCCCTGGACGCCCCCTAAACGCTCGACATCCCCACATCCTTTGTGAACAGCCTGCCCACCCCCTGGACACCCCTACCCCATAGACATCCCGGCCTCCCTCGAAGATAGCCCACCCACCCCCTGGATACCCAATACCCTCTATAATTTCCCACCACCCCCGTGGACTTCCTTCCCACCCCTAGACACCCCCAACCCACTAGGCATCCCCCCGACCCCTATGGGAAGTCCAGCCACCCCCAGGGAGAGCCCCACCACCATGTGGATAGCCCGGAAACCTTCATGGACACCCTGTACTCGTCGTGCACAGCCCCACCACCCCTAGGGATAGCCCACACACCCTTGGACAACCCTACCCCCTGGACAGCCCCCACCCCCATGTACATCCCTTCTACCTCTGGAAACCCCATACCCCCTAGACAAACCCACCACCCTCGTGGATAGCCAACCACCCCCTTCACCCCTTGTACCCCCTAGAAAACCCTTCCAACCCCGTGGTTGGCCGCCTACCCCCTAGGCACCCCGTACCCCTAGACATCCCCCACCCCCATAGACAGCCTGACCACTCCATACACACCCCCACCCCTAGGATACCTTCATCCAAATCCACCCGGACACTCCCACCCCTGGACATGCCCGACCCACTAGACACCCCCAATCTCATGGAAAACACCCCAACCCCTAGACAAGCCACTAGACCCAAACCCCACCCCTGTGTCCCCCCCCCCCCCCCCCCCACCATCGTGGATAGACCAACCAACCACCCTAGACACCCCCTACCCCCGGCATACCCCCCCCCACCCTCATGGATAGCCCGCCAACCCCCTGGACACCCCTACCCCACTAGACTACGCTACCTCCCCTGTGGATAGCCTTCCCACCCCCTAGACACCCCATACCCCCTTGACATCCCCTCCACACCATGTGGACATCATGACCACCCCCATAGACAGCCACACACCCTAGACAGCCAACCCCCCACCCCCCCCCCCCCCCCCGCACCCACACCCACGTGGACAGCCCCGCCACCCCTTGTGGATAGCCCACCCACCCTAAGACACAATTTACTCCCTAGATAGCCATGCCACCCTCGTGGACATCCATCTCACTGGACAGCCCTACCCCTAGACGGCCCATGCACCCTCGTGGACTGCCCGCCTACCCCCTAGACACCTCTACACCATTGGACATCCCCGCCACCCCTATGGACTTCCCACCCACCAACTAGGCACCATGTACCGCCTAGATAGCCCCAACACCCCATTGGACAGCCCACCCACCCCCTTGACACCTAGTACACCCTTGGACAACCCCCACACCCGTGTACAACCCACCCACCTTCCTGGAAAACCCTCTTGGACCCCCTATCCTCCCAGACACCGCACCCCCTAGAGACCCCGACCCCCTTGGATAGCCCCCAACACCTTGGACAACACCCCCCTGCCCCCCCCCCCCCCCACCCCTGTAGACAACCCCCTCCCCACCCCTATGGACATCCCTCCCACCCCCTTGGACACCCCCAAACTCCCTGGACAGTCCCACACCCCGGTTGAAAGCCCGCCCACCACGTTAGACACCCCTAGCCCCTAGACTGCCTTGCCACACCCGTTGACATCCCTCCCACACCCCTAGACACCCCTACCTCCCTAGATACCCCCATCCACATGGACATCCCCCCACCACCCAGACACACCGACCCCCTAGACACTCCCACCCAAATGGATAGCACCATACCCCCATGGACAGGCCCCCAACCCCCTGGATTCCCCCACCCCGTGGACACCACCCCAACACCAGGACACCCACCCACCTAGACACCCCAACACACTTGGACTACCCCAACCCCCTGGACACCACACCTCCTCCTGGACACCCCCTCCACCCATAGTCAGATGAACAAAATGTAACTCTAACTATCATGGGATCTCTCAAATGTGAGCGTCCTCTATCCATTATGATATTTACGCACCAAAAAATTGAAATGGGTTAGTTATAGTAGTTGTTGTAATGTGAATATTGAAATGGGGGAAACTTTGTTGTGGTACAAGTAATGTTAGGATGAGTATGTTGTGTTTATGTGCTATTTCAGTTGTTTTTTTCTATTTGTAGTGTTTTTTGTAGGATTTTGTTTTTTATTTTGTTTTATGTGTTGTTTGCAGGTGTGTTTGCATGTGTATGCATGGAGGCGATGGGTGGATACTGTGATATTTTGTGGAACTACATTATAAAAATGGTTTAAAACAGTTTGTAAAGTCAATTTTTAGAATATATTTACCAACGGTTAGAATAAATTGTTGGGAAAACACTATACAAAAGGTTCAAAACCGTTGGTAATGTGAATTTCTAGAATAGTTTTACCAACTTTTTTAAAGAACCATTGGTTATACTATATAACAATGGTATCAAAACCGTTGGTAAACTATATGTAAATTACATATCCCAATGGTTTATTTACCATTAGAATAAATATATACCAACCGTTTTTATAAAAGGGTTGGAATACCGAAGCATACACTACTGTATACCAACGATTTGAGAATAACTGTTGGTATAAGCCATTACCAATGCCTTACCAACCAACAGATTGCAAAACCGTCAGTATAGATAATACCAACGGTTTGAAACCATTGGTATATGTTTTATTTTCATTAGTGGTAGGTGTGGAACGAATAAGAATAAAAATTAAAAATAAATAAAATAAAGAAAACAATTGAGGTTATTTACCTCTTAATCTCTTCTCCTTGAGACCATTTTTAAGGCCATTGGTTTTGGAATTTGGTGAGACCATCAAGTATTAGATGCGTAGAAGGGTCTTGGGAGGAGTATATGGGAGAAAAAAGTCAAATATCAAGGCTTGAGAGGTGTGGGATGAATAGGGGAATGAGGGTTTTCATTATAGTGGATGAGTGGTGGGATTTTACATTATTGTTTTCATTATTATTAATTTTTTTCTCAAGAATATTAATAGTATTGATTGATATGACACATAATATTAATAATTTCATATGAGTTGGAGCCATGTGGTCTGACATAATCCTTGAATCACCTGTGATGCATTAAAACAAATATTTACCATTTATCATAACTTATTATATTTTATTATCCATCGAAAAATTAAAAATTTCATAAAAATCCCAAAAATTCAACCAAAACATTTTTTGACGTGTATAATTAAAAAATGATATCTATATTAGGAAAATAATTTTCTAAATATTATTAATTTAATTATTAAATAAAAACATAATTTATTCAAAAATAACAAGGTAAAATATATAACTCATTTTTAACTCCATAAAAAATAATAAAGATGCTAGTGTCTTAATTCGATAAAAAAATAAAAAAATAATACAATTAAAATTCAATAGTGTCATATTAATATTAATAAAGGTATGGTGTTACTTGGGTTATAGAACATGCCTATCATGTTAATATGTTCATGGTTGGTAGCTCTAATATATGATTTTCTATTCTTGGGTGCATTCCATGTATTCCATATCTTATTCTAATCTTATGATTTAATGAAATATGAAATTAATTCACATATGATATATGTCTATTGAAACTCCAATATTTATTGTGATATATAATATGTGTGGTATGATCTTCAAATGTTATGCCAATGTTTTGTACCCTTTTGTTAATGTGACGCTTCTGAATTTCTTTTATTATCCTTTACTGGTCATATGAACTCAACCCTCTCTAATATTTCCTTTCCCTATATTATGAATAATGGTTATAGGTAGATTTACTAATGGTGGAGATATTTATGGGAGATGTTTATGATCGTTTACTAAGATAAAATATTTTTTCCCAACTATCCAAATTAGCTAAACTAATACAGTCCTCGAGAAAGTGTTTTTAATATGTACCAAATATTAATATAAAATGATGTAATATCAATCCATTTTAATCTTGAGTTGTTTTAATTTTTATCAAATTAAATTTTTAGTAATCCTTTAGAAACTAGGATGAGTTAAATTTTGTGAGATATCTAGGTATATTTCTAAGGATATGAATATTGATGTATCTAAGGATTAGTATTGGGAAGTGTCAATGTTCATGAATATGTAATAGATTATTTTGTAAATGTTAAGAGTGAGTGGTTTCCTAGAAATAAATAATTTATTGTATACCAAAAGTGGATGTGGTTAGAAAACAAATATACCTATGGGTAACAACTATGAAAATATGTCTAAGTCCTGATATAGGGTAATCTGGTACATATTGACTAACTTTACAACACACCTAGTTTGAAACTCTGAGAGGATATGTTTATAAATTCACAGACTTATCGTAATACATTATGTGGGATTCGAATATAATATGCATATTAATAACCTAGAATAAACCTAATGTGTCATCAATTAAATGGTTTTTGATATTATTTAGACATAAATAGAGTGATTTTATAGGATTATGTAGCTTTCTTATATGATATGTGTTTCTCATCACGAGATTTATTATTATTTTCAATGGTTTGAACAACATGGAACATGGTTAACATTTTTTTATTTTAGATGTGTAAATGTATGGGATTTATGAAACTCAGCTCGCCAACTAGAAATATAATAATTTTAATATTGAAGGATGTATGAGTATTTGTTTTATTTTTAATGACAATGAGACTGCAAACAACATGTGGGAGGTATGTGATTCTCTTTGTGTATTTTTTTAAATGGATCACAAGAACCAATATTATATTGAGTTCTAGGAACCATAAGAAATGATACGTATTTCATATTCTAGGAATTCGTTGTTAATGAATATGTTGATGAAGCTAGAGTAATGGTTTAAGAATAAAGTTTTATTAATGATGTCTTTTTGTTTTGGAATTCAATTATTATGTTATATTACTCCTGAAATGTAAAAGTCTTTTTTATATGTTTTCAATGATGATGGAAAATGAAATGTTGAATAGTGATGAATACATAGAAAAGTGATTTCATGGAATGGTAAAAAAACTTTTATGGTAATATAACCTTTAATTAATTCCTTAAATTGAGATAATGATCTTTTTTTATTTATATATTGAAAATTAATAAATAAATGGGACTATATGGATCACATAGGAACAGATTAATGAAAAAATGGTCTAGGTCATCATGTATGAAGTTTACAATGTATTTTATCTAAATAATATATCATGTAATCATTGGGATAATGTAGTATGCATGTTTTCTAATAGGATTTATGTTAATTTTGGTAATTACCATGTTTCAAGTAAAAATATGATGAGTTTGTTCCCATGATTTGAATGTCACAACCATGTGATACATTGTGATATATGGTGGACCAATGTTGATCTAATTTCATGACTCCATTTATAACATTTTGTATCTTCATAATTTAGAATGTTTATAAGGTTTTCTATTCATTAAAGGTTTGTGTTAAACATGAGAGGAAGTATTTAGGCACTGTGTTCTATTGAAAAAATTGTTCAAAATTATACTTAGTGATTATGTATTTTTTAAGGATTTTCATCTAATTTATTATTGAAGATATATTAGTATGGTTTTATAAATGGACTACACATATTTCAGGTTACAACCAATCATATATATCAAGGTCGTAGTTCATAAACCCATAACCAATGGAAAAAAAGGTTTTCACGCCTACCAGTAGAATACATGATGTATAAGTTAATGTATAATTACTTATGATTAATAATTATTTAGGATGTAACATTAGTGTTAATTCATATGATTGGAGATTAATGTATTAAAAATATTTATTTCCATGAATCATTATAGATAAATAATTATTCCGTAAATTCTTTTATGGGCCTTACTATATGCCAAAAGCATATTTTTAGTTCTTCAGGCATCAATGTTAATATTTCGACATCAATTTCAACATGTAATTTTTGAATTATAAATAACTAAAATCACCACCAAATAATTATATATTATTTATATAAATATTTAATTTATGTATAATTCCTTATATTATTGGTCACTGAATGAATTACTTAATGTAAGGATAATGATAAAAAGATAATTTGTTATCCTAATATCATAATTTTGTTGAACCATTTAGCATTTAAATCATCTCATATTTATGAATTTATGGCCCTCAACTATTCTATTGTTAGTAAATCATTTTTTACTGATTTAATCAATCTATCCATATAAATATTCATGTATTTCCCCCATTTCCAATGTTCACTACCAAACATTGATATCCAATTTTGAAACTGAGTTATATGTAACATCGGGTTACTATTATGGATCCAACATTCCCTTTTAAGGAATGTTTTAGTATTTTTATTTACGATGTGGGTTACTAGGAATGGATCTTTCTAGTATTAACACTGGACATTCTTCACAAATTTTGAGGGAGAAATTTATTTTTCGTTTGTTGGAATTTAACACCCCAGTTTTTTTAATTAATGTTCTTTAATTAGTTAATAGTTTATGATATTTTTCATTCCATACCACATTAATTTATATTTATTTTATATTAAAGGACTAAATTTTTCATGCGTTATATAAAACATCATGTCAATCATCAAAAACATGAATCATAAACATTATGTTACTCTATATTGTACATTATTGATAGATTTTGTTATACACAAAAATGGATTTTCTCGATGGTTTGCCGAACATGCAAGACCTAGGTTTACAGAAAGATAATATATTATTAAAAGATAATTATTTAGTATAATAAGATATCACCTAGATGATAAATTAGAGGTTATTAATAGTATAATAAAATTTATTGAAATATATTTTCTACACAATATAATATTAATTCATAAGTTTCTAAATAATTATTAATTAATATGAATGTCGATTAAATAAAATAGTTAAAATTAGTATTTTTATTGGCAGAAAATTATTTTACCAGAATAATTTAAATTATATAAAATTAGATAGTGAAATTAATGTAATATTTATTTTATATAATCAATAAAATATTTTTTATATTCATTTAAAATATTTTATCTACAAAATGTAAATAACATTCCCAATTTTGTTCTTAAGAAAATAATTCTTAATAAATTTATTTTTACTATCTTTTAATAAATATCCCATTAGAAATCAATATTTTGGTACTTTTATTGACATCTAATTTCAAAATAAACAAAATAATTTAAGGTGAATCTTAAATATTATTTTTGGATAATTTTATATTACTTTTCTCTATTGTTTCATATTTTTATGAATAGTTAAAAATATGGGATTTTATTTCAAATCTATTTTCTTAAAATTATTTATAATATTAAATTATATTTTTAATTTCTTTTGAAAATTAATTATATAATATTTTTATCATATGATTCAATTTATGTCATTGTGGTAAACATTAGAATGAAATTTCATAAAAGCATAACCATTAGGCTTAAAAGCCCTTTAAACAAAATAAAAATCTATTAGATGAAAATATTATGACCCTATATTCACTTTTTTATACATTTTATCATTATTGGAACACGTTTACATATAAAAACCCTGGGTAGAATTCTCTATTCAAATATTTAGAAGAGTTACACTCCTCTTTCACTATAAAAGTCCACCAACACACCCTCTAATTCACAGCATTTAAAACCACATATGATCAACCAAGATCTTCCTAGTACCCATAATAAAATCATTTTATTATTATTTGGAGCAACACATTAGGAGTAATTTATTTAGTGGAAACATTTTGGAAAAAACCAGAGGAGTTACTCGATTAAGAGTTAATGCCTTCTCTCAAGCCCTTTTAATTTTTTTCACTTCTCCACCACCTCTATTGTATTTATTTCAATATTATATAAAACACTATTATACTAATTTTATTATGATGTATTTATTATAAATTTTTACCTATATTTACACACGTCTCCAACTAGTGGGTAACAACTATATGGTTTACGACTAAGGGAAACTACGACCTCAGTAAATAGTAATTTTTCATTTTTTTTACCACCTCTCATGGTGGAATTTATGATGGAAAATAAATTTATATATGTTTTATATTATATTTATTATTTATTTAATCTTTTTTATTACTTTTATAACAAATATCTATTTACTTTCAATTGGTTGTAAATATGATAATTTTGATTGATGAAGTGTGGACTACATCCCCTAAATGCAATGTGATTTGTTCACACACTACATGAAATATATTAAGGATGGGTTTACCAAAATTAAATTACATAAATAGAATTATAATGTTAATTTACTTATATTATATACACATATACATATATTTTTTTTTCTATTTATACAACAATAAAAACTGAAATACCATTCATGCGTACGTACAGCTTACCATCTACATGAATGGTGTATTCCATTTCATACCTCTATCATCTATAGATCATTATAATAAAAATATAATGATTATAAATTAAATTTCTATCAATTATTATATTCTATAATTTTTATATAAGTATAAGGACCATCAATATATCAAATTAAGTCACATGATAAGAACAAACAAAATATTACTCGAAGTGAAACCATAACATGGGATATAAAAAAGAGGGAAATATAAGGTCATGATCAAAACATGTACGAAATTATATATAAAAATATATTCCTTTAAATTGGAATTACTATATTTACATTTAATTTAATATTGGTTTTAATGAGTACAACATGATTCAAGATACAATGTATGTGGATTTCATGTCACTTTTCATATTTCTTACATACATGATTTACTCCCCACTTATTCATTTTATATGGTGTTTATACTGCCCATGGATTTATTCAATAATTCATGTACTAAATTTTATGGTTATTTACATATCCATTATATTAAAATTATTTCATGGGTTTTATGTTTCAAAACCTTCCAAATCAGTATGATATATTTGTCTCAATCAGAACTGTTTGAGACCATGTTTTATTATGAACCTATATTTTTCCATGAGGTGCGTAAAATTAATTTAAAATCTTATAAAATAAATTTTCTTCATTTCATGATGTTTTATGCCTCATCAAATCCCATTTATATTAATATATAGTAAATTACAAAGTAACTATGTGGTATGATTTTATAGAAACAATATTATTACTTATCGAGATTGTTTATGTTTCTGATACCATGGATGAAATATTATAATCCATCATTTAAGAAAATTCATTACTTTTATCCTCCCATAGTTATTCGTGATTTAATAATTTATTGGTGAAATTTTGTCGATAATTTTTACATAATATATTTAAGAATAATATTTTAATAAAGCATAAATTTACCCTATCATCATTAAGAAATTTTTGTTCCTTGAAAATAATATTTTATAAATACGGGTTCCAATAATATTATAATATTATCTTTGAAAATATAAAATTCATTTTTACACCTTTTTTCTATTACCAATGTATTTAAAGGAATCATCATGACTCTATATAAATTGGAAATTTTTCAATTATTTTTATTCAGAATAAGGAATGTTTTTTACCTCATATGACATGTATGCAAGAACCCACTGTAAATTCCTTTAAGATTTCTTTTCATGTTTAAAATTATATTTTTTATGAATCTAATTTTTAAAATGGATTGTATTGGTAATGTTTTTAAATTTTTATAAATATTATTCTATAATTTATTAAGTAAATTTTTTGGAAACTGGTTTTCTGTTATATACATTTTATTCAATGAATAAAGGTTGTTCACCTCATCAAATGTTTTCAATATATCCTTACAATTTATTTCAATCTTATATAACATCCATTGATGTTACTGATTCACATATATGAATTTATAATAATTTTCCATTCATACATGTTATATAATGGTTTATGATTGGATGGAATGATCTTTTATACTCCCAATTCACCTCCATGGTTCTTATTCTTTTGATACCCACTTTTTTTCTTGGGTAACGATTTCATGATGTGATTCTAAAAAAAATCTATTTTTGTAGGTTTATATTTTTAATAACACCTATCATTTTTATGGGTCATGATATGATGAATTTTTAATAATATTGTGGAACATGTATGGATGATTTTATTATGAGATGGGTGGGACATATATCTCTCACCAATGAATTGGGTAATGGTAGATTATATATGATCTTAAAGGGTACACAAGTCATATTCAAAGCCTCAATATAACAAGGTACATTTGTTGTAGCATAAGCATAAAATTATTAGGGTACAATGTCATTATCCTAAAACAACAGAAAAGGTATATGGGTTGTATCCCAAGAAAAAAATTATAAGGGTACACGGGTTGTTTCCCAATCTAGAAAACATCAATGTCAATTGGTTGTATCCAATTCCAGAAAACAAAATGGTACATGGGTTATAGCCCAAGACTAAAAGTAAGAGGGTAAATGGGTTTTAGAAAATGCTTGAAAAAGAGGGTACTTGAGTTGTAGCATGTTCCTAAATGAAATAGCCTACATTATTCATTGGCCCAAGTGTCATGTAGGTACATGGGTCGTAGCCTATGAAAAAAATTCTCTAATGGTCTTCGTAAGTTTCCAAGATGCCTGCTTTTTTATTCTTTTGTGTTGGAAACAAATTCAATTTCTTATTTCTAACTTATTATTTTATGACTAATTAAATTAATTTCTATATGATATATGTATTATGAAATTCCAATATTTATTATGATCTCTAATATGGTGGGTATGATCATCAAATGTTACACTCAATTTCTATACCCTCTTATTCATGTTTTTTTGTCCATTTCCATAATTTACTATTAGTAAAATATGTGTTAATGCAGTTATTATGTTTTATTTCCCTATCTTAGGTTTAATGGTTTTATGTATAATTACTAATGGTTAAGATCATTCAAGGATAATTTGAATATCCTTCACCATGATAAAATATTTTGATTCCAGGTTTCCAAGGACACTAAACGATTACGTTCATGGGAAATGTATTTTTATAATGTACCAAATATTAATCTAATATGATTTAATATCTAAACGTGTCAAGACTAAGTTGTCACATAATGTAAATTTACAATAATATTTATATGTGCAATGGTATCATCAACACCACCAATGAAATCATGTCCACGTGTCCTGAGGGGAACAATGTATCTAACTTCCTTATTTCATAGGCTACTCAGGATGGCCATATTAGTAATTTCTCCAATATTGGATACTTTATTCCATGTGGCACAAAATTTTGTTTTGATGTATTGGGGATTCAATGTTTTTGTAGGACCCGACATAAAAAAAATAAATTTCAATATCATGAATCATTGAATACTTTTTAGGTGACTAGAACCTTCGAAGCCTATTTTACCTTTTTGCAACTTTCTAACTACATTGATTTTGTTATATATATGTTTTCTTCATTTAATTTGAATTATTTAGTAGGAAATTTAAATGAGATAGAACATAAAATTTTCAAATCATAAATATCATTTAATTCTTAATACAAGGGTAAAATTAAATCTAATAAATGGAGCAACTCTATAATTTTATTTTTTGTTGATTCAATATTTCCACCCTTCCCTTACATTGTTGTATTTTTTGTAATATTTTCTCTTTTATGTGTTCTTTTTTATATTATTAATGTGATATTAGTTATTTTGGTTTGTTTTAGGTATATTTTTGTTTGGTCTTATGGACATTAGGCTGACAATTTTTTGATTAAGATTTAGACGATGGATTTAATTGGAAAATGCCAATTCCTTGTGTTCTATATGTCATTTCATTTGTTTCTTATTGATATGAGGTTTTTTGGGCATTGAAATAGATTATCTCTATCATTTATGATTTAATTTGTACTTATTTTATTGCCCATTTTTTAATTTTTTTTGAAACCTTGTAATTAGTGTATCCTTTCTCAATTTATTGTAGGAAATTTGTTATAATTGATTTTATATAAATGTGGGAACATGTAGAATCATATATTTATGATTAATATTAAATTATTTAAAAATTGAAATTTATTTTAGTTATTCTTGATAAATTATAAAAATTCAGTTTCCAATAGTCTAGGTGGCATCTTCAGTAAGATCATATTTGATAATGGTTTTGTAAATGGGCTCGTTACCATGATATCTATGATAAATGCAGTTCAAAATATGTCATAAAACCTCTTTTTTTAGGTACATTATCATCAGTGTATTTTTAAATGTTTACCATTATTTTATGTACTTCATGTTTGACCTATTTTTAAAAATATATTTATTATTTTCCTATGTGGTTGATGACCAATCTATCAGGGATGCATTTAATAAATTTGTTGATGTTTTTTATGGTGAGATTTATTTTTTTCTAATTATATTAACTACTTATAATATATTTTTGTTTATTATGTTCTTATAATATCACATTTAAGAGTTCATGGTTATAATATTTCCCTTATTAATGTATAAAACCTCAATTCTAGATATAGAAATAAATCATGAATTAATTCATTCATAAAAATTCATAATGATTAATTTTTATTTTTACATGGGTTCCAACTATTTGTTTATTTTCTAGTTAATGTTCACGATGATAATATTACACATTAATTGGTGTAGGTTGAAATGTTGTTAATTTTACTTTTCAACTAAATAATGGGGGAATTTAATTATCTGTATATTTTGGTTTCACCATAGATAATAAAAGATATTGTGTCATGACCATTCCCCTAGGGCCCGTGTCGTGACTACACTGAGCCCGCCTTCCATAGGCTAGGGTCTGGCGACTAGCACCGAAAGGTGTATTCCCTAAAACTGGGGAGTCATTGCATTTATATCATGTAAACACACGCAACCAAGAACACAATAAGATACAAACATGAGTAAACTGAATATTAAATAGAGTGAGTACAGTATGTAAAAGGGCCAGAATACAAGACCAACTAGAATGTACAAGAAAGTGAAAAGTTCAAGTAAACTAAAACAACTACTGTGAACACCCAACAAGGATCCCACCTGAAGGGTAGGTACAACTGTCGAACTTTCGTCTATGTAGTATGCCTCATCAAAGGTCCAATTCTGATCTACCTCCAGTCCTGGTACCCTCGTCCTCATTCAGCGCTATTTATCATCTGCACCAAACACAACATGGTGCGGGAATATCCTGTGCAGAGATGAGTATAACGATACTCATTAAGGACCCTGAGACCCTCAAGGTCTCACAAAATCCACAAAGAATGAAAACAACTGACAACCCTACTTAGGTATATTCCCATAAATATACTTAAGCTATCAAGTAAACCCACATCAATAATGAGGAAACACAAGGCCCAAATCATTAGCCCAAAGCTCAGCTATTCCACACAAAAAAGGAATACCATGATGGTAAGTACCACAAAGGTATTCCACTTAGAATAATAACACTAAGGTATCACCACAATGTAAAATACCACAAAGGTATGCCACAAAGAAAAATACCACCAAGGTATCACCACGAAGGTAAGTACCACAAAGTTATGCCACAGAGAAGAATACCACAAAGGTATCACCACAAAGGTAAGGACTCATCTCATAATAGGTATAACATAGGTACGGCAGTAAAGATGATTAGTTGTAACTACTGAATCATCTTAGTCAGTTAAGAGGATGACCCACGTAGGATCCTAAATAATCATCAGACCAACACAGGATCATAGTACACCATCAGAACCACACTGGATCCTAGTACATCATCGGACCCACATAGGATCCTCGTACATCATCAAACCAACATAGGATCCTAGTGTATCTCTACATGGATTCCTAGAGTAGATCCATGTGGGACATTCAAACATAGACTCACGAAGGATCCCAAAGCACAGACCCACATAGGATCCCTTTTCTCGCATTACAACAAACTACATGGTTCTCGTACTAAGCTCTCTTATCTTCAAAATGGTTCGCTCCTCAAACCACTGTTCGATACGCCATCTTCAATGAAGTCCCATGAAAGAGTATCCAAAAGGACAGCCACATAAAAGGGGTCTCGACACAACAGACGGTCCATCAATCTGACTCCAGGTTTGTATGTTATTATCTCTTTAGTCTTGAGGTCCTGGTTGGATTCTTGATCAATCCAACCCAGCCATACCCCAACATTATCCAAATGTCATGTTAGGTTTACCAAATGGACCATCTAGCTCCAAGGTTTCTGGAAGCACATACTATTTGTCAAACGGACGCCCGCATCTCATGTTATGTCCGAAAGTGTTGAATGGGACGAAACTGGTCCGGGTGTGGTACGACTCGGTTGGAATGACCCAGTCTGCTAGGTCCAGCCTGGCCCTCTGGTGTGGACCGACCTGCTAAGTCCGGCCCAACTCGCATCGGGTGGCCTGGCATGGGAAGGGCCGCCCGCCGCGCGGTGGGGGCCTGGTCCGAGCCCGGCCCCCCGGCCCGCGCAGTGCGGCCCGACCCACGCTGGGGGGGTGGTCCTGCCTTGGGTGACCCAGCATGCACTGCATGGCTATAAAGACCCGAAAATTTCAAGGAAATTTTTTTCTTAATTTCTTTGAAATTTTACATGAACACAGTTTCTGACTGCTCCTGATTCTGAGGCCCGGTGTGCCCGGAATCATTTTCTGAAGTTTAGCTTGGGTACATTCAGTGAACGAACGAGCGGATTTTTCCATATTTTTAACCGGTGCTCGGAATTGAAATCTGAGGCCACCGATGAACTCACGACGCCGGAATTCACTTAAGTGTACCTTTACGGCAGTTGCGTTTTGACGTATGTGGTAGTAAAAAAATTGGGGATTCAATAAGAATTAAATAAAATTGTTGTGAAACAATTTTATTTAAGTGGATGTTTTTCCCACTAACAGGAAGTTGGAGGTGGGGATCACACCCCACCTAACTTCCCATGGAAAAATATCTAAGGTTGGTGGAGCCCACACAAGCCCCCAACTTTTCAATTTCCCTCAACACCTTGAAACCCCTCTTTACCTTCCCTTGTAATTAATTTTGAAAACTCTTCCGCTGCCTCTCTCTTCCACATTTATGTTGCCAACACATGTTAATCAATGAATTATAACTATTTAATTTATTAATTAAGTTGTTTGAATTTTGAATAACTTTGGTGAATAAAATAATGGCTTGGCCATTATATTATTTTGGGCACTTGTTGTCTTGGGATTTTGGGGGAAGCTCTAGTGAAATTGAGAAGGGTGTTCATCTCTTAAAACTAAGAACACCAACCATCCAATGAGGAACATCTTCTTCCGGTGAAGAATTATTCACGCCTTCAACTCTTCTTCCTCCTCCGCGTCAAGGGAGAAGACACTGTTAGTGAGTAGCATCATTTAAAACAACGAATCCTCCTTCGACAACGACGGAATCAACACCATTCATCCGTGACACCCGACTACCGCGATGTTTGACTACCGTGACTCGACGACGTGCAACGTCAATTTCGAGGTAGGGGATTTATTGTTTTGTACGTGAATATTCGAGCATTCTGCGTAATCATAGCCACTTGATATCGAATAATGGTAGGGGACGAACCACACAAACACGGCCAACACCCTCCCTTAATTCTGTTGTTGACCTTGACGTGGTTTGGAACGGAGAAGGCGTGGTGTCGTCGCACCACGCGGGATCGTGCGAAAAGGATGTGAGGCACCGTCACGTCACGCCAGAAAATCACGAAAACACTACAGTCGGAGCAAGGCCACGGTGGAGGGGCACAACACCTTCGCACCATGCCAGTCAGACCCAGGCCGTGGCGAAGCAGGGACCGGCGACCAATTTCTGGCCGCCTGCGTCGGAGTAGGGGGACGGGCCCGCGCCGGTCCCGTGGTGCAGCAGTCGGCCAGCCGGAGCAGGCCGGCCAGTCAGGTGGAGAACCGGGGGTTCGAAACCCCCAGCTGGAGGCAGGAGCATCCCCCAATTGGGGCCCGAGTTAATAGAGACAGGGGGCAGCGCCCCCCTACCCCCCTTGACTGCCAGCTCGGTGTAACCGAGCTGGCCAGCGAACCGCCAGCGCGCCGGGCCAGGCTGCCCAAGCCGAGAGCGCCAGCCGGTCCGGGCCACGCCCAAGCATGCCGGACCCAGACCCAATTCGGGCCAACCCAGGTGGTCTCGGGCATGGTCGGTCCAGGCCCGAAACCCCCACTTCCGGAACTCTTTCATCCTTTTTCCCATAACATGGGCTACGGACCTACGATCGATGCACCGTCAGCTGTGATGTGATCCTTGGATCGAGATGGTCTTTTTGGTATATAACACTCAAGGTTTCGGAGAACTTTGGGTACGACCGGGATGGTTCGAACACGAAACCAACCAGGCCCTCGGAGTAGAAACGCTTATATCTCGAGCTCCGGACGTCTGATTGACGTTCCATCGACATTGTTGGTTTCCCCTTGATGAGACGGAACTTTTGGAATACTTTGCATGAGTTTTGGTTGCAGTTGGATAGTGGCCGGGTTGGAATGTACCCAAAATCCAACCGGGCCCCTAGAGCGGAGAAGCTGATAACTTCTAGACCAAACGTCGGTTTGACGAACCGTCAGTAGCTTTGGTGATCACTTTGAGAAACGGTCCCTATGATCATACTCTATGAGAGTTCGGGGTACAGCCGAGATATGGCTGGGTTGGTTTGCACACGAAACCAACTGGGCCCCCTAGGACGAAAAGGCTAGTAACTAACAGACCGGGCGTCCGACTGATGCGTTGTCTATTTCATTGAGACCCATATGATTAGGCGGATCTTTGAGATACTTCTTCGTGGGACTTTATTATACTTGGATTATCGACTAGTAGCTCGTGGATCGGACCCTCCCGGTGACGATCTAGCAGAGTGCAGAGACCTAGTAGCTGGCTGAGACTTGACGACTGCTGATCTATCATCTCAGTGTGTTTCAGATAGCCCAATGGGGAGCGCTTGGTTGTAGCAGTAGACCCACATAGGAGGAGCACTTGGTTGTAGCGGCAGACCCGCGGTACTCAACAGAAGGTGTACCTCTCGAGGCTATGAGGGGGAGCGCTTGGTTGTAGCGGCAGACCCACGGCGGAGGAGCGCCTAGTTGTAGTGGAAGACCTGTGGTACTCAATAGAAGTAGTACCTCTAGAGCATATAAGGGGGAGTGCTTGGTTGTAGTGGAAGAACCATGGTGGGAAGTGCTTGTTTGTAGCCGCAGGCCCACAGTACTCGACAGGTGGAGTACTACAGCAATCCAAGGTTAGTGGGGCGCGCTTGGTTGTAGTGGTAGGCCCACTATACTCGATAGAGGTGGAGTTCTCCAGCAGCCATGGTTTCTAATTAATGATTAAATCCTGGTTTGAGCTGAGTCTATGACCTTTGTGAATACCTCATGATTGAGATGGGTCAAATGATAACTTTGTTATATGTATGGGCATATACCTGGATAGTGGTTATCCGTTGATTTCATAATCGTTGGGTTCCCTCATGATTGAGATGGGTTACTTGATAACTTAGGTATAAGTATGGGAATATACCTCAGTAGAGGTTATCTGCTGAATCTTTATTTCTGGTTACCCTAGTTGGATTTAGTGAGACCTTGAGGGTCTCGGGGTCCCTACTGAGTATCGTTATACTCACCCCTGCACGGGCTTTGCATGTACTTCATTGTTTTGGTTGCAGACGACGGGCATCGTTGACAGAGGCCGAGTGTTCGAGGACTGGACTGTACCCGGAAGAGGACCTCACGACGAGTCAGTATCCACGGGTGGTCTTCACGACGAGACGATACTCGGAGGAGGTTGATGGGTGAGAGAAATGAGGAGGATACATGTATCTACCCTTCAGGTAGGATCCGTGGTGGATGATCTAGGAGTTGCGCTATCTGTACCTACCCTACAGGTAGGATCCAAAGTGGACGACCCAGGATCTGCTTCTACTCTTCCAGCTGCTTGTCTTTCTGTTGTTCTTCTTTTCAGTTGTAGCTGTACTTTTTAGTTTGGTTTGTATTCTGGCCCATTTACTTTTCACCAATTTATTTTTTACTTAGTGTATTACTTCCACATGTACTCTGTGGTGTTTTGTTTACTTTTATAAAGTAAATGCCTTCCCAGTTACCGGATTTACGCCTTTCATGTTGGTCGCCAGCCCCTGGCCTATGGAAGGCGGGCTTGGGGTAGTCACGGCACGGGCACCGAGGACGGGTCGTGAGAAATTGGTATGAGATAGGTTCATTTCTACCACAGAACTAAGGACTCTGATCTTTTTCTATGTGAAGCAATAGCGTTAAGGGTGTCGAGTGTGGTATTCAGTTCATGGAGTCCAGTGTTGGTACGACGGCCGACGTATCATGAGGTGGTGTACATGTCAACATGTTACAACCACCTGCCTTGTTTTCCCCCCAGGCACAGGGAGCTGGAGGGCATGGGAAGAGAGTAGCTGCATGTGGTCAAAGAGTTTGACCCAATGGCTCTAATAATTATTCATGGGACAGTCTGTGTCCACTACTAGCTGTTGTAGTAACAGACTTTGATACGAATCATTCCTTCCTTCCATGAATCTTGTCCCAAACCTAGAGTTCCCGGTTAAAACCGTATGCATGACCCTCACGTATGGAGATACCTTAGGAGGAGACTCGATAATCACACTTACGCCGACAGTGTGGTATGACCCTCGAGGTGAGAGTTTCAATTGGAATCTCTTGGTGGCAGCGTCGAGGCCTTACGACGTTGGTCTAGGTATGGATTGTATCCACAGTTCATACAAAGATTGGATGTATTAGGCAAAGAGGTTGTGGTTTACCTACAACGTTTGGACGGGTTTTCCATGGTCGGCAAAAAGGAAACCCCAGGAAGCACAAGATAAAATCATGCATAGGAGGGTGTAACTGATCACTATTGAGTCATCCAACCTTACCCTCGTGGAAACAGGAGTTTTGAGTTTCAGCTCTCATCACAAAAGGGAGACCTCTAGAGTTCGAGGATGACAATCACAGCCTTTTACGGGTCTCACCCCGATGAGGTTTATGGAGATGAGGCCAAGGCGGAATGTAATCCCCGAGGTTTAGTGGACTTTTTTTCAGGTCATCAGCAGGGTAGGTAAGGTGGCTACCCGTTTGACCCATCCACCTCAGTTAGACCAGGTGCACGATGACTTCCACATATCTCAACTGGGGAGATACGTGATTGACCCGACACATATCATCAACCATGGGGAGCTGGACATTGGCGTAGGAGTGACTTTTGCGGGGTATAAATATAGGTTGAGGAACGACAGGAGCGGTGCTACGAGAATGGTCGATTCCTCTTGTGCGTTTTCGTTGGCGACATGGAAACCTCTAGGTGAGCACATGGGAGTAGGAGGCTCAGATGCGTGCTCAGTACCACTTTTGTTTCCCTGGTTTGTGTTATAGATTTACTGGGATGTAAAGCTCTGAGGTGGGAGTAATGTAAAGTCCTGGAAATTTCAAAGAAATTTTTTTCATAATTTCTTTGGAATTTTACATGAATGCAGTTTCTGACGGCGCTTGATTCCGAGGCCCGGTGTGCCTGGAATCATTTTCCGAATTTTAGCTCGGGTACATTCAGTGAACGAACGAGAGGGTTTTTCCATCTTTTTAACCAATGCTCGGAATTGAAATCTGAGGGCACCGATGAACTCACAGCGCCTGTATTCTCTTAAGGGGACCTTTACCGTAGTTGTGTTTTGAGGTATGTGGTAGTCAAAAATTTTGGGATTCAATAAGAATTAAATAAAATTGTTGTGAAACAATTTTATTTAAGTTGAAGTTTTTCCCTCTAAAAGGAAGTTGGAGGTGGGGCTCACACCCCACCTTACTTCCCATGGAAAAATATCTATGGTTGGTGGAGCCCACACGAGCCCCCAACTTTTCACTTTCCCTCAACACCTTGAAACCCCTTTTTAACTTCCCTTGTAATTAATTGTGGAAACTCTTCATCTCCCTCTCTCTTCCACATTAATGTTCCCTACACATGTTAATCAATGAATTCTAACAATTTAATTAATTAATTATGTTTTTTGAATTTTGAATAACTTTGGTGAATAAAATAATGGCTTGGCCATTATATTATTTTGGGCACTTGTTGTGTTGGGATTTTGGGGGAAGCTCTAGTGCAATTGAGAAGGGTGTTCGTTTCTTAAAACTAAGAACACCAATCATCCAATGAGGAACATATTCTTCTAGCGAAGAATGATTCATGCCTAAAACTCTACATCTTCCTCCACATCAAGGGAGAAGACACCATTAGTGAGGAGCATCGTCTACGACAACGACTCCTCATTCGACAACGACAGAATCGACACCATTCTTCCGTGACACCAAACTACCATGACGTTCGACTTCTAAGACTCGACGATGTGAGATTTCAATTTCGAGGTATGGGATTTATTGTTTTGTTCATGAATATTAGAGCGTTATTCGTAATCTTAGCTGCTTGCTATCGAATAATGGGAGCGGGCCAAACCACACAAACACGGTCGACCCCCTCCCTTAATTCTGTTGTTGACCTTTATGTGGTTTGGAATGGAGATGGAGCGGTGCAGTTGAACCGTGCGGGATCATGCGAAAAGGATGCACAGCGCCGTCGTGCCACACCGTTGAAGTTGAACATGGTTGTAGCACCGTCGCACTGTGCTAAAGAATCACGAAAACAGCGCAGCCGGAGCAGGGACTGGTGGCAAATTTCTGGCCGCCGGCGTCGGAGTAGGGGGAACATCCCGCGCCGGTCCCGTGGTGCAGCAGTCGGCCAGCCGGAGCGGGCCGGCTGATCATGGGGATAACCGTGGGTTCGAAACCCCCAGCTGGAGGTAAGTGCAGCCCGCACGTGGGGGCCGCGTTAATAGAGACAAGGGGTAGCCCCCCCCCCCCACCCCCTTGACCGCCAGGTCAGTGTAACCGAGTTGGCCGGCAAACCGCTAGCGCGCCGGGCCGGGCCGCTCCCAAGCATGCCGGACCCGGACCCGGTTCGGGCCGACCCAAGGGGTCTCGGGCCGGGTCGGTCCGAGCCCGAAACCCCCACTTCCGGACCTCTTTCGGTTATTTTCCCATAACTTGGGCTACAGACCTCTGATCGATGCACCGTCAGCTGCGACGCTATCCTTGGATGGAGGAGGTCGTTCTGGTATATCACACTCAAGGTTTCGGATAACTTTGGGTACGGCCGCGATGGATCGAACATGAAACCATCCGGGCCCTCGGAGCGAAAACGCTTATTCTCAAGATCCAGATGTCAGATTGACGTGTCGTCGACTTTTTTGGATTTCTCTTGATGAGATTTAACTTTTGGAATACTTTTCCTGAGTTTTGGTTGTAGTTGGATATAGGCCAAGTTGAATTGTACCTAAAATCCAACCGGGCCCCTGGAACGGAAAAGCTGATAACTTCAAGATCGGACGTCCGTTTGATGAACCGTCAGTGGCGTTGGTGATCACGTTGAGAAACGGTCCCTATGAGCAAACCCTATGAGAGTTTGGGGGTACATCCGAGATACGACGAGGTTGGTTCGCACACGAAACCAACCGGGCCCCCCTGGGACGAAAAGGCTAGTAACTCACAGACCGGGCGTCTGACTTACGCGTCATCTGTTGCGTTGAGAGCCCTATGACGTGGCGGATCTTTGAGATACTTTTTCGTGGGACTTGGTGATACTAGGAGTTTTGACCAGTAGGTCGTGCAGCAGACCCTCCTGGTGATGAGCTAGCAGAGTGCAGAGACCTAGTAGCTGGATGAGACTTGACGACTGCTGATCTATCGTCTCGGTGTATTTCAAATAGTCCAGTGGGGAGAGCATGGTTGTAGTGGCAGACCCACGATGGAGAAGCGCATGGTTGTAGCGGTAGACATGAGGTACTCAATAGAAGGAGTACCTCTGGAGGCTATGAGGGGGATCACTTGGTTGTAGCGGCAAACCCACGAAGGAGGAGTGTTTAGTTGTAGCGGCAGACCCGCGGTACTCAATAGAAGTAGTACCTCTAGAGCCTATGAGGGGGAGCACTTGGTTTTAGCGGCATACCAATGGTGGGAAGCGCTTGGTTGTAGCAGCAGGCCCAAAGTACTTGACAGGTGGAGTACTACAACATTACAAGGTTAATGGGGCGTGCTTGTTTGTAGCGGCAGACCCACTGTACTCGATAGACGAGGAGTTCTCCAGTAGCCGGGGTTTCGACTTCATGATTAAATCCTGGTTTGAGCTGAGTCTATGAACTTTGTGAATACCTCATGATTGAGATGGGTCACTTGATAACTTGGGTATATGTATTGGCATATACCTGGGTAGTGGTTATCCGTTGATTTTATAATCTTTTTGTTTCCTCATGATTGAGATCGGTTACTTGATAACTTAGGTATATTTATGGGAATATACCTATGTAGAGGTTATGTGTTGAGAAATTTATTTTTGGTTACCGTTGTTGTATTTAGTGAGACCTTGAGGGTCTCATGTTCCCTACTAAGTATCGTTACACTCACCCCTGTATGGGATTTTCCCACACTTCGTTGTGTTGGTTGCAGATGACGGGAAGCGTTGACAGAGGCCGAGTGTTCGAGGACTGGACGGTACCTGGAGGTGGACCTCACGACGAGTCAGTATCTAGAGGTGGACTTCACGACGAGACGTTAATCAGAGGATGTTGATGGGCGAGAGCATTGAGGAGGCTATCTGTACCTACCCTTCAGGTAGGATCCATGGTGGATGATCCAGGAGTTGTGCTATCTATACCTACCCTACAGGTAGGATCCAAGGTGGACGACCTAGGAGCTGCTTCTACTCTTCCAGCTACTTTTCTTTCTCTTGTACTTCTTTTTAGTTGTAGCTGTAAATTTTAGATGGGTTTGTATTGTGTCCCATTTACTTTTCAGCACTTTCTTTTGAACTTGTATTACTTCCGCTTGTACTCTATGGTCTTTTGTTTACTTTTATAAATGAAATGCCTTCCCAGTTTCGGTATTTACGCCTTTGGTCCTGGTCGCCATCCCCTGGCCTATGGAAGGCGGGTTTGGGGTAGTCATAGCACGGGCTCTGGGGATAGGTCGTGACATCGTCCTGGCCCACATTAGGTGGTCTAGCCCATTCTAGGTGGCTTGGCCTGGGCAGCCTGGTCGGGCCTCATGCTGGGGGGAGTCGCACCCCCTAGTCTCAATCACCGAACGACCAAAGCCGTTTGGTTTCCATGAAGCACGTGGGACCCGCCCAGGTCCCGCTCGGTACAGCTCGACTAACCAATATGGCTTTCCCCTTTTCTCCTCCAAGCAGTGCATCATGCACCGCCCCTCTAGGTCCAGATGAATGCCTACCACCTTCCACCATCCGTAGCTACCAATTTATCCCACAGTGTGGTTATGCTCAGTTTCTTCACAAGAGGTCGAAATTGCCGGCCTCCCTCCCTTAACCACTATGGAACAAAGTCACGGCCCTTGCTCGCTGGGCAGGACAAATTCACACCACTACCCCCGTCGTGCGGCTGGCCTCCACTGGTTGTCGCCTTTGCTCCACCGTGGCCTATGGGTCAGGTCTATTCTCCAGCATCACGGTTGCGCCGCCTCCATCTTATCGGCTGGTCATGGTGCCGACCGCAGTTCGTGATCCCCACCGGTGTCGGTTGTCATCCTCCTCCATCAAAAAGATCACACCAAGAACCACAATTATTTTAGTGGTGTGGTCAGTCCATGTTCATTTGGATTTTACCCTCCTCGTTAGGGCGGTAGCAAGTGACTCAAGGTAGGTGATTCAACATGACAGAAAAATTAACGATGATCAATCGATTACACACCCCTACCTCGAAGGTTTTTTGACCTTGGTGAGGAGGGAAGGACTGACATCAGTTTTTTTCCATTTAAGATGTGCCTCATTGGAGAGCACGTTTTTCATTGGAGAGTGTGTTCTTCGTTGGAGGATGAGATTCTCCAAGATCATTCTCCAATCCTCCCATTCGCCAAATATTTCTCCCCCAATAAATGAGGAACCAACCAAAATAAATTATGCTTATCAACTTTATTTTATTGGATCATATAGAGTTGTCATAATTAATTAATTAATTCATGTGAAATATTTAAAGTTGAGGGAGTTCAAGAGTTATCTTCCATTAAAGGGGGATTTCAAGGGTTGGGTGGACACAACCATTGAATTAAAATTGGGAGTTTTCAATTCATGTGGTTTTCACCTCCATAACCCCAAAGAAGGATAGAAGAAAAATAAAAATGTTAAATATATTTATTTTTCAATTCCTTCATGAAAAAAGTGAAAAACTAACTTCTACCCTCGACCTACTGCGGTCGAGGTGAAGGTCTCCTTAAGAAAATATTGGTGATGTGACTTCAACAGTGCCCTAAGATTTAAATTCTGGGCACCGGTTCGAATGTTTCGAAAACCTCCTCACACATTTATTGAACGTACCCGAAAAAATGTTAAAAAATTCATTCGTGGCACACCGGTCCTCCAAATCACATTTTGTAAAATTTCACAGACTCGTAATATTCGATATAATTAAAATAGTAATTTAAATGGAATTTACGAGTCTTTACATTCTTCCCACCTTAGGGCATTGCATCCCCGAAAGCCACATCCAAAAAACTAGGAAAACATGTGTAGGTACTAAGCATGAATATGAGCCTCCCCCTCCCATGTTCTCTCTTGGAGGTTCCCCTCCTACCAATGTTCACACACTAAAGGTATCGATCGCCCATGACAGACTTGCTCTTGTCGATCCTAAATATCCACTGGAAACTCCGTAAATATCACCCCATCATCGACACCCAACTCACCATGGTCGATGATGTGAGAAGGGTCATGCATGTATCTCCTCAGATGGGATATGTAGACGAAGTCATGCACATGGTGAAACTGAGGGGGAAGTTCTAAGTGGTATGCCACCTCACCAACTCTGTTGAGGTTCTGTAAGGGTCCAATGAACCTTGGATATAACTTGATGCCCCGTCCAAATCTCCACAAATCTCATCGAGATGAGACCTGAGGAATAAAGTGGTCTCTATCTTCAAAATCCAAAGGTGTCTGTCTCCTATCGGCATATGATTTTTTCCTTCTATGTGCAGTATTCATCTTCTCCTAGATGATATGAAATTTCTCAATGGTAACCCATACCATCTCTGATCCCACGAGTTCTAACTCCACTCGGTCAGTCCAGTACAAAAGTGATTAGCAACATCTCCCGTACAATGCCCCAAAAAGGTGACATATCAATGGTGGAGTGATATATGTTGTTGTATGAAAACTCCACCAAAGGAAATTGATCCTCCCAACTGTGACCGGAGTTGAGGACGCAAGAACGCAACATTTCCTCGAGGTTCTTAATGGTCCACTCAGTCTGGACATCCGTCTGAGGATAGAAGGTAGTGCTCAAATAAAGCTACATCCCAAAAGCCTCCTAAAACCCCTTCAACAGACGAGAATTAGAATGTGAAATATGATCATAAATGATTGTCGAGGGTATTCCATGTATCTGCACAATCTTCTTGCACATTGAGGAGTCCTAGGGTCTCTACTGAACCCTACTCTCAGATCAATAATAAGTGGGATTACTTGGTGAGTCGGTCGACAATAACCCAGATAGAATCATGACCTCTGGATGTACGTGGATGTCCTGTCACGAAGTTCATGTATATCACATCCCACATCTACTTTGGAACCTCTAAAGGTTGAACCAAGCTTGCTGGTACCTGATTCTCTGCCTTCACTTGCTAACATGTGAGGCACCAAGAGACAAACCTGACTATTGTATTCTTCATTCACACCCACCAGTACATTCATCAGAGATCCAAGTACATATTTTCCACTCCTAGATGTACCGATAGAGGGGATGTGTGGAACTCCCTCAACACTTCCTCTTGTAGAGACATTGGAACCATGGAACATCTTCTGAAGTGGATGAAGTGATCCTCATCTTTAGAAAATCAATCAAGTTCATGTCCTATGGATATCTGAGCACACCGGACCTCATAGTTAGGGTTCCCACACTACACATCCCTAACACACTGAAGGAGTGGGAGAGTGACTGTAATAGACTAGAGAAAAGCTTCTCCATCTCAATCCACATAAGATATTTTCCATGCGGCTAGCTGCTCTGTCACCTCACCTACCAGCTGTATTCCAAATCACTTGTTGATTGCATGGGATAAACTGTTCCCCTTACCAAAATTTTATACTATCTCAAATTGATAGTCTAGGAGGAACTCAATTCAAGGCCACTGTCTTATATTTAGGTACTTTTGATATAAGATATACTTTAGACTCTTGTTATCAGAGTAGACTGTAAAATGTTCACCCATCAAGTAACGTCACCACATCATAAAAGAGAACACCACTCCTGTTAACCCTAGGTCAAGGGTAGCGTAGTTCTGCTCATGTTGTCTCAGATCACGAGAACCATATTCATTAACTTCTCACTCCTGCATCAGGATACATCTGATCCCAGTCCTTGAAGTGTTGTAGTAGACTACGTACCTCATTCCCTCCTTTGGTTGTATCAAGATAGGGGCACGACTCACCCGTTGCATCAACTCCTTAAAACTCCACTGGAATCTCTCCGACCAAATGACAGGTTTCCCCTTCTTCTTCAAAGCTGATAAAGGTTCTACAACCCTATTGAAATATGGAACAAATACCTTGTAGTATCCGGCCAAACCTAGGAAACTCCACACCTCTGTCACAATCCTAGGTGGCTCCGAAAAAGTACGGCCACAATCATTGTTGGATCGACCACAACTCCAAACTATGACAGTATGTGTCCTAGAAAGGGAACCTCTTTGATCTAGAACTAGAATTTCGAGAGATTTCCATAGAGCTGGTTCTTTTGGAGTGTGTCCAGAACTATCTGCAAATGATAGGCATGTTTCTCCTCGGTAGTCGAGTAGATCATAATTTTATTGATGAAGACTACTACAAATCGATCTTGGTATGGCTGAAATAATTTGTTTATGAGTCCCATGAACACTGCAGGAGCATTTTTTATGTCGAAGGACCTGACAAAAAATTCACAATGGTCCTACGAACATCTGAAATCCATCTTCTGCACATCCCCAAATTGCACTCTGATCTAGTGATAACCTGATCTGAGGTCTATTGTCGAGAACCACTATAGACCCTTCAGATGATCAAAGAGGACTTCAATCCTCAGGAGTGGGTACTTGTTCTTCACGGTCACCTGGTTTAGGTGCTGATAGTCAACACAAAGCCACAATCTCCCATCCACCTTCATGGAGAAAAAAATCAGGGCTGCCCAAGGAGAAACACTAGGCCGAATGAACCTTTCTCTTGTAAGTCCTCTAGCTGTACTTGTAGCTCACAAATCATTGTAGGAACCATCCAATATGCTGGTTTAGATATAGGTTTCGTAACTGGGTACAAGTCAATGTAAAAGTCCACCTATCTATGAGGAGGTAGACCCAAAACATCATCAAGGTGGACATACGCATATGATCCCACCACCACAGGATTTCTCAGACTCTCCACATCAACTACTCCAAGGGTAAGGATAGACAACTAATGAGTGATCAGCTGCACTCTCCTCTGGGTACGTCCATCTTGTGCTGAAAAGACTCCCTTTTCATTGGTGAAGATAATCTCGGTTCCATCCATGTGGACACACCACACATTGAACCTAATATAGTCAATCTGAGAATGGACTGTAGATAACCATTCCACACCCATGATGACATCGTAAGTCATTGACACCGCCACTAGGAGATCACAGTCGATGCTCTCACCTCCTAGAGTAAGCTCTCACTGCCAGCACCAATGTGTAATTGTTGAATCATCTTTCTTATGAGTCTCTAGCCGTACGGATCGAGCCAACAGATCCATCGTAATCTCTGAGCTCCGAACAAGGGCACTGGGAATAAAATAATGACTAGAACCTATGTCTATATGTAATCTATCTAAGGTAAAGTAGACACATATCGTACCTCATATCATCTGCTGAGTTCTATGGTCACATGACCCATTCTACCTGGATATGATCTTTCCCATGTACAGTTGTTCCCTGTAGTTGGGGTGGAACACCTGGTGGTGGTGGTGGTAACACCTCAAATCATCTCCCACCGCCAGCTGCATGGCCAGCACCTCTTCCATGTCCTCCGGCTCCCTATGGGAATCCTCGGTCGAACATCTATCTCTATCTGGGAGATCCTTTGACTTTCTGCTGATCCTCCATACAGTGGTTCAGACAGTCATGATCCGTGTGACCCAACCAGCTAATTTGAAACACTACATCCTCCTCACATGAATGGCTCTGTCTCTGATACCCCACACAATCGATACTAAGTCATGTGATCGTCCACCTATATGTCTAGTCATCATGGACCTCTGTGGCATATGTCTACCACCAGCTACAGAAGACTATGTTATGGGACATCTGGTAGTGGGTCTCGCTGCTAGTTACTACTGATTAAGGAATCTCTCTACTAAGTGGTCTTTCTCTAACACCCCCATATGCATCAGGATGCTGAGAGAAATCACTGTATCCCTAATATCCCTCATGAGTGCAGGATCAATGGTTTGGGCCTTGAATAATGGGTCCCACACCATATAAGTGGATTACTGTGAGAGTTTAGTGAACCTTGCTGAGTAATGAGCCATAGTCATGCTACCCTGATGCAGATGAAGTTGCTTACGTATGTGTACTATGCAAAAAGTCGATGGGACATACTCTGGAACTGGAACTCGTGAAATGTGCTTAAGCAGCGTGGACTCTCTACTACTTGGGTTGGTGGCATCAGTGGAACATTGGATAATGGTACTACTGGTGCCTCTACTGATTGAAGTCCCTGCATCGAGGCGTCATTGCTCGGTGGGCCATCATCGTGTACTAAACTGGAAACACAAGATGGTTGTCTAGGTGGATGGATCCTGAAAAGAAACAGGTGCACCATGGTTAATAAATTATACATGGTGATCTGGCTCAATGAGATCACAAAAAAACTCTAAAAAACACACACACTATCAGTGTTTTCGTGCACTGGGTTAGAAATCAGAATTCAGGGTCCTGGTGTATGGATACGTCGTCTTCCGCACCAACATTGGATTCCCTATACTGATAACTACCCTCACTACACATAACAATATTGATGTTAAATGATCAGAGTCCAATGACCTACTGTATAACTGACTCCTCTGATACCAATTTGTCATGACCTGTCCCCAGGGGCCCGTGTCGTGACTTCCCCAAGCCCTCCTTCCATAGGCATGGGGATGGAGACTAGCACTGAAAGGCCTATTTTCTAAAACCTAGAGGGAATTTCCTTTATATCCTAAAAACACACGCAACCAAGAGGACATCAAGATATGAAAAAGAGTATACTAAATAGTAAATAGACTAAGTTATGTATGTAAAAGAGGCCAGAATACAAGCCCAACTAGAAAGTAAACGAAACTGAAAAGTATAAGTAAACTGAAGCAGGTCCTATGAACACCCACGAAGGATCCTATCTGAAGGGTCGGTACATATCTCGAACAGTCGTGACTTTGGTATTCCTCATCTAAGGTCCATGTCCGAGCTACCTCAAGTCCCATTACCATCATCCTCAGTTAGTGATGTCCATCATCTTCACCAAACATAACAAGGTGCAGACATTTCCCATGTAGGCATGAGCATAACGATATTTAGTAGGGACCCTAAGACCCTGAAGGTCTCACAAAATCCATAAATCATGAAAACAAATGAAAACCCTACTTTCAGATATTCCCATACATATTCTAAAGTAATCATACAAACACACCTCAATCAAGAGGAAACACAAGGCCCAACTCATTAGCCCAAGGCTAAAATGTTCCAGAATGGAAACAATACCATGAAGGTAATTACCAAAAAGGTACGCCACAAAGAAGAATACCACAATGGTATCACCATGAAGGTATGTACCACAAAGGATCTCCACACAGAAGAATACAAAAAAGGTATCACCATGAAGGTAAGTATCACAATGGTACACCACACAAGAGAGTACCACAAAGGTATCACCATGAAGGTAAGGACTCTTCTCAACATATGTATAACATAGGAACAGTATTAAAGATGATTAGTTGTAACTAATGAATCATCTTAATCTGTTTAGAGGAAGACCCACGTAGGATCCTAAATCATCATCAGACCCACACATGATCATAGTACACCATCATACCCACACAGGATCCTTGTACATCATCAGACCCACAGAGGATCCTAGTATATCATTAGACCCACATAGGATCCTAGTGTTTTTTGTCATGGATTCCTAGAGCGGATCCATCAGGGATCCTAAAACACAGATCCAAAAAGTATCCCAAAGTGCACACTCACATAGGATCCTTTTCCCATGATACAACCAACTACAGGGTTCCCGCATTAAGATCGCTTGTCTCCGGGAGGGCTCGCTCCTCAAGCTATTGGCCGATACACCAACATCCACAAAGTCTCACAAAGAATTATCCCAAAAGACCTCCATTTAAAAGGGGTGTCGACGAAATAATAGGTGTGTCAATCAGACGCACGGTCTATAAGTTATTATCCCTTTAGTTTCGAGTACATGGTTGAATTCGTGCTCGATCCAACATAAGTTTACCCCAATATTATCAAAATCTTAAGTGGGGTATACCAAAGGTTCCATCTTCTTCCAACGTTTCTGTCACCATATATGGTTCTTCCAACAGATTCACAAAGCTCGTGTTATGGCTGAAAACTGTAGAATGGGTGGAAATTGGTCTCGGTCTGGTCCGACCTAGTCTGACTGAGCTGGTTCGACCTGGCATGGGCTGACCCTACCTAGTTCGGGTCAACCCTACTTGCTGTGTCCCACCCAGCCCAGACTGGTCGGCCCGAACTACGCTGGGCGGCCCAGCCTGCTGTTGATGCTCCTTGTCATCAAATTTTCTAAAAGAATGGAAAGGGAATTGACTTAGAATAAATTGATTCATCCTCTGTAGAAAACATCATAAATCGATAAAGGAATGAACAAGGGATCAAGAGCACATGTGCCGCAAAAGTTATATCACTGTCATGCGAGTCTACTTGCACGAAGCATGATGGTCGCGCAAGTGACTTGGGAGACCTATGTTATAACCGCCCGTGGTCTTCTCCTGCCATTAAATAGACCCTGTGGGCCCCCCAATCGGGGAGTATTTTTTCCAGAAACTCATATTTGAGCTCCTGGCGCCCTAGTATATTCTCAAAGCTTTCGAAACACTTCTAAGGTAATTTCATACCAAGAACGGAAGATCTAAAGAGGGGGAGGAAGGCCTATGTGTTGAAACTCATCAACACTTGCGCGCCTGAGTGGCCAACCCTTAAGGTAAAAGGCCACACTTGCGCGCCGCCTTACACCTTCAATAGAACTTGCGCGCCCCTCTTCTGGAAGAACCTCAGGAGGATTATAAAGGCATTAATCAAGAGTCTCTCAAGTATTGCCCTACTGGTTAAAACGTCGAGCATGTAACCCATATGTCACGTAGGAATACCTGCACGTCCAGGACTTGTGCGCCCACACAGTACCCACGCGCCTGCCAGGACATGCGTAGCCCTACCTTTTTTAGGTTCCCTTCTTTCCTATTTCACATTTGTTAAGCCATTCCACCTTTCCTATTCAAGATTCAGTCTTCACGACACTTTTCAAATCCAATTATGGCATGATTTCTTGATTTAACTTCCTAATCTAAATGGAATTCTGTGGAAAATATCTCAAAACCTAGTGACTTGCACATCTTTATGTAATTAAAGATTGAGATTTCATTCATTCAACCTCATCCTTTAAGATGAGCGAACTCAATTGATTTGGGCCTACTTTTCAGGAGTAAGTCCCAGTCATAATTCTTAACTTGGGCATCCTCCTTAGGAGTAAGCCCAAATTCTTAAAATTCCCAAATCTAGGCATCCTCCTTAGGGGTAAGCCCCAGTCCCCAAATCTGGACATCCTCCTCAGGAGTAAGCCCCAAAACTTAATTCACTTAACCTGGACCTCCTTTTCAGGAATAAGCCCTAGTCACAATCCTTTAACCGGGGCCACCTTTTCCAGAATAAGCCCCAATCATAATTCTCAAATCTGGGCATCCTCCTTAGGAGTAAGCCCCAACCATAATTCCTTTAACCTGGGCTTCCTTTTCAAGAGTAAGCCCCAGTCTAAAACACGAGCATCCTCCATAGGAGTAAGCCCCATGTCCCTTAATTTTTCAAAATCTCTTATCCTGGGCCTCCTTTTCAAGAGTAAGCCCCAGGTTAGAGTATTCAAAATCTCCATAAAGCACATATACCTTTATGGACCCTGATCCTGTATTTCTTCCATATAGTTAATCCTAACCTTTCATTTATCTGGGCAGTCATACATACATAAGCCCCACATTATTTCTTATGATTGCATTTTTTATGGCACAATTGCCTAATCTTTTTACTAATACATATTGTTTCTCACACCGAGCATGACTCATGTGAGATTAGAGTGTAAAAGTAATTATGACATCCTTCTTTGAGCCATCAATCATAAACATCATACTCCATTAGTCGAACTATGTGGGTTCTGATTCCTTTTCTAAACAATGGATACGTAGGTAGCCCGTCTGTGGGTTTGATCCCAACTCTGAAATAATCCATGTCCTTCTGAATTACAATAAACTTCAAGTGCCCCACTGAGTGGGTTTAAAAGCAACATGGTCATCATAATGACCAAGAGACTTCTATATAAATATCTTTGAAGGGTACCATTGACCAAGAATCTCTAATAAATACAGATGATTCTCTATTGATGAAGAACCTCGAATACATATAAAAGATTCTCTAAATTTCCTACATATTGATCATTGATTGTCAGATCTAAAGGAAAACTTATTTTACACTTTGTAATGTAATAAGGATTCACGAACATAACTTAAATCTATAAAGAGAGTCCCGAAGTAGACAATAATTCCCCTAAAAAGGTGTGATGACTCCGACCTCCCATCCTCTCGACCAATGCAAATTCCTAAGCCTCATCAGTCCACAAATAATGAGCACCTAACATTGGAATGTAGGTCTGAATGGATGTGGAATCATTGGATATTTCTGGTTCTATGAACAAACCCGTAAGAAACCAATCAGAACGTTTGAACCTCCCATCAAAGGCGGTCATCCCCGAAATCTGTGTGAAACAAAAAATGGTGAACCCGATGTGAATCCATAACCAAGCTAAAATAATGTTTTACCCATTTTTTAAGCCCCTATTTAAAACTCAATGAGAGGGCCAACATAAACAATCATTGACAAATGTGATCATCCAAAAGATGTAGTTGCTGAATTTATCTTGATTATATCTGTTATATCGAACGAGCACGCTTTTCCAAGATCTTCAGCATTTCTAGAATGGCTGCTCTCAAGTTCAAACCTGTGAATACTACTGCAGAAAATGCCACTACTGCTACTCCTGCTCGAACATCGTCCGTTCTAAGGATGATATCACCTACTCAGCGTCTTCAACGCGGGGTATCAAAAACGCTGGTTATGGAGTACCATCAACATGGTACCATCCCAACTCTGGAGGCTCCTCGACAAGCCCTCCAAGTGAACAACTCACATCGGTCATCTGGACAACGACGACCAGTGGTAAAAAAAAGGCGATGATAACTACCGTCTCTAACCGTTTCGGGTTGTTATCCCCGGAACGCAATCACCATTCGGTCCCTTATTTTGGGGAGGTGAATGAGCAAGTCCCTCAGGACCTTAATTCAAACAAATAGGAGTCCTTCCTGAGTGCTCCCACCAACAATCGCCGCCAGACTCGTGTGGCAGTGCACCCTCAACATGATGAGGGTACCGACTCCAGGCATTCGGCTCAGGTTCCTCAAACCCGATCAAGCAAGACGAACCACCAGAGGCAGAATCCAGTCAACAATGAGCATGTTATCTTCTCTACCATCTCTGAAGAGGTCCACCAACCTAACTTGGTGGAAAGCAATGAGAAGGCACATAAACCTTCCCGTTTTAACTCTGCTATCCAGCAGACTCGTCTGGCAGCATCACGCCAATCCCACCAGGCAATTCTGGCAGAGTACTATAGGCAGGAATATACACCTGTCTATAAACCATCAGCTAGTCAGCATGCTCGTCTGACTACATATGATGGATCTTATCAACCATGTTTGGCAAAGTGCAATCAGCAGACACATACACCTGCTGGTATTAATCAAGCCTACCAACAGTCTCGCTTGGTAGCATTCGGAAAAGTTAGTCAGAAAACCCCAACAACATATAGGAAGCAGACTCAACTCTCTGCCCCCACACTTGAGTACTGTCAGGATTCACTGATAGGAAAAGGAGGACAAGAGGAGGCACATACACCTGCTCCAAGCCCCGAATGGACATATATTCCTGTTCCGGTAGCTGAAGTCACCAAGCATATTCTATCAATGGTGAAAGAGTAGAAGCAAATCCCTGCTCATATTCTGGATGCCTTCCAAGATATTATAACAACTTTAGCAGCATCTCAGAGAACGACATAGAAATCTATCCCTACCAGTGGAGTGACACATCAACAATTCTCTACGGAATAGACACACACATTTGATCCAGTCCAAGAGGGTTGTGGGGAATCTCCCCCGTATTATACGGACATCCATGTCAGGAACATACACCTGATTTTAGTAGATATCGTCAGCCTAACCTTGCCATCTTTCCTGATCAGGCATATACACCTGCTCAGAGTAGCCACTTTCGTCAACAAGTGGTTTCCAAGGCAAGTAAGAAGGCATCTAAGAAAAAGACCCTCCCAACATAGTCATGAGATCAAGAACCAATCTGCAATAAGGCCTTGCTCGATGATGGAGTACTTGAAGCCCTCAGACAATTATCTATTGAAATTAAATATTCTACTCCCTCATTTCCCAATAGTGGGAACATTAATTCCGAAGGTCTTCAACAGAAACTTCCTCATAAAGGCTTGCTTCATGACCATTCGGTCGATCTCGAAGTTTCTTCTTCAAGTGAGAGCCACATAAACCCTATGTGTGTTCAGAAGACCAAGGAGCAAGAGATTTTATCATTTGTTGTAACCCATTATGGCGGTCCTCCCCATGATGATGAATTTTGCTGAGAAATTCCTCTCTGTAGTAGTAATGCACATTGCCCGGAAAATTCTCCAGTGGACATTGTAGTGCCAAGAAAGCCCACTTATCCTGAGGCACTTCCAAATGCATAACCAGTCATGTCTAAAGCTTTATCACTAGCAGGTGAAATACTTTCTCAATCCGAAGATAGCCTAGGGTGTAGGTAATTCTCTGAACCACCCCTAAGTCATGCATCTTCTTGTTTGATCAATGATTTCTCTACCAATCCCGTTGAATCTAATGAAGAAACAAAGAAACACCAACTCTGGTCAAATTAGGTAGAAGAATATCCATCAAATGATAAAGATGAAGTGATGAACATGAGAAAACAACTGGAAAAGGTGAAGTGCCAGTCATGTATTGGCCTTTGGCTGACTCTTAGTATAATATTACAAAAATGTTAACGGATGATGAAATTCAGGATATTTGTCTCAACATATGGAAAAATCTTTATCAGTTGAAAAAGAAAGTATTATCTTATGATGAATGTGATAATCATCTTAAGATAATAGAAGGGTTACAACTTCAGATTAATTTGGCGCCTCTATCAGTATCTCGATATCCGAAGGCTGAAAAGCAGCAGAGGGCCCTTCAATGTTCATGCCTTGGCGCACTAAAAATATTGCATCAGTTAATTTTCAATGCCCCATCTGGTATTCATGTCAGAGGATCGGGTGTTCATGGAGCACTGTATTTCATGGTGCTCTCTAGTCAGCAAAGCCCACCGAAATTGGTCTCATGCAATGTTATTGCCTATAACCGGCCATAGTCAATGGGATATGTTTGTAATCAAAAGCTTTCCCAAGAACAGGCTTCAACTAGTTCCTCTCAAAATCAGGAATATAGAGAACAAGTTTTTGAATTTCTCTTGCATCAAGTAAACGAGAATATTAAACAGGCCTCTCATTTTGGAGCAAGCACGTCACCAAGTGATAGAAGTGTCAGAAATCATCCAACGATTTATTGAACCTTGTAATAAAAGTGGATACAGGTTAATGGATCCAGCTAATTTCCGGACAACGGTTCACAAGATTAGGAGGAATTTCAAGAAAGTCTCAGACATAGCATGTCAAGAACCAACCCAGCTCGCCAGACTGGGGACTCTTTTAAACCAACCCTCAGAATTAACAAATAGGATTCGAGGAGTTGAACGAGAACAGCAGGAACAGCCCCAGTCCACTGGAATGGGGACTTTTTCAAATCATCAATCCCGTCCTCAGAGAAAGTTGGTCTTTTTCTCGATTGGGGAAGAAACCTCAAGAGAAACGAAGAGCCAAATTATCAGGAGATTCCCTCCAAATTACTGTTCGTCAAGAAGTTCCTAAGGGATCAAATCAACAAAAGGCAATGTATCATCAATGACATGGAAGAATATAATATCATAGAAATGCTGATATAAGGGATGCGATGAGTTATACATCAATCAATGTCATCAATGTCATTGTTTTTGATCCACCAGATGAGGCTCACTCAGGTGATTCAGATGAAGAGGTTCCTGCTCAAGAAGATGTACGCACCGACACAAATGAAGAATGTGTGCGTACAAGAAGTCAAAGGATAACTCAGAACCTAGATAATCCTTTGAGTAACCCACTTCCCCCTCTCCGAAAAGGATCCAAAAAAGGAAAGGGAAAGAACTAGGTTACATATCCTTCCACTGGATAAGGTCAATCGCTCTCACTAGAGAAAATGTTTGCACAACAGGAGGAAGAAATGAAGGAATTAAGAAGGTTGAATGCATAAATACTTCAGAGTAGTCTTCTTCTTAAGCATGATGGAATCAGTCAGCCAAAGGAATTTGTTGCAGCTACTAAGATGGATCAAGAATATCCTCCTCTCTCAGTACACCCTCACAGGTCTAATCCAACGGGTCAAGTGCAACAACAGTTGGCAATGCTACCATCAGTGGCAGCACCAATCACCTCATTTTTCCAAGCTCCAGTCATTGCACCTACCCAAGTCCAAGTTTAACTAGGTGTTTCTCAAAAGTTAATAACTACTATTGAGTCATTAACATCTCGGTTAGAAACTATGGAAGGGAAACGTTTGCAAGTTCAACTAGAAAATAAAGTTTACCCTGAATGGGTAGATTCAATTTCTCCACCATCCAGTTTTGCGAACCATGTATTCCCTATTTTCAATGGATCAGGCGATCCTGAACAGCATTTGACGCATTACGTGTCTTTTTTTGATCCTATGATGGGAACTCTGGAGCAGCAAGAAGTAGAGAAACTCATTTGCTTCGTGCGAACCATGCAAGGACCAGCTTTTTTTTGGTATACAAGCTTGAAATCCCGGTCAATTAACGGATTGGAGGATCTTCGTCAAACATTCCTCCTTCAGTTCAGCTCAACTTTGCCAAAGATAACAGTTTTCGATCTTACAAATAGTAAGAAAAGGGAGAATGAAAGGGTCTCTGATTTCATTGCACGATGGAAGGGATTAACATATTCCTTGAGTTTAGCACTCCCTCAAGAAGAATTGTTGCCAATCCGTGTGGCAAATCTGTGTGACGAATCATGCACACCCTTAATCCCTATGAAATACACAGGAGGGTTTTGAGACCTTACTTCAATCGCTCAGTAGATTGAAGATTCCCTTATACAGGCTTAGGATAAATCTCATGTAATTCCATCATCTCTAGGAAGGAGAATGGGTAAAGCATGAACTACTACAGTTACGCTTAAACAAAACCTATACATGTTTCTACCTCAAAACCTTCATCTTCTCGAAGGGCTGCACCTTTTGAGCGCCAAAAACAAAGGCCTTTTCATCCAGATGATCATAAAGATCAAAGACGAAAACAATTTGAGGATCTGAAGAGAAAAACATACTCTTTCTGAAATGAAGAAGTTCATGGTTATTTCATTTCGGCTCTGGAAAATAATATGGTTCAATTTCCAATACCCAAGAGGCCAAACAAGAAAGGAGATGAAGACCGTCCTAATTATTTCCCTTTTCATAAAATGTTGGGGCATCCCATCCAAGAGTGTTTCGTATTCAAAGACCTCCTGCAAAAGATAGTCGACTCGGGACAAGTCACATTGAAAGGCACCTCAGGCCAGGTAGCATGTGCCACTGCTACAGATCCAGAGGAGGAAGGTGAATGGAATGTATTCAAAAGAAAAAATGCACAGAAGTATGATGATTGGATGGTCAGAAAGACAATCAATCAAACTCATGCTATTTTGTAAATACAATTAAAGAAACCAATTGTGTCTTATTCCATGAATGTTATGGCAAAACCCTCTTTGTCAAAGGGAAAGTCCTCAAAGAAATGGCATGATTCAAAGAAAGAAAAAGAATCAGAAGAATATGAGTATATGTCAAAGCCTAATTTGTCTTTGACTTTGGCGGACTTCATGCTATCTACTTCAAAGCCACAGGCACTGCCCCACCAAACGGCACAGCCTAAACAAGCTAATCAGGCAGAGTCTTCATCAAATGAAGAGTTAATCTTTGGTTCTGTTAATATCATTCCATTAACAGATCCATATGTCAGTCGCAGTTTCAATTTCAATGAGCTTGAATTCTCTATATCAAATAGAGGAATTAGAGGATGTTGCAGGGGCTCAAGATATAGAGTAAGACATGGATCTTTCAGAAGCCACTATTCCAATTCTACCCCTGCTAGAACTATGTACGCGGCAGAAACTCATGGTAGAGCCCTTCAGCGAGCTCAGCAAGAACAAGCTAGTTCTTCTACCAATAGAAAATTCAGTCCTGGCATAGTTATTTTTGAAGACTGGTTGAAGGTTCCATCTTCTAACTCTCAGCAAATAAATGGATCTAATCATTCTAATTTACCAAAACCAGGAATATTGCCAACTACTCTCCCAATACAAGATGCATCAACCTCCAATGCATCTACTTCCAAGGTACCTTCTAAACCACATATTCCTATTGGGAAATGCAGATCACTAGATCAAAAGTATGATATATTGAAACACTTGGCCCATGTGCCTGCCAAGTTTTCAATTCTGGATGCTCTGAATCTATCAATAGATCTTCGGGAATCACTCATCGGGGCTTTGTCAAGCCCTTAAGAGTTTGAAACTGAAATTGTTGCAGATGAAGTCTATCACATAGAGAATAATCCTCCAGAATTCCATGAAATAATATCTTTTTCTGATGAAGCTGAAGATGATGTTGTGCATGGACATATTAGACCATTGTACTTATTTGGCAAGGTCAATGGCGTGGATGTTCGAAGATTTTTCACTGACAATGGTTTAACATTCAACCTCATGCCCATTTGTACACTTTGTCGATTGGGCCTCACAGAATCTGATTTATCTCCTTCTACCATGATGTTACAAGTATATGATAAAAATGAACAAGAACCACTGGGTGATGTTACACTCAGAACATAGTTTGGAGATCTTGTATCCAATTCAGATTTAATGGTTGTTGATCAAGACTCAGCCTCAACATCGTTCTTGGAAGACCCTGTCTACATCAACATGCAGTTATCCCTTCATCATACCATCAATGTATCAAATATTGTTTTTATGGAAAAGTTTGGACATTGTATGGTTATAAGGCCCCGTTCAAGACATGTCAGTCACAATACATTGAAGCAGAATTCTATCACATGAAGCAAAGGGAGAAATCCATAACAAAGGAGATTATCAAAGTTAATGCTCCATATGGTTTAGAAAATTTTCCAGTAAATCCATTTACACATGTGAGTATAGATTATGTGTTTCCTATCAGTCAAATTGACAAGATAGTCCCAAATCAAAATACTCTTATCAAAATATCCATAATGTCAATTACCGCAATCGAGCCAGACAACATGGAAGAAATTGGTAATCTACCAAGAATTGATGAAAGCACAAATGGTGACGTCTTCATTTCATCTGCTGAAATCCATCAATTATTTGTTTCTCCAATTAGGCCATATGAAGTTATAGTAACATCGGAGGTGAACAATGATGTCGATTATCAATCCATCATCTCCTTTTTATTACCCAAAGGAGACCCTTCATCATCAATCAGGTAGAAAATGGAAGATTCTTCTTCAAGATATGCAAATTTTGACATCTCTTCGGATCATGAGAATTATACTTTATCATCTACTATGCAAGTAGAAAAGGATGAAATAACACATGAAGAAGAAGAAGAGTAAGATGTCAGAGATGCTCCTCCAGCATTTGAAGAGGGTATCTCTACCACTGTGGATGAACTCAGAGAAATAAATCTGGGTACAAAATAAGATCCACGCCCACTTTAATCAGTGCGGCCATGACTCTTGAAGAGCAAGAGATGTATATTTCTTTTCTAAAGAAAAATCAAGATATATTTGCTTGGAACTATAAAGAAATTCCTAGGCTTGATCCTGATGTTGCTACTCATCATTTGAGTTTACCAGAAGAATGTTGAGGATTTAATCAAGCCATGAGAAGAACACACCCAACTTATGCTTCCAAAATTGAAGCTAAAGTAGATAAGATTATCAAAGCTAACTTCATCAGAGAAGTTCAATATCCCAAATGGTTTGCTAATATTGTCCTTGTAAAGAAAACAAACGGACAAATGAAATTTTTCATCGATTTAAGAGATCTTAATCGGCATTTTCCTAAGGATGATTTCCCAATTCCGATTACAGAACTTCTAAATGATGAAACAGCTGGATATGAAGCACTTTTCATCATGGATGGATATTTCGGATATAATCAGATCCGAAATGCCCCAGAGGATGTGGAATCTATAGCCTTCAGATCCCCTCATGGTGTGTTTTGCAACCGGGTAATGCACACCAGCTTAAAGAATGCAGGTGCAACTTATCTGCGTTCCATGCATCATATCTTCAAACCCATCTTAGGGAAGTTTGTTGAATTCTATGTAGATGATTTGGTAGTTAAATCCAAACAACGTTCTAATCACTTGGCTGATTTGGAAGTCATATTCTGCAAGCTTCGACAACATAATTTGAAGATGAACCCCTTAAAATTTGCTTTTGGGGTAACCTCGGGAAAATTTATCAGCTTTGTTTTACGCCATCGTGGTATTGAAGTCGATCCTAAGAAGACCAAGTCAATCCTTGGTATGTAACCTCCTCAAAATTTGAATGATTTAAGAGGACTTCAGGGACACTTAGCCCATATTCGGTGTTTCATCACCAATTTGGTAGGCAAAATTTTACCCTTCACCAAATTGATGAAAAAGGGAGTCACTTACCAGTGGACTGAAGAATGTCAAGAAACATTTGATATTTTCAAGATATACCTCTTGATTCCACCGGTACTCATGCCAACTGTTGAAGGAAGACCACTTATCCTCTACCTGACAGCTCTAGAGCGATCATTGGGTGACTTTCTTGCTCAAAAGAATGATGCTAGGAATGAAAACATTCTCTACTATCTCAGACGAACAATGCTTGAAGTAGAAACCTGGTATTCAAGTATTGATAAGTGATGTCTAGCATTAATCTTTTCAGTTCATAAGTTGAGACACTACCTGCAACATCATGAGGTCCAATTGGTATCTCGCAATAACATGCTCAGATTTATCCTTAGTCGTCCAATGCTTACAGGACATCTGCTAAGGTGGGCAGTTATTTTGTAGCAATTCGACATTATGTATGTGTCTCAAAAGGTGATAAAGGGCCAAGCTCTGGCTGATTTCCTAGCAGAACACCCTTCAGTAGAAGATACATCTTCAAATATTGAACTCCCTAATGAGGAAGTCTTCCCTATTCAAGAAAGTTCTCAGACATGTGAAATGTATTTTGATGGTGCTTCTAGAAGTCCAACAGGGAGGAAAATGGAAAATCCAAAATTCAACAATGTTGGCTTAGGAATTGTGCTCATTTCTCCAGAAAAGGCAGTGTTACCTTATTCCATCTTATTGTGGGAAGGTGTTACAAATAATTATGCAGAATACCAAGCTCTCATCGTAGGCTTAGAATTAGCACTTCAAGCACAAGTGAATCACATAAAGTTGAAAGGTGATTCAGTCCTGGTAATCAAACAAGTCAATGGGGATTATGCCATTAGAAAAGAAGAACTAACCCCTTTGTATGATTATTTCAGAGGGTTAATGGAGGAATTCCCTTTGGAACCAACATTTTCTTATCTCCCAAGATCACAAAATGCTCAAGCTGATGCATTGGCTAATATAGCCACAGCTCTGGCAGATCCAAATCTGGATGAGACAACCATCAGTATTGCCCACTATCATGCAATTTCACCTTATGTTCGAATCAGAACAGAGGAAATTAATGAAATTTGTCCCAATCCTGAACCATATGGTCATACTACAGGATGGATGTCACCTATAAGGGAATACCTTCAAAATGGAACACTTCCACCTGATAGGGCTGAGAAAGAACAAATCTGGCGACGTGTGGTTAATTGTTCTCTTTATGATAGCCCAGATCACCTAGAGAAAATTCTCTACAAACGTGGTTTTGATGGAGTTCTCTTCAGATGCATTGATGGTGAAGAGACAATGGCTGTCATGAAAGATGTGCATGCAGGATTCTATGGTGACCACCAGTCTGAACATAGACTGTCTGATCAGATTCCAAGGGTTGGATACTTTTGGCCTTCAACGATACAAGATTGTGTCAATTTCACAAATAAGTGTCATTCATGACAAGTACATGCAAACTTAATTCATCAACCTAAAGAGTTGCTTCATACAGCTAAATACTCATGGCCATTTTCCACATGGGGAATGGATGTGGTGGGACCTTACCCTTCGGCTACGGCCAAGCAGTTTAATTACATTTTCACTGCTACTGACATCTTTTCCAAATGGGCAGAGGAAATAACTCTCAAGGAAGTCAGTTCTAAATGCATTGTTAGGTTCATCAAGTCTAACATCATTACCAGATTTGGTTTCCCTAATACCATATTGATGGACAATGGCACCAATTTCTGTTCATCTGAGGTGAAGAAGTTCTATCAAGAATACAACATCAAATCCAACCATTCATCTCGGTATCAGGCAGCGCCCAACAGCCAGATAGAAGCCTTTAACAAGACTCTTTCAAATATACTGCAAAAGATTGTGGATAAAGACAAGAGGTCATGGCCTGATAAACTATTTCATGCTTCATGGGCTTATCAGACTACCACCCGCACTACAACTCGGTCAACTCCATATTCATTGTTATATGGAACGGAAGCCGTCTTTCCCATTGAATTTCAACTACCCTCACTCAGAGTTGCCATTTGTGATCAATCATCTACATATGAACAATCTCAAAAGAGATTGAATGAATTGGAATGGTTGGATGAGAAAAGATTGTGCACTTTGCACCACTTGGAAGTCTATCAGAATCGAATAGCACGAGCTTTTAACAAAAAATATCATCTTCATTCATTCCCTCAGGGAGAATTGGTATTAGTTCTCAGAACTCCAATGATACCAGGAAAGAAACCATCCAAACATGAGCCAAAATGGGAAGGACCTTATTCAATACATAGGGTCTACTCCAATGGAGCTTATTCATTAATCTCGATGGATGGAGAACTCATCACTACTCCAACCAATTCCAGATTGTTGAAGAAGTATTTTGTATAAACAAAAAAGTATGTACTATGTCCCTACAACATGACACTAAACTATGCAGCACCAGCTCATCCTTGCTATATGACATTAAACTATAAAATAATTGTCCAGTATGACCATAAACTACAACTTCGTCCCACACGACGTTAAACTGTGAAAATGTTCCCTAAATGGTCTAGTATGACCTTAAACTACAACTAGGTCTTGTATGACCTTAAACTGCATCATCAACGGTCTATGAATATGACCCTAAACAATTTTCAAGTCCCTTACGTCCAGCAAGACGTTAAACTGTAACTTACTAACTAAATTACGTTAAACTGTATAAAATTCCCTTACGTCCAGAAAGACGTTAAACTAAATAATCATCAAAGGCCCTATATGACTTTAAACTACACTTTTTTCCAGCATGACATTAAACTGCACCATCCACGGACCATGTATATGACCTTAAAATATTCGCACTTTCGTCCAACATGATGGTAAACTGTGGAAAAAATCCCCAATGCGTCCAACAAGACAATAAATGGTGTACTCTTTTGTCCTCACTGCATGACATTAAACTGCACAGTCCCCCTTTCGTCCAACATGACGTTAAATTCTATTTTCCCCATCGTCCTAACTACATGACGCTAAACTGTACAGAAGGTCCGTGATATGTTCTACATGACATTAAACTATACTTTGTCCCTGCTACATGACACTAAACATTGTAGCACCAATAGTCCTAACTAAAAGACTTTAAACTGCATAGTCCCTTCATATTTCCTACATAACGTTAAACTTTGTATCGTTATGGTTGTTTCTACCTCTTGTTTCTCACACTGTGTATGACTCACGTGATCTTAGAGAAAACCTCAACCATAACACTCTCTTTGGGCCGCTAACCATGTGTAAGTCCGAACAACATTTTTTTTACGGTTGTCCCCAAGAACAAATTGATCATTAATTCATTCTTTAATTGAACTAGACGGACATTGATCCTTACCTTCTATGCTGGGTATGTAGGCAACCTCCCATGGTTCAAGCCCAAAACCAATATCTTCACATCGGTTCACCTCCATCTCATATGATGTTGATTCGTGAAATCGCCCCAAGAATAAAATATCATTACATTGGTTCACTTTTTTCCTTGTTATTAGAAGTTAAAATATACAACATTTTTGTCCAGTATGACAATAAACTAAAATATTCCTTGATACCCTCACCTGAGAGAGAATCAATATTTCCATTGATTTTTCAATCATCTTTCATTTCAAAGACTACATGCATACATGGAAATGCCCAAACCTTTTATCTTGGGTTAAACCATCATTGTACTAATGTCCCCTTTCACCCTTCATATTTACAAACCAAATTTGTACAAAGGGTATTTCTAGAACTATGTGGGCATGATTCCCATCCTTATGGGATACGTAGGAACGTTCGAGTATCCCTCAAATCCAGCCCTAAGTCTTTGGGCCTAACCCCAAATTCCACTTTCAGTCCCTTGGATGAAAAGTCCCCATGAAAACACACACTCTGTATTTCTTACAATGGTCCAAGATATATGACCCTAAACTAAGATCACTAATCCTTTTGTCCCACACGACGTTAAACTGTAGTTTAAGAACTACGTATGGATTGATTCTCATCCTTATGGGATACAAAGTGAAGTCCAAAATTTCAATTCAGGACCCAGCCACAACATGATTATGGTTAGCATTGATCTGTGTATCTCTATATACATTGAACAATACCCATTTCTATTTGTCATTATCATAACCTTAAATATTTTCAGATACTCATAACCCTTTTCATGACTTCTAGTCACAAAAATTTCAAACTTCTGAGAGTTCTTTTTCCTGACTATGCTGCATGTGCCCATAGGAGGCCTTGCATAAACAGTCTACATAACAGAATTGTTAGACAAAAGATACTATTATTTGACTATGCAGCCAATTCCCTTAGGTGGCCCTGCATAATTCAACCCCTTAACGGGTTTGTTAAAAAATTGTACCTTCATTCTTGGGAAGAATGCCTCTTTTTTCCTTATTTATCTTAAATGACAGTATGTAGGGATTTGAAAAAATAGCCATCCTAAACATATTTGTCCCATATCCTTTTTCCTGATCTAAAATTATTCAAGTCTATGGATTATATTCTCCTTCCCTACGTTTGGGTCAGACCATTGTAGGAGTGATATTCATCCAGTTCTTCGATAATCATGTTTGGAAATATCTTCTCCATATTCATGTACCTCTTTCCATACAGAAAACACTATACATTGGAAGATTTAAATCTCCATAAACTTTCACTGGCTTTTAGCACTAGGAAAGTAAATTTCTGAGAGTTCTTGTGCCTGACTATGCAGCACGTCACCATAGAAGGACTTGCATAAATAGTCTACATAACAAAATTGTTAGCCAAAAGATACTATTTTATTTAACTATGCATCCAATGCCCTTAGGCGGCCCTGCATAATTCAACCCCCTAACGGGTTTGTTAAATAATGGTAACTTCATTCTTGGAAACTACTTTTTATAATGCCTTTTATCTCTTTTTCTCGTCATTTCTCAGATTCAAATATTCTTAAGTCATAGCTTACATATTTTCCCTCATACTTGAGTATGGTACTATGTTTTCAGATGAGTTATCAAGGAATTGAGTAAATTCAAACCCATTTTGGTCAAAGCTATTTTGACCTTAAACATTAGCATTTTTATGTCTGACGTGCATGACTTTAAACTGCCACAAAAGACAATGGATCTCTGAATAAAAGTCAAGTTCCCAGCTCAATAAACATATATTTTGTATGATTTAGGTAACATTTAGTAATTAAAGGTTTGAAGTTTGTAGGGTTAATTACATTAATCATAGTAAAAATAAAAATATTCTTACTAGGCCCATTGGCTTAGGTAAAATCTAAATCATGTAGCAAAAGAGAATGCAGGTACAAATGAGTGAAGGTGAAAGTGTTTTTCATTGGTGCACAAGAGTTAGGAGGACATCCACATACTGGAGTCTCTTCTCTTTTTCAAGAATTACGAGAGGCATTCAACAAAACTCTTCATTTGATTTACATAATCCTGAGCTTCATCAGCAACCACCAGGAATTCATTCATTCAAATGGATACAATAAGAGATGCAGTGATACTAGCTCTTCTTGGAACAATTGTAAAAGAATGTTCTTTAGTACGGTTTGAGAAAATTTTCTGCTGATCAAACAGTGAGTCTATTTCTGTCCATGAGACTTGGAAGATGGATACATGGATTTGAGAATGGATCATTGGATGTAAGGAGCCATTTGGAGAGAGTACTCTTTTCAGATATTGATCAAATTCCATGTTTGTCTTCTCTCCACCCACCAGCAGCGGAAAACATTTCTGCCCATGGGTTTTCCATTTTCATATCTGCAAGGAAATAGCATGGGTAGAGAATTAGAAAGTTCACACCATTTTTGTTGCTCCTAATGCACAACATAACCGAAATAGAGGATTATTAGTGCAGATGCATTTCAGGTGTATAGTTCTTTGCATTTGGAACTTTGACTCCTTGCAGATGACCATGACCACACAGAGGAAGATGGATGCTCTTTGGGAAATTAAGATGATATCTCTTCAAGTACTTAACCAAATCTGGGAAAGTGCTATCGCATATATCATAATAATCATGGCCAATGATGTTCATCATGTCATCAATCCTCTAGCTAGCAAGTTCATTAGCCGTTCCAATTTTCCTGGGAGCCATTGAATCTGCACAAAAGTTGAATAAATTAACACTTAAATGAGTTTATTTTTCATAAAACATGTGAATAAAATTCAAAAAAATGGCAAAGGCATTATGGTGCGCAAGTCTAAAAATTGGCGCACAATTATGGGTGTGTCTCGCAAATGATTGGCGCACAGGTATCACCGCGCAAGTCAAGTTACCTTGACAGTAGCACGCCATCAATGAAAACACCAGAAAACAGAGCAACCTGCGCGGTTAAGGTGACCTGCGCGGCGAGAGCTCCAAGGATTGAAGTCTGAAAATCCAGATGCATTTGTACGGAATGGAGGCCCTCTATTTATAGACATGGACAGAACCCTGCGTGTCGTACCCCGGCTGACTAAAGGGCGTCCCCGACGTGCCGGACTCTGTGCACCCGAAGCTCATTTGTGCGCCCAAACTTGTGCGCCTTCTTTCCATTGGTTTTCTTCTTTTCCATAGAGTCGAATCTGCATTTCTTTTGGATCCAACTCTGAGGGGGGAATTTTGTTGACACTCTTTTTCATTACATTGTCTAAAAGAATGGAAAGGGAAATGACTTAGCACAAATTTATTCATCCTTTGAAGAAAACATCAAAAATCGACAAAGGCATGAACAAGGGATCAAGAGCACATGTGTCGCAGAAGTTATATCACTGTCACGCGAGTCTACATGCACGACACATGATGGTCGCGCAAGTGGCTTCGCGACCTAAGTGATAACCGCCCGAGGTCTTCTCCTGCCTATAAATAGACCCCGTGGGCCCCTCATTCGGGGAAGATTTTTTCATGAAACTCAGATTTGAGCTCCCGGCACCCTAGTCTCTTCTCATATCTTCTGAAGCACTTATAAGGTAATTTTTTACCTAGAACAGAATATCTAAAGAGGGGGGGGGGGAAGGAATAAGTGTTGAAACTCATCAACACTTGCGCGCTTGAGTGGCCAACCCTTTAGGGAAAATGCCACACTTGCGCGCCGCCTTACTCCTTCAATAGAACTTGTGCGCCATCTTCTGGAAGAACCTTAGGAGGATTCTAAAGGTTTTAATCAAGAGTCACTCAAGTATTACCCAACTGGTTAAAACGTCGTGCAAGTACCCCATATGTCGTGCAGGCATAACCGCGCGACCAGGAATTGTGCGCCCACGCAGTACCCATGTGCCTGCTAGGACTTGCATGCCCCTACATTTTTTGGGTGCCCTTCTTGCCTATTTCACCCATCTTAATCCATTCCACCTTTCCTATTCAATATTCGGTCTTCAAGACACTTTTCAAAGCCATTTGTGGAATGATTTCTTGATTTGACTTCCTTATCTAAAAGGAATTCTGTGGAAAATCTCTCAAAACCTAGTGACTTACACATCTTTATGTAATTAAAGATTGAGATTTCATTCATTCAACCTCATCCTTTAAAATGAGAGAACTCAATTGATATGGGCCCCTTTTTCAGGAGTAATTCCCAGTCATAATTATTAACTTGGGCATCCTCCTTAGGAGTAAGCCCCAATTCTTAAAATTCCCAAATCTGGGCATCCTCTTTAGGGGTAATCCCCAGTCCATAAATTTGGGCATCCTCCTAAGGAGTAAGCCCCAAACCTTAATTCCCTTAACATGGGCCTCCTTTTCAAGAATAAGCCCCTTTCATAATCCCTTAACCTGGGCCTTCTTTTCAGGAATATGCCCCAGACATAATTCTCAAATCTGGGCATCCTCCTTCAGATTAAGCCCCAACCATAATTCTCTTAACCTTGGATTCCTTTTCAAGAGTAAGCCCCAATCTCAAACACGGGCATCCTCCTTAAGAGTAGGCCCCAAGTCCCTTAATTTTTTAAAATCTCTTAACATGGGCCTCCTTTTCAAGAGTAAGCCCCAGGTTAGAGTATTCAAAATCTCCATAAAGCACATATACCTTTATGGACCCTCCTCCTAGATTTGTTCCCTAAAGTAAATCCTAACCTTTCATTTATCTGGGAAGTCATACATACATAATCCCCACATTATTTCTTATGATTGCATATTTCATGGCACAATTGTCTAATTGTTTTACCAATACATCTTGTTTCTCACACCGAGATTGAATCACGTGATCTTAGAGTGTAAAAGTAATTATGACATCCTTCTATAAGCCATAAATCATAAACATCATACTCCCTTACTCGAACTACGTGGGTTCTAATTCTTTTTCTAAACAACAGATACGTAGGTAGCCCGTCTGTGGGTTCGATCCCAACTCTGAAATAATCCATGTCCTTCTGAATCACAATAAACTTCAAGTGCCCCACTGAGTGGATTTAAAACTAGCATGGTCATCATAATGACCAAGAGACTCCAATATAAATATGTCGAAGGGTACCATTGGCCAAGAATCTCTAATAAATACAGATGATTCTCTATCGATGAAGAACCTCTAATACATATAAAATATTTTCTAAATTTCCTACATATCGATCATTTATTTTCATATCTAAAGGAAAACTTATTTTATACTTGGTAATGTAATAAGAATTCACAAACATAACATAAATCTATAAAGAGTGTCCCGGAGTAGACAATAATTCCCCACAAAATGGTGTGATGAGTCCGACCTCCCATCCCCTCGACCAATGAAAATTCCTAAGCCTCATCAGTCCACATCTAATGAGAACCTACCTTTGGAATGTAGGTCTGAATGGTTGTGTAATCATTGGATGTTTCCGATTTTACGAATAGACACGTTAAAAACTGACCGGAACGTTTGAACCTCCCATCAAAGGCGGTCATCCCTAAAATCCGAGGGAAACACCCGCGGTGGGCAGCCCAGCCCGCATTGGGCGGCCTGGTCTAGGTGGATCGGTCTGGCTGCATGTGGGGGTGGGGGGGGTCAATTTCCCCCACCAACAATCACCAAATGGCCGAAGTCATTCTATCACTAGGAACCACGTGGGACCCGCCACAGGTCCTTCTCGGAACAGCTTGGATGACCGAAACAGCCGGAACATTTATCCTCTCGACGGCGCGTTGTGTGCCGCCCCTCCGTGGGCTGCCGAACGCCAGCCTCCTTCCACAATATGTCTCAGCCAGGCGGGCCACGAATACTTGCTTCAATGGTGCAGTAGCACGCCATGCCTTTTCTGGTGACCGAGTCGGCCGACCAACCTCCCTTTACTATCGTGGCCCAAATCCACATCCCTTGCTCGTTGGGAAGCACGAACGTGTTCTGTCACTTCCATCGTGCGACCAGCCTCCACTGGCCGCAACCCTTTCTCTGCTGCGGTCGACGGGCTACAGTTGTCATGCCATCATCTGCGCGGTCGGCCGTGGTGCTGACCTTCATTCCTGAGCCCAACCGATGTTAGCTTATGTCCTCCTCCATCACGAAAAACACATCAAGAATCACAAATATTTTTTTCAGTGAGGTCGGTCTATGTTCATTTGGCCCGTACCCTCTGGGTTAGGGTGGTAGAAAGTGGCTCAAGGGAGGTGGATCAATGTGAGATAGAAAATAATGATTATAAATCTATAACACACCCCTACCTCGATGGTTTTTTGATGTTGGTGAGGAGATAAGGACGAATGTCCGTTCGTTGTCATTGATGTCATTCCTCGTTGGAGAGCGCATTCTTCTTTGGAGATTGTGTTCTTCATTAGATGATGAGTTTCTGCCATACCTCTCTCCAAGAATCCCTTTCACCAATGCTTTCTCCCTCAAAAAATGAGGATCCAACCCAAATAAATTATTTTTGTCAATTTTTATTTATTGGAACATATAGAGTTGGCATAATTAATTAATTAATTGATGTGGTATAATTAATGTGGTAGGAGTCCATGATTTACCTCCCATTAAATGAAGAGTTCAAGGGTTGGGTGTCCCCACCATTTAATTCATACAAGGAGTTTTTAGTTCGGGTTTTCCCCACCTCTATAACAACAAAGAACGTTACATGAAAAATACAAATGTTAAATATTTGTATTTTTCTATTCCTCGGAAAAAAAGTGCAAAACTAACTTCTACCCTCAACCTACTACGGTCGATGTGAAGGTCTCCTTAAGAGAATATCAATGATGTGAGTTCAATGATTCCCTCATATTTCAATTCTGATCATTGTTCAATAGTTACAAAATCCCACTCGCACCATTATTGAACATACCTGAAACAAGATCAAAAATCCTTTTCGGGCACATCAGGACTCGAAATCACGTTCCGTAAATTTTTTCCGACTCCTTATATTCTATATATTTAAATAAAATATTTACATGGAATTTCCAGGTCATTATAAAGTGTGGTTGGGTGGTATAGAGGATTCAGGTTTGTGAAATATGTTTCTAATGATGGTTTCAGTGTAGCATTTTATCCAATAGATGGAAAGGTCTAATGTTACAAATGATGTAGGATGTGTTTTTATGATATTTCATTATACATTTTTTCATAATTGACCAATTTTATAATGAATTTATTTTATCTTGATGGGTGGAAATTTTTTATTATCTATGAAAATGATATCACATGACACTTGAACATACAATAATTATGGTTGCAGTTATAATTATAGTGGATATGATAGTGGTATTTATGTAATTAATATATGAAAATATCGTATTTTTGTTGTTTAGAGTTATGTATTTTATAGCAGTGACAATACTGGTAGTTGCAGTGGAGAGAATGGAGATATGGTTTTTTACAGCAGGGGTACTTCTAGATGCTATCAATGGAAATTGTGAAATGTTCATCTTATATTTTTATTACAAAAATTAGCTACCACTATTAGTTTTTTTTTCACAGGCTCAGTACTATTATTTTTTCATATTATAATTTTTTTCATCTTCCTATGTTCTTAGATTGCAACACTTCCATGGTGTTATGCTTTACTCAATCTTTGTGGTTATCTGACAGATACACATTTGATCCCATTTTTTCTCAAACCATTATATCCATCATTTTGAGGATGGTTACATAGTTTATATGATTTTACCCCTTTATAAAATGAATGATTTTAATTTGGTTTTAATTCATCATTATAATATTCTTGACTAGGTTTTGTTCAAAAGAGATAATGTAATTATTATTTGTAAACATTACCTTTAACTCAATAGTTAGTAATCATAAATAATTACGTTAAAAGTATTTTATTTTTTTTTGATATATTTTAATTTTTTAATGATATAATTTATGATTTACAAATATATTTATTTATAAACTGGTTTTCATTATGTGGGTGTTTTGAAATTCCAAAATTTTAAAATTTAAATATTTGAATGGTTTTTTCAAATAAATCAAATGAAAGAAATTATCTTGATTTAAAATGGAAGAATGTATTTAACTTTTTTATACATTTTTTGGTTATAAATGATTTAATACTAAATTTTTTATAAATGTTTTGTAATGGGGATAGATATTTTTTTATTAAAAAAAATTATTTCCAATGGCTGAATTATATCATGGTTTTAATCAATAATGATAATATAAATAGTATATTTTTAGGTTAATGAATTTGTTTTTGTAGAAAAAGAATTTTTAATTATTTTTGTCCATTTTTTAAATTCAGGTCATGTTCGTTTCATGGAGAGTCAACACACACATATCCAGTACCGAAAAAATGGTCTACTAAGGAATGATAATGTTTCCATGGTTACATATTAGCAGAATATAGAAGAAATTATTTAGAAAAATATAAAGGGTTTAAGAAACTAAATATAAATTCCACATTATGTATTAATATTATAGAAATAAATTATTCTATTCGGAATAATTAATTACACTAATGGTATATTACAGAATCATTGTAAATATATATGTGTCTAAATTTATGGGACAATTCATGGATGAAGCAGTTCCTAGAAAAGATAATTGGAGGCCATAGACAATATTAATGTTTAAAAGGATCCAAATAGATAATTTTTTTAAGATTAATTTCATTTTATATGATATGAGAGTCATTTTTAGACAATCTATATTATGAATAAAAATATTTGAATATACATATGGTTAATGTTTGATCCAATTCTATAGAGTTTTTAAAAAAAAAGATAATGATAAAAATGTTTTATCCTGAATAAAAATATTTTTCTATATTAAATGATAAAATATGGTAGAGAGTCTTCCCACCACCCCAAAGTGAAAATTTTTATGGAATGTAATATTATATATGAAATAAAACATCATTGAAATAAAAAACAGTTATATGGAATAATTTTTTCTAGTTGAAAATTCTAGTAAAAGTGATACATGTTATTTCAAATTAGAAGAGAGTTTTGTCATAAAAATATATTTTGATGAAAATATATATTTTATAATATTTTAGTTGGAGAATTTTTATTTTTCTTGAGTTTCAAAAAAAATTATTATACTGGTCATATTTTAAGTGAATTCTTCTTGACATCCTAAAAGTCAATTTGATATTTTGGTAAATGTTTACATTAATGTGAAATGATGCTTTAATATTGTTTCAAACTGTCTTGGATGGTTGGGACCGACGTGCCCGATAGTTGATCTCACAGAGGGCTGAGCTCCGCTCAATCGCTCAGGTCTGTTATACCGGTCTTCTCTATGAAACGCCCAACGGTTCTTTATCCGATGATCTTTGGACCTGCTTTCCAAATGCAGGTGTTCCCTGGGGGATTTGGCCAGCGTTGCTTAAGTACTCACATTGGTAGAGAGAATGGGAATTCGGACTCAACAAACCCTTTTGGGGGGAAGTTATTTCATGTTCCAGGACTCTCTTATAGATTTAAGATGTATTCATATGTTCGCGAATCATTGGTTTATACCAAAGCATAGTATCCACAGATTATTCCTAGTTGGCCATGGTCAGCTGAAAGCAGGGATTCAGAATCATTAAGGCCCAAGGTTTACCATCACTCATTAGATTAATGACTCTGAGGAGTTTGGACCCATTGAGATAGCACTAGCTTGAAGCCTTATAACCGGGCGCTCTGGAGTTTATTATCATCCATGGGGGGACATATAACGACTTGATCATTTGGATCGAACCCGTGATACAGGCTTCCTACGTATCATCATGAGATGAATCAGAATCCATGTATTTCAGTGTGAGGGTCATGATTGGTACTTACACATGATTAGTGGCTCAAAGCGGGATTGAACCTAGAGGAGGCATCCTACCTAACCTATTTAGGAGACAGGGATCAAAACCCACGTAGTTTGTTCAAGATTAGGGCTTACACATGGGAGTTTCCTATTATTGGGTTTTAGCCTTGATTAGGTGTCCTACATACCCTTCTTAGGAGACAGTAATCAAAACACACGTAGTTCGTTCAACCACTGTCATCGTGCATATGTCGTGACCATCACAAATCTCTAAGCCCACGTGAGTCATGCTCAGTGTGAGAACTATGATAATGCTACAGACTTGGAAGGACTCACACATTATTTCTACCGAGGGAAGGGGAGAAAGACGACGAGTGGTGGAGAAGGCCGGGACCCCTGGACTCTTCATCTCTCTGATGTTGGAGGAAGGTAGAAGTCGTGCAGCGGAGCAATGAACCTTCTGTGATGAGAAAATAAGGGTCATCGGCTTCCGGCAAGGACGGTGTGGGGCATACTCTAGAAGGGATTCCCATCCACTCTCTGTATAGGGTAGATGGGCTCACCGATGGCGCTCGACAAAAGGTAGTGTGAGTGGGGTCCCTCAATCTTGGCGAGTGAAGAGGCAAAAGGGGGACTCTTGGGCTCAGACCCTGCACTACCGTGAGTATATGAACATAGGAACATTTCATGAACCCTCTCAAGGGCCGATGTAATCCCTTTTCCCTCGCCTACCGTGGGTATTTGAACTCAAAGTGGCGCATTGATGCATCTGGAGGTTGCATCATACGGGTTCGGCGACATTCGTAGAGGCCTTGGAATGGGGCCGATGAATAGACCAATGAAGGGATTGCGAAGGATCAGGTTAGATTGGAAGGATTTTATCTGACTCAAGGAATGCGAACACTGAAGGAGTTGGTGGGCCACATGGGAGTATGAGTAGTGTCACCCTTCGCGTAGTGGGGTGCTACGTGGATGGAGATGCCATCCGTGTAGCAGGGTGGTACGCTGACTAATACACATCACGCATACCAGGGTGGTACGTAGCATCAGGTTCAGTACGCGTACCAGGTTGGTATGCGGTGGAGTCCGCGTGAGCAACAAAGACTAGGGGCGATGCCGGTTGGGGGTTTATTGGTCATGGCTTCACCCACGTATGAGTGTGCTACACGATGCGTCAAACCGAAAAAGGGTCAAAGACTCCATGGTCCACGGTTAGTACATCCATGGAGGGTCCATGTCTTACAGTCTTTTTTTTCTTATTTTAAGTTCACGGTTCACCAATTTTTTATGCCTTTTCATTTCCTTATTAATTCATTTCCAGTTTGATACTTGTTCTAGTTTTTGAATTGAAACTTAACTGTTTGCAAATTGGAACATCGATGTTTGAAAAATCCTAAGCTCCTTCCCCAAAAATCCTCTTACCTGAATCTGATCGATACCTTTCTTATCCCCCACGATGTCCTTTTATTGAGGGGGGAATGAGATGTATATGTGGTCATGCAGAACCTTTTGTGGAGGCCCATTACTGAAAACCTCGTTTATGGATGACTTGGTCAATCCACAACTCACGAGGGGAATTTAATGCACCTCACCAGTGAACCAAATTGGTTTGAGGGGTGCTTCGTGGCCACACAGGGCTTCACCTCTGTTCCGAGAATGAAATCAAACGAGTTCTGGGATGGTTGGTGTGTTTCGCGGCTGGGGCAGGTCGTGATGGTGGATCGGCCTGGCGTCCGTCCTACTTCGCACCCGGGGAGGGTTCCTTCCTATGTTTCGCGAATGACACTAGTCCACAGATGGGTCGGCTTGCAGAACTGTCCAAATACTATCTATGTTAGTCCGGTATGCGGACCTATCAGTCCTTCGCCAATCTGGAGTGGTCTCCACATTTTCGTCCAATTCTTTGAGGTAAATTGGGTAAAATCGTTTCTCAAATAAAGGATATTCTCATTCTCCTTTGTGGATTTCTCATGACCCTACAAATTTCCCCCATCATAATGGGGTTTGATAAGAACGAAGAGGAGACAATTTAGATGTAGAGTGGTCCTGAAACTTGGATATTTTGCGGTAGATGAGTGGACCCGGTAGGGGACCACACTTATAAATACGGGGGGCCCTTCTCTTGTCTTTTACTAGATTTTTCGAGAAAACAGAGCTCTCTTTTCATCTTTGCGTGCCTGCCTCCTTCATGAAAATTTTCGTCTGTGAACTAGCTTCTGTTTCCGTGAACCATTCCTCGTTCACGCTTACCTTCACTTGCAGACCAATCTCCCAGCCGCGAACTAAAACTTTTAATCATTTACAAAGTAAGTTGAGATGGCTCGTGTAGTAAATTGCTACGTGGTTTCGGATGGTCCATGGACTGAAATAATCCAAACTTCAAAACATCTTAAGTATTCTGAACATAAACATTTAAATGATTCCACGTAGTAGCCTGCTTAACAGATTTCTAGCCAACGCTCCACGGGCCAGAGTATTGCCAACTTCCTTCGCATAAGGCTGGTTCACAGGAATCCATCGTCACGAAAAACCCTATGAGGCCAGCCCACGGTTTTCGTCGTAGTGGCACCTAGATGGAGTCCGTTTTCAAATTCATGGTTTTTTTGCCCAAATTTTATTATTTCGGACTAACCATATGTACGGTTTCCATGATGCAGGGAGAAAACATGGTTCCTCCTCGGCCTGCGTTAGGCCTATTGTAGAGCCTCTTCCGATTGGTGAAGGGAGATTTCTATTTATGGTCCATAGAGATGAGAGAATCAAAGAGGAACCTAGCAAACCAAACATTCCTGACGATGTTGTTTTGAAGGACTTACTCTCTCCCGAACTTCTGGGCTATCCGCTATCGAATCAACCTATGCTTTATGGTTTCATACTTCATGATGATATCAGTATACACCTTGTCTTCTCAGGTCTTCCGTCCCCTTGTTTGTAAGTGCCGTGAAGGTGCACTCAATGAAACCTCTCCTAGTAAAAATAGATGATATCTGATTATAATCCAAAAGACAATTTTATTATGTGAGGATCTGCTTGGACTCAAAGTGATTGGTACACTCAGGACATCTCCCGAGAGGCCGTCTTCAAGAGTTATCTCTCCTTGATCAAACATGCCTGAGTGGATCCTCACACAGGATGGATTCCCAAGTGGGAACTTCGGTCTAGTGGGATTTTCTCAAATGACTGGGCCTGGGACTTCTGGTTACATTATCATTTCCGGGAATTTCACAAGTCACTGGAAGTAGTAAATCCGCACTTCATAGTGCGGGCTTCTCAGTTTTCTATTTACGCACCCTCTTTGATCCTTCTTGACTATCTCAGAGGCTGGTGTTCGAGCACTAACACTTCCAACCTCGCCCATGGTGATGTTAGTATTAGTTTATGGGACATCTACCAACTATTAGAGCATCGGATCATTGGAAATATGTATGACGTGTTTTTTCCCACCATTGACACATGGGGAGATGCCGAACGGGTACTTTCATTAGTGAGGGATCTGCTGGTTATTGTGGAGTAGTCACTAGGTCAGACCTTGCACGCCCACTCCATTATTCCCTACAACACCTGGATAATGTTATTTCTGAAGACCACCGGTCCTGTTCCGAAGATCAAGTGCCCCAAGACTCATCTTTCTCAACAATCAAGAACTATCCCAAGTTCCTACTAGGCAGTTTTGGAGGCGGGCGACTATCTTTCATGGGGTTATGAGGTGCACCCTGGTGTGCCACCTATGCTCAGGATGGCAGGTCTTTTTGCCATGTTTTTTATCAGGTGGCTATTTCCATCTCGTGATATCAACCCAGGTGTCAGGGCTTGCAACCTGATGATGGTAGCTGAGCTAGCGGGAGGCCTCCCGATGAATCTGGTCGTGCCCACTTTGGCTTTTATTTATGAATTACGGAGCAACATGAAAGAGGGTGGGTCACCCTATAATCTGAGTGGACCATTAAAATTATTATATGGCTGGGTAGCGGATCATTGTCGTTGTTATGAGTATCGTTATAACATAGTCATTCCCCTTCATACTCTTCAGCCTACCCTTCTTGATATAGCTGGGGTTCATATGAAGTCCCTTATATATGATGAAGTCATCAAGATTCTGAGTGATTTCTCCGAGTTCACTTTCAATCCCTAATACACTCCTTCCGGCGTCACAGTTGATGACCGAAGGGGGAGCATAGAAGAGTGTTATTACATGATTTCACTACAAGACGAGTTTTTATCTGCCTGGATTGATGGGGTTTCTTTGTGTGAGTTTTATTCCCCATATCATTTCTCTCGACAGTTTGGATGCATGAAACTCCATGTTTCCCTTCCCCATCCTCGAGCCCAAGGAATGCATCCAGCCACTCTCCGTCAATGGTGGTTGATGTTGATGCTAGAGGGATCTTACACAAGCATTTCCTTACCTGACATAGGAGCAGTTTCCAGCATTTCCTTAGAGAATGCAAGAATGTGGATAAATCATTATCTAGATGAGATCTTGGGGAAGGCTGTCTGAAAATTCCCTAATTAGAGGTCACTACGGATACCCTGCCTACCGCACCTTCCTCATCGGCTTTTAGGGAGAACCAATTGATGGCTCAAAGTTCGAAGAGGCTCAGGGGATCCTCCTCTTCCAACCACTCTGAGGCCAAATTTCAGACATATCCAATCCTTTTGGAGGTAATTGAGGATGGTCCCATGACTTCGGGCCCCCATGAAATAATTCACAAAGCTCTGTCGGTTGATAATGGCCCAACCAGATCAACTCCCAAGCCTGAACCAGGGCTAGAAGTTTCTGACCCTCTAGTCTTGGAACCATCTTCTAGTGCGCACATGTATGCGCTGATCACAATGCCAGACACCATTCTTGTGTTATCCAGTGAGGATACCAAAGACCCTCGTGTCATGGCAGACCACCGAGTAGTGAGAAGGTGGGCCTGGCCCCATATCTGTGAGATTGTTACTGAAACTCCTATGGTTGAGATGGAGACTAAGACTGAAGCCCTTTGGAAAAACTTCTGTGGTTTGGGGTCAAGTGGATTCGACTATCAGTGACTTAATTTTTTGGCCTTCCAGGTCATCATTGCCCGTGGGGAGGCTGCCGCTAGTGAACACAAACTTGCTCACCTCGTTGCCTCTCATTACAGGACCCAATCTTTTGAGGAATCTATAATGAAGCTCCATCAGCTGATAGTACTAGGGGTGATCTCTCACGATCAGGAGACTACCCAATCTACTGAGCTGCATTAATGCGATGATAGAGCAGTGATGCTGAGGGGTAAGTTGTCATCTTTGACTGGTGACCTTGAAGCTACCAGGAAAGGGATCAATGATCTCCAAACGACAGTGAGGCACACTCGTTCAGTGGTCGATGTTGAGGCCAGAGAGAAAGTCATGCTAGAGCCAATATGAAATAACCTTCGCCACACAGTTGCTGATCAGATGGAGAGAGAAATCCAGGATCCTTTGTGATTTCTAGAGCTATTTCTGTACATTATGTGAAGGAGAGACTCCGACTTTTGGACGTCCTCCCTTTTTTGTCCAAATGGAGTACAATTTGCTGTCAATTTTTTTCCTTGCTGTAAAATTTGATTATTACTGGATTGCCTGTTGTATAAATAAAAACTCACTGAATCATAATTAATCATCGTTTAGGTAAATGAGAAAATATAAACGAGCGCCATTTTTTTCCTGGACCATGGGATCCAGTGAGCATAGTTTGACAATTGCTAGTATTTTATAGAAAAACCCTAAAAACTTTTTCCCTTTTCGATCAATACCCTAATTCTACATGGGTCCATTTAGTGTGTTCCTAGCGGGTATATCCCATCTTTTTCTTAGGTCGCCCATTCCAGGTTTTCGGCCTAACCGGGTTTGCTCTTCTTTTTGTGACCTGTTTAAAGTCCCACCAACATGACTATCATTACTCATGTTTTAGGTTGAACATATTTGACCAGATATGGTGGGGGTGAGGTCCTCAATGAGGTTTGGTTTTTTAAAATATGTCTCAATACCTTTTAGATGCATGTGGGTGGAAAATTTTTAGATTTGAACAACATGTAGGGCATGTCTCAAGGCATGGGAGCCGTATCGGCATGCAGAGGTAGGAAAAGAATCACCTAAGTAAGAATTTCCTTTTATAGATGGGCCATCAACGATCACTATATAGAGCCACTGAGGGAATGCTATGAATAGTCGTTCAAAGGTGTCCTTGAGCCAATGATTGCCCATTTAGGGTGGCCTGAGAACTTCATGGATGTCTAGAATATAGACACCACCATGGGTGGTTTGAAGAATTATGAAAAACCACCAAGGGTGGCTCAGAAAGAGTATGTGACATCTGAAAGGGTTTGGGATGATCTATATGAATCAGGAGTGTGGACAAATTATCCCTGTCCTACGCATTTAGTTGGCGTAAAGGATAATTGGAGGTTGGCACAGTTTAAATTCATGCAGTTGGGACATTCTTTAGAATGGAATGGCTTTTCCTGGTTCTTGGTAATCTCATTAGATATGTTTCAGTGCAATCATGTAGGGTTGTGAAAGAGGTTGGTAAACTGTAGCTCAGAGGGTTTCCAAATCTTGGGATGAATATGGGGGCTTAGAGGCCAAGAGATGTACGGATTGAAGATTTGCCTAAAGAAATTGTGACTTTGGTAGACAGGCCAGGGGCAATCAATATGTAGGGCCGCTAAGGGCATGGTATGCATTGTCATGTAAAGGTGTCCTTAGGTAATGATTATATTCTCCTGATGGCCAGGAAACTTCAGGAAAGATGAGATTCGGTACCACCAGGGCTGACTTACGAGAGTTTGGATTTTTATGAGAACAGAGCATGGTTCATGGGGAGAGGGTGTCTGGATACCAAAGAAACATCTGTGATAAATATCCCGAGAATGGGTGATGTCATCGCTTCACACGTTGTTGTGAGACGGTGGTTGGTGCATGTCTGGCCCGTGCATTGAGGGACAGAGGGAAGCCTTCATTCATGATTGAACCCATGATAGGTTTCGACCATACAGTTTAACATCATGCGGAGAGGATGGAGGGAGTTATTATTATTACTAACTCCGGGCAGTTTAACATCATGCGGCGAGGATGGAGGGAATTTTAAATTCTGCACAGTTTAACGTCATGTGGTATGGACGAGTTCCATGCAGTTTAACGTCATGCGGTAAGGATGGATTCCGTGTAGTTTAACGTCATGCGGTAAAGATGGGGACCATTATTAAATATACTATGCAGTTTAACGATGTACAACGAGGATGAAGGAATTTTTTAAATATGTGGAATTTCTTGAAGTTGGAGGCTTTTCCATGGATGTTTAATGCTTGGTCTTTGCAGCTTCACGCCAAGTGTCAAAGTCATTTTCCATGTAGTTTTAACTGTCATGCGGTAAGGACGCAGTTGCAAAGGCCACTCGTGACTAGAATGTAACTAGGCTCGAATATATCGGCTTGTCCAAGATGTGGAGATGGGTTGATGGTATAGACCATGGTTACAAGGCTTCTTGGATTATAAGAGATGAGATGGGGGATCTGATGCCGTTAAGCATACGAAGATAGTAAGAGTATCGCATGAAGAAATCATGACATTGGTAGACAGACCTTGGGCTATCAATATGCAGAGATGCTAAGGGAATGGTATGCGTAGTCATGCAAAGGTGTCCACGGGTCGATGACTTTCCACTTCTGATGACCATGAATGATTATGAGGATATGAGATGGTCCGGGCCACAAATTGTGTCATTTGGTAAGAAAATATCTGTACAGGTCTGGGATGTTCGTCCCTGGTTGTTGTTAATGCTCGGGGAGCTCAATACGCTGATTTATCTTACGCAGGGGTGTACCTTTACTCCATGCAGTTTAATTTCGTGCGGTAAGGACGAATTACTCTTAGTTTAACATTCATGGAGTTCGGACCATTGGGTGACTATTGCTATATTCACAGGGAGGGCAATTGAGTTAGTATGCTATGGTATAATATGAACAAGTGTGAGGGAATGAGGGTGTAAACTATAACTTTGGGGTTTCCCAGATCAGGAGATATGGTATGGGGGCTCTGAGGCCGGTAAGTGTACGGATCTAGGAAGAGTATCACCAGAGGAAATCATGACTTTGATAGACGGGTCAGGGGCTATCAATATGTAGATCCGCTGAGGGCATGGTATGTATAGTCATACAAAAGTGTCCACGGGTCGATGACATTCCACTTCTGATGGCCATGGATGATTATGAAAATATGGGATTGCTCATAGAAAAATGTTCAGCATATGGGGAAAATGGTGTCCAAGCATACAAAAAAAAATTTCACTGAAATTGCCGAAAGAGTCAAATTAGCCAAGCCCTTGCTTGATGTTTCTCGATGTAGATCGTCATGTGAACCACGGGCGGATACATAGATTAACCAGGTAGGCATACCCTTGCAACGTTTGGATGTGATAGGGGAATGAACTTGTAAACAACTACTCTATAAATTGTTGGATCTGGAGATATGATATGGGGGCCCTGAGGCCGGTAAGCATATAGAGATAGGAAGAGTATCACCTGAGGATCTCTTGCCTTTGGTAGATGGTCCAGGGGATATCAATATGTAGACCCTCTGAGGGCATAGTATGTATAGTCATACAATGGTGTCCATGGGTCGATAACCTTCCACTTCTGAAGGCCATGGTTGGTTATGGAGATCCACAATTATCCGGGTCGCGGAGTCTGATGTATGGAGATGATGCATCCAAATGTGCAAGTATTATTCACATCCCGTTTCACCGCATATCATGGGTGGTTCGTGATGAAGTCTGTGTAGTTTAGCATCGTGTGGTGAGGATGAAGATGAACCGATGTGAAAAAGGGATTCCGTGCAATTTAACGTCATGCAGTAAGGACACTAGACTGCGTATTTTAACGGCATGCAGTAAGGATGAGGAAGAAACCCCGCACAAGTCTGGTCCTTGCACGGGGAAAAGGGGGTATTTTCAGCTTCATTTGGGGTGGTTGGGCCAGGGTGTGGAATGCTAGCATCACTACGTTTCCAATGAGGGCAGGAATCAAGTAGTACATAGTTCATTAAAATACAATACACCATGTGTAGGTATGGTACGCACACGGGGGAAAAGGGAATTTTTAATCATCATTTTCTATGCAGTTAAACGTTGTGTGGTAAGGACATGGTATACACCCTGTGCAGGGTTGGTCCATACATGGGGGAGGAAGGCATTTTTTTATTTCATTTGGGGGCGGCTAGGCCAAGAAGTTGAATTCTAGTGTCACTATGTATCCTTCGAGGTGGGAATCAAGCCATACGTAGTTCTCTGAAAGGTAATATACCCCGTGCAGGTCCGATCCATACACAGGGGAAAAGAAATTTTTTAATCTTCATTCGCGGGTGGCTGGACCAGGATGGGGGACTATGGAATCACTACATATCCAACATGGGCAGGAATCCAGCCATATGTTGTTCTCTAAAATCTTAATACACCCCGTGTAGGTATGGTCCGTAAATAGGGGAAAATGGAATTTTTAATCTTCATTCGGGGTTGGCTGGACCAGGATGGGGGACCCTGATGTCACTACGTATCCTACGAGGGCATGAATCAATCCATACGTAGTTTTCTAAAATCCATGTAGTTTGTGTTCATGCAAAGGGACACAACCATAATTCCTATTCTCATGTGAGTAATACTCATTGTGAGAAACAAGGAATGGCGGATGTCTCAGCTGCGTAACGTGTGAATAGGCATGCTAAGAGGAGTAGTGATGATGGTGGTGGATAGACCCGGTCATGGGGTCCGGGTGTCACTACATATCATGTGAGAGCAAGACTCAAGTCACATTTAGTTCTTTGAAATAGGTACATCTCGGTAAAGTTTGTCCTATACAGGGGAGAAGAGTGCATTTTTTTCTTTTGGGGTCGACTAGTCCAGGACAGGGGACCCTGGCGTCACTACATATCCTGCATGGGAAGGAATCAATCCTTATGTACTTCTCTGAAATCCGTGAAGTTTAACGTCGTATGGTGAGGATCAAATACTCATAGTTTAGGGTAATAGACTTTGTAAATGTTGGTTCTTGGTAGTTTAACGTCTTGCAGCTCGGATGATAACTACTTTTGGTTATGCGAAATACTTCTTTTGAAATCTTGCGTTCATACGAGCGATAGTGAACTACCCATCCATAGAGACCAGGGTGTATGATTTGATGTAGTAGACCTTGTGTATAACATATGGTACCTCCCACTTGGGCTCCAGCTTTGGAGGTTTCTTTATGGGTATCATTGGGGTCTGGAGGACCAACAACAGTTCTCCTTACAAGAAAGACCGAAGACGAACCTTTTTATTCAAGGGTCGTGCAATCCAGTTCTGATATACTTCAAGATGGTGCAATGTGTTCAACCACTTCCCATCCAGCTATTCCAATTCACCTAGCCATTTTTTTATCACCCATCGTTGGATAACTAATCACAAATGGCAACACAGAGCGAGGGAAATGGATCTCAATGGGCAGGACCTCTTCTGTTCTGTATACTAATGAGTAGGGAGTAGCCCGAGTAGTGGTGCTGATTGTGGTTTGATAAGCCCAAAATGCTTGAAGGAGTTTATCCAGCCATGATTTCTTGTCTTTTTACACCATTTTCGAGAGAATTGTGGACAAGGTCTTGTTGAAAGCCTCTATGTGTCCATTGGCTGATGCATGGTAGCAGGATGGGTGGTTAGCCTTGATACCATATTCTCAGTATTGTTTCTCCATTTCAGCAGAGCGTAAGTTGGTGCCGTTATCCATCAGTATGGTATGAGGGATGCCAAATCTGGTAATGATATTGGTTTCCACAAAGCTGACAATGTTTCTTGCCCCGACTTCCTTGAGGGGTACAACTTCTGCCCATTTGGAAAAGAAGTTAGTTGCTGTGAGGATGCACATCAATTGATTGGCCGTGGTGGGAGGATATGTTCCCACAACATCCATTCCTTAGATGGAAAATCGCTAGGAGTACTTGGCCTGATGTAGTAACTTTAGGGGGTTTGTGATTGAAGTTGGCATGAATTTGGCAGTAGTTCCATTTTGCAGTAAAGTGATCAGAATCTCGTACCATGGGGGGCCCATAGTACCCAAGCCTTCAAAACTAATGAGAAAGCTTAGACCCTGGCTGGTGTGGTCCACATACTCTAGCATACACTTCAGTCATGACAGTAGTGGTTTCTTCTCCATCAATGCATCTGAGGAGGACTTCGTCGAGGCCTCGTTTTAGAGGACCTCTTGCTAACCTATGCCACCATATAGGACGAAGATGGATGACCTTCTCCTTACTTGCTCCCGTTCAGCCCTGTCTGATGGAAGTTCTCCCATTTATGGTAGTTTGAAATGGGGTTCATCCAGCCTGTGGCCGGAGAAAACGGCTCAGGAATAGTACTGACCTCGTTGAATTCATATATCTTAGTATGAACAAACTGAAAGACCATTCGACGATGATAAATACTGATAATTGATTCATCCTGGTCTCAGTCATCTAGGGTTGTGGCCGAATTAGCTAATGAATCGGCCAGGGCATTCTATGACTGGGGAATATAGGTTAATTTTGGTTCTGTGGGGAATTCCACCATTAAACCTCAGACCTTGTCAAACAGGGGAACCAACTCTTCCTTTTTAATAGAACAGTCACCATTGACCTGGTTGATGACTAGTTCCGAGTCATCTTCTACCTTAAGGTGTTTTACTTGTTCCAGGAGTGCGAGCTCCAGGATTTTAATGAGAGATTGATACTCCACCACATTGTTCATACATCATTTTGACAGGAGGAAGGAATATGGAAGGACTTCCTTTTCTGGGGATATGAGTATTATCCCCATATCCACCTTTTTATATTTGGGATCCTCCATCCTCTACCTTGTCGGGCTTTCTGATGCACCGTCGAAATACATTTCCCACATTGGGAACTCCTCTTGAACTGAGAAGATATCCTCATAAGGTAGCTCGGGGTCTGGTGGGGTGGTCCCTGTCAAGGGGTGCTCTGCCAGGAAATATGTTAATGCCTATCCTTTGATGGCTTTTTGAGGCACAAAACGGATGTTAACCTGTTGGAGGATGACTTCCCATCAGGATAGGTGCCCGGTCAGCATTGGGCAACTGATGATGTACATGAGTGGCTTACTACGCGAGTTCAAATGGACTTAATGATGATGCATATAATGTCTCAATTTTTGAACTATGATGACCAAGGCCAAACAACTCTTCTCGATGTTTGAGTATTGATTTTTAGTGTTGATCATGGTTTAGCTGAGGTAATAGAGACTTTTTTCACTACATACATCATTTTTCTATGCGAAGAAGGCCCCTAGTGATCGTTCGAGGGTCGTCACATATAGGATAAGGGGTATCCCTTCAACCTGGGGCATGGGCACCGGTGGGCTCAAGAGGTACTTCATTAGGCTATCGAATTCTTCTTGGCAATCATCTGTACATTTGTACGTAACCCCCTTTTTCATTTACCTGGTGAAGGGAAAACATTTACCTGCCAGGTTGGCTAAGAACATCCTATTGTAGGATAGGTGTCCTTGGAAACCTCTCAACTTAGTGAGATTGTGGGGAGGTGGTAAACCAAGGAGAGCCTTTTTCTTTTCAGGGTCGACATCAATGCCACAACGGCATATGATGAAGCCAAGGAATTTCTTTGAGCAAACCCCCAATGTGCATTTCAAGGGGTTCTTCTTCAAGTTATGTCGTCAAAGATTGTTGAAGATGGCTTCATGGTCTGACATGTCATCTGAGAGATTTCATGATTTGACCACCAAGTCACCCACATTGAATTTTTCAAATCTCCCTAGGAATGGTTTAAAGATACGATGCACAACACATTGATATGTGGAACCAGCGCTCTTGAGACAAAAGCGCATGACCCTGTAACAGAATATTCCTTGAGGGGCCCTAAAGGCATTGGCTTCTTCATCTTCTTGAGCCTTCTTGATTTGATTATACCTAGAATAAACATCCAAGAAGGAGAGAGCATCATACCCAGCCATTGCGTAGATTAATAACTCGGTGATCAGGACCAGGAAATCATCTTTCGGGCAATGCCGATTGAGATCTCTGAAATCGATGTAGATGCAGATTTTTTTGTTCTTTTTTTTACAGGGACAACGTTGGCTAGCCAGGTGGAGTATTGGACCTCCAGAATGAAGCCTTTTATAATAATCTTATCAACTTCAGCCTCTATTTTGGAAGCATGTGTGGGGTGTGTCCTTATGGAGGGTTGTTTAAAGTACCGATGGACTTCTAGAACACCTAAGTGATGTGTCTCCACTTCGGGATCGAGTCCCGACATTTCTGAGTAATTCTAGGAAAAAACATCTCGATGCTTCTTCGGGAAAGATGTATATACCTCATGCTCCTCGGGGGACATGGGTGTACTAATGAGAGTGTTCCATGAGTCTTCCTTGGTACCCAGGTTTATTTCCCTGAGCTCATCGACAGTGGTGGAGACACCTTCCTCAAATGCGGGTAGTTCATCCCTGAGATCATCCACCTCTTCTTCCCCCAAATTCTCATCTACTTGATCAGTTGGGGGGAGAGTTCATGGCACAGACTCATGGGTTTCCCGAGGCGAGGCATCATGGGCGTCCTCAATCAAGTATTCAACCCAAAATTGAGGGTTAGCGGTTGTTTCCACATTTTCACGTTCAGCCGTTACGGGTGAAGTCATGAGGATAGTATAGTGTGTGTCCGGGTTTGACCCCCTTCTCTCAACATGGTTCATCGGTAGTACGTAGTCACGTCCGAGCTACTTGAGGGGGTCATCAGGAACCATTCAATGGCCGTTTGGAGTGGGGATCCAGTCGATACCATCAAGCGAAGGCTTCTTTTTTCCTTTTCTCATAATACCCAGTGTCAATGTAGTGTGACTCCAAGAGCTCGAAAGGGTCCTTGCCAGTGTGAAATGTCCAACATTTTCCATTGACACAATACATAATACACCGGTGGTTGGATGAAGGAATGGCCATGTGATTATGGAACCATGGCCTTCCCAGTAGGGCATTGAATGTTGTGTTCTTCCGGACGACCAGGAATTCCGAGTAAGCCACAAGGTCACCAAAATGGGCTTTTATCTTGATTTGTCCCACTGGCTTCTGTTCAATCTTGTCGTAACCCAACAAGGTTATGGTTGATGGTATTAGATCATCCTCATTGTATCCCAACATACGAAGTGTCCGTAGGGGAATGAGGTTAACTCCAGAGGCGTTGTCAATAAATACTTTCTGGGTATCAACATCACTTAGTGTACCAGACACATATAGTGGCTTTATATGTCCCTGAATGATGGAATCTTCATCCTGATCGGTGAAGGAAATCACCGCATTGCATTTAACTGGGCGAGTCTCCATCTGGTAAATCTCGGTGGCAGCTACCTCAGCTAGAAACTCCTGGGGGCTGAGCAAGGCTTCTATGAGCGCCTCCCTAAGATCTGCTGACAATATTAGGGCATCCAGGATTGACAGTTTTGCTGGTACCGATGCCAGCTACTTAAGTATGTCATACTTCTGCTCTAGTGACTGACATTTCTCCGTTGGCAGGAGATTTTTAGTAGGCACATTGTGGGATGGAGTATGTGATGAGGATGGACTGGCCGCAAGGTTGGATGTTGATGGTGTTCCCACATCCTGGGGACTCATCCCGGTCGGTCTATTTGTGCGCACTAGGCGTCTAGACACTTTTTCCTCCTCTGATGGGTAACGGAGAATGACAGGGCCAGAGTGGCCGCTTGTAGAGGTGGTGGGATACTCTTTATCCTAATAAGTCTATTGAAGATATCTCCCATGTGTTTCCGCGATATTAACTTTTTGAGCCATGGTAAAAGCATAGGGTTGGTTTCGGCTGCGACTGTGCCTCCCCTGGTATCCCTTGCTTATGCAATTCATCCACTCGACCCCTTGTGTTGGGAACTTGGGTTTGTAACCATGCCCTTCATTAGGGAATGATTCCATTAGATTTATGACGTTGATGGAACCAAAATTAGCTACTCATCCTATGATAGATCAACTTGGTCGGTTGTCTCTGATGGTTATGTTTGGTGGGCCGGTGCCTGTGGTGCCATGTTTGGGGGAATACAATCTGATTGTGTTGGGGCTAACTTTGGCCTCGTTGCTAACTGCTCCTCTTGCGCATTTCACCTCTCTTCTCATTTACGTCTGGTTGACTGACTTGTGGAGGGTTGTGATGCCGAAAATGTTGGTTATGCAGCATTAGGGGGTGTTGGCGGCAACACCGGCTGCTGTAAATGAGCTCGAAATATGCCATGAGCTTAATTTACAGTCTTACGAGTCATCCAGTAGTCGAATTTCTTCCCCTAATTTCTGGTGATTTCCTGCCACCCCCCCCCCCGTTTTTTGGAGTTGTTGGTAGAAATATATGTCACATGTGCTGGGGGTGCTCCCAACTCGACCTTCCTATATTATACCATCCTTTGCAGGAGGTATTTGAAGAGGAAGAATTCCCAGATATTGTGCCCCAACATTCGATGGTAGGGATAGTAATCTAGCATGTCATCGCGGCCGACCTCTTCGGGATTCCTTGGCTCCGGGAGGTGGAGAAAATTGAAATTCATGGTTGTGATGAAGTAGCGGCGGACTTGATCATCTCGGAATGAGTATACTTTGTGTCTTCCTTCCTAGAACCAGTTCCGCTTCGATCCTCTCTGATCATCTCTCCTGGGCGGGGGTGGCCGCTGATACATAGGGGTCCCTTGACGATTTGGTGGAGGCCTAGGCTATGGAGCAAGCGCAGGGGCTGGCTTGAGCGTGACCAAGGATGCTTCAGCTCTAACTATTCTCTTTGAAAGAGCCAGTGAGGCTATTCGGGACATCAGTTTGGTCTGCTGCCGGGAGTCTTCAATTCTCTAGGCAATGGTAGAGAGATTGCGGAAGCTAGTGGTGCACTCCACTATTATGAGCGATGTTTGCAGTTCATCTCGAAGGTTATCGATGCATATGTACAACATCTCATCGTGGGGCATTGGCCTTTTTAAAGAGTAGTTCATACCCTTAAATCTGTCTATGAAATATGAGAACCTCTCATTCTCCCTCTATTTGCAATTCATGAGGTCATTGACCATTGTTTTAGGTAGCATTGAGCTGATATGGAACAGGAACTGCTGCCGAAGATCTTCTCTACTCTTTATTGACTAAGCTGGTAGATTTGTATACCAGATGAAGGCAGATCCTTACAAGGTCCTCACGAAGAATCTAAGTTTCACTACTTTTTTTTGTTCCAGAGCTCCCATCATAGGGTCACAATAGGATGCGTAGTGCATCAAATGTTGTTCCGGATCACCTGATCCATTGAAAATAGGGAACATAGTGGTCCCAAAATTGGGCGGATGAGGCATGTTGCTCACCCAATCTAGGTAGGGCTTTTGCCCTGGCTGTACCAGAGCGTGTCTACCTTTTACTACTTCCAATCGAACTGTCAATGCCACGATGGTGCTGGCGAGTCCCTGGTTTACATCCTGTTGGGCCCGATCTTGGGCAGTTGTAGCCCGAGGCATTGCCTGAGGATCTGGCTCAGCCGGCAACAAGGGTGCATATACCATTTGTGGAAGCTTCGGATGGTTCAGATGTTATCTCTCCAGTTTCATCGTGAGTGGATGGAAGTTTTGGTATTCTCTTGAATCCATGTTCTGGTAGTTGGAAGGACCAGACACCTCATTGGTCGGGGGTCCTAACCATGCCTCATTTACCAGGGCAAACCTTGGGCATTGATGTGAACTTTCTGGGAGTGCAAGGTGTAGCCCTTCTTGGGAACCACATTCAATAAGAAGGTTATTCTAAGTATCTCGTCGTTAAGCCACCACAATTCTTTCATTTCCTCTTCCTATCGAGTGAATCTCTCTTCGAGCGTAAGTGGCTCATTATTATCAAGAAAAGGAGGCGGGTTAAGGGTAACCTTTTCTTTGTTCCTATCCTTTTTGGAGGCTCTCATGGTAATCAGATGAGGTTTAGTTGAAGGGGAGACCATATTTAGGGAGGCACCATGGTTCCGAGTATGCACACCAAGTGGTTCGTTGAGAATCACAGCCTCAACGGAACTGTCATCTCCCGATCCATCTGGATTTGCATCATCTATGGTGTCACATGTGGTGTTAACCTCTATGGTGTTGATGGATGCCTATCACGGGATGGATTAGATGTCATCTTCCAAATACTAATAGGATCTTCCACCCCTTTTACTGGCATTCCCCTTCCTATACCGGGATTTCATCTGGTTTCTTTGATGAAGGGTGACACAGAGAGTTCTTTGATAAGACCTTATAGTACAACTCCCTTTTGAAAGGGATGATGATTCAAAGGACGGGATTGGGAAGGAACCTCCTCTTATGAATCTCTTACCTAGAAGAGATAATACTAATTCTCATAGGGGAGGTTGTTGTTGAGGAGGTAAAAATGCCCCCAAAACTGAGGGGTGGGGATGGCTTCGTTCCCTAGATGATAAGTCCCTTCCCATTTTTATTGGTCTTACAGGGGAATTTATTGTTAAAAATTCCCCAAACCCTGCAGGCTGGGGTTGACCATGGATTGTGGCTGCGGCTACTGTTATTGCTACCTGCCCGATATTGCATGCCCCCATTCAGGGGTGAACTCGATCTAATGCCGAGTTCACCTATGAATCAATACCCTATGTAGAGGCAAGCATTGATTGCTGATTGGCCACTCTTATGCGATATAAATGTTTTATGATTTCAATGGCCTGATTTAGGAGATCGTGAATGGCTTATTCCCATCGGTCATGATGCTTCTGGGACTTACCCAAGGATTGTCTCGGTTGGGTGCATTGCCTTTATTGAACATGGAGTCCACTCGATTTTTGTCTTGACATGATGACGTTGCAAGAAATTATGCCAAACGGGTTGTTCTGGGTGGGGAGTAGAGTGAATTGTAGAGCTCCATGTTCTCCGCATCCTCTGATATGGACTCCCACCAGAGCGTCTCCAATGAGGCAGCGCAATTGGGGCAGTGCATGGAGGCAGGCTAACTCAATTTTTCTGTTATGCCTCTCATGTCGCGATTGCCATTCCGAAGGCATAGCTTCCAATTTGATGTGATACAGGAGGTGTCATATTGTATTGACATGGATTACATACCCATCGTAGGGCAGGAAGCTTGATTTCAGTAGGCGGAGGGTTGTCCATATATTGGAGCAGATGTCGTGCACACATTCATCAGACAACTTTATGGGTATGTAAAATTGAGAGGTGGTCGTGGGCGAAAATATAACTGGTATATCATGTCTGGATAGTCGTTTCCTCATGTGAAATAGGTCATCATACGCCTCTTCTAGTGATTAGTCAAATTGGTTAGCCCAACTAAGATGCTCACTGATAGTGTGGTCCGAGGCAATGGGGCCAGTAGGCATTGAATTGTCATGTGGATGATTCTGATGTGGTTCAGAAGATGACTATGGCCCCATACCATATCTTTATTGAAGAAGGATGTCTTTGGAAACTAGATAGGGATCTGGCATGCTTGATCCTGTCCTTCTGAGTGCCTCGGCTTATGAGGGCTTTTCTATGCTTGATTTGGTAGGGGGGACCTTCCTGTCGATATGATATATCACTACGGGGAGGACCTTTAGAATAACTTCTATCATGGTGAGGATGACCATCATGGCCTGACGTTCAATGTGTATCCTAGAGAGGACCTTCAAGACACACTGTGACATGGGGAGGACCTCTTTATTACATGGGGCCATTGCGGGGAGGACCTTTGCAATTGCAACCGTGGTGGTGAGGACTACCATCACTGCTGCCACAATGGCGAGGACTACTATCACAACTGCCGTAGGAAGAATGTCTGTGGGGTACACCCTATGGAGGGAATTCAAAATGTACTGCAACAAGGGCAGGGCCTTCTCGTTTCTTGACGTCTCTACGGGGAGGACCTCCATTATCCAAATGGCAAGGACAACCATTGTGACATGATTCCTTGTTGCGCGGAGTGTCATTGCAACGTAACCCCTGTGGAGGACCATCAGGGCAGGCCACGACAAGGGTAGGGCCTTCTTGTCATGATGATATGTCCCTAGAAGGAGGGCCTCTGCAGTTGTGACTATGATTGTGAGGAATACTATCATTATTTGTGGTCCCACCACACGGAGAGTGTTTGCAGTGTATACCCCGGGAAAGACCATTCGGGTGGACCACAACAAGTGGAGGGCCTTTTTTCTTCTTGATCATCTATTCATATGGTGGGCTTCCGTGACTCACATAAAAACAGAATATCTCATGATCAATTGTTATATGCCGTGGGGGAGGCCCTCACGGGTGTTCTAGGGAGGACCTTCAGAGATAATGTTAGCAACATTGCAGAGAGGACCTTCGCAACTGCTACTGCCACTCCCATATTATGACAATGGGTGGGAAGGGTTTTGAGCATTCGATATGTGCATAGAGGCATTGAGAACCCTATCTTATAGTAGAGTAGAGTCATGAACCCTCTCTTTATTTTCTGGCTACCTTCGGTGCTTTTGTGGAGCTTTCATGCGGGCAGCGGGGACTGTCTACTGTTGATGACAGCCTTCACCTTTGGGTCCCTTTATAATTTGGTCCTGTGATGCTTTTGGGATATGGTGAAGAACATCTTGACTTTTATCAGGTGTATATTCTTACTTTGTAGCATCCAACAGGATGAACGGGTGTCCCCCAGTTGGAACGAGTGAAGATGCTCGATCTGGTTGCCCTTGTATCGCGGAATATGGCCAAAGACCCTCCTGGGAAGAACATGCGATGTAGATCTACACCGAGGTGGCTATCTCGTCTCTCAGATGAGTCACCTCAATAGGGAATATGGGCTCACAGGCCTGAGTCCTTGATTTTTCCACTGATGCAATTGTATTCTGGAAAGTCTGCAAGATATAATCTGGGATCGATACCTACTCCTCCACCAATGTCAAGATATGCAGAGAGATATCTTTTCCTGGAATGGGAATGAAGGCCCATTCTAGTATTAGAGTAGGAATATCCTCCTCCGGTCCTCCGGTGGTCAGTGGGTACTGAAAATTCTCCTTTGTCGGGGCAGGTGAACGAGTCTGCCCCTGTGCCGAGATATGCCGGTTTATCTCTCTGTTTGTCACCACATCAGGATGGCAGAAGTTACTTGCATCCATAGGGAGCTGGCCCTGGATATGTTGGTTCCCCACCATATCGAGTCAGTGGCCTTTGTTGGTAGGGAGACTTTCCCACCTATTAATATCCACCACATTTGAATGGCGAGCATTGTTGATCACCACCACATAGGGATGCTAGGCATCAGGAGCATCTGCTAGGAACTGGTCCTGCAGGCGATGGGTTACCACCATGTCTGGTTGGTGGGATTCATGACCCTTGGCAGGGATATGTGTCTGTCAGGTAGGTTTCGTCTCGTGTGAATGCCATGCCTGATGGAGCTCAGTGTGGATGCAAACCTACTCATATGATGCCGACATGTCTGGATTGCAGACATTGGAGGAGTGAAAAAATGTATGTCCCTACTCGCGGTACATATCTGTGACATCGCAGCAGAGCTCCTCTTCAAGGACAAGGGTGATGATTGGTTCCTGGTTATAAGTTTTTCGCCCTCATCGGGCTGTCCGAGGGGCTGGATCTCGGGATGCGTGGGCCTGGATCCTTAGGGCAACATCCTACTTAGAGTGAGGATATTGAGTCGTGGCGTAACCCCGACATTGTCTTTGGGTGGGGTACTTAGAGCGGAACCCCCATTCAGCGGGGATGATGTCCTCAGTGTCAACCTCATCTGCCTCCCTAAGATAAGTGAGGTATGTGTTGTCTCGTTCCAGGGATAAACTCCAGAAACAGTTTGAGACGGAAACATGATCCATCTAGACCTTCTTTCTTAGCTGTTGCTGGGCAGGCGACAGGAGGGTCTTGGAAGATTGGAGGGTGTGCATGGACGCCTCCACCGTCAGGAGAGTGCCATTCAAGTTGTACTCTCGGATCAACACATCTGAGACCCAGCATTGAAGATGCTGAGTAGGTGACATGGTCCTTCATTGGTGAGGAAGTCTGGTCACTGCGTAGCTTGAAGAACACATTTATGAGTTCCTCCGTGATTCCATCGGATCGAAGCTAGTTCAAAGTTGTACCTGTAATATATTTTAACAAATACAAACAGAAAACTCGTTAAAGAAGCATCTCATGATCCCATGTGTAATTAATGAACTTGATTGTCCCTCCTTGTAAGTATAAGGGGGCATAAAGTGGGATTAGGATAAATCTGTCATTATTGGATAATGATTCACGTTGGGTTCACCATCTTTTAATTCGAATCATCTCGGGTGTTGGGGACTGACTCTCCCGACGATTGATCTCATGGAGGGCTGAGCTCTGCTTTATAGCTCAGGCCGGGTATATTGGTCTTCACTTCATAAATCCCAACGGTACTTTATCCAACGATCAGTGGACCTATTTTCCAAAGGTAGGCATTCACTGGGCGATTCGGCCAGCGATGCTTAAGAACTCACATTGGTTAAGAGGATGGAAAGTCGGGCTCATCACTCTCTTTTTGGGGAAAATTATTGCCTGTTCTGGGACTCTCTTATAGATTTAAGACATATTCATATGTTCACAAATCATTGGTTTATACCCAAGCATAGTATCCATGGATTAATCCTGGTTGGCAATGGGCAGCAGAATGCTGGGATTCAGAATCATTTAGGCATGAGGTTTACTATCCCTCATTATATTAATGACTCTGTGGAGTTTGGACTCATTGAGATGGCACATGCTTGAAGCCTTATAACTGGACTCTCTAGAGTTTATTGTCATCCAGGGGGAGAGATAATGACTTGAGCATTTAGATCGAACCCGTGATACGGGCTTCCAACATATCCTCATTACAGGAATCAGAATCCACATAGTTCGGTCTGAGGGGCATGATTGGGACATACAAATGATTAGTGACCCGAAGTGGGATTGAAACTCGAAGAGGCTTCCTATATACCCTATTTAGGATATAGGGATCAAAACCCATGTACTTTGTTCTAGATTAAGGCTTACACGCGGGATTTTATTGTTATTGGGATTGAGCCTTGAGGAGGCGTCCTATGTACCCTGCTTAGGAGACAGGGATCAAAACACACGGAGTTCGTTCAACCAATGGCATCGTGCGAATGTCGTGACCATCACAAATATCTAACCCCACACGAGTCATACTCGGTGTGAGAAACAAGAGAATGACAAACATGGCAGGCCTCACACATTCTTCCTACTGAAGGATTTAGAGGAAGACGACGAGCGGAGGAGAAGCTCGGGACCACTGGAATGTCTTCTTCTTGATGTTGGAGGAAGGTAGAAGTCACACAGCGGATCAATGAACCTTCCATGATGAGAAGGGAAGGGTCATCATCTTCCAACGAAGATTGTGTGGGGATTAATCTAGGAGGGATTCCCATCCACTCTCAGGAGAGGGGAGAAGGGCTCACCGCTGGCGCTCGTCAAAAAGGAAGCACGAGCGGGGTCCCTCAATCCGAGTGAGTAAAGAGGTAGAAAGGGGACTCTCAGGCTTAGACCCCACACTACCGTGGGTATGTGTACCAATGAATGTTTCAGAACCCTGCTAAAGGGCCGAAGAAACCCCCTTTCCCTTTCCTATTGTGGGTATGTTAACTCAAAGCGGCGTGTGGATGCACATGGAGGTGGAATCATACAGGTCTGGTGGCTTTGGTAGAGGACTTGGCTCATGGCCAATGAATAGAGGAATGAAGGGATTGTGAAGGATCAGGCTGGATTGGAAATATTTTATCTGACTCGAGGAATGGGAAAACTAATGGAGTTGGCGGGCCACATGGGTGTATCATGAGTGGTGCCCTTCATATAGGGGGTGCTACGCGGCTGGATAAGTTTTTTGTATACCAGGGTGGTATGCGGACTGATAGGAATCCCACATAATATGGTGGTACATGGCTTCGGGTTTGGCCCACATACTAGTTTGGTAGATGGCAGAGTCCACGCGAGCAACAACGGCCAGGGGCGACACCGTTCGAGGGTTTTCCAGTCAGGGATTCGTCTGCGTAGGAGGGTGTTACACAGTGCATCAGATCAAAAAAGGGGCATTGTGTAAGAACCTGGATCTTTGTTTCTGGTATATTTTTCCCTTTCCGGTCATTTTATAGAAAAAATGAAAATCTGAATATTTTCAAAGTACAATCTGTGTACATTATATGTACACGCCATGCACTTTGATGCAGTGCCGGGCTGTGTGTTGGTCGTGTCCAGGACACACACACGGTGTGTAGGGGCGATGAAGAGGCCGCATAATATAGAGTACAGAAAGGCCAAGTACATGCCATGTACCCTAGAAGTACACATCGTGTACTTTCATTTTTTTAATTCAATGGACTGTGGTCGTGCCTAATAGATAGAACTCACTTCTTCTTCAGGTTCTTCGTCCGAGAGAACCCATACGACCACAGAACTTCCCCAAGCCCCGAGCCTCCATCCATTCTCCGAATCGACCATCATCGATTGCGTTGGAACCACAGATGTAAGCCCATCTATCTCATAGAAATTTGTTTTCCAATTCCTCCTCTCTTTCAAGATATCGTGGGTTGAGTGTTTTGTGCATTTTCGTAGATCTATGTCGTTCTAAGGAGAATCAAGCCTCATGTTTCAAGTATATCGATCTCCTAGGATCGAGGTAGGTGGTTTGTGCCTTTTTGTAAGAAGTAATATTTTGCGTAATTCCACCAATTCCCTTGAACGGGGTATTTTGTGTTTCCTATTTTATCCCTTTTTGTTTGCCTGCTTTTCTTGATTGCTTGAGTAGAGGTCAATGCTTGAGAATAGGGTAATTTTTACTGTGCTCTGGATGTTTTTCAATGCATGTTTTTCCTGTTAGGAGTTTTTCCTATTGCCATGCCTAGTTGTAAGATAGTGGAACTGTTGTATTGTTATGTTGTTTTTCCATTGAATGATAGCCAAGTAGTTCTTGATGTTTACTTTGGGCGATACTCATGCTATGAATGTTTTTTTACACAGGTTTGTGAGAACCTAGTGTAGTGGACCATAAGGAGAATGGATGTAAGGGCTTTTCTAGAGTGTGTTTTTAATTTGATGCAAGACCAAAGAGGGAATTGAAGATGAGTGCTTCCTCAGAGATTCTGTAGTTCCTCAACGTGGGCCACAGTGAGAATAAGATATTGAGTGCTTCCCCAGAGATCCATTAGTACAATATGAGACCACAAGGGGAATTGACGGTGATTTCTTCCTTAGAGAGTCTATTCTTCAGCTGGACTAGATGGGTGAGACTGTGTGTGCCTTCTAGAGAGATTCTAGTACTTGTAGGTTGAACCAAAATGGTTAGGCTAAGAGAAATACCTAGGGGGTTACCTGTTGTTCTACTTGTTGGTTGGCTGTTACTTGTGTACTTTATAGGCTAGAAACTATGGATTGTAGCTGCTGTGTGCTTTCTTATTTAATGCTTTCTATATTTCGTTACTTGCCATGTATTCACTGACTATTAGGCAATGATCTTTGGGTGGTTTCATACTGGGACCTGGTCTCACACCCTGTTTGGGCCATGTTTTGGGCCCAAACAGACTATATGGTTGCATGTATAGATAAGGGATGCCACCCTTCTACTTCATGTACTTGACTTGCTGTGGAGATGGAAAGCATGGGACCAAGCTACGACTTTTGATTCTGAGGAGTTTACCTATTTTCATTTTCAAATTGGTTTAGTATTGTATTCAACATTGTGACTTGTTTGGCTACTTTCCTAGACATATGTATCATGCATCATTTTATATACATGTGTGTGTGCTCCGGTTGTTTACTGTTAGTCTTCTATTGTTTATCGTTTACTCTTGTATAGATGGTTACAGTTTCTGTTGTTGTCTACTTGTTTTTCTTCCTTTATGTACTCTACCAAAGAGGGCATAGTTTCCCCACTATCACACCCAAGGCCCTTATTGCTAGTCAGAAGCCTCTGGCATTTGGGGACATGCGCTTGAGGCCATGTGACCAACTGGGTACGGGGTGCCTCTGGGTGGCTTCTAGAACCAAGATGTTACACAATGGTATCAGAGGGTTTCTTTCCTCTTGATTTACTGTTTGGAGCCTTTAGCCTGGGATATGATGGATTCGGTACTTGGTATTAAGCTGTGCTCAGGAGTAGCTAACCCGTGTACATGGAAAAACCAATCTACCTCGCTTATTACAGTTTTCTAGTTTTTCTATGTTACAGTTTATCTGATTTCACTTAAAGAGATTTACATGCTTTGTGTTGTTATTTTTGTTTATATTGTGGTTCTATTTCTGTCACAACCCGATGAGATGAGTGTATGCCATCACATGCATCATATAGGAACTTGTTATAAATCACATGCCATGCATTCTTTCCATGCCATCTAGGGTGCATTTGCAATTTCATGTTGTTGTGATAGACTTTGTGTAGATTATGCATGCTGTTGTGATAGATTATTTGATAGAATCCCTATAGTTTTATAGAGAGGTTTTTTGTATTGTACCTTTCTTAAATGAACACAAACTTTTGGTTCTTGAGGTGTTATGGGCACTCCTAAATTGGAACCTGGTGGATCATTGACTTGAATACCTTATTTATGATATGTAGGAGATCATGCTTTGATTCATGGGAATTATGGGCCCTCACAGATCGGAATTTGGCACCTTCATGCTTGTTTTTCAGTGTTTTTTGGTCTTTGGTGTAGTTTAAGATCTACTGCCCAGAAAAACAAAGAATACATGATGTGTACTTTATATATACACGCTGTGTAGTTTTTAAACCATGTCACTGACTGTATGAGCAGAAAAATGGGTTGTAAAAAATCTCCAGGAAAATTCCATGTATGTTAGGTACACGCTGTGTAGTGGTGAGCCGTGTACCCGACTGTGTCACTAACAACACGGGTCGGGGAAGTTCATGTAATACACCTCGTCTTTTGTATAAACATGCCATGTGTCCTTTTTCTAGGTACTCGGCCGTGTCACGAACAACACGGGATGATGTTATCTCATCCTATACATGTCTTGTTTGATCGGAAGATGCCGTTTATGGATTATCCATGTACCCGGTCATGTCTCCAAAAAAAGGGGTCAGGAAAAAAAATATTCAAGTACATGACGTGTTTGTTCGGAACACGCTGTGTAGCCTTAGCCATGTAACTGGCCGTGTAACTAACAACACGGGTTGTTGAAACCTTGTCTCCTACATGCCGTGTCCGTAGGAAACATGCTGTGTAGTCTAATTTTAGGAAGACAATGTGGGTTAGCCATGCAAGGAGACTCGGGCAAGGAAATAGAGTAAATTACATGCCGTGTTGAGTTTATACATGTCATGTAGTCATGTTTTTTAAAACATGAGTGTTTACTTATACTGTTTCCATCTTATACTCCTTTTTTCTCTGTCCTTGATATTACTGATCCAATGTATGCATTTGATCTTTTAGAGCTATGCCTCCGAGATGTCCTCCAGTTGTACGCCAGTTGCGGGATAGTGATCGGACGCCAGATATGGCTGATCAGGGACTTCCTGCCGATCCTCCAGTCATGCCCGCCTTGGAACTAGCTGTCGTACCAGTTACAGGAGCTGATACGCAGTTTAGTGAAGGATTTATGAGGATGATTCAAAACTTTCAGAGAGCACTGACTCCTGCCACAACTATCACAAACATGACGCAAGTTTTCTAGCAGTAGCATCCTCCAACTTTCTCAGGGGAAAGAGGACCATAGGCTATAGAGTCATTACTGGATGCCATGAAGACTATCTTTGTGCATCTGGAAATGACTCCAGAGAGGCGGCTCAAGATCGCTACCTTTATGCTATGAGAGTCTGCCAAGAGGTGGTGGGAGGTGATCTCACAGGCGGATCATCACCAGGATATGGCTTGGGAGGAGTTACAGCGTGTGTTTTACAACTACTTCTACCCAGAGACCCTGAGGGCTAATAGAGCCCGATAGTTCATGAGTCTAGAGTAGGGTACTCTTTCTATTATGGAGTATTCCTCTCGTTTCACTGAGCTGTAGAGTTTCACACCCTTCCGGGGTGGATATGGGATGTTCTTAACAAGGAAGTTTGGTGATGGTTTTAGGCATGAGATCCATTTACAGGTGAATATATTTTAGTTGACATTCATCACTTCCATCATCAACCAGTCACTAATTGTGGAGCGCAATCTGAGAGAATTCAGAGCTTTGAACCAGGGAAGTTATACTTCCAGAGATATTATTCCTCTAGTTGACAGGAGGATGCACCGTATGGAGTATACGAGTGGTGATCTGAGGAGATGAGATACATCTTCAGGTATCCAGATAGTATGCTACTAGTGTGGAAGTGCATGGCACATAAGGCCATAGTACCAGAGAGACCCAGTGGAGTGCCGATCTTGCGGCAAGATGGGTCACCTTTAGCGTTTTTTCCAGGTTTTATCACCATTATCTGGTGACGAGGGTTCTTCCATGAATCCTCATTCAGGAGAAGCACCACCATTTTCTCACCAGTCAGTGAATTGGAGTTCTTCTGGCCATTCAGGATGAGGTGGAGTTCATTGTCGTGGTAGTCAGTCACTAGTCATTCAGCTTCAGTAGAGAGGATCGGCTCAAAGTGGATAGGCAGGGTCACAAGGCCGCGGGGTAGGCCTGACTATTGAGGTGGAGTAGAACTATCAGGATCCGGATACCAGACCTTCTACAATTCGAGGTATGATCTTGTTAGCCTCATTTTTATCTTCAGCTCTTTTCGATACTGGTTCTACACATAGGTTTATCTCTGTTGCTATTGTGTAGAGCCTTGAGATCTGTATCTTTTCCTCTGCCGACTTTTTGAAACTAGACACACCATTACAGATGAGGACATTATGTGTACATTAGTGCATAAAGTGCCCCCTCAAGGTTGTAGGGTATCATTTCATATGGTATCTCTATGTTCTAGCGATGGCAGGCTATGATGTCATTCTCGGGATGAACAGGTCGGTTCCCTTCCAGGAAGTCGTCGACTGTTATCACTATAGGGTGAGTTTCATTTTACTAGAGGTTGAATCGTTTCTTCATATAGGTGAATGGGATGTTCAGGCGAGTCGAGTAGGACTCGTGCATCATGGGCTAGGAAGGGTTGCGGCCCAAATTGCTAGTCTTTATCTGGATGATCAGGGGACTTCACATTTGGACTTTCCTCCAGTGGCGGGTTGTTTCAGAGATGTATTTCTAGAGGATTTTTCAGGTTTTCCTCCAGAGTGTGAGGTAGAATTCTCTATTGATCTCATTCTAAGAGTGGCACCTATGTCCATTCCTCCCTATAAGATGACTACACCTGAGTTGTAGGAGCCCAAAAAGCAGTTGGAGGAGTTGCAGGCAAAGGGTTTTATTCGACCCCGTACTTCTCCATGAGGTTCACCTGTCCTGTTTGCGAAGAAGGCAGAAGGTACCCTTAGGCTCTATGTGGATTATCGGAAGCTGAACCAGTTGACGGTCAAGTACTGATATCCCTTGCTGAGGATTGATGATCATTTCGATCAGCTTCGCAGATCCAGTGTGTTCTCGAAGATCGATTTGAGGTCTGGTTATCATTAGTTGCACATTATAACATCAGATATACCTTTGACAGCTTTCAAGAGAAGGTACAGTCACTACGAGTAAACGGTTATGCTGTTTGGTGTCACGAATACACCAGCAATTTTCATGGCACTGATGAACCGAGTGTTCCATCCTTACTTGGATTCCTTCGTCATGGTCTTTATGGATGATATCATGGTTTACTCTCACACTTGACACGACCATGCTACCTAACTTGAGATCGTTAAGAGTACACTGAGAGAGCATCTTCTTTGTGCTAAACTCTCCAAGTGCCACTTTTGGATTGATTAGATTCACTTCTTGGGTCATGTCATCTCATAGGCAAGAGTATCTGTGGACCTAGAGAAAGTGAGATTTGTAGTTTCTTGGGAGCTGCCAAAGAATGTTTTAGAGGTACTTAGTTTCCTAGGGCTGGATGGATACTACATACGCTTCATTCATGACTTTTCATGCCTAGGAGCACCATTGGAAGGTCTGACCAGAAAGGGGGCAAAGTTTTTTGGGTCAGATTCTTGTGAGTCAGCCTTTCAGTAGCTGAAGGGAAGGATAAAGTCCGCACCGATACTAGTCTATCCAGATACAGGAAAGAGCTATAATGTTTATTTTGATGCATCAGGTATCGGGATAGGCGTTGTACTTTTACAGGGAGATGGATTCGTTGCGTACGAGTCTCGGTAGTTGAGGCCACATGATAGGAACTACCCGACGCACGATCTGGAGTTGTTAGCTGTTGTTCATGCCTAAGGCTGTTGGAGAAATTAACTTCTGGGAGGGCGCTTTGTGGTTTTCACCGACCACAAGAGTCTCAAGTACATCTTCACTCAGCGTGATCAGAATCTGAGACAATGCAGGTGGGCCGAGAATCTTTAATATTTTGATTTTGAGCTTGCCTATACACTAGGAAAGGGAAATATAGTGGAAGATGTGTTGAGAAGGATAATGTAGATCCAGGCAGTTAAAGAGGCCAGAAGTGAGTGGAATATTATGGATCTTTTCTTTGATATGCCTCTGGAGGTGCACGACAGATAGGGACAGACTTACCTATCTTCTGTAGTTGTTACCTCTACACTTCTTGATTGAGTACAAATGAGGAAGCTATTAGACTCATAAGGATTAGTCTTGCGGGAGAGTGTGTCAGGAGAGGTCCCTCTTCCTGGATGGACAATGGGCAAGGATGATATCATTCATTTCCAGGGACGCATATGGGTGGCAGCTGACATACGTGAGGAGCTGACGTGGGATTTTTATTCCGCAATTTGGGTATTTCATCTTGCCGTCACCAAGATGTATCAGGATCTTCATTTCCTATACTGGTGGCCAGGTATGAAGAGAGATGTTTCTGGTTTCATCTTGAGGTGTTCTGCTTGTCTGTAGGTGAAGGCAGAGCATCAGTGACCATCATGCCTTTTATAGTAGTTACACATTTTGGAGTGGAAGTGGAATGATGTCGCAATGGAATTTGTGATCGGATTGCCGAGGCCGCCATGAGAGAATGATGTTGTTTGGGTTGTCATCGAAAGGCTTACGAAGGTTTCTCAATTCTTACTGATCAAGGAGTCCTTCAGTGTTGATGATCTGGGACTACTGTACATCCGAGAGATTGTACATTTTCATGGAGTTCCACACTCCATTGTTTCAGACAGGGATGCACGCTTTACTTCTCAGTTCTGGCAGAGGCTTCTATGGGGTTTGGGTACACATGTACTTTTGAGTACAACATACCATCCCCAGACAGATGGTCAATCCGAGTGTACAATCCAAGTGCATGAGGATATTCTCTGAGGTTGCATTCCAGACATTGGCGGTTCTTGGGAGAAGCATATCCCTCTTGTGGAGTTCGCTTAAATCATCAGTTTTCAGGTGACTATTCAGATGGAACCTTATGAGGCTTTGTACGGTAGGCCATGTTGATCACCTTTTTTCTAGCTGAAGGCATGAGAGGCAGCTTTACTGGGACCTCGTCTTGTTCAGGAGACCTTAGAGAAGATATGGTTGATTTGGAAGAGGATGGCTATAACACAGTCTCGACAGAAGTCTTATACTGATCAGCGGAGATGACCTCTGGAGTTCGAGGTCAAGGATCAAGTTTTCCTGCATGTTTCACCGAGGATAGGACACAAGATGATTCAGAGACAGGGTAATCTTTAACCATTGTACGTCAGGCTGTTTGGGGTGCTAGAGAGAGTTGGGCCGGTTGCCTATCGGTTGCAGTTACATCAGAGGTACCGGGCTATGCACGATGTCTTCAACGTTTCTCCGCTCCGACGTTACTTTTCAGACACGTCTAATGTCATTCAACCCGAGGAGCTTGAGATTGAAGCAGATGCGTCGTTTGAGGAGAATCCTATCCAGATTGTCGATCACAGTTCGAAGGTTCTATGTGGCCGGTCTATTCCTCTGATACGGGTGATATGGAAGCAAGGGCGAGTACTCGATGAGACCTAGGGGTGGGAGGCCGATGTATGATCGTAGTGGATGGAGCTGTTTGGGGTTTCTTCTTCTACACCTCACTAGGGAAATTTGGGGGAAATTTTCATTAAGGGGGATGTTTGTAAGAACACAGATCTTTGTTTTAGGTATGTTTTTCCATTTCTGGTAATTTTTTAAAAAAAGAGGAAAATATGGAAATTTTTTAAGTACAAGTTGTGTACTTTATAAGTACACTCAGTGTACATTGATGCAGCGCCAGGCCGTGTGCTGGCTGTGTCCGGGCCACAGGCATGGTGTGTAGGGGTGATGTGGAGGCCTCATAAAGCAGAGTACGGAAAGGCCAAGTACACACCATGTACCCTAGAAGTACACACTGTGTACTTTATTTATTTTTATTAAACGGACCGGGGTCATGCCTGATAGACAAAAGTCTCTTCATCTTTAGGTTCTTTATCTTAGAGAACCCATACGGCCGAGAAAATTCTCCAAGCCCCCGAGCCTCCATCCATTCTCTGAATCGCCCGCCGTCGATTGTGTTGGAACCGAAGAGGTAAGCCCTTCCATCTACAAGAGATTTGTTTTCCAATTCCTCCTATTACTCAAGATATTGTGGGCTGAGCGTTTTGTGTGTTTTCGTAGATATACGACATTCTAAGGAAAATCAAGCTTCATGGTTCAAGTATATCGATATCCTAGTATCGAGGTAGGTGGTTTGTGACTTTTTGTATGAATTATTTTAATATTTTGTTCAATTCCACAAATTCACTTGAACGGGGTATTTTGTGTTTCCAATTTTTTCATTTTTTTGCCTACATTTCTTGATTACTTTAGTAGAGGTTAATGCTTGTGAATATGGTAATTTTTACTGTGCTCTGGATGTTTTTCCATGTATGTTTTTCCTGTTAGAAGTTTTTCCAGTTTCCATGCCTAATTGTAGGATAGTGTAACTGTTATAATGTTATGCTGTTGTGACTTATAATGATAGCCAAGTAGTTCTTGAGGATTACTTGGGGTGATACGTGTGCTATGAATGTTTGTTTTACACAGGGCTGTGACAACCTAGTGTAGTGGACCATAGGGAGAATGGACGTAAGGGATTCTTCAGTGTGTCTTATTAATTCGATGCGAGACCAAAGGTGGAATTTACGATTACTACTTCATCAGAGTGTCTGCAGTTCCTCGACGTGGGATACAGGGGGAATGAGATGTTGAGAACTTCACCAGAGAGCTTTTAGTACAATACGAGACCACATGGGGATTTGGAGGTGAGTTCTTCCTCAGAGAGTCCAATCTTCAGCTGGACCAGAGGGGTGAGACTGTGTGTGCCTCCTAGAGGGTTTCTAGTACTTGTGGGTTGAACCATAATGGTTAGGCTATGAGAACTACCTCGGGGGGTTACCTATGGTTCTATTTGTTGATTGTCTATTACTTATGTAATTTATATGCTAGACACTGTGGATTGTAGCTGCTATGTGCTTTCCTTTTTATTGCATCCTGTATTCATTTACATTCCATGTATTCACTCACTGGTTGGCACAGATCATTGGGTGGTTGCATACTGGGACCTTGTCTCACACCCTGTTTGGGCCATGCTTTTGGGCCCAAAAAGACTATATTGTTTCAGGTATAGATAATGTCAAGAACCCTTCTTCTTCAGGTACATGACATGATGTGGAGCTAGAGAGCATGGGACAAAGCTATGGCTTGCGATACTGAGGAGTTTATATGTTTTCTTTTTAACTTTGATTTAGTATTGTTTTCACCATTGTGACTTGTTTGGCTGATTTCCTAGAAATATGTATCATGCCTTATTTTATATACATGTGTGTGTGCTCCAGTTTTTTACTGTTAGTCTTCCGTTGTATATCGTTTACTCATGTATGGACGGTTACAGTTTCTGCTGTTGTCTATTTTTTTCTTCTTCTATGTACTCTACCAATGAGGGAATATTTTAACCACTATCACACCCAAGGCCTTCGCTTCTAGTCAGCAGCCGCTGTCATTTGGGTAAATGCGCTTGAGGCGATGTGACCAACTGGGTACAGGGCACCTCTGGGTGGCTTCTGGAACCAGGACGTTACTCATATACTCCATAGTCTGTGGGGAGTACATCTGCAGAGGGCTCATGGCTCGCGGTCTTGATTTTTTTTCTTATTTTAAGTTCTAGGTTCACCAATTTTTTATTCTTTTTCAGTTCCTTAATAATTAATTTCCAGTTTCATACGTGGTCTGTTTTGTGAAATGGAACTTCACTATTTGCAAAATCCTAAGCTCCTTCCTCTGAATTCCTCCCACCCAAATCTGATCGATGCCTTTCTTCTCCCCCTCGAAGTCCATTTATTGAGGGGGGAAAGAGATGTATATGTGGTCATGCAAAACCTTTTATGGAGGCCCATTACCGAAAACCCATTTTATGGATGACTTGGTCAATACAAAAATCACGAGGGGCATTGAATGAACCTCACATGTGAACCAAATTGGTTCGGGGGGTGCTTTGTGGCCGCGCAGGGCTCTGCCTCTATTCCGCGAATAGAAGCACATGCGGTCTGGGTTGGTTGGTGCGTTTAGCTGTTGTGGTAGTTCGTGGTGGTGGACCGGCTTGGCGTCCATCCTTCTTCGTACTCGCAAAGGCTTCCTGCCGCTGTTCCGCGAAAGACACTGGTCTGTGGAGGGGGCATCTTGCTGAACCATCCACACACCATATATGTTGGACCTGTACGCGGACCGATCGGTCCATCACTAATCTTGATCAGTCTCCACATTTTCGTCCAATGCTTTGAGGTAAATTGGGTACAATCCTTTTTCAAATTAAGGGGATTCCCATTCTCTATTGCGGATTTTTCAGGACCCTAATAATATTGTTTACCAAATGATCATAAAGAATTTTTTTCATAGAAATGTTACAACATGAGGATGATGAACATACATATTCAATGTATTAAATACCAAAAAAACTATTAGCATCATAAATTTATATGTTGTGATGTGTGTAAGTTTAAAAATTATGTTCAAAGAGATGAATATAAGGATAATGAATAATAAGGATTATAGATCCTAATTTCAACATTATTCAAAAAATATGTCATTATATACGTGAAAACATTAAATTAGTAGTTGTATAGAATAAAAGTATAATTAATCACATAGAAATAAAAAATTGTCTTCATATTGATGAAATTTATAATGATGTACATCTTATCATTAACACCACGACCTAAAACACTAGTTATGAGTTAGAATGCTATATTATGTCATCCATTCCTTCCCCTAATCAAGAGTTTACTGAATAGATTAAATGAAGAATATGGGAATCATGGGGAGACTATTCCCACATTACTATGAAAACACAAGAGTATATAATTTAAGTGATAATAATAGAATTAAAAATAATACCGAAATAAATAAATCATCAGAGTAGACACAATTTGATAAATTCAAACAAATGAAGTAACAGTATGAAATTTAAATAACATTCCCCAAAAAATTAATGTATCCCTACTTGTGGTGGATAATGTTTGATGCAATGAAACTAAACAAAAACATCAATTGGAAACCATCTTGAAGTCCACAATGAAACACCTGCATCGTCCTGCTAAACCTAATCAACCATACACTATAGGGCCCATTACCTTCACCAAATCCCTAGTCATAAAATATACCAGGTAATTGAAAAAGGAATGTTGGGTTCTATTATGAAACCCAATATGGAACCACCAATGACCCTTAACATAAATTCATATAATATAATTGTACATTCCATGAAATTAAATAAAACACATTTAATTTACATGCATATCATAAATATATACAACACACATCATTGGTTTATAGAGACAAACTCTATATGATTTGGGAGCATGTAAAATAAAATGTAAACCATTTTTGTTTGACCCCCCTGATGAGATTGACGAAGAAACATGATTGACACATCCCTTGAAAGGGGAAACCCTGGTACATGTCGATCAATATCTTACACATCCCTCTGAAGGGGATAGTCCATATGAATCAACATATACCCACATCTAAACAAATATGAGGATACATAACAAGAAAACATGTATATATAATTACAAATCAACATTTTTTCATATTGAAAAGTGTTAATGCCACACTAATAAATTATATGGGAAAACATGAAACATTTGTTCTAAAAGGAATCAAACACACCTCATGTGAGAAACATGAAACATATATAAATTAGGGGGAAACAACTAAATGTAATTATATGAACCTATATAAATTTTTGTAAGCTGTATTTTCATAATTTATTTAATCTAATTTACTCCCACCATTCCTATGGAATCATGATCTCATTTTTTTAATAATGTTTAATCAATTTTTAAAATTGACATGGAATATCTTGTATGATATTTCACATAGTCATCTATTTAAAAATACTCGGTTGTTACGTTTTATATCCTCTTTTTAAAAAATTGTTCCTTCAAAATTTGAAAACAGAATCGAAAATCTAGAGACTTGCCTTTTGAAATTACATTTTTTGAACACCCATGAAAGAAAAAGTGTAAAAAATTATAATATCTTATAAGAGAGAATGAATCGTATGATGTTCAATTGGGGTAAAACATACTGGGTTCCAATATAAGAAAAACATGGATATGGAATTGAAATCTAAATATAATGTTCTAACATATATTGATATTCAACATATTCTTGAGAAACTTTACCATTATAAAACCAAAAATATTTTATCCCTTAAAAGGAAATTGATTTCATAGTATGAAATGTAAATAGATAAAATTATTTTTATCAAAATGATTTTTCTAAAATCGAAAAATTATTTTACAACCTTACTAAGAACATAAGGAAACATGAGTACGTAAAAATGTTGATTTCATCCTTTAATCAATTTCCTCCACAATCTCATATTTTATCAAATCGGTGAGTACTCAAGATGAATATTCATACCTAATGCATCTAAATCAACTCATTTATATCCAAAAATACATAAAATAGTAACTATTTATCCTCATATCATAAGGAAATAAAGAAGACCAAAATTGTTAGTAATAGATATAATATTCAAAATATAATTATCTATTATAAAAAAACTTTATTAACAAAAATGAAACATTAATACCATAAATTCCAAATCGATCATTCAAAAATTAAATATTTTTAAAATTACTCAAACTATTTCTAATTAATAATTTTAACCCAAAAAATGGAAGGATTCAAACATATATGCTTCCATAAAAAATTCAATATTTTCCTTCAAATAATATCAATCACCATAAACATATCATAATAAAATATACTTTCTATAATCACATTATCCTTTATATATAATAGTCATTTCAGAAAATAACCGAAATCAACATAAATAATATATGATTCCAAAATATAACCCATCATTTATTCATTTAATTAAATTCCCTAGTATTTTTTTACCTTAATCATTTAATGTTCCCAAAATAGTGAAAATATTCTGAAATAACATTAATCACTGAATCACTCAAATCATTTACTAATATATTTTTAGAAATATGATGAAAATAAATTCCCAAAATGAACTTAACTATATTGAAAATATATTTTGTTGAAATATAATTTCATTCTATCCAAAATATCTCGTAGGCTTATGGTAGGTGACAGAGCCTTCTTTCCCCTCAGTTTTGGGTTCGATCTTTATGTCCAGGATAGATTATACAAGCTTTCACCCAACTTATGGATAATAATTTTTATAGAAATATATGAATATTGTCGTTGTAAAATTATAGATATTTCAAAAAACAATAGAAAAAATTTATAATCTATAAACTCAATGGTTATCGCAGAAAATTAATTTTCTCCCATAAAAATTAATTAACCTTAAATAACACAAATTTAGAGAAAATATAAACCAAAAATACTCTCAAAACATTTGAACTTCTGTCCACTATAATTAATGTTTTTTTTCTTGAAATAAAATTTTTTTTATAATAAAAATAAGGGTTACGTGTACCTTAAAATTTTCAACTTTTTACCACATTTAGTGGGTATTTATTCAATCTAGAAAATGATTCAAAATTTATGAAATCAATAATTATTATAGATAAATACATAGGAATTCCATTATTACTGTAATATTTAAAAAATACAACTATATATATTTTTTTTAAAATCCAATACATAAAAATATACTTCATCCAATATTATTCGTAAACCATTAACTATGATTTATCATCATATTTCTTAATACTCCATTCCTAAAATAAATTATATTAATTATATTCTCATTATTCAAAAATATAAATCCAAAAATGTTTCATACATCATGGATAACAACATAATTAACACCATAAATCCATTTGTTAGTATCTTCTTGACATTCCCTTAATCTTCTGGAATGTTATCATACATTAAAAAAGTTAATTTTGACTCAATTTATCAAATCTATAGGTTAGTATATTTTTATGATTTGAGATATTGAAATCAAATTTATAAAAATTAATTATAAAAATTCTATGGAAATGCATATGTATCGAATAAATCAAAAAAATTCTTATATGGAATTTTAAATTTCAATAAGGAATCTGAAAATTTTGAATAACCATTTTCAATAATAGTTTAGATCTCATCATCAAGGAGGGATACTAAGAGTTTGTAAGAACACTTTTATTCCATATTAAAAAATGACCATTAATATAAAGATATTATTATCATTAAAACATTAAAAATGAAAATTTTTGTTTTCAAGGTAATTTTCTTAGAAACACTATAGTACTTTAACATTCAAATCTGTAATACCTTAATCTATTAACATTCTATTTCTAACCCCCAAAATATTATTATTCTCTATGAGATCGATTTCCATAAACCAGTAAAGGAGTGTCTATGAAATTTTAATTATAATCATCCTTATACATGTAGACCATACAATGATATCAATAAATTATAATAAAATATGTTAATATATAATTGAATATAAACCCTATTATGATAAAAATTGTTTGGACCCAATCATAATCATAACCCATTCCTATTATTTTAAAACTATTAATCACATTTCATTATCCAATTACAATTTAGTTTTATACTTATACATAATTAGTAATATTCATTACAGAATAATACCATTCATTATTGTATTATGCTTAAAGTCATTCTCTATAATGGAAACCATTTTATCATAAAACATGTTTTCTTTTCATGAAAATCTAATGAATTTTTATCTATTACTCATTTTCACCCCTACCCCTCCTTTAGCATATGAAAGTCATTTTAAAAAATTGGAAGAGAAAAACCTATTAATAAGGGACAGAAAATAAGTGAAACTGTTAGTCCAATGAAAATCCATAAAGCATTTTCTAGAAAACGATCCTTTTTATTTAAAATAAGGAATCATATTTTTAAGAATATCATCATCTTACCTTTTGAAAATAAATATATTTTAATGAAAAATATATAATAAGAATAAGAAATTATATATATGTAACTTGGTATATCATTCACCATATCACTCATAAAAACAAAATTGCTCTCTCAGCAACCATGGGTGTAACCATCATAATAAAATTTGGAATAATCATCAGAGCACTATTCTTAATATCTCTTAAGAGAAACCTAACTAGTTAACAATCCCCCATTACCCCATGCAATGGATATATATAAGGGGATCATTAGACCTCGGTTGACCATAGAACCACAACTCTTTATAAAAAAATCCCCAGAACCATAATATAAAAAGTACACATAACATTTGACTAAAATAAATATTTGTGAGGAAAATGTATCTTCCATTTTGAAATAACATTATATTTTTTAAAAGGATGCACACTCATAAATAAAAGAATCATTTGAAAATACATTCACAAATATTTTTAGTATGATTTTTATAAATAAAGGGTAATGAAATTTATACTTTTATTTCATTATGTATATGTCAAAAAACATTAATTTCGTATTTTTTTCATAAAATTAAAAATCAAAAAATTTTTGATAACAAAAAAGTATAATATATTAATACTATTTTTCAAAAAGTAAAAAAAATTTAAAAATGACTAAAAAAAATAATTAATTTATAAAAATTGTTGTTAATATTTTTTGGAAACATGTACATGGATGGAAAATATAATTTTGATGGTAAATTTGAATTGATAATTTTTAAAATAATTCCCATTATAAATATCACATTGTTGAATTGATAATTAATAAAATGATAAAAATATTTGTATATACTATAAACTCAAATAATTTTTTTAGTATATAATAATATTTAAAATATCAATTCTAATAAAATTTTAGCACAACATAATCTTGAAGTTAATGTTTAGCCCAAATAATATAAATTGGGATATGAAAATATATGACCTCGTTTTCAAATACCCTAAAATGTGTTGAAACATCAATTATAATGGTTTAATGAATGTTATAGATACATTAATGAACTATATTAATGTTTATATTACCTTAACTATTTATTTTATAAAATATAATGTCCAATTCATTAATAATATTTAATTATTTTTTGGGATTTTGGTGTGTTTTTTTATGGTTTCATTATCGGATCATTGGTCGTATCTATCCATATTTATGTTAAATGGAATTAAAAATATATAAGCATACGGTAATATTATTAATGTACATTAAAATTAATTATTGTTCCAATATTTCATTTTTATTTTTTAACTTTTGGATGATTCATTAGGTAAGATGATATTGATAAATATATAGTATATTTTGATTTTTTTCCTTAAATCATGAAATATACTCACTTTATGAAATATTATGTTTGTTTATTATTTTCATATCCTGAAAGAATTTATAATAAACCTATTTCAATAATATTTATCAGTAATTAAACATTTATGTGAATCCATATAGGTGATGATGGAAAATGATAAATTATTATTCTTGGAGATAGTAAGTATACATAATATAGATAATGGTTTTATTTAATTTAATAAGTTAAGTTGAAAAAAAAATGTATATGAAATATTAAATTTAAAATTTAAAACTACATTTTATATATGATTCTGTAGTTATCATGACATTATGGATGAAAGTGGTTAGGATAAAGTATAAAATGAACAGAAATTAATATAGGTGTTTTAAAAATATTACCTCATGGATATCACCCACTTGAGACACCCTTGAAGACCATGGATTTGTATTTTGGTGAGACCATACGCAAATAGAAGTGGGTATTTGTATTAATATAGGATGGATAAATCTTCTATGATCTAAATGGCCTGTGAGACGAAATATGGTAGTCAGTTATGGAATTTATACATTAGAAAAGGCGAGTTTATGTGATATGAATAATTATTTTATTATATTTATATCCAACCAAATTTAGGGGGGGATTAATTTTAATGAATTTTATTTAAAATTATTGTTATTTGTATAGTTATGGTGGAAAAATAACTCCATAAGACATTAAATTTTTTAATTTATATGTATTTTAATCTTTTATCTTTTAACATGAACCCTCCCCAAATTTTACCTAAAGAGTGGTAAATAATTTTTTAACCATGCTAACTTTTCTATACCTAAATAATTGATTTCAAAAAATAAATTTGAACCTAAGAATAAAAATATCGAATCCAATTTACCAAACTCATTTGAGATATTTGGAAAAATAATATTTACTATTAATCTCATTGACATACTGAGCATATGGGTTCTTAATATGAAAATTCAACAACATTGAATTGTTTTTATACAAAATTTGAATGTGAAATTGATAAAAATAATCTATATTAGATTTATATACATATTATTTAACTAATAATACTCTAAAAACCATTTATAATATAATTTTTCTATATAAACTAATTTGATGAAAAACAGTTTTCAATTAAAATATTGTAATTTTAACTATTCATACAAAAACAAAACTTTTCAGAAAAAATTCGGAAAAACCAAAATAAAATAATTTTTATATTAATATTTCAAAATTAAAGTTTATTTTTTAATTTAAAATTCATTAATGTGTCAATATTTATATTCAAAATATATACGCCATTAAAAGGCAGTAAAATTCTACATTGCAAAAATAATTTTTTTTTCTAAAAATTAATGTTATTATTATCTTTTATTTATTTAACTTATTGTATGGGTTTAAATAGTCTTTACTGGATATATATAAATATAATTTTAATTTCATTAAATCACTAATAAAGATTAATTGATTTTATTAATATAAAATAACAATCTTTATCTTCAATTGGATATTATTTTCATTTGTAATTAATTATTTTTGTAATTAATTAATTTTATAAACATGTAAAAAAATTATTTTCATAATTTATTTAATCTCATTCATTGCACCATTCCAAATGATAATTGACCACAATAATGTAATAATATTTAATAATTTATTTAAGACCAATGTGATGTATCTTCTATTATATTAAATATATTTTTTCCTTTTAAAATATCAATGTGTTACACATGATCACCTGATGTAACTTTTAAGGACGAATTAAATAGAAATGATGGATATATCATTTTTTAGAAATTTAAATTGTATAAAGAGATTTAATTTTATTAGTTAATAAAACAATTCATATAAATATTAAATAATCTCAAAAACATCTTAAATTAAATAATTTTACATAATATTTCAGATAATTAAAATTGATTAATCATTCTTGGCATAATAAGGATAACATCATTCTTGCATGTGCAAAAATCCACCCAAATGAGAGCAGGTTATATTGAATGAATGAATAATAAAATACTATTTTAGAACAATAAAATTTCATTTCTTTTAGATTAATCATATAAAAATATTTTATAAATTTTATAAATTATAATTAGAAATATTTACAAGAGGAATATATATAAAATAGAATTTTCAGAAGTTATTATTCCCAAATTGTCATGGTATGCTCATTTTTGGATGTAAAATTTTACGATGAATGTTTAATTATTAATATTTTTAATATAATTGAATAATTATCTTCAAGTAACCTTTATAATTTAATAAATATAATATTTATTCATGAAATAATTTTTTATAACCATTCATGTAATGATGTGATTAAAAATGAAATATGACCTTACTGGGTGTAGTAGTCTGCATGTAACAGAATGAAATTTTCATTTTCCAATGGATAGAAGATATCTATACATTTTTATCCCATAAAATTAATAAAAAAATATTATAGTGATATTTAATTATTTTCATTAGTATTTTTATGTAATATTTGGATGTGTTTAATGAATAAAGAAACATGAAAGAACCCAACTAGGATAATTACATCCCCATTTAATATCTTTACTTGGATATGACTATAAGTCTTCATAGACTAGTATTTTGGGAATAATATAACCATTATGATGTGTAAAAAATCATTGGGTGGTTATCTTCGTTGTTTATAATTGATATATGGTTTTCATGTTGTGTGGATAAGTGAGGCAGTGACTGGATCCTTTTATAAGCGAGAGGGGTGGTATAGCCACCCTGCTATTTATCACACACATAAACATGATTTATGAAATAAAATATTTACTTAATAAAACATATAAGATCGAAAGGTCTAGTGTATTTGGGTTTTAGTAACATTACATATCAACTTAGGACATAAAACACAAAAACATCTTTTTTGAAAACTTCTTTACATAACCATGAAATTCCCTTATACATAGCATTTCATGGGATAACCTGAGGACTTATATGTGAATGGGGTGTGCTATAAAGCCCAAGAATGGAGTAAAAAAGGAATAACATGAAGAATACAATACATGTTATGAAATAAGAATATCAATGTGGAATAAATGAACACGAACATAAAGGCATGATATAGCATTATTATCATAACAGGGAAATGTTGAAGTAACATTAACAAGGAATTAGCATGAGCCAAGACTCATTGCACAAAAAGCATGAGTAAAACCTATTTTCACATGAATCATGAGTAAAACCTCATTGCATGTGAATTCACATGAGTAAAAACACATTTCACATTACATATCCTGAAACTATACTTTATCCAATGAATTGGAGCACTATCAGGGCACAACCTTTTTTAACATTTCATTTAATGCACATGTGTGACACATAGACCATAGAACATGGAATCCTTCTACATCATTAATTCCACAATAAAGGGACGTGGAATAAGAAAATAATCATTATAATCAATAAGTAAGTGTATGTACTGGTTAATACTCTTGATAGAGAAATGGGCACAGAATTCACTACACGTTGACATTGGTTTGGAAAATTGGTGCAATTTCGGCAGCGTACCGGCGTGACATAAGAATTCGTAAAAATGGTTGATGAGATAAAATAGGGTATCTCATTATATAGAGCTGAAATGGAAATTATGGGAGTAATATGGATACATGTACCAACATATGTAAAGAATTTAAGATTCATAATACAAAATAATTTCATGAATGTAAATGAGGAGAGAGAAATTCCTTATGGATTTTCGGATTGGTAACATGTATACATGGAACACACCAATGGGAGAGAAAAGGGATCTCTCATAATTCAAAAATAAAAATAATAGTATAGGGTAGGTTTGAAATTATACCCAAACATTTATAATTTAAAATAAAAGGGAATAAAATATTAATAAACTTGTATAAAATGAGAATGGAAGGAATCCTTTTCTTTGAAGTGTGATCCCAATGGCTTGAATGTGGCTTGAATGTGGCTTCATGGGAGAATGGGCATATTTGGGAGGTTTATCTGGAGAGGATGGAAAAGGTTGGATAGACTCCAAAGGACTTGAGGGAAGAGGAAGTGCGAGCTTGGGAGGGTTTATATAGGAAAAGAGAGGGAATTAATTATTATTTATGTTTGGGACACCACACTATAAACCAATGAAAACCAAAAACCAGCCCATAGTTTTATCCCATGGTTTTCGAAAAAGGGGAGTGTAAATAATATTTTATAAGTACAATGGCCAAAATTATTAAAATAATATGTTGGGTTGTGTGTAGGTGATTCACACTCCCAAAGAAAATCAATTTAAAAAGTTAAAATGATTTATATGTTTGGAGAGTGTAGTAAAGATTTGTAAAATATATAAAATGAACCGAAAATACCATTAATTTAATGGTAAAACTTATAATGTCTTATAATACTGTTCATAGTATTTTATTACATCACTATTGGGTCATTATGTTGTCATAAAACACATTATATAATTAAACGATATTTAATTGTTTTCCCCAAAACTCAACTATCTCAAAAAATTATGAAAAATATCCATTGTATAATTTTTACGGAATGATTCCAAAAATAATATTCATTTTATATAATTTTTTTCTAAATATGTGAACATTCACGTTACAAACCGGATATTTATCTAAAAATCATGGGTTTTGACAAAAATAGACATCAAACGTTAATTAAAATTACAATTGTATTCATAATATTATACAACTATTTATATTTAATAAAATTTAATTTAATAATAATAATTTTATTAAAATATTATTTAACTAAAAAATATATTAATTTATCAAAATAGACTTCTTAGTTAAATATTAATTAAAAATATTTTTTGAGAACTAGAAATTATTTACAAAGTATCAATACAAAATGAATGTAAGTTCAAATTATATACAACAATAATGCACATAATCATAGTTCTAGGGTATTGTTACATAACCCCTTATAATACCTGTATTAGTTCTAAGTGTATGGTGTGTGATGGTGACAGACTTTTTGGGTGGCTCAGAAAACATCGCTCGTGTGGAAATTTATATCAACATCTACTTCCCCCGTAGGCGGTTCCGTTCAAGCTTAACATGTTGAAGCTCAGCTTGGTATTGGTCATGAGTGAAGCCTAATGGTGCCACCTCCTCTCTGAGCTTTGTCAAATTTGCTTCGTACATGGAAGCCTACTGGATGAGGTCAATGATTCCTTTGTCTAAGAAAATTGGATTTGTTAAAGCCCTATATTTATACCGATCATGTGATCACTATTCGATGGATATATTAGAAACTGTCACAATTCATAATAGTATTTTAAAAATAACAAAAACAAAAAACCAAAGTAGTGAATATTTTATATAACCATTTTACATAATAATGCATTTAATCAGATCAAGTGCAATTTTCATTAATGAAATTTGGGTCATTACAATCTTCCTCCCATAGTAAATTTCACCCTCAAAATTTTCTTTTCCCACACTAAAATAGATAGAGGTAACTCTGCTTAATCAATTCCTCTGATTTCAGATCCGCTTCATGAAACATGTTGTTTCTCGACAACTCTTTCATGAGGGGAATTTTCTTATTTCCTAGAACATTTTCTCTATGATCTAAGATCATAACTGGTTTCTCCTCATAAGAAAGAACATCCTCTAACTGTACAACCTCTAAAGAGAGTATATTTGATGGTTCTGGTATGTATTTCATTAAGAGGGTTATATGAAGGACATCATGTACATTGGCCATAGTAGGTGTATGTGCTAGTCGATAGGCCATATCCTCGAGATGATCGAGAATCTCGAAGGGGCTGATGTACTTAAGACTGAACTTTTATTTCTTTCAAAATCTAATGACCTTCTTCCATGGTTATTTGCATAGAAATACCACGTCTCCAATATTGAATTCAATGTCTCATCGATGATTATCTTCATTACTCTTCTATCTTGTTTGGGATTGATTGATAATCAACAGAATGGTTTTCTCCTTTTCCATCATTTCTTTGAACATTTCATGTCCTTGCAGCTTACGCTCATTAACTTCATCCCAACATTCCAATGTTCTTCACCTTTTCCAATAATGGGATTCATATAGTTCTATTCTGATGCTCGAGTGGAAACTGTTATTATAGGAGAATTCAACCAGAGGAAGATGTGGGTCTAATCCTCCAATGTATTCCATTGAACATGGTCATAAAATATCTTCTAGTGTGTGAATAGTTCTCTCAGATTGGACTTGAGTTTGAGGATGATAGTTCGTACTGATGTTCAGCTCAGTTCTTAGAGATTGTTGGAGACTTTTCCAGAACATTGTGGTGAATCAAATAACACAATCAGATATAATAGATAGTGGTACCTCATGCAGCCTTAACACTTATTTGATGTAAATCCGTGCAAGTGGATCCAATGAGAGGTCATCTGGAATCTCAAAAAAGTGAGTTGTCTTTGTAAAATGATCCACAATGACCCATATAGCATTATGTCCTCTAGATTTTCTTAGAAGTCCAGTGAGAACGTCCATGGTAATGTTCTCCCACATCCATATTGGTATGGGACGTGGTTGAAACATCCCCATACACTTTTTCTTTTCATTATTCACTTACTGACAAATCATGAACTTTGATGTACATTCAGCAATCTCACATTTCATATTTTCCCATCAAATTTTTTCTCAGATATATCAATATATCTTAGTTCTCCCCGGGTGAATAGATATGTTTGAGCTATGTGCGTCACTCTGAAGCTCCATCTATATCTCTGGATCGGATGGTACGCATTTTCGTGACCTAAATCTCACAATTCCATTCTTCTCTACCACGAACTCTATGGATTTCACATTTTTTATAGCTTCTGCCCTTTTAATAATTTCCACATCATTTCATTGAGCATTCATTATTTTCTCTATGAGGGGTGGTTGAGCAATCATTTGTGTAAGGATTGATGATGATATCCTCTTTATGATTCTCATATCCATCTTCATCAAATCAATTAATATTTAATCCTTAACTATTAACATCAATGATAGATTCACTGAATCCTTTCTACGTAGAGCATCTACCACATTGTTCACATTCCCATGGATGTAATGGATTGAGCAGTAATAATCATTGATAATCTCTAACCATCTTCGTTGGCTAATATTCAACTTTTTATATGTGAATATATACTTGCGGATTTTGTGATTTGTGTGTATTTCAAAATTATCACCAAGGAGGTAATGCCGCAAAATTTTTAAAGTGGATATAACCACAGGCAACTCTATATAATGTGTTGTATGATTATTCTCTTGAAAACTGAATTACCTTGAAGTATAGGCAATAAAATATTCATAATGTATCAACACACAACCCATAGTCTTATTTTAAGCTTCACTGAATACCACAATAATTACTGTAATTATGAGAATTTTGAGCATAGGTGTAGTGTTAATTTTCTTTTTCAACTCCATGAAGCATTCTTCTCATTCATCAGTCTATGAAAATATTACTTCATTTCGAGTTAACATGGTAAGAGGGTTGGAAAATTATGAGAAATTTCTCAAAAATCATTGATAATATTATGATAACCCCAAGAATCGACAGATATCTCTTACCGATGTTGGACTCCACCATTTCTCTATTGCATCTATCTTCAAGGGAACCACAGATTTCGCATTTCTTGAGATGATATGGCCTAATAACAAGACCTCCATAAACCAGAACTCAAACATTGTATTCTTTTCATAGATTTACTCCTTTCACAAGGTATGTAGTATAGTTCTTATATGTTCCTCATGATCCTCCATCGTATTTGAGTATATTATAATATCTTCTATTATGTCTACCAAAAATTTGTCGAGGTAATATATAAAGACTCTATACACCATGTCTATGATTATTTCTGGAGCTTTAGTGAGTCCTAAAGAAAAAACTATGAATTTATAGTTCTCGTATCTTGTACAAAAAGTAGTCATGAGGATATCATCCTTGTTCCCAATTACTTGATAATATCTCGACCGCAAGTCTACCTTGGAATGTATTGTTCTCCACACATCTGATTGAATAATTCATCAATTCATGAAAAAGGATACATGTTCTTTATAGTGATTTTTTTGAGATCATGATAATCAATGCAAAGGTTCATTGAACCATCCTTATTCTTAACAAAGTGTACTAGTGCACCCCATTGTGAAGCACTTGGGCATATAAATCCTTTATCCAGATTCTCTTGTAGTGGTTTCTTCATATCCTCATGAACGACCATAATTATTCTATATGGAGTCTTAGATACTAGGAATTCCCTAGTTATAAGGTCAATTTGTAATTCAAAATCTCTTCTAGGAGGAAGACCATAAATTTTTTTTGTAATCACATCAGTGAATTACCTCATAATAGGAATGGCCTCAAGGATGGTTTCTTCCATAGACTCAAGGATCTGAGCCAGATACGTGTGCTCATATGGAAATAGCATAAACTCTTGGGATGATAGTAAGAATGAAGATTAATCTTCATCCTTTCACCTGTATTGAATCAAGGGTTGATTATCCATATGGAGAGTAATTTACCTCTCATGGATATTAAAGTTGGATCTATATACAGAAAGTCAATCAATGACAATAATTTCAACATAATCCAACCCTAGGGAGTATGACGATGTTCCTTGGGAAGTTCAATCCAAAAATTATGACAGGGGAGGAGAAATATTAATGAGATGAAATGATCTCCTCCTTTTCCAAACTATTCAACATCTTCACTTCCATGATTTTTTGTGGTGTTGGGATTTTTCAAGTAAAATATTTGTATATAAACGAATGCGTAGAACTAGAATCAAAATGTATGTTCATTATTCTTTAATGAATAACTATATTCCTATCACCGCTTCATTTTTGGGGTTCACTTATGTAGAAGTGATGGAAAAATATATCTCTTTCCACCATGGAGGTTATTTGTTGCCTTTGAAATCCCTTGGCTTAGGGAACTGATTTTCAAGGTCCCCTGGTTCTTTGCATTTTATGAATTGAAAAATGCGGAGAGAGTCATATAGTGTGTTCCTCTCCTCTGTCACTACCGTAGGTTTTTCGGGTCAGAAGTTAATGGCTTGGTTCCCTCTCTTCCACACCTAATGCATTTCCTCGTCCTCTTCAGGACATTTACAAGATGCTTCTTTCCACACCTTTAGCGAGTGAGGTGCTGAATTTTTATAAAACAATTGGATTTATCCATTGGACTGCAAGAATTTAATTCCATATTATACTTCTTATCCCGATGTTACCCCTAAGATTCACTGATCTCTATTTTGACCAGGAGGGCACATTAGATAATTTCCTCCTAGTTGTCGAAGTCGCAGATAACCATGAATTTCTGTAGGCTATGATTCATCCCATCAAAGAAGCGGTCAACTTTTCATCTAGGGTAAAGACAAAGCCAACGGCATATCATGCAAGCCGTTTTATGTTTTCCTCATATGCTCTGATGTATTTTTAGTCTTTTTTCATGATGGAAATTAATTATCTTTTCATCTTACTATGGAGGGTGCGATGAAAATATACATTGAAAAATATTTTCAAAAAATACTTCCATTCCAATGCCTTTATCTCCTCCTCAGGATTTCTATTTATAATAAATGTCAACCATTGATCGGATTCACCCTCCATATGATAAGAATCTAGAATAAACACCTTTTGTTTAGAACATTGAAGTATAGAGATGATATTTTCAATGGATTTAGTCCAATTTTCGGCGACTGTGGGATCATATGATCCATTAACAGAAGGTGGACTTTGTTTCATGGAGCTGTTGATAGTGAATTATTCTTTATTAATAGGGTTTGAAATTTTCTATTGACCCATGTTTCTATTCAAAGCATGAATTAACTGAGATTGAATCATGACAATGTTCTTTATTCCTACTCCCATCGGATTGAGGATCTCATTAGAATTTTCATATCATTGATCTTCACATCGATTGTTAGCCTGAGTCCTCCTATTACAAACCATTATATGGAAAGAAAGAAAAGTTAGGGGTAACACATCAAGGGTAATACAAAGTAAAAAAATAATGACTTATAAATTACTTATATTTCCTTTGATTTTGAATCTATATGGATCATTCTATGTTATCCGTGATCTACATTCAAACATTTATTCTTAGGGGAATTTTTTTAAATTACCTTACTAATGGTTCATACTAATATTGTTAATTTACCAAATCATATCTATATAATGTTTCCAAACCAAGAGTGCAGAAAGGCCCATTTTCATGTACCTGGATACCCCCGAGTCAAGACTGAATCTCCATGTCAGAGTTTTCACTCCTAGGTACATCTGTACCCGAGCCGTCTCTACCTGCTCATATCCAGACAAGGATGAATTTTCTTGATAAACCATTTACTCAATACTCACCAAAATATAGTGGAGTTTTTTATAGTGAGATTATTCTCTAAGGAATTTCTATGGTTTTATAATCCTAATCCAAAAAATAACTAAATGTATCCTCTGATACCAACTATTACAACCCTTTTCATTATTACACACTTATATATGATTTATTACATAAACTAGTCACTTGATACAAAATAAAAGATCAGGAGGTCTAGTGTATTTGGGGATTAGAGACATTACATAAAAACTTAGTACATAAAACACTTAAACATTTTATTGAAAACTTCCTTCACATAACAGCGACATTCCCTCATATATAGCAATGAATGGGATAACCTGAGGACATATATGTGAATAGGGTGAGCTGTAAAGCCTAGTAAGGTGATAAAGAAGGAATAAAATTAATAATAAAATACATGTTATGAAATAAGCCAATCATTGGAACATAAAATAAGATGAACATAATGGAATGATGTAGCATGATTATCTTAACATGGAAATGTGGCAACATCACTTAACATGGAATTAGTAGGAGGCAAGGAACATTGCACATGGAGCATGAATAAACCCTCATTTCACAAGAAGCATGAGTATACCATAGATTCACATGAATTATAATGAGTAAACACCCATTTCACATGATGTATCATGATACAATACGTTACACAGTTCATTTGAGCGCTATTAGGGAACACCCTTCTTAAACATTTCATTTTATTCATATGTGTTTCACATTGATCAAACATGATGGAATAATTCAACCAAATTTATTCCATGATAAAGGGTTGTGTAATACATACATGAATCATTATAATCAATAAGTAAATATCCATAACGGTGAATACATTTGGAGGAAAAATGGGCATGGTATTAACTACACAATGACATTGTCTTGGAAAATTGGTGCAATTTGAGCAGTATAATAGCGCGACATAAGAATTCATAGAAATGGTTGATGAGAGAGAATGGGGTGTATCATAATAAGTACATGAAATAGATATTAAGGTGGTCATATAGATACATATACCAACATAGGTAATGGATTTAACATTCACAATACAAAATAATTTCATGAATTTAAATGGGGGAGAAAAATTCCTTACAAAATTTTGGCATGGTAATGGGTATACATGGAAGGCACTGATGATGGATAAAGGGGTCTCTCATCATTCAAACATAAATATAATAGTATAGGAGAGGTGCGTAATCATAACCCAACATTTATAATTGAGAATAAAAGGTCATAACAATATTATGAAACATGGTTAAAATGAGAAAAGAAGTAATCCCTTACATGGAAATGTGATACCAAAGGCTTGGGAGAGGATTGAGATAGGATTCATGAGAGCTTGGGGATCCTTGTGAGGATTATAGAGAGATGAGGGAAGAGTTTGGATAAACTCCAAAGTCTTTGAGTTAATTGGGAGTGCGAGATTGGGTGGGTTTATATTTGAAAGGAGAGATAATAGTATATTATATAGGTTTGGGACACCACACATTAAACAAATCAAAACCACCAATCAGCCCATGGTTTTTTCCCTTGTTTTTTGAAAATGGGGAGTGGAAAAATATATTTTTTATGTACAATGTCATAGCTTATAAAAAAAAATAGGGTTTCTTATGTGGAGGTGAGTCACACTCTTAAAGAGATCAATTTAAAAAGATAAAATATTTTATATGTCTATGAGGGTCTACTAATGCTTGGTAAAATATATAAAATAAACCTAATATCACATTATTTTAATGGTAAAACATATAATGGGAAAAAATATTTTTTATATAATTTTTATATTATATCAATATTGGATCATTATGAAGTCAGAAAACAAATTATATAATAAAATATTATTTAATTGTTTATTGAACAATTCAACTGTCTTAGAAAATTATGAAAAATTAACTTTTGGATAATTACGAAAACCCGATTGAAAAATTAATATTCATTTTATCTAAATAATTTTATAAATATTTTAATTTTCACTTTTAAAATAAAAACATATATTTATCGAAATATCATGGGTTTTTGACAAAAACAGCTTTCAACCCTTAATAAAAATTATAGTTTCATTCATAAAATTATACAGTCATTTATATTTAATAATAAGTAATTTAATAATATTAATTTTTTAAAAATATTATTTAATTAAAAAATCAATTAGTTTATAAAAATATATTCCATAGCGGAATATTAACTAAAAATAATATTTGTGCACTAAATATTATTTACAATGTAAAAATAATCAAATTAATATATATTAATTATTATATACAAAAATAATGCACATAATCCTAGTTCTAGGGTCTTGTTACAGAACCCCTTATTACACCCCCATAAGTCTGAAAGGTATGGTGTGCGATGGTGACAGACTCTTGGGGTGGCTCAGATAACAACTTTTGGATTGTAATATCTATAAACATCAACTTCTCCGATAGGTGGTTCAGTTTGAGCTTAAAATTTTGATGATTGGATTGGGCTTGGTCATGAACAAAGGCCAATGATACCACCTCCTTTATGAGCTCCAACAAATGTGCTTCTTACTAGGCAAGACTATAGGATGAGGTGATCACTTCCTTTGTCTGAGTAAAATGGATTTGTTAGAGCCCTTTATTTATACTAATCATGTGATCGCTGTTCAACGAATATATTAGCAACTATCACAATTCATAAATGTATTTTAAAAATAAAAAAACATAAAACCATAGAAGTTCATATTTTATATAACCATTTTAAATATTAATAAATTTAATCAGATCAAGGGGAATTTTCATTAATGAAATTTCGGGTTGTTACATGTGGCAATTTTCTAATTACATAGATCATTAAAATAAATATATGTAATTTTCATTGTAATGTGGATGTAAATTAGAAAAAATTTATATATAGTTTATTTTTGTTCTATAATCAAATCAACCAAAAAATTATGGAATATTTGTTATGACACTTATGTGATCATACCTTTGTTTAACCCCTCCTTTCATCATTTTACCCTTTACAGTGGTGACTATATTTTAACACGGTAAAATATCTTTAGGACTGAAAATTAAATGTGACTTATAATATATATTTTTTATAATAAATAAAATTACAAATATAAATTTAAAATTTAATATTTAAAGATGTGGTAGAAATTAAATTTAAGAAATTCATGCATAATACAATGTTTTTGTTTTAGAAAAATGTGCATTTTAAGCATAAAAGATATTTACCCAAAAATGATGTATATTATTTTTAGAAATACAATTATTAGCTTATTGATAAAAAATTACAGTTGTTATACATTATAAGGAATACAAAATGGAATTGAATATTGTAAATACTTAACTAATGTAAAAAGGAAAAAAATTATTTGAATAAAATATAACTTAGGTTCAAAAAAGTGATGTATTGATTTGCAATTCAAAAATATTACGTTTAAATAATCAATTTTACTCTATAAATGTATTTTTTCATTAATATGAATATATATATTTTCAAGATATTCTTATATAATAATTATGTCATAGAAGTTATCAAATTTGTAAAAAGATATTTTCAACATGCATCTAATAATCCTTCATTTTAGAAAAATTTTAAAAATTAAAATAAAGATAATTAACACAAAATAATGTAATAATATATTTAATTATATTAACAAAAATTCTAAAAAATGATAATTTTATATTTAAATGAAAAATATATAATATATAATAAATATAATGTTTTGAATAAACATTTTTTTAAACCATTAATAATTAAATTAAAATCGATTATAGTATCTAAATTGTTTCCCATATGTTTATAATTTATTTTATTAAAATTTATAAAATTTTATAAATTCATTTTATTGAAAAAATTTCTTCAAATGTATTTAATTTATCTAAAAATACATAAATAATTAAAATGGTTTCAATAGAAGTAATGGTATTTCCTTAAAAAATATGAACATTTTGTTATTATAAAAAAAATTTATTTTAATAATTAGATTAACCGATATGTAATTAAATTAATTTAACATAAAATTTTAATAATGTATTATTCAGTTTATTTTTTTTTGTTGAATGTATGAGAAGCTATCATATACACTGCTTTTATTTAATGGAGAATAAATAATAAAATCTACAGTCGTTAAATATTTATCAAATAGTATTTTTTCAATCAATGGGAATGTGATATCTGCATAAAATATCATTAATATAATGAATCCTTCTTATTGTATTATTGATTAATATCATGTTAGTCATGATGCACTGAATAAGTCCTACCGTGATCCAATCCTATATTTTTCATATTTTTCATCAATAGAATCAAGTAAGTGATTCATCATTATTATTTGTAATAATATCATGTATATGGACCAAAAATCATCCGTATATTATATTATCCAATGGAACATATTACATGTAGAATTACTATGTGTGAATATGTTCTTATTACCTCCCCTATTAGAGAGTACCAAGGGTGAAAATAAACTGAATAAGTATCGTTGTCTTCTGAGTCCCGTAACACGAATAGCATGTATATTCAATTTCTTCTGAGATGATGTCAACTGTATTCAATAATATCATCAAACTATTTCAATGATCCCACTATAAAATATAACTATTTTGACCATTCAATATGAAATAAAGTCTAATCACATTATAACATTAATGTTACCCAAATGAAAAATCACCAATTAATAATAATATATATTATTATTTAAATATTTCAACATAATGGTAATTTAATGTATAATTTAGTTTGTTATAATAAAAAAACATGAAAACCTTTTACAAAAGGGGTAGTGTTATAATTGGTTATTGAATTAATGATGAAATTAATTGGTTAATGAATTTAATCTAGTGGGTTATGTATTCCAAATTTAATATTACTTTCAGGATTCTAATAACTATATTAGATATATTAAAGAGGAATAAAATGATTCTAAATATTAAGATAGCGCACACAAGGCATGCAACGAGACAACATCAAACATGGAATGTGGTGTTTTGGTTCAGGGAATTTTGTTAGATGATATGTGTTGACTTGAAATCCCTGATGTATACAATGAAATGTCAACTAGAAAACTAAAAATAGATTGAATTGATGGTGATATGATAAGAAAAAAATATTCAAAAAACTATAGTTGTTGACATATGGTAGTATAATGAAATATACAGTCAGACTAAACTCTAAAATGTAAGGTATAGAATAAAAGAAGATTACGAGAGGGTGGGCATAGAGGAAAAGCAAAAAAGAAGAAATGGGGCTAAATTAATGAATGATACCCAACTATCAAGGTAGAGTAATCCAGACCAGTTAAAACAATAATAAAAAAAGATCCCAAGAAATAATGGATCCCATAAAATTATAACGGGGCCTTAAGTGTCGAATAATATGAAATACTCATCCATAGTGAGGATGAAACAAAAAAACAAAGGTGGATGTTTATGAATAATGAACATATCAAATTTCTATCAATATAATTAAGAAGGGTAAATCAAAAACCTAACATACGATATGAAAAATTAAAAATTTATAATAGATTAATATAAATGAAAAGAAGTTAGATTTCTCATTAATTTATGAAATAATAATTAAAATATGAATAAAAAATATAAATTTAGAATCAATGTAAGGAGGATCTAGGATAAAATAAATCATCAACATTCCCAATGTTATAGGGAAATCAGAAATGAAAATTATTTTTTATGGTTAGTTTTTCATATCAAAATGAGGCATGAAAAATATATGGTTCTAGAAAAAAAAAATACAATAATATATAAAATATGGTGAAATTTGATTCTGATAGGTATATTTTTGGAACAATTCACAATTCCTTTTATGTCCATAATGTTTTAAATACCTTGTTATAGTTCATTGTTCCTGTTGTGTATAAAATATGATTGGGAGTCCAAGAACATTGTATAAATAGTTTCATTTTAATAAAATATCCCTCTTACGAAAATAATATATAAAATCAAATAATTGGAGTATTTATGATAACCGATATTATTGTATAATTAATTACGATAAATAAATATAATTTACTTCTCATAGTAGATATGGTTTAAATGATATAAAATAATACAAGTGAATCACCATATAATAAAAAAATGAAAAAATGGGTAAAAACCTGAATATTCCAAAATAATTACATATTCATTATGAGTGATTTTGTGGTGAGTAAAATAATTTCTATATTCCTAAAGAATCAAATTATATAATTAAAGGTTCTTCTACCATAACTAAATATTATAGATAAATATTTCATTTTAAGAACTAAAATTAATAAAATTATTGATAGAGAAACCAATCCAAAATTCATTCCTATTATACAAGAATATTTTCATACCTTTCAACACCGCTAGTTTGTAATGTGGAATGAAAATAATTCACGTTGTAATACTCTAAAAACCCAAGGATATGTGCTGGTGGTATTGATAGGTATCAAAATAATAGCTTAAAAATGTCATATTTTGTTGTTTTTGTAATTAAATCCACATTTAAATTGAACCAATGATGAAATAAGTTATTTTATGCACATGTGTATACAATAAAAAACAAAATATGTAGAAAATATTTATGAAATGAAAAACATATAACATAGATATTATTTATCCAATATTCTTTTTGAATGTATTAAATGTATCATCAAGAAGAAATTATATTAGAGTATGATAAAATAGTGCTCCACCTTATAATGAATATAATAAAAGATCAATAATTTAATAAGAACCCTAACAAGGTATATGTTTATAAACAATGACTTTCTATATCACATGTAATAATTTTAAAATCATCAAATATGTTGTTGAATTTTTTTTAAAATAATAAGGTATCTATTGGATTCAAGGTTTACAACATCTAGATAAATAAAATATATCATAGTTCATGGGAATGGAATGAAAGTATTAAAATATTAAAACGATGTTTCATGGTTGAACTATGTTTTGTATGTAGTGTAGAATAAAATATTTTAGCAGCAATTTCTTTTACCAAACTAGTAGATTTGATATTTTTTTTAATATATATAGTCTGAAATAATGAGCAATATAGTCTCTAAATCCATATATCATATGTATAACACATAAAAACTAAATTCACTTAAATAAAAAAAATTATTCATAGATTACAAAACCATAAAATAAGTCACCTATATAAATCTGATAATATAAGAAATCAAATCAACAAACCTTGATATTTCTTCAATTCATAAAAAATCAAACAGTCTATTTATGGTTTATAGAAGAATAATTATTTAAATTTATTCTTGTTGTTTTAAGCTTTAATTGTAATTTTGTGGTGTATACTTCTAATTGTAGTATTTTTTCATTCTATGTGTTTCTTCTTAGAGAATTTGTTGGTGTAATATTTTTGTAAATGATACATGTTATTTTTTTATATTCATTAATAATTTGGCCATTTTTATGATATTGTGGTATGATGAAGGCTTATTATTTCTAGCCATGTTGTTTTTGGGATTTTTGAATCTCTAGAAAAAAATTTCCATCTTGTTGACCATGATATTTTTGGCTTAGAATCGATTATTGATTGTGGCTCTAGAAAGGCTTGTCATGGTTGAATATTTTTTAAATCTAATGATTTTATCCAGAACGTCAATTCATTTAAGTGGATCCTAAGATCTATATTGAATTAAAAATTATTAATTTTTCCTAAATAAAATCATTCCTTGATTGGGGGTGTTATCTTTTAATAATATCTTTTAAAATAATAGTTGGTTTGTTAAACAGTACTATATGTTCTGTTTTATTTTTAATGTTATTATAATATTTATTACATAATATTTTTAGGCAACATTTATATTAGTATTTCTAATTTTCAAATTTAGAAAATATTTACAAACCATGATCATTGATTTTATTAGAAGTTAGTTAATATAATAATAATGAATACTAAAGAGAGTAATGTTGTATGTTTATTATCGTCGGAAATTCCACCAACCTCCTGTAGAAATACCTTGGTATATTATTTAGGACAAAATATTGTATAAAATGTTCCCTATTTTTTGGAAAATAATTTTTTTATACGTGACATCAAAAATTATTATTTCTCTAATAACATAGCACATCACTCATGAGTAAAAAAATTTAATTATAAGATATCATTTCCAGGATGATTAAAAAAGGATATATAATTATCAACCTCATTGATACTTATGTTCACCATTAACAAACCTATTTCTATTATATATTTATCTTTAAATAAGTTTACATATTTTATAGTTTGTGCCACACAAAAAATAAATTAAAAAAAACATGATATGCTATTTTGTTATGTGATAATTATCTTCTATCCATTATAATGGTATGTATGAATAGGACTAAAAACATAATTTAAAAAAATATGGTTACATATTTATAAAAAAATAATTATTTATCAGTTAATAAAAAATAAAAACAAAATCATCTAAAAATAGAAAATTTGTATCTCTGAAAAACTATATTAATGGACAAAATAATTTTTTTCTTAATAAATTTAATTATTAAATATTATTGGCTAAATTTAATCAATATTTCATTAATATATTCCAGCAAATTTTTAAAAATTAAATTAATTACATTTCTAATCATGGGATAAGAAAAAAAAATTATACTAAAAGAATTAATTTTTAAAAAAGAGGATTTTGTAGTGTTTTGCATTCATATTTTAAAAAATAATTTTTTCATCTTATAAAAATTTAATATTGTAAATTTTATTCCATATTTTATGGGAAGTTCATTTTTGGTTAATATTCCGCTTTTATTTTTAAGGATTATTAATAGAAATCATGGTAAAATATTTCACTACAGTAAATGGTAAATTGAGTTATCTAGGTTAAAAATATGTTTTAATATATATTTTATCAACATAACTATTTTTGGATTCATTTAATTTCATTAATATAACCTTATTATCAAAATTTATTTTGTTATTTACCCTTTTCCATGAAAATTACCTATAAATAATTTTAATCCAGAAATATTATATGTGCCGCTCTCAACATTCTAAATATCTCTTATTTGTTAATATAATGAAAAATAATAACATAATTGAATATAAATGTATATTTTTATAATAATGAAATATTTCTCATGATGGAAATTTATTTTTAATCTCTTTCATTAAAATAATTACATTAAATTTTTTCATATTGCTAATATAGTATTTATTATATTAATAAAAAAATAAAATAAATAATTTTAAAATTATTAAAAGTTGTATAATTTAACTGATTTATAGTTTCTTTAAAAAAATTTATAAAGATAACATATTAGTGGTTTTTGAATGGATTATATTATTTTTTCCCCTTTTTCATTGTGTTCTTTAAGGAAAATTAAATAAGCATTGTCAAAATTGAAAATAATGATATTTTCTGCCAAATAATATTGTATTTACTGATTAAAAATGAAAAATGTGTTTCCATAGACTAGGTGAATGATAAATGATATGACAAATCACACACTGTACATTTCTGAGTCACTTCGCAATTTATGGTATCATTCTTAAAACATTATTTGTTAAAATGTTGTTTACGATAGATATGGAAAAAAATAATTAACAAAGTGATTAATAAAAAAAATAGAGTTTAAAATGAAACCAAAACCAATCATAATTTAATTTGGTGAAATTATTTGAACTATAGAAACTTTTATTTTCAATTAATGTCAACTTGGATAAATTTTTCATGACAATGTATTTTTTGTATTTTATTCATTTAATAAATTCTAAAAGTTCCCTTCACCTCAATTATAAAAGGGAACCTTATCATGTCACATCATCATGTATTTTTAGGCCATAAATATCAACCATAACATACTAAAATCACATCTAAACATAACTGGACACATTATATATGTGTTTTTATTTCCAAAACACTAACCCTAGAATCATTATGATGATATTTAATGGAGTTCTTTCAATGAGAGATAATTTCATTAACTGATCACTTATTCACTTCTTATTTACCTCCTATAATTATACGATATTAATTATGAAATTACTAATTCATTATCTCCAATGCACTCATTTTTATTATTATGAAATCAACATTAACAACCTTCTTTCCCATGAAATGGTATCTGAATTATTTCTCTTGCATATTTATGGCTTACCACCTCCACAGAGAGATAAAATTCATTTTCCATCTACATATTTCATGAGTTTTTTATGGTGTCTTTAATATTTATATATGATAAATAAAAAAATTAAAATTTCGTTTTTGATTATAAAATATCATCTCTCTTCTTACATTACAATCTATTGTAAAATGAAAATGTCAATCATGCATAAGAGTGGACTACCACTTCGATTATATGGTGTGATTAGTTTTCCATTTCTAATTTACATGGATGGTAATAATGATATATATAATGATAAAATAAGATACATATGATATAATAATTAATTTTTAAAGTTTAATTAATCTTTATTGTTTTGTCATTCGATCCCTCAAATAGTGAAAAAAAGTGTTCATGTGTACGTACAACTTTCCATATCCATGAACGGTGTAACTCATTTTTTATATCTATCATTTATGGATCAGTATTAATATATAAAATTATTAATAATGATATTTAAATCATTGTTATAATTATAAATATTATTTAACCATGATGTAAATTCATATTTAAAACCCACCAAACAAAAACATATTTGAAGAATAAAACAAATATGTCCTGAAACAAAGATTCTAATGAAGAGCTATTAATAACTCTATTTAAAAGGTTATAAGTAAATTATATATGGTATGATATATGTTATTATAGTTCTGTAGTATATTTAAAATAAATCTACACTTCTTATATAGGTTATTCTAACAAAAACAATAGAATTACGACCCAAGGTAATAGATTTTCATCTCACCATTATTTTTTTGAGGAACATGTCATATTTTCCACATTTTTCTTTTATGTGATGTATATAATACCCATGAAAAACATTTTAATTTGAGGGATTTTTTATGTATAGAACATGTCATATTTATCATTCCATCTGTGTGGAATCTATTTTGATATAATTTACAACATTAGTGAGGCATTGTAAATCCATTAGATGCTCATCGAGGATTTTTTTGTTTCTCTAGAATTTAAAAGGTGTTTTTTACTAGATTTAGTAGTTTTTGTGAATGGATAAATTTTTAAAATATTTTATAAAAAAATCATTTTCATATGATATCTATGTTGGATAATTTTTACCATGAATCATAATGAAATATTTTTTTACATGTATGTTTTGTTTTTTTTTGTATGAGGTCAAAAACTCATAATTACAATATTATAATAGATGCTACAATTTTTAACTCAACTATACAGGCCATTCATAGTGATTTTATGGAAGAAATCTAAAGGATGAATTTTAATGTTTTTGTGAGGTATCTAATGTTGATATTTTATAATTTTTTATATTCTTATGGATTTCTATGATTTTTATAATTATATTTTGAATTATTATAAAATTATTCTTTTTTCAGATAATTATTTAATGATCTTACTCATTACTTGTGAATTACTTTTCTTTTATTATTGAAAACATATATATCGTTTCTTATGTTTTAAGAAATAATTCTTATGTTTGGGATTTCTTGGGGTCAATTCACTCATATGTATTTATTTTAGTTTTTCATTGTTTATACACCCACACATATATAATATATAATGTATTATTCATATATTCCTCCAATGAAATAAATTACTGAAGAAATCCAATACATCACGGAGTCACATATTTTTACAAGTATGTCCATCAAGAATGATCTTTCACTATTTTTTAAGAAAAAAAATTTCATTAAAATTTATATTCATTACTATCAGTGAATGTAATAATTGACTGACAAATTAAGAGATATAGATTTTATGGGTTTGTGAATTTCACTGATACAAAATCTTCAGCTTCATAAATATTTTCCATGGATGGGATTTATTGATCATATATCATTGTTTTTTATCAAAGAATTATCTAATATATTAATATTTGATTTTTGAAAAGCTAGAAAGTAAGCTCATCCTAGTTAATTACTCCACTAAGAGATCTAGTTTTAGGGGGGGACATCATTATAGTTTATGTGGTAGGAAAATTGGAGATGGTGAAGTTTGATGTTAAGGATGATATTTATTTCATATCTAACAGCACCGAAGATATTTTCTGGGTGGATTTTTTGTATTGAATCCATTTGATATTTCATAAATATTTATTTTATATCAGAGAGTTCATCATAAACATGATTTAAATTGAACATGATGATTCAATTTTTTTGGGATGTATCTTTTTTCATATACAACATATGAAGAAGATGTGGTATTAATTTTTTACATCATGTTTATATTTTAAAGAAAATTTAAATAAATTTAAAAATTTTAATGATTCCTAATTATCATTGATATAATGTAAAATTATCTACAATTTTTTTCAATTGATATATGTTTTCCATGTATTAATAATTTTAATATGATCTATTCTACAATTTTGTAGATTTATATTTTTTATATGAGTCTAAACATTTAAATAAAAAGAAAATTTTCATATATTTTAAATGATTATCACATCAACTTTCATCCCTATTAATCTTAATCATGTATTATTATATGAATTGATTGACCCATTACCTTCATATTAAAGTTTCATTTTAATTCCTATCATATAAAAATGTATTCAATTATTCATTTTAAATAATAAATAAAACATTTTATTTTTATGGAATCTCAATGATTCTTGTCTTGATGATAATATGGAATATTTTTTTAGCCACAATTCTTAAAGATTAGATTCTTCTTTATTTCTACCTCACCCTCTTGAAATAAAATTTTGTCCAAGATCTATCATTTTCCAATCCTTCATCACCCCATCATAATTTTTGTATTGGGTTATATTAAACGACATTCAATATTTTATGAACTCCATTATTATTGAGTTTTATTTTTTCTATTTCATGTTTTTAATCTTATTTGTTTCATTTAGTGTCAATGTTTTTCTTCAATATATCATATAAATTTCCCTACATAATCCTCTTTGATTATTTTCAAGTTCACTGGGATGCATTTTTATGCATTATTATCTCATATTTTTCATGTTCTTTATTTTTTATTTCATAGGTTATCAGGAGTAAGATATCACAATAAGTTTTTTCCTTTAAATTATTCTTAAATTCATAGAACTAGTATTTTAAATGATAAGATGTGTCCACATTATAGTTTATTTCAATTTTGATATGATTATATAACATATTTTTCTTTCACATTTTATATAATCCACATCATTAAATACAATTATTATGATGTACTTTTACGTCTTACACTTTATGCTTGAACGTGCCGATAGATATTGTTAAGAACATGATAGTGGATTTTAGTCATTCCATATGTTAATCCATACCTTCATGGTTAATGTGCATCCTTAATTCCATTTTCATTATTGATTTACCTTTTCACTACTCCTGACGATGGAGGTCTATGAATGTATGGCTTCTCGTTTGAGTAACAAGGATTCAACTGGTTGGACAGGAAGTGATAAATCAGTATAAGATAGTTAAAAAACATTCAGTAATCTAAATTAATGGTGTACTATGTCTTTATTATCTATATTATGTGATTGTTTTAGTTGAAACTGTCGAGGAAAGGGAAAATTGAAAGAAATAGTACATGATAAGACTCCAATACTATCCCAGCCAAGAACAATTCTGAGTCCAACAGAAATGTTTACCTGATCAGTTTATCTCCCCTCATTTCCTATTAACATGTTATCCTCTTGTTTCCCCCATTTCTCCAAAATAAGAATATACCTATCATATTCTTATCTCATATCTTCCTATATTAGATTTTATATTAATGAGTTTATTTTACATATTTTTATATCTGTCATGTTTATGGATTTTTTGTTTCATTATATGTGTGTAAATTAAATTTTAAAATAAGTTAATACATTAGTGGCTCATTATAATTAATTACTTCAATCATAAAGGCAGAACGAAGACTATAGTGTTTAGATTTCATTTTTATTAGAATTAGATGTCTCTTTTGAAGGAATTTGTTTTAAAATATTTTTTCAAATGAATATCTCACTGTGATTTTTTTATTTAATGATCTTTACCATGAATCACCATGAAATATAATTTTTGGTGGTATGTGATGAATTTTTCTAAAAGGTCAAAAAATCATAGTAAAAATATGATAACAGGTGTAATAATTTTTGTTAAATAATATTTACCTTACATATGGTGTTTGTGGTAGGAGTCTCCATGATGTATTTAGAGGTTTTTATGAGGTTTCTAAATGTGAAATTTTATGTTTTTATATGTTTTTATGGTTAACTTATACTTTATAAATTTTCTCCTCAAGTCTTATAAATTTATACCTTTTGAGATATTCATATATATTAGCATCATTTTTAAATAGGAATAAACTCCCATTTTTTAAAGAAAACATCATTATCCTTTATTATGTTTTATTGAATGTTTTATTATGTTTGGGTGGTATTGGATTCGAGTCTCCCATGTAAATTTAGTGTAGTTTTTCACTATTTATCCCCAAATACAATTCAATATATAATATATAAATAAATTATTCATCTAATGAATTAAAATAATGTAAATCCCAATCCCCATGGGCCAATTTTATTGACTAATTTGTTCATATTTTCCACAACCTTTTTATTCATTAAATTTTTCTAGTATTTCTTCTCAATAAATGTTATGATTGGTTGAGAAACTGGGTGATCCAGAGGGTTTGGGATTAAGAATTTCACTAACATTGAGTCTTCTACTTTGGAAATATCCACCAGGCATAGAAATGTTTGATCTTATATATTTGTTTTTATCATGATCTGAACTCATATAATCATACTAGGATTTTTTTGGAGTTGGATGGAAGGATCATCCTTTCTAATTATTCCACAATGAGATCTTACTTTAGATGGGTTTGAGGTGGTGGTCATTAATATGTAGGTACAATATAAGGCATGGGAATTATAGGTAGTAGGAATGGTGTAGACAGATTATGGAACATCCATCACCAAATAAGTTAGTTGGTCAGATTATTTGTTTTTAGAGATTTCATTATTTCTAGAAGAAAGTTCATATTAATGCTAATATATAATTGAATTTTATGATTATATTTTTTAGGATTTATAAATATTTATATAGAACATATGTAAGAGATTGGGAATTTATTTTTTTACATTGAGTTAATATTTCTATGAAATTTTAAGAAAATTAAAAAATTTAATGATATTAATTTAACTATTATATATTGTTAAATTATAAACATATTTTATTTATAATGAGATATTTTTAATCATTTATTTATAATTGTTATATAAAAAACACTAAATATTCTAGATTTGTATTTTTAATGTGATATAAACCATTTTAAAAAATTAAAAATATTTCAAATCCATTTGATTGTGATATTAAGACATATTAATCAAATTGCTAATTCATATTTTGATTAACAGAATGTTTTGCTTCATATTAATGTTTCCATTTAAATATAATCTTATAATAATTTATTCAAATATTTATTTGTAATAATAAATAAAACATATTCTTTTTGTGGTATCTCAAAATTTAACATCATGCAAAAAATGCATAATATTATTTTTCACTATAATGCTTAAAACCTATTGAATTCCATGTTTTCACTTAACTATCTTTATATACAGTGCATTACTCTATTTTCCCTATTGTATTACATTTTCACATCCTCATAATTTTTGTTATGTTTTATCTTAAATTGTATTCTCTATTTGATGAAATCCATTGATATATATTTATATTTATTCTAATTCATGTAGTTATTCTTGAATATTTCAATTTGTATCACTTTTGTTCTTTAATATATCATATTGGATGGCCTTTATTATCTTCATTATTTCTATTATATTTCACCTTGATTTTTTTTCTGTGTTATTATAACCTGTTCATATTTTCACTTATTTTCTATTACCAATGTTATCTAGTGTCAGCTGCCGTGATATGTTTTTTTCTTTTTTATTTCATAAATTCTTGAAACTATGGTTTTCAATTAGGATATAAATTCTCTTTTTAGATTACCAATATTTTTAATTATTTATATGTCAGCTTCATTTTGTTAAAATATTCCATGCACTGCACCAGTATAATCACTGAATAATGAAGTACATTTATGATTGATTCCTCCTTCTTGAACATCCAGATGGATGTTGTTAAGCACATGAAGGATGAATATAGTTGACCAACCTATTGATCACTAAATTCTTTGAGAAAGTACATAATTGCATCCATTTTCATTACTGATTTTGATTCTCATTACCACCGGTGAGGGAGAGATGTTCCATTATGGATTCTCATTTGAGTGACGGGGAAATGATAGGTTAGAGTATAAGTGATAAATAAAAAGAAAAAATTAAAATAAAATAATTCCTTAAAAATCTATAGAGTAATATTTTTTTATTATCCATATTTTTGTAGAGTTGTGTTAGAATAATGTATATGGAAAATTGAAATAAAAATTACATTTGAGGACTCCCCTTATCTCCCACTAAAAAATACATACTGATAAAAATAGAAAATATTCCCTTCTTTTGTCCTCTCAACACTTTCCCTCTTAACATACTAACCTCCTAAATCCAACCCCATTCCCCTTGTGTGTATATACCTTCTACATTAATGGGTTATCTCATGATATATTATATTTTTTAGTGTTTTTATTTCACATATTCGTCTATCTTAAAAGTTTATGTATTTTTTATTCAATTCTTAACTTTAAATTCGATTTCGAAATACATTACTACACTCATGACTCATTGAAAAGTATTTTTCAATAATCTTGGTTTTCATGAGTCTCTAGGTATTTTTTGGATTATCCTATTTGAATTAGTATTCTATACGGAATAATAATTTTCCAACAAAATTATCAAACAATCATGTTACTACGATGTCAATGATGAATGTTGTTTCTATTGAAACATCATGTTTATTTTTTGGAGATATGTGCTAGAATTTTATATGAGATCAAAAAATCATAGTTATAAATTGCTAGTAGATGTAATAATTTTTTATTAAACAATAGAGTACATATGGATGGAGTTTATGGGGGCACTTCTCCATGATACATTTTTAGGGTTTGTTGAGGTATGTACTGGTGATTTTCTATATTGTTACATTTTCTTATGGGATGTTGACAATTTTATAATTATCATATAAATTTCTAAAATTTATTTATTCTAAGATATTTATATATAAGAACTTACACTTTTCAGAGTATTGTATTCTTTTAAATAAGGAAATCCAACTTATACATTTTAATGTTTTATGTAAATTTTTCTTAGGTTTGGGAGGTCTTCATTTTGTGTATCATGTGTGAATTCAGAGTCATTTTTTTGTTGTTTATCCCCTCTAACCTTTATAATATATATTATTTAATTAATTTATTTCCCTAATGAATAAATTCTACAAATTCCCAATCCTCATAGACCAAATTATTGTTACTCTTTTGATCATCAAGAATAATCATCTCAGGATTCTTTTGTTGAAAATATTTTTGTTCATTAAAATATTCATTATATTGTTCTAATTGATTTTTATGATTAACCAATAAACTAGATGATCCAATGGGATTGGGTTTTTAAATTTAAATGATGTAGATGATGTTACTTCATAAATATCTTCCATGGATGGAAAGGATTGATCGTATTATATTGTTCTATATCATGTTCCAAACTCATTAGTATCATACATAAATTTTTATGAGTTGTACAGTAGGTTCATATTTGTTAATAACTCCACTAAGAGATCTGGTATCAATGGGGGTTTAGTTGGTCTCCATTATAGTGGAGGCGGAAGATAAGGCAGAGATGGAGGAGGTAGAATCAAAGGAAGAGACAAATTCTCGAATTTCCAGCAAGGCTACTATTAGTTAGGAATTGTTTTTGTATTTTGACCTTTTTGTTTTTTAGAAATATTTATTTTTAATCTGATATATCAACATAATTTAATTTAAAATTGAATATGATGAATAAATTTTTTTGCTGTATATTTTATCATATACATATATATAAAAGATGAGGTATTCTATTTTTTGGATGTTGACTTCCTATTTATATGAAAATTTAAATAAATTTAAACATATAATCATTGGTATTTAACAATGATATATTATCAAATTATCCAAAAAATATATATATTTATTTATATATTTTTATGTATTAATAATTTTATTGTTTAAAACACTACCACAATCGAGATTAATATATTTTAAGTGAAGCTAACATTTTAAATAATATGATTATTTTAATATTTTTAAAATTTGTGTCACATTGATATTCATCTGAAATAATACACAATCGAGAATTCATATTTGGAAAAACTAAAAAATTTAATTAATAATATGGTTTCCTTATAATTATCATGTTATTAAATTTTATTCATTTACTTATTTTCATTAATAAATAAAACTAATTCGTTGGGAGGAATATAGTTGTTTCTGATCATACTAATAATATAAATGTTTTTTATCGATTGCATATAAAACCTTACATCTTCACAGGTTATTCTTCACTCTCTGGATAGAAAATATTGTCCTAGATCTTCCATGTTCCATAACTACTTCATGCGCTTTTAATTTTGGTAGTGGTTCATCCTAAACTAGCATCTTCCATTGTTCCCAACATTTTTATTTCATTTTAGGATTTATATTAAATGATATTCGTATTCTATATTTCATTTGGTACATCCATGGTGCTAAAATATATCATATCAGATTCCCTTCATAGTCTTCTCTATTGATTTTTGATTTCATTGGCAAGTGTCTTTTTAGTGTTATTATATCATTTTTATTGATCTCTATTTTCTCTTCCTTTAATTATCTAGAGTATGCTATTATGATATTTTTTCTCTTATATTCATTCTGAAATACATAAAAAATAGTATTTAATACTTGTAAGTGTGATATTTTCATTATTAATCCAATTTTGATTCAATTATAAGGAGGTTTTTTCATAAACTATTCCATGTTCCACACTAGTATTTTAATAAAATATTGATGTTAATCTACATCTCATTATTCCTTAAACATGAATAAAAAATTCACATAGACTCTGAAGGTTGATTCTATATATTCAATCCTTTTATTCATTTTATCACGGGGACAGATGAACCTTGATTCGACTTTCATTATTGATATACTTTTTCACTGCCCTCAGAAATGGAGGGATCTTCCGGTATGACTTCTTATCTGAGTAACAAGGTATCTAAATGATGGAAGAGATTAGTAAATCAATAAAAGATAATTAATAGAAATTTAGTCAATCCAAATTGATGTACTACTATGTGTTTTTTTTGGATTGTGTTAGAGTTTTTGTTGAATCTATGGGGATATAAAACATGAAGAAAAATAATATAAGAGTACTCCCCTATTATTCTATCCAACCACTATACAGACTCCAATAGAAAAGATTCCATTCATAGATACAATCTGAACATTCCCTCATAACAGACTATCCTCTTAGTGCATTCACTACAAATTATTTGTATATACCTAATGAATGTCTATATTACCTTGTGATATATTAGATTTTTATTACTGTGTTTCTTACATATTTTTCTATCTGTTTAGTGTATGAATTTTTTTATATCATCCCACTTTTTTAAATTACATATTTCAATAATTTACTACATTAGTTCCTCATTATAAATCAACATGGTGACCATCCATGATTTAATGTGTCTCTAGGGTTAAATGTAATTTTTTTATTAGAATCATCATTCTATTTGTAGTGAGCCTTTATTAAAATATATTATCATACGATAATGTTCTTAACACATTAATGTGTAATTTTTTATCCATGAATCATCTTGTATAATTTATGTTGGAGGCAAGATTTCTATTTTTGAACTATATCAAAAAATCATAGTAACAATATTACTGAATATGTAATAATTTTTTATTCCACTATATTTTCCTTATATGGGGAGTAGATGGTAGCACTCTTTATGATGTGTTTTAAGGTCTTGGTGAGGTAGCTAATTGTTAGTTTTTAAGCTTTAATGTGTTATTATGGTTTGTTGAGAGAATTCTAATTATCTTCTCAATTTCATTATATTTATTCCTTATATGAAATATATATATATGAACATCCTCTTCAGATAAGATTATTTTTTTTCATTTATGATCTATGAATTATTAATCATTTCATTTGTTTTATGGAAAATAATTTCATTTTTTGGAAGGTATTTGTTTTATGTATCCTATGTGATTATATAGTAGAATTTAGTTTTTTATCACCCACATAAATATAATATATATAATATATAATTCAATTATTCATCCATTGAACTAAATTCAAGTAAAATTTAATCTTCATGGACCAACTTGTTTTGACCAATATGTTCATCAAGAATGAGATTATTGTTGTTTTTTCCCAAAACATTTTTTATACATTTTTTATAATTTTTCTTATTGATTGTAATCATTGACCAATAAACTGGGAGATACTGGGGGTCAGGGTTTGTGAATTTCCCCTAAATAGAGGCTGCTGTTTCATAAAAATATTCCATGGATTTAATGGTTTGACCATATATCATTGTTTTTCATGAGACATTAACTCCATCCCAATTGATATAATACTATGTTTTAATTATCTAATTTTTCTTATATTTGTAGTATAAACTAAGTGATAGAGAATAAAGAATGAAAAAGTACATGAGGGGACTCCCCTACTCTCCCTCCCAATCACTATGAGGATTCCACAAGAAAATATTTTATGTTCAATTCCTCTACCTACATTAACTCTTAATAGACTATCAAAATAGATCCACCTTGTACCACCCTCTATGAGTACACACCTTCCACATTACTAGGTTATCTCAGGCTGTATTAGATTTCTCAATAATGTGTTTATCTTACATATTTCTATATTTTTCAAATATATGGTATTTTTTATTTCATTCAATTTGTGTAAATTCCATTTTTCAAAAATATAATACATGAGTTCCTTATTATGATTATTTTTTTTATAACATAATCTTTCTTATGGATCAGGGGATTAGATATATTTTTTTAATAGAATTGGTATTCCTTTTATAAAAAGATCTATTTAATATATTTTATGAAACGATCATATTCTTTACATGTATATCAACAATGTTGTTCTCAATGCATCATCATGCATAGTTTTTGATAGGGTAATATGATGGATTTTTCTATAATGTCTAAAATTCATAGTTATAAATTTATTGTAGATGTAATAATTCATTTATTCAAATATATTTTTTATATGTGTGGAGATGGTGGTGGAACTATCCAGGATGCATTTTCAGGTTTTGGTGAGGTAGCCAATGGTGAGTTTTTAAGTTGCTATATGTTTTTATAGATTACTAATAAATTTATAACTGTCTTCTCGATTGATGTAAATTTACTAATAATAGTTTATTTTTATATAAGAACATAATCTTAAAATAGGATTTGTTTCCCTTATTGTTGTAACTTTTCCCATCCTTTCTGATGTTTAATGAAAATTCTCTTAATTTTGGAAGGTCTTAGTTTCGATTATCCTTTGAATATTTAGAGTATTTTTACGTTTTTTTATCACCATGAAACTATATAATTTATAATTTATAATTTATAATTTCTATGATGAACTAAATTCTATTAAATCTCAATATTCATGGACCCAGTGGTTTTGACTAATACGTTAATCGAACAACTGTTTAATGTTTTTTTGACAAAATATGTATTATTCATTATAATTTTCTAGACATTTTTATAATAAATAGTTTTTATTGACTAAGAATCTAGGAGATCCATAAGGTTTCGTTTTGTGAATTTTAGACAAAATAATGCTACTCCATCACAAATTTACACAATGTATAGAGAGGATTGAGCTAAAATTTTTCTCAGGATCCGATATCATAGAATCCCCTATCTCATAGAATCATACACAAATTATCAGGATATAAATTTTATGATTAAACATTAAATTATTCCCTTGATAGATATTATTTTGGAAGGGGATGAGATTCGGTCAATTACAGTGGAGGTTCTATTAATGGTGGAGATGATGATGGTGGATGTAATAGAAGTGCTATATTCTTGAATTTTTGGTGATGAATCCATTAATTGGATAGATTTTTTTTATTAAAACCACTCAGTTATACATACATTTTTATTTTAAAATGGAGATTATATACTAAATACAATAGAAAATGTATTTTTTTGTTTATTTATTTTTTTGAATATATATTATTTAATATACATCATATGCACAAGATGATGTTTTTTTGATGTAATTTTTCTATTTTCCTATAAATATAAATAAATAATAATTTTTTATGAATCAAATTTATCAATGAAATATTGTAAAAATATCATCATTTTCTATTTATATTGACAATTTTTCATTTATTAATAATTTTCATATAGCAATTACTACAATGGAACAGATTAAAAAATTTTAAATACAAATTAACCAATTAAATAATATGACTATTTTAATATATTTTAGGATTCAATAATTTTCATATATGTAAATATTAATCATAATCAAGGAACTATATTTTGAATAACAAATACTTTTAATCCACATTACAGTTTCTTTATACTCATTTTATATTTGTTTCCCTTTACTTATTTTGAAAGAAAGTAAAACTTTTTTTGAGGAATCTTGATGTTTACCATCATACTGATAATAGATTTTATTTTTTTGCATGAATCTTAAAAACTATTTGCATAACTATTTTTTCATCAATATCATCATATCAATTTGTGTTTTAGCTCTGACCTTATTTGATCAATTTTGACACCCTTGTAATTTTGTTAATAGGTGATGTTAAACATGATTATTAGTTTAATGCACTTCACTATTTTGTATTTTTTGGTTTTCTTTTTTTCATTTTGTCAATATTTTATATTTCATTTGGTATAACCATTGTAGATTCATATATCATAATATATTCCCATGATAAGTTCTTTGTGGTTCATTTATTTGATTTGTATTTATTTTTTCATTTTTAATATATCGTGTTTTTATTTTTCACTATTATTCTCATGGGGTTTCATGACAATGATGTTGTGAGATGTTTTTCTATATTCATCATTCTTATATTCCTAAAAAACTGTTTTACCTTCATATATGTGTGATATTTGCATCTTAGTCTATATTTTTATTCCATTTTATTCTATTTTCCCTTTCATTTTTCAATACTCCACATCAGTATATCCACTGATTTATGAATTATTTCTAAGACTGATATGTCCTTCTTAATGGTGATAAAATATTTCTCTTAGCCAATAAAATATGATTCTAGAAATTCTATCTGTTGATCAATCCATTTTCGGAGAATGTGTGAACTTGTTTCTATTTTGATTTATGATATAATTTTTCACTACCCCAGACAATGGATGAAAGATCCATTATAGTTTCTCATTGGACATATAAGGTAGATGAAGGTTTGACATGAAGTGAGAAACCAACAAAACAGAATTAACAAAGATTCAACCCATCAATATAGATGCACTATTATGTGTTTATTTATAATCTTTAGTATGAGTTATAGTAGAAACTAGGGGGATAGAAAACTAAAAGACAACGTACACGGGAGGATAAATATTTTAAATGGGGTTTTGGAATTTTTTTGCATTAAATGGATATGGATTGCGGTATTTTTAAAAATGGGTACGAGATACGTGAACCCCGTTCACACATCCCCGATCCCGGGAAGATGTGTGAACAGGGTTTACACATGTTCAATCCAAGCGAGATGCATGAACTCCATTCACGCATCCTTCACGAATCAGATGAAGGATGCATGAACGGGGTTCACGCATCATGCAGAATGTTTTTAATATTTTTAAAATTTTTTATTTTTATTTTTATTTTGTTTTGTTTTGTTTATACATATTTATATATAACAAAAAAATTTAGCAGAATTTATCCACAATTTAAAATCTAGTTTCACTGCCATTACAACAGTCTGGATTCTGACAAAAACACTCACGCCGGACACCCTTTTATAAGAGGGCTTTCCCTGAATATTATTCTGCATTTTCGATGTGGGATACAAGATCTTCCAAACCTGCAAACTAAATTCTTCATTTCCGATTTGGGATTCTATTTCAAGTACGTGACTTTGAATGTGTATAAAATATAGACTATAAGACTAATATAAATGAAATTTTAAACATTGATTAAATATATAAGAAATAGTTGAAATAAAAATAATTTCATAAAAAATGTTGATCAAAAATAAATTATAACCATTCAAAACCATCAAATTGAAACATAAAAATGATTTACGAATTTCAAGTATGTGACTTTAAAAGACTATAAAATATAACCTATAACACTAATATAAATGAAATTTTATACTCTGATTAAACATATAAAAAATAGATGAAAACAATAATAATTTCAAAAAATCTGTTGATAAATAATAATTTATATGCTTTCAAAGACACCAACAAGAAACTTAAAAATGTTTCAAATACTTTTCTTTGAAAGACTATAAAATAAATTCCATAAGACAAATATGCATGAAACATAAAAAATGGATTAAATATATAAGAAATAGAAGAAAATAAAAAGAATTTCATAAAAGATGTTGATGAAAACTAATTTATGAGCTTTAAAATCCACCAACTATAAACTTAAAAACATTTCAAATACGTGGCTTTGATAACCTAGAAATCAAAAACTATAAGACCAATATAAATGAAAATTAAAACACAGATTAAACATATATGAAATAGTTAATGATTAACAAGTTAATTAGCAATATAATTATTAATTAGTTAATAATTACTTAATTAGTAATATCATTATTAATTATAGAATAATTAATTAGTTAATTTGTAATATAATTATTAATTACACAATAATTAATTAGTTAATTAGTAATATAATTATTAATTATACAATAATTAAGTATTTAGTAAGTAATATAATTAATAATTATATAATAATTCATTAGTTAATTAGTAAATTAGAAATATAATAAATAATTATAATTATTCAATAAAATTATTAGTTATTAATTATTAAAAATTAATTATATAATAATAAATTAGTTAATTAGTAATTTAATTATTAATTATATAATAATTAAATAATTAAATATTATATAATTAATTTTTTAATTTGTAATATAATTAATAATTACATAATAATTAATTAGTTAATTAGTAATATAATTATTAATTATACAATAATTAAGTATTTATTAAGTAATATAATTATTAATTATATAATAATTCATTAGTTAATTAATCAATTAGTAATATAATAAATAATAATAATTATCCATTACAATAATTAGTTTTTAGTTATTAATTGTTAATTATATTACAACTAATTTGTTATTCAGTAATATAATTATTAATTATACAATAAAGAATTAGCTAATTAGCTAATTAATCATTATAATTCATAATTATATTAATAATTATAATTCATAATTATATTACTAATTATAATTAATAATAATATTACTAATTAACTAATTATTTATTATATATTTAATAATTATAATACTAATCAACCAATTAATTATTATATAATTAACAATTAACAAATTAATAATTAAAAATTATAATGAATAATTATATTACAAATTAACTAAATAATTATTATATGATTAATAATTAAAAATTATAATTAGTAATTATATTACTAATTATAATTAATAAATACATTACTATTAAAATAATTAATTAGTATATAATTAATAATTCATAATTATAATTAGTAATTATAATTAATACTTATATTACTAATTAACTAATTAATAATTATATAATTAATAATTAATAATTAATAATTAATAATTAATAACTAATAATTATAATGAATAATTATAATAAATAATTATAATTACTAAATATATTAAAAATTAATTAATTAATTAATTAAATATTTTAAATTAATAATTATATTACAAGATAACTAATTTATTATCATATAATAAATTATATTACAAATTAACTAATTAATAAATAACTAATTAACTAATTATTAAATAATTAATAATTACTAATTAACTAATTAATAACTAATTAATAATTATATTACTAATTAACTAATTAATAAATAACTATATCTTATATGTTTTATCTTTATTTTAATTTTCATTTATATTGGTCTTATAGTTTTTATTTTATAGGTTTTGAAAGCCAAGTACTTGAAATGTCTTTAAGATTCATGTTGGTGGTTTTGAAAGATTATAAATTATTTTTCATCACCATTTTTTACAAAATTCATTTTATTTTCAACTATTTCTTATATGTTTAATTCATGTTTTATGTTTTATTCATATTGGTCTTATAGTTTTATTTTTATAGTCTTTCAAAGACACGTATTTGAAAAAAATTTAGGTTTCAAGTTGGTATCTTTGAAAGCTTATAAATTATTATTCATTTACATTTTTTACAAAATTCTTTTTATTTTCAATAATTTCTTATATGTTTAATCCATGTTTTAAGTTTCATTTATATTGGTTTTATATTTTGTATTTTTGAGTCTTTCAAAGTGACGTACTTGAAATAGAATCCCACATCAGAAATACTGAATCTTCTGCGTAGGGAAGATATCAGTTGAGTCCCACATCGATAATGGAGAACGATTTCCAGGGCTAGCCCTCTTATAAAATAGAGCCATAAGTGAGGGTGTCTGTCAGAATCCATACTGTTGTAATGGGAGAAGTGCTCGATATTAAATATCAGATAAATTATATTGAAATTGTTTGCTATATATATATAAACAAAACAAAACAAAAGATGCGTGAACCCCGTTCACGAATCTTCCTGGAATCGGGGATGCGTGAACGGGGTTCACGCGTCTCAGACGTATTTTTAAAAATACCGCAATCCCTATCCCTTTTAGGAAAAAATATTTCAAAAACCAATTAATAAAATTACTATACAAGTGAGGACTCCCCCTCTCTCCCACCCAAGCACTATGCTGACTTCAACAAAAAATATTCCCTCCTCTATTCCTGTCCCCACATTCCCTCTCAATAGACTAACATCCAATTTCCCATATTCCTCAACTATGTATATATACATGCATCATACCAAAGTTACCTCTAGATCTATTATATTATGATATAATTTTTTTATTTTACATATTTGTCTATCTGTTAATTTTATGTATTTTTTTCATTAAAAGTTTTTAAATTCCATTTTCAAATAATTTATTACATCATTACCTTAGTGTAAATCATCTTAATGATCATATAATATGGCCTATGGTTCAAAGGGTGAGATGTTAATTTAAATTAGAATCTGTAGTCTTTGAGGAAGGACTATTTGTCAAAAAAATTATGAAATGGTCATGTTTTTAATATTTCTATGTTGAATGTTGTTCAACGTGAATCAAAATGCCGGATTTTTTATTTTAAATAACTGGTATATATTTTTGTGAGACTCAAAAAACATTCTTACAATATTCTTGTAGATGTAATAATTTTTTTATTCATTGACACAATCCATATGTTGGTATTGGATTCTATCACTTTGGAAGATGTATTTTCATGTTATTGTGATGTAGATGATGGTTGGTTTTTAATGTCTTAAATGTTTTTATGGTTTTCTTGTATTTTTATAATTTACTTATTAATCTAGGGAAATTTTATCCATACGTTATTTTTATATTTAATTAAATAATATTTACATTTGATTGTTTCCCCTTTATTAATTAAAACTCTCTAATCATTTCATTAGTTTTAAAGAAATTTTTTATGATTGCGAGGTCTTGGTATTGAGTATCCTATGATCATTTGTTGAATTATTTCAATTTTTCACTAAACAATATATAAATTATAAATTATTATTCATGTATTACTGAAATGATTTAATCTCTAAGAAATCTAAATCTTTATGAAACCACTTATTTTGAAAAGTTCATTAATCAATAATTATATTCTCAAGAGATTTTGTCCAAAATATTTTAGTTCATTAACATTTTGGATCATTGTTCTCAGAGAGAGTTATGATTGAACAAGAAACAGAAAGATGCATTGGGTTTTGTTTTGTGAGTTTTACTAAAATTGATGATGCTCCATTAGAAATATAAATCATGGATATAATTTTTTTATCTTATATCTTTTTTTATTGTCAAGATCTAAACTCATATCATAATAACTAAATTTTAAGATGGTGTATAGTAGGATTATCTCTATTAGTTGTGACACTGATTGATCTATTTTGTAGGGGCTAGAGGTGGTGGATATTACAACAAATATCTAGCTAAGGCCGAGATAGAAGTGGTCATAAGTACTGTGGAGATCGGCTCTGAAACTGCCATAAATGAAGTAGTCAGTTGGACAAATTTCATTATTTGTACATTTCGGATTTTGGACGTTTTTATTTTAAATTAGGGAGTTTATCTTAATGATAATTTAAAATTTAAGATTATAATATTATTTTTTATTATTTTGTATATGTTTCAAATACAACATATTCTTGAGATGTGGTATTCATTTTATTGATTCGAAGACTATGTTTTTATTTAAATATAACTAAATTTAAATATTTAATGATGGAATTTTTAAAACGAAATGTAGTAAAATAAACCAAAATATCTATATCTATTGATATATGTTTTTTTACATATCAGTAATTTTGATATCACAAACACTACGTGGGTCCAAATTAATATTTTTAAAGTTAATCTAACAATCTAAATGACATAAATATTTTAATATATTTTAAATGAATATACTTTTGATATGAATACATATTAATCATAAGAGAGGTATAACATTTGGATTAACAGAAACATTACCAAGATATTTTAGTTTCCTTTTAATTTTCTTATTACAAACATTTATTCATTTATTCATATTTAAAGTAAAATAAAACATTTTCTTTTTGATGCATCTCAATGATTCCCATTTTTTTGATAAAATGAATAAATTTTTTCCATGATGATTAAAACTGAGCATCTCACCTATTTCTTCTTCACTATGATAATATAAAATGTTATCCTAGATCTACCGTATTTTGGTCCTTTGTGACACCCCTATAATTTAGGTAACGGGTCATCTTATCGTGGATTATATGTTCTGTTAACCCCATTGATATTTAGTTGTAGGTTTTATTTTTCTTGTTTATCATATTCTATATTGCATTTTTTATTTAAGTTGTTCTTAAATATATCATATCGGATTCCCTAGGTAATATTATTTTATGATTTTCAATTCCATTATGATGTTTTTTTCAGAGATATTCTATCTTATTTTTTGGTCACTATTTTATATTTCCTTGGTTATCAAGAGTCTATAATCGCATGATGTTTTTTTAATTTTCGACATTTTTAAATTATAAAAACTATATATGTAAATGAGGGTATTTGTTCATTTTTTTATTTCCACTTTTATTTGATTATATATATTATTTTCTTGTTCCTAGTATCAATGAACCATAACAGTATATCAATTTAATTATGAAGATCAACAAATTCTAATACCTCAGGCCTGAACCTGTTGATAGTTTTCACTAGGCCCAATATAGTTGATTCCATTTGGTCGATATATTGATATGTACCTTCTAGAATAATTTGAATCCACATTTATATTATAATTGTGGATTTTTTTATTCACTATATCCATTATGGAGGGATGCTTTGGTATTTCATCTCGTTTGAGTGATAAGGTAGCGATAGGTTGGAATATAAGTGATTAATCACAAGATCTTTTTATTAAAATTAAGTCCATCCAAATCAATAGAAAAAAAAATTTATTGTTATGAAATAATTTTTAGAGTATTATTATAAATTATATTGAGATAAAAATGAACAAAATAGTACATAAGAGGACTCCCCTTCTCTCCGGCCCACATACTATGTCGACTCAAACAGAATTGATTCCATGATGAGTTCTTATTCCCACGTTCACTTTAAACAGACTGATCATGTGGAAAACACAATTACCATTGCTTATATAATCATTCTACATTCCTATGTAATCTCATGCTATATTAGATTTTTGATTGATGTGTTTATTTTTCACATTTTTCTATCTTCAAATGAATGGATTTTTACTTCTATCAAAGTGTATAAATTTTATTATTCAATTATTCAAACGATACCATTCTCATTTTAAATAATTTCATGATCATTGAGGCTTATTATGGATATAGGTTTTAGAAATAATTTTTTATTATTATCATAATTCTTTGTAGATAGATCATTTGTCAAAACATTTCATCAAATGATGATGTTCATAAGAAGAGTATGTTATACGGTGTTTTCCATAAATCACAATTAAATATTTTTTTAGAAGTATATTGTGGAATTTATTAGTAGATAAATTAATCGTATTTTGAGTATAATAATATATCAAATAATGTGTCTTCAAAAATTCATTCCTTACAATTGGGAGTTAATGGTATAACTCTCAAGGATGATTTTATATATTTTGGTGAGGGTTCTGATGGTCATTTTTTTATGATTTTATATGTTATTAATGATTTATGAGTTATTATTGACATAATAATTAATATAAATTTATTCATTCTATTAAACAAATATACAAGAAAATCCGCTTTAATTAGTAATTTTTCCATTTCATCATGAAAATATCTTTATTATTTTTTATGCTTCAATGAAAATTTGCTAATGTTTTAGAGGTCATGGTTTCGTGTCACCCATGTGTATTTTCAGTAGTCATTCATTAATTATCCCCACATACCTATATAATATATATCAATTAATTAATTTATTCCTCCAAAGGGATAAATTATATTAAATCTCAATCTTTACAGAACTACATTTATTGAAATTTTTGTTAATCAATAATGATCTTCTTACATTTTTATTGTCAAAAATCATTTTGTTCATTAAAAACATCTAGTATTATATATCAATGAAGGTTCTAATTGACTGTGAAGCTAAGAGTTCCAAAGGTATTGTGTGTTTGAATTTCACTAACAAGGGGCTACTACTTAAGCAATATAACCAGTGAATAGAAATGTTTGATGTAATTTCATTGTTTATTGTAAATATCCAAACTCATAGCATTGTAGATAAATTTTAATAGGGGATAGATGTTAGGTTTGACCATGGTAATAAGACCATAGTAGAATTTTGTTTCTGCATTGGAGGAAGTTGGGGTTATTAAGAATGGAGGTGGCAGCTAAGGCAGAGATGGAGGAGATGTCAGCAATTGCGAATATGCATTATAGAACCACCAGTGTTGAAGATTTTAGTTGGGGGATTTCTTAAGAAGACCTATTGGAATCTAAGACATATTTAATTTAAATAAGACATCTCATCTTCAAACTAATTTAAATTAGAATACAAAGATTCTATTTTATTTAGATGTATATTTTTTCATATAAAACATTTTTAGTGGATTGGTCTTTTCACATTTTATGTCAATATTCGATTTTCATGAACATTTAAATAAATTTTATTTTGAATTATTGTAATTTATGAATTATATATTATAAAATTGTCCACAAATTATATCACTATTGATATATGTTTTTCATTTATTAGTAATTTTAATATAGAAAAAACTATAATGGCCCAGATTAATAGTTTTAATGACAATATAAAAATTTATGTAATATGATTATTTAAATAAATTTTAAATTCATATAATATTAACATTCATCTGTATTTATAATAATTGAGGAATTATATTTGGATTAACAAACACATTTCCTTCATATTTTAGGATTCTTTTTAGTATAATCGTACAAAAATTTAATCATTTATTTATTTCAATAATAAATAAAACTTATTTATTGTAAGTAATCTCAATTTTTTCCATCTTGCTAATAATATAGAAGATTTTTTTATCTATATTGCTTACACCCTAGCCGCATTCCTATTTATTCTTCACTCTCTTGATATCAAATGTTTTACTAACTATACCATTTTTTGATAATTCTTCATTTAATTCTACATACGTCACTACGGTCATCAATGATGATTTTTTTAATTTTTTTTGCTTTATCACTGCATGATTCCATTATATGTGTATTTTATTTGTTCCGTTTGCTTTTTTAGATGAAAACTAATATCATTTGTATCCAAATATTTTCAAATAATATATAGAATCTTATTCCTTATTCGATTGTAAAATTAATTTCAATTAATGTAGAAATTATATATTTTTGTGTTATATTTATAGATTTATTACTTCCAACTATACCTCAATTTCTTAGATGGATTCTAATATTTGGACATAGGTCTATTTTATTTGATGTTTTGAATGTGATATTCATTTTTCTATATTTATGTATGTATAATTTTGTTGGGTCTTATTCCCAATATTTCGTCTATTGTAGCTAGAAGATACACATTGTGTATTTTATTGATAAATTTTAATGACCTATATTTTTTAATAAAAATATTCTTCTTATAGTTATGTGGTTTTATTGGAACTGATATATGTAAACTATATCCTTAATAAAATAAATCGTTCGTATTTTTTACACCATTTCTAAATTTTAATGCAACTATATTCTCATTGTATCCTTTCCCATTTAATTTTGCACGAAATTATTAATGATTGATTTTATATTTATTCGGATACATTTATAATCATCAAGTTAGGATGAATATTTAATATTTAATATAATATATTTTAGTTTTTCTATATATATTATAGTATGGAAATTTCCAGTAGAGTTTCTGGTCAAAATCAGGGATGTGATTGATGAATTTAGTGAGGTAGTATTGGGTGAGTTTTGAATTGTTGTTTTTACCATTATTTTATTATTTATTTCATTCATAGCATTTATCATTTTTGAGTTCCAATTTGTATAATTTATCTTCCTAATTTATGAACCATTTATTCTAGATGTATGATTATATCATTCATTATTTCTTTCTTGAACATGCATAATGAAAAATTTCCACTTTGACACGTGTTGCCACTATATTCTCATTTTATGAAAAATATTCAGGATAATGGTTTTGAACACAATTTAATGAAGGTTAAAATGTTGTTCAAGTTAATTGTAAATTATAGCTCGGTAGAAATAATTTATCTAGTTGGTTGGATTTAGAGACTGGGTTAACAAAAATGCAGGTTGAGCCATCCAGAGGATTCGTATAGGTGAACTCTGTATATTAGAAGAATTATAGTTAAGTCTTGCATGTAATGGAAAGAAATGGATATATCAAAAATCACAATAGGATGTGGTCTTGGTTTTAATTCATTATAAACTACATTTTTCATAATTGAATAGTTACAGATTGAATCTATAGTATCTTGAAGGGAATAACATTTTTGGTATCTTTAATAATGATTTCCCCCCACGTCTTCAACATATATAAATTTTGGTGGATGTTATAATTGTGGTGGAACACATAGTGGAGGTTATGGAATTAACATTTTAAATGATGTTTACAGGGATGTTTCGAGATTTAGAAATTATTTTAGTGATAAATCATGTTGTGGCGGCGAATTTGGTGGAGAGTTTAGAGAGGTTCATGATAACAGAAGGGGATCCAACAAGAAGATATCATTGAGAATTTTGAAGTCTCAAGAATAAAGTCTCATTACTAAAATTCATGACCATTTCATCTAGTTTAGCAATGGGATCAGGATTATTGTTTGTTGGATTCTTAGTTTTTCGATTTTAATCTGTTATTGGATTTTGAATCTACCTTTATACTACCATCCTCTAAAGCATGGATGTCATCAAACTAGTATGATTCCTTTTGCCACTCCTTTTGATGAGGGTTGACACAATATATAGTCCTAGATCCTTTTATGAAATGGTTTTACGTAATTTGGTTTTAATTCATGTTCATCAAATTATGAATTATATTTGGTTAAAAGGATATAGTGTTATTTTCTTGGTAAATATAGTTATTTTTCGCTAAATATATTTTCATTATAAATAAGTAATTGATACATCTTTTTGTGTGTTTCGGTAAAATTTCATTATTAATTATATGGATAGTAACTAATTGATCTCTAGATTAATAAAATAGATTGTTAAATGTATTGGTATTTTAAAAAGGTCACAGTTAAAAAATTTACATATTTTAAAGTGTAAATCTCATAAATAAATTAAAAGAATTAGGTTTATTTAAAGTGGAATTAGGGATTTAATTTTTTCAGAATTTTTTTAATATTTTATAATCCTAAATTGATATTAATGTATCATAATGGGATGAATTTTTTTATTAAAATATTTATTTGAAATTGATGTATTATTTCATGGTATATTTTAAATATTATAATATAAAAAATATATGTCTGTTTTTATGAATGTGTTTTTTCAGTAAAAAGGTTTTGAATTATCGATTTATAATTTTTTTAATCCAACATAGTTGATTATATTCTGAGTCAACACAAACTATTTATGAATTATGAAACGAATATTCAAAATTATTATAATGTTTCCATGGTGATAAAAATGGTCATTGGACACGAAACGATCCATAATTTTAGAAGGGATTTGTGAAACTAAATGAAAAATCACATTTAAATATTAATATTATAAATATAATTTATTGCATACTAAAAAATATAATACAGTAATGGTATATTTTACCATTACTATAAAAATTAAGGGCTTTAAATATGAGGAATATTTGATGGATGAAGGGGTTTCTAGATTAACAAGGTGGATAAATTAGATTTTTTCAAATATTAAATGGACCGAAATAAAAGATACTATATTATCTAATTTTTTTAATTAATGATTAGTTATTTAATTGTTAATCATATTTTGGTATGAATAATTTGTGATGATGATACAAATGGTTTATCTTTGGTCCAATTCTATTACTTGTTTGACAAAAAGATATAATGACTAAAATAATATATCCTAACTAAAAGTGCATACCCATATAAGGTCGTAAAATATATGGGGGAGAGACCCCACCATCCAGAAGTTACATTTATTAATGAGTAAAATAATCTTTATAATATATCACTTGAAACTCATAATGTACAATAAAATGGAAATAAGGATTATTTTTTTGAATATTCCAACAAAAGGGATTATTGTTTTTTCATAACACAAAAAAGATAGTTTCTTAGAAATATATTTTCAAGAAAATATATAATTTCAAAGAGGGTAGTTGGAGTAATTTTATTCTTATGTTGTTGAAAATAAGAAAAATAAATCTAATATTAGTTTAATTACAAGGGAAAGGAAATTTACAATCTCATTATGTTTGTGAGATTTTGGAAAAGAAATTAATCAATAAAAAATAGTATTAAACTTTTTTAAATACATCAAAGATAATTTTTTATATATATGTTTCATTATGATTATGATGAACATATGAGATATATGTATTAATAGAATAAATATTATTAACAACATAACATCAAATGATATGATATAAATAATTTAAATTATTATATTCATAGAAATAAACATAAGGATTATGAATCCTAAGGATTATGAATCATAATAACCACATATATGAAAAAAAAAATCATTATAGTAGTTAACCCATAAAAGGTTATTAGTAAAGGGATTTATTAGAAGCCCGTATTGAGACACGGAAGGAGTTATATATAGTGATGTGATTCGTTAAAAAAAATATAATAACACAACAAGCATTATGCCTCTATGGTATTTTATCATCTACTATATTATTATAGGTGAGCAGCTGTATAGTATATTAAATATTTTTATTGTATTTTATTAATTTAAAAATTACATCATGTTATATAAAAGGAATCTCCACTTTAACATTCATTCATGTTTGATACATCTACTACATGATGTGACTTGATAATCAACAAATTAATGTATGACATTGAGTTTTACACAATTGATGATCATTATGGGGTATTGTTTTTTATGAAGATTAGTGAAGATTAATCATATGTTTAAATTTTTATAAAGATATGTAATTCACTCATAAGGAAAAAATTAGTTTTGTGTGCTAGATAATTCACTTAGTGTATGAAATGGGTGTAATAAATTATGTCTATAGAGTAATAGGGGTTCGTGTTTCATAATGAATTCAAATTAACTGTGGTTGAAAAGTAACGTAGCATTAAAACCTTCATCGTTTGAAAGATTTATTACTAAATCCTCAAGGACTAACTAATTTAGGGTGGATGGGTATTTTTCTGATAATGTCATCAATTTAATTTTAAACAATATGAGATTTTTTCTCTCCTATGATGATTATAACCCATTATCCCTCAATTGAGATAGGTTGATGCATCTCATAAAAAAACCATATAAGATGAACATGATATACATTTCTATTTGGATATGGGGAAGTTGAAATGATCATTCTTCTAGTGGATTGACATGTGACACAATCCTCTATGAATAATGAAAATGTCACTTTTATGATAAATATTAAATATTGGGATATTAAATGTCTCATTGTAACTTGCTATCTTGGAAAAAGGGATTATGTGATTATAAATATTATATTTGATAATGTAATTTTGAATAGAAATAGAGACTCATTTGTTTGATGTAGATCACGCTATATCTATTTGTATTTGGATAAATTTTAAATTTATCTAGAGTATAATATCTACTTAAAATTTTGGATTGGAAATTTTGTAATTATATTCAATTCTAAAAAATCCTATATGGTTACACAAAGTGGTGATTAAATATTTAAAAATCTATAACTATCTAATAATGTTTTTTGGATAATATCTGAAACTAATTATGGATGAGTTTCTATAATTTATTATATTTAATGTAATATAAAGTGAAAATGAGAGATAAATTATTCAAAAGGAGTTTTTGAGGATACCCAAAATAAATATTGGATATGATATAACTTGATGACACATATATTATTCTACATAATACGAAACTATATATAATGTTATGTGGATTTAGTGTAGAAGGGAGACTGATAGAAATATTAAATAAATCAATGATATCATAATGTATAAATAGATATATTTCATACGCCCACATGGTCATATATCATAATATTATATGGATATATCATAATTTTTAGTATATAATATATAATGAGACCTATGTAAATCATAAGGTATAATTTACATTACATAAAAATCATCCAACTATATGAAATCATTAATAGTTTTTTGTTATATGTAATCAGATAACATTATTGTGTTTTCAAATGAATCATTTAATGTGTCAAATTATTTAGGTAAGTGTTAATAAGTGTTTATAACATCTATAATTAAGGTTTAATCCTCATACTCAATGATAGAGCCTATAGGGGGAATCCTTAATGCTATATTAGGATGGTGAATCCATTATAATGAATATATGTGAATTAAACTAAAACTACCCCAAATAATTCTTACATTCCCACCATTATACTATGTTTTTATGAGACCATGGTTTTATAGAGTTCCATTACAAGAATTCTTAAATCCATTTAAAGCATGGATATCTTAGGGGGAAGTTGTCATTAAGCCTCTAATTAGAAATCATTATCAATCACATTGAGGACATAGTAAGAATAATATCTAATTAATAAAGAAAATTGTATGATATTCATTTAGAGTTTAATTAATTTATCTTTCAGATACATTAATGGTCTTTGGATTATGTGGTTTCTATTTAATTACACTCCCTTGGATATGTGTTATCTATCACATAGAAAAATTTCAATTATTATTTCTCAATTTATTTTTATCATCAACAGCTAATAACGATTTTTTTCATTTACATCGACCTGATAAAGATAATCATGGGTCATTATTTCATGTATTAAATGATCAAGTTGGTTCCCTGGATCAAAATTTCTTATTAATTGATTGTGTTATTTTTCATTATTAATGATGTTTTCTTATCATATTATTTTTTCTATTCTATATGAAATTGTTATATGGTAATTTTCTAATAATATATATCATAGTGAAAGGTTATTACAATTATCCAATATAATGATATCCTACTAGTGACAAAACAATATTCGTCACTATTGTTCTATGGTGGGTTGATATTGAATGACATGACACATAAAATGTAGGATATTATGGATTGGAGGCTCAAAAAAAATTGAGAAACCATCTCATTTTTTTTCCCATGGTAATCTATAAGATATAAGGTTGTATGAACAAATCCATTAATTATAAATCCTCATTTCTATGTGTCATTAGATGTTACTATATGAAAATGTGTGTTTTGATAATTATTATTTAATATTACCATTTGTTGATATCACGACTCATTGTATTTTAGGTAAAAAAAACTGTGATTCTATTTTCTTGTGATGATATTAGATATATTGGTTAAATCACAAGTGATATTATATTATTGTATCATGAAAGAAATTATTTAACCCTTTTAAAAAAGTTGATATCACATTCCCTTTTATTGAGTGAAATGGTCTAAATAAATTCATGGTAATGGTGTTTGGTTTGAGAGTTCAAATCTAGTGTGTAAAAATGATAAATCAATCAAATTGGATGATGAAACCATTATGAAGCACATTTGATTAAAGATATCATGATAAAGAGAATATATTACATTGTGATCACCTTTAGGATGTTCAACATAATTTCAATCATATATTATTTTTCTAGGGAGTCTATTTAATGTTTCTAGATTCAAACCATAAACATTTGGTGGAAACGATTAATACAACTAAGAATGAGATAGAGAGGGTCAACCACTATGTTTCTCTACTATCTATGTTAACCAATAGGGTATAATATATTAGTTTAAATAAATAATATTTATTCAGGTTTCATTGATCTCCATAATTTTACCACAAGTCATTCGAATCAAGAATATATTTTAATTATAATAAAAAGTATTTATTTTCCTGTTTATATAATATAATAATAAATAATTTTTTAAATAATATAATGAAATTTATTTTTTAAATAGTCATTTTTTATGGATCAATAAATTTAGATGTGGGAAAAAGGACTGATTGTAATGGTATAATTGGAAATAATATAAATGATATTTATTTATATACAAATAAATATGTTTCACATGTTAATAAATTGATAATAATACTAATATTATAATTGGGCATGGGATCAATTATGATTTGTAAAGAGGAAATGGGTAATGTGTGAAATTTCCCAATAGTAAACTAGCCATAATAAATGTATAATAATTTCATTTTTCATATCTAGATATATCGTTTTTAAATATATAATATTATCACATTCCATATCTACCAATTGGTGTACCCAATAGATATAGTGAGACTCTCTCAATACCTCTAGATATATCAAGAGATCGATATTTATATTCTCCACTCCTCTATAATTACATCATGAGATTATATAGAGTTTTTTCAACCATGAAACAAATTATATTGTAATCTTTTCTAAATAAGAAAATATATTATAATTTTACCTCCCACCGCCTAGCGGTTCTAAGATATCATTCAAAAATTGTGGTGATTTTTTGGATCATCACTAATGATATTCTACTACTAGATCCTAAAACACAATTATGGTCTGATGAGAACTATTCCCCTAAATCATCAATAAATAAAGAATTAAAAATTTATGTAATTATATATTTCTTGATAAATTAATTATAATTTATATGTAAATAATATTCTCTATTGGTTCTAATTTTTTATTTTAGTAAACTAATCTATTATTTTCAATGGACAAGAATCATTCCACGTGTAAAGACTGCTTCAATTATAGGGTATAACTATAGATCAAAAATATTATTATATACTATAAAATTGGTTATATAAACCATTTTTTGTAATTCTATTGAGAATGACCTATATAAAATTGTTTTTAGTGAACCATTGTTAGTGGGTGATCTGAATTTATAATTAACAAATAATTTACTGAGAACTATTGGTATATATGTATCATAATGTTTCTGAACCACTAGGATTGTTCAATACCCTCTATAAACAATAAAACATTAGTTTAATCCTATAATGACTATTTTTTAAAATTTGTTCTAGAACACCATAAAATTCATCAGATATAAACACCCCCACCCAACTCACAAAACCTAAAAACAATGAAAAAAAACCTACAACCAAAAAGAAACTGAAGAAAATTAAAATATAGACACAATAATCTATAACATATCACCACCGTATTCAATAACCTACAAATATACATCCACAAAAAATAAAAAAAATAACGATAACATAAGATGCCAATTAATCCATTCAACCATTGATAACACAAATAAAAAACATCATATAAATTCATTCATAATAACTCATCATTAATAAAATATCAACAATGTGTGTAAATAATTATAAGGATAAATCTATCCCTTATCACCATCACTATCTTCACAATCATCCATATTGTCGTCCGTGGCCTCGTCCTCATCTGTAGCCTCTTCCACATCCTCATTTTCTTCCTCACCCTCTTCCTCACCCTCTCCCTTATCATCACCATTGAGAGGAATGACATCAGCTCAGCCACCAATAAAACGAACTCATGGTTTAATATATTACATATTAATCATTTCCATTTATTCATCACAATCCACAAAATTATTTTTTGAATGTGATGGATATAAAATGGTCATAAATATTCTAAATTCATTAATACCCCATGATTCTATTTGCGCTCTTTTATGAATATATTTTTGGAATTTTCTACCTAGGAATATGCTTTTTCTTCCTATTAATTTTGGTTTTCAAAATCGATGATAACCTAAATGGAACTTGATGTGGTCTAATTTTTCATCAGAGCAATACTTTTCCCTCGATGACAATGTACTCTTCTATAGTTATTGACTCCAACGACATGATGTAAGTGATCATTTGGACCAAATATTTTAGATTATTACTCATCAAGCTTAAAAAATAAAACTATTAAAAATTTAATTTAAAATAAATAAAATATATATTATAATTTGAAGTCATCCCTATAAAACATATAAAATTCAACTGTGTCTTTTGAAATCACCACCATTACCTTCCAGGTTGGCTCGGTTGCGGAGGTCTATAACGGCGTGGGGGGTGATGCCTTTGGCTGTGGAGGATATTTTTTTCAGATCCGAGGCCCCATCCCTATGCGTTGGCTTCAGATCTATGTGTTTTCTAGTTCTAATGTGGTTGGGGTGGCTTCTTTTTATTTTGTACTGATGGACCGCTGTTGGGGTAGAATGTTGTGGAATTTTACTTGTGATACGAGGGTGGCGATGGGCTTTGTGATTCTGGTATGGGATGGAAATAGTGGTAAGGAAATGGTGGTGATGGTCTCCTGGTTTGATGTTGGTTTTAAGGGTTTGATTTTATATGTTAGCAATGATCTTTTTAGTGTCGTAGAAAGGTGTATCTATCTGTTTGAATGGTTTTTTGTTCGAGGATGGGAATTTTTTGATCTGGATGACATCATGTATATACATCAGAAGAGGTTCTAGAGCTAGAAATTCACCTTTGGATTGTTTTTATTTATTTGTTTGTTTCAGATGGTATGGCATCAGCAATTACATCGGGCCTGTTCTTTGACAAAGGAAACTTGCTTGCCGATTTTCTGTGCAATGGTGGAGAGCTTCTTCATGATCAAATGTTTGGGAGGAGTAGTTTAGTGTTTTCATTATGGTTTAATCTTTTTATCCTTTGAGTGTGATTGTCCTATGTCCGTGATGTCTTTGGGATTCCACCCCCTTCATCCCTTAAAAGAGTATTTATCAAATAATAAAAAATTTGAAGGCCCTCGGGCCGTTGGATGGATGGATGTTAGAATACCAGGAATGTATAAAACAATTTTCTGAATAAACAACCAATTGGATTTTAATATGTGTAACCCTCGAGAGATAATACATGGGATACATAATGATATATCATGTAATTGATTGTGATATCGTCAGATATGTCAATTTACTTATCTTGATAAGTGAGAAAATGTAGAAAAATAATGAATTGAAATTTAAATCCATGGTCTTGAATAAATAGTGGATTAATTTTATCCATACATAATATCGCGATTTATCCACAAAAAAAATAAAGATGCTTTAAAATATCCCATAGTTGAATAGGTTATAAAAATGTCACAAATTTTATGAAGGATGGAAACCACTTGGTAATTAGTTTGAAAGACAATATATAAAAGGAAAAAGGGGCTTTAGAAAAATTTTATTGAATAAAAACACATTGAATTTATTCAAAAACATTTTCACAAATGATTTATATTTAATAGAAAAATATCTTTTAGAAAAGTTATAGTTTAGTGGTAATTCAACCATATCAATCTTTTTGAATTATGGTGTAATTGAATGGGAAAACATATTAATATATAAATTAATTGGACCAATTAAAATAATAAATTTCTCTCCACATGGAATGGTTATAGACCTATTTACATTTGAGGGAGTAATGTATAGAAGGATACAAAAATATAAGATTACTCATGGGTGAAAAAATATATGACACTAAATAATGAATTTATATGATGTTTTTTTTTCATTCATGTGTTTTATGTCTCATGTTTTTTACATTTTTCAATAGTTAACATTGCATTGAAATAACGTTATCATATAATATTGAATGACCATCGTACATGTTTCCTCTCATTGTATGGTATCACAGTCTACCCCAATGTGTGGAGGTATTTCATAGAATACTTGTTTTATATTTCTTAATAACACTTCCTAATGAATTCTATTCAATAGTACAAAACAAATAAAATTATTTCAAGTAATGTTAATTTTCATCCCAAAACCTAATATTTTATTAATACCTTGAACATGGTACATTCAAATTAGTAGTCATTTCATGATGATATTCTATTACATAGACATTCATAATGGTAATGGCCTTTAAATCAATATATACTTTAGAACAGCATCCACTAAACAAGTCTATATTCTATGATCTATAGATCTCACTTAATTCTTTTAGTCATGTTTTCCTCATAGATTCATGATCATGAAAATAAAAATGAATAAATCACCAAGGTATTAATTTTTCAAATACAATAATAATATTACATTACATATAATTAATTTATTCCCCCATATGTTCACCCTAATAATTTTCCTTTCCTTTATTTGGTAGGTTTCTCTAAGAGAGTGTTCAGACGGGAATGATGTCAGAGTATTTGGAATGCATCTCCACAAAAATCTTATATTTTTTACTTGTTTTTCCAAAACATTTTTTGTTTCCTCATTGAAATCCACTATGATTTGTGTGGAGAATTTCCACATCACAAAAATTCATACACGCCCAAGCCAAGCATCAGAAGATCGAGTTGTTCAATAAAAAACAAATATTATATAAATATGTATTATAATGAAGATAACTTATGGTAAAAATAATTAAATACAGTTCTATAATCATACCCATTGTAGAATGATCAGTGGGTGAAAATGGATCCCTATTATTGGAAGGAACATCAACATGTATGGATGTAGTGGGTCTCAGTGTATGCTCTTGAGGGTTTGTCAGAGAATAAGTTAATGATGACGAAATGTAGATGGATATGGAAAAAGAATTTTTAGGAAAATTAGATGTAATAAATTACTATAAAAATGAATAATTTTAATGATTAGTGGGAATCATTATCAGATATGGTAATGATAGGAAATGATGAATATATTTAATTTTTTGTGAAATCATGGGAAAAATAAATATATTTGTAGTCTATAATGATACTGTGGGGTGAAAAGATATGGTATGTGGTATAAAAGATGAAGAGATGGTGTGTGATCTGGTAAGCCTAGTAGATCCCATAGCACTAGTACCACCCTTTATTATATTCATCCTAAATAGTAGAACCTATTGGTTAGTCATTTAATAACAACTATCTTGGAGGTAGATCCTGATTAAAAGTGGAAAACAAAATCATTCACATGATATTAATTTTTTTGATATATTTGTTTGAAATAAAATGAACACAATAAGAACCAATGGAGTGAAACCCTCTCAATCAGTAGATGATTATTTCATTTCATCCTTTTTCTTTGTATCTTCAAATTGTTTCTCATTTCCTACAAATTCTAAATAATTATTTAATTATTTATAAATATAGAACCGATTTGTAATCCAAACATGAATGAAGATGACACATGAACTAATTACGGAATAAAAAATGTACAACCAAATATAGGATATATAGTTATATTCAAAAAATATTTTTTATTTAGTGGAAAGAATAATAAAACAAACCACATTTCTTAAAAAGAGAAATATATTTAAATTAGAATGATTTTCATTGATATTATATAGCTTTATTCTATTTTCAATTCAATCCAAATTGATTTTGGTTTATGTAATTTGGTTTATTTGGGTCAATTGCTTATGACAGTTGTCCATTTTTTTCATAGGTTATATTTTTTCAATTAATTTAGTTATTTTTTCTTTTTTCTTTTTTTCAGGTCATTTTTTCATTTGTAGCGTTAAGACATTTTATCACTTTTTTGGTTTGGTCATTATTATTATTATTGAATATTTTTGTTTTAATTAGTTTAAAATGATCAATTAAATTCAGTAGTTGGGGTTTGTCTTTGTGGTAAGCACCTCATAATCCAACATGAAAAATGGGGGTTCAAAACCCATGGGGTGCAGGTACAGTAGCGGTACTCTAGAAGCAGTGGTACTGTAGATCGGCGGGCACTGTAGCGGTGGCAAGATATTGTAGCGGCGGCAGGTACTGTAGTAGCTAGGATACTATTCACAAAATGGGCCTTAGGCCAAATATTTGGGCCTACAGGATATGTAATGGGCTACATTCTCACTAGGCCTTCAGTATATGTAATGGGTCTCCCTATATCCAGTTAAAAGAGGTAGTTGCTTTGATTTAATAATAAAATGAGGCTTCGACCCCAACCTTTAAAAAATGGTCAACTAAAATCATCTTGTTTTTTATAATTTACTTTTTTTTGTTTTTAGTTGTTGGGTGGGTAATAAAAGTATTCGATTTAAAATTTGAAAATAAAATTTTAAAAAAATACAACCAATGCATTTTAAAAATTAAAATTAATTTCATGTTGGAAATAAAATATTATAATGAATAGTAAAACAATTTGAATATTATGAACATTACATCCCAAGTTTATAGAAACCAATATAACGAAGAACACATATAGATGATTATATATATTTCCCACCATAACTTTAGGTTTATAGTCAACTCTAAATAATTTAACTATTATAGTCATCATAAGTAATATATTGATCGAGGATTATGAGAGTAGGGATGGTTTCAATAATATCATCCTTGTAATAATAAATATTTCATGGGATTACATAAATATTGAAACCAAACTCAGGTCAAAGATGATATTTCCCATAAATACATATTTTTCCATTGATTCCTATACATATAGTTTATAAGTAGAAAGAGTGTGATTCATGTCATCAAAAAGAAATCCCAATTCATTAATAAATGATCCACGACCCTTCATCTAATCAAACCACAAGCATTTCATTGTTGTTACCCATCCACGAGGGTAATAATCTAATATCAATATTTTCACAATGACTCCATAATATGATACATTTTCAAATAGAGTTCAATTATGTTATGGAATGACATAAAATTTATGTTATTGAAGTTAGAATAAAGACCTAAATTAATGTTGTAATTTTAATTTCTCATTTTCTTATAATAAAAAGTTACTAATTGTCAAAATTTATGTTCATTAAATAACCAAAAAATTATGAAAAAAATACATATATTTGATTTTTCTAAATAGAAATTCTATAAGATAACTCAATAGCTGAAATATAAATGAATATTAATCAAAATTATACATATATTATTAATTTATTACCATAATATTTATACAATCAATTTCTACCCTGAATAAAACACTTTTCAATGAAATGTATCTCTCTATATCAATGATTAATAATATTCTTTGTATTAATCATTTTTTTTGTTCCTAACAAAAAAATTAATTAGTTTATTCGATTTGTCAAATTTCTTGATATGAGATTATATATAAAAGAACAATATACTTAATTGATGTAGTCATTTGATAAATCATAGATAAAAAAACTATTCAATGTTCCATCTATGACTTTTCATGGATTAATTATTTCAATGTGTATGATATAGAAAGTACCACATTTAGTATGTGATGGAAAAGTATGCTCAATTTTACCATAATGTTCATCATCATTAGTCATCGTTCTTTTCATTCACATCATCAAAATAAAAAAAGTATTGAATATAATTTCATACAATCTTGATCTATCTAACCATTCAGGATAGAAAATTTGATATGAATCATTTTCCTGATATAAGATTTCATTGTGTGCATATTTATTTAAGTTAGATACATTCAAAAGAAGTAAAAGATCATATATGAATTATTTTTGATGGATGATGTATTTAACTATTCATCATACTTGTGAAAAATAATCTTGGCAATATTATCTCAAACTCAAAAAAAAAGAATCGTTCCACTACTGAAATAGTTTTAAGAAATAAATGGATATCGTCATTTCATGAAGACCTATAAAAAATTGATAAACCGAATAAATGAAACATTTAAATTATTGGATGGAATATGACATATTTCTTTTCAAATCAACTCATGAAGTAAGATGTGATAATCACAAGTTATAAAATAATTAAGCTTCATCTCTCTTCTATTGATCCATTTTGATTTGATTCATGAATATGTATCAAATTAATTTAACAATATTTAACAGTTTTATATTTTTTTGCAGCTGTCATAACATAATAAAAATGTAAAACATTCCATTTATTTTCACTAATACACAATGGATGAAATTATTATCTGATCCCCAATACACCAATTCACTTTGATAACATAAACCATATTTTGTGCATACCTTGAGATATATAATGATAGAAAGAAACATTTCAGATATATTCTTTTCAATGTGAATTATATACCGGAAATGATGTAAGAAATTGGTTGACAAATATGAATTTTCAAAGATGAACATTCTCTGATTCAAATTGTAATAGGTTTTAGTGGAAAATTTATTCCAATTTATATATTTAAACTAAAAATTACTTAATGAAAAATCAAAATCTTGAAATTCATTTTGAACATCACTTCCAAACATACATTGAGGTGGATTTTTGGTCCCCATGGTATATTCAAATCATCAAAAGTTATTCATATATGGATGGTCCATTAGAATGAATCATTTATGTCCAAGAAAACTAAATCTATGGTGATATTTAACTATTATTTAACTTGTATTCATCATATAAATAGGACATCGTAGTTTCTATTCATGGTCCATCTAGAAATTATTTAATATTAAGGAAATTCATTGATCATCCATATAAGCACAACACACATTTGAAATATGTGTTTTGAACAAGCATCATTTTTGTGAGAAAACACATTCCAATGATGTTTCAAAGATTTTATTAAATTTATAATGTATTCATATAGATATATATATATATATATTATAGAATCGTAATCTCCATATTGGAGTATTGTAATGAAATTGAATTTTTTTTATACACATCTATGGAGAAAGATTTTTAATGTGTATGAAAATAAGTGATGTGTTGTCTGATGTTAGTTACCACGAAAATGGGAAAAAAACATTTCATGAAATACCCAAACTCACATTACACATTTCATATGTGAAATTAGGATATCAGGCATAAAAATTATACAATGAAAATCATCCTCCATTATGAAGCGACTCGTCATTATTATTCATTCTCTTTATATAATGACATCATTATTTTTGGACATTTCATTTGAAATGAAAATATAATGCATTATTTGGATCAATGGAAATTGGAACATTGCATTTTATGGAACACGGTATTGTGTTCCATATTCTTTTGGTTTATATAGGGATGTTTGAAATTTATAAAATAACTCTATTCAGTAGTTTTTTCCCATAATAAACATTTATCTACTGGAAGGAATAATTTTTTTTAAAATCAATGTTCCTAAACTAAACTTCCATTCCATATAATTTTTTGATGAAATACCAGTATCATATATAATAATGTACTTAAAATAGCTAGAAAATTTATTTACTCATTATTATAATTCCCATACATTTTTTCCTATAAAAAAGTCAGATTAAAAATTCGACCCTTTTAAGTTTACGACATTGTCAATATTACAGATTCATCATAGAATAATTAAATTTTTTCACAATATGGACATCATTATATTTATTACATGCATAATTGTTTCTTTAATCAATGATTTATTGGTCAGTATCCTTTCTTATCACGATTAAAAATTAATGTAAACTACAAATTTATTTAATTCTCTAATCCAACCCTCTCATTTGGATCATGATCATTTTGATATTTGATTAACTCCAAATTAGTATACCAAACAAAGTAGTTTGTTTGATGACCATATTATGTTATATGGTATCTAACATCATAATTTATCTTCTATGGTATTCCATCAAAATTATAATATTGGTAGTGTGTGCCCAATTTCTGAATCATTATTAAATAAAAAATCTAATAAGATATACAACATGTTTTTTTAAAAATTTACTTATACCTGATTGGTTTCTTACATCCATCATTTGTTCATTCTGAAAAAAATGATATATGACATGTGTAAAATATACTAAACATGTTTTAAATTTGATCAAAAATATATTTAATAGAATGATAAATCATCACTTTTTATTAACTATAACCAACATAGTAGTATATATGAGAATCATAATATAATATAAAAAACATTATATATATGTGTGTATAATATAAAATAAAAACCATGATATTGAATTCAATTATATCAATGAGTAAATATTATACATAATAATACATAAAATTGTGATTAAAATTTCTCTTTTAATTTTTTATCTTATTCCATTCATTGTTTAACTAATATTATTTGTACTCAATAAAATCATATATAAACGATTACTCCTTATAGATAACCATGTTCTTTGTTGACATGTCACACCTTTGGGGATGTGTATCTTTAGTTAAAATGAATAAGGTTTTGTTCAATTTAATTTGTTTTACTTTTTAATAATTTTATTAGAAGTGATTTATTCTAGTTCAAATTTATTATATTTAATTTGTTTCAAATCATTTCTATTTGGATAGGTTTGGTATTGTCTTATATTGATTGTTTCACATTTTTATAGCTTTGTTCTATTAAATCTGGTTCATTTTTTATTTTTATAGTTCAAATATTTTATATTAATGTATTGTACTCTATATTGTTTAGTTTAAAACTATAGTATATTATTTTGGTCAGTTTAATTATATTCACCTTTTATTTCTAGTGATAATTGTTTTAGGTTTTTATTAGTTAAATTTGTATAATTTTCATTACGTTATATAAATTTAGGTTTGTTTGGGTTGTTCTTGGTTGGGTTTGGATAAATAAAAACATTTATTCTATTTGATTCTAGATTTTCTCTTTGATTCAGATGAGTTTGTGTTAGTTATTTTTTTCGATGTTTATTTCAATTATGTATTATTATGTTTCATTGGGTTTTGTTAATTTATTTGGTTTTCATCACTGCATGCCAAATATGATTTTAATTAAGATATTTCAAGTCTGTTCATTTATTATCGTTACAATAAAATATATTTTATTTAGGGTCAATTTAGTTGAGTTATTTATATATTTTTATTTAGATACAGTTTAGTGTAGTTTTGGTTACTCAAGACAACTTCGATTATATAATGTCCTTTTAATATTATACAGTTTTTTACGTTATGATATAGATAAAATTATTTAGTTTATTTAGGTTTTAAGGTGTTAATTGATGATTACTTCAGTTCATTTTTTTTGAATCCATGTTTGGTCAGTTTTTTATAATTTGTTTCTTAGGATATAATCATTTCATTTCAATTTATTTTATTAAGTGTTGAATTAGGTATTTATTTATTATTTCAAATTTTTCAGTTTGGTTCATTAGCTTTTTTTATGTTAGTTTTTTTTATGTGAATTGTTTCTACATGGCAAAGAGAAAATTTTGTTCCATTTCGAACCACCCATGTTAGGTTGATTTGGGTAATGCAATTTCATTTTATTTTTCATTCGGTTGGCCTAAATCTTATCCATTCATGTGGGTTTGGGTCCCATTTCTTTTATTGGGTATAGTTACTTGTAGTTCGGGTCAGGTTTGGTAATTGTGTGGTTTTATTAGATTTTGAGTGAAAAATATGTAATGATAATTTCTTCACAATCATATGAGGTATTAGAACAAATAATTTTCAATGGTAATTTTACATCATCAATTATATTTTATTTATAAATTATTATCTGGGTTTAGAATGGAATGTAATTTATCATTTTTGTTTTTGAACTATTCTCAAAATTGTATCCAGTTGAGTGATGGATTGTATTATCGTGAATCATAATCATCTATAATAATTCATTAAATATTCTATCTATTATATATATAAATATCATTACGATTCTTATTAAGGGGTTTCTTTGATTAGTATGCATTCTTAGGAGAATTCAATCAATATCATATATAAATAATGTAAATTTAAATAATATATAATGGCAGGTCTATGTAATTAAAAATGTGACACTGTTATCTAATATCCTCTCAGAAATTATGATAATATAAATGATTCCCCCAAAATAATTTACATAGGAACCCATGATAAAAGAACAAAATAGAATCAAAATGTATGATCTATACCTATAAAAAATGTATCATAAATCTCATTTTTTAAGTAATATATACATCATCTAAATAGTGATATACATTTTTCAAAATAATATGAGATATCACATTGAGGTTATGACATGCATACCCTATATATGGAAAATAATTATATAATTTACATTTTTCATATGATATTTCCTCATTGTAAAACAATAACTTACATAAAAATTATTAAAAAATTTGCATATCAAGTCTATTATCTATTTAATCACAATAATCAAGTCTCATTATATTATTGGAAGTTAATATCCTATCAATAATATCAAAATGGGTCATAAAGGTGGCATGAATAATAAAAATAAAAAATTCACTCAAAAAATTTCTAAAATTATCCTTTATTGAATGCCTAAAAAATCAAATAATGTTGCAAATGGTACCCCTTAATAAAATCTTAATGTTTGAAGTCAAAGAGGAAGTAATATTAAAAACAAAAAAAATCTATCACTTATCCCACACACTCTCTTAATCTACTCATATCATCTAATTAACATAATATATATTTGAAAATATTAATTTAAATCCTCAGTATAGAAGTTGGAGTAAGAAAATTGTACATGAGATCATGTAAAAATATTGTTCATTCACATCTCTACACATACTGATAACTTTTTTTAAAGAAACCATGGTCTAATATTGTGACACTTAATGAGAAGAATACTAAATTATGAATCATAATCACACCAATTATATGTTGTTGGAAAAAATGTATAAAAATATTAGTTGAGTATGGGTCACCCATACCAGGGAAGAAGTAAGAAGTCCCCCTATATCTCGAATTAAGTAGAAATGTGATATAAGGATATTAATTTCATGTTGTGATTTAGGGGGATCTCAATATAAATGAGTATTTTAGTAATTGGTAAAGAAATAAGGACAACTCTATACCAATGTTTCATTGGGACCATTTTCCTTTCATTGAAAATATCATTATATACCAACAATATTAAATTACTGTTGGTATAGGGCTAATTTTCAAGAACCTATTCCCACAGTTTTAATAAAACAGTTTATATAGAATAATTAATAAATACTATATCCATGGTTTTGGGAAACCATAGTCAAATCCTTGTTGGTATAGCTATTGTTATAAGTAGTGAATGAAACGTTTACACGTGATTTGAGTCTGAAATATGAGTTGGTCATTCCATCAAAGGATACATCTGATGCACCTGGAATGTATTCATGGTATAATAGGGGTCACATGTTAAATATATGATTATTTATTATTCATTGATTGATTTCATTCATTTGTCTTTCACTTTTTGTAAAATGATTCATTTTAAAAATATGAAATCATCATATAATATCTTCTTCATTGTCGATAACATAACTAATAATGGGTTAATGATTAAAAAATAGTCATCAAGATATTTTCATTTATTGGTGCCAAAGGCTCTCCTTTGAGAAAAAAAGTACACATCATGTAATCCTAGAGTACACACCATGTAGTTTTTCATCAATATCACTATCTTACTATATCAGGTGATATAAAAAAAATCATATTTAAGAAATGAATAGATATGATTGACTTTTATATTTTTACATACTAACACACGACATGTATAACATGACCCTGTGGGGGTATGTTACACACCATGCAGTCCTCGTCATCAATAAAATGATAAAATGGGGAGTCCTTGAGATATGCCTATCAAATACATAACAAATGGACTCCCAAACTAGGAAACTCAATGGGTACATTCCATTTATTCCCAGTATATGTCATGAACCGTGAAAACATATAAGGAAGGGAAACTTTTCCATGACAATTTCATGTCTCACTGACATGGGCAGAATACATGTATATTATTTTTTACTTTTGTACATTATTTATAGTCTATTGTTTGAAGTGATTTCAAATTTTTATAAAAAATTATAAAATTTATAAATAAAAGTATTTATTTTGTGTTTCATGTTTCATTAATTTGAAAATAAACAACATATCTTAGGATTAATAATTATATAATAAATTAATTTCCGATTTAAAATTTTGAAGAAAACCTGAAGATTCCACCATGTACACTTGTGTAATACGTTAATTATCAATGAAATTAATTTTATTTAAATTTAAAGATGATGGTAAGTTACAGATGGTTGGATTATATTATTATAAATTTATAGAATTGGATAAATTCTTGTTCTTTATTTTAATTAAATAATTAATCAATGTAGTTGAAAACTATATTGAAAATGTATGTTGGTTGTTTTATGGGTGGATGATCATGATATTCACTAACCTTTAGTATTTTATTGTTTTTTTAATTAATTTATTTAATTATTATTTGTGGTCAATGAGTCACCCCATCAGAGTATATTATACTATATCAGACTCCACCGCACGTGCTCACCTCTCGTCCCCTGACCTTTATGGCCTAGGGTTTGATGGTCTTTGTACCAGACCCTCCCCCCACGGAGGGGGAGGGTCTTCCGAAACCCAATGATGGAGGTCAACACTGATCCTTTTCCCCCTCCCCATATCCTCAGTGAATCCCTCCATTTCCTCAGATTTTTCTTAGTCTGAAGGTTCCAAAGTTATTCAATGGGGACCCACAATTGTTGATCTCAAACCTAGAGTTCACGAACACATCCGACTCATTAAAACAAATTCTTATTGCAAGGTTCAAACACCAACGGCCATAAGTCGACACTTCTGATAACTTTGTCTTTGGTTCCTGGAATTTACATTAGCGCACGATAGTAGGGCTCATCAACTCTAACAACATCATGATTAGGTTAGCCTTAGAGGAATATTTGATACAGGCTTGGTCGTCAGCACCTCGAATATGCAATGGATCTCGATTTATCCTCATATAATGGTCATATGACTTTCATATGAAATGTGACGCTCCTACAATGGTCGTTTGGGTAAGCTTCATGAACTGCCGATACCATTTCAAAACATGTTGATCATCTTTATGCTTGGTAACCTCATGGGCCATTATTTTACTCAGATTGTAGGAAGAGGGATGTCTGTCTTCCGATTTCTCCCAGAATATGTGATGAAGTTGATATGTCTAAGTCGCCTATAGAGTTCTTTTGGGTCGCTGTAGGTGAAGTGTTTCATCATAAGCAGTCTGTGGTCTTTGAATCCTGGTATGAATTCTGTCATGGGTGCAAGTAAATGGGTTATCAGATGGAGGATTCTAGGTGCGAGAATATGATGCGGATGGAATTTTGTTTGAGCTCTAAGTAGACAAGCTTGGTCCTAGTTGAGACTACCGCTGTTATTAGTAATTACTTCGTGGTTAGTGGGTCATCTGGTCTTGAAGCCCCTGATAGACCTCTCAACCAGGAAGCTAACATGGTGGAAGCAGCCTCGGGGGTTTCAAAGCCCAATCACATACTTCTGGAACAAAGGGTTTTAGACATTTTTGGCAGATTGAAGAGTGACCAAGGTGCGGGGAATTCTGAAAATTATTTTATGTTTAAGGGTGATTCAGTGACATCAGGTGATAGAGAGACAGAAGCATTTGTTTCAATTGCAACTACGGAGCATTCAGACACTGCGAATCAAGGTGAAGATGCCCAAACTAGCCTGAAGGATTTATCTGTTGGGGAATTCCATGTGGAGGATGCAGGAATCCTCCGGAACCCTTTGGTTGTTTCTTTCGCTGAGGCAGTCTGGTCCGGAAAAGGTATCTCTGATGAAGGCCAGAAGTGGTCCATTCAGACTAAATCAGGTTTATCGCTAGAATAAAGGTGGTTGATATCAAATTGGTTAACCATTTTTAAGGATTGGCTAATGGTGATATGGTGCAGGTTTATAAACATTCTTGACAAGGTCAGAGGAGTAGAAGGCCCATGCAAATGTGTCGAGTTATGAGCATTCCGGCCAGTTATATAGTGATTCTGATGAAGATGGGCAGGGTAGTAGACTTCCAAGCCCATGAAGAAGCAAGAGCCGTAGGGGTGTCTGTAAAGAGAGGAATTACTACTCATATTTTCCACTACCTATGGAGACTAAATCTGCTATGAGGTTGAAATCTAAGCTGGTGGGAGATGAACCCAAGGAAATATACAAAAAGGAGGCACCTATCACTGTGCAGGCGTAATCTTTGTAATTGATAATGGACTCGAGAGAGGAGATTCTGGATTCCTTTCTGACAATTAATGCTAATGATGAAGATTCCTACATAATGATTAGAAGGTTATTAAAGGTATCACCTAATTAGGAGAAGTGTTCATGGATCAAAAGCAGGATCATATAATGATATAAGGGTTCAATAACTTGAGGATCAATGTAGAGGAGTACATCTAGTCTTGGGACAAGCTGGTGTTAAAGTTTTAATATCTTTTAAAGGATGGACCAGATACACGGGTAAACACTATATACTGAAAGTTATTTGGGGAGTTAAAATATGGATGGCTTATGTTTTGATTCAATGAATCTTCTATTTCTTTTTGTGTTTAAACTTTGGGTTTCTAACATTCTCCTCAAAAGCTTTTGATAATAAAAAAATATAATTTTCAGTCAGTCACCTCATCATCATTATTTTGAAAGGGATTTCATAACCAAAATGTATATTTTTTTTATTTAAACCCACTTTATCAAATCCATTATACCCACTTACTCATGTGTGAGTGAAATGTTATCTAAGGATCGATATCTTATGTTAGTGGTGGTGGATTTGGTCAAGGATCTAGGGAAAACCCAATTAAGAAGATACAACTGATCCATTTGTTGAATTTTCTAACATGAACCATGAATTGTAATAAGGTGTTACCCATATTGTCAAAGGTTGGTTTTTCATCTACTAGATAAAATAGCCACAATAAAATCTTATGATCATTCCAATTATATTTTATTTATGTTAGTTTCATGGTTTAATATATATATATTTCAATAACAAATAATGACCTAATTTACAAATTAATAATCATGCCAGATTGAATAAAATATAATAATATTTTGATTTAATGATTTATCATACATTATTAATCACTTATGACAAATAAAAAAAATTAACAAGGAATCTAAAAATATAATATGGGTTTTATGTATTTTTATAAAACCCCTGGAATTAATTTATTATATTATTTTATCCTTACACTACATAAAATAGAATTAACTTCATAGTTCATCGTACTTGACCAACCCATGTAGGGGTGATTTAAATTATCTTGGAAATTTTATCTTTAGTTTTTTATTGACCTAACATAGTTTACATCAAGGTTTTACTACCCATGATGGGTTTGCAGTAACGTAGAGGAAATTATTTAGGAAATACTAATGCAGGGTTTTTGATCATGGAATCCTATCACCAAATCAAGGAACTATGAGTTAATGTGTTTGACAAGATATGTTAAACTAAAACCCAAAAAATTTATATTCATGTCCATGTCTGGGTTATGAGAAGGAAATATGAATCCTTACCACCAGAATATAAAAGTGAAAATATAATCTAAAATTGATGGTGGGGGCTATTAGATGTAAATAAATAATTGGATGTTCATGGAATTTAATTAAATTTAAATGTAATATTATATTTTTGAAATAAAATAAAGGAATAACCATTTAATAATAATTTTTATAAATGGAAAATAAAACCACACAAACTAAATCACTATGATCCATACTGAAGAATGATAACATTCTCACTAATGTGGATTTACTAGAATGGTATAGGCACTTTTTTGTTATATTATTCCATGAACGGAAATTGTATATGCTAAAACCCCACATCATGAGTTCATATCAAAAGTGGATAGTGAGGAAGATGTTTTCTATCTATCTTTAGCCTTCTGAATCCAAAATGGATCTCCAATGATTCATTATCTAGTTCTTGTAAAATGAGATATTAATATATTATGAGGATATTGATGTGTATAAAGACATCTTTCACCTTAAGGGTATCTATCAAGAGAATGAAATAACATTGATATGTGAGATTAAAAATTTACTATTCAGATGCATGCTTTGAGACTTCGGTACATATGCATCACATATATTCAATATGATTGTCTATATTAAGCATCTAGAAATATTGGGATTTCATATCAATGTTGTGATATGCACATATCTCATTATATAAACACCAAAAAATACATCACCAATTTTATTTTATATTATAATATTATAAATAGTGAGAAGTCTCAATAGTAATATCTTACTTTTATTCACCAAGTTGATAAATAGACGAGGAATGAAAAACCCATAATCCATATGATAAATACAAAGTGTAGGAGGAATGAAATGGTAATGAGGGATAATTCTATGTCTATGGATCGTGATCACTATCCGCCAAAGAAGAATAATATACAACTTAAAGTAATGAAACATGATCCATTATAATTGTCACTAAGAAATATTATCCACAGGAAGAGGAATTCCACCATGTAAAATTCGAAAGGGGAAGATTATGTTTCATTTTTCAATAAGTAAACCAAATAAATTATATTTATGATTAAACTAAAACAATAAAATGACAAGACAAACATTTTTTGGAATCATTATATTAGTCATGTAAATGATATGTGTTCGAAAAAGTGATATCAATATATATCTTTAGAATCATTTGAGATAATTCCACCTGAAATATTTCATGCATATTTTAAAATATTGATAAATCGCTATTAAATTTTCAATGTTAAATGAAAAAATATCCTTTATAATTAGTATACACTGATTTTTGTGGAATAATTCATGTAGAATCAAGAGTTTGATACTCAAACATTTTTACTTCTAACGATAACATGAGATGGTATGGTAATATATACTTGGAGAAGTTTAAGTTTGAATCATCTAAGAAGTTGAAATTCTTCATGAATGAGGTTGAGAATCATCATTTTAAGAATATAAAAATTAATCATATCTAGTTAGTTAATTTCATAATTAAAACATTACCAAATTACTACAGGTTTTTGGGGTTTTATCTCAACTCATTCCACATTATACACTATAATGGAATTGTTTTGCTGAATGGAGGAACAACACTATTTTTGACATAGTAATGTTGATGATGAATCCCACTAGTCGTCCATAATTCATTGGGGAATATTCATTTCATAAATCATTATCCATAATGTGTCGAGTACCTAAAAAATTGAAAAATAGTTTTCAAACTGATTTATGGAGTGGAATGAAACTCATTTTGTCCAATGTTAATGTGCAGGGATGCAAGGTGTTTTTATGGCATACTCAATAAACAATAATGCATTCTAAGGAAAAAAGTTTATATTTATAGGGTATCCCATAGAAAAGGTAATACTATTTTTAAAACCCATTAACATAATTGTAACTCTAAAAATACATTTTATATTCCATAAGATAGAGAACAACCTCAGGGAGGATAGTGGGAAAATTAATGACATCGATGAAGTTGTTTCTCATGATAAAAAATAGTTTGTACCTGAATGGATTCCATATGTCCTAATAGAGGATGTTTTTCATGAAACAAAAGTGATTAAAAATAGTATAAGAGTGGAAATTGGACCTGATAGATATGGTCTTGAAGTAACTGATTATAGTAACACATCATTGGTTGATAATGTTGTTCCACTCTTCTATTAGGAGGAATTAGAGAGCTTATAAGATGTACGATGGAATGAATCGGTGATTTATGAGATTAATTATATATATTAAAACGATGTTTTGGTTTTGAATGATCCACCAGTTAATGTAATATTTTTAGGGGGAAAATTACCATTCGGCATAATGATGTACATGGTTTGTAATGTAAATACCTATAAAGTACAAGTAGTGGCTAAAAAGTTTCAACACCATCAATGAATCAACTATGATAAAAAAAATTTCCAGTTTCCTTTTTAAACTCCAATAAAATATTGTTTTTTATCGATACTTACCATGACTATAATATTTTGGAATGGATATAAAAATTTATTTCCTTGGTAGGAAACCTAAACTGGATGTGAATATAAAAAAACAAAAAGGGTTCTTGCCACCTTGAAATAATATTTTTTAAATGATAGAGATATTTATTTAATCATTAAATCATGAATAAAGGTCTGGAAATATTCGATATGAATAATCCATAAAAGAAATTATTTTTATTAAGATCAAATGTGATCCATGTGCTTACAAGCTATTTAGTAAGAGTATATTTGTTTTTATAATATCATTTTTGGTTGAAATATAAAAAATAATAAATGATATACCACCATTATAAGTGGTTAGGGTATGTTTGAGAAGGTTATTCTCTATGATAAAATTAGGCATTGCATCCTCCATTCTAGGGTTCATGAGAATACATGATAGATCCATGAATATTCTTGGGATAAGCCAATGTATATAAATATTCAAAATATTAAATAGTTTCTGTATAGAAATTTAAATAGTGGATTTGTTCAAGTGTCACAAGGAATATATCATTCTATAAATATGTGTACATAACACAAGAAGATAAAGATAAAATCACTAAGATCCCATATACATCAATGATATTGTAAAATAATATTCCATGTCATGTATGATGTTCGATATTTCCAATGCATTAATTATTGGTGGAAAATATCATAAAGATCTATGTGAACAAAACTGCACTCCTGTTACGATTATCCATATGTATATGAGGTCAACAAAGGGTGTGTTCCTAAATAATGATGGAGACGAAGTCCAGTTCATCAGGGGTCATACATATTATATTTTTTGGAAATATCATAATTATCTTATATAGTAGTTTGGTTGTATCAATTATCTCAACATAATAGATGTGAGATGGAATAGTCCAAATCATCTAGTTATCACTAATTTTATTGCATTGTTCAAGTATATTACATAATTCAACGAATTCATGGAAGCTGTATATATTAATAAAATTGTACATGATAATGATGCAGTGCCTAGAATTAATTATTTTATCATAGTTTATTGTGTGAAAACTATAATAATTGACCTTTATAAATATCCAAAGTCACACAATTGTATAAATAAAATTCTCTAGATGTTTCACCTCATTATAGATTTTTCTCAACAAGGTGATGTTTTGGTGAGAAGATCATCAACAAAAGAAATTTTAACATACCCATTAATGAAGACAATATCTCATAATATGCTTGAGTATTATTTGTTAACTAGTGGACAAAATTTGTTTTCAGTTGTATCTAGTTAATGTGGTAGTCAATTGGAGTTCATTCCCAATAATCCGATTTATTGGTACTTCTTTATGTGTTTTTTTGAATATGAATAATATTGTCTTGTGACATTTTTGTTTGATTTATGCATGCCATTTTATGTGAAATATTCCTAATAATATATGTTTTACTATAATTTTATAATAGTTTTTTGAAATAAGGGGAACCTATTCGTTCCTTGACATTTTTCCTAAAAACTGTTTTATATCTTGAAGATATTGTTTAACATGAAAATAATACATGGTATTAGGGTGACGATGATATTAAAGAATTGATACACCTTATCATGGTGTTCAATATTTTCAATCTCCATAATATGGTATTTTGAGAATATACCAGTTATTAAGAAGTCCACATTTCAATTTGTCATTGTTTCATCCAATATTTGGATATTGGTAATGATCAAGAGACATTAATATTATTATTAATGGATATCATGAATCACATGATTTTATTTATTGTTGAAAACAATTATGAATTATGCTAATGCAGTAGTATGATATGTTGGGGGAATCATGAGTTTTATTGCAATAATGGATGATATGTGAATATATGTATCCTTTCTATAGAAATATAAATCTCAGGATAATTGATTGAATGAATCCTACCACATAAATTCATGTAAATGGTGTTCATTGTGGGATTTAACTTATAGAATGTCATATAAATACTTGTATAACATAACTGTCGATGGACCTGTGATGCATCCATCTTAATTAGAGATTTCATAACAATGATATTATATTACGTGACAAACATATATAGATGGTTAGACCTCATTGCGATGTTTAATATTGTCCATATGGGGGTCGTGTCATATTTCTAGACTCTAAATATCGACTTTAGGTGGTTCTACCTTATTCCACTAATAAATAGGCATAGTTGGTCACACAATATGTTTATTCACAATCTCTAAGAAATGATAGTATTGAATTTAATAAGATAGAATGGTTAGTATTTATTCTAGTCCATCTAATAATCACAATATAATCACATTTTATTCAGAAGAATATTTTAGTTAAATAATAATAATAAATATTTACATTCAATTTTATTAAATATATTATACTTTATATTTATGATAGAATAATGTAGTGAAATTTATTTTTCAAATATTAATTTTTCGAGGATCAGTAATTTCTAACGAGGGAAAGCGGTCTGAGATTAAATTTCTGATAATTACTAATATAAATGATAATTATTTACATACTCATAAATATTTTCTGATGATACCAAATTAAAAATATTATTAATATTAATTTACATTGTGTCAAATAATGATTATAATTTTTGAAAGGTTATGGTTTAAAATTTTTTGTCCCTAAACCATCCATAATAAATATAACAAATTATTTGTTCCATATAAAGATATATTTATTTCCATATCTAATAATATAAATTTTTATATATAATAATTTGTGTTCCTAATATATATAGCAATACTCACTCGATACGTAGAGAGAGATCATAATATCTAGAGTTCTCTACTCCCCTCCTCCATTACGTCAATGAGAGATCATCATGATTTCTTCCTTAGTTAAGAATAATTTTTCAACGATCAACCATGAACACTAAAATTTATTAAGATCATATATTTTTATCCAAATAGTTATACTAAATCATTCAAATATTGTGTTACATGTGTGGATCACCACTATAGGTATTCTATACAAGCTTCCGATATCTCAGTGTTGGTGTGATGAGATTTGTTATGAAAATAACAAATGAAGAGAATTAACAAGTTGTGGAAATTATATATCTTCATCTAAATTTGTTATAAATTAAATGTGAATATCAATAACATTTGTTTTATGTTTTTTATTCTACTCAAAATATACTATATTCATTTGACGTAATGCTTTTATTATAGAATGCAACTATGATACCTCAAAAAGATAATTTAATAACTGTATATTTGATAGCATGTATGACATGAGACATCAAGAAAATAATGTAATATCATATGGGATTCATTATAATATATTTAATATTTCAAATATATTCTATACATTTCTATGCATGATACACTTATTTGTGTTTCTTTGTACAAAATATAGAGTTTCACCTAATAACAATGTAATATTAATAAAGTATTTTTCAATATATTATGATGTATCATAGAATTTATTTTATAGGATATAAATATTATCAAATAACATTTAAAAATTATCAGTTTATATAAATATAAAATTAATTCCTTGGAGACTAACTAATGTGGAACTATAATAAGATCCAATTGGATATAAAAACAAATATTATTATTTATATGCCTCCAATGGAGTTTTGTATTAATAATCATTGTTAGTTACTATTAGTTATTCATTTTAATGAAATATATATTTAATTTATTAAATAAAATATTTTTTATATCATCCATTATCTTTGATATTCATAAGACAAGAACAAACCCTAAAATACACATAATAACACATATTTTTATACAGTAAAATATGCCACCTTTTAAGGGAGAACCAATTTTAAAATATGAATTTTGTTACATTAAATGAATTAATATTATAAAAATAAATTTTCTACTTTAAATATAAATATAATAATTAGGTTATGGTGAATGTTTTATATATTTTTTTGAAACATTTAATTTTTATTGAATATATAAGAATACTGAATATTAGTCCAAAACTACCTTTCATATAATGTATTTATCCAGATAAATTAATTTATAGACTAATTTTATTGTAAAATTAGACCATATTTTTATCAATTAACCCATTTTTGGACATTGTGATCAATTTCAATTTGTAATTTAATGTAAAAACTTTTCCATTTTTTAATGTTTTTAAATTAAAAAATTACATTGTTGTCCCACCTATGGGATGAATTTTTAATGCATTTATTCTATATCTATGATTGGAATTTTAATAAATGTATTGAATATTTGAAATAATAATAATTTATAATTTATAATAATAATCCACTTATTTGACAAAAATGATTTCGGAATGTTATTAAATTTAATTACCATTATTATGGAAAAATTTATGCTTAATAAACGGAAAAACCTTAAACATTGGAGCCCAAATAACTTATAAAAATCTACAAAAAAAAACATTTTATGGAAATAAAAATGACATTAACCTTCCATAATTTCATTAAATACTTGGGTTATTGTAAAAACGTGTGTACATCGAGCTTCTATTAAATATAACAAGTGATATGTTTTCCTCCCTTATAAAAAGAAAACCATATCTCCCACTTATATACCCATCTAAAAACATATAGATTCATTGTTGATATGCCCATATAGATTCCCAGAATCCCACTCATTCACATTGATTTCTTAATATTAGATGAAATCATTCCAAGGAATCTTTTATCTACAAATAAAAATTCGAATACTGATTAAGAGGTAACATCTTCTCTTATGTTCTCTCGTTTCATTTCTATTATCCACCACCGTAAAAAATATTTATTTCATGATTGTATAACAAAATATTTATCCTAAATATATTAGTATGTTTTATGGAATTTATTTTACCTTCACATACATATACATCCATATAATGGTTAATGATAAAAAAATTTAATATACAACAAATGACTACCTCACAAAATGATCACTGTTCATTTCTCATTTACCACTGTTCATGGTGAATATTATGATGGAAAATATGTTCATAAAACAATATATATGATATTTATTATTTCCTTATAATACATAATTACTTTTATTAAACGCACATTTAATACATTATATTTTACGTTAATATGATAACATCATTTGAGGAAGTGTCGACTACTGCCCCCTAAAACCAATGTGATTAGCTCGCACTATGCATGAGACATATAAAGGATGGTTATAATTAAAAGTATGTGACATAAGATAACCCTATATTATATTTATGGAATAATGAATTTTTTTTCAATATACTAAATATATCATTTTCTTACTTATCGATTAAGACACTTTAAAATTGATATAGTCTTTCGTGGGTGAGTGGACTACCACGTCCCCTACATGATGTAATTCCTTTTCCATTAAAATTTTCATATATGTATATATATATATATATATTAATATATGATTAAATATAATTTTATTTACAATATAATTATAATTAAATATTTATATGGTGTTACATACCTTCATTCCATAATGATCATTCAAAAATGGGAATGTTACTCACATGTATGTAAATTGTACCATCTCATTGATCGTAACATTGAATTGTTTTTCATTACCGTATTTAATAATATATTTTTATAGTTTAATTTATTTATATATGTTATAATAATGTCATGATTATTAGTATATATATGTTATATAATGTTCCCTTTGACCATATATGACTTACCAAAGTATGTTCTGACACATAAACTCATTTTGGTCAAAACAGACTACGTAATATTAAATTTTTAAGTAGTTTAATATAAAATCGTTAAAAGAGAAAAAAAGTAATTATAAACCAAAAAAATGTTCTCATGAAATTATAAAATTATAATATGTTTATTACTCATGATGTGAATGGATGTTCAAACAAAAGGAAAGACAAGGTAAGAGATTCTCATATCACTTTGTACATTTTTGTGATAAATGTCTTGTTCAACACTTACATATTCTGTGGGGAGTATGTAATTCCAATTTTTATATATTATATGGTTAATTATATTATCTTAATGGTATTTATGAAATTCATCTAATATTATTCCTTCACAGGATTTTTGTTTTAAAATTTTTCAAAGTGGTATAAGATACATTGGAATGTTTATAGATTATTATCCTCGACAATAATTTTAAATATATTTCAATGGAATTTTAAAGTAAGTAAATTATATTAAAATTGATCAATAAAAACCATAATTTTTCACTCTAATGGTAATTCATGTCACTTTATATGTATTACTACCATTTTTCACTTTTTAATACACAAAATATTTTAGAAAATGATTATTATAAAACCCTAATATATTCATCTTCTAGTCAAAGATCCTATTTTATTATAAAAACTAGTATTTAATCGAATGATTTAAAAAATTTATAAAATTATTGGGTAAAAATTTATTTACACTTTTTCTCTTCCCCAATGTTATTAATGCAATATTCTTGTGTATTTACAAAGAATTCATTTTTTATCCTTCTACCCAGCAAATGAAATGTCTTATTTTCATTGTATAACATTTAAAGATTTCCCACTGTCATTATGTTGAAGATTCCTTTACATTTTGAAAAAGTTAATTTTTAATTAATTTTTTTAGATTTATTTTCAAGGAAATGGGGTTTCAAAACATTTTTCAATGAAAATGTATATATTAATCGAAAATATTTGTAAATGATCATTTTATAAAATTTATGTTTATCAAAAAAAATAATCATTACATTTTATCCACTTTTTGTAGTTTTAATTAATTATATCTGTATTCTTCCTATACATAGTTTATGAATGATTTCTCCAATGATAGTATTCACACTAAAATGCTTGATTCTTTTTACCACCTTCAAATAATCAAATTTTTATGATCAATTAACATTGAATTTACATTATTTTTCCATATATGTTATCATGGATATGTTCATTACATATACCATATATGATTTTAATCATGTTTTTAAATACAATGTAATTTTATCATTTGGATAAATGTTGATAAACTTGTTTCTATTAGTCCATAAGAATATTTTATAAGGAACATTGCTATATCGATTATTTAATATATGTGGAATGTTTTGGACTTGTATGATATGGGTGGGGTTTTGTTAAAGATAACACCCAAATGAAATGGTTGTCTCATGGGATAATTCGTTTGGGTAGCCTCTTTATATTGGTATTTAACAAATATTTTATAAATTATCATGTGAAATTTATTGATGGTGAAGGTACCATGTACCTAGGAACCATAGAATCCAATAATCAAGCATTAAACTCATATTAGTTTTTGTAATAATTCAACAATGGGATTTTGTGTCACTATATCTATGGATATATTTCATTTTAAGTTATTTAGATGGATTGTTCTTTAGTTTCAAGCCTTTCCATATTTACTTTTCCATACCTAGTTTTTTTGGATGGCATTTATTTCCAGTTATTACCTTGCCATATTTTTTATGCAATTCAATTATGTTTATTGAGTACATGGTAGGTGTGTTCAGTTATTTACCTTTCTAAATTGACCATTCTCATTAATTCTTTATTTTCTGCATTATATTTTTTCCTTACTGAGAATTTGATGTCACCCTTATAATTTATCATTCACTATAAATCTATGATGAGTACTATGAAAGAAATGCATGGATTCCCTTGATGAAATAAAGTTACACATAAAGTTATTTATAATGAAATAAAGGTAAAATGATATAATTATTGAAATATTTTCTCATATATGAATTTATATTACCAATAATACTAAACTCTCAATCCTTTAGAATTCTATTCATTGCAATCATGTCATTTTAATTAATAGTAGACATCAGATCTGGACTATCTTGGGCATGGTCACAATACATGGTATCAAATAAAATTTAGTAAAAACATAGGGGAATAGATTTTGGAAGACCTAAGATAGATAAAATAACCATAGGGTAGAAATTTATAATAATTATTTAATAAATTCAATGAATTCTGTTAATGTAGTGATTAAGTGGGTATTACATGCAATACAACCCTATTTTGATACTACAATTGGACATGGTTGTGGAACATATGTACCTAGGAGTACAAATTCCGAAAATGTGTTTAGGGTATAACTTAGGGTAACTTGGTACAAGATAATGGCACTTACAATGAATATCATTTGACAGCCTCATGGGAAATTAATAGGATAATCTATGTTTTATTTACAAAACATAATGAAGAATATTAATGGAGAATGAAAATGAATGATCAAGATTTAACTTATTGTGTTCTATATTCAAAATAAGTAGTCTTTATTTTCAAATACATTTAATTATATTATAAAAAACAATACACCATGGAACTATATCCTTGGAAATAATAGGATAACAAATTTATGTCTTGATGATGTCTTGAAAACCATAGTTATGAGTCTATTTAATTATTAAATTTCAAAGATTTCCATTAGATTTATATTTGAAATTATATTAATTAAAATTTATATTTGAAAATCCTATACATAGGTTGACGATTAATCTAATATGGTAAAGATTCAGGTCCTGATCCAATTAAAAAAGGATGACAAGGGATTCATGCACAACATTAAAATATACAATTTATTGGGTAAAATTCATTTTTTTATTAAACGATTTGGAGAATAAATATTAATGATAATAATGTAGTGTTGATTTTGTTTTATAGGGTAATGTCTTAACCATATTGGTTTTGAAAGATATTTTAATTAAAAAAGTTATACATGTCACACTTTTATTGGCCTTATGATCTGTTAAATGTTTTTTATTGATTTTCGAATACAAAAGTGATTGTTGATAATTGATTTCATTGAGTAATGAAAGGAATAATAATTTAATCAAATCAAAACCAAATTTTATTATTTATCATATGAAATATAAAAATAATATGTATATATATTTTCTTATACTCATATATAGTAAAATAATTCCTTAACATTAGGAAAAATATCATCACACCAAAAATTTTACCTAGAACCAAAATTTTTATTGAACTGATGGACTACTAAACCATTATTGTTTTTTGGATTTGAGGAATTAAAATTAAAATTGACCATTAATGTATTTTTTATTGAATACCACATTCAATCCTTGTATCTATTTATTTATTTCCTCTCTGTACATAGTTTCACTTTCCATTAATGTTATCCTACATAGAAACTCGTTTAGATGGTAGACTATGTGACATTTGTACAATAAATTCTAAAATTTATAGAGGATTAATTAGTTTTCATTCTCATGATGTTTTATTTAAATAAAATGGTGTATGAAACAATATATCTCCTTGATTGAGTTTAAATTGTTATGAATCAATAAATATATGTTTTTGAGAAGGTGACACCCATAAAATCTAATGTAACCACCTTGAAACTGATAGTGTTTTTTAAATAAGACACCACAGACATAAGGTAATATAATATTCTAATACATTATAATATATTTACTATTTAAAATAAATTCTATATACTTCATTTCCTGCAATACTGTGTCATCTTGCATAACATTTAAGACCGAGTTTCACTAAATAACACAATTCTTCTAAAATTTTATAATTTAGTATATTATTATATAATAAATCTATTATGTCAGAGGTTATGAAAATTATAAACTAAATTAAAAATATTTATTTTTTACATAAATATAATATTAATTCATTGATGGAAAGCTAACGAGAAATGAAAATAAGAACAAATTGGATATAAAAAATTTATTTTTATATGATTTTGAATGAGTTTTTCCTTAATAAACATAATTAATTAAAATTAGTTAATGATTTTAATGAAATTTATTTGTTATATATTCAATTAAATATATTTTATATTCGCATATTATTTTTTCGTATGATAATAATAAACACTTCTTTACATATAAAAACATATAGTTTTATAAAGTCAATTTTACTGCCTTCTAATGGATCACACAATTTAAATATTATTTTTGACACATTAAATTATTAAATGTGTAATGAATAAATTATATTTGAATGTGAAACTTAATAATTATGATAGGGTGAAATTATGTTATTTTATTATACATTTATATATTTAATGAATTGCTAAAAATAATGCATTCAGTGTCAATTTGTATAAATATAACACATTTTTATGATTTTTTCAGATTGGATTAAAAGTTTAATTAAAATATTTTTATTCCAATAATAATATTTATGTCATTTTGATAAATTTATCATTGAAATTGAATGCAAATACATCTTTCTCTTTTTGAGATTTTTCTTCAAAAACGTCAATTGTCGTCCGACATGCAGGTTGAATTTTATATTAATTTCTACCTCTTATGTGATTTCAATAATGAAAAATGAATTAAATATATTTATTCATAAATATTTAAAATTTATAAAAATAAAAAATTCCTTTTTCTAAAAAAATTTAGTGAATGTGATTAAAATTAAATAGAATTTTTAAGGTAAAATCACACTTGATAAAGGAATAAACCTTTAACATAGGGGCCCAAATTACCTAGCCACATAAACAAAACTCATTTTATGCCTTTACTTCATCCATGAACCATAAATTATTTTGTTATTATTTATTTTGATGTATTTTTTCGTGTAAAATAAAGGGTATACATATCTTCTTTTCAAAAATAAAATTGAATCATTTTCATCTCATATAAAAGGTCATCACCTATAACAATTATTCAAACATCTCAAACCTCTTATTATCAGAAACAAAATTTCTGTATATATTTATAAAAACCATATAATAGATCTTGAAGCCTCACATTTTAAATATATTCTTCCAACTAATCCTTTTTGTACAATCTAAAATTAGTTACCTGATTAAGTGTTAAAATCTTCTTATCAAGATCTCTAGTTTAATTTACATTATCCTCCCCATTGAATCTCTTGATTCCAGGATTACAAAATAGGAATTGTATATTAAATATAATATTTTATTTTATGTGATTTTTTCAACAAAAAAAACACAAATCTACATCTAATTGGCAACAAACATTCTATTTCTGTGTACGGAGAACTACTGCCTTAGGAAATATTGATTAATAATTTTTCATAACCACATCTCATGGTGGCTATTATGATGGAAAATATTTTTAATTACGATGTATATTATATTTATTATTGTTATATACATCTTAAATACTCTTATTATATATTCCATTAATACATTCAATTTTATGTCAATATGAAAACATCATTTGAGGAAGTGTGGAATACCTCCCCCTGAGAGAGATTTGATTCATTTACACTATGCATGAAACATATATATAATCAGTATAATTAAAAATATATCACATAAAAAAATATTTAAAATATTCATGAAATAATTAAATTTCATTAAATATAATATATATATATATATATCATTTTCTATATTACCTTTTCACACACTTAAAAATTGATAACGTTATTCATGGACGTGTGGACTACCGCCTACTCGAAATTTTGTGGTTAATTTTACATCATAATAATAATATATGTATCAGTATATAAGATTAAATAATATTATATTTACGATATAATTATCGATATTGAATGAGATTGTGTAACTTATCTTCATCCAAGAAGGATTAAGAAAAAATGGGAATTTAATCATGCATATGAACGACCTATGGTCTCCATGATCGTAATGTTGATTAATTTTTCATAACCATATTTCACGATTGAAATTAAAAATACAATTGATGTATAACTATTATAATTATGTCAGTATTATTATTTTCCAGATGTTATATAATAACCCTTTGACATTAGTTGACCTCTGAAATTTTTTTTTGACACATGAACCGAATTTGGTCATGAAACCTCAAAGAAACCATGTTTCTATGTATTTTCATATAACATGGTGAACAATGAAATAAAATTATTGATTAATATTAAAACGGTTCTAAATAATTTATAAATTAACATAAGTTTATTATACATGATAATATAATATGTTCACCTGGAAGTAAATACAAGGTAAGGGATTCATATCTCACTTTTTTATATTCATGAGGTAAATGTCATGTTCACAACATTAATATGTGGTCTGATGTATGTTCATCCAATTTTGATAGATTATATAATTAATTCATTTAACATTAAGGTATTTAATAAATTCTTATAAAATTATTCCTCGATGAGATTTATAATTTAAAATGTGTCAATGTTGTATGGGACCCTTTAGAATATTTAAATATTATTTTCCTTAATAATTACATTAACGATCATTCAATTATATTTACATTTGAAGAAATTATATTACCAATCTTTAATAAAGCATATAAATTTTCTGTTATATTTCAATTTAGGGACTTTTTAATTTATTAGTACAATTTTCCCACCCATTTATACCAAAAATGTAATAGAAAACATTTCTAGAAAACCATACATTATTCTACTCTCAGTCAGATAGCCTGTTTTCTTATAGAAACCATATTTTAGTGAAATTGTTTTAAAAAAAATTAAATTGATATGGTAATGAAATTTTTACACTTTTTCTTTTACCAATGATCTCAATGAAATATTCTTGTCTCTTTTTGAACATGTAAATTTTCATACCTTTTATTATACCAAATGAATATTCTTTTAACATGTGTGACATGTAATTATTTATCCACTGCCATTCCTTCGAAGATTAATTTTCATTTTAAAAATATTAATTTTAAATAATTTTTAATTAAATTTTCTATGATTTTTTTGACATAATTTTTATATAATGTATATTTTATTAATGAATGTTCTTAAATTTACTTTTTGTAATAAATATATTCATAAATGATATAGTCCCTTTATTTTAGTCTATGTGGGGTGTGTTGTGTTGATACCATCATTAATATTCTATTGGATGGTGTGTGGTTTACTTTTCTAAGGATATTATTCACACTAACTTCAGGATCCCTTTTCATTATTTTAAATATTCAATTTAATGTGGTCATTGAACATTGAATTTCCAATATTTTTCCATATCATTTGTAATGGTTATTTTTATTTCCTAAAATATATACTATTTTCATATTGTATTTACATTTAATGGTATAATATTATTTTGGTAAATATTATTAAATCCATATCGATTGATTCGTATAGATATTTGATAAGGCCTATAGTTAAATAGATTATTTTACACACAAAGACTTTTTTATACGGGTAGGAAATGGGTGGGGCCTAGTCTTAGACAACCACTTGATGCATCGGTAGTCTCATGGGATGATTCATTTGGAAATCAAACTTATAATGATTTTTACATAATATTTTTTAACCCTCCTTGTGAATGGTATTATTATTATGGGTAACATATAACAAGGAAACATGACGTCCAATAATCAAGCATTTACCTTATATTAGTTTTAGTTATTATTCATCCAGGAGATTTGCATCAACATATCTTTTGATACATATCATTTTTAGATATTTATATGGAATGTGTTTCCATTACTCACTATTAAATAATCATATTTTCTTTATTTAGTTATTTTTATGGCATACATTTCTAATTATCACCTTTCAATATTTTTTATTAACTTCCAATCATTATATATCTTAAATTGTTTGTTTGTTCAGTTATATATTGTTCTACATTTACTATTTTCATTGATTTTTTTTTCTGGTTCCTCTATATTATTTCGTTAATGTGAAATTTATCTCGCCCGTATTATGTTTATTACCCCAGAAATTAATGCATCACATTAAAAATGATATACAGGTGTTCATTAGAATGAATAATGTTTCCTACATTGTTAATTAAATAAGAAAGGAAAAAAATATGTTGTAATTACTATATTCTAGTCTAATGTATGTTTCTTCTTTAAAAATACTACAAAACACAAATTCCATTTGGATTTGATTGATTTTATTGATTCTAATGAAATTGATAGTATGAACCAGTTCTGGCTTATCTGGGGCCAGGTCACTATAACAACAATAACAACTGATTTAAGGCTAAAATCATAGTTGGTCAAAACATCAAAGGACACTTCCACTATGACCAAAACCTACATTATTGAGTATCCATCATTATTTTTAAAGAAACATTATTTTTTATTGAATATAATTTTAATTAAAAAATCACAATGATGACTTATAGAAATAAGATTGTGTTTAAATACATCACAAAAATTACTTCAACACTCTTCTACTCATTTTTAGCAACATAAATAAATCAAATTATGTTTATTGTTAAAGATCCATACTTCCCAAACCAAACAATTAAATCATCATAAATCATAAAATTATTTATGAGGCTCTTGTTTCTAGTCATACAGTATAAAAAACCACCATCAATTATTCTTGTTCCCTTTCTTTTTCATGACATTAATTTAATTTCATAGTCATTTTCCACTATTTTATTTCCATTTTATTTCCATTGAAAAACTTATATATTTTGAGAATTTCAATTATTTCTTTCAATGAAAAAACAACATCAATATTAACAGCATCATTATATAGAATGGAAAAAATATTATTTAAAGGATTCATTTCCATATATAGTATTTTATATCATCTTCAAATAATTATATCTAAATATACTTTTTTATTATAAAATTACATTTAATACAATAATGATTTCAAAAAATAATTCAATAAACCCTAAATTTTATTCATATTTCATTATTAGGATAATTTTTTTACCATATTTACAACTATTGACCTCTCGAAACACATTTTTTTAATTAAAATATACCATTTTGTGTGTAAGATAACTTTCAAATATATGTTTCCTCAATTGGAATCACTAAATTAGTATTTCAAAAAAATATATTTCAAACATCATATTTGATTTTAAAATATTCATAATGTTTTATTATGAAAATTTTATTTAAATTTATAATTACCTTCCGGTTTCAAATCTGGTATTTTAGTTCTCATAGAAGAATATTTTGATTATTATCCTATGAAACAAATTTCCCTTTTCCCCATAGTGGTCGGCCTTGTCATTATAATGAAATCTTCCACATGATTCTAATTTATTTACATTTTCCTATCTATTTTTTATTATTATGACTTATAAACAACATCTTATTTTCATATTTTCCATGGTATATTTAGACACTATGCTTTTTTTATTATCAACCACATAATTTTTAGGAGACTAAATTTTATTTTATTTTTGTTTATAAAATAATTAATATCACAAGTAATATTAACTTGATCTGGAGATTTTATCCTAAAAAAACATTTATTTATCTTTCATTTAATAAAAATATTTATCATAAACAACCTTTTATAATCTTTAAATTTAAACTTCATGTTATTCTACATAATTATATTTCCCTTTTAATAAGAAGCATATATTCTAATTTTTCTTATTTTACACATCAATTTCCTCATAATAAGTTCTATATCACCCTCTAATTGAAGAAGACTCTCAATTATTTCTTTTTTATCACTAATAAAAGAAACTCCACATTCATTATCAATGGATTTTAATTTTTATCCATGTTTTCCATTATTTGGTTAAACCGTTCTTATTATTTACAATAAAATATGATTTGCTGTAATTATTTTTTCACACTGATTTAGAAACATGTTTGTTTTTTTATTTTAAGTAACATTTTTTCAACAAACCATTGGGGTTTCAACCTAACTGTACTATTATAAACATATTTTTTAAATTTAATTAGAAAAGATACCAATTTAATATATTAAAATATTAATCTACTATTCAATATACCCTTTACTCTCATTATTTGACTATAAACAAGTGAAATATCATTATTAATAATAAATTATTTATTATTATCGTTTGTCAATATCAGATTATCGATTTCTTTGAAATCTACATGATTCGTTAATAGATTGAAATAAAATTATGACCTTACTCTCATATAATTGGTAACTAAATGAAATAAAAAATTAAATATAAGAACATAAATAATGTTTCATTCCATAATAGCTGAACACATTATATTGTAAAAATGAGAAATCCACCATATAAAAAATATATATAATTTCAGCATCATTAGTTTTGATAGATTTATCTCATAGTAAATAATAGATATATACTATTATTTTAATAATTAATCCACACATTATTTGCATCACTTTTAACTCTTCAAATTTATTTTCTAGATCATGATGTTTTTTCCCTTCACATTAATAACCCTTTTATAGATTATGTATAATTAACTGGAAATATCATTAAAATAAATACAACCCATTGCATTCATATAAATAAGAGTAAAATGTGATTCATATAAATAGTTACAAATTTTATCCTCACCATTGAATATCTTATAATGTGATTTATTGAAAATCAATTTCATTGGATCACTTATTTGAATACCATATATTATAGCAACTTGAATATCATAACCTAGGGAGCTTTATTGAAATTTAATCATGTTATTATAGATATGATAATTCATACCATAATTATATCATAATAATTTAGGATTAGAATAATTTTCTATGAAAAACAATATAGGATATAATAGCTTTATCAAGATATCGTTGTTTTATTTGATAATTCTTTTGGATGTTAATATCAGTTGGGGACTCCATGAGGGGTGTTGTGGTGAATCATGGTTTAAAAATGTATGAATAAAATTATTATATTATTATTCCATTATTTATTTTTTAATTAAAATATAACAAAATAATTTTCATTCACAATTATCATGTAGAATATTAGATGGGAAATGAAATCATCAGAAAAAAAGAGAAAAATGATTTTACTTAGATTCCTCAAATGGGATATATAAATGCAGTGAAAACATATCAAGTTGATGGTTTACTAATTAATAACAATATCATTGATGTTGTGATTTCATGATGTAGGTAAGTAAATACCAATCCAAGGCACAATACCTTTAAAATTAAGGTATTGTGTATCGTTTCTAAAAAATCACTATCTCTTCCTTACTATATGCACTATGTTAAAGAGAACCAAATGTATCATAGGAGGAAGAAATATAAATATTAGTTTTGCATTGAACCCCAAAAAAACAATAGTTTTTTCTCATTAACAAAATTTGATAATGAATATAATGTTCATTTTTCTCCAAATTCAAGAATTTGAATTATTTCAAAATACATTGACTGGAACGTATTTATTTATATTTTTTAACTGGTTCTATATCTATATTAAATATATAATAAATGTATATATTTTATTAAATTTATTATTTCATATATTTGGATATAAAATAACTTTTGAAAATAGATCATATTTTCTTTTTAAAATCATCATAGCGATGTCACATCATTAATCTCTATAGTTTGGAAATAAATTATCTCATTTAGACTCCTTAAAACCACATTCAAAATTTCATTAAAATATATCATTAATTTCAATATAAAATTTCTAAAAATATGGAAAATTAATTAGTGGAATCAATTTTCATTATTTTAGGCAATCCTCACTTATATAGCTCTTTGTATCTATTATAAAATACTCATTCTACAATATGAAATCGTTAGAAGACTCTAGTCATTATTATAAAAATGACATTACTTCATTACAATACATAAAAAGATAGAAAATTTCAGGATAGAATCTTTAAAGAAATGCATTTCTCCAACAATCATTTAATGATGCTCTAAACTCATATGCCTAGATCTGGTTCTAAAAGAATAGGATGTCAGATGGATGAAGATTATGGTAGTCGAAGCATGAATAAGAGATGTGGGCTATATATGATGGGTTTATTTCATTGTTATATATATATTTTGAATAAGGGGGAATGGGTAGAAATGATCTTGGTAGGGGGAAACCGTGTTTGCAGAAGACATTAGGCATATAGGCCCATGTTATTATTAGGCCAAAAGGTCATATACATTCAATATATTCTAAACTAATGGGTGATAAGAATTTTTCACTTCCTAAAATAAATCATTCCATGTATTCAATAGGATTAAGTGCCTCTATGTCTATAAAATGTGAAATAAAATCCCTCTCAACATAGAAAAAAGGGGGATATCATTCCATATTGAAAATGAGGATAATCCCTTAAAATATTTCCAAAAACATCCAATGAAATTATCATGTGGCATACATAACCTATATATTATTACATTCTAAACATTAAATAATATAAAAATGATTAACTAATAAAAAAATATCATTTACACCCATTAAACAATTTTTCCAATATATCAAGAACAACTTTTTTCACAATGAATCATTGACATTTCAAAAAAAGAAATTCCCCCTACGTGCTATCCATATAGACATATAATGCTTAATTATATTCATCAAAACTCATTAAAATGAAACATAAAATGGAAAATATCAAACACAAAATATGTGGTATCATACCATATGAACTATTAATCAAAAATAATACTTCATTAATATTGTAGAGATAATAATAATTATATATGAAATATAATTTTATAAATGAGTGAAAAATATATCATTGGATTACACAATAATGTAAATAATCACAAATACATCAATATCTAAATTACAAATGTGAAAATTCATAATAGAATTCATATTATTTTAAAGTCCATCAGAAATAATATTATCAATATTATATTAAATAAATCGATGTCTCGATTGATAAATTATCATCATATGTACATGTAACAAAAATTAATACAGATTCCAATTTGTCTCATTATATTGTTCTGATATATTATGTGTCTATATTATACTAGCCCTAACATTCTAGTAAATAACTATAATGAATTCATCTTATGATAAAGAATGAAAAAATTATAACAAAGATGATCAAATAATCTTGATAACAAATAACCGACTATATTGATATAATTAATTATAAATCATTTCTAATACACTATCATTTTTCCTTCAAAAATCATTAATAATGTGTATAAAAATACGAAATATTTAATTACAAATATTTTACAAGTAAATAGTTAATTTATTTTTCACGATGAGAACACTAAAATCAGATTTATGTATAATTGAGTATTCGTGTCATATAAATTAACTAATATAAAACTAACTTTATACTATAAAATATATATAATGAATTCATGATAATAAAGAACATAGATATCAATGAGGAATGAAATTTCAAATGGGATATAGAGGGTGATAAATAAAATAATCACAATGATACTAGTGAATTGAGAATAACGATTGTACAAAAAATAATGTATAAAACATAAATCAATTGAGTTAAAAATTAGGAAATTAATTCATAATAAATTATGGGTCTTTAGTAAATGGATGTGTTTTAGAAAACAGAGGAAATTTCAAGAGAAACATCTAATTGTTTTCCAAATATTTTAGACCTTTTCTTGAAAATTAAAATTATAAATCTTTTCTAAAACACCTTTCATAAGATGTCAAGAATAATTTAAAAAAATCATTAAAATTTTCCACAATTATAGAATATTGGAAATAAAATTTACTTTAGTAAACAATTTCAGGGTAGAAGATAAAAACATACAAGAGTGAAATTAAATCCCTTTTAATATTTTTAACAGAATAATATATTAATATTTTGAAATTAAAATTAATTTATTGGATCATTATTAGTGTAAATTATGAATAAATGGGGGTAAATTTTTGATTTATTAATTTAATGTAAAAATAAATAAATTCATATAAATTTAAAATATATTTTCAGTACAATTTTCTTGAAATAAAGTGAATCAGAAAAAAATAGAGGGAAACAAAAATTATAGTGGTTTTGAATATAATGATCCTATTCCACTCCTCAATCTTATATAATCTTTGTGGATTTTATTACCCATTAAGAACATGAATTTTAGTGTTGTTATATTGTTCTTATAAGCCCTGCCTTTTAAAATAACCAGGAGGAACTACCGAGTAATTTCAAGAGACCAACATAGTGTATTTACCTAACTTTTGACTGACTATCTCAACTAAGAATCCATTTTACATGGTTTAATATCCAAAGAAAATTAAATTCTATTAATTTGGAAAATAATAAACCATGGATGATAAAATACAATCAAAAGGAAAAATTATTACATGAATAAAAAATAATAAAATGATATTATTAATTCATCATAAATGTTAAATATGTTATAGATCAATTATTTTTGACCACATGGAAGAAAAAATTTCAAAGTAAAATTCATTCAATTATCATAGAAAGAGTTGAAAATTTGTAAATGTGCATGAATAATTCTGGGAAGTATGAATGCATTGAAGATGTTTCACAAGTTTTCATATCGAGTGATCTTCACTAGAATATTTTAATTCCTTGAAGACATCTCGTTGATCAATAAAACAATGATCCTTTAAGAATTTATGTGTGTGCAATATTTTCACAGTACTTGTTAGTGTATATGTTAAAATTAATATGATCATTACCTTTATAGACATCTCATGGTTGGCATCCTGTTAGAATGTGTTTTTTACCGACAAGCATATTACTATGTTGAAATTTGTTGTGTCTTTTGAGGTGTTTTTGAATCGGTTATCTGGAATTGTGCGGTTCCCGCTCCGCCGAAAAGTGGATTTCTAAAATCAAATAAAAATATAATTTTCAGTCAGTCTGTAATATGATCATTACCTTCAATTGTTAAATTCATGCTAAAAATATAGTATAATCAGTCTATATATTTCTTCATGAAATTTTTAAATAAACATTTAAAAGTTTAAGTTTAAAAAATGTAAATATATATATTAAAAAATAGTTATAGTGAAATTATAATCTTCTAAATTAATAAGGGATAACATTTTTAGTAAAAATGGCCTTTTCATGGGATTCAATTTAAACCAATAAATCTGCATAAAATAATGCAATTATTTTTTTACATATTCCAAAAATTATATATTCTAAATAAAATAATAAAATATCTACAAAATTAATTATTTTAATAGAGTAAATTAAAATTAAAAAATATATTTTAGTACAATTTTTTTTACTTGTGATGGATTAAATTTAATAGTGTTATATTGACTGTAACACCCCGAGATTTTATGAAAAATATTATTTTAATTTCATTAATGTCTTATGTTGTATTCTACACCAAGATTATCTTGCGCTATACGCAACACCGTATTAGCTTACAGTATACGCAACCCTATTCTTGGACCGTGTTACACACAATTTTGATAACATTTATTCTACGCAACATTGAGTATATATATATATATATTAAATGTATAAATGAAATATGGTTGGATTCTGTTATACGAAACAACGAAGGATTCTTTCACAACACGCAACCCTGACTTGGCTTGCATTACACGCAATCACGACCTTCCTCGATAGCGTGTGTTGTACGCAATACCGGGTTTTAATAAACAATGTTATATTATTATAATATTGTCATGAACTAGTCGTTATGAACAGTATTAACTAAATTTTGAATTTTATAACATTATTATTCATCTTACACATTTCTAGAACATGGTATAAGAACAAAATAAATTTTTCAGGTAAAATAAGTATTTTTCAAGAAATGCAGTTTTACCGCCTTTTGATGGCGCAACCACTTTAAATATAGTTTTTGACATGTTTATATGTTAAATTTGACAAAATAATATTCTTCGTTTGAATCAGGATATAAAAATTTACATTAGAGAATGTTTTGATATTTTTCCGATAACTTTCATATTTTAATGAATAGTAAAAACACGCTATATTTTAATTAAAAACAAATTTTTTCATCGTAATATCTTATGTGGTTAAATTATAATATTGAATGGTTTTAAAGTATAAATAGAATATATTTTTACCATTTAATATAATTTATGTCATTAGCATTGATTTTACCTTGAATTCGTAGGTTAAATCAATTCAATCTTTTGCAATGTTTTAAAGAAAAACCCGTTTTTTTTCGACAACGGGATTAATTTTAATTTAATTTCTGCATCTTTTGTGTATTGAATTTGAAAAAATGGATTCCATATTTGGAATCAGTGGGTCCAAATTATGTTAATAAGCTACTTTTTATTTTTGGGAATTATGAATAGTAACTACGGTAAATTTTATTTACCATAGTTAAAGGTAAATCGGGTAATTAAGGGTAAATATAATATTTTAAAATTACGCTAACAAATGTCAAAATCCTATTGGATGACTAAAAGTCGACCCATATCACCTAAGGGTCGGATTAGAATCACTTAATGGACATTTGTCCATGAAAATAACTTAATTATTATTAAAACCAAAGAAAGTGACAACATGTCACTCTCTTAAATTTTATAAGTATATTAATTTTAATTTATTGATAAACTTCATGAAACTTCGAACATGAATAGTCTCCAGAAAGCTAATGAAATTATCTACATCATATAAATATATTTATAATTTTTAGGGATTAAATAATTAGCATTAATTATGACACAATAGTGATGCAGAAATTGTTTATCTAGTGAAAAATAAAGAATATTGTTTTTTTAACTACTAGTGACCATAAAATGCACAAATACCTAACCAAAACTTATTTTCCATGTAAATGTAAACCATAAGCATCCAATGGTCGAATATTTGACCATTTGGAGCCTTATAAAAGCGATTATGACACTTATATTATTTTATTTTAAATGATGCCAAAGTTGTCACCTTCATAATTTAATAAATATAACAATTTAAATATTGTGATTTTGAGATGATAAATTCGAGTAAAAGTATTATTGTGAAAGGTAATATATTTATCTTCATCATAGAATTTTATTTTAAATTTTTATACAACAAATAAGTATATTAAATAATTATACAAAAATGATGTAGTAATTATTTTATTAAGAGATAAACCAAATAAATGGTTTTAAAAATAATAAAATAAATATTATATGAACTATTTAATGTGATACAGTAATTTTATAGATACATATGACCTTTTATTAATATATTAAAGATTTTAGTTCGAACATATCTTCTGTATATATTTTATTTAAATTCAAATAAATGAATAGTGTCAAAATTGACACTATTGTTATTTTACAAAAATAACATATTATAAAATTGTTTAAAAATCACAAAAATATTTAAATATTATAAATTTATATTTATATGGTCTATAATGTTATAAAGTAAACAATTATGGAAAATTCACAACAAATAAGTAATTACTTGTTATAATTTAAAATTTAGAATTTTATTACCACAAATAAACTTAAATAGATTAAATAAGGATAAATCAAAATGATAAGGTTTAAAATAAGATCTAAACATGTCTAAATTTGATTGGTTGATGATATTACAACCCTATCTCATCTAATCTTCTAATATGAGTCGTTTTTGGAGGTTTTTAAGTGGGGTTAGATTTATTATAAATAAATATTTTTAAGAATTCCTAAGGTGCCCCTCTCCTCCCTTATAAAAGGACACCTCCTCTGTAACAGCCCGAGATTTTATGAAAAATATTATTTTTTATTTCACTAATGTCTTGTGTTGTACGCTACACCAAAAGGAGCTTCCACAACACGCATCCTTGACTTGCCTTGCATTACACGCAATCACAACCTTCCTCGATAGCGTGTGTGGTACGTAATACTGAGTTTAACTAAACAACGATATGCTATTAAAATATTATTAAAACTAGCCGTTATGAATAGTAATAACCACTTTTTAAAATTCTGTAAATCTTATTTTTCAAAATGAACTTCATTCTTGGATTCGGAGTATCGAATTTAGCCTAAGGTGAAATTTTGGTACTTTTCGGATAACTTTCACATTCTGATGAATAGTGAAAATTACTAAATTATAATTAAAAAAAACTTTTTTAATCGAAATAATTAATAGTGATAAATTATTAATTTGAGTGGTTTTAAAGTATATTTAGAATATATTTTTACAATTTAATACAATGTTGGTCATTGGTTGTAATTTCACATTTAAACCAGACATAATCAAGTGTCAATCTTTTGATATATATTGTTTCCTAAAAACACGCTATTTATTTTAACACCGGGATTTAATTATAAAATTAATTAATGCAACTTCTATGTTATGAATTTGGTAAAATAGATTTCATTTTTGAATTCGGAATATGAAATATAGCTTAGGATAAAATTTTGGCATTGTTCTGAAAAACATCAATTTTTGATGAATAGTGAAACTACTAAGTGGTAGGTTAAAAAACTGAATTTTGCATAAAACATAATTTTACCGCTTCTGTGAATAGAATTTTGAAAATCCGAGAGACACGGTTAATATCAAGGACTAAAATGTGGTTCAATGAGATGAAAATAATTTTTGGTGAATAGTAACTTTTTACTTTTTTTTACCGCGATTAATAGTAAATAGGGTAACTAAGGGTAAATATGATATTAATATTAACCTAACACATGTCCTAATTCTATTGGACAAGTGTAATTCGACCAAAAACAAACTTAGGAATAAAATATGACCATTTAGGCCCACTTGGATTAGATTAGGACATTTATTATTAATTTATTTAAAGAAAGGTTAAAATAGTTAAAATCAATGTTTAATAAGTATATCATTTTTAATATGGGGTTATACATAAGATAAATTCGATTGTAAATATTCATTAGAAAGCTAAAAAGATTTCCTACATGATGGTATTTTATTTGTAATTTTTAGACATAAAATAATTTAATTTATTTATGACACAAAGATGATGCAGTAATTATCTTGTTAACGAAATATTGACATAATTGATGTTATAAACACCAAAATAAATGTAATTTGAGACTTTTTATGAATTCCACTAATTTTATAGGTTACTATGATATATTAATGTTGATTTAATCAACTTGGTTCGAAAATTTAATTCTGTTATGACTTTCACAAAAATCATATATCAAATAGTGTCAAAATTGACACAAAATAGTTTTTAAATCAAATATTATATTATTAATTGTTATTGTATTCTTAAAAATCTAAGGTTCGGCCAAATGACTTATATAAGGATATATATATTAATAATAAACAATTTGGGGTTCGTTTGGCATGTTATAGTAAGTTTATTAACCATATATTGAAAGAAAACAAAAAGACATGGTAAAAGTTAAATTATTTAACTTGGAGTTAAATCTAATTGATAAGGTTAAAATAATATCTTAAACTTGTCTAAATTCTATTGGTTGATAGGATTTCGACCCATCCCCACTTTAGCTCCGAAATAAGACCCTTTGGAACCATTATAAACCGATTTTGACTTTAATATAAAATAATATTTTGAGATATTCCTAAGGTGCCCCTCTCCTCCCCTATAAAAGGACACCTCCTCCCCCTCCTCCTCACACCAATTTGAGCACTCAAGCTCGGCCAACCCCTGCCAAAATCTCTTCTCCACTTCCCTAGCAACATCCTAGAGGTTCTGGTCTTCCTCAAAGACCATTTCTAGTACCCTAAGAGGAGGTCTCAAAGAGGCACTTCAAAGCAGAGGTAATTACCGTTACCAATTCTTTCATCTTTATTTCTTCTTCCACTTCTTCTTCTTAGGTTGTTTCATTATGAAGTAATAACATCAGTATCACTCATATACTGATATGTTATTATAAGTATGAAACAACCCTATTTCACCATCTATCCATCCTACGGAAAAAGAAATCACCGCGCGTGCGTACGTACGGAATACCGTCTCCACGCCGTGGTGTAATCTATTTTCCACCACCACCTTACATGGATGGGTATAATGGTGTAAAGAATAACTATAAATAGTTATTACAACATCATATTGATTCTGATATATTGTATAATCCACTCCAATTGAATTCAATATTTATAGAAATGATATCATCGCTCGTGCGTACGTATGGACTACCGTCTCCACGACGCGATGAGATTCATTCTCCATGTTAACCATTTAAGAATGATTATAAAGTATATATAAGAAATAATAATGAAATATATGACATTATAAAGCTACTGGATTTATGTATATATATATATGTATTTCATCTACTTACTTCCATTCAAGACAATAAGGAAAGGAAAACAGCGTTCATGCGTACGTACGGACTACCGTCTCCATGAACGGTGTTTTTCATTTCATTTATCTATCTATTATATATGCAGAATATATATGATATATAAATCATATTTTATATTCTGGAAGTAAGTAAATCATGATATAAGTAATAATAATGTCAAGAACAACAATTCAAAACACCTACGATAAATGAAATGATTTTACCCAAAACGCTTCTTTAACATAGAATTTACAAAAGAATGGGTAATATAATGTCATAAGTGAACCATATATGATATCATAACAATGAATATGATTCTGTAATAAGTCAATGACATTATTTAAATCATTATACAGGAGGTTCGGACACATACGAAGCAAATCGGACCTAAGGTAAGGGAAAATATCACAATCTCATTTTTATCCGAGACTGTTTATTCGTAAGTATTTACTAGGGTGTATTTTATCATCCACATCCATGTTTCATCAATATGTAATATTATTTCCATCCACCTAAAATTGTTTAAATCCATTTTTACCCTTCGGTGAGTTTTTAGTAATATGTACGAAAGGAATCCTTTGTCGTTTTTCATACGAGGTACTTTTTGACTTTTCCGACAAAAGTACGAAGAATGTTTTTTTTAACTTATACGGAATGAATGGATTTTTAAAACATTATTTCCAAGAAGCTTCCTTTACAAGTTTTCAAGTTTATTTTTAATCAACTTCTTTTAGTTTATAATTGTATGACATATTAAGAAAAGAAAAGTGTTTTTGAAGAAGAAAGGATATTTTCCTCAAGAATGGAGCTCAAGTATTTTATCAAAATTATTTTCCATATAAGATAATAAAAGGGTTCTGTTTTTATCCCTATTATTACATGGATTTGATTATGTTTTGATGGAAACATTTTTATGAATTCCTTTATCTTATATAAATTGTTTTATGATGTCATGTTGTTTAAGAATCCCATTTTTTTTACATGGGTTATGCGATGATGTATGATTTATGATTATGTGGCACACATAAGAATGGATTCATTATAAGATGGGTGGGACCTATATCTCCCTCCAATGCATTGGGTAAAGATTTTATATCTCATAAGATAGACATGGCTGAAATGGTAGGTTATACCGGTTCAGTGAAACAGGACTGAAACGAGGGTTACTCGATTCAGAAAGGGACTTTGTCCACTAAGATAGTCTTGGCATTGAGTCTTGACTAACAAGAAATGATTCTCTATGATTATGTGTGTATGCCACAAAGTTTCATGTTTTAAGTTATGATTATTGGGATTACATTTCACTTCTATGATTTATCCCATGTTATGATATTATGAGCTTTTTGCAGGTTAAGATTTCCAAAAGCTATGTTCTTATATATATGATGTGATTGATATTTCATTTGTTTACCCTTACTGAGCATTTGAGCTCACCCTTTTATGTTTTCTTTTCCCCAGGATATAAAGAAAGGTTTTAGGTAAAAAAGGGAAGATCTTTATGGGAGATATTGAAGATCTTTCACCACGATTAGAAGATTATGTTCCGAGTTTCCAAAGACACTAAACTATTACGATCCTTGTGTGTGTGTTTTTGTTATGTACTAAGTATTCCGCAAAAGTAATGTAAAGTCTATGTACGTCAGGCTTCGGGTCGCTACAGTTGGTATCAGACGAAAGGTTTAGTCAACCTTTGGAAACTAGGATGCGAAAACGTTAGTGAGATCCCTAGAGATATTTCTAAGGTATGTCTAGGGATGTCCCTAAGGATAAGTATACATATAGGATATAGTCCTAGAACTATGGTAACGATATTAGATTAAACCAAAGATGTTAGATATTTAAGTTACTCCCCCTTCATTATGATTTTTGCCTCTCACGCTATTCTTTTTGGGTTTTAGAAAATGGCTGGAAACAAGGTGATTCACGATAATGGTAGATATGAAGGACAATGGACTGATATTCTTCATGAGCAACCAAATGAAATGGGATTTGGAAGTCCAAACATCATCATTATGCCGAATCAGCAATCTCATAATATGATCAATAAAGTAAAATTTGGTAAGTTTCCTGACTCGGCTAATAAGAGAAAGATGGAGTTTCATGATGATCATAGAGGAAAGAAAGTTCAATTTCCCCTATGTAAATCATGTGGGAAGAGGCATCAAGGAGAATGTTTCAAAGGAACTGGAAGATGCTTTGGGTGTGGAAAAGAAGGACACAAAGCCAGTAAGTGCAAAGGAAAAGGTTCAGTTAACACCAGGGATGAGGATAATGGTATTGCTACGACATCAACAATGGTTAAATTTTTTAAATGTGGAATGTACGGGCATTATGCAAACCAATGCCCTAAGGGAAAGTCTCATGAAGAGAATCAGTATGGTCGTATGGGTAGTATTTATGTTGATGATGATGATGAGACTACAAATGATATGTGAGATGAAAGAATTGTTGATGCTCGGTCAATGGTTAAAGAATGTAGTGGAATGATTACATGTTTATTAAGTGTAATGTTGTATAAGTAATCTCATAGTACTATGGGATAAATAGACATCTAAGGATTGTTACATTGTTGTCTTTCCTTAAGTTTTGAAAGTATGTGATGAATGGTACAAGTATTTTTGGAAAGTAGATGATATGCGCTTAATGAATGGATAAGACGATAATGATATGTTTGATTGTATGCATGAGCTCATGATTGATATAAGGACTAAGTGATATCATGGTTTGAGTATATAGAATTTTGAGGATTTTGGTATGTGGAAAGTGTTAACTTTTAACTGCACTCATGTTTTCACTAAGGTATTCAAGAGAATACACGATTAAGGACTTTGAATGTTTGGAATGTGACCAACAAGACATATCTTATGATATGTGGGGATCAACGACAGTATTAAATCTCTAGTAATCGTTGTCACTATATTATGAGTGTGGACTGCAGTATTATGTAAAAGCCTAAAGATTAGACTGGATTATGTTGGACATAAGTTAGTATTGTTTAAGGATAGAAGATTTTCGATATTATTGATGGGATGTTATAGTAACGTAGTTTTAGAAAAAGGACAACCTGCAGGACGGGCGACAGCCCATCGCTTCGGACAAGGCTATAGGAATCGAACCCACAACCGAAGTGCGACTGGCCTTTATCGCCTACCACTGACCTAAAGGAAGTCCCTGTTTAGTAGAAACTAGTGTTATTATATTAAGCAGTATGATATATGAAGTATAAGCCCATTTTAGGAACCATATATGATTAATCCCACTATAGATCGACTTATGTATATAAATTTTTCTAACCTTTTGAGACAGATGGAATGACCCGTCATTCTATCACATGATCTGCTAACACTTCACGAATAACAAATTCAACTTCATTTATTTAAGAGATGAAGTGGAAATTGTTAAAGGCACGAACAACAGTGAGATTGTACCAAAATAAAGTAAGTATTTATTCTAATTCAAATTCTTTAACTTTAGGGAAATGATCTTGAAAACCAAAAATGTTGTCCTAGTTCTCTTATACCTGATGAATCAGATGGTACCTTAGATCATCACAAATTTATGGATTTGTGATTACTGGCTTTTCCATAGCCATGTTCTCTACCACTCTCCATCAGAACATGATGGTTAGATTTCTCTTCCATATCCATATTTTCACCTATGTGGAAACCCAGTGATTAGTTTATTTGGTTAATCGTTACATTTCATACTTTAGTTATTAAAGCCAAGTTTTGGTATTCCTTTTTACGATGTGGGTTTCTATTAAAGAAACTTTCGAATAGTAAACCATTTATAACCCCAACGAATTTCGAGGGCGAAATTTATTTTAAGGGGGGTAGAATGTAACAGCCCAAGATTTTATGAAAAATATTATTTTTTATTTTACTAATGTCTTGTGTTGTACGCTACACCAAAAGGAGCTTGCACAACACGCATCCTTGACTTGCCTTGCATTACACGCAATCGCAACCTTCCTCGATAGCGTGTGTGGTACGTAATACTGAGTTTAACTAAACAACGATATGCTATTAAAATATTATTAAAACTAGCCGTTATGAATAGTAATAACCACTTTTTAAAATTCTGTAAATCTTATTTTTCAAAATGAACTTCATTCTTGGATTCGGAGTATCGAATTTAGCCTAAGGTGAAATTTTGGTACTTTTCGGATAACTTTCACATTCTGATGAATAGTGAAAATTACTAAATTATAATTAAAAACAACTTTTTTAATCGAAATAATTAATAGTGATAAATTATTAATTTGAGTGGTTTTAAAGTATATTTAGAATATATTTTTACAATTTAATACAATGTTGGTCATTGGTTGTAATTTCACATTTAAACCAGACATAATCAAGTGTCAATCTTTTAATATATATTGTTTCCTAAAAACACGCTATTTATTTTAACAGCGGGATTTAATTATAAAATTAATTAATGCAACTTCTATGTTACGAATTTGGTAAAATAGATTTCATTTTTGAATTCGGAATATGAAATATAGCTTAGGATGAAATTTTGGCATTGTTCTGAAAAACATCAATTTTTGATGAATAGTGAAACTACTAAGTGGTAGGTTAAAAAACTGAATTTTGCATAAAACTTAATTTTACCGCTTCTGTGAATAGAATTTTGAAAATCCGACAGACACGGTTAATATCAAGGACTAAAATGTGGTTCAATGAGATGAAAATAATTTTTGGTGAATAGTAACTTTTTACTTTTTTTTACCGCGGTTAATAGTAAATAGGGTAACTAAGGGTAAATATGATATTAATATTACCCTAACACATTTCCTAATTCTATTGGACAAGTGTAATTCGACCAAAAACAAACTTAGGAATAAAATATGACCATTTAGGCCCACTTGGATTAGATTAGGACATTTATTATTAATTTATTTAAAGAAAGGTTAAAATAGTTAAAATCAAAGTTTAATAAGTAAATCATTTTTAATATGGGGTTATACATAAGATAAATTCGATTGTAAATATTCATTAGAAAGCTAAAACGATTTCCTACATGATGGTATTTTATTTTTAATTTTTAGACATCAAATAATTTAATTTATTTATGACACAAAGATGATGCAGTAATTATCTTGTTAACAAAATATTGACATAATTGATGTTATAAACACCAAAATAAATGTAATTTGAGACTTTTTATGAATTCCACTAATTTTCTAGGTTACTATGATATAGTAATGTTGATTTAATCAACTTGGTTCGAACATTTAATTCTGTTATGACTTTCACAAAAATCATATATCAAATAGTGTCAAAATTGACACAAAATAGTTTTTAAATCAAATATTATATTATTAATTGTTATTGTATTCCTAAAAATCTAAAGTTCGGCCAAATGACTTATATAAGGATATATATATTACTAATAAACAATTTGGGGTTCGTTTGACATGTTATAGTAAGTGTATTAACCATATAGTGAAAGAAAACAAAAAGACACGGTAGAAGTTAAATTTTTTAACTTGGAGTTAAATCTAATTGATAAGGTTAAAATAATATCCTAAACTTGTCTAAATTCTATTGGTTGATAGGATTTCGACCCATCCCCACTTTAGCTCCGAAATAAGACCCTTTGGAACCATTATAAACCGATTTTGACTTTAATATAAAATAATATTTTGAGATATTCCTAAGGTGCCCCTCTCCTCCCCTATAAAAGGACACCTCCTCCCCCTCCTCCTCACACAAATTTGAGCACTCAAGCTCGGCCAACCCCTGCCAAAATCTCTTCTCCACTTACCTAGCAACATCCTAGAGGTTCTGGTCTTCCTCAAAGACCAATTCTAGTACCCTAAGAGGAGGTCTCAAAGAGGCACTTCAAAGAAGAGGTAATTACCGTTACCAATTCTTTCATCTTTATTTCTTCTTCCACTTCTTCTTCTTAGGTTGTTTCATTATGAAGTAATAACATCAGTATCACTCATATACTGATATGTTATTATAAGTATGAAACAACCCTATTTCACCATCTATCCATCCTACGGAAAAAGAAATCACCGCGCGTGCGTACGTACGGAATACCGTCTCCACGCCGTGGTGTAATCTATTTTCCACCACCACCTTACATGGATGGGTATAATGGTGTAAAGAATAACTATACATAGTTATTACAAGATCATATTGATTCTGATATATTGTATAATCCACTCCAATTCAATTAAATATTTATAGAAATGATATCATCGCTCGTGCGTACGTACGGACTACCGTCTCCACGACGCGATGAGATTCATTCTCCATGTTAACCATTTAAGAATGATAATAAAGTATATATAAGAAATAATAATGAAATATATGACATTATAAAGCTACTGGATTTATTTATATATATATATGTATGTCATCTACTTACTTCCATTCAAGACAATAAGGAAAGGAAAACAGCGTTCATGCGTACGTACGGACTACCGTCTCCATGAACGGTGTTTTTCATTTCATTTATCTATCTATTATATATGTAGAATATATATGATATATAAATCATATTTTATATTCTAAAAGTAAGTAAATCATGATATAAGTAATAATAATGTCAAGAACAACAATTCAAAACACCTACGATAAATGAAATGATTTTACCCAAAACGCTTCTTTAACATAGAATTTACAAAAGAATGGGTAATATAATGTCATAAGTGAACCATATATGATATCATAACAATGAATATGATTCTGTAATAAGTCAATGACATTATTTAAATCATTATACAGGAGGTTCGGACACATACGAAGCAAATCGGACCTAAGGTAAGGGAAAATATCACAATCTCATTTTTATCCGAGACTGTTTATTCGTAAGTATTTACTAGGGTGTATTTTATCATCCACATCCATGTTTCATCAATATGTAATATTATTTCCATCCACCTAAAATTGTTTAAATCCATTTTTACCCTTCGGTGAGTTTTTAGTAATATGTACGAAAGGAATCCTTTATCGTTTTTCGTACGAGGTACTTTTTGACTTTTCCGACAAAAGTACGAAGAATGTTTTTTTTAACTTATACGGCATGAATGGATTTTTAAAACATTATTTCCAAGAAGCTTCCTTTACAAGTTTTCAAGTTTATTTTTAATCAACTTCTTTTAGTTTATAATTGTATGACATATTAAGAAAAGAAAAGTGTTTTTGAAGAAGAAAGGATATTTTCCTCAAGAATGGAGTTCAAGTATTTTATCAAAATTATTTTCCATATAAGATAATAAAAGGGTTCTGTTTTTATCCCTATTATTACATGGATTTGATTATGTTTTGATGGAAACATTTTTATGAATTCCTTTATCTTATATAAATTGTTTTATGATGTCATGTTGTTTAAGAATCCCATTTTTAGTACATGGGTTATGCGATGATGTATGATTTATGATTATGTGGCACACATAAGAATGGATTCATTATAAGATGGGTGGGACCTATATCTCCCTCCAATGCATTGGGTAAAGATTTTATATCTCATAAGATAGACATGGCTGAAATGGTAGGTTATACCGGTTCAGTGAAACAGGACTGAAACGAGGGATACTCGATTCAGAAAGGGACTTTGTCCACTAAGATAGTCTTGGCATTGAGTCTTGACTAACAAGAAATGATTCTCTATGATTATGTGTGTATGCCACAAAGTTTCATGTTTTAAGTTATGAATATTGGGATTACATTTCACTTCTATGATTTATCCCATGTTATGATATTATGAGCTTTTTGCAGGTTAAGATTTCAAAAAGCTATTTCCTTATATATATGATGTGATTGATATTTCTTTTGTTTACCCTTACTGAGCATTTGAGCTCACCCTTTTATGTTTTCTTTTCCCCAGGATATAAAGAAAGGTTTTAGGTAAAAAAAGGGAAGATCTTTATGGGAGATATTGAAGATCGTTCACCACGATTAGAAGATTATGTTCCGAGTTTCCAAAGACACTAAACTATTACGATCCTTGTGTGTGTGTTTTTGTTATGTACTAAGTATTCCGCAAAAGTAATGTAAAGTCTATGTACGTCAGGCTTCGGGTCGCTACATCCTCCCCCTCCTCCTCACACCAATTTGAGCACTCAAGCTCGGCCAACCCCTGCCATTTTCTCCTCTCCACTTCTCTAGAATAATACTAGAGGTTCTGGTCTTCCTCAAAGACCAATTTTAGTTCCCTAAGAGGAGGTCTCAAAGAGGCGCTTCAAAGAAGAGGTAATTACCGTTACCAATTCTTTCATCTTTATTTCTTCTTCCACTTCTTCTCCTTAGGTTGTTTCATTATGAAGTAATAACATCAGTATCACTCATATACCGATATGTTATTATAAGTATGAAACAACCATATTTCACCATCTATCCATCCTACGGAAAAAGAAATCACCGCGCGTGCGTACGTACGGAATACCGTCTCCACGACGCGATGAGATTCATTCTCCATGTTAACCATTTAAGAATGATTATAATGTATATATAAGAAATAATAATGAAATATATGACATTATAAAGCTACCGGATTTATGTATATATATACATATTTATGTCATCTACTTACTTCCATTTCAAGACAATAAGGAAAGGAAAACAGCGTTCATGCGTACGTACGGACTACCGTCTCCATGAACGGTGTATTTCATTTTATTTATCTACCTATTATATATATATATACTGAATATAGATGATATATAAATCATATTTTATATTCTGGAAGTGAGTAAATCATGATATAAGTAATAATGATGTCAAGAACAACAAGTTAAAACACCTACGATAAATGAAACGATTTTACCCAAAACGCTTCTTTAACATGGAATTTACAAAAGAACGGGTTATATAATGTCATAAGTGAACCATATATGATATCATAACAATGAATATGATTCTGTAATAAGTCAATAACATGATTTAAATCATTATACAGGAGGTTCGGACACTTACAAAGAAAGTCGGACCTAAGGTAAGGGAAATATCACAATCTCATTTTTATCCGAGATTGTTTATACTTTGGTATTTACTGGGGGGTATTTTATCATCCACATCCATGTTTCCTCAATATGTAATATTATTTCCATCCACCTACTATTGTTTAAAACCTATTATACCCTTTGGTGAGTTTTTAGTAAAAGATAAGAAAGGAATATTTTGTCGTTTTTCGTACGAGGTACATTTTAACTTTTCCGACAAAAGTACGAAAAGAATGTTTTTTTAACTTATACGGCATGAATGGATTTTTAAAACATTATTTCCAAGAAGCTTCCTTTACAAGTTTTCAAGTTTATTTTTAATCAACTTCTTTTAGTTTATAATTGTATGACATATTAAGAAAAGAAAAATGTTTTTGAAGAAGAAAGGATATTTTCCTCAAGAATGGTGTTCAAGTGTTTTATCAAAATTATTTTCCATCTAAGATAATAAAGGGTTCTGTTTTTATCCCTTTAATTACATTGATTTGATTATGTTGTGAGGGAATTATTTTTATGAAGTCATTTACCTTATATGGTTTGTTTTATGATGTCATGATGTTTCAAGAATCCCATTTTTGTTACATGTGTTATGTGATGATGTATGATTTATGATTATGTGGCCCACATAAGTAAGGATTAATTATAAGATGGGTGGGACCTATATCTCCCTCCAATGCATTGGGTAAAGATTTTATATCTCATGAGATAGACATGGCTGAAATGGTAGGTTATACCGATTCAGTGAAACAGGACTGAAACGAGGGTTACTCGATTCAGAAAGGGACTTTGTCCACTAAGATAGTCTTGGCATTGAGTCTTGACTAACAAGAAATGATTCTCTATGATTATGTGTGTATGCCACAAAGTTTCATGTTTTAAGTTATGATTATTGGGATTACATTTCACTTCTATGATTTATCCCATATTATGATATTATGAGCTTTTTTGCAGGTTAAGATTTCCAAAAGCTATGTTCTTATATATATGATGTGATTGATATTTCTTTTGTTTACCCTTACTGAGCATTTGAGCTCACCCTTTTATGTTTTCTTTTCCCCAGGATATAAAGAAATGTTTTAGGTAAAAAAAAATGGGATGACCTTTATGGGAGATATTGAAGAACTTTCACCACGATTAGAAGATTACGTTCCGAGTTTCCAAAGACACTAAACTATTACGATCCTTGTGTGTGTGTTTTTGTTATGTACTAAGTATTCCGCAAAAGTAATGTAATGTCAATGTACGTCAGGCTTCGGGTCTCTACAGTTGGTATCAGAGGAAAGGTTTAGTCAACCTTTGGAAACTAGGACGCGAAAACGTTAGTGAGATCCCTAGAGATATTTCTAAGGTATGTCTAGGGATGTCCCTAAGGATAAGTATACGTATAGGATATATTCCTAGAACTATGGTAATGATATTAGATTAAATCTAAGAAGTTAGGTATTGAGGATACTTTCCCTTTACTATGTTGTTTCTCTAGCATGATTCTCACAAAATTATTTTTGTGTTTTAGTTAATGGAGGGAACCAAAAGGAATTCATTTAACATTGAATCCAATGGACAAATTGGTGACTATGATCAACAAAATTGTGTAATGCCTAGAGAGAAAGATGTTGTGATTATGTCGAATCAATCATCGCGATATATGATTAACAAGGTGAAATTTAGTGGTATGACTAATTCTTCAAAGAAGAGGAAGATAGACTATTATGCATGTTCGCATGTTGAGGAGCATAAAGAAAGGAAGATTGAGATTTCTAAAGAGGGGAAGAAGAACCTTGAGGAATACCTCAAATGGAGGGACCGATGTTATCTGTGTGGAGAAAAGGGTCATGGAGTGATAGACTGTTATGAAGTTTAATGTCTTATTTGTGGAGAACATGGGCATTATCCAACTCAATGCCCTGACCTAAAAAGTTACTTGTAAATCAAGGAAGGACTTATTCCAGGATAATGATTGATGTGGATGGACTAAAGTGTTTATGTATTGGTATTCAAGAATAATGTTGATGAGGTACTTTTATGGTGTGTTGAAATATTTAAGTATTGGTCTATTGTGGTTTTCAATAATTTTAAGGTACCAATAACTATGAAAGGTGATTCAAATGTTTTGGAAAGTAGATGATAAGTTCATAATGAAAGGATAAGAAGATAATGAGATGTTTGATTGTATTCATGACCTCATGATTGATATAAGGACTAAGTGATATCATGGTTTGAGTATATAGAATTTTGAGGATTTTGGTATGTGGAAAGTGTTAACTTTAAACTGCATTCATGTTTTCACTAAGGTATTCAAGCGAATACATTATTAAGGACTTTGAATGTTTAGAATGTGACCAACAAGACATATCTTATGGGGATCAACGATGGTGTTAAATCTCTGGTAATTGTTTTCACTATGTTATGAGAATGGACTGCAGTACTATGGATAAGCCTAAAGATTAGAATGGATTATGTTGGACATAAGTTAGTATTGTTTAAGGATAGAAGTTTTTCGATATTATTGATGGGATGTTATAGTAATATAGTTTTATAAAAAGGACAACCTGCAGGACGGGCGACAGCCCATCGCTTCGGACAAGGCTGTAGGAATCGAACCCACAACCGAAGTGCGACTGGCCTTTATCGCCTACCACTGGCCTACAGGAAGTCCCTGTTTAGTAGAAACTAGTTTTATTATATTAAGTAGTATGATATATGAAGTATAAGTCCATTTTAGGAACCATATATGATTAATCTCACTATAGATCGATTTATGCATATAATTTTTGCTAACCTTTTGTTTGAGACAGATGGAATGACCCGTCATTCTATCACATGATCTGCTAACACTTCACGAATAACAAATTCAACTTCATTTATTTAAGAGATGAAGTGGAAATTGTTCAAGGCACGAACAACAGTGAGATTGTACCAAAATAAAGTAAGTATTTATTCTAATTCAAATTTTCAACTTTAGGGGAAATGATCTTGAAAACCAAAAATGTTGTCCTAGTGATCTTATACCTGATGAATCAGATGGTACCTTAGATCGTCACAAATTTATGGATTTGTGATTACTGACTTTTCCATAGCCATGTTCTCTACCACTCTCCATCAGAACATGATGGTTAGATTTCTCTTCCATATCCATATTTTCACCTATGAGGAAACCCAATGATTAGTTTATTTGGGTAACCGTTACGTTTCATACTTTTGTTTTTAAAGATAAGTTTTGGTATTCCTTTTTACAATGTGGTTTTCTATCAAAGAAACTTTCAAATAGTAAACCATTTATAACCCCGACGAATTTCGAGGGTGAAATTCATTTTAAGGGGGGTAGAATGTAACACCCCGAGATTTTATGAAAACTATTATTTTAATTTCATTAATGTCTTATGTTTTATTCTACACCAAGATTACCTTGCGCTATACGTAACACCGTATTAGCTTACAGTATACGCAACCCTATTCTTGGACCGTGTTACACACAATTTTGATAATAGTTATTCTACGCAACATTGAGTATATATATATATATATTAAATGTATAAATGAAATATGGTTGGATTCTGTTATACGAAACAACGAAGGATTCTTTTACAACACGCAACCCTGACTTGGCTTGCATTACACGCAATCACGACCTTCTTCGATAGCGTGTGTTGTACGCAATACCGGGTTTTAATAAACAATGTTATATTATTATAATATTGTCATGAACTAGCCGTTATGAATAGTATTAACTAAATTTTGAATTTTATAACATTATTATTCATCTTACACATTTCTAGAACATGGTATAAGAACAAAATAAATTTTTCAGGTAAAATAAGTATTTTTCAAAAAATGCAGTTTTACCGCCTTTTGATGGCGCAACCACTTTAAATATAGTTTTTGACATGTTTATATGTTCAATTTGACAAAATAATATTATTCTTTTGAATCAGGATATAAAAATTTACATTAGAGAAAGTTTTGATATTTTTCCGATAACTTTCATATTTTAATGAATAGTAAAAACACGCTATATTTTAATTAAAAACAACTTTTTTCATCGTAATATCTTATGTGGTTAAATTATAATATTGAATGGTTTTAAAGTATAAATAGAATATATTTTTAACATTTAATATAATGTATGTCATTAGCATTGATTTTACCTTGAATTCGTAGGTTAAATAAATTCAATCTTTTGCAATGTTTTAAAGAAAAACCTGTTTTCTTTCGACAACGGGATTAATTTTAATTTAATTTCTGCATCTTTTGTGTATTGAATTTGGAAAAATGGATTCCATATTTGGAATCAGTGGGTCCAAATTATGTTAATAAGCTACTTTTTTATTTTTGGGAATTATGAATAGTAACTACGGTAAATTTTATTTACCATAGTTAAAGGTAAATCGGGTAATTAAGGGTAAATATAATATTTTAAAATTACCCTAACAAATGTCAAAATCCTATTGGATGACTAAAAGTAGACCCATATCACCTAAGGGTCGGATTAGAATCATTTAATGGACATTTTTCCATGAAAATAACTTAATTATTATTAAAACCAAAGAAAGTGACAACATGTCACTCTCTTAAATTTTATAAGTATATTAATTTTAATTTAGTGATAAACTTCATGAAACTTCGAACATGAATAGTCTCCAGAAAGATAATGAAATTATCTACATCATATAAATTTATTTATAATTTTTAGGGATTAAATAATTAGCATTAATTATGACACAATAGTGATGCAGAAATTGTTTATCTAGTGAAAAATAAAGAATATTGTTTTTTTTAACTACTAGTGACCATAAAATGCACAAATACCTAACCAAAACTTATTGTCCATGTAAATGTAAACCATAAGCATCCAATGGTCGAATATTTGACCATTTGGAGCCTTATAAAAGCGATTATGACACTTATATTATTTTATTTTAAATGATGCCAAAGTTGTCACCTTCATAATTTAATAAATATAACAATTTAAATATTGTGATTTTAAGATGATAAATTCGAGTAAAAGTATTATTGTGAAAGGTAATATATTTATCTTAATCATAGAATTTTATTTTAAATTTTTATACAATAAATAAGTATATTAAATAATTATACAAAAATGATGTAGTAATTATTTTATTAAGAGATAAACCAAATAAATGGTTTTAAAAATAATAAAATAAATATTATATGAACTATTTAATGTGATACAGTAATTTTATAGATACATATGACCTTTTATTAATATATTAAAGCTTTTAGTTCGAACATATCTTCTGTATATATTTTATTTAAATTCAAATAAATGAATAATGTCAAAATTGACACTATTGTTATTTTACAAAAATAACATATTATAAAATTGTTTAAAAATCACAAAAATATTTAAAAATTATAAATTTATATTTATATGGTCTATAATGTTATAAAGTAAACAATTATGGAAAATTCACAACAAATAAGTAATTATTTGTTATAATTTAAAATTTAGAATTTTATTACCACAAATAAACTTAAATAGATTAAATAAGGATAAATCAAAATGATAAGGTTTAAAATAAGATCACAACATGTCTAAATTTAATTTGTTGATTATATTACAACCCTATCTCATCTAATATTTGAATATGAGTCATTTTTGGAGGTTTTTAAGTGGGGTTAGATTTATTATAAATTAATATTTTTAAGAATTCCTAAGGTGCCCCTCTCCTCCCTTATAAAAGGACACCTCCTCCCCCTCCTCCTCACACCAATTTGAGCACTCAAGCTCGGCCAACCCCTGCCATTTTCTCCTCTCCACTTCCCTAGAATAATACTAGAGGTTCTGGTCTTCCTCAAAGACCAATTTTAGTGCCCTAAGAGGAGGTCTCAAAGAGGCGCTTCAAAGAAGAGGTAATTACCGTTACCAATTCTTTTATCTTTATTTCTTCTTCCACTTCTTCTCCTTAGGTTGTTTCATTATGAAGTAATAACATCAGTATCACTCATATACTGATATGTTATTATAAGTATGAAACAACCCTATTTCACCATCTATCCATCCTACGGAAAAAGAAATCACCGCGCGTGCGTACGTACGGAATACCGTCTCCACGACGCGATGAGATTCATTCTCCATGTTAACCATTTAAGAATGATTATAATGTATATATAAGAAATAATAATGAAATATATGACATTATAAAGCTACTGGATTTAGGTATATATATACATATGTATGTCATCTACTTACTTCCATTTCAAGACAATAAGGAAAGGAAAACAACGTTCATGCGTACGTACGGACTACCGTCTCCATGAACGGTGTTTTTCATTTTATTTATCTACCTATTATATATATATATACTGAATATATATGATATATAAATCATATTTTATATTCTGGAAGTGGGTAAATCATGATATAAGTAATAATGATGTCAAGAACAACAAGTCAAAACACCTACGATAAATGAAACGATTTTACCCAAAACGCTTCTTTAACATGGAATTTACAAAAGAACGGGTTATATAATGTCATAAGTGAACCATATATGATATCATAACAATGAATATGATTCTTTAATAAGTCAATAACATGATTTAAATCATTATACAGGAGGTTCGGACACTTACAAAGCAAGTCGGACCTAAGGTAAGGGAAATATCACAATCTCATTTTTATCCGAGATTGTTTATACTTTCGTATTTACTGGGGTGTATTTTATCATCCACATCATTGTTTCCTCAATATGTAATATTATTTCCATCCACCTACTATTGTTTAAAACCTATTTTACCCTTTGGTGAGTTTTTAGTAAAAGATAAGAAAGGAATATTTTGTCGTTTTTCGTACGAGGTACATTTTGACTTTTCCGACAAAAGTACGAAAAGAATGCTTTTTTTAACTTATACGGCATGAATGGATTTTTAAAACATTATTTCCAAGAAGCTTCCTTTACAAGTTTTCAAGTTTATTTTTAATCAACTTCTTTTAGTTTATAATTGTATGACATATTAAGAAAAGAAAAATGTTTTTGAAGAAGAAAGGATATTTTCCTCAAGAATGGTGTTCAAGTGTTTTATCAAAATTATTTTTCATCTAAGATAATAAAGGGTTCTGTTTTTATCCCTTTAATTACATTGATTTGATTATTTTGTGAGGGAATTATTTTTATGAAGTCATTTACCTTATATGGTTTGTTTTATGATGTCATGATGTTTCAAGAATCCCATTTTTGTTACATGTGATATGTGATGATGTATGATTTATGATTATGTGGCACACATAAGAAAGGATTCATTATAAGATGGGTGGGACCTATATCTCCCTCCAATGCATTGGGTAAAGATTTTATATCTCATGAGATAGACATGGCTGAAATGGTAGGTTATACCGGTTCAGTGAAACAGGACTGAAACGAGGGTTACTCGATTCAGAAAGGGACTTTGTCCACTAAGATAGTCTTGGCATTGAGTCTTGACTAACAAGAAATGATTCTCTATGATTATGTGTGTATTCCACAAAGTTTCATGTTTTAAGTTATGATTATTGGGATTACATTTCACTTCTATGATTTATCCCATGTTATGATATTATGAGCTTTTTTGCAGGTTAAGATTTCCAAAAGCTATGTTCTTATATATATGATGTGATTGATATTTATTTTGATTACCCTTACTGAGCATTTGAGCTCACCCTTTTATGTTTTCTTTTCCCCAGGATATAAAGAAAGGTTTTAGGTAAAAAAAAGGGGATGACCTTTATGGGAGATATTGAAGAACTTTCACCACGATTAGAAGATTACGTTCCGAGTTTCCAAAGACACTAAACTAGTACGATCCTTGTGTGTGTGTTTTTGTTATGTACTAAGTATTCCGCAAAAGTAATGTAATGTCAATGTACTTCAGGCTTCGGGTCTCTACATTGACCTTCTATTGGTGTCCAATGGTGAAAAAATACATAATAGTGGTTGAAATATACTACCGCTGAAATGATCATTCATTGGAAGTCAAATTCTATTAAAAAATATATCGGTATATTATTAATCTACATAAGGAAAATATCTAACATTTTATTTGTAAATAAGAATGAAATAAATCTAACAAAAATAAAACTATATTTATGTCACTTTTTTTCTGAATACTTTTTGATAACTATGAAAAAAATGCTACCATTGGATTTCCAGTGGTGGAAAATTATATACCTTTGGAGATTTCTGATCATGGTAGAAGAAAAATATGTACAATGAGAAAGTTGTTTTAGTCGTGAGAAATATAAAAATAATATGATATATTAAATAAATGATAAAAATGGAATCTGATTCCATGTTTTGTTACACCCAAGGTTGGTGCTACGAGTGATGATCAAATATATTAGATGGAAGTGATCTAAAAGTGATGGTGAATGAGTTCCAAAATTACATGATCATATTAGAATAAATAAAACTACTTTTTTATGTTTGATCCACTGATGTATAAAATATCTTATATTGTATTCCAACAGTATAAAATTAGAGAAGATATCAACGGATGAGTTCAAAAGGTTCTTTAAGTGAGGAGAATTATAGTTCCCCAACACTGCTTCCACTAAGGGGTGGTGGATCAAATGGATAAGGATGGGAAAACACCTAATGTTCAAGGAGAACATTGATTTAATGAATGAGTAACATTGAGTGAGATTTATTCAATGACAAGGTTCAACCTTACAAAAGGATATGAGGAAAAATCTTATATTGGAGTGAATAGGATCTCTTAAAGAGTAATAAGATCTACTAGTGGTAGAATAAAAACAATGGTCGAGAATGATAGAGGGAATAGAAGCATAAATTTATCACATAAAAGATACTAAAAAGATAAGTAGATTTTATTATAGATGAAGATATTCATGAGAATGAATAATACATATGAATTCAATGCATATAAAAAAATGAGATCAACTTTTTTCTGATGAACAAGATAATGTCTGGGTTTATCAAATATGAACTGTGATGTTATATTATACCTCCACATCGATTTGGTGATGTAGAGAGTGAGAGATATATCAAAAGATATATTCTATCTAACCATTCATGCGAGATACCAGGGATCATCACCAGTTATACTATGTACACACATGGTCTTTTGGCCCAGCGTGATAGCTAGCCAAATAAATGTTCCTAGAGGGCTTGCTCTGTATCCTTTAACCATGGATCCATATAAAAAATCACATTCCAAGAACATCTACCACAAAAAACCATCCTTGTGTTTTTTTAATAATGGGAGTTACCATGGGGTTGGATTAATGGGCCTCTTAGTGGTTATGGGATAACGAATTTTTCAAAAATTGGATTGACCAAATTTTTATATAAGTCAAAAAATATTAACCTTAAGTAAATAAAAAAGAACAAACATTAAGTTTCATTATAAAATTAAAAAAACATTATTAAAAAATGAAAAATATTAATATAACTAAATAACTACTATTTGAACATATAATTAAAAATTATTAATTATTTAAAACAATTTTTAAACTAATAAAAACTAAATAGATATATTTAAAAAAAATGATACATATTGTTAATTATAAATACGTTCAAATAATAACAAGCTCACCATTTATATAAATTAATAAATAATAAATTTATTAAAATTCCAAAAACAATTTCCTTGATTTTGAAATATATAAAATAAATTAAAATAAAAATATATAACAGATCCCCTTTTAATAAAAATAAATTACTTTAAAATGAAAGGAATATAAATTTATCAATGATATTAGAATTAGTAAAATGTAAAAATTTAACAATGTATTTTTAAATAGTATGATTGAATTTTTATTTAATCATAATTGAAAATAACCGTCAAATATAGAAAAAATGTAAAAATATATTTAATTTTTGTTATTATACAAATAGTTATTTCTATAGTCTAACATACCTAATTCAAATTGCATCTTCTCAAGTTTAACAGAATCTATGGTTTTTGTAAAAATAACACCTACCTATTTAGTAGAAATAAAAAATTCTAGGAATTTGTTAGCTTTATTTAAATAATCCCAAATAAAATGAAATCATATATATTTTGTTTATTTATGGAAATATGGAGAGGGTTTTTATAAATTAAAATTTCACTTCAGTTATCACATTAAATTGAATTTTTATCAAAAATGATATTAAAATCAAAACAAATTTCTTTTATCTAAATACACTATTAACAAAATATAGTTTCCGCACCTTCTTCATCCTAATCTATTGACAACATTGTTGAATGTTTTTTCTTCGTAATCCTTGAAATCTATATTTTTTTCTAACAAGTGACACATATATGTTGTTCTTTTCTAGTAAATTCTGCGATGTCTGATGTTAGAATAATTGTAAGACTATAAATCAAAACAATTGAAATTATAATAGAATAGTATAGTAAAAAAGTACCCTTGATATATCTGAATAATATTTTAATATCTTGAAGAACAATTTGCTTATTGTTTAGCGGAAACCTAGCCCCTAAGTAGAGTGAGAAAATGTTTTTGTGAAGATTTTGTGAGACTAAATATACTTCCTATGAAGACACCGTACAATTTTATATCTACTGACTTACTATATTAATTTATGTTCAATTTGAAAATAATAGTCATTGGTTTTTTTCATATACTTTCTAGAATCAACTAACATCCACATTATGGGTTCTTTATCATACTTAACAAGATTTATGAAGAAAACATCATTCCATTGATTAATTGTTAAACAATGGAATAATTTTTTTCCCATTGTTATTTTGTAAATCTCACTTTTCATATGTTTAAGAAATTTATTATGGAGAGAATTATTATTTAATCGAATTATTAGTAAAACATATATCTCAATAATCAGTATATCATTTGAAACTCTTTTTATTAACATGGTTGGATCAATCATCCTCTTAGAAAAATAAATTATAATAAAAAAATGTGTTAGTCAATCATATCTTGATCATGGATCATGTTTAAGTCCATATAAGGATTTATTATGCATAGAAACCTGATTTGGAAGGATATCATTTTCAGATCTTGGGGGTTTCCTAAAAAACACTTCCTCTAAAATATTTCATTTCAAAAATAACATTTATATCCATTAGAAATGATATATTATTTTGTAAAATATAATAGGATCATATATAGATAATAGAATATATCTAAGAAAAAGGATAAAATTGATCATTGATATCCACTCCCATTTTCTATAAATAACCTTGTTCTAATAAGATTACATATATTTAATAATGCTTCCATCTTCATCATGTTTATAAAAAAATTTAATTTTTTTCCTACAACAAGATTTTATTTTGGAAAAGAATGTGAATCCCAGAGTATATTAATTTAAAATCAGTTATAGTCATCATGGATAGCATTAATGACGTTTCAATATATTAAATCATTTTGAAAATTGATAGGAACAATTTTATTTCAAAAATTTAATTTGGTTTTGTAATGAAAAATATATATTATTATTTGTATAATAGAATCAAAATTTCCATAAAGAAATTCAATGGGGTTAACTATAACTATTTTCAATTCTTTTTTATCATTTCTATAATAGATATGACCCCCTATAATTGAGTATTGACATTATCTAGGTAATAATTTTCAACAAAATTAATTTCTCTAAATTTATTATTTTCAATGTTTGATTTAGAATTATTCATATTAGAATTTTTTTCATTAAACATAACATGCATAATATTTTTAATAAGTAATGTTTTCTTATTGAAATCTATATATGCTATTCTATGACAGGAATATGCAAAAATATCCCATAATATAATTTAGAGTCAATTTTTTCTAAATTATCTTTTGTATCTAAGATAAGGTATTTACATCCAAAGAACCTAGAATATAATATTTTTTGTTTGAAGCCTTTGAAAATTTGATAAGGTGTTTTCTTTATAAAACATAAATGAGAAAATATATTTAATATATGAAGATATACCATTACATATTCTATCCTGAAGTTTATAGTTCCACTTAATTCCCTAAAAATAAAACTAGGAATTTCATAAATAGATCTCTTCTATCTTTCTACCACACCATTCACTTTAGGTTTCAGAGGTGTTTATAAATTATTTTTATAACCATTTGATTCCAAAAATGTTTTAATTTCTGAACTCAAAAATTCACCACCATTATCACTCCTGATAGAGACTATTGAATCATTTTTTAATTTTTGATAAGCATAAAAAAATCAAAAAAATTATAATGTTTAATATTTATTTTATATGAAATAAGTCTAGAAGAATCTAAAATAATCTTATATAATTAAAAATACATACATTTTACCATAAAAAAAGGAAGTTTTATAGGTCCCAATAGTTTAAATTGAATAATTATAAATATATAAAAATAAGAACATAATTAATAGATCTAAATTTTTAATTGTGTTGTATACCATATAAATAATAATCACGAATAATACACTAACATGGATGTGACATGGGTTGTTCAATAACCTTTTTATGCTTTGATAGTTTTTGAAAAAAATTTAAATTTTCATTCCCAAGACTATTATGATATTGAATATATACTACTTATAAAACATTCTAAAACATAAACTTTTTTGGTTATATCATAAAAATTGTAATGCCCCGACCCTATTTACCCAGAGTCAGTGCACTATTACATAACATTGTCATGATCACACAAGATCATGTCTCAAAAGACCGATTAGTTTAGTAGCCTTGGAAATACAAGATACATTCGTAATTTTCACGTTACATTATAAAATGAAAAACTACATAAACATAGTCTCCATAGTCCACACTCATATACCTTAGACTATCCATGTAGTTTAGTGATAATATATTTCTTCGCATCCTGGGAATAAAACAACATAGAACTGGGTAAGCTCAAATGCTCAGTAAGGATAGAAATATTTCACAAATAAGCATAAAAATTTAAGGAAATGTATAATACTAAAACAAAATCCTTTTAAAAATAAACATCAGCATAATATGGATAATATAAAATAAAATAATTCCATTTACTTATTCAGATGGATATTCTACTAGTAGAATAATCAAATGAAGTATCAATGGATACTTTCATAATGATGGAATGAATAATGCTAGAATTTATAACCACATAGTCAAGGTCGTGTTCCAATACTACAAATAATATTTTGTCAAGGCCTTATTCGAAGACACTATTTTCTCTCTCGAGACCTACCGAAGCGTTGAAGATATATAGCAGGCTCCACCTGTCACTTATTAAGTCAAATGCATTCCTCATATGAAAAGGATTAAACATAACATAAACATTCGTATTAATACTAGAATAAAAAATGTCAATAAATTATCCATAAACCATGAATGTTATAAAACAATACATCCAAATTCAAACATATCACAAAACCTTCAATACAATATGGAAGATTTGTATCATAATAAATCAACTTCAAACAAGTTTTAAATCCATCAAAGGATGTTGACATAGATAAAATCAAAACATTTTTAGAGAAATCTCTCTTTTTTTGAAATCATATAAAAGAACTATAATTATGAAAGAAAACACTTATCTTGAACATATTCTTATAATCATGTAAGGGATGCTTTGAAGGTGTTATAAGGGTGGAAAATAACTTCACCCACCGTATAAGTTAAAAAAAGAAGTTCTTACCTTAATTTTGTCAAAATGGTCCTAATGGTACTTATTTGGAAATCGACAAGAAGATTCCTTTCAAATAATATAATGTCAAATAAGGTTATAAATTACTTTAACCCATTTACTTGTCATTAGTTAAACTGTTTTGAAATACATTTTTATGAAGACACGGATGTGGATGATAAAGAGGTCCTAGTATATACATACGTAAAAACAATCTCGGATAATAAAGGGAATGTGAAATTAACCCTTACCATGTTATTTTCATTATTAGATAGTATGTTAACCCCCTGTATAATAGTTAAGACATTTTTATTATAAAATAACATAAATACGATATCATATATGATCTTATAATATTGCATTGTAAATAATATTTTCGTATTATCATCATTTCAGGTGTTAACTGATTCATTTTCCTTTATATGATTTGTTACATAATACATGTTTGTTATAGATATAATTTATTTGATTTAAATATAGAATGGTATTAAGTTATTAAATATTACTTTTAATCATAAAAAAATATTATTATTGAATGATTACGATGGGGAAATGATTCTTATCGTGTTTGTGGATATGGTAATCCGTACGTACGCTCGAGCAAAAATATCATTCTTTTGATTTAAAATTTTATGTAAATAGATGGTATATCATATATACATAATCATTAAAATGTTATATTTATTATTTACATCAATTATACATCATTATTATACCCAACCAAATAATAATGTATTGAATAACAACTACACCACGACCTGGAGACGGTAATCCATACGTACACACGTATGGTGACTTTTTCATTTATTGGATAGATAGAATAATGAATATGGGTGTACTAAATTTATAATAACATTAAAGTATATAGAATATATTAGATTTATTATTTTATAATGTAATCAACAAGGAAAGAAGAAGTGGAAGAAGAAAAGAACTTGAAAGAAGGGGTGTAATATTTACCTATTCTTCGAGTTCTTCCTTTTTATTTGATCAAAAGGGCTCCATAGGTTGGATTTATGACTAAAGGAAGGCCTCTAAGATGAATTTAAGACACTTTAAAGAATACTTGGGTAGGGTTTGGCCTATCCAAAGTACGTTGAAGGTGTTAATTTGATTAAAGGGAATGTTTCTTTTTATATGATTGGTGAGGGGAACCTTAGGAAAACATTGAAATATTATTTTATAAGAAAAACATTTTCGGTTTATAATGGCTCAAAAATAATTTATTTCTAGGATAAGGTGGGGATGGTCTAAAACCACTCAACCAATATGTTTTATACAAGTTTTTGTCATTATATTAACCGTATCTTTTATATTTAACTCTTAGTTAAATAGTTTGACATTTACCATGTCTCTTTGTATTTTTATATTATATGGTTAATAAACATACTATAAACATCCAAGAGAACCTGAAGTGGTTCATTAATGATATATATAATATTATTTAAGAAAATTGTACAATCCATAGATTTTTAGGAATATAATATCAATTAATAATATATTTTTGTTTTATAAACTCTTTTTTGTCAATTTTGACACTATTTGGTATTTTGTTATTGTTAAATTCATAACACCATTATTACTTTAGAGAATATACATTTAATCAACCCTAACATGTCATTTTAACCTATAAAGTTAGTGTAATTCATTAAAAGTCTCAAATTATATTTATTTGGATATTTATAATATCAATTATATTAATCAATCATTAATAATGTAATTATAGCCTCATCATTGTGTCATAAATAAATTTAATTATTTAATTTCTAAAAATTCTAAATAAAATACTGTTATGTAGGAAATATTTCTAGAATTCTAATGTATATTTATAGTATAATTTATCTTATTTATAAACCAATATTAAAAATGGTTTAGTTATTGATTGTTGATTTAAACTCTTTTAACTCTTCTTTAAATAAAATAATAATAAATTTCTTAATCTAATCCAAGTGGAATAAAGGGGATAATATATTATACCTAAGGTTTTTTATTGTATAATTATACTTATCCAATAGAATTAGTAAAAGTGTTTGGGTAATTATGATATCATTTTTACCCTCAATTACCCAATTTACATTTAACCGTGGTAAATAAAAGTCAACAGTTACTATTCACCAGAAATCATTTTCATCATATTGAACCACGTTATACATAATAATATCAACCATGTCTATTGTATTTTTGAAATTTAAATCACTTAATATATAAAAATAACTTATATACAAATTTGTAAATGCTCCTAAGTGATGGGTAAAAGACAGTAAAAAATTCATTAAAATTATTGTATATCTAAAATTATTATAAAAAAATCCAATGAATTACATATAACATATATTTATATTATGTATCTATTTTGACATAAAAAAATTTAAATAAAATAAATAATAATTTAAATAAAAGGTCAGTTTTAACAAATAATGCAGTGTTTTTCACTATTCATCAAAAAATTTAATTTTTCAGAAAAATACCAAAAAATCAGCCTAAGAAAGTATCGATATTCCGAATCCAAAGATGATTTCCATTTTGAAAGCTAAAATTTATAAAATTTTAACATGTGGGCATTTCTATTCATAACGAACAGTTTGATTAGTTGTGGTGTGTTTGAATCTCAATGTTGTGTATAATGAAAGCTATTACATTATTCAAAGGGAAACATACCGTGGAAGATTGAGGTGTTATATTCTCCCCTCCTTAAAATAATTTCTTCTTTAAAATTTCTAAAATATTACTGCACAAAAAGATTCAGGGGGTTTTTCATCATATGTTCCTTAGGATCCCACATCGCCTCTTCCATCATATGATTTCTCTATAGAACTTTTACCATATGAGTCATCCGATTTCTCAACACTTGTTCTTTGGTATCCATAATCTTGACAGGCTCATCACAATAAGAAAGATCAAGATCAAGTTCTATTTCTACATAGGTGAGTATATGGGTTGGGTAAGGCATGTATTTACTCAATAATGATACGTTGAAAACATCATGAACTTTGGAGAAACTTGGCGACATTGCCAAATTGTAAGCTATAACCCCAATTTTTTCTAGAATTTCAAAAGGCCCGATGTACCTGGGACTCAATTTACCCTTCTTACCTAATCATATAATCCCCTTCCCTGGAGATACCTTATAGAAAACATGATCTCCTTCTTGAAATTTTGAATCCTTCTTTCAGTTATCGGCGTAGCTCTTCTGCCTACATTGAGCTGCTTTGAAGTGGGTTTGGATTACCTTCACAATTTCCATCATTTCCTCAACAAGTCTTGGGTATAAGAGTTTTCCTTCACCAACATCATCCCAAAAAGTTTATGTGCGATATATCTTTTCATATAATGCTACATATGGTGGCATATAAATACTTGAATGGTTGCTATTGTTATAAGAAAATTAAACCAGAGGTAAATATTGATACCACATACATAGAATGTCAATTGAGAAAGATCTCAACATGTATTCTGATGATTAAATAGTTTATTCTGATTGTCCATCAGTTTAACGGTGGTAGACAGTGATCAAACAAAGATCAGTATGCAGCGGTTTCTGAAGACTTTTCCATAATCTTGATGTAAAATAGGGATCACGGTCTAAAACAATCTATAAGGGTACTCAATGAAGTCTTACAACTTCATTAATATATAATCATGCTAGATGTTCAAGTGGTAAATCTTCTCTTGTAGCAAGAAAATGTGTTGACTTGGTAAGACGATCAACAATGACCTATATTGTATCATTCCTTCTAGAAATTTCGGTAATCCAATGAAAAATTACATCATAATATTATCCCATTCCCACTCAGGTATGGGAAGAGGATGCATTACTCCTCCAGGATGTTTCCTTTCAGCATTCACTTGTTAACAAACCATACATCATGATACAAAATCAGAAATCTCCCTCTTCATGTTTTCCCACAAAAAAATGTTCCTACAATTTTCTATACATCTTGGTGATCCCTGGGTTTATAGAGAAATTGGAGCTTTGAGAATCATCCAACAATTCCCTTTTTAGGTCAGGTATTTTAGTAACACAATGCCTCTTCCCGAATTTAAAATTCTCATCTTCATATATGAAGTCGATCAATCTTCCATCCTTCACAGTATTAATTTTTTTTTTGAAATTCCTCATCATCATTCTGAGAACTTTATATCCATTCTAGTAATGATGGTTTGGAAACCATTTAAAAAAGTATTGATGTTTCACCTTTCATGATTATACCTATATCCATTTTTCACTAGATCCATGAAAATATGATCCCTTTCAACTATTATATTGTTCAAAACTCCATGATCCTTTTACTCAAATCATTTTCCACCTTATTTTCCATCCATAAGTGGTAGTGTATAGTGAAATCATAATACTTGAGTAGTTCAATCCATGACCTTTGCCTCATGTGGAATTCTTTTTTTGAGAAAATATAATTCAAAATCTTGTGATTGGTATATATGTCACATTTTTCACCATAGAGATAATGTCTCGATATCTTCAAAGAAATTATTAATGCTACTAACTCAAGATCATGAGTAGGATAGTTTTGTTCATGATTTTTTAGTTGATGTGAGACATAGGCAATAACTATATCATTCTGCATAAGGACACAACCAAGTCCTTTCTTTGAAGCATCACTATAAATAACAAACCCATCATTTTCTGATGGTAGAGTCAATATAGGTGCGTTGAGAGATCTTCTATTCAATTCTTAAAAACATTCTTCACACTCTTTTTTCCAAACAATTTTAACCCATTTTTGTGTGAGATCTGTTAATTGGGTTACCAATGAAGAAAAATACTGGAGATAACTTCGATAATAACCTACTAAACCAATAAAACTGAATACCTCAGTTATACTAATCTATGTTGTCCATTCCTTGATTTCCTTAGTTATTGATGGAACAACAAATATTTAATCTTTAGAGACAAGATGGCTAAGAAAATAAATCTCTTGAAGCCATAATTCAAACTTGTTAAACATCCCATATAATTTATTTATTCTAAGAGTATGAAGATATTGCACAAGTAATTTTAATGATATTCAAAGATTTTTTATTATACGATGATATCATCAATAAATTCCACTAAAAAGCCATCAAGATATTCCTTGAAAACTCTGTTCATTAGATCCATGAAAACATAGGTTGAATTAGTCAGCCCAAAAGGCATTATTGTAAACTCATAATGCTCGTACCTAGTTTGAAATTTTGTCTTGGGAATGCATTTCTTCTTCACACAAAATTGATGATATCCATATTGATGTTCATTCTTTGAAAATATTTAGCTCCATGAATTTGATCAAATCAATCATTAATGTGAGTTAAGCGACACTTTTTCTTTATTGTTATAGCATTGATATCCCTATAGTCAATGAACATTCTCATAGATCCAACTTTCTTCTTAACAAAAAAGACAGGGGATCCCCATGGTGAATCACTAGTATGATAAATCCATTGTTACTCAATTACTCTAGTTGTTTCATTAGTTCCACTAATTCCAAAGTTTCCATTCTATAAGGGGTATTCGATATGGGCCTTAAAACATGAATTAAATTGATGGAAAAATCTATTTCTCTCTGTAGGATGTCCAAGTAAATCCTCGGGAAAACATCAACATATTATTGTACAACTGGTATGTTCTCTATTAGAAAATTCTTTTCCTCACCCATAGTTATTTCATTAATTACCACCCAATAATTGAATTTAGTTGATCTACCGGGGGTGGATTTAGATAAGAATTAGCTGGCGACGTTTCTGCTCTAAAGATAAGGTACTCCTTGTCATCATAAAAAAATATAACCTTATTCTTCTTATAATAAATTTTTTCTTCATGCTCCTAAAGCCAATCCATACCAAGTATTATATGAAATTAAATCATGGGTATGACGATGAGATCAGAAGATAAAGAAAATTTACATTATATAATGGGAATTGATTCACAAAACATTATTGCAATGATACTTTCCTTAGAAGTTTGGACTGACAACTCCCTTGTTAAATCAAAATGGAAATATCAAATTTTCATTGTAAACTGGGAAGATATAATACAATGCAATGATCCGGAATCAAATAAATAATTTTATAAACATGAGAAACAATTATATTACATTCTACCACATCTTACTGAGCTTCATCCTCATCAGTAGTGATAGCATAATCTTGGAATTGATCACTTTGCGTTTTTTGAGGTAATTTTGCTTGGCGCTTAGGACATTCATTTTCATAATTCCCCCTTTCTCTACAATTGTATAATTAAACATGGTCAACCACTTTCATCCCCTTACAATCACGAGCTTGGTGTAATTTTTCACCACACTTATAATAGACTTCCATTCCCTTTAGGAAAGTACCATGGCCTTTCTTCCCACATTTACTACCGGATTCATATTCAATTTTCCTTAATTCCCCTTATTTCCATTTCCAGTGTGTTCACCCGATCTCTTCATCACATGCTTTTCTATAAAGTCCTAATACTTCAATAATCCCTTTTTTGTCTTGATAGCACATTAGAAAATATCTTCATACGACGAGAAGGATTGCGAGACTAATGCTTGATGGATAAATGGTTTTAACCCATCAATGAAATAATCAATCTTACTTCATGTGTCACATATATAATCTGCAGCATTCCTTGCTAACCTTGTAAAGTTATCCCCATACTTTGCGAAATTCTCATCTTCTTTTTTCCTCAGTCTCAGAAAATGTCTTTCCATATCCACTTGATGGTAATGTGGAAAATATTTTTCTATGAAAATCTCGTTAAACTACCTACATTACATATTTTATACTTCATCATCTTCCTTTGTGTATTGAATCAATGAATACTGTTGATTAGCATCTCTAGTGAGGCGATAAACTTCCATAACATCTTTTTCCCTTTCGCTACTCCCCAAAGCGTGAAATATTTTTTCTAAAATATTTATTCATTTCTTAGCTAGAGATGGATTTGTACTCCCATTGAATTTTTGTGGTTTTTTCCTTATAAAGTGTTATAACATTGATCATCCACATTGTGGATCACGGTGATCCATATGGGTAATCTTATTTTTCAGATACTAAATGAGTTATCCCAGTGTGGTGGTAAGATGATCAACAATAGTTACTTCAAAATCTCCACTATAATTATCTTGATTAGGAGGGAAATCCCTACATGGATTACGTGCATTGAAATAGTTTCCATTCTTTCAACAGGGTTCCATTTCTAAAAAATGTCATGCAATAGATTACATTAAGAAACTCAATACACAATTCCAAACATGTAAAAAGAGAAAACATAAATTGAACAGTTTATAGATATAATCCATAATCATAAAAATGATTTCTTTGAGAATGTATATACTCATAAACCCTTCATAATGGTTTGTTGGGAAAATGAGAATTATCCTAATCATATCCCTCAGAAGTGTCGTAACCGAGATTGCACTAAGGCTCATTGTTGTCCACCCGTTCCCGTTCGAGTCTGACTCAAAACGGTGTTTTCAGGGTTTACCCCTAGGTACATCTTTTCTAGAGCTGCATCTACCTGGTCATATCAAGACAATGGTTTATTTCTTGGAAAAATCACAAAATCACTACAGTACCAAAATTCATGGAAGTTCCTCTGTACTAATCCACAAATTATATCATAGGGCAATGTGCTCTAATCAATGATTAACTAAATCTTGATTCTATGGTTTGTTCAAAACATCCTATGATAAAAACAATAATTCCCCGACCCTAGTTACCTAGAGTCGGTGCATTATTATATAACAATGTAATGATCACAAAATATTATGTAGCACCCCATTCTTCCACGATATGTTTCAATTTGAATAATATAGTAGCATGTGTTGTACGTAACTTCGGGTTCTAACACACACCACAACCAATCACACTTGCCATTATGAATATTAATACCATCTTTTTGAAAGTTTATAAATATTATCTTTCAAAATGGACTTCATTTTTTTATTCAGAATATCGAAATTAGAAATGGGTGAATTTTTGGTATTTTTCTGAAAACATTCAATTTTCGATGAATAGTGAAAAAACATTAAGTTATAGTTTGAAACCGAATATTTATCTAAATAATAATTTATTTTATTGAAATTTAATTAAGGTAAAAAAAGATACATAATACCTATATAAGTTCAATTTAATTCATTGGAGTTAGTTTATAATAATTTTAGATATATAATAAATTTATTGAACTTTTCACCATCTTTTACCCACCTCCTAGGAGAATTTGGAAATTCACATTAAACTTAATTTTACCTCTTCTGTGAGTGGAATTTCAAAAATCCGAGAGACACAATTAATATTAAGCAGTAAAATTTGGTTCAATGATATGAAAATAATTTTTGGTGAATAGTAACGTTTTACATTTATTTACCACGGTTAAAAGAAAATAGGGTAATTAAGGTTAAAAATGATTTTAACATAACACTAGAACATTTCCTAATTCTATTGAAAATGTGTATCTCGACCAAAAATACCTTAGGAATAAAATATTATCTTTTCGGTTCACATGGATTAGATTAGGACATTTATTATTATTTAATTCAAATAAGAGTTAAAATAGATAAAATTAATGTTTAATAAATAAAAATTTTCAATATAGGGTTATAAATAAGAAAAGTTTGATTATAAATATTTAATTAGAAAGCTAAAAATATTTCCTACATAATGACATTTTATTTATAATATTTAGACATTAAATAATTTAATTTATTTACGACACAGTGGTGATGCAGTAATTACCTAATTAATAAAATATTAAAATAATTGATAATATAATTATCAAAATAAATGAAATATGAGACTTTTAATTAATTACACTAATTTTATAGGTTAATATGAAATAATAAGATTGGTTATATAAATTGTTTTTGAAGTAATAATGATGTTATGAGAATATCAAAAACAAAATACCCAATAGTGTCAAAATTGACATAAAAGTATTTTTAAAAAATATATTATATTATTAATTGATATTCTATTCCTAAAAATCAAAGGTTAGGAAAAAAGACTTATATAATGATAGGTGTATCATTAATGGACCACTTGATGGTCTCTTGGAGGTATATATTATGTTTATTAACAATATAATATAAAAATACAAAGATACTTGTTAAATGTCAAACAATTTAACTAATAGTTAAATATAAATGAGAAGGTTAATATAGTGACCCAATCCTGTCTAAAATCTATTGTTTGAAATTATTTCAACACATCCCTACATTAGACTTTATATAATCTACTTTAGAGCCATTATAAACCAAATATGAATTTATTATAAAATAAAATTTCTCGCTTTTCCAACGGTGCCCCTCTCACCTCTTATAAAAGGGAACTCACCTTCTCTTTAATTTACACCTTCAAACCGTTTTGGCTCTGCCAACCCCTACGCAAATAATCTCTCAAATTCCATCACTTAAACCTAGAGGCCTTAGTTTGATCAGAAAGACAGCCTATGGAGCCCTTTTGATCGAATCAAAAGGAAAAACCTAAAGAAGAGGTAATGTTTTCACCACCCTCTTTCAAGTTTCTTTCTTCTTCAATTTCTTATTTCATTATTATTTGCATTCTAAAATAATAAATACAGTATATAATATATACTATGATGTTATTATAAATATCGTAGATCCATATTTATTATTATATCCATCCTGTGAATGACATGCCACCATACGTGCGTACCTACGGCTTACTGTCTCCACGTCGTGGTGTAATTGTTATTTCAAACATTATTATTTTGATGGGTACGATAATGATGTGTAATTGTTGTAAATAATAAATATAACATGATAATGATTATGTATATATTATATACCATCAATTTATATATTATTATAATATCAAAAGAATAATATTGTCGCTCGTGCGCACGTACGGACTACCGTCTCCATGAATGCGATGATATTAATTCTCCATCGTACCCATTAAAGTCTGATACTCATTTGATGATTAAAAATAATGTTTAAGGACTTGATATCATTATTTATATGAATAAGATACAACCTATCCATAACAAACACAACTTATATAATAAAACATATAAAGGAAAACGAGTAAGTTAACACCCGAAACGAGGATAATACTAAGATATTATTAATAAAGAAATGTTAAAAGATCATATATGATATCATATTAATACATATTAATCTTTTATAATTTGATAACAATTATTTCCATAGTATAAATGAGTCTAACCTACCCTCGACCAAGGAAAAAGTAAAAAGTAAGGGGTTTCTTATCTCACTTTTAATTCTGTGTGATTTCCACTGTTCATCCTTTATTTATTGCATGTGGTGTGTGTAATTCTCATGTTTGTATTCATTTTGTAATATATTTTAATTCATGGATATTTACACCATCATTGTATGATCCTTCTTTAATGGGTGTATGTTTCGTAAGTTACCAAATCAATAAGGGAAATTTCAATTTTAATTTCCACTCATTCTGCTTTACGCATACTTCATTGATTATTTTATTCCAAGATTATGTGCGGAATAACTATTCAATTTCTTATGTCATAATTTCCACTCCCCTTTCTGTGGATATACTTTAGATACACATAATCACTCCATTTATAAATTCTCAAGTCATCGGTTTGAACTTGATAAGGGTAATTTTTACTCAATCTCCATTTGTTGAGTTAAACATCCAATTCATTGATATTGTTTTTACAAGAATATGTGTGAATGTACTTTGATTGTTTTATGATGAATATCCAATAATATTGAGTTTATTTATATTTTTCACATATAAATATGTCGTTGATTTATCCTTAACCAAAGGATACTACCTTTATGAGAGATTTCATCCCAATTTACATTCCATTGAGACTCCTTTGTTGTTATAAAACAAATCAATTTTATATGGTGAATATAATGTACTTTGACATAGTATATCATGAATACAATTATTATCATGATATTACAATGTTTTTATTACCTCAATTATTTGTATTCTCGTGTCTCTATTTTGGTTAGGAAGTCTAACTAAAATATCATTTTAAAATGTTTTAAATATTTATTATTCTAAATCTTTCTCATTAATGTAAATGTTTTAAAAATGCTTTTAAGGATTTATTTATATGGATATTAAATTTTTAAAATCAAAATTCCTTTTAAAAGTTTCAATGTGGTCTAGGACACTCTGATTCAAAAATATATTTTAAATGGCTTCTTGACAAATAGTGTGAATTTTAAATGTTTTCAAGAAAAAGAGGGATATTTCTCTCAATAGTTTGATGATTATTTTATTGTATGTCAACATCATTCATTATTCTTGATTACGATTAATTTGATACAATACACTCTTCCATATTGTACTGAATGAGTTATGTTTGTCTGTGGATATGGTTTTTTAATAATATTCATGGTTTGTTGTTAAAGTATTGACAATTCATATGCTAGTTTTAATACGAATGCTTATGTTATGTTTCAAAATTTTCATATGATGAATACATTGGACTTAGTAAGTGACGGGTGGAGCCTGATACAGCTCCTCGATGCATCAGTAGGTCTCATGAGACAAACTAGTGTCTTGGAACATGGCCTTGACAAAATCGTATTTGTAGTTTTGGCCCGAGGCCTTGACTATGTTGTTATGATAGTCTGGCATTATGCATTCCATCATTATGAAAGTGGTTATTGATATTTCATGTGGATATTCGACTAGTAGAATATCCATGTGAATAAGTAAATGAAATTATTTCATTTTAACTTTTCCATGTTATGATGAAGTTCATGTTTAAAAGGCTTTTGTTTTAGTTATACATTTCCTTTAATGTTTATGCTTTTCAAAGAATGATTCCACTATGTTGTTATCCATACTGTGAATCTAAGCTCACCCCTTTAAATGTATTATTTTTACCAGGATATGAAAAAGTAATTTATGAATGACCTTTAGACATAGTATGAGGGTATATAAAGAAAAGATGTTGTTGTAGTAGGTTTCAATTTATAATGTAATGTAAGACTTATTTTTATATCTAGTGTTTCCAAGGCTACTAAACTAATCGGACTTTCGAGACATGATCTTTTGTGATCATGCCAATGTTATGTAATAATGCACTGACCCTGGGTATCATGGGTCAGGGCTTTATAGTTGGAATCAGAGTAAGTTTAGTACAAACCTTGGAAACTAGATTTAGATAAACTCTAATTAGAGCACATAGCCCTAAGTTAGACTTTGAGGATTAGTATAAAAGAACTTCCTAGATTTTTTGCATTGTAAATATATTGTGAGTTTTCCAAGAAATGCATCCCAGTTTAGATACGAGCAGGTAGAGGGGGCTCTGGAATAGATTTCCAATGGGTAAAACTAGAAAACACCGCTTTGAGCTAGACTCGAACGGGAACTGGTGCATGAAAACCTGCCTTGATGCACTCTTGGTTTCGACATTCCCTCGGGATATACTTATGATAGTTTACATATACATTACAAACTAATTTGATGTATTTTAATAAAATATGAGAATAAATGACCTTAGTTAATCCTAATGTGTTTCAAATTGAGAATATGGTGTCATGATATTTACTAAATAATTTTATGAATACTGTAACTCACACAATGCATTCTAGTTTTAGTCAATGGCTCGATTCCAAGGAAGTCATAGTAACTTTTAGAATGGTGTACAAGGTGGGAACAGTGGTGGAAATGAGCAACAAAATGGAATGTGGATATTCGTAAAAGATATCGTGTTCATGCCAAATCATTTTTAAAAAATATGATCAACAATATATATATTAACCAGCTCCTGGAATCAACAAAGAAGAAAAAGGTGATGAATGATAAGAGCTCCAGCTGTGGAGACCATGGAAAATAGAATCCTAAATTTCTATCATGTAGGAAATGTGGAAGGAGACACCCAAGAAAGGGTCTTAGCGGAACAATGAAATGATTTACGTGCGGGAAAGATATACATAATGTGAATAATTGCCAAGGAAAAATGAAGAGTACTATGGAAGAAAATAAAAATGGTACCAAGAATCCATTTACAGTCATATTTTGTAAATGTAGGGGACCTGGCCATTACCCGAGCGAATGCCCTATTCTATAGGATATTTTCTTGGTAAAAGAAAATGCCATGTAGAAATAAATGGTTGGAGATATGTTTAGAAGTATAAGTGCTCCTTGTTGAGAAGATTACTTTGGAATAATTTTCTCTTGTATTTGTAACCCCTCAGTTTTCCTTGTGATAATGATATTTGAGGATGAATTATCTTTTCCCTTGTGTATATAGTTATAAATAACCATTTGGTTTTATATGATCATTAGGTTTGATGCAATTACAAGTAAATATATTTTGGGATGAAAATTTAAGGTATAAGATAACATTTCTGGTTAAAATTATGTTATGGTTATTTTGACAAATTTATCCCATTTTGGTACTACAATGAAATATAGTTTTTGACAATGGAAAAAATGCAGACCGTGTTACAACCCGTCACATCGGACAAAGCTGTGGGAATCGAACCCACAACCAAAGTGAGATTGGGATTTATCACCTACCACTGGACAACGTGAAGTCCCTGGTTAGTGTGACTAATTATTTTTAGTTAAATGATTTTATTGATCAATAATAAGTTGATTTGGGTTCTTATGTCTTATCAAATGAATACCATCAGTATAGGAAAGTGATTTGGTGATTAAGGGATAAATGTTATTTTGGAAGATTTTTTCTTTGTTGGGAACACTATATGACCAAGGAAAATAGAATACTATGGGATTTCATTTGAGGAGTAATGGTGAATTTTTATCTATGTTTTTATTGTGGATTTAAAGTGATTTGGGTTATTTATGGAAATGATTAACCTACAATAGAGAATATGTGATTAGGTTAATTACTTTTAAGTATGTGACTTTAAGAGTATTTGATGTCATTTGGAGATACAATTTAACATGGAAGACTGCATAACCATATTCTTCTAAGTTTGGGGTTTCAATATTAGTTTGGATTATATTGATGAATTTTAAGGACAATTGTTTATTTAATGGAATTTATTTAAATTTGACTTATTGTTGGTTTAATTTTATAAATTAATATTATTGTTTCTTTCTCTATAGTAATATACTCTTGGGGGATCATCAGATCTTGTTCTAACCATTTTTGTTTTGGTTAATCACTAAAGATAAGGTAAATATATAGACTATCCTTCATGGATCATGTGATTCTATAAAAGTTTATTCTAGCTCTTCCATTGTGACCAACTCTTCTAGAATCCTTATCGTTTAAAAAAAATGAGTTAGTGGTGGAAATTTATTAGGGAATGAAACTCTACTTAAAAAGTAAGTATATCTTTTTATTTTATTAGTCAATATCGTAAATTATTTTCTCATCATTAAGTAATGTAACTTAAAAAATGTTGTCCGTATAATTTTCTTACTGGTAAACTATTTTCAATTTTTCCCATCACAAGTTTGTGGCTTTATTATTGTTAACATTATCCTGATAATGTTTTCTATCCATCTCAATCAGAACATGACACATATTTTATCTTCCGTATCCATGTATTCTTACATGGAATCCAATTATGAGTTATCTTGGAGGACCTTTGTACTTCTCTTTCATTATTTTAAGGTGATAGTCATATTTACTATTTTTCCAATGTGGGAATCTCCATTATATTTCCAAGCCCAATTTTAGAAAATTTGAGGAAGAAATTATTTGATAGAGGGGATAATGTAACACCCCAATCTTCCACGGTACGCTTCTCTTTGAAGAATACAGTAGCGTGTGTTGTTTGCAACTTCGGGTTCTAACACACTCCACAACCAATCAAACTACCTGTTATGAATAGTAATACCCACTTTTTGAAATTTTATAAATTTTATCTTTCAAAATGGACTTCATTTTTGGATTCGGAATATCGAAATTAGCTTAGGATGTATTTTTGGTTTTTTTCTGAAAATATTCAATTTTTGAAGAATAGTGAAAAAACACTGAGTTATAGTTTAACAACTAATTTTTATTTAAATAATTATTTATTTTATTTAAAATTAATTAAGGTCAAAATTGATACTTAATACATATATATGTTCAATGTAATTTATTGGAGTTAGTTAAGAATAATTTTAGATATATAAAAATTTTATTGAACTTTTCGACGTCTTTTACCCACCTCCTAGGAGAATTTGGAAATTCACATACAACATAATTTTACCGCTTCTGTGAGTGGAATTTCGAAAATCCGAGAGACACGGTCAATACCAAGGAGTAAAATGTGGTTCAATGAGATGAATATATTTTTTTGATGAATAGTAACTTTTTACTTTTATTTATCACGGTTAAAAGTCAATAGGGTAATTAAGGGTAAAAATGATATTAATATTACCCTAACACATGTTCTAATTCTATTGGAAAAGTGAATCTCAACCAAAAAACTTTAGGAATAAAATATTATCATTTACGTCCACTTGGATTAGATTAGGACATTTATTATTATTTAATTCAAAGAAGAGTTAAAAGAGATAAAATAAAAGGTTAATAACTAAATCATTTCTAATATAGGGTTATACACAAGATAAATTTGATAATAAATATTCATTAGAACGATAAAAATATTTCATACATAATTGTATTTTATTTATAATTTTTATACATTAAAAAGTTAATTTATTTATGACACAATGGTGATGTAGTAGATACCTAATTAATTAAATATTAAATTAATTGACATTATAAATATCAAAATAAATTTAATTGAAGACTTTTAATGAATTACACTAATTTTATAGGTTAATATGACATATTATAATTGGTTATATAAATTTTTTTGAAGTAATAATGTTGTTATAGAATTATCAAAAACAAAATACCCAATAGTGACAAAATTGATATAAAAGAGTTTTTAAAACAAATATTATATTATGAATTGATATTTTATTCCAAAAAATCTAAGGCTCGGCCAAATTACTTATATAATAATATTTTTATCATTAATGTACCAATTGGGGGTCTCTTAGAGGTATATAGTAAGTTTATTGACTATATAATATAAAAATACAAAGATACTTGGTAAAGGTCAAACAATTTAACTAAGAGTTAAATAAAAATGATAAGTTTAATATAGTGACCCAAAGCTGTCTAAAATCAATAAGTTGAAAGTATTTAGACCCATACCCACATAATACTTTAAATAATCCACTTTTGAGCCACTAGAAATGGAATATGAATTCACTATAAAATAATATTTCTTGCTTTTCCAAATGTGCCCCTCCCCCTCTTATAAAAGGGTACTTCACCTTCTCTCAAATTTACTCCATAAATGCCTTTTGGCTCGGCCAACCCCTACCCAAATATTCTCTAAACATCCCTAAATTAACTCAAGAGGCCTTAGTGTGATCAGAAAGTCAACATAAGGATCCCTATTGATCAAATCAAAAAGAATAACCCGAAGAAGAGGTAAAGTTTTCACCACCCTCTTTCAAGATCCTTTCTTCTTCAACTTCTTCTTTCTATGTTTTTTACATTATAAAATAATAATTCCAGTATCTTATATATACTATGATGTTATTATAAATATGGTACATCCATATTCATTATTCTATCCATCCTTTGAATGACTTGTCACCATACGTACGTACGTACGACTTCCTTTCTCCACGTCGTGAAGTAATTGTTATTCAAACCATTATTATTTTTATGGGTATAATAATGATGTGTAATTGATGTAAATAATAAATATAACATGATAATTATTCTTAATATATGATATACCATCCATTTATATATTATTTTAGTATCAAAATAATAATATTTTCGCTCGTGCGTACGTACAGACTACCGTCTCCACGAACACGATGATATTCATTGCCCATCGTACCCATTCAAGTATAATTCTTATTTAATGATTAAAAATAATAATTAAGGACTTTATATAATTATATATATGAATAAGATACAACCTATTCATAACAAACACAACTTATCTAACAAAATATATAAAATAAAATGAGTAAGTTAACACCGGAAATGATGATAATACTAAGATATTATTAGCAAAGAAATTTAAAAAGTTCATATATGATATTTCATTAATGTATATGATTCTTTTATAATTTAATAACAATTATTTGACCATTATATAGGGGGATAACCTACCCCTTACCAAGGAAAAAGTAAAAAGTAAGGGGTTTCTTATCTCACTTTTAATTCCGTGAGATTTCCATTATTCAGCACTTATTTATTGCATGTGGTGTGTGTACTGCTCATATTTGTAATCATTGTGTAATATAATTTAATTCATGTATATTTAAATCATACTTGTATGATCCTTATTTCATGGGTGTATTTTTCGTAAGTTACAAAATCAATAAGGGAATTTGAAATTTCAATTTCCACTCATTCGACTTTACACATACTTCATTGATTATTTTACTCCAAGATTATGTGTCGAATCACTATTTATTTTCATATGTCATAATTTCCACTCCCCATTCTGTGTATATAATTTTGATACACATAATCACTCCATTTATAAATTCTCATGTCATCATTATGAACTTGATAAGAGTAATTTTTACTCAATCTCCATTTGTTGAGTTAAACATCCAATTCATTGGTGTTTTTTTACAAGTTTATGTGTGAATTTCATTTAATTGTTTTACAATGAATATACAATAAAATTGAGTGTATTTATATTTGTCATAGATAATTATGTCATTGATTTATCCTTAACCTAAGGATACGGCCTTTATGAAAGATTTCATCTCAATTTACATTCCATTGAGACTCCTTTGTTGTTATACACCAAATCACATTTATATGGTGAATATAATGTACTTTGATATAGTATATCATGAATCCCTTTATTATCATGATATTAAAAAAATTTATTAGCTCAATTATTTTTATTCTAGTGTCTCTCTTTTGGTTAGGAACTTTAACTAAAATATCATTTTAAAATGTTTTAAAGATTTATTATTCTAAATCTTTTTCATTAATGTCCATGTTTTAAAAATGGTTTTAAGGATTTATTTATATGGACATTAATGTTTTAAAACAAAAATTATTTTTAAAATTTTCAAAGTGTTATGGGAAACTTTTATTTACAAATATATTTTAAATGTATTCTTGACAAATAGTGTGAATTTTAAATGTTTTCAAGAAAAAGATGGATATTTCTCTCAACAGTTTGATGATTATTTTAATCTATGTCAATATCCTTCATTATTCTTGATTGATGTTAATCTGATACAATAAAATCTTCAAAATTGTATCTAATGAGTTATTTTTACTGTGGATGTGCTATTTTTATACCATTCATGGTTTGTGGTTAAAGTATTGACATTTCGTATTCTAGTTTTAATACGAATGTTTATGTTATGTTTCAAGATTTTCATATGAGGAATGCATTGACTTAGTAAGTGACGGGTGGAGCCTGCTATATCTCCTTGATGCATCGGTTGGTCTCACGAGACAAACTAGTGTCTTGGAACAAGGCTTTGATAAAATCTTATTTGTAGTCTTGGAACAAGGCCTTGACTATGTGGTTATGATAGTCTGACATTATGCATTCCATAATTATGAAAGTGGTTATGGATATTTCATGTGGTTATTCAACTAGTAGAATATCCTTGTGAATAAGTAAATGGAATTATTTCATTTTACCTTTTCCATATTATGATGATGTTCAAATTTAAAAGGCTTTTGTTTTAGTTATACATTGCCATAAATGTTTATGCTTATTTATGAAATGTTCCGCTATGTTGTTATCCTTACTGAGCATATGAGCTCACCCCTTTAAATGTTTTATTTTTTCAAGGATGTGAAGAAGTAATATATGAATGACCTGCAGGGATTGTATGAGGGGATATGAAGACAAGATATTGTTGTAGTAGTTTTCACTTTATGATGTAATGTAAGACATATTATTATAACTAGTGTTTTTAAGGCTACTAAACTAATCGGTCTTTCGAGACTTGTTCTTCTGTGATCATGCCAATGTTTTGTAATAATGCACCAAATATGGGTAACTTGGGTCAGGGCGTTACAGTTGGCATCAGAGTATGTTTAATACAATACTTGGAAACTAAATTTAGATAATCTTTTATTAGAGCACATAGCCCTATAACAGACTTTGATGATTAGTATAGAATAACTTCCTAGAATTTTGGCATTGTATATATTTTTTGAGTTTTGAAAGAAATACATCCCTGTTTGGATACGAGTAGGTAGAGGTGGCTCTGAAATAGATGTACCTAGGGGTAAAACCAAAAAACACCGCTTTGAGCTAAACACAAAAGGGAACTGGTGCACGACAACGTGCCTTGCTGCACTCTTGGTTACGACACTATGTTTGGATATACTTAGGATAATTTATATTTTTTTTGCAAACCAATTTGAAGAATTTTAATATAAGATGAGAATAAATGACCTTGGTAAATCCTAAAGTGTTTTAAATTGAGAATATGGTTTCATGATATTCTCTAAATAATTTTATGACTATGGTTACTCACACAATGCTTTCTTGTTTTTTTCAATAGCTCGAGTCCATGGAAGTCATAGTAACTTTGATAATGGTGTACAAGTTGGGAACGGTGGTGGAAATGAGCAATAAAAGCGAATGTTGATATGCGTAAAAGATATCGTGTTAATTTCAAATCCGTTTTCCAAAAATATGATCAACAACATATATATTAACCAGCTCCCTGTCACAAAAAAGAAGAGAATGGTGATGAATGATAAGAGCTCTAGTAGTGGAGACCATGGAGAAAAGAATACTAAATTTTTATCATGTAGGAAATGTTGAAGGAGACACCCAGGAAGGTGTCTCAATGAAATAATGAAATGCATTACGTGCGGGAATGATGGACATAATGTGAAGAATTTTTGAGGAAAAATGAAGAGTACTATGGAAGAAAATAAAAATTGTCCCAAGAATCCATTTACAGTCATTTGCTGTAAATATAGGGGGCCTCGAAATTACCCGAGTGAATGATCTATTCTATAGGATATTTTCTTGGTCAAAGAAGAAGCTATGTGGAAATAAATGGTTGGAGAAATGTTTAAATGTATTAGTGCTCCTTGATGATGAGATTACTTTGGAATTGTTTTCTCTTGTATTTGTAACCACGTAGTTTTCCTTGTGAGAATGATATTTAAGGAAGAATTATATTTTCCTTTGTAGATATATTTATAAATAACCATTTGGTTTTATATGATCATTGGGTTTGAGGCAATTACAAGTTAGTATATTTTGGGATGATAATTTAAGGGATGAGATAACAATTCTGGTTAAAATTATGTTATGGATATTTTGAGAAATTTATCTCATTTTGGTAATGCAATACAAAATAGATTTTGAAAAATGATAAAAATGCAGACCGTGTGACAACTTGTCACATAGGACAAATATGTGGGAATAGAACCCACAACCAATGTGCAATTGGGATTTGTCGCCTACCACTGGACTACGTGAAGTCCCTGGTTAGTGTGACTAATTATTTTTAGTTAAATGATTTTATTGATAAAAAATAAGTTGATTTGGGTTCTTATGTCATATCAATTGAATACCCATAGTATAGGAAAATGATTTAGTGATTATGTGATAAATGTTATTTTGGAAGATGTTCACTTTGTTGGGAACACTATATGACCAAGGATAATAGAATAATATGGGATTTCATTTGAGGAGTAATGATGGATTTTTATCTATGTTTTTATTGTGTATTTATAGTGATTTGGGTTATTTATGTAAATGATTAACCTATAATAGAGAATATGTGATTAGGATAATTACTTTTATGTATGTGACTTTAAGAGCATTTGATGTCATTTGGAGATACAATTTAACATGGAAGACTGGATAACCAAATTATTCTATGTTTTGGGATTCAATATTAGTTTGAATTATATTGAAGGATTTTAAGGAAAATTGTGTATTGAATGGTATTTATTTAAATTTGAGGTATTGTTGGTTTAATTTTATAAATTAAGATTACTATTTCTTTCTCTAAAGTAATATACTTTTGGGGGATCATCAGATCTTGTACTAACCGTTTGGGTTTTGGTTAATCTCTAAAGACAATGTAAGTATATATTTTATCCTTTGTGGATCAAGTTATTCTATAGAAGCTTATTCTAGCTCTTCCATTGTGACAAAGTCGTATTGAATACTCATCATTTAAAAAAATTATTTAGTGGTGGAAATTTATTAAAGAATGAAACTCTACTTAAAAATTAAGTATATCTCTTTATTTTCTTAGTCAATCTCGTAAATGAATTCCTCATCTTTATGTAATGTATCTTAAAAAAATGTTGTCCACATACTTTTCTTTATGGGAAACTATTGGTCGTTTGTCCTATCACAAGTTTGTGGCTTTATTGTTGTTAACTTTATTCTGATCATGTTTTCTATCCCTCTCAATCAGAACTTGACACATAGTTTATCTTCCGTATCCATGTTTTCCTCCATGGAATCCTATTATAAGATATCTTGGGCGACCTTTGTACTTCTCATTCTTTCTTTTAAGGTGACAGTCATATTTACTCTTTTTCCGATGTGGGAATTTAAATTATATTCCCAAGCCCAATTTTAATAATTTCAAGGACAAAATTATTTGATGGAGGGGAAAATGTAACACCACAAGCTTCCATGGTACACTTCTCTTTTAATAATACATTAGTGTGTGTTGTACGCAACTTCGAGTTATAACACACACCACAACCAATCAAACTAGCCGTTATGAATAGTAATACCCAATTTTTGAAACTTTATAAATTTTATCTTTCAAAATGGACTTCATTTTTGGATTCGGAATATCGAAATTATCTTAGGGTGAATTTTTGGTATTTTTCAGAAAATATTCAATTTTTTTAGATTAGTGAAAAAACACTTAGTTATAGTTTAAAACATAATATTTATTTAAATAATTTTTTATTTTATTTAAATTTAATTAAGGTCAAAATGGATACATAATACCTATATATGTTTAATGTAATTTAGTGGAGTGAGTTTAGAATAATTTTAGATATATAAAAATTTTATTAGACTTCTGACCGTCTTTTACACACCTCCTAGGGGAATTTGGAAATTCACATAAAACATAATTTTACCACTTCTGTGAGTGGAATTTCGAAAATCTGAGAGAAACGGTTAATATCATCGTGTAAAATGTGGTTCAATGAGATGAAAATAAATTTTTGTCAATAGTATGTTTTTACTTTTATTTACCACGATTAAAATTAAATAAGGTAATTAAGGGTTAAAATGATATCAATATTACCCTAACACATGTTCTAATTCTATTGGACAAGTTTATCTCAATAAAAATTAACATTAGGAATAAAATATTATCATTTAGGTCCACTTGGATTTGATTAGGAAATTTATTATTATTTAATTCAAAGAAGTGTTAAAAGTGATAAAATCAAAGTTTAATAAATAAAAAATTATTAATATTAGGTTATACATAAGATAAATTCTATTATAAATATTAATTACAAATCTAAAAGGATTTCCTACATAATGGTATTTTATTTATAATTTGTAGACATTAAATAATTTAATTCATTTATGATACAATGGTAATGCAGTAATTACCTAATTAATTATATATTAAAATAATTGATTTTATAAATATCAAAATAAATGTAATTTAATACTTTTACTGAATTCCACGAATTTTATACGTTGAAATTACATATTATAATTGGTTATATAAATTCTTTTTGAAGTAATAATGCTGTTAGGAAATTATCAAAAACAAAATACCCAATGGTGACAAAATTGACATAAAAGAGTTTTTAAAACAAATATTATATTATTAAATTATTTTCTATTCCTAAAAATATAAGGCCCAGACAAAGGAAATATATAATTATAGGTTTATCATTGATGGACCACTTGGAGGTCTCTTGGAGGTATATAGTAAGTTTAGTAACTATATAATATAAAAATACAAAGATACTTGGTAAATGTCAAACAATGTAACTAAGAGTTAAATATAAATTATATGGTTAATATAGTGACACAAACCTGTCTAAAATCTTTTAGTTGAAGGGATTACGACCCATCCCCACCGTAACCTTTAAATAATCAACTTTGGAGCCATTAGAAACAGAATTTGAATTCACTATAAAATAATATTTCTAGCATTTCCAAAGGTGCCCCTCTCACCTCTTATAAAAGAGTACTCCCCCTTCTCTCTAATAGACACCATCAAAGCCTTTTGGCTTGGCCAAACCCTGCCCAAATATTATATAAACATCCTTCACTTAATCCTTGAGGCCTTTTTGTGATCATAAATCTATCCTAATGAGCCCTTTTGAACAAATCAAAAGGAAGAAACCGCAAAAGATGAAATGTTTTCACCACCCTCTTTCAAGTTCCTTTCTTTTTCAACTTCTTATTTATTTGTTATTTCCATCATAAAATAATAAATAGAGTATCTTATATATACTATGATGTTATTATAATTATGGTACATCCATATTCATTATTCTATCCATCCTTTGAATGACATGTCATCATACGTACGTACGTACGGCTTACTGTCTCCACGTCGTGGAGTAATTGTTATTCAAAACATTATTATTTTGATGGGTATGATAATGATGTGTAATTGATGTAAATATTTAATATAAAATGATAATTATTATTTATATATGATATACGATCCATTTATATATTATTTTAACATCAAAAAAATGATATTGTCTCCCGTGCGTACGTACGGACTACCGTCTCCACGAACGCGATGATATTCATTCCCCATCATACCCATTCAAGTATAATTCTAATTTAATGAATAAAAATATTGATTAAGGACTTGATATCATTTTGTATATGAATAAGATACAACCTATCCATAACAAACATGACTTATGTAACAAAATAAAAAATATAAAATGAGTAAGTTAACACCCGAAACGATGATAATACAAAGATATTATTTGCAAAGCAATGATAAAAGTTCATATATGATATCATATTAATGTATATTATTCTTTTATAATTTAATAAAAATTATATAACCAATATACAGGAGGCTAAACTACCCTTTACCTATGAAGAAGTAAAAATTAAGGGGTTTCTTATCTCACTTTTAAATCAGTGATATTTCCATTGTTCCCCACTTATTTATTGCATGTGGTGTGTGCACTGCTCATTTTTGTATTCATTGTGTAATATAATTTAATTAATATATATTTACATCATAATTGTATGATCATTCTTACATGGGTGTATGTTTTGTTAGTTACCAAATCAATAAGTGAATTTGAAATATTAATTGCCACTCATTCGGCTTTACGCATACTTCATTAATTATTTTACTCCAAGATTATGTGTGGAATCACTATTCATTTTCTTATGTCATAATTTAAACTCCCCTATCTGTGGATATAATTATGATACACATAATCACTCCATTCATAAATTCTCAATTCATCAGTATGAACTTGATAAGAGTAATTTTTACTCAATCTCTATTTGTTGAGTTAGACATCAAATTCATTGGAGTTGTTTTTACAAGAATATGTGTGAATGTCCTTTGATTGTTTTACACTGAATATCCAATAAAACTGAGTGTATTTATATTTTTCACACATAATTATGTCATTGATTTATCCTTAACCTAAGGATATGACCTTTATGAGATATTTCATCTCAATTTACATTCCATTGAGACTCCTTTGTTGTTATACACAAAATCACTGTTATATGGTGAATATAATGTACTTTGACATAGTATATCATGAATCCCATTATTCTCATGATATTAAAAAGTTTTTATTACCTCAATTATTTGTATTATAGTGTCTCTATTTTGGTTAGGAACTCTAAGTAAAATATTATTTTAAAATGTCTTAAAGATTTATTATTCTAAATATTTCTCGTAAATGTCCATGTTTTAAAAATGGTTTTAAGGATTTATTTATATGGACATAAAAGTTTTAAAAGAAAAATTCATTTTAAAATTTTCAAAGTGGTATGGGACACTTTGATGCAAAAATCTATTTTAAATGGCTTTTTGACAACTAGTCTAAATTTTAAATGATTTCAAGCATAAGAGGGATATTTCTTCCAATTGTTTGATGATTATTTTAATCTATGTCAATATCCTATATTATTATCGATTGAGGTTAATCTGATACAATAAAATCTTCCATATTGTATCGAATTAGTTATGTTTGACTATTGATGTGCTATTTTTATACCATTCATGGTTTTTGGTAAATGTATTGACATTTCGTATGCTAGTTTTAATATGAATGATTATGTTATGTTTCAAACATTTCATATGAAGAATGCATGGGACTTAGTAAGTGACGGGTGGAGCCCGCTATATCTACTCGATGCATCGGTAGGTCTCTTGAGACAAACTAGTGTCTTGGAACAAGGCCTTGACAAAATCTTATCTGTAGTCTTGGCACTAGGCCTTGACTATGTGGTTATGATAGTCTGACATTATGCATTCTATAATTATGAAATTGGTTATTGATATTGAATTTGGTTATTCAACAAGTAGAATATCAATGTGAATAAGTAAATGGCATTATTTCATTTTATCTTTTCCATATTCTGTTGGAGATCAAGTTTAAAAAGCTTTTATTTTAGTTATACATTTCCTTAAATGTTTATGGTTATTTATGAAAGTTTCAGCTATGTTGTTATCCTTACTGAGCATCTGAGCTCACCTCTATAAATTTTTTATTTTTCCCAGGATGTGAAAAAGTAATTTATGAATGACCTGCAGGGATAGTATGTGGGGATATGAAGACAAGATGTTGTTGTAGTAGTTTTCACTTTATGATGTAATGTAAGACTTAATATTATATCTTGTTTTTCCAAGCCTACTAAACTAATCAGTCTTTCGAGAATTGATCTTTTGTGATCATGCAACTTTTATGTAATAATAAACCGAATCTGGGTAACTAGGGTCGGGGCGTTATAGATTATGTCTCTAAATACCTATTAGTTTAGTATACATTGAATTACAAGATACATTCATAAGTCTTAGATTACATTATAAAATGATAAACTAAAGCAACACAGTCTCTATAGTCCACACTCATATCCCTTATACTATCAGTGCTGGTCAGTCATAAAATACATCTATGCATCCATAGAAAAATAAAACATAGAAAGGGGTGAGCTCAAATTCTCAGTAAGGATATTAATATTTTTGTACCTTTCAAAAAAATAATAATAAACATATAAGTAAATTTATATGACTAAAACAAAAGACTTTTCAAATGAAACTTTAGCATAATATGGAAAAGATAAAATTAAATAATTCCATTAACATATTCACATGGATATTCTTCTACTAGAATAATCACATGCAATATCAATAGACCCTTTCATAATGATGGAATGCATAATGTCAGATATCATAACCAGATAATCAAGGCATTGTGCGAAGACTACAAATAATATTTTTTCTAATAATTTTACCAAGATAGTTGTTTGTTTCATGAGACATACTAATAAATCAAAGAGCTATAGAGGGTTTCACCCATCAATTACAAAGTCCAATGCATTCCTCATATGAAAAGTTATATACATAACATTAATAGTCGTATTAAAACTAGCATAATAAATGTGAATACTTTATCCATAAACTGTGAATGGTATAAAATAACACATCCACAGTCAAACATATCACAAAACCTGCAATACAATATGGGAGATTTGTATAACAATAAATCAACTTCCAACAAGTTTAAAATCTATTGAAGTATGTTGACATAGATGAAATGAAAAAAATTTAAATAAATATCTATTTCTATTTTTAAATCATTTAAAATTCATATAATTATAAAAGAAAACATTTATTTTGAAAATATTATTATAATATTGTATGGGAAGCTTCAATGGTGTTATAATGGCGTAAAATAGCTTCACCACCATATAAGTTAAAAAAGACATTCTTACCTTAATTCTGTCGAAAAGGTCATAAATATCCTTGTCTGTAAAATGATGAAAATATTCCATTCAAAACATATAAGGTAAAATAATGGTGTAAATGAATTTAACCCATTTACTAGTAAATAGTAATTTTTTTGAAACACATTTTTATGAAAACAAGGTTGTGGATGATAAAGATGTCCCAGTAATAAAGAGATTGTGAAATTAACCCTTACCTTGTACATTTCCTTAGTCTATGGTATGTTAACCTATTGTCTAATAGTTAAAACATTTCAATTATACAATAACATAAATATGATATCATATATGATCTTATAATATTTCTTTGCTAGTAATATTTTAGTATTATCGATGTTTCGGCAAATAACTGATTCGTTTTCATTAATATGATTAGTAACATAAGACGTTTTTGTTAGGGATAGGATGTGTTTGATTCATATCCAAAATGATATTATGTTCTTAAATATTATTTTTAATTATCAAATGAAAATTATTCTTAAATTACTATGAAGGGGAAATGAATCTCATCATGTTCATTGAGATGGTAATTCATATGTACGGACGAGCGACAATATCATTCTTTTGAATTAAAATATTATGTAAATAGAGGGTATATCATATATAAAGAATAATTAACATGTTATATCTATTATTTACATCAATTATACATCATTATTATACCCATCCAAATAATAATATATTGAATAACAACTACACCACGATGTGGAGATGGTAATCTGTGCATATGCATGTATGTTGACTTTTTCATTTATAGTATGGATAGAATAATGAATATGGTTATATCATATTTATAATAACATCATAGTATATAGAATATACTGAAGTAATAATTTTATAATGGAAACAACAAGGAATGAAGAAGTGGAAGAAGAAGTGACCTTGAAAGAGGTAATGAAATATTTACCTCTTCTTCGGGTTCTTTCTTTTGATTTGATCAAAAGGGATCTTTGGGATGTCTTTATAACTAGAGGAAGGCCTCAAGGATGAATGGATGATGGTTGAGAGGATATTCGGGTACTGTTTGGCTGATCCAAGTGGCTTTGTTAATGTGAATTTAAGAGAAAGGGAAGTTCAATTTTATAAGAGGGGTGATGGGCACCTTAGGAAAATATAGAAATATTATTTTATAATAAAATACTTTTCGATTTATAATGGCTCCAAAATGATTTATTTTGAGGATGTAGTAGCGATGGGTCGAAAAGCACTCAGCAAATTGGTTTTAGACATGTTTGGGTCACTACATTAACATTATCTTATAGATTTAACTTTTAGTTAAATAGTTTGACATTTACAATTTATCTTTGTATTTTTATATTATATGGTTAATAAACATACTAACAACATCGATGCTAACCAAAAATGGTTCAATTAATAATATAATATTTGTTTTAAAAACTCTTTTATGTTAATTTTCAAACAATTTGGTATTTTGTTTTTTTAATTCATAAAAGCATTATTACTTCCAAAACAATCATATAATCAACTCTATTATGTCATATTATCCTATTAAATTAGTGTAATACATAAAAATTATCAAATTTTATTTATTTAGATATTTATAATATCAATTATTTTCATCAATCATTAATAAGGTAATTAATGCATCATCATTGTGTCATAAATAAATTTAATTATATAATGTATAAAAATTATAAATAAAATATCATTATGTAGGAAATATTTTTAGCTTTCTAATGAATTTTTATAGTCAAATTTATCTTTATTATGACACTATTAAAAATGGTTTAGTTATTATACTTTGATTTATCTCTTTTAACTCTTCTTAAATTAATATAATAAAAAATGTCATAATCTAATCCAAGTGGACCAAAGGGGATTATATTTTATTCCTATGGATTTTTTTAGTGTAATTATACTTATCCAATAGAATTTGGAATTGTTTTAGGATAATTATGATATCATTTTTCCCTTAATTACAGTATTTACTTTTAACCATGGTAAATAAAAGTCAAAAGTTACTAGTCACCAAAAAATTATTTTCACCTTATTAAACCACATTTTACATACTGATATCAACCGTGCCTCCTGGATTTTTGAACTTCACCTAACATAAGTGGTAAAATTATGTTTTATACATATTTACAAATGCTCCTAGGGGATTGGTAAAAGGCGGTAAAAAGTTCATTAAAATTTATATATATATAAAATTATTATAAACTGACTCCAATTAATTACATTGAACTTTTATAGGTATTATGTATCTATTTTGAACTAAAGTAAAATTAATTAATGTCAAAAATTATTTAAATAAAAATACTGTTTTAACCAATAACGTAGTGTTTTCAATATTCATCAAAATTTAATGTATTCAGAAAAATACCAAAAATTTACCCTAAGCTAATTTCAATATTCCGAATCCAAAAATGATGTACATTTTGAAAGATGAAATTTATAAAATTTAAAAAGTGGGAATTACTATTCATAAGTTCAGTTTGACTGGTCATGGTGTGTTAGAATCTCGAAGTTGCGTACAATGAAAGCTATTAAATTATTTAAAAGGAAACATACCATGGATTCTTGGGGTGTTACAAAAATAAAAAAAATATAATTATTTAATTTAAATAAAATAAATATAATTTATTTTTTATAACAGTACATTTATCATTTTCATATAATGAATTTAATCCATAATCACATAGATTCTGTAAAATTATAAAATTTTGTTTCATATAATGTTCATATAATAGTTTTTAAATAATAAATGTTTCAGAAAAAAACATCTCCAATAATTTCAATATGTCTAGTAGAGTTTTCTCTAAATGTCAATAGGACACCATCACATGAATTAAACAATTAGAATTTTTAAATATCACCTATCATGTGACGATATCAGCCATAATCTAAGTACCACAAGACATTGAGTCATCTATTGAAAATTTTCTAAAATTAAACAATGAAAAACTATTTTTATACCCATTCAATCAGGGGTCAATCTAGATTAGTAGCCAAAATATTTTGATCCCAAATAGATTTATTGAATATATTACTATGATGTTTAGAAAATAAATCTATATTAATGAATATTCTAGAATTCCCAATTTATTATATAAATATCAATTACTAATCATCAGCATTATTCAATTCAATTTTAAATTTTAATCAAATTATATTGCAAGTAATTCTTTTTCATTAGTTAAAAAGTTATTTTTATATAAACATGTTGTTAAACAATTATATCCAATATATTTTTTAAAACATTTTAGTTTCACGGAAGAAATAATATTATTATTGTTTTCAATTCCAGTAAAAGAATATATATAAATCACTATTAAGATTAAGAACATAATTTTTCGATTCCATATTATATTTGTGAATTTTTTGTTAATTTATAATGACCTTTTCATTAGATCTAAAAGGTGTGTTTCTTAAAATTTTAATTATTATATTAATTTCATACTATAGTTAGATCAATAATATCTAAATTAAATCATATATCTTTATATTTATCATTTACTTCTAGATAAATTTTATCCTTTCATTTCTCCATTTTTGTTTTATTAATTAAAAATTATATACTTCTTTAGCATTATCTTTCGAGAAAAAATGGATTTTAAAATTATTACATTAAATTATAATTTAATCATTTTATTTGATAAAATTATTATTCTTAGTTTTTAATATTAGTATAATTTTCAATTATCATGACTCCATCATTATATAATTCGCCTTTTTGTTAAAGAAATTTCATTACATTGGATGTTGTAGAATATGAACCAATTCATAAACCAGAATTAATTATTATTTATTTCATTGATAAAGCATTATAGAAATCATTTTCTGGAGATATTAATTGAATACTGATAGTTTCATTTACCTCACATTAAATACCCATGAGTTGATGAGTCTTTGTCTCTTATTAACCCCAAGAATCTAAAAATGTGATAGAAGTATATTAAAAGTCCAAACTTCTAATCATATCATGTTTTTGAATTTCATATTTTATATTTGCCTTTATTTTAATGGTTGAGATCATAATAGTTACATATTATGTGTTCTTTCTTCATGAAATCTAAACAGGTTAATTCTAAAACATTATATTTATTAGTATAATTAAATTTCTTATAGTCTTTTCTAGAATTACTCTTGAAATTCCTCATTCATCCTTTTTTCATGAACATAAAAATCATGTTTTTGATGTGAGACATCTCCATTTCAATTTATCATTTCTCATATTCATATATATTTTATGTATCAATAACATTGGATTTAAATACGATTAATTTTATTTTCGTAGACTTTTCATCAGTAAATTTTTCAGTTCAGAATCCTACTGTAGTAGACAGGCTACTAGTTCAAATAATTTAAATTCCAAATAATTAGGACTATCATCAATGAACACAAACTATTCATTCAATATTCAGGTAAGATCTATCGTTACTCATTACAATAGAGCTATAATGTAAAATAATTCTCCATGAGCACTCATACTATTGGTTATATATGTGAATGAATGGAAAATCTATTTTATATATTGTTCATATATAAGGACCCGACCTTAAACATTACATAATCTTGAGTTAAATGAATTGAGGATCTTTTCATGTTTAGAGTTTTAAATAATTAGGCCATAAATATTACATTACATTTCTAAAATTACAAAGTCAACACTTCTACTCAGTTTCAATTTTCTTCAAAAACAAAAAACTCTTGAAAAAAGAGTCATGTATAGTTCCATGTTTTAGATAGCATGACTTTTCCTTGATCCCATCATTGACCCTAGTCCACTTTATGTCATGTGAAATTCATTTCAAAAAAGGAATTCTTATAATTACATGTTGTTCATCATGTGGTCAAAATTTCATTATATACAAAATGATATTCTGGAATTAGATATCATATTTATATAATATATATTCATTATATATATGTATTTATAACAGTACATATCATTTAGAGATAAGTAATGAAATGCACCTTTCATGGAGACGGTAAGCCGTACGTACGCAAGAATGAAAAATACATTTATATTTCATATTTAATAAAAAAACATAGTGAAACACACGAATACTATAATTCCATTATAATATCTTTTATAATATCATTGACTCCATCCTTTATACATCCCACGTATGTTATGAACGAGTCATATCACTTTGAGGGGGTAGTCTACACTTCCTCAAATGAAATCATCATGTTTACCCATAAAGGAAACAATAAAGTAATGCTAAAAATGGAAAATATAGAAGCATAAAAAAAAGAAACTTAATATATATCATATATAAACACCATTCCATCATAATTACCGCCATAAGAGGCAGTAGGAGATTATTGAACAATCATCGCTTCGTGAGGCGTTATTTTTCCATTCACATAAACATTATGTTCTTTAACCATTTGATGGAGGTTTGTTTAAGTGTTTTTATAATACTTATAATAACAACATAATAGTATATTGAGGATACTGTTTTTGTTATAAAAAAGGAATAAAAAGATTTTAGGGTTTGGAGAAGTAAAATAAAAGAATATAATTTAAGATAAACTATTACCTTTAATTCAGGTATCTTCCTTTGGTTTGAACTAAAAGGGTTTCTTGAAGTTACTTCTTCACAAGGTAAGGATTCATGTAGGAGGATAGGGATGTAGTTAGATTAATTGGGCATAGGTTGGATGATCCAAATAGTTTGAGAGGTGTGAGGAATTTGACAGAAGTGGGATATTTTTATATGGGAGAGGAGGGGCTCTTTAAGAATGTTTGGAAGAATTATTTTATTATAAACATATCATCAGTTTAAAAAGGTACAAAAATCATTAATGTCAAATATAATATGACTCCTGATTTAAATAAAATCATCCTATAAGAATTGGAAAGGTTTGGGATATTATTTTAATATTTATAATCTTATTTATTTAAATCATTTATTAATGATGTAAATACTGCCTCATTTTTTTTCATAAATAATTTTATTTATATGATGTCTAAAAATTATAAAACAATTATTGGGATGTAAGAAATCTGTTATATCCTTACAATGAATATTTATAGTCGAAAGGATAACTTATATAACCCTATGTAAAAACTTATTTACTAAAACATATTTGGTTATGTCATTTTTTGTCATTTCTTTAAATTATTTAAAATAAAGTGTCATTATCAATTTTGAGTGGCTCCATGGGGTTCCAAAATCAACCAGAATATTCCCATGGTTGGACATGAATAATCCAATAATCTTAGGAAAGTGTTAAGTTAATTTATTATTATTATTATATTCTTTTAACCCTGATTTACCCTATTTTACTTTTACTGAGGTAAATAAAAGTCAAATGTTACAATTAATCAAAAATTATTTTCATCTTATTGAACCAAATTTTACATAATAATAACAACCATGTATGTTGGATTTTCAAAATTCAATTCACAGAAAGGGTAAAATTTCATTTCAATAAATGTGTCAGTTTTTTTAACTATAGCTTAGTGGTACCACTATTCATCCGAAATTGAAATTTATCAAAAAAATTAAAAAAATCAGCCTTTGATATATTTGATATTCCAAATTGAAAAATTATACCTATGTTAAAAAATAAAAAAGATAAAATTTACATCAGTTAATTTAATATTAATTCATGTTGTCCAAACAAATTCCGTCTTTTTAAGAAATAATATCTATAAAAATATTGACACTTGTTTATGCCCAATTTCAAAGTAAAATTAATTCAAATGACCAAAATTGGATTAAATTTTAATAATATATTCTAATTAAACATTAAATATAATAAAAAGATAATCTATCCATATAAATAAATTAGATTGAAAACAAGTTTTGAATTAAAATACATCATTTTTCTGTATTCCTTAAAAAATGAATTTTATCATAAAAATACCAAAAATTTACCCAAAGTAAATTTTTGTGTCGTGATTCTAAAGAAGTATATTATTTGGTCAAATAGAACACATAAGAGTGACCAAAAATTATTTAAAGAGGGTTCTCCATAAAATGGTGATAAATTGACCTTTTACTAAATATTAGAGTATTTATGCTTTAAATAAGATTCATTTACATTTTAAGCCTATAAAATTTATTGGATAAATGTAAAAACATTTAGAAAACTTGTATAATAAAATTTTAGTTTGTTTTTCCCATTCCCACCTATACAATGGATTCGCGTTAACTACCATTAATAATAATAATATTTTATTTATAGTTTGCAATGTATGATTTCAAAGAAACCCATTGGAGCGTATCAGGTACTCTATCAAACATAGAAACCGCTTTAAAGTAAAATTAAAATTAAATTCCAAAATATAAATAAATATGAAAATTTTCATAATCATTATTTAACGGAGTTGTTACATCCTTCTCCCCTTTTAGGAATTTCATCCTCGCAATTTTATTCACTTATCATATAAGTGGGGATATTTATCCCTCATAGCATTTTCAGATTCCCACATTGACTCTTCAGCCATATGGTTTTTCAAAAAAATCATTACCTGGTGAATTATCATATTCTGCAACTCTTTCTCTCTTCAATCAAGAATCTAGACCGGTTGTTCCTCATAATAGAGATTCTCTTCCAACTAAACTACTTCTGAGCTAAAAACATGAGATTGATATGGCATATACATTCACAATAATGAAACATTAGAAACATTGTGTATCTGGGACCAACATGGAGGTAAAGCCACATTGTACACAAATGATCCAACATTCTCCAGTATTTCATAAGGTCCAATGATCCTTCGACTATACTTTCCCTTCTATCCAAAACGCATCACACTTTTCCATGGAGAAACAATGAGAAAGACATGATCACCTACCTCAAAGGAAATATACTTCCTCCAATTATCTACATAAATCGTTTGGCAACATAGAGATGTTATCTTGTTCTTCTAAATCAACTGAACTTTTTATACCATATCATCTACCAATTATGGTCCCATCAGTTTCCTTTCAACTTCATCATCCCAAAAATATAGAGTTCGACAACGCTCTCCATATAATTCCTCGAATTAAGCCATCTGTATACAGGAATGATACTATTATTATAACAAAAAATCAACCAAATAAATATGTTGGTCTTATCTTCCCTGATAATACATTGAACAAGAACGCATCATATCCTCCATGGTATGAATTGTTCGTTTTGACTGCCCATCAGATTGAGGATGAAAAAATGTACTAAAATTTAATTCAGTGCCCAATGACTTCGGAAGGCCTTTCTAAAAGATAGAAGTAATCCTGGGATCACGATCAGATACAATAGAGAGGGGAACACCATGTAACTTTACTATCTCTTTAACATACAACAGAGAAAGCTGCTCCAGATACAAGGTATCTCGAATAGGATGTAAGTGAGCTGATTTAGTCAATCGATCAATAATAATCCAGATTGCATTATTACCTCAAGATGACTTTGGTAATACCACAATGAAGTCCATGGATATATTTTTACATTTCCACTATGGAACTGGTAATTACTGAAGCATCCCTATTTGGTAACTACTTCTATTCATTAACATACTTAGAAGTAAAACTCTTCACAGTAAAATCATCGATTTCTCTTTTCACTCCATCCCACCAGTAATACTCCCGAAGATCTATGTACGTCTTAGTACTGCCAGGATAACTGAAAAGGGAGAACTATGAGCTTCACATAACAACTCATTATTTAACTGTGAATCACATGGTACACATAATCTCTTTCAAAAACTCAAAACACAGTCATTATCAATGTTAAAATATGAAAACATACCCTTCGGAACCAACTCTGCCTTTTTCTGCAACTCACTGTCTTCCTTGTGTGCTTGCTTGAATCTATCTGATAGAGATGAGCTCACAAACACCTAAAACAAAACAGAATAATTTCCTACACCACAACTTCTATTCCAAACTTCATCAGATCAAAAACCAAAGGATATCATTCTTAATGTAGCAGGGTTAATGAAGCATTAATTTTTCAACTCAAAGAATCAAACACTTTATTTGATTTTCCCAGATAGTAATGGATCGTGCACTCATTATCCTTTATTAATTCCAACCATCTCCTCTGTCTCATGTTCAATTATTTTTGAGTGATTATATACTTTAAACTTATGGTATCAGTATGTATTTCAAATTTTATTCCATACAAATGATGCCTTTAAATTTTTAAAGAAAAAAATATATCTAATTCCAAATCATGTGTAGGTTAATTTTACTAATGAGGTTTCAATGGATGTGAAGCATATGAAATTTCCTGATCATTTGGAATATAAAAACAACTAAGTACATTCAACAGAGAATCATTGTAGATAAAAAACTCACCATTTCTGGAAAGTAGTTTCAATGCTGGAGCATTCACCAATCTTCTTTTCCATTCTAGAAAACAATCATCACACTATTTTTTCCAAATGAACATAAAAAATTTTCGAGTTAGCATAGTTATTGAACAATATTACCATGAAAAATTCTCAACAAACCTCCGGTAATAACCTACCAAACCAAAAAAACTATGGATCATTGTCATATTTGTGGGTCTTGGCTATTCTTCAACAACTTTTGTTTAAGCAAGATCAAAAGATATGACATTTTTTGAAACAATGTTACCAAGGAATGAAATTTATTATTACCAAAACTCACATTCCCAAAATTTATGAAATAGTTTCTTTTCTATTAAGGTTTGAAAGAAAAACCTTAAATGAATTTCATGCTCCTCTTTACTTTAGTAATAATCCAAAATATCATCAATAAACATATCCATAGACTTATCCAAGAACTCTTGGAAAATTCTATACATAAGATCCATGAATACAGTAGGTGCATTGGTTAACTAAAAGGAATAACTAGAAATTAATAATAGACATATATAGTATGAAACACGGTCTTCAGAATGTCTTCTTCCATTACATTCAACTGATGGTTCCCCGACCTCGAATAATTCATCGAAAAATATTGAGCTCCCTAGAGCTAATCAAACAAATCTTCGATATGTGGAAAATGATACTTGTTCTTAACAGTTATGTTATTTAGTGATATATAATTAATGAAATTTCTCATTGAATTATCTTTCTTTTTAACAAACAAGATAGAATCACCCCATGGTGATGTTACAGGTTGAATTAAACCTTTAGCTAATAACTCATGCAATTGGTTCTTTAACTCTAAAAGTTCTATTTGATCCATTCGATAAGTTGGTTTTGAAATTTGCAGAGCATCAGGAACTAATTCAATAGTAAATTCAACTTCCCGATCAGGTATAATACTAGGAAACTCATTATGAAAAACATCAAGGTACTCATTTACAACTGGAACATCATTAATCTGAATAATTCCTTTATTTTAAACAATACGGGAAAGGTAACATTCATTTACATCCTTTACTAGTTTCTCAGCTTCATAAAATGTTATAAAAAATGGGTTCATTCTTGTATACGAACTGAAAATCATTCTTAAAAGAAATCTATATAGCTTGGCAGTGAATCTTAGCATGATAAATAGCCAACCCATCCATGCCCAAAATAACATCAATATTACTAGAGGCAAAACAATAAGGTTTGAAGGTAGATTATTTCTGTACACAAGGATCAGAAGGATATTGTGTTTTCTTTTTGTCTCAACATTTCCTCTAGGTGTTTTTACCATAAGTTCAGTATTCATATCTTTTATGGAATTCACAATTTACTAGAAAATATCTATGAAATTAAAGAGTGTGTAGAACCTAAATCAAAAAACATAATAGAATAATCTGGAAAAAAAACAGTGTACTTGATACTACATCATTCGATGGCCCAACAATCTGCAAAAGCAGTTTGAAAGTATTTCACCACCCCTTTCTGCTTGTATTCCTACTAATTTCCCTAATTTGAGTTCTTCTCTTAACACTCATTTTCATAATGACACATTTCATTGCACTTAAAACATCTTATCGATGGTTTTTCATTTCCTTATTGATCATATTACTAAACATTTGGACCAATATGACTAGACTGACCACACCGGACGCACTTTCTAGACATTGATAAAAATTATCCATGATGATTTTTCCACAATTCACACATAAAGGATATTTTGTTTTCATACCTCTAGCCCTATTTGATGAATTCTTTCCTTTTTCCTTCAATTGGTCCTCTTATTCAATTGTTTGTCAAACAATAAATGATCTTCGACCAACTGCATTTCCACCTTCTCTGCACATCTAACAAGTTTTTCATAACTTTTGAACTCACGAGAGGCCAATGCTCTCGGATATCGCGGATTCCATCCTCAGTAAAATTTATTTATCTTACTATCAATATATCAGACGAAATTTGGAGCATTCCTTGCTAGTCGAGTGAGTTTTCCTTTGTAAGCAGCCACTGAGTCATCCTCCTTTCTTAATTAAAGGAATTGTTTTCCATCCTATGATGAACCACCATTGGAAAATATTTCTCAAGCAACATACATTTGAATTCATCCAAATCATGATCATCAATATCTTCATTATCCCTAAAATTTTTCACCATCGACCACAACTGATCAGCTTCACCTTCAAACAGTAAACATAGAAACTAACCATTTGATTTTCTGAACACCCCATGACATAAATAATTTTCTCCAGTGCTTTAATCCACCCTTAAGCTATAACAGGGTCAGATGATCCTCTAAATGATGGGGTATGTTGCCTCATGAAATGCTCCACTACTTACATGTTCATTAGTGGATTATCTGACTAATCTTGTGAATGGATACCACCACCATTTATAGCCTGAGTCAATTGTGCCATAAATGCAACAAACTGTTCAGTTTCGATCCCAACCATCTCAGGATGCTGATCTGGAAGGTTGTCTTTCTCCTGATGTCATCCCCACATAGATGCCCTATTTCCTATGTGGAAAACCAATCTGAACACAGATATATCTTATACGAAGAAACATGGTAATCTGTAAATGATATCATTTCAATATTAACATAAATTAATTTATGGTTATTAATTTATCAAAACATTAACTCCTAAATTTTTCTAAACCAACATTTGAAACCAACTATAAAGACCAAGCCTTAAACACTGCATAATCTTGAAATAAATGAATAATTCACAATGTGGATCTTTTGGGTTTATATTTTTAGATAATTAGGCCATAACTATTACATTACATTTGAAAAATTACAATGTATACACTTCTACTCAGTTTCATTTTATTTCCCAAATTAATAACTCTTGATAAAAAAGAGTCATGTTTAGTTCTATGTGTTAGATATTATGACTTTTCATTAATCCCATCCTTGACCCTATTCCACTTTATGTCCAATGAAAATCATTTCAAAAACATGGGATGAGAATGAACAACATAGTAAGGGATACACAAAGGAGGGAAAACTATTAGTTCTTCAAAACAACAAGTAATCCATGAATACATTATCATAAGTAATACTTTTTTATCATTATGAAGTAGTAAGTACTATTCACTAAATAAATTATCATTTCATACCCATTTTAAACCAATGGATTAGCATAAAACCCATATAAAGAACACATAAAGGTTACTTGGGACATAAACATTTTTAAATGGAATAAACATACGGTTGACTTATGCACATATCACTGAATAGAATATCAATACAACCAACTTCCATACCCAATGAATTGGAGGTTATATCATAACCACCCATCCTGGTTTATCATGGCACCACTCATCATTTGATTTATCACATAACCACCTGTCAAATATCTATGTACCATTATAAAAACATAACACATAAAACAAATATAAAGGAAATAAAACATTTCCACATTTCAATCACAATATATTACTTAAATATATTTATATTATAAATCCATTATCAAAACCATTTTTAATACAAAAATACTTAAATGAGTATATGGTATTTATTTTCCTGTAATAAACATTACGGATTCTTAAGGAATTCAAAGAACAAATAATACTCATGGTGGTAGAAAGGTCGTTGTAACCGCTTATGTTAAAAGAAACATCCATTTTTATCTTTTAGTAAAACGCTTCTTAGAAAAATATTCCTTTGAGACATCAAATTTTTTTATACATCATATAAAATAAAGACGTTTATTAAAACAAAATATGACTCAATGAATGGAGATTGAGACGAAGTCCCTTACCTCATGTCCAACTTGAATCGTTCGTTCTTTAATTTCCGGAATAATAAAATAATTATAATTTATACATTCTTAAGAACCTTTTTCAAGTTTATTATTCCTTTTATATCACTTATTACCATGTTATTTACATTATGTAATTATTTACATTAATAACAGTTGTTTTTTCCACATTTGGTACTTGAGTCAAAATGGTATTCTTATAATTACATGTTGTTCTCCATATGGAAAAAGTACATTATATACAAATTGATATTCATGATATAGATATCATATATATATATATATATATCATTTTTAGTATATATATGTATTTATAATAGTACCAAACATTTGGAGATAAGAAATGAAATGCATCGTTCAGGAATACATAAGTCGTATGTACGCATGGATGCTACTTTCATTTCTATTTCATATTTAATTGAATAAAAACATAATGATACATAGATAAATTATAATTCCAGTATAATATCTTGAATAATATCATTAACTCTATCCTTCATACATCCCACTTATGTTATGAATGAGTCTTATCACTTTGAGGGAGTGGTAGTCCGCACTTCGTCAAATGTAATTATCGCGTTTACACATAATGGAAACCATAAAGCATTGTTATAAATGGAAAATATAGAAGCATAAAGAAAATATAAACATAATTATATCATATATAAATACAGTTCCATCATAATGGCAACCATAAGAGGTAGTCAGAGATTATTGAACTATCATCGTTTCGTGAGGCGTTAGTTTGACATCAACAGAAACATTATGTTCATTACCTATTAAATATAGGTGTGTGTAAGTGTAGTTTGAATACATCATAAAAAACATCCTAGTATATTGAGAATATTATTTTTTATAAAATAAATGTATATAAAATGTTTATGTGTTGGAGAGGTAAAATTAAAGAAATGATTTTACGAGAAACAGTTATCTTCAATTTGGGTATCTCCCTTTGGTTTGAACCAAAATGTTCTATGAAGATCATTATTCCTATGGTAATGCTTCTAAGAGGTGGAGAAGGATTTAGGGATATTAATTTTGCAGATTTTGTGTGAGCGAAAGGGCTCTAGAGGTGTGATGAATTTGTTAGAAGTGAGAGCTTTTTATAAGGGAGGGGAGGGGCTCTTTAGGAAAGATTGAAACAATTTTTTTTATTATAAACATATAATTGGTTTCAAAAGGTCAAAAAATCAGTAAATTAAAAGATAATATGACTCATGGTCGAAATAAAATCATCCAATAATAATTTTATAGGTTTTTGATATTATTTAAATATTTATAATCTTATTTATTTAAATCATTTATTAATGGAGAAAAAACTGCATCATTTTGTTCCATAAATAGTATAAATTATTTGATATCTAAAAATTTATAAAAAATACTAAGATTTATGAAATATTTTTGTCTTTCCAATTAATATTTATAGTTGTAATTATAAGTTATATAACCCCATGTAAAAATTTATTTACAAAAACAAATTTATTTATATAATTTTTGTCTTTACATTAAAATAATTAAAATAAAGTGTAATTATCACTTTTACGTGGCTCCATGGGGTTCTGAAATATATCCACAGATTCCCATAGTCGTAAATTACTAATAAAATTAGTTTATTAAAAGTTTTAGGGTAATTTTGTATTATTATAATATTCTTTTTACCTTGAATTACTCTATTTACCTTTAACCGTGGTAAATAAAAGTCAAAAGTTACTTTTCACCAAAAAATATTTTCACCTTATTGAACAAAATTTTAATTAATAAAAACAATCAGGAATGTCGGGTTTTTAAAATTCAATTCATAGATGAGGTAAATTTTCATTTAATTGAAAATTTCAGTTTTTTAACTACTACTTTGTGGTTTAACTATTTATCAAAATTTAATGTTTTTCAGAAAAATACCAAAACTTCAGCCTATGATATATTATATATTACGAATTCAAAAATTATATCTATTTTACAAAATTAAAAACATATAAGTTTCATTAATTAATTTAAATGTAATTCTCATTGTCAAAAGAAATATCGTGTTTTTAAGAAACAATAGCTATCAAAAGATTGACACTTGATTATTTTCAATTTAAAAGAAAAATTAATTCCAATGACCAAATTGGATTAAATGGTAGAAATATAATCTAATTAAACATTAAAAAAATTAAAAAAATAATATATCCATATAAATATATTATATTTAAAAGAAGTTTTGAATTAAAATACAGTATTTTTCACTATTAATTAAAAAATGTATTTTATCATAAAAATACCAAAAAATTACCCAAAGTAAATTTTGTTGTCTGGATTCTAATGAAGAATTATATTTTATCAAATATAACATAGAATAGTGACCAAAACTAGATTTATAGAGGGTTCTTCATCAAAAGGCGATAACTCGACCTTTAATGAATATTTGAGTATTTATGCTACAAATTGTATTCATTTACATTTTTTGCCACTAACAATTATTAGATAAATGTAAAAACATTTAGAAAACATGTATAATCATATTTATGTTAGTTATTTCCATTCCCTACTATACAATGAGTAGGAATTGTATACCATTTAAAATAATAATATTATATTATTAGTGTGCAATGTATAATTTCAGAGAAACCTGTTGTTGCGTATCGGGTACGCTATCAACATAGCGACCCATTTAATGTAAAATTAATATTAAATTCACAAATATTAATAAATATGAAAAATGTCATATTCTTTATTTATTTTTGATATTATGTCATATCACATCCCCTTGTCTTGGTATTCTATTCGAATAATTCTTATATGGGTTTACATGAGCATTCCATATCAAAAATGAGATAATTTATGTTTACTCTATAAATCATTGGATTTCATATAATATGATACATGTATATAGATACATTTATATATGGAAAAAAATAAAATATTATTATATTTAAAATTCAAAATATATTATACAATGTCATTACCTACCAATGTCTCATAAACCACATTGGGTTGTCATTATGGTTTATCCAGTGTCGTCTAATAATCAATATTAATTTTTTTAGATTATATTCTATCATTCTAGTATCCATAATCACTCCCATCATAGAAATGGGTTTTCTATAGAATACATACAAAATGAGAATTGAAAAACAACTATATTAAAATAAATCTTTTGTGTTGTTATTTAGACTACTATGTCTGGGATATTAAGTTAGAATATAGTTAAAAATTAAAAATAAATTATAATAACCTATCAGATTCGTGGATCTGATACCATTTTATTAGAGATTTGGTGATAGAAAATATGACTATATCGTGGATGAATAACTAATTTAAAAATTTAAATACTTGACCAATATAGTATATAAAATAATAATATTAGCGACTAAAGTGTTCTCAATATACACCATAGTGGAAATAATAATGAAATGACATACATGTTTATTGTATATCTAATAAAAAATATCATAGTCTTCTCTACCACATCCTCTACTCTTAGAGGTGATTGGTACCCACTTTGAACCTAACTTTTAATGGTGTTTGAACCATGTTATAGAACCTTAATTTTAAGAACCTAGAGCCAGAACACTTTCATTAAATGAGAAAAACATAGTATATTTATCTAAATTTTTTATGGAAGTCACATACAAGAAATCGAATTAGATGGTGGAGTAACCAGAGAAAGAAATACATTGATTTCATTGGGAATATCAAAACATGACATTAAAAAAAATAAAGGTAAAATATTACATAGATAAAAAATAATATAAAGAAATTATTAGATGATCATATATGTAAAATATATTGACTATCGATGATTGTTGATCACTTGGAAGGATCAAATATCAATTGTAATATACTTTTATGATCCTATATATAGTAAAGACTTTTGAAAAGTTCATGAACAATTGAGGGAAGACAAAATGTATTGAAGATGTATCAACATTTCTATTGTTGAATGATCTCAAAAAATATATTTTTTATTCCTTGATGATATCTATCACGTCCTTAAAAAATGATCCTTTAATAGAATGATATTTTTTAATATCTATATGTCACTACCTAGTGTATAAAAATAAAATAAAATAATTGTTACTTTTTTTGTTAAAGATGTAATAATGATAAAATTACAATCATGCTTTATATTTCATCATGAAATAATGAATTGAAAAATTATATATTTTTTACTATATAAATTGTAAATTTTTTTTTATAAAATAGATGAAATAAAATTATAATCACTTAGATTATGAAGTGATAAAAAATAAGTAAAAACAACACATCAAATTTGTTTCAATTTCCATGAATATGTTTATATTAAATAATTGTAAAATATTTTTTTTCAAATTATTAAAATACTTTCTAAACATAAAATACTTAAACACTTAACAAATAATTTATTTTAATATCATAATTTAAAAAATTAAAATAATTTTTTATAAAAAAATACTAACAATGTATTAAATCTACTATGGTATGAATAACCAATAATTGGTATCCAACATTAGAAAAAGAGATATCAGTGGAAGAGAAATGATATCACTGAAATAATCTGACATTGGATGTACCATTGTATTAGAATAGAGAACTGTAGTTTATTTTTCTATGGGTTGACATAATCTACCGTTGCATTTTGAAACAATAGTTAATTAATTCTGACGAAAATAATTTTATTTCTAAAAATGTTGTAGCATAATAATTAATGAGAAACAATAAATAATTTCTACTATTGGATGTATAACATTTAAAATTGATCAATCAATGGATATTTCCAATGGTGTCAGAGGAAAGACAACACCTACTGATAAAGATTATTTAAGAAATAGAATCTATAGAATAAAAAAATAAAAGAAAACAAAACAATGAATAATGATGTTGTTTCCATGATTATTTTCACCAACAGGTGGTTATATAAGTTATTAAAAGAGCTACCAGGAGATGGTAATCTACTAGTGGTGGTGAATGAGATCCAATATTGATAAATTATTGGAAGAAAAAAACTATTGATTGAGTTCTATACATTAGTGTATAAATAATCTACTATTGGATTCCAATATTATTAGAATAATCGTTCTATCATTGTGTTATAATGGTTGAAAATAGTGATTATACCATTGGATGATTTTAAATTTTTCTTCCATTGAGATGAACTAATGTTTCCCCAAAAGTTATTCTCTTGAGGGATGGTGGATCTACTAATGAAGGATGCATATAACAACCGATGTGAATAGAAGTTATTAGTTGATGGGAGGAATGTTTAGTGAGATCTATGCAATGATAAGGTTCAAAATATTTTATATTTTTTGGGGAATGAATTTTAGTATAGTGAATAATATCTACATAAGAGAGACATAATCTACCATTGGTAGAATAAAATTAATGGTTTTGTGTGAATGAATTCGTTAAACCATAACTATAGAACATGAGAGAAACACTAATGAAAAAGATGATATAATTTTAATGTCATATGTGCGAGTGAAGAAATAAAATGATGGACTTCAAAATATATCAGGTAGATGAGATTTCATTTATATAGTGACCAAGATCAGGTACGAGTATTCAAAATATGATCAATGAAGTTACATGAAAATCCCACATCAATTTGGATATGTAGTGATAGCGAGTGGTGTATCAAATATGATACTCTTTTCCACCATTTGAGATGGATACAAAAGGATCCGAACTGGTTTTATAATGAAAAACCACATTTCATTGGCCCAACATGCAACCAAGATCACCCCATACCTCTATAAAGAATTCTCTCTGAGCCTTATACATGGAATGACATGCAATAAGAATTCACTATTCTCACCGAAAACTCTATAGCCTTCATGTGGGATTACTATTAGTTCCATCCAATATGGTTGACTTAATTGGTCCTGTAGGTTTTTTGGTGCTAGCCTTGGTTCCCCACATTGGATTTCCAAAATTAATTATATAAGGAACCAAAAAATTACAAACCATAATAAAATTAAATAGATCAATAATTATTTATCATTTTATAATTTAAAAGATATCTTTATTAAAACATGAATAACATATAAATAATTTCATATCAATTTTTCAATCATTTAATAAGAAATTAAATATTAACTTATTAATTTTTATTTCAATAAAATATGAGTAGAGTAATTTAACAAAAAAATGTACATTTTTTAATGTACTTTAACTACATTGAAAAACAACAAATTTCCAGAAATCATGGGAATATATATTACATCAGAAAAAAATAGAAACATTGGAATTAATAAAAATTTTAATTAGTAGTTATGACATTGCTAATATCCCTTCATATATAAAATATAAAAATATGGTTATTTACAGATGTTTGTAAAGATAATAAAAAATAATTGATTGAATTTTTTTTCAAAAATTCAATTAAAATTTTAAAATATGAATTAAAAAATACTAATATTTATTATTATGAAATAACTTAATTATTTAAATTAATACACATAAAAAAATAATATGGAAATTTGAGAGAAATATTATTGAAAAAAAATAATAAATGATGTTACCTTTTAAAATTAAATTCTTTTGGTGGTTTTGAGTAACAATGAGAGGAAAATTTTATATAGGTATTTAAAAACCAAAAAATGAAATTATTTAATGAAAATATATTTGTTTTAAGAGATAAATAAATTTAAATTACCCTATATATAAATTGAAACATAAACAATCTCATAAAATGTTATATTTTAAAATAAAACATTAAAACTTCAGAATCATTCATATAAAAATATATAAATTAGTATAAAAATATATGGTTATATAAATCCCAAAAATTAAAATAAATAATATTTCAAAATTTATTCAATTGGAATTGATTACATTATAAAAACATGATTCACAACATGAAATATGTCTCAAAAATTTGAAAATGTGTAATAGAAACATTTACCTTAAATTCCTAATAAGTAAAATGCACTTTAAATTACATATAAAATAATAATATATAGAAAGACCATATTTATATTATTCATATTGGTTACCATTAACTTATAATCTCATCTAACCACATTGTAATAATACTTTTCTAAAATCTAACTTCTTATCTTAACTATTTAGTTTTAATCACAAGATCTGATTTAGTGGTTCAATTCATTTCAATGTGGTCATGATATAATAAAATAAAAAATCTTAATAAAAATTTCTTTAAATTGATTTTTTGAGTTTCATGGTAACATCAGGGAACATGTAGTGATGATTTATAGGGAATGTTGGAAATTTCCATTATAGAAATTTAAATTCAATAATAAGAATTACTTTTATTAGTTAAAAAATAATAATAAATCAATTAATCAATAATTAATTCCTATGAAATTCATTATTTTTACTTAATAACTCCAATATATAGTAGTATAAATCGTTCATTAAATAAATATTATATCATTGATCATGTATATTATACAAGAGACAGAAACAAGAACATGTTATAATGACTAAACGAGTAAGAACATGATATTTCTTAATAATAATATCGTATTTACAGAATATTAATTAATCAAATCAACATTAATTAATATTAAAAAACATATTTTATAAGATGAATATTAAGAAAATAAATAAAGAAAATGGTAAAATGTCATTACGTAAAAAATGTCTCGATATGCTAATTTTTTGGTTAGATATTATTATGAAAGTTCAATGTAAATAATAAATATATAATGGGTAAATTATTTTTAAGTGAACTTAATAATTTTATAAATATAAAATTTATTTATTAAATCTATTTTTATAACTATTCATGTATGTTAGTTAAGAAAAAAGAATTATGTCGTTAATGGAGGCAATAATCGGTAACACCCCAAAAGCTCGTGTTTCATATATGGTGATTTTTATATGTCATCTGTTAATAAAAAAATCGGCTTTTTATGGAAAACTAATAACATTTTTTTATAAAATAGAATGAAACACACAAAATGGACATAAGGTTATTTATTCAAATAGGAACAATATAGTGTTTACAATAAAATTATATTTACAAGGGAAATCAAGCTAACCATAGATACCTATGAAAATCCCTATCAAGATTATAGGAAGGCCACTCAAAACAACGAGAACCCCAAGAAGACGATAGGGGTCCTTAGTATCCATCATAACGATCATAAGAATGGTCGTAGCCACCGTAGACACACTAAGCACCAAAGGTATAACACAAACCATTTCATCAATCAACTTGAGTTTGAGGACACCCAATGTCTTGGATTTATAAGACACTAATATGACCATTACCTCGATGTGACCAAACAATACTAATGGATATAAATATAGTCATTGGCCACGTTGGATAATTAATTGAAAACCTTTTATATTTATTTCTTCAAATATGTGTATATTTGATTTGAATTATATAATTATAATTTTATAATGCAGTTATTCATGACATGGATGAATTTTATTTTCAAATATCTTGATGACATAATTTTGGGCTATTTTATCTAATAATATAGTAATATAAACCATTATATGAATAATTATGTGGGGTATATATATATACAAAGATATGACAATTATTAGATTATAAATTAAATTAATTCTCCTTAATAATATTAACAACCTTAACATATAATAAAATTATTTTAATATAATGATTAAAAAATGAACCAATATGAATTATATGTCAATAAAAATTATTTCTATATTGAATCATATAATAAATATGTTTAATATTACATTTCAAAATTACAAATTATGATTTTTATAATACATATCAAATTATCAATCTAGTTTATAACATTATAAGTATGTACCATGAAATATATGAATAAATATTTTATAAAAGGATTTAAAAATAATAACTATTACTTTTAAAAGTAATGATAAAAAAAGTTTAATATATAATTAGTTATGTTTCACTTTTTAATTTTTCATGTTATTAATAATATATGATAATAGAATAAAGATAAATTAGAAATAATGTTAACAATATAATAATAATAAAATAGATTGATTGTATAGAAACAAATGTGAAGGAATTACATAGGAACTTGTTATCCACATAAGGATGGAAACAACCAAAAAAAAGGAAAATGGGTGAAATATCGTGCAGGATTTGTGAACCGAAAAAAAAAAGAGAGACTGTGGGTGTACGTCGTGCTCCGGTTATAGGTCAGAAGTATTGGCCATGTTACAGTTTTAGTGGTCTGGTGCTGGAGGTCTCGAGCAGGTCAGGATAGAGGGGTCGTGCCACTAGGTAGGACCATGGGGGAGTCTCAGCCTCAGTTTCCTGGGGTGTTTTCTATGTCGAGTCGAGGCGTGGCCCTGCGATGGTGTACGAGTTGTGGAATGGAGCACGGTCTGCTGTTGTGGATGTCGATCAGTAGGCTAGTCGGGTTTCAGCAGGTGGGTTCATCCCTGAGGCACCATCGGGTTAAAGGAGCAGGAGGCATGGCCCTGCCGTGGTGAACCATGGTTGGTCGGGTGGTTCATTTGGTGATCATGGAAACTAGGTCTGTGGAGCTTTGTTTCAAACCAGAAGAACTGGGTTAAGGTTGTGCTTCGTCATCGTCCGGTTGGGGTTTTATTTTTTTCAGATCTAGCAGGGTCGGTAATCCATTTCAGATTTAAGTTCTGTCTTACTATGTTAAACGGTGGACTAAATATCAATTACTTCTGTTTAAACATTTTGAATTGATTTAGTTCGTTTATGTCCTCTATAGTTCAATTTTATATTCATACGTCATTATTTTATAGATACAGAATTTGGTCTGCATTTATTTGGTTCGTCCATTTTAGTTGGGTCACAATATAATTATATATGTTTATTATAATTCTCTATTCAAGTTTCTGATATATAAATAATATATATATATATATGAGTTTTAAAGGGACTGGGATACTGCTCGCCATCAGTATTCTTCACTCTAATAAGGTTCTACACACACGTTTGGGGTTCTTCCATACCCAACCTAAGCGCTACAACCCCTTCGTGAATCTGAGTCTTTCTACAAGGCTATTGGCATATAAAAACATGGAAGGGAGTTATATTTTCCCTTGTTTTGGATTCATTGAGGGTATATACATATATTTATATATATATTTTCATGAATGTAAAACCTTGCGGTTTAGTTTAACGAAATTCTTCTGTGTTGATTCGGGCCTTCAATTTTTTGGTTTCAAATCATATAGAAGATGTAAGAGGGATATTATCTTCATGAAAAACAAGTTTATATGTGCATATATACAAATATATTTTATATATATGAATATATGTACATACAATGAATATATATGATAAGTCTGTCTAAAACCTTCCATTTTCCAATGATAATGATGTTTTAAAGATCCTATAAATGTGAAAAGAATTTTGCCCTTAGATTTCAGGAAGATTATGTTATATATATATATATGTATATAATCTATAATTGTAAATACATGTTGATTATTTTTCAATTAAAATTCTAAACCTCTAATCCTCTATCATACTCTCGGGATTCCAAGATCCATATGTTTTTAGAGAAGTTATTTTGGTCATTCTTTCAAAAAAAATTTCCTATATGGTTGGGATATAAAATATATATATGGACGTATAAGTAAACTTAACTATTTCTCCTATAAAATTAAGGTTTTTGAGGCCTAAATCTTATATAGAACATATTGTGTTCCATTCTTGGGAAACATTTTAAATCGTGGTTATGTGAATTTTAGTTTTATAAAGTTAGAATCAGTTTCTATAAGTTTATATATATACATATATATGCTTTATATGTATAATTTTGAAACTAAGTACATGGCTGGAAATGATAATCCAATACTTCAACATGTATATACATACGTTCCTATAACTCTGTAATTTTAATTTTTTCAATGTTCAATTCCACAATGTCAAGAATTTTTGTATGATTTTCCTGGTAATAACTTCAGTGAAAAATTTTGAAGTAGAGAGTCTTGCGGTGTCTTAATGAAATTCAAACCAAGTCCATATGTTCTTGAAAAATAATGATACCATGTTACATTAGATATTTAATTAGGCCCAATTACTCATATTTATATGCACTCGCACCTGTGAAAAATTAGTAACATGTTTTGTAGATGATGCATGTGGCTCACTGGAAGATTTTCCTTATCAATTAATTATGTGTGCAACAATTATTTTTTATCACATTGTGTTATGCATGTGCCACTGTATCATCAATCATGTGTTTCCTTAGTAGTTTCCATATCATATTTTGTGTGTTTTGAATGAAATGATGATCACCAAATAAAAATTAATGAATCTAATAACATGTTATTTAGAGTGGTGTGGGACACCCCAAATAACAACACCTTAATCGAGTATCCATGGTGGTATGGGATGTTTTGGATACATAGCCCCTTAGAATTTTCATGACCATATTGGACACATTATGTGGCAGGGGGGCCCTCTATAGCCCCTCTATGCATTGGAAAGTCTCACGAGACAAATCATGGTAATGGCACGAGGCATGGAAACAGTTATAGTTTGGGTGAAATTCCTAGAAACTGATGATTATGGTCTTGTCACGAGGCCTTGACACAGTCTATCATTATACCCTCCTCTTAATGTTTTTGTAAGTGACCAACCATATGAATTTTCGTACTAGTAGTTTATCGCTAGTTTAGAGCATATTGTATGCACAGATAAATTAAATACATTGACAAGAAATGTTTCAGAAATTTTTGGACTTGGTCCATTTGTCACCAGATTTTATGTCTCATCATGTGAGAAATTATGGATAAGTTTATCATGATATGTGAACCAATTTATTTTACAACATTTTAATTATGTCTTGGGCACCCAGATATTATCTTGTTAGTAGATTTCATAACTTTTCATGCTTTACACGGGCACTATATTCTCGTTTTTAAAATTGCGTACTCTGATCATGTTTTTCAATTTTACGATAAAAGTTTTCATTTATTTCATGATTAATTGGTTTTCATTTGGAAATGGCTTAGGATTACTCTCAATGTTTATTTTCAAGTAATTGATGTTTAATTTAATTTTATTTCTTTTTTGAAACCCCTTACTGGGAATTCTTTTTCTCACACTATGTTTTTAAATGAACATTATTCTTGTATCAGTCCTCTATTCAATAATGTTTCAGAATGCACCTGGTTTCCCAGAACATGAACCTCACGATACTCTGTAGCATGGGTCATGATGCAATATTTTTAAATGAATGTAATGTAATATTTATTGTACATTATGTCTCATGGGCACCAGCTCTGGGCACACGGGGGTTGGGGCTATCACAGTTGGTATCAAATGATAGGTTTAGAATATTCTACAAACCATGAAATGGAAATATATAGCTATGACTGTACCATACAAATTGATTTTATTAGATCTTTCAGATGACAGATGAAAATGTGCCTACCAATCTACTATCACTCTTCACTGAGGCCCTGGAGACCATTTTGTCTTTAGCTAGCCGATATAATTTTATTAACCGTGATCAAATCCTCATGACTTGCAAACACATGTATGATGTGTAAAACAAACCTCGGGTGCTTCAGCTACACCGGGGGTTAGTATTTGATTACCATCTTATGATGATGAAAAAATTCCCCTCATATGTAAGTTGGGGAAGCTACCATGATGCACTTTTTAGAGTTTTCACATTAGGCGAGGACTTTTGCTTTATGGACCTTGACACTTTTCAAGAACATGTTGATATCGGTGACCTCTGGGTGGAATATCTTTATCAAATCTGTAAATACGTCTCCTGGGGAAGATTTTTTGACTTCGAAGTGTTAAAAGATGAGTCTACTCGACTGCATTTTAGGAAACATGTGTATTTTGATTTTTATAAACTATATACCCCTCATTCTACACAAATGAGATGTCACAGGTGTTCCCATTAGTTTAACCATAAATTCTCAACATCTGTTCAGTTTGAAGTGATAGAGATTTTTGCTTCATTATGTGGAGTTCATGTAGTAGGTCATTAGGGGAACTTCAGCAGTGATTTTTCATAATAAACTTATGTTTTTTTGAAATATTAGCATTTCCATTCTCATCATTAATATAACTGAACTTTCAATGTGAATTATAACGAATGTGTTTTCAGATGGCTAGAAAAACAAATATCTTATCTCTACCCAATGAGATATTAGAGGATATCTTAATCAGAACCTTCATTGTGGACTATCCTTCTTATATTAACCTATGAGGATCATGTCAACACATATTTTTCTTGTCTAACAGCTCTGTGATCCTTCGTTCCTATCAAGAGAACGACCATGTCTTCCACTCCACCGCCATTACCCAAATTTCCATTTATAGGCAAAGGGGGAGATACTTTGAGGGTCTTTTTCAGTGTTTCACCCTGGAACAAAATTTTCATTCAGAACATGTTTCCTAGTGGCTGCCCAAGATGGGAACCTCAAAGCATCCTTAATGTTCTAGATCCTAAACCATAGTCTATTTAACCGCATCTTTCAAATTGAATATCTCGAGCGAGATGTAGTCCGGAGGGGCATCAGAGAATTTTCCCATTCAGACATCTCTGAACATTTTACCACTCGATCCTCCCTATAAAAACATGAGTGTAGGATGCATGAGTCGGAGTTCAAAACTTATTGATCATGGTGTATCTAGGCCAGAGAAGTAGATGATATGAATACCAACCTTTGTATTCTTTTGACCGAGATGAATCTCTTGTTTTAGTGATGATAATCATCTAAGAATTTATTTTCCAGTTTGCAAATAGAATTGCGAGAACACAATTCTTTGTAGGGGAAATAATGTAACACCCTAGTAGCTCGTGTTTCATATAATGGTGATTTTAATATGTTGTCTATTAATTGAATAAATCATATTTTTATGGAAAAGTAATAATATTTTGTTATACAATAGAGTGAAACACACAAAATGGACATAAGATTGTTTATTCAAATAGGAACACCATAGTGTTTACAATAAAATGAGATTAAAATGGGAAATCATGATAACCATAAATGCCTATGAAAAAACCTATCAAGATTACAAGAAGGCCACTCAAAACAATGAGAATCCCGAGAAGGTGATAGGGTTCCTTAGTTTCCATCATAACGAACATAAGAATCACCAAAGCCACTGCAGTCACACTAAGCACCAAAGGTATGACACGAACCATTTTATTCAATCAACATGAGTTTTAAGACACCCAGAGTCTTGGATTTATTAGACACTAGTATGACCATTATCACGGGGAGACCATAGAATACTAATGGCTATAAATATAGTCGTTGGCCACATTGGATAATTAATTGAAAACATTGTATATTTAGTTCTTGAAATATGTTTATATTTGATTTGAATTATATAATCATAATTTTATAATGTAGTTATTCATGACATCAAAAAATGTTAATTTAAAATATCTTGATGACATCATTTTGCACTATTTTAGATATGAATATAGTTACATAAGCCATTATATTTATAATTAATGGGGTTATATATATATATACAATGTTATGACAATTATTAGATTATAAATTGGATTAATGCATCATAATATTTTTTGCATCCTTAATATATAATAAAATTATATTTATACAATGATTTACAAATGTACCAATATGAATGATATATTAATAAAAATTATTGTTATATTGAATCATATAATAGAAATTTTAAATATTACATTTCAAAATTACATATTATTATTATTATAATACATATCCTATTATCAATCTAGTTTATAACATTATAAGTATGTAGCATGAAATATATTAATATATATTTTATAAAAGGATTTAAAAATATTAACTTTTACTTTTAAAAGTATTGATAAAATAAGTTTAATATATTATTAGTTATGTTTCACTTTTGAAATTTTCATGTTATTAATAATATATGATAATATAATAAAGATAAACTTGAAATAATATTAACTACATTATAATAATAAAATGGATTTATTGTTTAAAAATAAAATTGAAGGAATCTAGTAGGAACTTGTGATCCACATAAGGAGGGAAACATCAAAAAAAGGAAAAAGGGGTAAATCTCATGTAGGATTTGTGAACTGAATAAAAGAGAGAGTTTGTGGGTGTGTGTCGCGCTCCGACTGCTGGTCATGGGTATCGGCCACGTTAGGTTTTCCACAGTTTGGAGCTGGAGGTCTCGAGCAGGTCAGTGGAGTGGGGTCATGCCACTTGGGAGGACATCAGGGGTGTCTCAGCCTCGGTTTCATGGGGAGATGTCCAAGTCGAGTCGAGGCACGTCCCTGCGATGGTGTCCGAGTGGTGGAGTTGAGCAGGGTCCGTTGTTGCATATGTCGATCAGGAAGTTGGTAGGGTTTCAGTAGGGGGGTTCATCCATAAAGCACCGTCGGGTTCAAGGAACAGGAGGCGCAGCCCTGCCGTGTTGAACAGTGTATTGCCGAGTGGTTACTGTGGTGATCGTATGAACCGAATCCAGGGGGTTTCGTTTCAAACCAGATGAACCGAGTTGAAGTTGTTCTTTGTCAACGTCTAGTTTGTGTTTCGTTTTTTTATACCTATTAGGGTTGGTAATCCATTTCAAATTTAATTTCTTTCATTCTCTGTTCACTGGTACAGTAAGGATCAATTACATCTGTTTAAATTTTTTGTATGGATTTAGTCTGTTTATTTCCTCTTAAGTTTCATTTTATATTCATACGTCATTGTTTTATAGATAAATAATTTTGTCTTCTTTAATTTGGTACGTCTGTTTTTGTTAGGTCACAATATAAATATGTATGTTTATTATAATTATCTCAACAAGTTACAGATATATAAATACTATATTGGAGATTTTTAAAGGGCGAGGCTACTGCTCGCCATTAGAATTCTTCACTCTAATATGGTCCTGCACACTATATTGGGGTTCTTCCATACCCAACCTGAGTGCTACAAACACTTCGTGAATCTGAGTATTTCTACCAGGAAAATGGAATATAAAAAATGTAAGGGATTTATATTTTTTCTTGTATTGGTTTCTTTGATGGTATATACGTATATTTATATATATTTTTTCATGAATGTAAAGCCTTGCAGTTTAGTTTAAATAAATTCTTCTTTGTTGATTCGGGCCTTCGTGTTTTTGGGTTTAAAATATATAAAATATGTAAGGGGGATTTTCTCTTCATGCAAAACATGTTTATGTGTCCATATATATAAATACAGTTTATATATATATATATAAGTATATACCATGAATATATATGCTAATTCAGTCTACAACCTTCCATTTTCCAAGGTTAATCATGTTTTACAGATCCTATAACTGGGAATGGAATTTCCCCCCTTATATTTTATGCAGATTAATATTTACATATATATGTATATATTGTCTAATTTTAAATACATGATTATGATGATTCAATTAAATTTCTAAACCTCTAACCTCTATCATACCCTCAGGACACCAAGATCCATATGTTTTAAGAGAACTTCATTGGGTTATTATTTCAAATTTTATTTCCTTTAAGGTTCAGATATAAAATATATATATGGATGTATAAGTAAAAGTAAATATTTTTACTATTAAATTAAGGTTTTTGAGGCCTAAATCATATGTAGAACATACTGTGTTCCATTCAATGGAAAGAGTTTAAATTGTGGTTATTCGAATTTTAGTTTTACAAAGTTACAAACAGTTACTATAAATTTATATATAAACTTGTATATGCTGTATAAGTATAATTTTAAAACTATGTACATGGATGGAAATGATAATCCAAACCTTCAACAAGTATATGAATACTTTCCAATAACTCCATAATATCATTTTTTCAAAGTTAAATTCCACAATGTCAAGGAGTTTTGTATGATTTTCATGGTAATAACATTAGAGAAAAATGTTGAATTAGAGAGACTTTTGGTGTCTGCTTGAACATAAAACTAAGGCCTTATGTTCTTAATAATGATACCATATACCATTAGATATTTAAATAGGTTCAGTTACTAATATTTATTTGCACTAGTATCTTTGAACCATTTATCATCATGTTTTTTAGATGATGCATGTGGCTTACTGGAAGATTTTCCTTATGAATTAATTATGTGTCAATAACTGATATTTTAGCACATTTTATTATGCATGTGACACTTTTTCGTCAAGAATTTGTTTCCCTAGTAGTTTCCATATCATATTTTGTGTTTTTTTCCTGAAATGATGATCACCAAATTATAATTAATGAATCTAATAACCTATTATTTGGAGTGCTATGGGACACCACAAATAACAACACCTTAACCGGGTATCCAAGGTGGTATATGATGTTTTGGATACATATCCCCTACGACTTAAGATGACAGTATTGGATGAATTATGTGACGGGTGGGGACCACTACAGCACCTCGATGCATCGGAAAGTCTCAAGAGACAAATCACAATCACGACATGAGGCCTAGAAAAAATTATGATTTGGGTGAAATTCCATGACATAGTTTATTATGGTCATGGCATGAGGCCTTCACACCGTCTGGCATGACACCCACCTCTTAATGTTTATGTAAGTGACCAACCATGGGATTTTTCCAACTAATAGGATATTTCTGGTTCAGTGCCTTTTGTATGCACATATAAATTAAACGAATTTACATGTTATGTTTCAGAAGTTTTTGGACTTGGTCCATTTATCAGCAGATTTTATGTCTCATCATGTGAAAAATTATGTTTTAGTTTATCATGATATGTTTACCAATTTATGTTACAACATTTTGATTATGTCTTGTGCACTCAGAGATTGTCTTGTTAGTTGATTGCATATCCTTGCATTCTATACACAGGCACTATATTTCCCTTTTTAGAACTACATACTCTGATCATGTTTTTCAATTTTATGTTAAATATTTTCTTTTATTTCATGATTAATTGGATTTATTTAGGAAAAGGATTAGGTTTAATTTCAATGGTTATTTTCAAGTAATGGAATTTTTATTTATTTAATATTTTTATAAAAATCCCTTACATGGAATTATTTTACTCACCCTAATGTTTAAAATGAAAAATGTTTAGGTATCAGTCATTTCGTCAATGATGTTTTAGAATGAAACTGGTTTCCCAAAACCTGAACATCACGATCCTCTATAACATCGGACATGATGTGATATTTTTAAATAAATGTAATGTAATATTTATGGTATATCATGTCTCATGGGAATCGACTCTAGGAACTCGCGGGCAGGGGTTGTCACATAATCTGCATAAAACATGAGGAAATTTTAGTTTCCCAATTACTGTAAGGGGGTGGATAATTGTCTTAGCATACACATAATATAATTTTAGAATAAAAGTTATATTTATTTTAGTATATTGGTAAGTTTACATGTGTTTTTGAGGAGTTTTAAGAAGAATGAATCTTGATAGAACTCATTTAATAAAATTAAATCTTCTATGGATATCATTCCCTGGATCATTCCTTTATACTTATTAGATGAATGTTTTTGAAATACCAAATATTATAATATGTGAATAATATATTTTTGGATGTAATTTATCAGTCTTGGTAGTGTTGGGGGTATCATGTTGTGTGGATAAGTGTTCCAATTACTGTTTCTTTTTATAATAGAGATGAGTGATACTCAATCAAATATGAATAACATAAAAAATTATATTTTCAATGGAATGTGACAAAATATTAGAAAAAATTTTGATATAGATTACAGGATGTTGGTAATATACACAAAAAATAATTCAGGAATATGTTTTAGTGTTATTTTGGCCTTCTAACTTTGTTAAACCCCCTTTGACCACTTTACCATTTTTAACAATGAATAAATTTTACCATGGTAACTAATCATTATGGTAAAATTTGAAATTATTCATATTACTCAATTTTGACATGAATATTTTAAAAATGAAAAAAATTATAATATTCAATATCTAAAGGTGTAAGTAATATTTTTTAATAAAAGTATACCTAACTCAATAAAACAGTATTTAGAAACATTTCCCATTTAAGTATAAAACGAATTACAACCAAAATCATGTATAGTGTTATTTTCCAAGTAATTTAATTGTTTATAATTAAATAATTATATTTATGTGACCTTAAAACCTTTCCAATGATGAATGAATATTTATAAATATTTAGTTAAAGGGAAATAATGTAAAATTGTTTTTATTAGAATAACATATAACATAGGTTCCAAAAGTCCAATATCGATTTCCAAATTATAAATAATATTTATTAATGAATCATTTTAATTATTCTTATATAATAATTATGTTGTAAAATTTATTTTATATTTAAAAATGTATTTTCACTATTACCATAAAAATCTGCGATTTCATAAAAATCTGAAAACATTACCCCAATATAATTTCAATAAGATTATTTCAAGAATGAAATTAATTTTTTTAAACTTTAATTCTATGACTTGTAAATATATATTTTCGATTAAATATAACCAATATACAAAAAAAATAAACTACTTGTGAAAAATATTTTGGTTTACCCATGATTAAAAAAATTAACAATCCTTAAAGATAAATATATATTTCTTGGATATTACTAATTAAATTCAGTAATAGTTAATATAATTTAATCAAAACATTTTATTTATATAATTTTCATATAAGTATTATATATATCAAAAATAAATATTTCTTCATAAATGATTCTCACGAATTAATTTTATTCTGGAATAAAATTAAACTGTTTTAATTTTACAGAATTATTTATATTTTCAATTATGATTCATTTAAATATGTTGTAATATATTTATTTTTTTGTTGTGAAAAAACATTTTGAATTTTAGTTTCATGATTTGGGTGTCAAATATTATCATACATAATGGTTTTATTTAATGTATAATGTATATTATGATCTAATCGTGTTACAATCTCGCCCATTAATGAATTTAAGTCCTTAAAATTTTACTTTTTTCTTACCAAAATTTATGTTGAAATATTATTAATATTGGATGATGATATTATTGTAATAATTAATATCGTAGTTTCTAATAAAATATAGTAATTCGTAGTTTTATATTTAAAAAATCATTTTTGAATGGTATAAAATGTGATGGTTAATTGCCAGGATAGAGTTTGGTGTTAGGGAAAGTGAGGATTTAATGTGTTAGTAGAAAAATATTCTTAGTTGACCTTAGTGCATGACATAATATAGGGATTACTGGATAGGATGTGATATTTTATGGCCCCCCATGATCTAATGCAAGGACATTGAGTTTACCAAACAACCATGTAAAAAATACACTATTTCTAGGGTAGAGTCCCTTTGAGAGGTACATGTATCCCGATGACTTGTGGTAATTTTTTTAATTTATAATTACTATAAATTTATGTAAATAATGAGATAAAATGAATCATTATAAAATACATACTACCCGGTATTTCATGTTCTGATTTTACCATTCAGCTATATAACTCGATCTTCATCCTTGAGTGTTTCCAGAAGTGGAGGCTCTATAGGTTGACACAGTTTACTCTCTGAGGGTTGATTCGATAGGGGAGAATGGAGTATGGTAGAATAAACTCCATTATTTATTACAGTAGGCCATCTTGAAGTAAAATGACAACATTTCTGATATAGTATACAAGAGTTCTCTTGAGGAGCTGTTGATCACAGTTAGCTTGATCCAGGCCTTAAAAGAGTAATTTATTCCACTAGAATTCATCAAAATGAGGGTAAATACACATCATTGATGGACAATATACCTAGGGGGGAAAAATAAGGCCATTCTTTAATGGGTCGATTTCAATAAGGAGGATCGAGTGTTGTTGGAGAATTCATGGGTGTTTTCCCCAAGGTGGTTTTGACTCTACCCACTCGACATGACGTTGAGTTCGGGATAGACTTATAGCCCATGGCTTGACCAATTTTAAAGGATTCTTATTAGATAGTGTATTATGTATTTCAAGTACTGTGGATCCAGATTATTAATTTAATGAAGAATGGATTTATCTAGCCTAGTGTGTTGCCATGGGGTGCTCTATTCTTGTTCGTAATGATTTATGATGGTTCTATAAGGATGTGCACAGACTAAAATACGTTTAATTTGTTCACGATCAAGAAATATTACCCTTTATTGAGGATATACTATCATTTAGAATAACGTAGGGGAGAATAATGGTTTTGTAAGATCGATATATGGATTGGGTATCATCAGTTGAGGTTGATGGAGGGTTACATCCTGAAAACTACTTTCAAGTGAAAGTATGCGAACTTCTGGTTAATGTTCTCTCCATTCGGTGTTACAAACACACCATCCTTTCTCATGGGTCTCATTAAATATATTTTCTGTGATTTCAAGTATTTCTTCGTCTTTGTGTTCATTGATGAAATACACATCATATCGATATCAGAGGAAGATCATACCAAGAATCTCAAAACTATCTCGGATGTTCTTCAACACCACCAGATCTATGGAAAGTAGTCTGAGTGTAATTTTTGGACACAATAGGTTAAAATTATTAAAAACATTTGTCTCATTAAGGTATTAATGTGAACAATTTGATGGTCAAGGTAGATGTTTCTTTGGCAGCACCCAAAATTGTGGCATAGGTTTGTAATTTTCTTGATCTGGTTGGATATTACTATAGATTTTTACCTGATTTATCTTGAGTTTTTATAAGGCCCCAGCCTTAAACCTTACTTCATCTTGAGTTATTTCAAGATTACACATTGAGGATCTTTTCGGGTTTAGAGTTTTAGAGAATTAGATCATAAAACATGCATTACATTCCACATATAAACAAAGTGGTCACATAAAGATAGTATTCTTCATTTCCATCAATGGAAACACATTTAAAATAAAACATGGATTATTTCTTGACACATCCTTGACTCTATCATCTTATCATGTACCTTTCCCTTGACCTGTGAAAAACATTTCAAAAACTTGGGATGAGCATAAAAACTCAGTATGGGTTATATAAAAAAAACATGGAAAGGAAACATGAGTTCATATATACATAAGAATGAAATCATACTTTACCCATAAAACATAGGCACTTTAACATACCTCATAAAATCATGAATAAATCATAGAAATCATAAGACATAAAGGTAACTTGAGGCATTCATAACATTCTTACGTAGGGAGTAACCCTCTTGGTTACGTTTGGAATACCCATCACAGTATATTCCCTAAAATCTCTTCGGAGAAACCTTAACGTTTCACTCCTTCGCATTACCCAATGCATTGGAGAGCTATAACGGGCTCACCCGCCCTTATTTTATCACGGAACCACCCGTCTTCATATTAATACCCAAGAACCATAACATAATCATATCACATAAAACATGCATAAAGGAAACATAACATTTTCACATTTTAGTCACGAGATATCAATACAACACATTGATATAATGAAAACATTATGAAAACCATTTTCAATACCAAAGTAAAACATGGTATTTATTTTTCGTTTAAAAAAAAGGTATGGCTTGTAGAGGAAGCCGAAACTCAAATAACGGTCATGATGGCAGAGAAGTCGTTGTCGCCGCATACATACGACAAAAACATTCCCTTTTGTCGTTTAGTAAACGCTTCGTATAAAAAATATTCCTTTTGAATAAACGTAAAAGTCAAAGGGGTTTATACACCGTATAAAAGAAAGTTGTGTATAAAATAAAATATGCCTCAATGAAAGGAGATTGAGACGAAGTCCCATAACTCGTATCCGAATTGACCCGACCGTTCTTTAATCTCCTGAATAATAAACTTAAGTTAATCTCTACTTTCTTATGAATCTTTTTCAAGTGCATTATTCCTTTTATACCATGTTATGAACATCATGTAATCAGTTAAGTTAATAATGTTCATTTTGTCGGTATTTGGTTCTTAAGTCAAAAATAGACTTCTTACACTTACATGTTGTTAATTTGGTCAAAGGTTTATTATATCCAGAATGGTATTCATGATGTAGATATCATATATGTCATATATATTCAGTACATACATGCATTTATAATATTACATCACATTTAGAGGTAAGAAATGAAATGCACTGTTCATGGAGATGGTAAGCCGTACGTACGCATGAACGCTACTTCCATTTCTATTTCATATTTTCTGGAATGGAATCATAATGATATAAAGGTATATTATAATTCCACTATAATATCATATATAATATCATAGTTCCATCCTTTATATGTCCCACATATGGTATTTAACGAATCAAATCACTTTGAGGGGGCGGTAGTCCGCACTTCCTAAAATGAAGATATCGTGTTTACCCATAATGGAAACCATAATGGTATGCCCAAAATGAAAAAAAAGCTTAAGGAAAACATAAACATATTATATATCATATATAAAAATAGTGACATCATAATGGCCACCTTTGAAGGTGTTAAATGAGTGTTGAACAATCATCGTTTCGGGAGGCAGAATTTCGCCATCCACGGAAACCGTAAGTTCATTAACCATTTGATGTAGTTGTGTGAGAGTGTAGCTCAAATAAATCTTATAACAACATCCTAGTATATTGAAGATACTGGTTTTGTTACAAAAGAATTAAATAAAAAGAGTTTAGGGGGTTGGAGAAGCATAATAAAACAAATGAACATGAGAGATGAATTACCTTTAAAAGTGTAACTCCTTTTGATTTGAGCCTAAAGGCTTCCTTTGAAAGGATTATGCCCAAAGGGAATCCTCTAGGATGAGGAGAGGGATGTGGAGAGAGTAAATGGGCAGGGGTTGGCTGAGCCAAAGTCTTGAAGAGTGTGTGAAATGAGGTAGAGGTGGGGGCCTTTTATAAGAGGAGAGGAGGGGCACTTTTGGAATGTAAAGAAATATTACATTATTTGAAAATGTGTTTCGGTTTAAAAAGGTCCCACATTGATATACTTCGTGGATAAGGTGACAAGGATTCGAAATCCACTCATCCAATAAGTTTTGGACATGTGTAGTTCATATATTTTACATTATCGTTCCATTTTATTTAAATCGTCAAATAATGATGTCATCGCTGCATCATTATTATGTCATAAATATTTTAATTTATTTAATGTCTAAAAATCATAAAAAAATACTATGATGTAGGAAATCTTATTAGATTTCCAATGAATATTTATAATCAAAAATCTGATCTTTATTACCCCATGTAAAAATTGTTTTCGTAAAACATCTCTGGTTTGTGTCATTTTTACTTTAACATTTAATAAAAAGTTATTTATGTCATTTCCAAACCAAAGTGTCTCCATGGGGTCCCCAAGATGACTCATGGCTTGTCTTGGTCGGCCATGACACTACCAATAATGTTGGGACATGTGTCTAGGTCATTTCCTATTATTAAAGCATTATTTATACCTTAAACTACCCTAATTACCACTAATCGCGATTAAGAACTTAATAAGTTACTATTCACCAAAAAATTATTATAATCTCATTGAACCACATTTTACTTCTTAATGACAACCATGTATGTCAGATTTTCAAAATTCAATACACATTAGTGGTAAACTTTCATTTATCTGAAAAATAAGTTTGCTTGATTACCACTTAGTGGTTTCACTATTCATCAAAAATTGAAGTTTTTCAGAAAATTACCAAAAATTCACCGTGAGCTATATTTGATATTCCGAATTTAAAAATGAAGTCTATTTTACAAAATTCAATAAATATAAGTCAAATTAATTAATTTAATAATTAATTCCCGCTGCCAGAGCAAATAGCGTGTTTTTACAAAACAATAAGTATCAAAAGATTGACACCAGTTTAAGTCTAATTTCAAAGTGAAATTGATTCCAATGACCACCATTGGATAAAATGGTAAAAATATATTCTAATTTCGCTTCAAAATCAATTCAAAACATAATCTAATCATATAAATAAATTAAATTAAAAAGCAGTTTTGATGTAAAATGCAGTATTTTTCACTATTCATTAAAAAAATGAACATTGTCAGAAAAATACCAAAAATTAACACAAGGTAAATTTTGATGTCCCAATCTTAAAGAATAAGTTTATTTTGACAAACATAGTTTATAAAATTGTCAAAATATAGATTCAAAAATGGTTTTCCATCAAAAGGCAGTAAAACAATCTTTTAATAATATTAGTGTATTCCATGCATAATATTGTATTTATTTTCATTTTAAGCCTCTATAACACTATCTTAATCATTAATAGACATAGATAAAAATATCTATTATTCATTACTTACTTGGGATGTTACATCCTTCCCCCCTTTAGAAAATTGCATCCCCACAATTTATTTACTTATCGAATAAATGGGGGTACTTATCCCTCATTGCATTTTCAGATTCCCATGTTGCCTCTTCAATCATGTGGTTTTTCCACAAAACCTTTACCTGCTGACAAGTCAAACACTTCACAGTAAAATCAGAAATATCTCTTTTCATTCCATCCCACCAGTAATACTCCCGCAGATCTCTATACATCTTAGTACTGACCGGATGAACTGAAAACGGAGAACTATGAGCTTCACATAACAACTCTCTCTTCAACTATGAATCACAAGGCACACACAACCTCTTCCCAAATCTCAAAACGCAATCACTATCAATGTTGAATTCAGGAAACTTACCTTTCTGAACCAGCTCTACCTTTTTCTGCAACTCACTGTCTTGCTTCTGTGCTTGCTTGATTCTATCTGATAGATAAGATCTCACTGATACCTGAAACAAAACAGAAGGACTTCCTGCACCAACAACTTCTATGCCAAAGTTCATCAAATCGTTAACCAAAGGATCACGTTCCAAACGCAACATTGTTAATGAAGCATTACTTTTTCGACTCAAAGCATCAGCCACTTTATTTTCTTTTCCCGGATGGTAATGAATTGTACAATCATAATCCTTGATTAATTCAAGCCATCTCCTTTGTCTCATGTTTAACTCTTTTTGAGTGAATATATACTTTAAACTTTTGTGATTGGTATATATTTCACACTTTAATCCATACAAATGATGTCTCCAAATTTTTAAAGCAAAAACAACAGCAGCTAATTCCAAATCATGTGTAGGGTAATTTTCCTCATGAGTTTTCAACTGTCGTGAAGCATAAGCAATTACCTGATCATTCTGCATTAGGACGCAACCAAGTCCTTTCAATGAAGCATCACTGTATATAACAAACTCACCATTCATGGAAGGTAGTGCCAAAACTAGAGCATTCACCAATCTTCCTTTCAATTCCTGAAAACAATCCTCACATTCTTTTGTCCAGATAAACTTAACACCCTTCCGAGTTTGCTTAGTCATTGGACTAGATAACAGTGAAAAATTTCTAACAAACATTCAGTAATAGCCCGCCAAACCAAGGAAGCTATGAATCTCAGTTACATTTGTGGGTCTTGGCCATTCTTCCACAACTTTTGTTTTTGCGGGATCAATAGTTATTCCATCTTTAGAAACAATGTGACCAAGGAAAGAAATTTGTTGCAACCAAAACTCACACTTACTGAATTTCCCATACAGTTTCTTTTCTTTTAAGCTTTGCAAGATAACACTTAAATGTTTTTCATGCTCCTCTTTACTTTTAGAAAACACCAAAATATCATCAATGAAAACCACCACAAACTTATCCAAAACTAATGGAAAATTCTATTCATTAAGTCCATGAATACAGCAGGTCCATTGGTTAACCCAAAAGGCATTACTACAAATTCATAATGGCCATATCTCGTACGGAACGCGGTCTTCGGAATATCTGCCTCCTTTACCTTCAGCTGATGGTACCCCGATCTCAAGTCAATCTTTGAAAAAAACTGAGCTCCCTGGAGCTGATCAAACAAATCATCGATATGAGGCAAAGGATATTTGTTCTTAACAGTGATATTATTCAAGGCTCTATAATCAATGCAAAGTCTCATAGAACCATCTTTCTTTTTAACAAATTAAACAGGAGCACCCCATGGTGATGTGCTAGGTCTAATGAAACCTTTCTCTAATAAATCTTGCAATTTCTCCTTCAACTCTAAAAGTTCAATTTGTGCCATTCAATAAGGGGGTTTTGAAATTGGCTTAGCATCAGGAACTAAGTCAACAGTAAACTCAAATTCCCGATCTAGTATTAATCCAGGAAACTCATCAGGAAAAACATCAGGATACTCATTTACCACCGGCACATCATTAATCTGAATAGTTCCTTTATTTTCAACGACGTGTGCAAGGTAACATTCATTTCCATCTTTTACAAGTTTCTCGGCCTCTTGATATGTTATCAAAAGTAAGGGTTCATTCTTGTAAACAAACTTAAAGTCTTTCTGAAAAGAAACTTCTTTACTCTACAGTCAATCTTAGCATGGTAAATAGAGAGCCAATCCATACCCAGGATAACATCAAACTCTACTAGAGGTAGAACAATAAGGTTTTCAAGTAGATTCTTTCCACAGATAAGGATAGGAAGATTCTTATAAATTCTTTTTGCCTCGACATTTCCCCCAGGTGTTTTTACCAAAAGTTCAGGAGTCATTTCTTGAGATGGTATTCCCATTTTACTGGAAAAGGTTTCAGAGATGAAAGAATGTGTAGACCCCGAATCAAACAACACACTGGCATAATCTTAAAAAACAAACAAAGTACCTGATACAACTTCATTTGATGGACCGACATCTGCTGAAGTAGTTGCAAAGGATTTCACCACCCCTTTCTTCTTGTAGTCTAACTGCTTCCCATCACTCAAGCTCCTTGTCGGACACTCTTTTGCATAGTGACCCATCTCATTGCACTTATAACATTTCACTAACTGTAAATCAAATTTGTTCTTACCTTCACCTTGATCCTTTTTAGTGCAATCACGAGCCTTATGTCCCATCTTACCACATCGGTAGCACTTCCCAGAATTCAGAAGACATTCCCCAGCATGCCTTTTTCCACATTTATCACAAACTGGAAACTTAGTTCTCTTACCATCAGACATTTTTGAAGAATTCTTACCTTTCTCCTGCCACCTCGGTCTCTTCTTCTGCTGGTTGTTATAGAACACTTGGTAATCGGCAAACTCCATTTCCACCTTCTCAGCACATCGAACAAGCTTTTCATAACTTTTAAACTCATGAGAAGCTAATGCACTTCGATACTTTGGCTTTAATCCTGAGTAAAAACGATTGATTTTACTATCAAGGTCCCGGATAAAATTTGGAGCATACTTTGCCAATCGAGTGAACCTTTCTTCATAGGCAGCCACTGAGTCTTCCTCTTGCCTCAATTCCAAGAATTGCTTTTCCATCCTAAGTCGAACAGACTTAGGAAAATACTTCTCAAGAAACATACCTTTTAATTCATCCCAGTCAAGAGCATCAATCTCATCGGCATCCCTGATATTTTTAACCATAGACCACCACTAATCTGCTTCACCCTCCAAACGGTAAATAGAAAGACTAACCTTTTGATTGTCTGAACACCCCATGACATCAAAAATCTTCTCCAGTGCTTTAATCCACCCTTCAGCTAGCACAGGGTCAGATGATCCTCTGAATGATGGTGGATGTTGCCTCATGAAATGTTTCACCACTGACATGTTCCTCTACGGTTGTTCTGGCTGATCTCGTGCATGGATACCACCACCATTTATCGCTTGAGTCAACTGCGCCATTACTGCAACAAACTGTTCAGTTCCAATTCCGACCATTTCTGGATGCTGATTCGGAAGGTAATTTCCTTCTGTATGCCTTCCTAGCACTACTTCCCTATTTCCTCTGCGGAAAACCATTCTGAACAAAGATGTCTCAGATGAAGCAACATGGTAATCTTTAAATGCTATATCATTTCATAAAAAAATATTTTTGGATAATCATTTAATAGAATTCTAACTCCTAAAGTTATCTAAACCGACCTCTGATACCAACTATAAGGCCCCAGCCTTAAACCTTACTTAATCTTGAGTTATTACAAGATTACACATTGAGGATCTTTTTGGGTTTAGAGTTTTAGAGAATTAGATCATAAAACATGCATTACATTCCACATATAAACAAAGTGGTCACATAAAGATAGTATTCTTCATTTCCATCAATGGAAACACATTTAAAATAAAACATGGATTATTTCTTGACACATCCTTGACTCTATCATCTTATCATGTACCTTTCCCTTGACCTATGAAAAACATTTCAAAAACTTGTGATGAGCATAAAAACTCAGTATGGGTTATATAAAAAAATCATGGAAAGGAAACATGAGTTCATATATACATAAGAATGAAATCATACTTTACCCATAAAACATAGGCACTTTAACATACCTCATAAAATCATGAATAAATCATATAAATCATAAGACATAAAGGTAACTTGAGGCATTCATAACATTCTTACGTAGGGATTAACCCTCTTGGTTACATTTGGAATACCCATCACAGTATATTCCCTAAAATCTCTTCGGAGAAACCTTAATGTTTCACTCCTTCGCGTTACCCAATCCATTGGAGAGCTATAACGGGCTCACCCGCCCTTAGTTTATCACGGAACCACCCTTCTTCATATTAATGCCCAAGAACCATAACATAATCATATCACATAAAACATGCATAAAGGAAACATAACATTTCCACATTTCAATCACGAGATATCAATACAACACATTGATATAATGAAAAAATTATGAAAACCATTTTCAATACCAAAGTAAAACATGGTATTTATTTTTCGTTTTTAAAAAAAGGTATGGCTTGTAGAGGAAGCCGAAACTCAAATAACGGTCACGACGGCGGAGAAGTCTTTGTCGCCGCATACGTACGACAAAAACATTCCCTTTTGTCGTTTAGTAAACTCTTCATATAAAAAAGATTCCTTTTTAATAAACGTAAAAGTCAAAGGGGTTTATACACCGTATAAAAGAAAGTTGTGTATAAAATAAAATATGCCTCAATGAAAGGAGATTGAGACGAAGTCCCATACCTCGTATCCGACTTGACCCGACCATTCATTAATCTCCTGAATAATAAACTTAAGTTAATCTCTACTTTCTTATGAAACTTTTTCAAGTTCATTATTCCTTTTATACCATGTTATGAACATCATGTAATCAGTTAAGTTAATAATGTTCATTTTGTCGGTATTTGGTTCTTAAGTCAAAAATAGACTTCTTACACTTACATGTTGTTAATTTGGTCAAAGGTTCATTATATCCAGAATGGTATTCATGATGTAGATATCATATATGTCATATATATCCAGTAAATACATGCATTTATAATATTACATCACATTTAGAGGTAAGAAATGAAATGCACCGTTCATGGAGACGGTAAGCCGTACGTACGCATGAACGCTACTTCCATTTCTATTTCATATTTTCTGGAATGGAATCATAATGATATAAAGGTATATTATAATTTCAGTATAATATCATATATAATATCATAGTTCCATCCTTTATATGTCCCACATATGGTATTTAACGAATCAAATCACTTTGAGGGGGCGGTAGTCCGCACTTCCTAAGATGAAGATATCGTGTTTACCCATAATGGAAACCATAAAGGTATGCCCAAAATGAAAAAAAAACAGAAGCTTAAGTAAAAAATAAACATATTATATATCATATATAAAAATAGTGACATCATAATGGCCACCTTTGAAGGTTTTAAATGAGTGTTGAACAATCATCGTTTCGGGAGGCAGAATTTCGCCATCCACGGAAACCGTATTTTCATTAACCATTTGATGTAGTTGTGTGAGTGTTTAGCTCAAATAAATCTTATAAAAACATCCTAGTATATTGAAGATACTGGTTTTGTTACAAAAGAATCAAATAAAAAGAGTTTAGGGGGTTGGAGAAGCAAAATAAAACAAATGAACATGAGAGAATGAATTACCTTCAAAAGTGTAACTCATTTTGATTTGAGCCTAAAGGCTTCCTTTGAAAGGATTATTCCAAAATGGATTCCTCTAGGATGAGGAGAGGGATGTGGAGAGAGTTAATGGGCAGGGTTTTGCTGAGCCAAAGGCTTGAAGAGTGTGTGAAATGAGGTAGAGGTGGGGGCCTTTTATAAGAGGAGGGGAGGGGCCCTTTTGAAAGTAAAGAAATATTACTTTATTTGAAAATGTTTTTCGGTTTCAAAAGGTCCCACATTGATATAATTCGTGGTTAAGGTGACAAGGCTTCGACATCCACTCATAAAATAAGTTTTGGACATGTGTAGTTTATATATTTTACATTATCTTTCCATTTTATTTAAATCGTCAAATAATGATGTCATCGCTGCATCATTATTATGTCATAAATAATTTAATTTATTTAATGTCTAAAAATCATAAAAAAATACTATGATGTAGGAAATCTTTTTAGCTTTCCAATTAATATTTATAATCAAAAATCTGATCTTTATAACTCCATGTAAAAATTGTTTTCGTAAAACATCTCTTGTTTGTGTCATTTTTACTTTAACATTAATAAAAAGTTATTTATGTCATTTCCAAACCAAAGTATCTCCATGGGGTCCCCAAGTTGACTCATGGCTTGTCTTGGTCGTCCATGACACTACCAATAAGGTTGGGACATGTGTCTAGGTCATTTCCTATTATTAAATCATTATTTATACCTTAAACTACCCTAATTACCACTAATCGCGATTAAGAACTTAATAAATTACTATTCACCAAAAAATTATTATAATCTCATTGAACCACATTTTACTTCTTAATGACAACCATGTATGTCGGATTTTCAAAATTCAATACAAATTAGTGGTAAACTTTCATTTATCTGAAAAATCAGTTTGCTTGATTACCACTTAGTGGTTTCACTATTCATCAAAAATTGAAGTTTTTCAGAAAATTACCAAAAATTCACCCTAAGCTATATTTGATATTCCGAATTCAAAAATGAAGTCTATTTTACAAAATTCAATAAATATAAGTCAAATTAATTAATTTAATAATTAATTCCCGCTGCCAGAGCAAATAGCGTGTTTTTACAAAACAATAAGTATCAAAAGATTGACACCAGTTTAAGTCTAATTTCAAAGTGAAATTGATTTCAATGACCACCATTGGATAAAATTGTAAAAATATATTCTAATTTCACTTCAAAACCAATTCAAAACATAATCTAATCATATAAATAAATTATATTAAAAAGCAGTTTTGATGTAAAATGCAGTATTTTTCACTATTCATTAAAAAAATGAACATTGTCAGAAAAATACCAAAAATTCACACAAGGTAAATTTTGATGTCCCAATCATAAAGAATAAGTTTATTTTGACAAACATAGTTTATAAAATTGTCAAAATATAGATTCAAAAATGGTTTGCCATCAAAAGGCAGTAAAACAATCTTTTAAGAATATTAGTGTATTCCATGCATAAGATTGTATTTATTTTCATTTTAAGCCTCTATAACACTATCTTAATCATTAATAGACATAGATAAAAATATCTATTATTCATTACTTACTTGGGATGTTACATCCTTCCCCCCTTTAGAAAATTGCGTCCCCACAATTTATTTACTTATCGAATAAATGGGGGTACTTATCCCTCATTGCATTTTCAGATTCCCATGTTGCCTCTTCAATCATGTGGTTTTTCCACAAAACCTTTACCTGGTGACAAGTCAAACACTTCACAGTAAAATCAGCAATATCTCTTTTCATTCCATCCCACCAGTAATACTCCCGCAGATCTCTATACATCTTAGTACTGCCCGGATGAACTGAAAATGGAGAACTATGAGCTTCACATAACAACTCTCTCTTCAACTATGAATCACAATGCACACACAATCTCTTCCCAAATCTCAAAACGCAATCACTATCAATGTTGAATTCAGGCAACTTGCCTTTCTGAACCAGCTCTACCTTTTTCTGCAACTCACTGTCTTGCTTCTGTGCTTGCTTGATTCTATCTGATAGAGAAGATCTCACTGATACATGAAACAAAACAGAAGGACTTCCTGCACCAACAACTTCTATGCCAAAGTTCATCAAATCGTTAACCAAAGGATCACGTTCCAAACGCAACATTGTTAATGAAGCATTACTTTTTCGACTCAAAGCATCAGCCACTTTATTTGTTTTTCCCGGATGGTAATGAATTGTAAAATCATAATCCTTGATTAATTCAAGCCATCTCCTTTGTCTCATGTTTAACTCTTTTTGAGTGAATATATACTTTAAACTTTTGTGATCGGTATATATTTCACACTTTACTCCATACAAATGATGCCTCCAAATTTTTAAAGCAAAAACAACAGCAGCTAATTCCAAATCATGTGTAGGGTAATTAACTCATGAGTTTTCAACTGTCGTGAAGCATAAGCAATTACCTGATCATTATGCATTAGGACACAACCAAGTCCTTTCAATGAAGCATCATTGTATATAACAAACTCACCATTCCTGGAAGGTAGTGCCAAAACTGGAGCATTCACCAATCTTCCTTTCAATTCCTGAAAACAATCATCACATTCTTTTGTCCAGATAAACTTAACACCCTTCCGAGTTAACTTAGTCATTGGACTAGATAACAGTGAAAAATTTCTAACAAACCTTCAGTAATAGCCCGCCAAACCAAGGAAGCTACGAATCTCGGTTACATTTGTGGGTCTTGGCCATTCTTCCACAACTTTTGTTTTTGCGGGATCAACAGTTATTCCATCTTTAGAAACAATGTGACCAAGGAAAGAAATTTGTTGCAACCAAAACTCACACTTGCTGAATTTCCCATACAGTTTCTTTTCTTTTAAGGTTTGCAAGATAACCCTTAAATGTTTTTCATGCTCCTCTTTACTTTTAGAAAACACCAAAATATCATCAATGAAAACCACCACAAACTTATCCAAGAACTCATGGAAAATTCTATTCATTAAGTCCATGAATACAGCAGGTGCATTGGTTAGCCCAAAAGGAATTACTACAAATTCATAATGGCCATATCTCGTACGGAATGCGGTCTTCGGAATATCTGCCTCCTTTACCTTCAGCTGATGGTACCCCGATCTCAAGTCAATCTTTGAAAAAAACTGAGCTCCCTGGAGCTGATCAAACAAATCATCGATATGAGGCAAAGGATATTTGTTCTTAACAGTGATATTATTCAAGGCTCTATAATCAATGCAAAGTCTCATAGAACCATCTTTCTTTTTAACAAATAAAACAGGAGAACCCCATGGTGATGTGCTAGGTCTAATGAAACCTTTCTCTAATAAATCTTGCAATTGCTCCTTCAACTCTAAAAGTTCAATTTGTGCCATTCGATAAGGGGGTTTTGAAATTGGCTTAGCATCAGGAACTAAGTCAACAATAAACTCAACTTCCCGATATGGTATTATTCCAGGCAACTCATCAGGAAAAACATCAGGATACTCATTTACCACTGGCACATCATTAATCTGAATAGTTCCTTTATTTTCAACGATGTGTGCAAGGTAACATTCATTTCCATCTTTAACAAGTTTCTCGGCCTCTTGATATGTTATCAAAAGTAAGGGTTCATTCTTGTAAACAAACTGAAAGTCTTTCTCAAAAGAAACTTCTTTAGCTCTACAGTCAATCTTAGCATGGTAAATAGAGAGCCACTCCATACCCAGGATAACATCAAACTCTACTAGAGGTATAACAATAAGGTTTGCAAGTAGATTCTTTCCACAGATAAGGATAGGAAGATTCTTATAAATTCTTTTTGCCTTGACATTTCCCCCAGGTGTTTTTACCAAAAGTTTAGGATTCATTTCTTGAGATGGTATTCCCATTTTACTAGAAAAGGTTTCAGAGATGAAAGAATGTATAGACCCCGAATCAAACAACACACTGGCATAATCTGAAAAAACAAACAAAGTACCTGATACAACTTCATTTGATGGACCGACATCTGCTGAAGTAGTTGCAAAGGATTTCACCACCCCTTTCTGCTTGTAGTCTAACTGCTTCCCATCACTCAAGCTCCTTTTCGGACACTTGTTTGCATAGTGACCCATCTCATTGCACTTATAACATTTCACTAACTGTAAATCAAATTTGTTCTTACCTTCACCTTGACCCTTTTCAGTGCAATCACGAGCCTTATGTCCCATCTTACCACATCAGTAGCACTTCCCAGAATTCAGAAGACATTCCTCAGCATGCCTTTTGCCACATTTATCACAAACTGGAAACTTAGTTCTCTTACCATCAGACATTTTTGAAGAATTCTTACCTTTCTCCTGCCACCTCGGTCTCTTCTTCTGCTGGTTATTATAGAACACTTGGTCATCGGCAAACTCCATTTCCACCTTCTCAGCACATCGAACATGCTTTTCATAACTTTTAAACTCACGAGAAGCTAATGCCCTTCGATACTTTGGCTTTAATCCTAAGTAAAAACGATTGATTTTACTATCAAGGTCCCAGATAAAATTTGGAGCATACCTTCCCAATCAAGTGAACCTTTCTTCATAGGCATCCACTGAGTCTTCCTCTTGCCTCAATTCCAAGAATTTCTTTTCCATCCTAAGTCGAACAGCCTTAGGAAAATACTTCTCAAGAAACATACCTTTGAATTCATCCCAGTCAAGAGCATCAATCTCATCGGCATCCCTGATATTTTTAACCATAGACCACCACTGATCTGCTTCACCCTCCAAACGGTAAATAGCAAGACTAACCTTTTGATTGTCTGAACACCCCATGACATCAAAAATCTTCTCCAGTGCTTTAATCCACCCTTCAGCTAGCATAGGGTCAGATGATCCTCTGAATGATGGTGCATGTTGCCTCATGAAATGTTACACCACTGACATGTTCTCTACGGTTGTTCTGGCTGATCTCATGCATGGATACCACCACCATTTATCGCTTGAGTCAACTGCGCCATTACTGCAACAAACTGTTCAGTTCCAATTCCGACCATTTCTGGATGCTGATTCGGAAGGTTATTTCCTTCTGTATGCCTTCCTAGCACTGCTTCCCTATTTCCTCTGCGGAAAACCATTCTGAACAAACATGTCTTAGATGAAGCAACATGGTAATCTTTAAATTCTATATCATTTCAAAAAAAAAAATGGATAATCATTTAATATAATTCTAACTCCTAAAGTTATCTAAACCGACCTCTGATACCAACTATAAGGCCCCATCCTTAAACCTTACTTAATCTTGAGTTATTACAAAATTACACATTGAGGATCTTTTCGGGTTTAGAGTTTTAGAGAATTAGATCATAAAACATGCATTACATTCCACATATAAACAAAGTGGTCACATAAAGATAGTATTCTTCATTTCCATCAATGGAAACACATTTAAAATAAAACATGGATTATTTCTTGACACATCCTTAACTCTATCATCTTATCATGTACCTTTCCCTTGACCTGTGAAAAACATTTCAAAAACTTGGGATGAGCATAAAAACTCAGTATGGGTTATATAAAAAACATGGAAAGGAAACATGAGTTCATATATACATAATAATGAAATCATACTTTACCCATAAAACATAGGCACTTTAACATACCTCGTAAAATCATGAATAAATCATAGAAATCATAAGACATAAAGGTAACTTGAGGCATTCATAACATTCTTACGTAGGGAGTAACCCTCTTGGTTATGTTTGGAATACCCATCACAGTATATTACCTAAAATATCATCGGAGAAACCTTAACGTTTCACTCCTTCGCGTTACCCAATGCATTGGAGAGCTATAATGGGCTCACCCTCCCTTAGTTTATCACGGAACCACCCGTCTTCATATTAATACCCAAGAACCATAACATAATCATATCACATAAAACATGCATAAAGGAAACATAACATTTCCACATTTGAATCACGAGATATCAATACAACATATTGATATAATGAAAAAATTATGAAAACCATTTTCAATACCAAAGAAAAACATGGTATTTATTTTTCGTTTTAAAAAAAAGGTATGGCTTGTAGAGGAAGCCGAAACTCAAATAACGGTCACGACGACGGAGAAATCGTTGTCGCCGCATACATACGACAAAAACATTCCCTTTTTTCATTTAGTAAACACTTCGTATAAAAAATATTCCTTTTGAATAAATGTAAAAGTCAAAGGGGTTTATACACCATATAAAATAAAGTTGTGTATAAAATAAAATATGCCTCAATGAAAGGAGATTGAGACGAAGTCCCATACCTCGTATCCGACTTGACCCGACCGTTCTTTAATCTCCTGAATAATAAACTTAAGTTAATCTCTACTTTCTTATGAATCTTTTTCAAGTTCATTATTCCTTTTATACCATGTTATGAGCATCATGTAATCAGTTAAGTTAATAATGTTCATTTTGTCGGTATTTGGTTCTTAAGTCAAAAATAGACTTCTTACACTTACATGTTGTTAATTTGGTCAAAGGTTCACTATATCCAGAATGGTATTCATGATTTAGATATCATATATGTCATATATATCCAGTAAATACATGCATTTATAATATTACGTCACATTTAGAGGTAAGAAATGAAATGCACCGTTCATGGAGACGGTAAGCCGTACGTACGCATGAACGCTACTTCCATTTCTATTTCATATTTTCTGGAATGGAATCATAATGATATAAAGGTATATTATAATTCCAGTATAATATCATATATAATATCATAGTTCCATCCTTTATATGTCCCACATATGGTATTTAATGAATCAAATCACTTTGAGGGGGCGGTAGTCCGCACTTCCTAAAATGAAGATATCGTGTTTACCCATAATGGAAAACATAAAGGTATGCCCAAAATGAAAAAAAAACAGAATCTTAAGTAAAAAATAAACATATTATATATCATATATAAAAATAGTGACATCATAATGGCCACCTTTGAAGGTTTTAAATGAGTGTTGATCAATCATCGTTTCGGGAGGCAGAATTTCGCCATCCACGGAAACCGTATGTTCATTAACCATTTGATGTAGTTGTGTGAGAGTGTAGCTCAAATAAATCTTATAACAATATCATAGTATATTGAAGATACTGGTGTTGCTACAAAAGAAGTAAATAAAAAGAGTTTAGGGGGTTGGAGAAGCAAAATAAAACAAATGAACATGAGAGAATGAATTACCTTTAAAAGTGTAACTCCTTTTGATTTGAGCCTAGAGTCTTCCATTGAAAGGATTCTGCCCAAAGGGAATCCTCTAGGATGAGGAGAGGGATGTGGAGAGAGTTAATGGGCAGGGGTTGGCCGAGCCAAAGGCTTGAAGAGTGTGTGAAATGAGGTAGATGTGGGGGCCTTTTATAAGAGGAGAGGAGGGGTACTTTTGGAAAGTAAAGAAATATTACTTTATTTGAAAATGTGTTTCGGTTTCAAAAGGTCCAAATTGATATAATTCGTGGATAAGGTGACAAGGCTTAGAAATCCACTCATCCAATAAGTTTTGGACATGTGTAGTTCATATATTTTACATTATCTTTCCATTTTATTTAAATCGTCAAATAATGATGTCATCGCTGCATCATTATTATGTCATAAATAATTTAATTTATTTAATGTCTAAAAATCATAAAAAAATACTATTATGTAGGAAATCTTTTTAGCTTTCCAATGAATATTTATAATCAAAAATCTGATCTTTATAACCCCATGTAAAAATTGATTTCGTAAAACATTTCTTGTTTGTGTCATTTTTACTTTAACATTTAATAAAAAGTTATTTATGTCATTTCCAAACCAAAGTGTCTCCATGGGGTCCCCAAGTTGACTCATGGCTTGTCTTGGTCGGCCATGACACAACAAATAAAGTTGGGACATGTGTCTAGGTCATTTCCTATTATTAAAGCATTATTTATACCTTAAACTACCCTAATTACCACTAATCACGATTAAGAACTTAATAAGTTACTATTCACCAAAAAAATATTATAATCTCATTGAACCACATTTTACTTCTTAATGAAAACCATGTATGTCGGATTTTCAAAATTCAATACACATTAGTGGTAAACTTTCATTTAACTGAAAAATCAGTTTGCTTGATTACCACTTAGTGGTTTCACTATTCATCAAAAATTGAAGTTTTTCAGAAAATTACCAAAAATTCACCCTGAGCTATATTTGATATTCAGAATTCAAAAATAAAGTATATTTTACAAAATTAAATAAATATAAGTCAAATTAATTAATTTAATAATTAATTCCCGCTGCCAGAGCAAATAGCGTGTTTTTACAAAACAATAAGTATCAAAAGATTGACACCAGTTTAAGTCTAATTTCAAAGTGAAATTGATTCCAATGACCACCATTGGATAAAATGGTAAAAATATATTCTAATTTCACTTCAAAACCAATTCAAAATATAATCTAATCATATAAATAAATTAGATTAAAATGCAGTTTTGATGTAAAATGCAGTATTTTTCACTATTCATTAAAAAAATGAACATTGTCAGAAAAATACCAAAAATTCACACAAGGTAAATTTTGATGTCCCAATCATAAAGAATAAGTTTATTTTGACAAACATAGTTTATAAAATTGTCAAAATATAGATTCAAAAATGGTTTTCCATCAAAAGGCAGTAAAATAATCTTTTAAGAATATTAGTGTATTCCATGCATAAGATTGTATTTATTTTCATTTTAAGCCTCTATAACACTATCTTAATCATTAATAGACATAGATAACAATATCTATTATTCATTACTTACTTGGGATGTTACAGTTTTAGATCAATTTATAATTATTACATAAAAGGACCAAGCCTTTTTGTGTAGTGGTATGTGTCTATATTCATTCATCTACCTAAAGTGGATGTTATCCAGTGCTCCAATGCTCTAGTTTCCAGAGGAACATGTGATGTTCTAGTTGTTTTTTGATGCTTCCCATTGTTTCATAGGGTGTATACTGATGCTGAAATTGACAATTATCTTTTGTGTTTCTAGGTTGATACATCCAAATGAAGGTAACAATTCCACCCCTTAATTTGAGCTATCAGCGTTCATGTTTTCACAAAATTTGTGGCGGCATTTCCTTATTGGGAGGGCTTTGTGGTCTTCATAGAGCACAATATCTTGAGGTATATCATTTCCCCGGGAGATCTGAACTTGTGAAATCATATGTGGATAGAGTTTCTTCAAGATTGCAATTTTTATATCACTTACACCTCATGTATGTGGAATTTTTTGGTCGATTATTTGATCCAGAAGTCGTATAAAGAGGTTGTTTGGGAATATGTGGATGCTTTAAATGAGGTTTTTGAGTTGGAAGCCTTTGACATAGTTGCTAGAATAGGCTATAATAGATGTTTTTTGTTATATATTATGGTGAATTCAGCTTAAAGGAATAATATAGGGGAGTCTTAGTGGGGAGACACAGAGTTGGAGGGGATGTATTATCACGTCGTCCGATGTGAAGATTTGGAGGGATGGTCATAAGATGGATATATTCAGATATGGTTCCATTAGAAGTTATTTTATCCAATGGAAATTCATTATGGAGTTATTAGTGAGATTCATAGAACTGGCTTGGTGGTACAACAATTAGTTTCCAAGTTGTACCATGGAAAAAGGGAGAATTTATAGTTTTACGAGATGAAGAAGGAAGAGGTGGATTTTGTGGAATGATTCCTAGTTTGCTCGTAGGTGATTAATGAGAACTCTATTACTGGTGGTTTGATGTGTGTGGTAGATTTACCTTATTGAAAATGGGATGACTTCTCATTTAGTTTTTCTACAGAGTTATTCATGGATTAGTGAGGGTGTGATGCAATCTGCGTAGTGGTGGAACGAATGAAAAAAATAAGCCCACTTATTAACATTTAATTGGACCATAACAGTGGATTAATTGGAGAAAATTTATATGGGTGAGGTAATGTAGATGCATGGGTTCATTAGGTCTATATTCTCATATCACGACTAAAATTTAACATTGCTATTCTAGACAGGGTTACATCATGATTTTTCCAGTCAGTTATGCCTCAACACTACTTGTAACCCTCAGATAGATTGGTATATAGAGAAAACCATCCATACACTAGAGGGTATGTTTTGGAAATTTTCTCTAGACATTGGAGTAATGTGGTTATGAAGCATTCCTCTGGTAGAGTTTTCATACAACAATATCTATCACTCTACCATTGGCCTGGATCAGTTTAATGATTTATACAGAAGACCATGTCTTTAACCACTGTTATGGATAGTGGTTCTGTAGACAACTAAAATTGGACAAGGGGTAGTGTAAGGTATTATAAATAAGGTTAATCTATTTTTTTAATGCCTGAAGGCCGCATAGGGTTTGGAGAAGTTGTATGTCGGTCATATGTGGAGTCCTTTGGAGTTCGAGGCTAAGGACCACATGTTCTTGAATGTTTTCATTCGATGTGAGAAGTGGACGTTTAGTATGGGGATAAAGCCTTCTCCTTGGTTCTTAAGACCTTTAAGGAAGTTGTCATGAGTTGTTGAGTTGTAATATCAATTTTATTATCCACCATGGATGGAGAGGACCCCAATGTCGTTCACATGTATTAGCTTAATCGATATCTTCATGATGAATAACATGTCATTGACTGGGGAGAGTTTGATATCAAGAATGATGTGACATTCATGGAGGATGTATATGAGGTCTAGGAACATTTGAAGAATGTTTTGCGTGGGTGGACCATTCTTTTTGATCATGTGTTGTGGAGTCATGGTGGCCACGAGCAGTGTACTTTGGAAAGAGACACAAAGATGTGTTCCCAGTACCCAGAGATGTTTTGGTTTTTTCGTGTGTGTCTTTCATTATGATATGATTGTTAAACGTTGTTTTATATGAGACATGTTTCATCCTTGTTTTGTAATGTGTCATAACTTCCTAATATAATAAAAGGCAGGACCTGAATTCCTTATATGGATGCATTAATGAGAATGTGATTAAACCAGATAAGGTGATGTAGTGCCACATATAGCAGGTTTCTTCTCAACATAGAAGACGGTAATTCCCTAGTTCTTGTGTCTGAATATAATTTTTCATTTTCATGTGTGGTGGTTTTTTGATGTATTGGGTAATAGATGTCAGATTGTGTGTTCTTGTATTTATAGGTTTCACTCGAGACATTGAACAACACAAGGTGGTTTCTCATTGAACTTCAGGGTGCCCGAAGCATAGCAGTGTTTCATGTGTGGTAAGATCCTTGAGGGGTATCTTATGTGGTTTTTGTTCAGAACCCTCTTAATTATGGGTTTTTATTTTTATTTTTGATGGAGATAATAGTTTTAATGTTATTTTATGTAATGGAAAGAACACTCTTGTCCATTATTTTGCGAAAAATTTTTGTTCGAGGTGTCCTAGGGAGTCTCGGTGACTCATTTCATGAGTATAGGAAAAAAAATACATTTATCCAATGGTTGTTCAAGATTCTATAGATATGAATTTAGTGGGATTGGTGTCATTAGTTTGTGCATTGGAAGATTCACTGTCGGTTGGTCTCACGTCGGTAGGTAGGGAATTGTTTGTTCAAGAATTGCTGACTGGATTTAGTGATTGTCATTGGTGAGTGTCATTCATGAGTGGCATATGTGAGTTGTGTCAGTGTGTCACATTAGTGACTTGCATTGGTAACTCAACAATTAGTGACATGTGTTGGTTACTTGCGACGATATATAACCGAACGATGATTCTTTTCATTTTCGCCAATTTTTTCTATTTCACCCATTTACATATTTAAGATGTAATTTGAGTTTAGAATGTTTTTTTACATTTATAAGTCCATTTAAAAGGATATTAATTTTTTCATTAATATGTTAATACTTGGGAGACGTAAAATGATCATGCCATGTGGTATTTACTATGATCTGACATTAATGGGATTTGTCATTGTTTCCTTCAATTGATGCAGGAAATGGGCTTTTCTAATGTCTATATCCTCTCATCCATGAATCCTTAGGTTTTTTATGTCACTCCAATATCCTTTCATTCCAAGAGGTATAATCTAAATATTAGTCTTCAGACTATTTTTTAATTGGAGGCTTTCTTACTTCTTGTGCGAACCACCATATTTGGTGCAAGGATAAAATGTTGATCATCTCTTATACTAATTAGGGACTCCTTCATATCTCATTGTTTTTTTATCATATGGGTTGGGTAATCTAATATCACTTTTTTAATATGGTTGAATTCTAAATTTAATTAAGGTTGTAACATTGACTACCAAACCATTTATGAATATAATCATACTTGTTACGAAAAAAGTTTTTGTTACCTAAGTAATAAATGAAATGTGGGGATAAGATGTTGATGCTTTTATTGTTTTATCTATTATCTTTGACCCTTGTTGTTAGTAGTATGGGGGGTAATCCATTTTAGAATGATGTCTATATGTTTTCTTTCTTGATCATGGGTATTGTTCAATGCTTGTTGTTGATCCAATATAAAATGGTTATTAATATAATAATATAGCTAATCTCATATATATTGTTAAATAAATGGATTCCCTATGATTGAAATTTTTTTTGATCACCAATAAATAAATAATGTGGTTATATAGAATTTTTTTGTTAAATATAAATACACCTAACCTATTTGGTGAGGATGTCTATTGTGTGTTGTTATGTTTGGCTTGGTGTCTTATTCATGTTGTGTGGTGTTATCGTCAGGAGTGTGGAAGTGTGTATGGGGTGGTGAATGTGGTGTAATGGAATCTCATATGAATATTTTGATTTATTATGGAATGAATTACCTTTTTGTATGGTGGGATTGTATCTGGTAAATGTTATGGTAGTTGGACATGGCCTGTTTGTGAAGTGGGACTGCATCCTACTCATGTTTTTTTGCTGTATGTGGAGATTTTCATGCAGTTGGGATACTGAGGATGGTTTTGGAAGGATAATTTTTAAGAAGGATGGTGTTACCTTTTGTGGGTGTTTCACGTGGTGTTTTCTGGAGTTTGTAATACTATGAATGGGTGATATAGTGGATTATTTTACAATGTTACTTCATTATTTGTTCAAATTTTGTAGTGGTTGGTTTGGATTCATCACCCTAAAAACATGTGAGGGGTTTTATAGTTTCTTGGGTAGGGATGGAATTAATAATTTTGGTTTGATAAATAAGTAATGATATATGTTAAAATTTATTGGTTGATGTTATGAATTTATTTTATGGATGGTTGTGTGGTTATGCATTATAGGTGGTAGAAAGGTATGTTTGGTATAGAATGTATGTTTGTTTTGAAAACTAGAAGTTTGGGATTAGATTTTGGAATATATATATATATATATTCTTTTAGTACCTTTTTATATATATGTTAACCCCACCATAGTTGATCACAATATGTCGAACACCACAATTTCATGGGGGTTGGTTTTTTCCCGATATCCTAGTGGGTGGGTGAATTGATGATTATCAGATCTTTTCTACTCCCACTTACAATAATTATTATGCCATGATTCTTTTGTCATATTTTGGTGTGGCTGTGAGCCCCATGTGATTATGAGTGAGGTGGGATTTCCCATGTGTTTTTGATATGAGATATTTTGCACTATCCAACGTGTCTTCCAATTGATTTCGTGGGTTTGTGGCCCAAGTGTATCTGGGAAGGATGTGATATGGATTATGGCCCATATATTCTTGGTCATGCTTTGGTATGTGGACCATGTGTGTGAGGGAAGATTGTGACATTGGTTCTTTTGGAAGATCACGATAGTGTCAGGATGGTCTCCATTAGGGAATAGAACTTAAAAAGTAGAAAGTGGTGAAGGGTACCTTATCATAAATTTGATAAATAATTTACAATAAGTGACTTTCATTATTTGGTGAGTTTTCTATGATGAGGTTGTGGTGCATTTTATACCATCTTAGGTTCATTTTAGTTTCAGATGTTTTCTCACAGGGGTATTAATATGATTCTCCGACTTCTGCATGAGTGACCCTATATTTTACAGATAATTATAATTCTATGCTCACCCTAGGTATAACAAACTATTTTACGTTTTCTAGGGATATTACATGGAAATTTCTAGACCATCCTAGATCAAGCTTCTGGAAAATGATTGTGTCCATGATCAGCTTTGTTCTTCTCATTTTTAATTTAGGTTTTTTCATTGTTTTTTTGATGTTTTACTTTAAACATTCTCATTGTATGAATCATTATTATTTTAAATATATATATTAGAGTTTTTTGGAATTTGATACATATTTTCTCCGTATATTGGTTACAATAAAAATGTATATTCCTCCAATTTTGTGAAACTTTTATACCCTTGATGCTGGTCACCACCCTTGGGCACACTCAAGGCTGCACTCAGATGTCTATATCTCTTTTCTTTCAATTATAACTCCAGAGGGGATAATTGTATTGAGGGGTCATGAAAATATGATACCTAAAGAATATATGTATGATATTAATGATATAAATACCATTCATTAATTATATATTTATTTATCATTGTCCATATTACCCTTTTAGATACATTGAAAAATTGATAACATTGTTCGTGGACGTGTGGACGGTCACCTCCTAAAAATGAAGTGATTAATTTTTCATCAGATGATATCTATATTTAAGTATGTATGGGTAAATAATATTGTATTTATTATATAATTTTCATTTTGGAATTACATGGTGTTACTTTCTTCTTTCCATAATGATCATTGGAAAATGAGAATATTACTTATGCGTCTGCATGACCTCCCGTCTCCCTGACTGTAACGTTGATTCATTTTTTATAAAAATATTTAATGAATGGTTTCTAATGTATAATTGAGGTATATATATTATAATTATGAAAATATTTTAATTTTTTAGATATTATATAATGACCCATTGGACAAAAATTAACCTATGAATGTTTTTATGACACATTAACTAAATTTTGTCAAAACACCTTACGTAAACATTATCAGTTAAGTAGTTGTATAAAAGATAGTAAAAATTTAAGTAAAATAAATTATAACAAAAAAATGTCCTCAATAAAGAATAAAATTCACATAATATTGTTATAAATTATATGAAAGGCCATTCACCCGATAAGAATTGCAAGTTAATGAAATTCGTCTCAATTTACAATCCATTGACAGTTATTTGTTTCTATACATCATGTTTCATTTATATGATGTCTATAATAACCACTTACATGAAATAAAATGAACATACATACTCTCTTAATAGTATAACATTAATTTTATTTTATTCCATTATGTGTGTTATGTTTTATAATATTTCAATGTGTTATGGGACACCTTGGAATGTTTAATGATTATTTCCTACATCTATAGCATTACTGATCATTCAATGGTATTTTCATTAAAGGAAATAATACCTAAAATTTTAAATAAAACCATTAATTTTTAATCCTTGAGTAAATCATGACTATTTTCATGTATTAATACCATTTTTAAACAACATGGTTCTCTAAATGATGTAGAAAACGTTTTTAAGAAGACATAACATTGTATATATCTTTAGTCATAGAACCTATTTTCTTTTAAAAATAATGTTTTATAAATTTTATTAAAAAATGTATTTAAAATGATTTATATAAGTATTTTGTACACATTTTGTCTTCAACCAATGTTTTCATAGGAATATTTTTGTCTATTTTTTAACAAAGAATTTTTCTATCCAATAATAGTGAAATACAAATATTGTTTTACCTCATTTGCCTTGTACAGTTTTACCCACCATAATTTCATTGAATATTTATCTTATCATTTAAAATGATAATTTTGAATGAAAATATTTTTATAATTGGTTTTATATGAAAATAATTTTGAAAAGTATTTTCAAATTGAAAGGATATTTTCCCAATGACTATTTTCAAAAGAACCTTATATAATATTTCCATTCATCAACAAAAACAACACTTAATTTTACTCTACATGGGGTATGCTGTATTGATACAATTTTTATCCATCCTATGGACATTTTTAGACTTATTTGGGCATGGATAGTATTCATATTCACATCCTTGATTAATTTTGAAATCCCCTTGAATTATTGAATATGTAATTATCCTTGAATTTCTCTTAATTATACATATCAAGTATCATTGATATTAATATTTCATAATCTATATTTCATTTTACATTCACTATCTAATTCGATTGTTGGTATTTTATTTGGTGGAAATATTGATAATTATGTGTTCAATATTCAATATGGTAATTTGATAAAGAGGATTATTTATTTTGATTATTCAATATTTGGAATATTTTGGATGGGTACAACAAGAGCGGGGACCGAATTTAAATGTCATCCTGATGCATCGGTAGTCTCTTGAGGTATTAAGTTTGCTTGTTGGCTCATAAATTCTTTTAATGGAAATGATGTAACCCATCTTGTGAATGGTCATTTCGGTATAGGTGTTTTGTACCTAGGAAACATGGTATCTTGTAATCAATCATTTATATCATTAGGATTTTGTTATTATTCATCCATTATATTTTCCATTTACATGTCTATGGATAGATTTCCTTTTCCGTTATTTAGATGAAATATATTTAAATTTCTTACCTTGCAATATTTATTTTTGTTATCTTGATAATTGAAATGGCATCTGATTCAAGTTATTACCATTTCATATTGTTTAATCACCTCCTAATATGATTATTGATTATATAGTGTGTGAGTTCATTAATTTCCAGGTCATAATTACTTTTCTCATTGATTCATTTTTTCATCCTATATATTTATCCCTTAATGAGAATTTGATCTCAACATTTTTATGTTTATTTCACCACCAATCCTTGAAGTTTACCATGATTGACATGTAGGGATATACAAGATGGAATAAAGAGACCCGAAATGTTATTTTTAGAATGAAAGGAAAAATATTATGTTTAAATTTGTATATTTGTTTTAAATAAAATAAAAATATGTGTATCTAGTTTACTGAGACTACTTCACTGATAAGTCCATCAGGGTTTTATTCCATATGATCATTCCAATGTAATTAGTTGAAGACCCTGGCCTCATGATTTCTAGATCCAGGTCACTACAATATATCATTAATCCTTGGACTCATAGAAATTTTGTAGTATACAAATATGATAATAATTTATATGGAAATGAAGGAGAAAAATAATATACAATGAGATATCTGGAGTGATAAAGAAAATAATCATATTGATGTGAGTGAACATAGAATAATCATTATAAAAAATTATGCTGTAAAAAATAAATTAGTATGACATCAAAGGAACTTGAGAGTCATCAAAAATTATGGTTCAAAGTATACTCAATTATTTTGGAAACTAAAGTGGGAAATTGAACTAAAGAATTAAAACATATTTCCATTCATTAATTTTTAACATTGTTGAAAAAATGAAATTATAAATCAATTCCAAATCAGTGGAAGTCAATAAAACATTTAAAAAATTATTTATAAAATAATATACTATAATAGAATCCTGAAAATAAAAAATACTTAAGATAAAAAATTTTGATTAGATGATAATAATATGTAGAAGTGAATTGAAATACATTCTCAAAACTTTTATGAAATTTATATCCATTTATTTTGATAAAAAATGAAAATTTCACCGAATAATGGGAATATATATGACTGTTTATAACCATAAAAACGTGGAAATGAATCCAAATTCTGAATATTGTTTATGATAATGGGAAAAAATAATTCATCAGTAAAACATTAAAAATATATTCTTTTTATAATTTTGTAAAAAAAGCCCAAAATTGATTTTTTAGAAAATATTAAAAATATTCCATTTTAAATTTTGAATCGAAAATCAAAACATATATAATTAAATATTAATAAAATATTTTATTATCGAATGGAAAATTATTGATGAAAAATATATAATATGTGTATAAAAGAGATTGATTCCTTACCAAAAAAGAGAAATATTTATGGATTCTATTATAAAAAATCATTCATTAGTCATATATACTATAGAAATAGAAAATGGGAAAACAAGTTCAAATCATAAATATAACTATAGAATAATAAAATATATGGGACTTGGGATAGAAAATATTTAAAATTCCCACTAATATTAATTTATACACAACACAACCTTATAAAAAGAGAGTTTATAAAACAAAACCTTATGATTACGGTGACATTGGTATCAATATCTATCGAAAGTTATAACATTATATGGAAATGTAAATCCAAGTAATTACATGAAATAATATGTCATAAAATAATCATGGTTTGGTAATTACATCATATAAAAGAAAACATTGTGCATAATATGAAACATGCTTCTAGATATTTAAATTGGAAAAAGGAAACACCAAAAGTTGATTCCAAATTATTAAAACATTTTGTAACATCCACTAAAAATAAATAATGATTATATTATATTTATATTAATCTAAATAAATGAAATAATATTATAATTCATTAAAACTCTGTTAGTAATAATGATTTCTTAAAACCAAACTCTTTGTTGAAATGTATCAGTTTTTACACATGTTCCAATTCGGTGGTTTTGGTCCTTCAATCATGGTCTTGTATTAATTTCATAAAGTATGTAATTATATTTTATATTACGATAATGATAGTTTTATAGTGATAAATGATAAATTCTTATACCTTATGGGGATGGATTAAATTTAAATCTTAAACAGATCATTTTTAAAACATTTAAATATATAAAAAAGAATCATTATTATTATTAAATAGAAATATATATCTATATACCATTAAATAAGAATTAAAACATCATAAATTCAATAATTCTTCATAATCATTAAAATATTTATCATTCCATAATAAATCATTGAATATACATTATAACATCATCCATGTGTGAGGAAAAATTAACCAAAACGAAATTGTGTTATAATTACAAAATGAATAAGAAAATGCTATTTCGTATTGATAAATTAATTTTTACAAGTTTAAAAATTAATAAAGCTTTTTTAAAAAGATATTAATCATATTTTGTAAGATTCATATGAATAATTTAAATAATAATGAATGTTATTATGTTATAACTTATAATGTGTTATGGTATGCTCAATTTAGGTTAATCAATTTAACCATTACAATTTTTATTAATAATTTTTATATAATAGAAAAATTATCTTTAATTTATATTAATGATTACATAAATATAATTTTCATTTATGAAATTAATTTTTAGAATAATTCATATATGACAACGATGAAAATCAAATATTTCATTCATGGAGGCGGTTGTTTCCACATAACAAAACCACATTCTCATTTTACAATAGATGAAAGGGTGGTAAATAATGGTTATTAAATAAAAAACAACAATATGAATTATAATTATAATACCTATTTATTTAAGGATTTTAAAATAATTTTTTGTTGATTTTTAAGAATAAAGAAACTTGAAAGAACTCAGTTATGATAATTACAACTTCTATAAATATCCTTGTTCGGATACCTCTTTATCCCTCCAAAGATTGGTATTTTGAAATAATAGAACTGATAGGATGTGTAAAATATATTTGGGTAGTAATTATTGTAGGTATTAGTTGATATATGGTTCTTATGTTCTGTGAAATAGTGAGGTGGTGAATGGGTCCTCTTATTAGTGAGATGGGTTTCGCTTTTATAAATAATTATAACCTTAAAATAAATAAATGTAATTATAAAGGAAATGTGTAAAAAAATTAATCAAATTTAAATTATATGAAAAAATAGGTACATAATCAACCAAAATAAAAATCTATGGACTTTTTTGGTGTCAGTTTATTTCTCATACCTTAGTTTAACCCCTGTTATTCTTTTTAGCCTTTTCTATTGTGACATATTTTTACTATGTTAACTTATTCATTTGAAAAACTAAAATAGAAATTTTTTCATAATATTAGAATGGTAATTCAAAATTTGAAAAAATTTCTATGTTAAATTTCAGTACTCCATAAAAAATTATTTCAATACATTTATTATAAATGAAAAATTAACTGTTTTAAGAGAAATGCACATTTTAGGAATAAAATTAATTTACACTAAAATCTTGTATAGTAATAGTTACCATAAAAGATATTGGATTATGTATAAATTTGTTTTTTGTTATGATACATTATAAGAAATAATAAAGTGAATGGATCATTTCAAATAAATAACTAAAGTAAATGGACATAAATATTGTTTTTTAGAATAAAATATAACATAGTTTTTTGAATGTAAAGTATAGATATATAAATTAAAATATTAATTAAAAATATATAATTTTTCTTCTTAAATTATAATTTTTTCTAAAAATTTGTTTATCATATTTTTATTTAAATATTTTATGATAATGATGTCATAAAAGTTAACTAATTTAAAAAAATGGTATTTTAAATATTCACATAATAATAATCCCTTGTAAAAAGATTCAAAATGATAGTCTATGATAATTTTTAAAATATTAATTTAGAAAAAATTTTCATTTTATCAAAATAAAATTTTAAAATTATGATTTTTATCCTTTAAATGAAACATATATTCTATATAATAAAAATATCATTTTAAAATCAATTGATAACCCATGAATAATTATATTAACGTTCTTTATATGTAATAAGTATTTATATTATTGTATTAATTTCTTTTAATAATAATTTTGAGAATTATAAATATTAATTTTATTGATATTATTTTCTATAATGTAAAAGAAATAATAAAATAATAAATTTGTCAAAACAGTTTTTCTAGAATTAATGTAATTTTACTAATAAAATTTGATCTTTTTTATGATAACCACAATGTATTTTGTCAATAAGATTCTTTTATACATCTATTAATTCATTTTTTTGTTTATTTTAATAAATTATTATTCAACATAGATCGGTGTTTCATGTATCACAAGATATCATGCATACTCACTTTATTTGAAAGACATGCTTTCTCATATCTTGAGATGCTACTTATATATAAAATAGTTTTCTTTCATTAAAATGTAATTTATATATTCCTCCATTAACATTTTGGGGATAAATCATATCTATTTAATTAATAATTGATGTTATATCACCCATCATGCACCAAACATATCTTACGTCACTACGAACATATATATTCATTGTTTTCATCACAACATCAATGTATGTGATACATGAATTGACTGAATTATGATATCTAGTATAGGGACCAACACACACATCCAATATTAATAAAATTGTATGAACCATATTACATGTAGTAGTATTATGGGTGATTTTGTTCTCATCACCTCCTTTCATGGATATTACCATGGTAGAATATCATAATAAGAAGTCATAATGTTTTATGAGACCCTTACCCCTGATAACATGTATCATCAATGTCTAGATATATGATATAATCTATATTCAATAATATCATCATAAATTTTCAATGATCTCATTATAGTTTAGAAATATTATAAACATTCAAAAATATAGATATACAAATGACATTAACAATATATTTTTACACTGAAGAACAATCATTATATGAAAAGATATAAATTAATGTTTAAAACATAAAATATAATGTAATTTGAAACTATAATGATTATTGTTATAATCCCCTTACCCCAACACCATTTAAAAAATTTATCTTAGTATATTTAGAAATGTAAGTAATGGAGCAATTCAGTGGTCAAAAAATTTAATCTAGTGGAGGAAATATTGAAATTTTACTATTACTTTCATGATTATTTTAACATTAATACTTTACATAAATTAGAAAAATAATGTTGTTTATTATAAAAAAATTTAAAAAAGATGATTTAATGAGAAAACATCCACCATGTAATTTGTTGTTGTATTTAATGTTATTTTGAACGATGAAATATGCAAACTACACTTCCTTGATGTAGAGAATGAAATATTAAAAAGGAAACAAAAAAAGGAATAAAATGTGAGGATAAATGGAAAAAATGATCAAAAAATGAATTTTTCGACATATTGAAGTAATATGAAATATAAAAGGGGTTTCAACGCTAAAATTTAAGGGTTATTAACAAATATGATAACCAATATATTAGTACAATCAAAATGATTTATATGAAATGAGGGTAGCTTTTTTGAAAACACACATTTTTTGTTGATAGAGTAATCTCTATGGATGATAATAAATCATTGAAAAATGATCCAAAGAAAAAAGGGATATGATTCATGTTTAATGGGTACTTATGTGTAGATTAATTTGAAACAGTCATCCATAATTTGGATGCAATAAAAAACATTATTTTATGACGATGAGAAATCTACACCAACAACTGCTAGCAACACACGTGAGATGGCTAAAGAGAAAACTCACTAGAAAATATCATTACGTTGAAATATATATTTGAGGATTAAAAAACGAAATATTTAATGGTCAATATGGATGTATAATTCATATTTAATAAAGAGAATAAAAATGATAAAAATTTAAAATGAATTGTATTAGAAAAATTGATGAAAGAAACCATCAACATATCCGATGTTCTAGGGAAATAAAAAATATGGTTATTTATGGTCAGTATTTCAAATGGAAATGATTTAGGAATATTCATTGGTTCAATAAATAAAACTAAAATCGTATTAAAAATTTTGTGGCATTGGATCTAGATATGTATATTTTTGGACAATTGAATCTTATTATTAAATCCATTTTACACAAAATGATTTTGTATATTTCCTTGTTCTTTTTGTACAAAAAAATGATTCAGATTCAATAAAAAATGTACAAAATCATTCATTGGAAGAAATTTTCACTATTATGAAAAATTAAATGATAAACAATAGAGGGACTGTATATGTTAAACAATAATATTTAAAATAAATTACTCCAAAAATAAATAATATAATACACATACTCCATTTTTTATAAATGAACGAATGATATAAAATTATATGCACAAATATAAATTGTATAATGGGAAAGACAAGTATTCTTTTAGAAGATAATTCCATATTCATTACAATGTATTTTATAGTGAGTGTATTTTTTTCCATATTACGAAAGATAAAAATGTTATGCTTAAATTTTCCTACAACATTATTATATTTTATAATGAATTAATTCATTATAAAAAGAAAACTTATTTCAATTATTTATAGAGAAACCGATAATATATTAACTTCTGTTAAATAGAAAAATTTGTATCCTGATTAAAACTGCTATTTTCTATTTTTTAAATAATATTATTTAAAAACTATCACTCCATAAAACCTATGTTAGGTGGTGGTGGGCATAATATGTATTATAATGATGCCTTAATAACTTCATATTTTCATGTCTTTATAAAGAAATATATATTTTAATTGTCCAAATGAATAATGATACTTGATTTTATAAATCCAATTAAAAAAGAAAAAATGAATCCATCAAGAAAATACATAAGAAAATAAAACCCTAGTTACATATATATTATACATACAATGTTCATTATTAAATAACTAAACACCACAACAAGGTGAAAAAATATTCGATTAAAAAATAAATTAATTCTATATTATCAAGAATATGATAGTAGATCAGAAATATAACATGAACCTGATATTGGGTTAAGTTTAATAAAAGTGAATTTATAGATAATACAACGTTTTTTTTCATCATTCAAGTAGTTGTTTGAAAACATATTTTAAAAGAAAAAGATATATGTTTGGTTTAGTGATGCATAAATCTAGTAAATAATAAAATAACATTGTTCGTGGGTGTGAGATGAATGTGAAAAACTAATAAAAGTATGTTCATATGTTATAACCAATTTGTCTATACTGTGAAAAAATTACTCTTTCTATAATATTTTTCTTAAAAGATAATAATTGAGAATTGTATGAGTATTTATGGTCTAAAATAGTGACCAGTCTGGCCTCCAACTTATAGTTTCATGTGTAGAACCCATAGAAACAACATTTAATTTAATAAAACCAATAATGTTTAGATTATAAAACTAAAAAATCATTTACATTAAAAAATTAAGGAATATAATTAAACAAATAATTAACCCTTTAAATGGTTTTTTGTATTATTTCTAACTCAAAACATCTGATAAAGTATTTCTAAAACAATCACTATCCAAATAAATCACACAAATTTTATCTAATATCTTCACTGACATATCTTCTAATTATGTATTACTCTTCTTCTAAATAATATTCTCCATACTGGTTTATGTGTCTTGATACAAAATAAAATCAATAAAAAACATGTAAATAACGTATATATAGGGGTGTCACTACTACCAAAATTATATTGGAATGCATTTTTGTGGCTGTACATGATGTATTGGATTTTGATTAATCCATAACTCCCTAAATTAAAAGAAAGATTAATTAATATAATAGATTATTGCATCATTATATCACATACATATTTAATATATCATTATATAAAAACATTATGGAATCATAGAATAAGAATTATTTTTATTCCATTGTTTAAAATTTAAAATTATAGTTTCAAATGTTTTTTTTGAACCTCTCTCACATTAAATATTTTCTTAATTGAATAAATCATTTAATATTTATATTACAAAAGTTTCATTACTGGTAACTATTTATTTCCATGTATTTACAATACTCAAAACCTTTTAATATTTAATAAAATTATAATATCCAATGAAATACCCATCATCTGTCACATAAGCGATGATTACGAACATCATTATAATTCATGAAAATTGATAAATGTTTCATATAACTATTTTATTTATTCATCCACATCAATAAATCTATATTTAATTTTCATAATAGTTCCAAAAAGCCACTGTAATCATGTTTCATTAATAGTTTTACTAAATATTTTAGTGAAATGCAATTTATCACATAAATCCTTAAATGTAACTTTTGGTAATGTTTTTTGTGAAACTGTAAGTGAATTTTTTTTATAGTGGAACATTTAGTGAATATTTATTTGAACTATCAGTGAGTCGTTTGGTCATTTTTTTTGTGATACATTTAGTAGTTTCAGTGATAGTTTTAACTCTGGGTAAAACAACTATAACTAAAATTTTCAAAAAAATTAGTAAAACAAGGCCAATGGACACTTATATTCGACATTTCATTAACCCTAATATAAAAGAAAAGTTGAAATTTTATAAAAACAATTCACCATTAATGGGCCTTTTTATTACATGCTCTATAAAAATGTAATAAAATAACAAATAAGTAGTATAAATAGAAATACCTTCCTTAGTGTCCATTAGAGGAAAGAAGGAAATTCAATACTGGTAATAATAAGTCAGAGACCCACATTTAGATATTACTATGTGTTAATACCTATCTCAAAAATAGTAGTGATCTTATTGATTTCCTAAAGTTGTGTCTACTATGTGTAAAATGAATAAATATCAATTGATATAGTGAATCCAATATCAGATGAAGACTCAACACAAACTCTACAACCTTTATTGGCACTGAAAAAACTAGAACATATCACAAATACCACATCATCATGAAATTAGAAATAGACACAAACAAAATATAAAAAACCCTACTGAAAACATCATAAAATTTCATTTGTCATTGATACAAGAGTTTGAAATATGATAACATATCTATACTTTTTTCTACTTCCACAAAAATTGTATCATTCATGTGAAATATCAAACATTTTAACTTTTATATTTACATAAAAACAATATTATCCATTATATGAAATTAATAAATTTATTTCTATTAAGTGTAAAAATTTCGATGTTCTATTTTTTGAGTCCATAACTTCTTCATGTATTTTTTAAATCCCGGTTCACATTACTATGAGCTTTATTTAACATGAATACTGTGTTGGTTTGTTTTTTTTATAGTATGAAAATCTATTGAACATAATTTAGTCGAATTTATTTTCGAGATTTATTACATGAAAATATGGTGATATTCAATTTCATGTTACATTGATATTATAAGATGATGGAGGACTACATCGGAAAAATTTATTAAGATAATGTATATTTTCATCTAATCTATAAGAAAATAGTGGTCCCCTATTTATTATGTCATTGATATATAACAATAAGATTATGGAATCTTTTCATTGTAGGTGAATCTATAAATTTCACCTTATTCATTATGGATAACAAGAGAATTGTGATATTTGATTCCTTTGAAATATATTCTTTTCAATTTAAATATTTTATTTTCATATTCTATGTTGTTATTTTGATTTTAGTAGTTATTCATTATATGTGTTTATTTATATATAATATGTTTTTGAGTTATTATTGATAATTATCGAAGTTATCTTATTGTAATCATTATTTTTCTAGATATTGTGATAAAGTGTTTACAATGTGTTGAAGAATGAATTTTTTAAACTGCATTGATTGGAGGGATTCTGAATCTATAAGGAATATGTTTCAATAATATATCCTATTATATTCTAGGGATGGAATGCAATGGTTATTATGGTCCTAAATAAGCTTTAAATTTTAAAATTTTGGTGTTGATAATGTTTTTATAAAGGACTTCAGTTTTGGTATGGGGATACCTAGATTCAATTCAAAGACTTTATTATGGATTTTTTTTAAATAAAAGACCTTCATTAAAGCAGGGTGTTATATTTTTATAATATCATTTGTAGATGATCATGGATTTCCAACTAGTACTATGGGTATTGTTTAATTTATTATTTTCATACAATTTTTCTTAATTGTTTTCCCTCTAATTTTAAATTAGTTGTTCAAATTTATAATTTTCAATATGTTCACTATTATTAAATATTGAGTTTCAAAGATGTTTATTTATACCATTAAACATAATACTAAAGAGGGAAATGTTATATTTTTGTTCACAAATATAGTTCACCCACCCTCTTATAGATTTACTTACCTTATTTATATAAGACAACATTTGGTAATAGAGCTTCCCTCAATGATTGAGTATAAATTTTATCTATGTGATAGAAATTTTTTTGTTTCATTGTCTAAAATAGACCACATCACTCATTATGAAAAACATATCGATATAATATATCATTTACTACATAGTCACACACAAAAATGAGATATAATTCTCCATATCATTGCAATTAATGTTCATATTTGTGACACCCTAATATTTTAGAATATATTTTCCCTTAAATAATTTTATATCATGTTATTTTGGAGTTATAAACAACACCAAGTTTAAACAAACCATGATATACTATTATAATATTATTATATTGTAGTTATTATAGAGAAAATATTTTTTCCTTGTAAGACTTTTCAATCGTCCCAAGAAAATTTTCAATAGTAGGTGCTGAGATTTTGAATGATTGTGAGGCGTGGTTGGACTAAAATTCATTTTAGAAAACTATTTAATATATTTTTATTTATAATGAAGAGTTTTGTGGAAAAAATATATTATCTCATAAAATGGTTCACATATCATAAATACTACACCAAGGATAAATAAAAATATTCTATTTTAATTTAAGTGTAATATAATGTTTTTTGACACAAGATCTTTAGATGAGGAAGCAGTCGATGGGTACATATGTAAAATTAATTAATTTAAATTATCTATTTAATAAACCTAGAACAAATAACTCATCGATAGATACTCGAGTGGGATATATGATACCACCATTGAGCTCATATTTAAGTGATTACAAATGGGGTGGCCAAAAATTAGTAGTACAAAATGTTTGGATGAGACCACCATTGGTTGGTACATTTAATTGAAATAAACAAATAATTTATTTATTTTCAATATTGAATGTCTGAATTAAATCCTCTATAAATACCCCATTAAGATAATTTCCAAGGGTTATTCACATAATCCTTGACAGATCTAAGTGTAGAAGGAGACCATTCATCGTTAGAGGATTGCAACCGGATGATAACTAGTGAACATTTTGAGGTGAATCGACAAACGGAGGACCTACAATATCATCATCATTTCTAGATGATGTGTTCTTCCCCATCGAACAATCCATAATGTTGGTATGACACACCAACTTTTCTTTACACCCCTTTGATTAAATTATTTGATCACGAATTGTTATCATGTTTTTATTAAGAGAATGCATTTTTTATTCCCCATGATTGAATTAAATTATTCAATTAATTTTATTTCTTTTCCATGTCATGTTTATCATCCTAGTTTCCAAGCTATAAAATATTAGTCAAAAAATCTTGTCCAATGATGTAGGTAACCAATTTTATTAATTCATTCTCCCACCATTCCTCATGTTCCTAATCATTACATCATGGGCTCATGATTCAGGTTTGTTTGGGTGGGTTAAAGCACTATCGAACCCCCATGTTCATAGATGTAGAATTAATTACAAATTGATATATGGTTTGTGGAAAAACAACAATCCATCTGGAATATTTTTTATGAACGGATTTGATCAATATTGTGTGTGTGGGATACTATTTAGAGGTTTTACGGGATCAGATTGTTGATCACAATTTTCAAAGTTGATGTATAATAATGACCTGAGGTGTGGATAAAGGTAAAACCTATATCCATTGTGATAAATGAATGTTCGGTTGTTATAATTATTTTTAAAAATTACAAATTTTTTTGTTAATATTTTTGTTAATAATGATAACGATGTAAAAAAATTAAAGGAGGACAGGGCTAACACATATCATGAAAGAGGGGGGGGGGACTACCTGCTACCTCTGTGTGAGTTAAATTTCAATTGAATAATAATATTATTTGATAATAATTAATGTTATTGATATAAAATTAATTAAAGCAATGTCTTTGAGAGTCCATGTGTAGTGCATAAAATTATTTGAGACCCCGAATTTTTATGTTCTATATCTCTTTTTTTAATGATTTTAAATAATAATAATAATAAAATAATATTAATAATATTACTTATTTTGGTCATGAAAACATATTTAATCTATATTAACATCAAATAGTTCAATATTAAAGATGTGTTCATGGTATCATCAACCTGACATTGATACTATCATTTTATAACCAATGTTATAAACCATTTTTTGGACTCATGGTTCGGGTGCATGAAATTCTCAATATTATAATAATTATCATTTTTAATGAAGAAACATGCATCTCACATAACTCATTCGTGCAATGTCAGATTCATTAACCATCTAGGACCATGAGGCCCTGATATTTTTTTATAATTTCAATACCAGGTTTATGTATTTAATTTAGGATTTTGGGTCTTATCCATGAAGAATCATTCATTAATTATATAGTAAAATTTTACTTTTTCACCAGGTTTCAGATTGGGAAAGTGAATACACTATCCTATGAAATTTTATATAATGAATGAAATAGTTTGATATGTTTTTTTTTCAGGTCTATTAAAATAGTCATATTATTTTAATAATTATATTTTCCATTATTCCATTGATGTACCTCATGTGTTGGTCATGATTTCAATCGAGGTATGTCATGTAGTACCCTCACATTCCATGTAGTACTATTTTGAAAGAACTATAAGTATGAGTAAGGGTATGACCCGATATTAGAGTGGTACCACATGTCGTGTGGGTTCCTTACAAGCCATTTAATCTATTAGAAATATTCAAGGGTCCTTATCTCATTCATTTGGATTCATATTTTGTCTGAAAAGTATCATATAAAATCTTTTTTCTATGTAGAATGCAATATAATCTTATATTATGGTTGTATAGATAATATGTTGAATATTCTGGGCTGAATCATGGAATATAAACCATCGATGGTGGAAGTGACCACACAAGATCAGCAGTGACGTCTTGAGTAGTCCCTACAATAGGGTTGGGAAATGGATTCATTAACGCTATCTGAGTAGTCCCCGCATTAGGGCTTGGTGGAGGAGTCATTTATGATTTGTGGGTAGTCCCTCCAGTATGGATGGGAAGTGTATTCCCCAACACATTATAAGTATAATCCCAAGAAGGGTTGGGAAGTGGAGTCATCAAATCTTTCTATGTAGAAAATCTAGCTTGGCCGGGTAGTGGAGTCCTTGAGGCTATTTTGAGTAGACACTTTAGCAGGGCTAGGTAGCATATTTTTTTACGCATCCCATGGGGTCCCTCCTGTAAGTCTATATAGTGGTATTAGTTTATGAACATAAAGTGGTTCCCTCTAACAAGGTTGGGTAGTGGAGTTCCTCAATGATTTATAACTGGTACTCCCCACGAGGACTAGGCAGTAGAGTTCCTCGATGACTACCGAGTTGTACCCTCTTCTATGGATGGTTAGTGGTGTTCCTCGATGAATTTTTACTAGAACCTTCATGTGGGGATGGGATGTGGATTTAATTAATGACTTTTGATGTGGCACCTTCCTACTGTATATGAGAATGAGTTCCCTACCCAGATTTTGTGACTGCTCAACTAGGTGGCATATTGAAGAGGCGTGGTTTGACTTTGGAAGTTACTTATAGGTACTCTCCTATCATATTGGAAATCATTGATGTAATTTTTGAACTATTTGTGACACTTTTTCTTGGGCTGATCTCTGAGATGGATATAACCTTACTCTCTAATTTGGGATTCATTTGACTAACAATATTAATATAACTTATGTATCCATACAATTGGATTAGGATAATCTCTTTCCAAGAGATGTAAAAACATGTGGTGTATGACACATGTCGTCCATTTAAATATTCAAATGGTTAGATGATTATTCTCTCTTACTATAGGTGGTGGAGACTCAATTTTTAGTTCATCTAACTATCATGTTGACCCCCTTCTCTTTGGATGAGGTTAATTTTACTCATTGTTTTGGTGGCTATATTCTCCTTCACTGCATCCTGCTTATTATATACATTCATTCAATTCCTATTATATCTTATACTAATCCCCCTTCAGATTTCAAGGTTTCCTTCTAGGTCTTTATATACTCAACAATTCATGGTATTTTCCCAAACGTGTCATTTTCTATGTAGATAGCATACATTAAAATGGATAAATCATTTGATCATAGGGTTACCTAGGACTTTTGACAATGTACGATGATCACAACATGAATAATAGAAGATGGTATCTATCACCAATTTATTTTTATGGTTTTTTCTAAAGCGATATATTTTTTGTTTTTTTTTTCAGTTATTTTTACTTTTTTACTTCATTAACATTATAATATCTATAATATTTTGATGTGTGGTATTTCCCTTATATGTTGTGATTACAATACTTTTAATCCCTACTCACGTATTCATTGATATGGTTGTTTGTGTTCATAAAATTACTTAAGAAAATGCCTCCCATTTTTTATTGTTCCTCCGTTGTTGGTCTCCACCCCCTGGCATATAAATATGGGCTTGGGGTAGCAGCGGCATTAGCTGGGACATGTTTTGGGTTATATAATATTGGTATAAAAAAATTGTATTCCTTTGTATAATTTTCAGGATATTCCCATTATAAGGATTTGGTAGGGTTTTAGGGGAATAATCTCATTGTGTCTCGAGTGCTTCTCTCCGGCCAAAAAATCCATTTATCTTATGGGAGGACATGTATCCACTCACCATAACCTTGACTAATTTATTATTAACTCATCATACCAAGATATTAGTTACATAGATAAATGGTATGTGGATCATATAGGACTGAGTTTTTTACAATAATTTATGAGTAAGCTCCATATTTTATTATGTGTGTGTATATATATATTATTAAACAATCATGGAAAATCTAAGACACTTTCTATGTGCCCTCATGATACTATCAAATCGTGATATTAGTTCCAGATCATGATGATGAAATAATGTTTGATAAGTCCTCAGTGCATGTACCATCCAGTGAGCTTCATCCCTGAGGAGGGAAGGTAGAAACACATCCCTCTTTTGAGTAGGACATAATTCCTACATAGATTGTTGAGGTTGGACATAAGACTAGTGCACCCCATGAGTTCTATAGCTAGGGTCCACATAGGGTACATGATGACCAGTTCCCTTGGAATTGGATGTTTGGTTTGAGTCAGCAATCTATGTTTTCTGATATATGCCTAACCTGACTGATTGGATGGTTTCACTCACAACCCTTTCTCGTCATGTATTAGCAGTTGGTTCTGTTGGTACCAGATCATTAAAACACTAGTATGAGTGTGAATTCTTTGTTCCAAAAATAGATATCACCTATTGCGTAGATTTAGACTCCATACTTAGGTTGTTTTGGTTTGGACCAATCATGGATTTTGGATATCCTTCTCAGTTAGGATCTCATTAGATTCTGATCCTCCTTGTGATACCTCACCATGATGATGATGGGAGCTAGTATATTACTTTGAGGGATAATTTTTATCATGGAATCAGACACGAACAGAATAGGGACACATCCCATACCAGGAAACAACCTTGTTATGTGATTAAATAATGTCTGAGCAAGTTAGTTTCGCCCTAGAGTGGTTAGTATCGAGGTGTAGTGAATGATTTTCATTGACCTATGTGATTATGATTTTCAAATGTGATGTATTGTCATAGATTTCCCTCGTTGAAGGGAAGAGGCATGAAATTGACATAATGATAACTTTGTAGATGTAGATTCGGGCTTAGAGGATCAATTGTTGTTTAGGAAATGACTTCTGTTAATACTGCTTCATCTGTAGATTTTATCACAATGTCAAAATCCACATTTCCTTGTGCATAGCCTTAGTTTGAGGACATATCGATACATGTGGATTCCATTATCCTTGAACCCTGTGTTGGAGGATCCTTATAAGAGGTTCAATGAAAAAATTATTCTAATTATTGGATGAACATAATTTGTGAGGCTAGAAAGACTCACAGTTAATCTTTAAGTAATAAAAGTGGGACCCTAATATGTTTTACTCAACTAAAAACAATAATCTACCATCCAAGTTCAAACAAATCGACCATTGACTATGGATGTTCTTTTGTGTTGTGGATTCGATTTTTAATATTCTGACAATAAGTGATCCTTATATGGGGAAATATAATCTCATTTAAATTATTTTATAACCAATTCATTTGTATTCTAGTAATACACTTGGAGTAGTAGATGTTATGATCCCTCATCTTCTAAAAATGATGTATTGGAATGATGACATATTGGATTTACCTACCCACGGTAAGATGTACCTCTATATATAGTTTCACAATGGATGACATTATGTTTTTCTATATCACATAAAATGACTAAGTGGGGCTATAAAAGATATTGGTGTGGTTGGAGTGTCTATAGAGGTTAGGCTTCATAAGTCCAATTTTGTTAAATTGGGAACACTAGTTTTGTTATTCTATGTTCCATATATTTTCATGAGGTTTTTTGTCGGTTTCATCACCTTATCCAGGTGATGTGATGAATATTATAATCCCCCAAGAATCATTGAGTTTATTGACTGGTTGTTTGGGGATAACTGGATTTCATATGATGACATAAGGATGGGTTATCACTAGTACAAGGTTCAAGAGGAGTATGTACCCTGAAATTTGTTCTATGACCATTGTTGTTGATTGAGGTCTAGGTGATACCCTTTTAAATGTTTAACACCCCAGTAGAGTTCATGTGCATTATGAGCTAGATCCTTAATCTTTTAATTATCAGTTTGTGGTAGCCTTTTAAAATTGTACCCTCATGCCCTCTATGTCAGAGTTTCATAAAGTGATACACATGGGGATGTTGATACACATCCTATTAGAGTTCATTTCATGTGGAATAACCATTGTATTTAGTTCTATATTAGAAGGTAGACTTCTCATAATATGTCTACTTAGATAGATGAGTGATGGTTGATCCCATAGAGGTAGATGTTGCATGAGATAAAGAGACATGTAGTGTGTGGACAAGGTAGAAGATTACCACTATAAGATTTCTTATATTCTATTGTTGTTCGAGTTGATATACTAGGTAACCACTTTGCAGTTAACCCTTTTATTTTATGATGGTGTCGTAATCCTCCTGTCAATAGTTGTTAACCCTCTGATTACATATCGAGTTATGGAGGAACAACATGGGGATATAAATAAATTGATCTAGAATGGACCTATATACTTAAGAGTATTACATGATTGATTTTATGAATAATTTAATCGCAAAATTCTTTTTCAGGGATAGTCGATCATTCTAGTCATGTAACAAAAGTAGGTAATGAGGGAGTTTTAGGCTTCTTCTTTAGATATACATCCCAGTATATGGGATTTGTTTGGAAGAGTCAAATGCATGCTAACTATCCCCACCAGTACCATTCATTTTTTATATTTGAGGATGAAAATTTTTAAATAATTTAATAGTTTAGGGACACTATTTTTTCTATGAAATACATTGGAATACTCTTATGAATATTTATAGAGTCGGTGCATTGGATAAATTATTTATTTTAATTAGCATACTTGATAACCCTATCCCAAAAAAATATCATATTGAGTCTTGGATGTAACATCTGATAACTCCCATGAGTTTTTAATGAGATTTTTTCCCTCGCATTGACCTAAATTTGGACGGCACGACATATTCCTATAACGTCATTGTTGGTAGGCATGTTTAATTAAAATTAATAAATAATATATTTATATTTTATATTGAAAAACATAATTAAATATTATTTAAATAACCACATATGAAAATTTTTCATGAATGGTCCATACAACCCTTTCTGGATCAAATAGGAGGATTAGGGAATCCTTCTTTGGTGGATTGAGATTAGACAAAGACCGATGATCAAATCTAGGTGAATCGATAGATGACAGATGCAGAAGATCATCTTCATTGCTATTAGATGAGTTAATCACAAATGTTCTATCCATAATTGAGGAATGTAGAATAAATAATTGTTTATTCCCCATTTAGTAATATACTGAACCATGAATTATCATATTCTTAGGATTTTGAAATTTTATGTTATTTATGTGGTCCCCATTGGATATTTAATTTTATTTAAATTGATTTATTTATTTTCAAATTCATGACCCTCACCACACATTCTATGCTATGAATTTTTTGTCCATGAAAACATGAATATTTATTTATCACTTTTTTTATTGTTTATATTCCCCCACCATGCTTCATGTTCGTCATCATTTCACCAAGGTGTCATAATCTGACTTTGCTGAGGTGGGATTGAGCCCGATCGAACACCCATATTCATGGAAGTTAAAAAATGACACACATATAAGTATTTTTTGGACGGATAGATAAATGATTTTGATTATTATTTTTATCATATTTTATTTTTACTATTGATGCAGGTTAGTTGTCAGAGGCACTTCATGATCAGATGAGTGATCCCTTTTTTCCCAATTGATGTGTGGAGGTGATGAACGATGTGGATGGTGGTTAAATCTATATGTGGAGTGATAAAAGGATTTTGGGTTGTTATAATTAATTTTAATAATTATAATGTGATTTTATAAATATTGTTAATAAGAATAATGAAGCTAATATATTTTGAGGAAGGAAAAGGGGGCTAGTGCACATTATAAAAAGAGTACTAGTTGGGGGAGAGAGTATCGATTTCTATAGTGGGAGTTAGTTTTGTTGAATGCAATTTTTATTTTAGAATAATTTATATTATCAATATAAAATGAATAAAAACTATATATTTTAGATGGAATGTTTAGATCATACACTGAAAAAGGATTTCATTATTTTGAGGTTTCCCTCTACATTGTTTAAATGTTTTATAAAAAAATAATTATTATTATACATTAATAATAATAATATTTATTTATTTTTTTCAGAAATTATGTTTTCTGTACATTATTCATACATAATTATATTGATAAACCATCAAGAGAAACATGGCCCTGACATTGAGAGGGTCATTTTGTGAACAATGTAGGATACCCTTTTTCAGACACATGGCATGGGTTCATTAAATTTAAAATATTATTATTAGTATAATTATTAATATCTCAGAACCATGAATCTGACATAAATCATCCATTTTATTTTGGATTGATAAACTATATATGATGTTGAAACCTTGATATTGAAGAGATCATTTCAAAACCAGTTTCAGGTATTCGATGAAGAACTGTGGCTCGACCCATTGATACATAGTTCTAGTGTAATGTACTGAAATTTTACATTTTCACAAAGTGTCTGATTTTAGTAATCAAATAACTTATAATAAGAATTTTTCATGGAGACTACAATGGTGTTATTTGTTTAGAAGTATCAGTCCATTTGTAGATCCATATTCTTGAAATTAAATTTTTTTCTTCCGACTGAATATGAGCCTAATGTGTTGGTACTGATTTTGGTCGAGACATGTCGTGTTGTACCCTTAAATTTTTTAAAGTAATACATGATAATAAATCACTGATCTATAATTTAAATGGCCTAATAGTAGAGTGGGATTACATGTAGTGTGGGTCCCATAAATGTAATATACTCCTTAAAAAATCATCAGGGCTTTGATTGTCTATTGTTTAAAATTGGATTTTGGACCACGAGTAGCCTATATTGAGTGTTGTTTCACATATAACACAACAGTTACACCAATTATAGATTTATAGATATTATTTAAACTATTTTTATCACTAATAATAGCTAGGTGATGCTTGAAGATGGAATTGATCACAAATGATCACTATATACATTCAAAGTTGACCATCCATTATCTTTGGGTAGTGGAGTCTTCAATGATTTCATAGTAATACCTCCTGGATGGATGGGTAGTGGAGTCCTTGACCCATTAAAATGTTACCCTCCTGTAGGGATGGGAAACATATTCATAGATTCTTTCTGAGTCGAACCTCATGAATGGTTGGGCAGTGGGCTCCCTTATGCTTTCTAAGAGGGACCCAATAGTAGGAATGGGAAGTGGAGTTCCATAATGACTATATTTTTGTACCATCCAGATGGGATAAGGATTGGAGTTTCTTATTGATATATGAGACACACCCTCCAATAGAATTTGAAGGTGGATTTCATCATCAAATATCATGTGGTACCCTCTAGCATGGCAAGGAAGTGGAGTTACTTAATTACAGTCAATGTGATAACCTCCTATTGTACTGGGGTATTGTTTTCATACCAAGATTTTGTGACTAGTCGATTTTCTGTAATAGTAACATGGTCTGTTTTTTAGATGGATGGTTACTTATTGGAAGGAGCATAAGATTTTAGACGTTTTTTGGTGGACTTTTTGTGGTATTGGCGATATTTCATATTATGATGGCCTAAGAGATGTATATCCCCTTACATTCATGTTATGTAATATTTTGACATGGCATATATATTTACCATATCTATCATTATCTTTATAATCGGTTAGTCTCTTTATGGATAAGCTAAGATGAATGGGGTATTCCTTGTTCATTAAATGTTTAACTACCCATGGTTTGTTAAGTATATTCTATTAATATATGTGGTGAAGAATCTATTTGGTTTTCATCTACTCACCATGTTGAGTCCCTTGTATTTGGACAATGTTACTTCTACACATGGTTTGGGTTGAGCTGTTCTCATTCATTTAATCGCGAAGACTCTCTATAGGCATTCTGTTCGTGTTTAATCTATTCCTAATACACTTTAAATATTAGTGTGCCCTATTTTGTAGGTATATATGATATGGGAATTCCCCACACATGTTGTGCCCTATGTAGATGGTGGATAGGTTTGTGGAGATATAAATGTTCTTAGGGAAAATTTGTACATTGGACAACGTATGGTGGTTATGGAAAATAGATCAAGATATTTGATCTCTCAAAAATTAATTTTTTTATATTTCTTGGTAGGGAAAAATTTCACGTTGGGTTTTTATTTTTCTCCTTTACTTTTCAATTTTCCTACTGAACTATTGAACTATCTAGAGGATTTGTAAGTAGGGTTGTTCCAATATCTTTTTTTATTTAATTTTAAATTTACTCCCTATGTACTTTATCATCAAGATGAATGTGTGTATTTGTAATGGTACATATGAAAATTCCTTGTAGTTTTAGTTATAACATTGGCACAAGTCCCCACCCCTTGGCCTACTATGGAAGGTTTGTGGTAGGTGGGACTGTAGACCTAGAATGGGTAGGGTCATGACCATTACTAAATATATATTAGACTAAAAATTATTAACAAGACCAACTAAATTATTAAAAACATATAGTTACATATTTTTAAAAGTATTCCATTAAGTATTAAATATTTAGAAATTAAATAAATGTATTTGAAAATAAAAAATTTGTTTTTCTTATAAAAAGATTTTCTGTAGGAAATTAATTGTTATCTTAACAAATTATATTATTTTGTATATGTGAACAATTTTATTTAATGTACCTATTTTATATTCAATAAAAAGGTTAGTGTTAATTTAATGTATTTTATAATAATGGGATAATATAAAATCTGGTTTTATGTTTAATTATTTATTTGTATAAAAACTTTTTTTTTCCACATTTTGCATAAATTTTTTAAAAATTATTTTTTACACTTATATAAATTGAGTATTTATAAATTTATTCATTATTTGGAATTAGTATGTTATAATTTCGTAATTGAGTCCCTTAACTTTTTAGAAATTAATAATAGAAATTGTGGTAAAATTTATCACTGTGGTGTTGGGCAAATTATGATATCTTTTTCAAAAATAGGTGAGTAGACCGTGGTTTTCCATTCTAATTATTTGTGGCTAAATATCATTAATATATTTTCAAACTATAATATATATTTTTGGTTTTATAGATGTTTTCCCATTAATAATATATATATAATATTTATGTAAAGTAAATTTACAATGTTCTACTCTCTTAGTTATAAATATCTCTAATATTTTGAAAAATTTGGGTACAACCGCGAAAGTGGAACACACACAAGGAAGAAAATGAAATGTAAATTGCAAATATGGGGACTTGACCCCACAACTTTCCCCACATCCCCCAAGTCCTTACAACCCCACCACCAACGGTGGGGAATATCTCTAATGTTTTAACATAGAGAAATAAACAATGATATGAAAGATTATAAATTTATAATTTCATATTACAGAAATTAATTTAAATAATTATAATTATTTATATTATTTATCAGTTATAAAATTTCACTAAATTCATTCTCAATTATAATATAGTATTTACTCAATTAATATAAAAATAAATTAAATTACTTACTGAATAATAAAAGTAATATAATATTATGGATTTATATTTTGAAATGATTTTTTTATATAAATATAAAACACTTTTACTTATTAAAAGAATTATATTATAATTTCATCCTTGACATCAAGACATTGTTGTGAAATTAAATCAATAGTGTCACAATTGAAATTAATAATATTTTATAATAAATAAAACATTATTTAATAATTTAAAAATAAAAAAGTTATAATATTAATTTTAAATTTAATATGATTGAAAACAACATGCATGGTCAATTTATGTTTCACATTCCCATTTATGGTGACATTATCAACACTTTTTTGTATGTTTTTTTGTTTTTTTAGTTATGGTAATGAAAAGTTAACAACGGGATTAATAAAAAAGGCCATATTTAAAATGACACCAAAACCTACCAAAATTTACGTGGTTAATTCTATTTAAACACTATAAATTTTTTATTATAATTAACATAAATTTAGATGAATTTTTCTTGACAATTAATGTCTTATATTTTATTATTTAAATAAATTACAAATGTTTGCGTCACCTCAATTATAAAAGAGAACCTCATCACATAACTTAATCACATATTTTGAGTATTCTACATAAATCATCACCTAATAATATATCTTCTAAAAATAATAATACTCATTCTAGATATCTTTTTATTCCCATAATACTGACCCCATGATCATTAAGAGGATATATAATTGATATTTTATGGATGAAGATGTAATTTCCATTACATGTCACATTAATTTTGACAGATTATTTTCCTCATATAAATATTTTCTATTTATCATAGAATAATAAAATTAGAATCATAAAAATACTAAAATATTATTATTATTAAATCACAATTATCCACCCTCTTTTCTATCAAATTGGATATTAATGTATCACTTGTTTATATATATGGCAGATCGTCTAAATGTAGAGATACAATTCATTTTGCAACAATATATTTTTTAGATGTTTACTATGATGGGTTCAATATTTTATATTACTATTATAACATTGTAATTAATTTTATACTTTCAATTACACATCTATATTCATACCTTTTAATCTATAGTAAAATGATTATGTCGCTCATGCATAAGTGTGGATTGAAGTGTAATTTTTCCTATGGTGACTATTCAATGTTTTATGTGTGGTGAGGATGTTTATTGGGAAATTGGATAAAAAAATTATAAGAAGAATTTAGTTAAAGATATGAATATAGAGAAAGATCAACAGAGTATACCACACAAACTCTATCGTTTCAAATTCAAGTATTATCAGCATTATACTAACTAGTACTCAATCATGATGGTTAATGATGATGATCGAAGTCAGCAACCTATTAACCTGAAATATAAAGGGAAATATCATTCATTTAGTATTTTTTAAAGGGGGTAGGATAATGATGTCATGATATGTACAATTAACATACTATCTATAAATTCTAATGTTTTATATTAATGTGGTTCTACCCACTCTATTGTACATGAATAATTTTCTATTTCTATAAAATTTGCACTCTTATTACTTGATTTCTAATTAGAATCAAAAACCCCTAATGTATCTATTATCACATCTCATGTTTATTATTATTCTATGAAATATGTTTGGTAGAATGTGATTTCTAAAAATAATGTTATTCTATCACTAGTAGAATTGGATTTATTTTGTGCTTGGATTGACTTCCATTACCTAAAGGAAAAAATCAATTGTGATGTAAGGTAAGTCAGATTTTATTTTCAACAAAACATATTATTTTCTATCATTCAGAAAATAATATGATCTTATGGTGGAAATTTCATCCACTATATGCGTATTTTTTACAATTAAATAGTGATTTTTATCTTATATGGTTTGGGAGAATGTAAAAAATCGATGATATTTTATATCCGTCATGATTTTTCAATGACTTTGCAATCTGAATTTTCATTCTTATACTAAATTCTGAATTTGAGTTATCAATAAAAGTCATACCATGACCTACACCAATTTTATTTTATCCATAGTGAATTGATTAATTGAGTTATAGGAATTAAAGAAGAAACTCCAAGAGAATCTAAAAAAGGGATTCATTTTTTCAGGTGTGTCACATGGGGGTGTATATGTTCTTTTTCTATGAAGAATGATAGATCAATATTAATATATATTTATTATTTAGAACACAAAAAGATCAGTACCAAGAAAAAATTTCAAATACCCTATATTTATTACTTATTTTATCAATTACACATATCTCAACAATTTTCAATGAATAAATTCATTCTAGATATCATAAATTGAGGGTTAAGATGGAGGGTATATCCAATACATCATTCCATACATAGTGTGGACACTATGGACTATTGTGATTCCATTTTGGAATTACTAATTCACCTATTAATATCCATGATAATATTAATGAAATATTACTGATAATACACCCATGGAAGTCATTATAGATTATGTTCATTTACATTCGATGTCAAAGGAAGGTCAATATTATCATTTCTGAATCATTTTTATGACCTCGATGATGTATAGTCATAGAAAAAAATCTATCAGTTTTGAATTGTATCTTCAGAAGGATTCATTCATAGTCTATATAATCTCAAATTAGGGTATATTAATAGATCATTAAATGATACATCCTATTAATCATTATCACTTACCAACCATTGTGACTAAGATCCATAGCTTTCATGATTTGTATTAATATTATTAATTCTTTTTGGGGAACTTATCTTCATTGTCTAGTCCAATCTCAAAGTGAACCAATAAGAGATTTATGTATCTTTGGATAGATAAATGTGAATAAAATTTAAAGGAATTAAAGGGAAGGTTATCCATTTTACTTGTATTTACATTACCAAACAGTGGATAAGGGTTTGTAATCTATAATGATGCAGCAATAAAGGGATATATATGTGTTCTTATGTAGAATGATATGGTGATAACTTATTATTAATTATGATTGATGTTTTGTGATAAATATTATCCAACTCAAGACATTGAGAAACCTAAAATAATATTTCTGATAATAATATGGATAATTTATCTTTATCAAAAATGGAATGATATTTATGTAGATCACAAAAAAATTAAATTACATAATAGCTCAGAAATTGGTGAACTCACCAAAGAAGATTGTTAGAGCTGTTTAATGATTATGAATTCTCAGTACATTACCACCCAAGGAAAGATAATATGTTGGAAAATGATCTATTTCAAAAGGATGATGTTATATAATCCATGATGAGGATATAAAAGGACCAAATATTTATATATCTGCAAAGGATGGATTTTTCAGTCATTAATGGTTGAAATATTATCTTTCCCAAATGAGTATTCAACCATCTATCTAAGTTATGTTTAAAGAGGTATGAAAGGAAAATCTAAAGGTAAAAAAGAAGATGGGAAATATTTCTAAGATTAAAATTGATTATAATTGAATGGTAATTTTATGAAACAATGTATATTATTCTTCCATTCCATATTTGGAGGTTCTATTGTATGATTCTCATAGTAAATTATTTTATATTCATCCTAAAACTATGAATATTTATCGATATATAATATTGTATTTACCATGGGATAGCATAAAGAGAAGTATTATTGACTATGTATCTCAATACATAGTATATCAGAAACATAAGGCTATGTATTGAAGTCTAAGGTGACGATACAACCATTACCCATACCAGAATTAATATTGGAAAACATCACCATGGACTTTTTTTCAAAGACTACAAAAAACTTCTAGAAGTCATCATTCTATTTGGGTTTTTGTTGATCCACATAATCATAGTCACAATTTATTTCCCAAAAATAATGCATAGCTATTGATCAACATGAATGGTTACAGATTATGGAAGTGGTAAGGTTACAGGGATTAAAATATTCTATTGTATCTGATCTTAATACATGTTTTAACATAATATTTTGTTGAAGTTTTACTCAAATCTGGATACAGATTTGAAATTTACTTCATATTATCACCATAATAATATTTTCCGTCTATGATAACCATTAATACCATATATAATATGATGATATGTTATTTTATGGATTTAAAAAGTGGTTGGGGTCAACAAATTCCACTAGTTAATAATTCTTACAATATTATATTTTACTCCAAAATTCAAATGGATTCATATGAAGCACTCTAGGGAATGATTTTTAGATGTAAAATATATTGGAATGAAGTCACTGGAATAAGTATATAAGAACCTATGTTTTTTGGGGAAATAAAAACACATTATACCCTTCAAAAGTACACAAGGAATCTCATAGTTGACATAATTTTTATAAGGACCTGGCCTTAAAACACTACATAATATTGAATTAAATGAATAATTCACATTGGGAATCTTTTCAGGTTTAGAGATTTAGATAATTAGGCCATAACTATTACATCTCAAAAGTTACAAAGTAGACACTTCTACTCCAATTAAATTTTTTTCATAAATTAAAAACTCTTGAAAAAAGGAGTCAGGTCGAACTCCATGTTTTAGACAGTATGACTTTCCTTGATCCCATCCATGACCCTATTCCACTTTATGTCTAGTGAAAAACATTTCAAAAACATGGGATGAGCAAAAAAAGATCAGTAAGGAATACACAATGAAATAAACTATTAGATTCTTTCAAAACAATAATTAAACCATGAATACCTAATCAAAAGTAATACTTTTCACCTATATGAAGTAGTAAATACTCTTCACTGAATAAAATATAATATCTTACCCTTTTGTAACCAAATGATCACCATAAAACCATATAAATAACACTTTACATATAAATGTAACTTGGAACATAAACATACTTAAATGGAATAACCATACAGTCGACATTCAAACATGTTACTAAATTGAATATCCATATGGCCGACTTCCATACCCAATGCATTGGTGGTTATAACGTAACAACCCATCTTGGTATATCATGACACCACCGGTCATTTGGTTTATCATGTAACCACCCATCAAATGTCCAAGCACCATTATAAAATCATAACACATACAACAAATATAATGGAAAGAACACATTTTCACATTTAAATCACAATATATATCCTAAATATATTGACATAACACATCAATTATCAAAACCATTTTCAATACCAATATACATAATAGAGTAAATGGAATTTATTTTTCCTTTTAAAAACATTACATCTTGTTAAGGAATCCAAAGATCAAGTAATACTCACGGTGTGGAAAGGTTGTTGTCACCGCGTATGTTAAAATAAACACTCCATTCTTTCATTTAGTAAAATAGATTGTAGAAAAATATAACCTTTGAATGAAATGATAATTCAAATGTGTTTATACACCGTATAAAAGAAATTCTTGTATTAAAACAAAATATTCCTCAATAAAAGGAGATTGAGACTAAGTCCCTTACCTCATGTCCAACTTGACTCGATCATTCTTTAATATCCTGAATAATAAACTAGAGTTAATTTTTACTTTATTAAGAATATTTTACAAGTTCATTTTTTCCATTTATATCACTTAGTAACATGGTATTGACCTTATGTAATCATTTAAGTTAATAACGGTCATTTTGACGATATATGGTACTTCAGTAAAAAATAAACTTCTTATAATTACCAGTTGTTCATGTGGTAAAATATTCACTATCTCTAAAATTATATTAATGATTTAGATTTCATATATAACATATATATATCCATTATATACATACATTTATAATATATCATAACATTTAGAGGTAAAAAATGAAATGCACCGTTCATGGAGACGGTAAGTCGTACGTACGCATGAACGTTACTTTCATTTCTATTTTGCATTTAATGGAAAGAAAAAATTATGATAGAGAGGTAAATTATAATTCAATTATAATATCATATATAATATTATTAACTCCATCCTTTATATGTCACACATATGGCATTAACGATTCAAATCACTTTGAGGGGGTAGTAGTCCACACATTCTAAAATGAAATTATCGCGTTTAACCATTATGGAAACCATAAAGGTATGCATTAAATGAAAAATACAGTAGAATATGGAACAAATAAAAATAATATATATCATATATAAATATAGTTACACCATAATGTCCACCATGAAAGGCGGTAAGAGATATTTGAACAATCATTGTGTCATGAGGCAGTAGTTTGCTGTTGACAGAAATAGTATGTTCTTCACCCATTAGATGTATGTTTTAGTAAGTGTAGCTCAAATACATCTCATAACAACATAAAATTATATTAAAGTTACTGTTGGTTTTACAAAAGAAAGTAATAAAAAGAGATTAGGAGGTTGTAGAATCAAAATAAAACAAAAGAACATAAGAGAAGACATTACCTTTAAATCGGGTAACTCCCCTTGATGTTAACCAAAAGGGGTTCTTCATGGGCTTTATGATTATGTTAAGGCTTCTAGAATGAACAGAGGGATCTTGGGAGATTATGTGAGTAGATTTTGGACGATCCAAAGTGCTTTAGATGTGTGAGAAATGGGTAGAAAGTGGGGTATTTTTATAAGGGAGAGGAGGGGCTCTTTTGGAAAGCTTGAAAATATTATTTTATTATATAATGATTTTCGATTTAAAAAGGTCCAAAAATCATTAACTAGAAGATAAGGTGTCCAATGTTCGAAATAAAATCATCCAATAAGAATTTAAAAAGTTTTAGATATTATTTTAAACATTATATTCTTATTTATTTAAATCATTCATTAATGACATAAACACCGCATCATCATTATGTCATAAATAATTTTATTTATTTGATGACTAAAAATTATATAAAAATTATCATGATGTAGGAAAACATTTTATCTTTCTAATGAAAATTTATATTCAAACCTATAACTTATATAACCACATATAAAAATTGTTTTAGTAAAACAATACATGTTTGTTACATTTTTATTTTTACTTTAAATAAAAGGCATTAATGTCATTGTCTTACCCAAGATGCTCCATGGGGTCCAAAAAATTGGCCCATGTATTCTATTGGTTATACATGACTCATCCAATAAGTGTAGGGAAAGTGTAAAGGTAATTTCGTTTTATTATAACATAATTTGTACCTTTAATTACACTAATTATCTTTAATTGCGGTTAATATAACATTAAAGTTAATATTAAACAAAAAATATTTTTATCCCATTGAACCACATTTTACCTACTAATGATAACCATGTATGTCAGATTTTGGAAGTTCAATTCACAGATGTGGTAATATTTAATTTAAACAAAAAATCAGTTTCTAACTAACACTTAGTGGTTTCACTATTCACCAAAAATTTATGTTTTTCCGAAAAATACCAAAAATTCACCCTAAGATATATTTCATATTCAGATTTCAAAAATGATTTCTATTTTACAAAATTCAAAATATATAAGTTGAATTAATTAATATTATAAATAATTCCTGTTTTCAAATCAAATTGCGTGTTTTTTAAAAACAATATATATCAAGAGATTGACAGTTGTTTAAGTCCAATTTCAAAGTGAAATTAATTCCAATGTCAACCACTGGATTAAATGGTAAAAATATATGATAATTGGACTTTAATATCAATTAAAAAGATAATCTACCCATCTAAATAAATTATATTAAAAGGTGCTTTTGAATTAAAATACAACATTTTTCACTATTCCTTAAAAAATGAACATTATCGGAAAAATAACAAAAACATGCACAGAGTAAATTTTGATGTCCCGATTCTAAAGAAGAATTTTATTTGGTCAAATTGAAAGTATAATAGTGAAAAAAAAATTATATTTAAAGATGTTTCTCCATCAAAAGGTGATAAATCGTCCTTTTAGTGAATATTAGAGTATTCATGCTCAAAATTGGATTCATTCGCATTTGAAGACTCTAACATTTATTGGATAAATGTAAAAAAATTTAACAAACATATATAATAATATTTTATTTATTTCTATTCATTCTTTTTAATACAATGACTATGTGTTAAATACCATTTAAAATAATATTATTATATTATTAGTGTGCAACGTAAGATTTCAAAGAACTTCATTGTTGCGTATCGAGTACGCCATCGAACATAGAAACACCATTAAATTAAAATTATTATTTAATTCAAAAATATTAATAAATATGAAAATGTATTATTCATTATTTACCTGGGATGTTACATCTTTCCTACATTTTGGAAATTGCATCCTTGCAATCTTATTCACTTACAAAATAAAAGTGGGTATTTATCTCTCATAGAATTTTCAGATTACCACGTTGCCTCTTCAACCATATGGTTTTTCCACAATACCTTCACCTGAAGTATTACCTTATTCTGCAACACTTTCTCTTTACGGTCCGGAATCTAGGCCGGTTGTTCCTCATAAGAGAGATTCTCTTCCAACTATACTACGTTTGGGATCAAAAGATGAGATGGATCTGGTGTATACTTTCTAAACATCGAAACAAGAAAACAATTGTGTACCTAGGAAAATCTTGGAGGTAAAGCCACTATGTACACAACTGATCCAACTTTCTCCAAGATTTCATAAAGTCTAATGAACCTCAAACTCATATTTCCTTTCTTACCAAAACACATCACACCTTTCCATGGAGAAAAATTGAGAAAAACATGATAACCTATCTCGAAAGATAGATCCTTCCCCCAGTTATCCACATAACATTTTTTCCCGCTCTGAGCTGTTCTCATGTTCTTCTGAATCAACTAAACTTTTTCTTCCATCACTTCTAATAATTCCGGGGCGATCAGGTTTCTTTCCCCTACTTCATCCCACAAAGCTGGAGTTTGACACCGCTTTCCATATAATGCCTCAAATAGAGCCATCTGTATACTGAAATTAAAACTGTTATTATATGAAAATTCAACCAAATAAAGATGTCGGTCAAAACATCCCTGGTAATCTATCATGCAAGAACATAACATATCCTCCATGGTCTGAATTGTACGTTCTGACTTCCCATCTGATTGTGGATGAAAAGTTGTACTAAAGTTTAATTTAGTACCCAACGACTTCTGAAATCCTTTCCAAAAGTTAGAAGTAAACCTAAGATCATGATCAGATACAATGGAGAGGGGAACTTCATGTAACTTGACTATCTAATTAACAGACAACCAAGAAGTTGATCTAGAGAGAATGTATCTAAAATATGATTAAAATGAACAGATTTAGTCAATCGATCAACAATAACCATGATTTCATTATTAACTCGAGATTTATATGGTAATCTCACAACGTAGTCCACAGATATATTTTTCCATTTCCACTCTGGCATCGGTAATGACTAAATCATCCCTTTCGATAACTGCCACTCTGCTTTAACCTGCTGACAAGGATGAACTAAAAATTGGTAACTATGAGCCCCACATAACAACAAATTCTTCAACTGTGAATCACAAGGCACACATAATCTCTTCCCAAACCTCAAATCACAATCATTATCAATGTTAAATTCAGGCAACTTACCCTTCTGAACCATCTCTACCTTTTTCTGCAACCCATTGTCTTTCTTCTGCGCTTTCTTAATTCTGTCTGATAGAGATGATCTCACTAATACTAGAAAAAAAAACAAAAGAACTTCCTGCACCTACAACTTCTATTCCAAAGTTCATCAAATGAAAAACCAAAGGATCTCATTCTAAATGTGTCATGGTTAATGAAGCATTACTTTTTAAACTGAAAGAATCAGCCACTTAATTTTCTTTTCCCGGATGGTAATGAATTTTACAATCGTAATCCTTGATAAATTCCAGCCATCTCCTCTGTCTCAAGTTCAATTATATCAAAGTGAATATATACTTTAAACTTTTTTGATCAGTATATATTTCACACTTTAATCCATACAAATGATGCCTCATAATTTTTTATGCAAAAACAACAACAGCTAATTCCAAATCATGTGTAGGGTAATTTAACTCATGGGTTTTCAACATATGCGAGGCATAAGAAACTACCTGATCATTCTGCATAAGGACACAACCATGTCCCTTCAAAGAAGCATCATTTTAGATAAAAAACTCACCATTTCTAGAAGGTAGTGCCAAAACTGGAAAAATTCACCAATCTTCTTTGTAATTCCTGAAAACAGTCATCACATTATTTTTTCAAAATTTACATAATACCTTTTCGAGTTAACTTAGTCACTAAATTAGATAACCATGGAAAATTTATAAGCAACCCCCGGTAATAACCTGTAAAACCAAGAAAACTATGGATCTGGGTCATATTAGTTTGTCAAGGCCATTCTTCAACAACTTTTGTTTTTGCAGGATCAATAGTTATGCAATTTTTTTTAAACAATGTGACCTAGGAACGGAATTTTTTGTAACCAAGACTCACACTTTTAGAATTTTCCATACAATTTCATTTCTTTTATGGTTTTTAAGATAACCCTTAAATGACTTTCATGTTCCTCTTTACATTTGGAAATAACCAAAATATCATCAATGAACACAACCAAAAACATATCCAAGAACTCATGAAAAATTCTATTCATTAGATCCATGAATACAATATGTGCATTGGTTAACCCAAAAGGCATATATACAAATTCATAATGGCCATCTCTAGAACGAAACGTAGTCTTCAAGAATTTTTTCTTCTGTTACATTCAACTGATGGTACCCCGATCTCTTGTCAATATTTGAAAAATACTGAGCTCCCTGGAGCTAATCAAACAAATCTTCGATATGAGGAAAAAGATATTTGTTCTTAACAGTGATGTTATTAAAGGCTCTATAATCAATGAAAAGTCTCAATGAACCATCTTTATTTTTAACAAAAAATGACAAGATCACCCCATGGTGATGCGCTAGGTCAAATGAAACCTCTATATAATAACTCCTACAATTCCTTCTTTAACTAAAAAATTTCATCTTGAGCCATTTGATAAGGGGGTTTTGAAATTGGATTAGAAACAGAAACTATGTCAACAGTAAATTCAACTTCCAGATCATGTATAATACTAAAAAACTCATCAAAAAAACATCAAGATACTCATTTACCACTAGAAAATCATTAATCAGAACAGTTCCTTTTTTATCAACAATATGAGCAAGGTAACATTCAGTTCCAACATTTACTAGTTTCTCAACATCCTAATTTGTTATTAAAATCGAGAGTTCATTCTTGTAAAAAAATTGAAAATTTTTCTGAAAGGAAAACTCTTTAGATCTACAGTCAATCTTAGCATGATAAACAGAAAGCCAATCTATGCCCAAAATAACATCAAACTCTACTAGAGGAAAAAAATAAGGTTTATAGGTAGATTCTTTCCACACACAAGGATATGAAGGTTCTTATAATTTTATTTGTTTCAACGTTTCCTCCGAGTGTTTTTACCATAAGTTCAGGATTCATATCTTGAGTTTAAATTCCCAATTAAAGAGAAAACTTCTCAGAAATGAAGGAATGTGTAGACCCTGAATCAGACTACACATGGGCATAATCTGAACAAAAAAAAAACAGTGTACTTGTTACTACTTCATTCGAAAGCCCAACATCTACTGATGTAGTTGTAAAAGATTTCACCACCAGTTTTTTCTTGTTGTCTAGCTGCTTTCCCTCAGTTGAGTTCTTAATTAGACACTCATTTTCATAATGACCCATTTCATTACACTTAAAACATATTACCGATGGATTTCCACTGCCTGCTTGATCATCTTCCTTATAGTTACGAGCAATATGACAAGACTTACCACAATGAAAGATCTTTCCAGACATCGATAAACATTCTCCAGGATGGATTTTACCACACTTTTCATAGGATGGGTATTTGTTTTTCTTACCTCCATGCTTCATTGATGAATTATTTCCATTTTCCTGCCAACTGAACCTCTTATTCTATTGTTTGTCAAAGAACACCTGATCATCAGAAAACTCTATTTCCACCTTCTCCGCTCATCAAACAAGTTTTTCATAACTTTTTAACTCACGAGAAGCTAAAGGCTTTCGATACTTTGGATTTAACCTTGAGTAAAAATGGTTGATTTTACTATCAAGATCTCATATGAAATTTGGAGCATACCTTTCCAGTCTTGTGAACTTCGCTTCCTAAGAAGCCACTGAGTCATCCTCCTTCCACAATTCATGGAACTGTTTTTCCAACGTAAGATGAACCACCATAGGAATATATTTCTCAAGATACATACCTTTTAATTCATCACAGTAAAAATCATAAATTTTTTCACTATCCCTGATATTTTTCACCATTGACCACCACTGATTAGCTTCACGTTCAAAACATCAAACAATGAGACTAACCTTTTGATATTCTGAACACCTCATTTCATCAAAAATATTCTCCATTGCTTTAATCCACCCTTCAGTTAGTACATGGTCTGATGATCCTCTAAATGATAGAGAAGTTGCCTCATTAAATGTTCAACCACTGACATATTCCTCTGTGGTTGATCTGGCTGAACTCATGCATAGATACCTCCACCGTTTATTACCTGAGTCAATTGTGCCATCGCTATAAAAAACTATTTAGTTTTGATTCTAATTGTCTCAGGATGCTGATTTGGAAGGTCATTTCTTTATGTATGCCTTCCTAGCACAACTTCCCTATTTCTTCGATGGAAAACCATTGTGAACAAACATGTCTTAGTTGAAGAAACATGGTAATCTTCAAATTCTATATCATTTCAATTTGAACATAAAGTGTAAAAAAATATTTTTTTGGATAATCATTTAATAGAATTATAACTCCTAATGTTATCTAAACCGAACTCTGATACCAAATATATTGACCCGACCTTAAAACATTACATAATATTTAATTAAATAAATAATTCAAATTGAGTATCTTTTCAGGTTTAGAGCATTAGAAAATTAGTACATAACTATTACATCTCAAAAGTTACAAAGTAGACACTTCTAATCAGTTACCATTTTTTCATAAAATAAAAACTCTTGAAAAAAAGAGCCATATCTAGATCCATGTTTTATACAAAATGACATTCCTTGATCCCATACTTGACCTTATTCCACTTTATGTACTATGAAAAACATTTTAAAAACCTGGGATGAGCATAAATATATCCGTAAGGAATACACACATAAGGAAACTGTTAGTTTTTTTTCAAAATACTAAGTAAACCATGAATACCTAATAATAAGTAATAATTATCACCTATATGAAGTAGTAAATACTCATCATTGAATAAAACATCATTTCTTACCCTTTTGTTACCAAAATATCACCGTAAAACCCATATAAAGAACACATAACTTATAAAGGTAACTTGGAACATAAGCATACTTAAATGGAATAACCATGCGGTCAACTTCTACACATGTCACTAAATGGAATAGAAATATGTCTGACTTCCATAACCAATTTATTAGAGGTTATAAATTAACCACCTGTCATGCTTTATCACGGCACCACCCATCATTTGGTTTATCATGTAACCACCCATCAAAAGTTTAGGTTCCATTATAAAATCATAACACATAAACAAGATATAAAGGAAGGAAAAAATTTCTACATTTCAATAGAAATATATCACATAAATATATTGACATAAAAAATCCATTATCAAAACAATTTTGAATACCAAAACGCATAATAAAGTATATGGTATTTATTTTTCCTTTTAAGAACATTACGGCTTATTAAGGAAGCCAAAGATCAAGTAATACTCATGGCAGCGGAATGGTCGTTGTCACCGCGAACATTAAAAGAAACATTCCTTTTTGTCGTTTAGTAAAACGCTTCGTAGGAAAATATTCCCTATTAATGAAATTAAAATTCAATGGTTTTTATATAGCGTATAATAGAATGTCTTGTATTAAAACAAAATATGCCTCAATGAAAGGATATTGAGATGAAGTCCCTTACCTCATGTCTGACTTGACTCGATCATTCCTTAATCTCCTGAATAATAAAGTAGAGTTAATTTTGACTTGTGTAAGTCCTTTTTCAAAGTTTATTATTCCTTTTATATCACTTATTACCATGTTATGATCATTATGTAATCATTTACGTTAATAATGGTAGTTTTGTCGATATTTGGTACTTGAGTCAAAAATAAACTTCTTTTAATTACAAGTTGTTCATGTGGTAAAATATCCACTATCATCAGAATTAAATTAATGATGTAGATATCATATACATCATATATATCTAGTATATACATGCATTTATAATATTAAATAACATTTAGTGGTAAAAAATGAAATGCACCATTCAGGTAGAAGGTATGTCGTACGTACGTATGAACGCTACTTTCATTTATATATCTCATTTAATGGAATGAAAAAATCATGATGTAGAGATACATTATAATTCCAATATAATATCATATATAATATTATTAACTCCATACTTTATACGTCCCATATATGGCATTAACGATTCAAATCACTTTGAGGGGGCGGTAGTCCGCACATCCTAAAATGAAATTATCCTCTTTAACCATTATGGAAGCCATAAATGTATGCCATAATTGAAAAATATAGAAGAATAAGTAAAAAATAATCATAATATATATCATATATAAAATTATTGACATCTTAAGGGCCCCCATGAGAGGCGGTAGGAGAAATTTGAATAATCATCTTTTCGTGAGGCAGTAGTTCGCCGTCCACAGAAACAGTATGTTCTTCACCCATTAGATGGATGTGTGTGTAAGTGTATCTAAAATCTTTTTTATAACAACATACTAGTTTATTTTATTTACTGGTTTTTTTACAAAAGGAATGAATAAAAATATTTTAGGGGGTTAGAGAAGAAAAATAAAACAAAAGAACATAAGAGAAGACATTACCTTTAAATCGGGTTACTTTCCTTGGTTTGAACCAAAAGGGGTTCTTGAAAAGCATTATGCCTAAGGTAAGGCTTCTAGGATTAAGAGAGGGATCTTGGGAGAATATGGGAGTAGAGGTTGGACGATCCAAAGAGCTTGAGAAGTGTTCGAAATGGGTAGTAAGTGGGGTCTTTTTATAAGGGAGAGGAGGGGCTCTTTTCGAATGCTTGAAAATATTATTTTACTATATAATGATTTTCAGTTTCTAAAGGTACAAAAATAATTAACATAGAAGATAAGGTGTCCCATGTTCGAAATAAAATCATCCAATAATAATTGGACCTATTTTGGATAATATTTTATACTTTATCTTCTTATTTATTTAAATCGTTCATTAATGACTTAAACACTACATCATCACTGTGTCCTAAATAATTTTATTTATTTTGTGCCTAAAAATTATAAACAAATTATCATAATGTAGGATATATTTTCATATTTCTAATGAAAATTTATAGTAAAAATGATAACTTATATAACCTTATGTAAAAATTGTTTTTTTAAAACAATACATGTTTCTGACATTTTTATTTTTACTTTAATTAAAAGGTATTAATGTCATTATCTTACCCAAGTGGCTCCATGGAGTGCAAAAAATTGACCCATGGATTTTTTTGGTCTACCATGAATCATTAGATAAGGGTAGAACAAGTGTAATGTTAATTTAATATTATTATAACATTAATTTTACCTTTATTTACATTAATTACATATAATCACAGTTAATAAAACATAAAAGTTATTATTCACCAAAAATTATTTTCATCCCATTAAACCACATTATACTTTATAATGATAACAATTAATGTTAGATTTTTGAAATTCAATTCACAGAAGTGGTAAAATTTCTTCTAAACGAAAAATTAGTTTTTTAACTAACACTTACTGGTTTCACTATTCACAAAAAATTAATGTTTTTCAGAAAAATACCAAAAACTCACCCTACACTATATCTTATATTCTAAATTCAAAAATGATGTCTATTTTACAAAATTTATAACATATAAGTTTCATTAATGAATTTTTTAATTAATTACCATTGTCAAATCAAATAGCATGTTTTTAAGAAACAATATATATCAAGAGATTGATAGTTGTTTAAGTTCAATTTCAATGTGAAATTAATTCCAATGTCTACCATTGGATTAAAAGGAAAAAATATATTATAATTGAACTTTAACACCAATTAATAAGATAATCTAACCATCTAAATAAATTAGATTAAAAGGTTTTTTTGTGTTAAAATACAACATTTTTCACTATTCATTAAAAAATTAACTTTATAGGAAAAATAACAAAAACATACAAAAAGTAAATTTTGATATCCTAATTCTAAATAAGAATTTTATTTGGTCCAATTGATCATTTATGGGTGAAAAAAACTATATTTAAAGAGGGTTCTCCCTCAAAAGGCGATAAATCAACCTTTTAGTGAATATTAGAGTATTCATGCATAAAATTAGGTTCATTCACATTTTAAGACTCTAATATTTAATGGATAAAAGTAAACACATTTAAAAAACATATATAAACATATTTCAGTTATTTTTACTCATTCCCACTAATACAATGGCTATGTTTTCACTACCATGTAAAATAATATTATTATATTATTAGTGTGCAACGTAAGATTTCAAAAAAAAATTGTTGTTGCGTATCTAGTACGCCATCGAACATAGCAACCCCATTAATGTAAAATTAATATTTAAATTACAAATATTAATAAATATGAAAATTTCTTATTCTTTATTTTCCTTGGATGTTACACTTTATGTTGTCAATCATCGTGATGATCTAGAATTTGAAGTTGGTGTGATTGTTTTTCTGTGAATTTATTATTGGGTGAAGGTTATGCAATTTAGAATAATGGATATATCATCATTAGGAATATTTTCCATTTTATATTCATGATTGTGTAGGGATGATACCTTCCCAATTGGGATTTCCATCGAAAATCTTTCAATCTCCTGAAATGATCCAATTATCTGTCATGAGGAAGTACATAATTGGTTAATAACATGTACTGAAATCAGTGTTCATACCATTGGAACAAGATATTTCTTATAAATAATAAACATTAATAATATTTCATCATAGAGGAAATTTTCTATAGAACATCACCCTTTCCCTAGTGATGTTTATCTAGAGGAAACAAAAATTTGATGCAACTACATGGGAAAACCAAGATGAGATGAAACTAAGATATCCTCAATTTTTATATTGGAGTAATAAACATATGAGAATAAAATCATTTTATGGTTTTATAATGTAACACCAATGTATTTTATAATACAATTCCACTTAAATATTTTTTTCATTGATAGCATGTGTTATACACAACACCGAATTTAAAATAATAGATATATACTATTATTAGTTTATTATGTGACATTTATCGCATGATTACTAGATTTAATGGTATGAATATGACTAACTAAATTATGATAAACTTATTTTTATATATATAAATAATTAATTAATATATTATAAGGTAATTACAAATAGTAATAACAAACATTTAAAAAAAATGTTTCTTCTCATAAAATAATTTTTATGGGTGTAGTGTGTTTTTATCATAGAAAAATAAATTAAAAACTATTTGTTAGTTTTTTTAATTATATAAATATATTATATATTTAAATATAGAAATTTTTATAATATTTTTTCCATGTATGGGAAAATAATAAACCATTTTTTTTCGTAAAATGTATTTTTCAAAAGCGGATTTATCCACGTTTTATAATCCTATTTTTATAATAAATTCATTTCACTTATATAAATTGAATATTGAAAAATTTATTTCATATTGGGACCCATGAATTAAAAATTTGGTAAATAAAAAACTTTTATGTTTTATCATTATAGATAGAAACCATGTAAATATTTTTTACCGTAGTAAATGATAAATATGATGAATCAATGTTGAAATTATGTGATATATCCATATTTTTCATCATAATTTTTTTGAAATATGTTAATTAAAATATTATCTTTTTATACCAAAAATATATGTTTTAATTAACCATTTTCTTTGATGATGACCTTTATAATAGTTAATTAAAATAATTTTACAATTTGTCACTATCATTGTTTGAAATGTCCCTTATGTCCTTACATAGGGGAACAATTATGAAAAATATATAATTTTTTTTTTTTGAATAATTTTATTATTCTAATGATATAAATATATTTATAATTACTATTAATTAAATGATTTCCTTAAATTCGTGTGAAACAATAGTAGAATAACTATTCAATTTCTATAAAAAATTAAATAAATTTATTTAAAAATATTAAAAATAATATAATTAGATTGATTTATAGTGTTATGTGGATTTTATAGATAAATATAACATATTAGTGAATTTTAAAAATTTAATAATCTATTTTTTAGTTTTTTTTTATTTTTAAGTATAATTAAATGAACACTGTCAAAAGTTCCATTAGTGATATTCATAAAATAAATAATACTTTTTAAATGAATTAAAATTAATAAACCTATCATATTTATTCATGTCAATGGAATATAGTTGAAAACATTATTATTGGACCATTAATGATTAACTTTCCAATTTATGGTAACATTTATAACCATTTATTGTTAAAATAGTTGTTACAATTATTAAGGAAAAATATGATTATCAACAGGATCAATAAAAAGAGAAAAGGTTTAAAATGACACAAAAATTATTTAAATTTCATTGGTTTATTTTATTTCATCCCTATAATATTTTTAATAGACTTATTGTCAAATTGGAATCATTTTAATTTATAACTAACCTGTTATATTGTAATCATTTATGAGATTTGCAATCAGCCCCTCACCTCATTTATAAATGGGAACTCCATCCCCTTAATTCATCACACATTTTGATCCATATAGATAGCTTATACCCTAAAAACCTCAAATATTCATTATCCACATTATATATGTGATGGTATTCCCAAAAGACCGACCCTATGATCCTTAAGAGGACATCTAAAGGAGTTATTTTATAGAAGAGGTAATCTTCTTATCTAATAAACTTTTTTACTACATCATTACCTTATATAAATAAATTTAATTTAGAATAAAATTATAAACTATGTATACTATGAGTAAAAAACGTTTATCATGATTAAATCACCATTGTCCACCATCTTCCAAATCAGGTGGGATGTTAAATTCTCTCCTGTGCAACCGTACAACTGACCTCCTCCACATTGAAATACAATTCATTTTACAACACCATATATCATTAAAGTTTATTATGGTGGGTTTGATGTTTATATATGATACATATAACATAATTACAAATCTCTAATTATAAAATTTCGTATAACCTTTTACCATCAAATGCATTGGAATATGGTAACTTCACTCGTGCATATGTGTGGACTACTGCACACACGAAGAAATATGATTCATTTTTTATTTTCACATAACATTTATGGAAATGAGGATTGATATAATGAATAAATATGTTATATAAGAAGTACTAATTAATCATAAAAGGAGAAATAATATATACCATTATTTTTAACATAAATTGAAATGTAAAAAAAACTATCTTTTTTGTACGTACAGTCTTTAGAGTAGATGAACAATGTAATTTTTTTACTATAAATAAATATTATGGATGAAAATAAATATATATAATTAATAAATTTGATATTTTTATCATTATAAAAATTCATAAAATTTTGATATTATTATCAATGTACAAGGACCAAAACTACTGAACAAAAATATACATGAAAAAGGAAACTGATATCACAAAGAAAATTTTTTAAATAAATAATAGCTAATTAATGGGTGATAAAATGTAATAAGTAAATAAGATATGGTTTGATATATATATTATGTATGTAGAATATATTTATATGATGTATATATATTTTATATGATAGGTTTGAAAAAGTATGAGGAAAATCAGAATTGAGGTGAAAGATTTTCGTCTAATTTGTTTTTATGAGAAACATATCATATTCACCATTTGTTTTTTATGTAGTGTATAGATTAATAATTGAAGTATTTTATGATAATTATTATAGAATTCATGGGTACTCATATATCCATATAAGATTCACTATTTAATGGGGAAATCGTTTAAAATTTTATCAAAATGTTGAGGATTTTATGTTAACATGTCATTGTTTTTTATTTTGTTTATGATGAGTGATCCTTATGATATTACTTTAAATAAACTCATTAATTTTAACCTATTATAGTTATTTCCTTATGGAATGTGGATTACATTTATTTTACTATCCTTTATAACTAAATAAGCTAAAATAATTTTTTGAATTAAAGTTTTCTTTATTTATCTCTTCTATAGAAAATCAAATTCAACCTTGTCAATGATTATTAAAATGATTTTAAAATCTTTTATTAATCCCCTATGATTGTTTAAATTCATTTTTACTCAATTTTTAATTAACAAAATGAAATAATAAAATAAGTACATTTTATTTATTAGCATGTATATCACCCAACACCATGTATAAGAGGGAATAATACACATTTAGACCTTATGATATAATTATTTATAATAAATTAAATAACTTTAATATGATGCACTATACACACACAGTAATATTATTTTGTGTTATACACAACATTGAGTTTTTTCAATTTTTTACATTACATGAAAGACAATTTTTTATCGAATGAAAATATAATCTTAATATTTTATTATTTAATATAATATTTATCACACTGCCATTAAATTACAATATAAAAAATGGAATGAAATGAATTAAGAATCTTTTTGTTGTAAATTTTATTATTAATAAAATAATAATTATTTAAAATAATTATATGTGTGTTATAATAAAGTGGTTTTTTTATAAAATATTGTTTAATCATGCTTTAGACACTTAATTTAATATTATTTTCTAACACATAAATAGTATTTATTTTAACATATAATATCTATTTTTTAATTATTTTTCAAAAATTATCAAAGGTTGATATATTATGATTTCTCTAAAATGTTTCATTTTTTATGAATACTGAAAAATATATAATTCTAATTGAAATTAAATTTTCATTTATATAATTTAAAATGATAATTTTTATTTTAAATTGGATTTAAGGAAAAAATATTTCAATTTTATACAAATAAAAATTATTTATGTCATTGAAATCATCTTCATATAGAATTTTAATATAAAAAATTTATAAACATTCGAAAATTTTCATTTTATAAACGTTTTTGTTAGTATATCTGTAGGATTAATGTTAAATAAAATTATTCAACTTTTTTAAATTGAATTTATAGAAATGGATCCAAAATTTTGAATCATCATAATTTTTTAGTCAATTATCGTAAACTTATTTTCTTACCTAAATTAAGTGTGAATTTAGTAAATATTAGTTACAAAGGATAAAAAGAAAATGTTTTTATTATGTGTTAATCTAATAAGATAAGGGTAAAAATTAGCTATAAACTTGTCTAAAAGCTATTTTTTGGAATATATAGACAATTAAACCTCTATATTTCTATAATTTTCCATTTTGTAACCTTGAGACATATTAAAACATTGTAAAACTTAATTCTATTCAAAAATACCATGTGTGTCCTATCCCCCACTTATAAAAGGTCAATCACTATCCTTTCTTTATGACACATTGAAACCACTATTTTAGCCAATAAATATCAGAAATCACTTCCAAAAATCCCTAACCCAATCCTAGGATCCATATTATGACAATACATATATCCATGTAAGGACATTGTGAAAAAATATCGAGGAAACTTGAATAAGATGTAAGGTTATTCAATGAGTGTATATATTTTAATTATTTCTCAACATCTTTAAGGGATTATTAAACCATTATTATATAATAAATTCATTATATCAGATATTAGTTAATTTTTATATAATAATTTCATTACCTGGAATCATCTCCACTTCAATAAATTGTGTTACAGAAACATCATTGATGTTTAGGGCGAACTCTCGTGTCGTAAATGATGTCATTCATTTATGCATTTCCACTTCTCAATACTGGATATGATGATGGATATAAAGTACATTTATGATATTTATAACATATTTATACCTATATAGTCACTATATAATATATTTCATTTTACCTTCCATTCTATGAGAGATATTATAAAATTGCTCTTATATACATAGGTCTACCATTTCACTATGAGATATGATTCGACTATCACCAATGCTTCACTCGAAACCTGATAAACAAAATGTTAAATATTATTTGCGATGAAATGAAATAATTAAAATATTAATTAAATATTTATTATTCTATCAAAATTATATATGTCATTTAATCTAATTATGTTTCACTCACATTAAGATGATAACATCTTTCATGTATGTGTTGACTACCGCTATCACAAAGGGATGTCACATCCTTTTCATCCCCACAAAAAATTGATGATAAATATAATTATATATTATTTTAATTATGTCATTATTATCATTATATACATATAAAACATTAATTAACACATTTATATAATGATTGATGAAAAATGGAAATTTTAGTCATGAGTTTTCACGACTTACCGTCCCTATGATCATAATATACATCATTTTTCTTAAAAAAATATTTAATGATTAGTTTTAAAAGTAAAATTGATTTATAAATATGATAATTATGCCATTATAATTGTAACGAACCCGGCGGGCCTAAAGCCCAACCAAACTCGGCCACGCCCGAGCCCAGCCCTCTGGCAGATAGCAGACCCCCACCCTCAGGCAGATAACAGGCCCCCACCTCAGACCGGCCCAGATAACATGTGGCAGGAACTGTCCCCTGCCTGGTGGTGATTTAATACACCTCCCCCGCAACTCGAACCCGTGACCACAGTGGAAGGGGACAGTTCCTGCCACGTGTTATCTGGGTCGGTCTGATGTGGGGGCATGTTATCTGCCTGAGGGTGGGGTTCTGCTATCTACCAGAGGGCTGGGCTCGGGCGTGGCCGAGTTTGGTTGGGATTTAGGCCCGCCGGGTTCGTTACAATTATAATCCAGTACATGATATAAAATGATAATATACTCATGATATACATCTTTCAGAACCAATCATGAAAGAGAAAACAAGGCAATTACCAGCCAAATCATTGAAAAAAATAAAATGTTAACACTGAATAGGTAATAAGATGTTATAAAATATCATATATAATAGTATAAATATTACAATGGTTATTTTTTAGTCAATAAATGATTTAAAACAACTATACATGTGGTTAAATTATGATAAAAAGGAATTTCATGTTATGGGATTTCATCTAAATTTCATTTCATTAAGGCATATTATAATATTATGCACCTAATTTAATTTATTTTATTTATATACTACCAAAATAAAACAGATTAAAATGTATTATTTAAAATATATGTTTTTATGTATAAATTTTAATTATTTAATTAATGTTATTTTACTAATATTTTACCATGTCGTAATGAATTTTATAATAGATTTTCTTTTTCTTTTGGTTATATTACTTTTTCGTTGTCGCTATTATTATAAGATTATGTTTTAACTGAAATTATATTATCTTATATTATATTTACAATTTTTTTGTGAGTATTTATAGGTGATATCCATAATATATTAATTTAATAATTCTTAATTCATTGTTATGATCATTGTAATGGTTTATTTCACTATCTCATTGACATTGATTATTCATCTATTTCAGTTAATGAAGATTATTTGAGAATTTCCTAATAAAATAATTATTTTTTTCATATGGTTATTAATGATATATTTAGGTATTGGTGAACTTTTACCAATCTTTTGTACTAAAATATAAATATAAAAGTCTTTTATAATATCAAAAATTATTTCTCTATTCGATTGTAACATTTTTTCATCAAAATTTTTTTTCTAAAAAGATATTGAAATAAATTATTTATCAATTTATAAATAAATTATTAATAAAATTTTTACAAATTTTTTATTTTAAAATTTTGTTTCAAGGGATTCATATTTTTATTTTCCAAAAGAGGCAATTTTATAACCTTTTAGAGTTCAAAAGGATAGTTCTTTTTAACATGTATGATATATAAAAAATTAACTTCAGTCATGACCAAAAACTACTTGAATCTTAATTATCATGACTTCATGGATATTTTTTTAAAAAAAAATATTATAGATGATCTTGGTTCTTAGTAATGATGTTCAAATAAAAGTATTTTCAAATCATTTTTTGCTTGGAAATGTTTTTTTTTTCAAAATGAAGTGAATATATTACTAAAGAGAATTTTTATTGGTATTTTATGGTATTTATATTAATAAAACAACTTCAATTTACAAATAATATACTAGGGATATGTTTTATTAATACTATCCTTTTTAATTAATTTTATATATTCTTATTATATTTATTATGTATTGGATTAACAATTGCTTCCTTGTTTCATTTTTAGTTCTCATTAACATCCATTTCAATTATTTAATTTTCAATTATCATTAATCATTAAATTTAAACTAATTGTACATATAATTTTTCATGAATTTATTTATTTATTAACCCATATATAATTTATTCATATGGTCCACTACAATGAATTATTTTTCTTGAGGAAATATTCGTAATATTATATTCATTATTCAATATTGATATTTAATGATAAGGAACATTATTTATAAATTACATATATTATTTGATATATGAGTAGTGAGTTGACGTGCATGAATAGGCAGTGGGACCATTTATAGTTTTTCCTATAAGGAATCGATTATATCATGGGATGGATCAATTTTACAGACTTAGTTAATTGGGGTATAAAATAGTATTTTCTAAACCTCCTTGGGAAATGTATTGATAGTAAAGATATCATGTCCAGGGAAACACAGAGTTCTATTTTTTAGAATTTAAATTATTCAATGTTCAGCTATTATTATACATAGTATTTTGACAAAGATAATATATCTGGATTCATTCATTTTCAGTTTTTAATTAATGGAATTTGTTTTTAGTAATTTACCTTATCATATTAATTATGCCTTATCTAATAAAGATAGTTAGTTATTTTGTTAAATGGAATATTTCTTCAGTTATTTACCCCTTCATTTACCATTATTTTCTGTTATATAAATGGAATGTGTGTTCATATATTCACATTTCCATATTGTTCTTTCGTATTTTATTATCCTTCATTTATTCATGATTCCGTCGATGGTATGTAGAAATTAAAACAAAATTTAAACCACCCTTATTTTTGTCCTTTCTCCTATATTCCTTGAAGTTTACTATAACTGATATGATGGGATACAATAGAGGGAATAATATTATTTTTGAAAAAATGATATGATTCAATTTATATTTCCCTTTTTAGTATGGGTAAAATATGAAAACCTTTTTTACCAAGGCTAGTAAATTATATGGTCCTTAGAGATTTAATTTATTCTCTATAATTTCAATGTAATAAATAAGACATCATATCTAGGATATTGGGTTCGAGGTTATTATAGTTGGTATCATAGGATGCTTTTTTAGAAACCATGGTAAATAGATTTTATAAAATAAATTTTTGGGAAAATAACTCTTTGATATAATTTTAGGATTAATAGAGAAAAACAAATATTTTGGTTAGGTAGAGATTTTGGGGATTTTCAATTAAATACATCGTTTTGTGAATAAAACATGTATTGGAATCCTCCCCACAAAGTGTACTATTAATTGGAAGGTAATGGGATAATATAGATAGTGATACCCTAGTTCCACCTATAGTAGGACACATGTTGGCGAGTAGCACCGAGGATATATTAAAAACACAAACGGATGGAATTTCCTTAAAATATAACACATCCTAAAGAGAGAAATAATAAAGACACCAACCAGGTCATACTAAGAAAAAATGATAAAAAATAAAATGTGAAAATATTTAATGGAATAAAATAACTAATACAGCTGAAATGAAAAACATGATGTACCTATCCAAATGTAAGGACCATAGAGACCATGAAGCCCAAAATTCTTCTTAAATACCATAAACAAGTAGCAACAATACTAATATCCAAATTTCCCAAAATTACTATAAAAAATGTTATATATATGTATGGTGAATATAAAATTATAATTATTAGGATCCCCCCCCAAGCATCTCGTCAAAAAGATGACGACATGAAAAAGATAAAGAAAGCATGCTGAAGCATAATGCACAGAAGGGAACCAAACCCAGGACCTAAAAAGCTATACTAAGATCCCCAACTCACCAGGGATAATTTCACTATGCAATACATAAGAAATAATATAAAATAATAATTCCTATTAAGGGTACCCAATTACCATTTCCAAACTAGTTTCCACTTTTCCCCAATATTTCATGTCCTCATCGTCTCTCTCAAAAATGGCTAGCAACAGACTCTTAGGTGAAACACCACAACATGCACCTCAGGCATAAAACCTCTACGTCCACATATCCCAAACTAACCAACTAGTTTACGGGCGCCACCACAACCAATATATCATGTATCATACATCAAACATTATACCTCATTCTATCATATCCTATATGCCGCATAATGAACCCCAATTCATCATTTCCTACACATGGAATACCTGTAGTATTCCTTATGAAACTATATCCAGAATACATGGTTATTGAAAAATCCATAAGCAATTAATTCCCTCAACAATCATATAAAGGGAATACTAACAACCTAGAAAACCATAACATTTAAATAGCCAGATAATATAGCGGGTTCAAAGGAGATTGTCAGCCATCCATCCTCTCATTGAGAAGTTGGAGAAAACACACCTAGGGATCAGAATCTGCATGGTTTCAGTTTCCATAACTAACATGGTGGATCGAAATATAAAAAAAAACAAAAAAGTTTATTATTTAATATATCTCACAATAATAGCAGGGGAATAAACTAGTCTAGGACCCAACTACAGCAAAAGACTCCCAGACTCTTGGCTGCCAATTCTAAGACAAGATGACATATAAGCCCACATCCGTTTATAGATTTCTATTATAATATTTTTTTTCCATTTCATTAGTTTTCATTACGTTAACTATATATTTACCATATAATAACCACTTTTATTTTCCACATTAAATTACATTAGAATAACAATATTGTTCCAGGTTATCCTAACATAATTAAACCAAGTCCACGAATTCTAAAAATTATATCCTTAGCATTGCATCACAGAAAGGTTGAAATGCATGGGTTAAACATTTATTCACTTATAGACCACATAAATTTATCTATTCCAAGTTACTATTGGAAAACCCCCAAAGATACTAAATTTTTCAAACAACCAAGAACATCCACATGACTCAAGTAGTGTGGAATGGAAATCAGATAAAGAAATTATCTTTCCATTTTCCAAAACATAGATTCAACAAACATAATTCTTTTATATCAATAAGTAAGAAAGGATTAAACAAATTCCATAACATCAAGTCCAATCCCTAAATCCCACATGATTGAACTGATACATATCTCCATCGGAACCAAAAAAATTCGGCAATAATAATATAACATGTGTTCCCCATATACCACAACAGAACTCCCTACATAAGATTACCTTGAACACAAAATCTCTAAGCCTCCAAACTCCAGAAACCATAATAGTACTCTAGGATCATATCATATCACAATATGTAGGAAATAAATATAGAAACAAATATCTTTCCCCAATGCATGGAATTCATCTTTAACACACAACAAAATCTCACATTTCAAAATACAATCCACTCTTCCTTTACAGGAATGTATTCATTTCAAGCCCTACAATGAAATTTTCTTTTATCGAACTATTTATTCTTATTCCATTCTGAATTAATCGAATAATTATTTACATGTTACAGTTATAGGAAACCAAATAATTGAGTTATCACAACCTTTTACTAATTATTCAAATAATTAATTTTGAGATCTATTAATTCATTTATAAACATCAATCAATATGTTTTATTTTAATTAATTAATTCAACAACAGCAACCAAATTCAATAAACCTTCATGTTTTTTCATTTAGCCAAATAATTATCAATAATCTCTAAATTTACGTTATATATCAATTTCCATCATAAAAACATGATAAACCAAGGAACACATTGATGAAACACCCAAACCCAAGTTACCCAGAGTCGTTGCTTTATTACATAACCTTGGCATGATCCTAAGAGATCATGAATCAAAATACTGACTATTTTAGTAGCCTTGGAAGTAATAGAGAAATAAATAAGTTTTACATTCAATTATAAATTTAAAATAACAACATTGTGTCTCTATAGAACACACTCTATCACATAGACTATCGAACATGTCAATCATAATATAATTCTTCACATCCTGGGAAAAAATTATATATAATAAAGTTGGGGTCTCAGATGCTCAGAAAGGGTAACAATATAGAGGAAACTATAATAACAAAACATAAAAATGTCAGGAAATGTATAACACTAAAGCACAAGACTCTCAAACATAATCTGCATCATAATATGGAAACAATAAATCAAATAATTCTATTTAGTTATTCAGATGTATATTCTACTAGTTGAATGATAACATGTAATATCAATAGATAATTTCATAACGATTAAATGCATAATGAAGGACATCATAACCACATAGACATTGCCTCTTTACAAGACTACGAATTATATTTTATCACAGCCCTATGCCAAGATATTAATTTGTCTCATGAGACCTATTGATGCATCGAGGAGCTACAGAGGGCTCCGCCCTTAACTTACTAGTTCCAATAAATTATTCATATGAAAATGTTGAAACATAACATAAACATTTGTTTTAAAACTAGCATACAAAATGTTAATACTTTAACTATTAACCATGAATGGTATAAAAATAGTCCATCCACCATCAAACATTCTACAACTCATTCAATAAAATATCGATTGTTGTATAATAATAAGTCATCCTCAATCAAGAATAATATCAAATAATGGATGCTAACATAGTTGAAAATGATTAGTAAAACTGTTTGGGAGAAATATCTAATTTTTTTAAATCATTTAAATGTCATACATTTATAATTTTAATCATTTAAAAGAGTTTTTTAATTCAATTTTTCTAATACCACATTGGATCGTTTGAAATTAATTAATATTTTAAAACAATCATGTCAATATAAATAAATCTATAAAATAATTTGGAAAACAAGGAAATTTATTTAATAGACATAGAAAAATAAATCCATAAACATTTACAAATGATGGTATTCCTAAATATTCCTTTCTAAAAACCCTAAAAATATTAATTTTGGAAACATTTTTATGAAACATGAACACGGATGATAAATATTTCCCAGTTAATACTTACACATAATCATTCTCGGATAATAATGAGATTGAGGAATTAACACTTACCTTGTATATTTCCTTAGTCAAAGGTATGATAAAATCCTTTATAATGGTGAAATCATTGTTATTTAATTTTATAATAATGACATACATAAATATGGAATCATGAATGATCTTCTAATATTGCCTTGTTAATGATATTTCAGTAGAATCATTATTTCTGGATTTAACTGATTCTTTTTATTTTATATGTTTTGTTACGCAAGTAATATTTTCTATTGATATGATATATTTTCTTCATATCCATAATTATATTTAGTTCTTAAACATTATTTTTAATTATCAAATGAAAAATTATTTCGTGAAAGTTTACGATGGTCAACGAAATCTCATCGCGTCGTGGAGACGGTAAGCCGTACGTACACAGGAGCGACAATATAATTCTTTTGATGGTTAAATCATATATAATTGGATTTTATATCATTTATAATGAATCATTAACATGTTATATTAATTATTTTCACCAATCATCTATCATTATTATACCTATCCGAATAATTATGTGTTGAATAACAAACTACACCACGAAGTGGAGACCGTAAGTCGTATGCACCCACATACGGTGACAATATCATTCATATGATGGATTGAATAATTAATATGGATGTACCATATTTATAATAACATAATTTTTTTTATAAGGTACTGTATTTATTATTTTGGTATGGGATTAATAATGAATGAGAATGTGGAATAAGAAAAAACATTGAAAAAGGTGATGAAATTATTACCTTATCTTCTGGTCCTTTCTTTTGATTTGATCAAAAGGGATAAATAGGTTGTCTTTATAAAGCAATGTATGGCCTGTAGGATTAATTTACGGTAGTTGGGTGGATATTTTATCAGGGGTTGGTCAAGCCAAATGGATTTGGAGGTGTGATTCTGAGAGAAGGTGAAGTATCCTTTTATAAGAGAGGTGAGGGTCACGTTAGGAAAAACATAACATATTAAATTATTAGAAAATAATTTTCATTATCTAATGGTTTAAAATAGAATTATAACGATTATAATGTGGGGATGTGTTGATATCCTTTCAACCAATAGGTCATATACTTCTTTAGGTCACCATAATAACCTTATATTTTAGATGTAATTCTTAGTTAAATAGTATAACTTTTACAGTATCTTTTTGTAATTTTTATTAAATGGTCAATGAACATAATATGAAAGAACAAGAGAACCTAAAGTGGTCTATTAATGAAATATATATCAATATATAAGTCCTTTAGTTTACCCTTGGATTTTTATAACAATTATATAATTTAATAATATTGTATTTGTTTTAAAATCTCATTTATGTCATTTTTGACACTATTTGGTATTTGATTTTTGTAAATGTCATAAAAATTATATCGCATAAATTTTTTTATCAACCATAAAATGTCATTTTAACATATAAAACTCTTTTAATGCATCAAAATTTCCAATTTACATTTATTTTGATATTTATAGTATCAATTATTTTAATCTGTCATTAATATGATAATTAATGCATCATCATTGTGTCAAAAAAATTTAATTATCTAACGTTTAAAAATTATAAATAAAATACCATGATTTTGGAAATAGTTTTTTATTTTTGATTAATATTTATAGTTTAATTTATCATATGTATAATAATATATTAATTAAATTTAGTTACTAAAATTTGAATTAAACACTTTTAACTCTTTTTAAATAAAATAAAATAACTGCCCTAATTTGATCAATTATGATCAAAAAGGGTAATATTATATTTTTAAGATTTATTTTTTTCAAAATACACTTATCAAATATAATAAGGACATGGTTTGGGTAATTATAATATCATTTTTACCTTTAATTATCCTATTTACTTTTAACCGTGGTAAATAAAATTAATAAGTTATTATTCAAAAAAATTATTTTCATCCCATTGAATAATATTTTAGTTACTTATATAAACCATGTCTATTTGATTTTTTAAATTTAATACATAGAACCTTAAAAATAATATTTTAAGCAAATTTGAAAATGTTCTTACATGGTGGGTAAAAGATGATAAAAATATCAATAAAATATTAAACATCTATTTTTATTATAAAGTGACTCCAATAAATTATATTGAACAAATATAGGTATTATGTATCCACATAGACTTTAGAATAAATTTAAATAATAATTATTATTATTTAAAATATATGTTATAAACAATAACAGAGTGTTTTTAACTATTAAAAAAAGATGAATGTTTTCTGAAAAATTCCAAAAATTCACTATAAGCTAATTTCGATATTCTGAATAAAAAAATGAGGTCTATTTTACCCAATAAAATTTATATTATATTCTAATATTAATTTTATTTTTGTTCACAAAAGGACATAAAAATTAGTTCTTTTATGAAAATAGTTTATCTAAATACATAACTATTTTTAAAAAACATATACATTTCACTATAAATATATTCTAATTATTTGAAAACATTATTAATAACAACAAAAATTTATTTTTTACTATTAATATCACAATATTTAATTTATAAATAGATATATCATTTAAATAATTATAATACAAATGTGTTGTTTCGCCGAAACAAAATCTTGTGTATAACGCAAGCCAAGTAACTGTTTCATGAAATATAAGCTATTTACATACTATAAATGTATAAATTACTTTGAAATAATAGGTTTTTACATTCTCCCCTCCTTTAATTAATTTTATACTCACAATTTGAAAATTTTCATCAATAATAAAATGTTAAAAATAGAAAATACCTTTGTGAAAACGCACATCAGAAATTGCATATATAAAATTTATTCTTAATTAGAGGGATAAGGAAATGAAAATGTCACCAAAAAATTAGGATTTCAAATATGATACCATTTGGGTCAATTTGAGAAACCATGTTATAGAAAAAACATAAATATTTATAGGGAGTGATTGCGGTCATCAATCACAAAAAACTGAACAATAAACAAAATATTTATGGCCTCAAATCCATAAATCTTCGATGACTTATAATATCATTGGTTAATAAAATCATAAGGTATTATGATATATTTTTTTGGGTTTTATGATCCTTTCCCTAATGTTCAAAAAGTAGTTTTTTCATAGTATAAGAAAAAAACACTTGACATTTAGAGTTCCATCCTTTAACTAATTTCTACCACAAACTCATCATTCAATCCCAAATATAAAAGACTCAAAAATATTATATTTATACTTATTGTATATGGTTTCAAAAAAATGAATTTTTAATTCATCATATACGATCATTTTAAAAACTAAATTATACAAACTATGACATCACATAGGCCAGTGGTAGGTTATGAACCCTTGTCGCCCCACGGTTGTGGGTTCATGTCTCACAACCTTTCTAGATGCGATGAGTTATCGCTCAACCATTGGGTTAAATTTTTTATAAAAATTCCAAAAATAATCTTATGAAATGTTCTAACCGTTAACCATAGTTTCCAATGTCCAACATAATTCATTCCAACCTTTAGAATTTTCCAATATACTTGTGTCCAAACTCATAGTCCAAAAATTTATATGGAAGGTCAACATAACATATTTATTATCTCCTTATTCCAAATAAAAAATGTATGTACCATCATCATGTATTCTATTAAAACATGGTAACACCTGGAATTACCATAAAACATTATTTATTACATCCATGCTCCCTTATTCCTAATAGAATACTAGATATATTCCATAAATCCAAATGTTTTGAATACTCCAACAGGGATGGAATAAACAAACCATTAATCACTTCAAGGGAGACAAGAATATCTCATATAATTTTTCCAAATCAATGAACTCTTATTCCAAAATCACTGCAATAGTATCCAGGACATATTATGTTTTATCTTTCCATCAACCAAGTAATTTACAAAAATTTTACTTGTTGTTGATTCAATTTTCTTATTACCATATAATCTAAAATCCTCAATTAAATAGTACTTCAATACAATCCTTATTTATTTACATAATTAATATAAATAGTCCATCACTGATACAACACTCAAATGAAATAATTTATTAACATAAATATAAGAACACTAATTATTTCACATCATCTGTGTTTGTATCATATATTTATTATTAGCAAATAGCATCATTTGGGTTATACTAGAAAAGTTTATGAATTGCAAAGAAAAATTAAAAAAAATGTAAAATACCAAACATAAATTTAAAAGTTTAGTTTGATAATACATAATCATAAAAAAAAAGTTTTTATTGAGAAATTATTTACTCATAAATGCTTCATAATTGTTTGTAAAGAAAATGTTAATTATCTTAAGTATATCCCATCAGGAGTGTCGTAACCAAGAGTGTATCAAGGCCTTTTGTCTTGCAATAGTTCATGTTCTAGTCTAGCTCAATGTAGTTTTTTTTCGTGTTTTAGCCCTACGTAAATCTATCCTAGAGCCTCCTTAAAATGATCATATCAAAACATGGATGTATTTTCGGAAAAATTCACAAAATATCTACATTACAAAAATCCAAGGAAGTTCTTCAATATTCGTCATCGAATTCTATCTTAGGGTAATGTTCTCTAATCAGAGTTTTTCTAAATATAGTTTCCAAGGATTGTAATGAAATTACTATGAAATAAAAATTAATTTCATGACCCCAGTTACCCAGAGTCAGTGAATTGTTACCTAACATTTACATGATCACAATAGAGAACGTCTCAAAATACTGATTAGTTTAGTAGCATTGGATGTACTGGATAAATACATTTGTTTTACATTACATTATGATATAAAAGGAACAACATTTTGTCTCTTTATAACACACTCATATCCCATAGACTATCAAGTTGGTTAATTATAATATACTTTATCACATCATAGGAAAAAATAAAACATATGAAAGTGGTGAGTTCAGATGCTCTGTAAGGATAAAAATTTAGAGAAAACTATCATAAGAAAACAAAAACGTTTATGGAAATGTATGAGACTAAAACACAATCCTTTTAAACTTAAACGTCATCATAATATTGAAAAGATAATCCAAATAATTCCATTTACTTATTCAGATGGATATTTAAATTGTCGAATTATCCCATTTAATATCAATAGCTAATTTCATAATGACGGAATGCAAAATGTCGGACATCATATCCACATTGTCAATTCCTTTTTCGAAGAAATCAAATAAGATTTTGGTAGGCATTGTTCCAATACCTTAGTTTGTCTCATTAGACCTACCAATACATCATGGAGCTATAACATGCTCCACCCATCAGATACTAAGTCCAATGCATTCTTCATATGAAAAAGTTGAAACATAACATAAATATTCATATTAAAACTAGAATATGAAATGTTTAAAATTCAATCATAAATAATGAATGGTATACAAATAGTTCATCCACATTCAAACATATCACAACTCATTAAATACAATATGGAAGATTATATTATAATAAATTCACCCCAATCATGAATAATATGCAGTAATGAATTTTGACATAGTTGAAAATGATCAGAAAAACACTTCAAGAGAAATATCCCTTTTTTAAAATTCATTAAAAGTCACACATTTATAAAGGTAGTCATTAAAAAGTGTTTTTTAATCAAATTTCCCCAGAGCACATTGAAACATTTTAAAAGAATTAACATTTTAATACAATAATGTCCGTATAAATAAATAATTTAAATCCTTTTGAAATCAAGGACATTTATTAAATAGATAAAGAAAAATAATTCCATAAAACATATAGAAATGATGATCTTGGGAAATATTACCTTCAAAAACCCTTAAAATATTCATTTTCAAAACATTTTTATGAATCATGTACATGGATGATAAATATTTTATAGTAAATAATAACACATAAAGAATCAAGGATAATAATGACATTGAGGAATTAACCCTTACCTTATACTTTTCCTTAGTCTAGGGTATGTTAACCTATAGTATAATGGATAACTCATTAATGTTAAATTATACTAGAACCACATATATTAATATGATATCACATATGATCTTCTTATATTTCTTTGTTAATTTTATTTTAGTACTATCATTGTTTCATGTGTTAAATGATTCATTGTACTCTATATTTTTTGTTACATAAGTCCTATTTGATATGGATATGATGTACTTGAATCATATCCAGAATTATATTAAGTTATTAATTAATATTTTCAATTATCATATGAAAATTATTCTTGAAAGTTTACGAGGGAGAATGAAATCTCATCACGTCGTGGAGATGGTATGTCATACGTAGGCACGGGTGAAAATATCATTCTATTGATGGTTGAATCATATTTAATTGGATGGTATATAATATATAAATAATCATTAACTGTTATATTTTTTATTGATATAAATTATATATCATTTTTATAAACATCCAAATAATGATGTGTTGAATTAAAAACTACACCACAACATGAAAATGGTAAGTCATATGTACACACATATGGTGATTGGATACCATATTTATAACAACATCACAGTATTTAGAAGGTAATAAAGTTATTATTTTGGTATGGAAACAACAATGAAGGAGGATGTAGAAGAATAAAATAACATTGAATGTGATGATGAAATTACGACCTCTTCTTCGGGTGATTAATTTTTATTTGATCATAAGGGCTCCTTAGGTAGAATTTATGATAAAATTAAGGCCTCTAGGTTTAAGTGAGGGTATTTGGGAGTATATTTGAGCAGTTTTTGGCTAGCACAAATTTCTTTGTAGGTGTGATTTTGTGAGAAGTGGAAGTAACCTTTTATAAGAGAGGTGAGTGTCACTTTAAGAAAAACATGAAATATTATTTTATTATAAAAATAGATTCTATTTATAATGGATCCAAATTTATTCATTTCTATTCTATGGTGGTTATGGGTCTAAATAATCTCAACCAATAGGTTTTAGACATTATTAAGTCACCATATTAACCTTATCTTTTAGATTTAACTCTAAGTTGAATAGTTTAACATTTACAATGTCTTCTTGTATTTTTATATTAATGGTTAATAAACATAGTATAAAATTATAAGAGATTTTAAATTGGTCCATTAATAACATATCTATAATTATATAAGTTATTTTTTTTATCCTTAGATTTTTAGGAATATTATATCACTTAATAATATAATATTTGTTTTAAAAACTCATTTATGTCAACTTTGACACTATTTGGTATTTGTTTTTTAAAGTCATAACAACATTATAAATTCATGAAAAATTTAATTAATCAACACTAATATGTCATATTAACTAATAAAATTATTGTAATTAATCAAAAGTATCCACTTACATTTATTTTCTTATTTATAATATCAATAATTTTAATAATTAATTAATAATGTAATTACAGAATCAACATTGTGTCCTAAAATTTTTAATTATTTAACATCTAAAAATTATAAATAATATACCATGATGTAGGAAATATTTATAGACTTCTAATGAATATTTATAGTCTAATTTATCATATGTATAACCCTATATTATAAAATATGTAGTTATTAAAATTTAAATTTAACACTTTTAACTCTTCTTTAAATGAAGCATAGCAAATTTCCTAATCTAATAAATGTGGATAAAAAAGGATCATATTATATTCCTACATTTTATTTTTATAATAATACACTTATTAAATTGAATTAGGATTTGTTTTAAGGTAATTAAAATATCATTTTTACCTTTAATTACCTTATTTACTTGAAATCGTGGTTAATAAAATTCAAAAGTTACAATTCACCAAAATTTATATTCATCCTATTAAATGAAATTTTACTTACTAATTTTAACCTTTTTTCTCGGATTTTTGAAATTCAAATCATAGAATGGTAAAATTAGGTTTTATGCAAATTTTCAAATGTTCCAAAATGTGGGTAAATGATGTTAAAATGTACAATAAAATTTTATACATCTAATCTTATTATAAAATTACTCCAATGAATTACATTGAACTAATATATGTATTATTTACCTATTTGGAAACTAAATGAAATTTAAATAAAGATAATAAATATTTAAATAAAATTTGTTTTAAAACAATATCATAGTGTTTTTAACTATTCATAAAAAATTCAATGTTTTCAGAAAAATACAAATAAAAATTACCGAAAGCTAATTTTTATAATCTGAATCAAAAAATGAAATCTATTTTACCAAATTAAATTTTTATGACTTTCCAATATTTATTTTATTATTTTTCAAAAAAGGACATAAAAAGTAGTTCTTTTAAGAAAATAAATTTTCTAAATATATAAATATTTTAACAAAACATATAAATTTCATTATAAATATGATTTATTTATGTGAAATCATTATATATAAGAATAAAAATTTCTTTTTTTACTATTCATATCACATTATTTAATTGATAAATAAATATATCTTTTTAATAATTATAATAATAATGTGTTGTTTCGATGAAACTCAATCATGCGTATAACGCAAGGCAAGTCAGTGTTGTATGCAGTATAAGCAATTGAAATACTTTACAAAATTAACATACTATGAAATCATGGGGTGTTACAATATATATCAAAATATCAAGGATATCAAGAGGAAAACCTTTTATGGTACAAAGAAACACCATCTCAATACAACCGACAACAATTCTCTAATCCAGTTCAGCTTATTTATAGGATAATTTTATTGAGATAAATGGGAATAAATCATGATAACTCTATAATTGCACATTAATAAATTGGGAAGAAACAAATACCCTACCTCCAAAATGGATTCATTGTTCTTCACATTGAAATGAATCAATACTACAGATCATGTTCACCTCTACCGCAAGAACTGCATCCTCCTTAGGGTGTTGCGACAAAACAACACCAACCAACAACATATAAAATTAAATTAAATACATTGAGATAAATCACTATCACACATAAATGAGGAACCCATGTAAAATATCAAATAAACCGAAACAACAGACATTGAAAATACCATGGGTCAATAATTGTTCAATACATATCAAATGAGTGAAGATAGAGATCAATCATAGACAAAGGAATACCCATAATTATAGAGAGGGGGCTACGAAGCCGCCTAGAATGAGAGGTAAAGATATTGTTTCCATATGTTTGTGAATAACCTGAGAGACTGAAATTTTTTTAAGACAACACTATAATCGGGAATTAGAATATGTTTAATCCCCTTTCACATCATGTAATTCAAAGGGATTATTTTATATTGGAAAATGAATCACATATTCATTTTTAATTATTTAAAAAAAATATTACATTCCAGGAAACCATGTTTTGTGTCATCTAACATTTAATGATGTGAAATCCTTCCCAGTTTCCAACTCCTACCAGCAGAACGCCTCCAAAAATTCTCCATGCCTCATCCAAGAAATCCATTCTTCAAAACCACATAATGGGTAGATCCATGCATATCGCATGACCTTAAATTAAATACCTCTCAAAACATTCTCATATATTTGAATCCCAAACAAACCCATAGATAAAATAAAAATTGGTTCAAATGAAAATACACCCCTCGAGATAACTCTCAATGAAATTTCAACCATAGGATCTAAACAACCCCCATCGAAGAATAAGGGGATCAAAATGGGGGCAATAAGAGCTACTTGTATAGTCATCTCAATCTACTGTAGGGATGAAGAGTCATTTAAACTCATGAAGCATAACATGGAATGAACATTGAATACCCCAAGTGTCTCCTCCACCCATGTATAGAGGGAAATCGAAAAAATTTAAAACAGGGAGAGATATATCATAAACAATAAAAAGGAAATTAACAACAAAAAAATTATAAGACAAGAACTAACCATCAAATTGATCTGGGTACTCAGCATATATCAATAACTTAGGTTCCCAGGTACTCTACACTATGTCGTCGTGCCACTAAAAGAAACAAACCAAGGGGTTAAATTTCCCCCACAACACCTTCTCCAATTGGTCTTGGATATCTATAGGCTTCTACATGAAAGTTTCATATTTTTTATCATCGATATTTACCCAAATAAAAAACTTAAGGGTAATCATGAATATAATGATGGTTCTGTGAAACATAAAAATTATTGTGTATTCGGCTCCTCTGTGGAAGATGAACTATAGGATACACCCTAACTCTGATATAGGATAACACCTCTAATGCTCCAACAAACTATGGAGAATAGTTACTCTCACAACCATTACATTGATGGAATCTATAGAGAGTCACCTTAAAGAACACATGATCCCAAAAGTCAAACTATGGAAGTCAAATCATGTTCATGGAATTGGATTTATGATTGTTTTTTATGACTCCCGTCCTCTCATTGATCACTTTAACCAGCAATGGTGTATTCTGTAAGATTTCTCACATGAGAATTGCTGACACTACTACCCTGGTCTAGCATAATGGATAATGGAATGGAAATCCTTACATGGATTCAAGCATAGAAATAATAATGGTGGAGTGAAAATATTATTTAATGAAAACACTACAAAGGGAGGTAGCCCGATCCATGAACCTAAACAAATCCAGGACACAAAAGTGCAACATGAACTAAAAATTATGGATGGTCTACTTGTCAAACAATAACTTAATGGATGAAAAGTAGTTCTACGGTGTAGGTGAGAACGAAAATCACGCTTGAATCCTATCCACACCCTTGAGGTAAAATTAGGCCAATGATAAGAAATGATAATCCTTGGGACAATGTGGAGTCTCCCCACCTCATCCAGATAATGACTCAATAAAACCTCAACTTATCTCGACTCCTTAATAGCTATAAAGTGTTCTGATTGCTTCCAAAAATACACTACCACCCATATAGAATCATTTTATCTAGGATCATGAGGCAAACTAGTAACAATTTCTATCTAGATGTCCCCTACATCCACTGAGGAACATCTAATGATTGGAGGAAACCACTGAGAATATGTTTTTCGACCTTCACCTTTTAGAATACTAATCATCAAGAAACAAACACTACAACTGTGTTATTTAACCCATGATACAAAAAATGACGTCTAAATTGTTGGTACATCATTGTCTCACTAGGACGGACCTAGGAGGGAAAAAAGTTAAACACTCTAAGAACCATCACTTGCACCTCATATGAAAGGAAAATCCTTCTCTAGAATGACACTTGATGATATTCATCTTTAGATAATTCATCAAGGGCCTCGCCATGAACAACTCAGCCTCTCGAAACCCCCACCTCAAAATCCCCCAACTGGGATTCTCCACCAACTACAAAAGGCATGAATACACTATCATCAAAAAATGTAAAACCTATAGCTCTAAATTCTCACATATATAGAGGAAACACTAAATGTTCATTTATTAAACTCAAGGAATCACCAAATTCAGACACTAAATTATTATGTGACTTCTTAATCAATGCATTGGCTACAACATTCCCCTTACTAGGGTTATATTAAATAATAATGAAATAATCATGTATATACTATATCCACTGACATTGACACATGTCCATGTCATAATGGGAGAAAACATACCTTAGGATCTTATGATACGTGAATAACAAAAAATGATCACTAATGAAGTACTGTTCCCACAACTTCTGGGAAAACTCCACAACACCCAACTCAAGATCATGGGTGGAATTGTTTTTTTCATGGGGACATAAATGTTGAGTCCAAAAGAAAAAACTGATCTATTCTACATTAAAATTCATCCAAAACCAAGTATCCAAGTGTCATAGAGAACATCAAAATAAAAACATTCTATTTGAAGGAAATGAACAGAATCAATGAACACATTCTACTTCAGATACTCAAATGTTTTGTAGAACTGATCGGACCAAAAGAATATATGATCCTTTAATTTGATATCTTTATGAGGTGTCTCAACCCATGAGAAATTGGATACAATCAACCATTAGTATCTTGAAAAACCAAGGAATCATTACATATCATCCATTTCGTTGATGTATTCCCTAGAAACAACTACATTTATATTTGATGTATCATAATATACTCCCAAAATGGTATGCAGTTTTTCTTAATGATTCTCTTCAAACATAGATTATAAAATGATTTCTTAAATGGAAAACAACAAAAAAAAATCTGGAACTCACAGAACATAGCGTCCATCAACCCCATGAACATAAATGAAGCATTTGTTACACCGAACAACAATAAAAAGAACTCAAAATTCCCATGATGGCAATAAAAATCATTCATCGGGATATTCTCATACTATACTTGAATCTAATGATATAATGGATGAAATCGACCATTAAGACCCTCATTCAACATTCAGTTGTTTGAAACAATTATCTATTCAAAAAATAGGATAGAAGTTTTTTTATTATCACTTGGTTCAGGAAATGATAGACGATACATAATCGCAACCAACCATCATCTTTTTATATGATAGAAAATAGTGCACCCCATAATGACAGAATTGGAAGAACGAAACCTCACTATAGTAGACTAAAATACATTATACCACCTCTTAAAACTAATAATAATCCATATTATTCATTGAAATCATGATACGTGACCTGCATTGATGTAGTTTTATGTGGAACATGATCTCTCATTGAGGGGGTAACACTACAAAATCCATTAAAACACATCATAGTAATTTTTTAAATAATTGGAAACAATTCCAATAAATATCCTCTAATGACTTCAACATTGGCTTCCCAATCATGGAAAACAGGGATAGTACAATCCTATGATCCATTGGAGGGACTTGGTCACCCTAAAACACTACTATCACAACAACAGCATCAAAGAACACAACCTACCATCTTAATTAATTGACGATATCCAACGTGAAATAAAACAAATCCATGATAAGGATATTTTAATATTTTTTATCAATAATAATCTGAAATATCCCAAAGATAGGTTATTCCCCATCACTAACTCAAAATATATACATACTTCAAAAAAAATAAGCCCGACCTATAAATAGTTTAGTCAATGAAAATGTAATAAGAAGTCTCTGTAACTTATGTCCCAAATCATGGATTAGAAAATTTAATATGAAGGGGTGTGTCACTAATGGATCAAAAAAGGAATTCACCCAACTAGAAATAAAGAAATGGGAACCTATAACAACATTTTACTCTTCGGGAGATAGAAATTATAATGCATGGAGCTAACTATGACCTCCTCCATTGGCTCTATGACCATTAAAATGAGAAGATCCACATTTGTAATATGTTTTATAGTAATAGTGAAAATCTCATAGAATTACTCTTCATGCCCCATATTATATATACTATTACAAATATATAGAAACATTATACTACTACCTTGGATGTAATTACCTCTACGAAACAACTAGAGCACACTGGGTACTAAAAAAGGTTGACCACTCTTTCTACTGATGACCTCGTCCACCATACGAAAAACAAGAATCTAATCCCATAGGATAGGACTAAGAGATTCTTCCTCTCTATAATCAAGACATTGCTGCCTTGATACTACTCCTAATTGATATTAATCTCTTTTCTTCTGACAGGTGGGAACCCTAGATCATAGGTGTGCTTCATGTGGAATCCCGATGACTCCACTATCATGACGATATAGTTCTATCAAAGGTTATTTCAATAAACTATTCTCTCGTCATCAACTCAAGATGCATCTTCAACATAAATACATGACCTGAATCTAGATCTATGAAAAAAAAGAAATCTCAAAATGCCACACCCTATCATCTCCATCTAGAAACATGTTTGAACTATATCATAGAATGTTCCTGAAATGAATCCTGAACTATCACACACTAGAGATCCCCTAACAATGATTAAGTATCTCCTAGAGACTGGCCACCTTCATGGTCGGTGAACGAATCTCAAATCTAAAATGGTTTTAGAACACCTCCCATAAGACTGTAGACTACTCAAAATCTCTATGAAACATAAACCTACACTTCCTCTAATCTCCACTCAACATCGTCACAACCAATAATACCCAGTGATCCATTTATGAAATGATTAATTTAAAGGCTATCTCAACATCCTACAACAAGTATTTCAAGGCATCATCTGTTACAGATCACTAATAAATCTGCAGTATATGTCAATGAAACTCTCGGTATTTACACTTTAATTTTTCATAATTTAACCCTACTCTAATGATATATTCAAGTGGAACACACTAAACATCTTCTATTGGAAGCTGATGAGGGAATCCACTTGAAGTCATACCCACAAAGTGAAAAACAATTTGGGCTAAAAAACTAGAATATTTAATACTTTTGATTTATTTATTAGTTTTATTTTATTAATTTTAGGTATACCAAACTAATTGACATACTATTAAAACACTTGTGAAAATAACAAGGATTCATATTCTTCTCCTTGGTCTCTACAATGAAACCAATAAAACCTCTATTAGTATAATCTTTAAGCATTCTGTTCTTTGTATCAGATCACTGGTGGACCAAAATACCTTTCTCTAAATTGGTATCCCATTTTTTTGATAACTTTATAAATGTATTTTCTAATATTACCATTCCATTCCATTCAACATCAACTATGCCAAACTCAAAACTCCATCATATCCCTCAACCAAAGCTCTAATACCACACTGTTATAACCACCTCCCAATAATGTGTAAACCTGTAGGGATTACAATGGGATAATTGATTTACTGAAACTCGGGTCCCACATCTATTAGGGTCCAATTTGGAGACTAGCACCATCGGTATTGTAAAAACATATATGGGACACATTACCAAATAAAAGATCATATAAAAAATAGATAGATAAGACAGAACATAACCAAATCTGGTTCAAACAGCATTATAAAAGAAATTCCAACTTGCACATATGTAGTGGCATATAAGAGCTACTACAACAGAAGGGAAACAAATGTATCTACCAAAACATATGTAAGGACAATTGCTACCACAAAACCCAAATAGCTCATGAAAATTTCCAATCTACTAGTAACAAGCCTATTCTCCAACCTTCCATAATTTACATAAAAATATATTTTATATATAGGTAGGGTTAATATAACAGTATAATCAGTAAGATCCTCTCAAGATCATCACATGGAAAAGATAGATAATACCTGCTAATGCACATTCAACAACAAGTGAAAATAACTCATAACCCAACCAGGTATAATAGATTCCTAGTCTCACCTAGGATACATTCCCAATGTACCGCATAGAATTAAATATTATATAAAAAATAATATCATGAGTACCTTGCTACTAATTCCCAAATGTTTTTCGGTTTTTCCCCAAATGTCGCACATCGTGAGAATCTCCCTCCTAAATGGATAGCCCATAGAAACTTGTGAGAATCACCACAACACACACCTCATACTTCACACTACCTTACATCATATCCCAATGTATCTAGGTAGTTTTATAGAGCCACCACAACCTACATAATGTGTATCTTACAACATGTATTATACCTCAGTACATAACATCCCATAAACCGATTAGAGCACATAAATCCCCCACATCCAACTCATTTTATACCTACAGTAGTCATAATATAATAATATCTATAAATATTTTATGTGAAAATAACAAAAAATAATTACATCCCTCAAAATACATATACTGGGAAAACAAACCATAATTAAAAAACAACACAACTAACTACCCAGAGATGATAGATGTGTCGATGTGAAAAGTCATCCATCCATCCTCTCATCAGGATATTGGCGAAATCACCTCAGGTATCAAAATCCTCAAGGTGTCAGTTTCCTTAACCAAAAGGTTGGAGAATAATATATATAGACAAAATTTACATGATAAAATATATCACACAACTTCATTATGGGAACAACATAGTCTCATACTTCACTATTTCTAGAGTATCGCAAACATCCATCTACCACTTCTAACAGCAGAAAAACAATAAGAAGACAAAAGTTTAAAGTTCTATAATATATATTTTTTAATGTTTTTCATCAGTTTCACTTTACTATACTTTATTCTGAACCAATAATTAACCATTTCCATTTACACATTACAATACATTATCATGAAAATAATGTTACAATCCCTACCGACATAATCAAACTGATTCCATGAATTCTTAAATATATAACCTCATATTTGCATCCTATCATGCTCCAACCCCATGATATAAAAATATATTATATTATTTAAAAAATTAATTTACATAACCATAGGTACCATATGAAAACATCATGACATATATAACAACACATATAACCATATCACGTCCATCTACCTTAAAAAGTGGTCAACAAATAGTATATAAGAAAACAACATGGTCGTCATCCAATCAAAATATTCACCAAACATCAGTCATTAATATCAATGGGTAATACAAGACTAAACCTGTTATATCAATTATGGTTCCCTCCACAACACCCACATGCTCAAACCACTGCATCTCTCCATCATATTTTTCCACTACATCTACATTTATTGGGCCTCCCAACACCACATATGACAACATCCCTATAAGATTAACCATCTGAGACACACATCACATATGAGACTCCTCACCACATAAACTATAACATAACACTAGTCTCACATCATATTATATATATCAGGAAATAACCATACCAACCAGAATCTTGTCCCCAAGACAAAGGCATTCAACCTTCACACACAATGCACCCTCGTGGATCTGAATCACATGACACTCTTCCTTTACAATCAAGAAGGATACTCAATCCCAACAATGGTAATATATTTTATAAAAAAATGACAACTATTACATCTCAAATTAAACAATTCATTATTTATCGGATTATACTATATGAAACCTAAATATAATGTAATCACCTGATATAAAAATTAATTATGAAATAAATTTACCATTAATTAAATTCAATTATAAAAAATAATCAACTTATTTTAGGATCATTTAACAATTCATCAACAATAACAAAACTCATTTAACATGCTTCTTTTTTATATTTTTCCAATTAATTATCATTTAATTCCATTATTAAATTTTTTACCGATATTCATCATGAACGACATGTTAAACCATCCAGTTAATATATATGAAACTATCTAGAAAATCACGAAGAAAAATACTATCACTTTACAAATCTGACGCATCTCGATACGCTTGATAATAATTTTCTAATATATTTTTAAAAATTATTAGGTTACTTTCATTATACTCAAAGTGGATAGGTTATTCTAACTCAATTATTTCACCAAATTAAATATATATGAAACAAATATCCAACCTCAAAAGGGAGTCAAAGGTATTTACATGAGGAAATACCAACAATGTAGATCTCGATAACCTTTCCTATAATAACTGCATCCAACCATGTATGCTACAACACAATCTCACAAACCAACAACAAAGAAAATTGAATTATAAACTTGTATATAAGGAGCCTTCCAACAAAAAATAGGAACCCGTGGAAATATAATGAAAACACCACAAACATATATGGATACCATACCTTATATTGAAGATGGATCAATATGGTTAGAAGCAAAGAAGCTAGAGTTCAATCCACAATGAAGGAATACCCACAATGATAGTGGGGGAAGCTAGTTTTTCTAGAAAAAGAGGGACTCCACTGTAGATGTAGGGTTATGAATAACCCATGTAGCCAAAAATGCATAAAAAATACTGAAACTATGAATTACATATCCTATAACACCTTTTCATTCCATTTAATTATAATTTTTTTGGATTCTATATAATAAAGAGTCAATTAATAATTTTAATTTATATTTCAAACCCTGATATATGAAACAACATGAAACCCTATTTAACTTCATGTAACATTTCATAACATTAAATCCACCCCCCACTTCCATCTATTAGAAGATAAACTCTTCTAGAAATTGTCAAGACTACATCAATCTCCTTGGTCATTGGAGCCAAAAAAGCTTCAGTCAATGTAGATAAAACCCTTAAATTATATACCTCTCAAAAAATTATCATCCTCACGGACAAAAATTCAATCGAAAGAGGAAATGGAAAATGATTTGTCTTAGAAGCCACCCATAAAGATATACCTCAAATATCTTACCACCGCAGGATCTAAACCACCCCCATTCATGAATTAGTAGGTCAAAACAGTGGGTAGATGAACTTATCATCGAGTATTAATCACCGATAGCAAGATAGTATATCCAAATTTCCTCAGAAAGATAAAAACCAAAAGCACATCGAATACCCCTCACAAATTTTCCTCCCAAGGAAAAAGAGTATGCCATAACAAGTAACAAGAGACGGAGAGAGCCACGTCATAAAGAAGAAAAAGGTCTAAACCCAAAAAACAACTAGTTTTATAAAAAAATAGCTAATTATCAAATATATCATGGTACTGAGCGTGTATATAGGACTCACATTCCCATTTACTCTCCCACATGGCAAGGTTCCATCATAGGACATGATAAAATGGGATAGAAATATTGTGTAACATGTTATCCTAAAATTTCTAGATCTGTACATGCTTCTCTTAGAGAATTCATATAATAATCATCATTGATATGTCCCCAATCAATGATATGAGAGTCGACATGAAGAAAAATAATGAGATAGGACATGTGAAAAACATCATATATCCAGATCATATATGGGGGAACCTCTATCTAATAAGCCACAACTCCAAAATGTTATAACTCCTCAAAAGGACCAAAAATCTAGGAGATATCTTACTAAAACTAAAAAACCATAACATACGATGATAGGGAGTCTGATTTCAATACACATGATATACAAAGTCAAACTTCATTGGTCTCCTCCTATGATTGGCATAAGAATTTGGATGATCTAGTGTTTCCATCATCCTATATTGAATCACCTAAAACATCTCTATAATATTTTATACCAGTTTCATCCTATGACTTTCAAAATATCTTACCTGGTCCATCCCAAAAAATAATAGTAAATGTCAAAAATAAAAGAATTGAAGTGGGTATATAACAATGGTTGAGTTAAACCAATATATCTGAGAAAGACCTACCTAGGGAAGGTGTCTAATCTATGAGGATACAAAATTTAATATATAGGAATACATCCTTCCATCCAAAGTCGGGATGGTCTAATCTATATGACTGTCTATTTTTAGATGATAATAAGTGTTATGGGTCAAAATAGAACCCAAATCATGATAGAGAACACTCCACACCATTTTGATAAAATAAGGATCTCGATCATATATGATAAATATCGGGACTCCATGGAGTCTCACCACCTCCTTAGGATACTTCATTAAAAATTCATCCAATGATCATGACTCCATGATCTCTACAAACTGGGGTGATTTTGTTAAATTATGTACTACCACCAATATAAAGTCATAAAATCTATGATCATGAGGTAATTTGGAAATAAATTCCATCTCGATGTTATCCCACATCAAATATGGTAAATTTAATGGTTGGAGAAAACCACTAAGATAATACTCTTTAACCATAACACTCTGTAAAAAAAAATATCATGACACAAACTCAGAAACTTCTTGATTCAACGATGGACACCTAAATTGACCTATCAAATATTGGGAAATATTTTTCATTCAAGGAAAGACTACTAAGTGTGAAAAATAGTACTCTCATAGAACCATATCATGCATTGGAATTGGAAATAAAAGGATTCCATGAAATAACACTTGATGTTGTACATCTTCAGACTAATCACCCTGGGCCTTGGAATGAAAAACTCGTTCTATAAATACTTCCACATTTTGGTACCCCAATTAGTATTACTCCACCTGCAGCACCAGATACGATTGCACCATCATCTAAAAATGAAAAAATAATCCCTCATCATATCCCATATCTATATAAAACCCTAAATGATCATCCATTACTCTCTAGGAATGAACAAATTCACACAGTGCATCATTGAATGACTTCCTACTCTGCAAATCAGCTAAAAATTCATCTTTCCTAGTGTATAAAAAATCATGATGTCATAATTATATCAGAACACTATCAACTGATGCTCTATCCTGTTCATTTCATAGTCAAAAAAACATCTCTCATTATTTAATGATCGGTGAAGACAACAAAATTCTATCTAATGAGTTAATGTATCCATAACATCTTTGAAAACACCACCACCACCAACTCGAGATCATGGGAGGAATTGTTTAAATAATGTGGAAGAGACTCCAAAACCCATAAGTAACGACTGATCTCTAATATAATAAAACCCAACATAACCAAAGATATAAATAATCATGAAAACTCAAAAAAAAATAACTTATTCCACTGGAATAAAAATAACTGAAGTGATAAATTACTGATACAACATATATTCACAAGATTTATTGAACTGATCAGTAAATAATAATTTCTTATCCATTCTGATCAATAATGTTAGAGGTTCCAAAACCTAAGTCAAATCCCCTATGAACCTCATGTAATAGCCTGCATAAAAAAGAAATCATCGTAACAATACCATTATCATTGGGGAGAATGAAGACATGGTTTCTTTTTTCATTGAAGGATCCAAAACAACACCATGATGGGATACAACATTCCACATTCAATGTACTTTTCAAGACCAAAACACACAATTTCAAACCCTCCCAAAAAACTTATCATGGTGATGAACTCTCAAAATAGCATGAAAGAGATGTTCATGAACCTCCTCTTATGTGAATTACAAAAGAATTTCATTAATTTATACCACCATGAACTTTTCCAAGAACTCATGGAACACATCATTCATCAACCCCTTGACCACAAATAGATAATTCATCCCACAAATTAGTATTCCAACAATATTATAATTCCAACGACGAAAAAAATAGTCTTCGTGATATTCTCACCCTTTAAAGGAACCAGATGATATTATTAACCCATATCGATCAATGAGAAACAACCTTAACCATTTAGTTGTCCGAATAAATCATTAATCCATGGATGACGAAAGATATTCTTCCCATTCACTTGGGTCAAAAGATGATAATAGATATACAACCGTAATCTACCACTAGCCTTCTTTTCAAAAAAATCGGTGCACCCATTGTTAACAAAATTTTCGAAAATACACACCGTAGCAGACCATTTATGTTTTATATGATGTTCTCAAAACACAAAATATTACATCCTATACAGAGACATCAAATTAAGATACACGCTGATCTTTATATTGATCCAAACCTCGTACTCTTTTTTAGGGGGTAACAATAAAACCTCCTCCTGGGATACAATAGGGTAATTTTCAAAAATCCATGGGAAATTATAAAATCTATTCCATCAAAAAACTCGAAATTATCTCATCCAACATGGATGAGGACAGAACCCACGAATAACCCATTTGAGGGTCTCGCACTCCAATAATAACAACCGGATTCCCATCAGCATTAATGAACACATTCTGTCGCCTGAATAATTCAATGATAACATGTACCAAATACACTAAATCCATGATGAGGATGTTGACTTATAGATGTTTATGTAACCATATTAAAGCTTCATAAGAGTAGTGATGCCCCATCACTAGCTCAAATTCTCTACATAATTTAGACAAGTTAGATCGACCTCTGACTGAAATTTTAAAGGAAAAGGGAACTAAAATTATATATTACTTATGTCCCAATGAATGGAAAATGGAATATGTTATTAAATATTGGACCACTATTCGATGAAACAAAGAACACACACAAGTATAAAACTTGAAAATGGTACCTCTAATGATGTATGTACCACTTGGAGATGGCTATTATAAAGCAGGAAGATAATAATAACCTACTTCCTGGAATATTTTAACATGCTGATAAATAACTATTTGACCAATAAATTCACTCTATGAGAGGGAAGAATCCTAGGGTTTTCCTCTATCTACCCCATATACTCTCTACTAATACAGAACTAGAGAAAATTTCTCCATTTTCCTCACCTGTAACTGCCTTGGTGGAGGATCATGAAGACTGATGACTGGAGCACACTAACTACTCAGAATGGTTTGGAACTCTCACCACTGATGACCTCAAACTTCAAAAGAAAAAATAAATGTGATACCTTGGTATAGGAATGAGATCCTCTACCCTATATATATAAGACATTGATGGCTATGACCTATTTCCAACTTATCTAAAGACCTTATATTAGAAACTGGGAACCCCAGACCACAATAATGCTTCATGATGAATTAAGATGAATCTCCTCTCATGATAATACGGTTCTACCTAACAACTTTTCAATGACCTCTAATTTCTCCATAACCTAAAGGTATGTCTTTATAAAATGTAGAGTGGCCAGGTGCTAGATCTATTGGATACATATTCTTAGACTAAAAATGTGGAAACTGGTCTGAATCATATCACATTGGGTTCCAGAAATGTATCCTAATCTCTTACACACTACAAGACCCTTACCGAAAGGTATGAAAATCTTGGTGACTATACACCTTCGTAGTAGATGAATGAAAATAAGTATAAACTATTCTAAAAACATCTCCAACGAGACGGATGATTCCTTATCATATCTAATGAATTGGAACCTCTAATTCTTCACTACCTTGGTAGAATCTTCACTGTGTATGGTACCTAGTCCTCCTTGCATGTATGGATTGAACTGAAGTATGTATCACCCTTTCCCAACTAGTCTTCTATGACTGTATCTGAAACAGATACATCATAATTTTTTATAAACTAGCACTTAAACCCTTAGAGTGTCCTCCTACATGTTCCATCATCTTCAAATGTTACTCTTCGATGATCTTTTATTGTGATATGTTGAACATCTACTACACAGACATTAGGAGGATGTCAACATGGATCCATGACTATAAAAGATAAAAAATTTAGAACTTGAAAATATATAAAATGGAATATTTTAAAATTAATTATTTTTTATTATATTAATTTCAGGTTAACCTATCCCAACGTCTTCTCATTCAAGCACAATAACATTGATGAATGATGGGTGACTCATTCTGAGGTGTCTATCCTACAACTTCTATCACTTCATTTAGTATCCCTTGTATGCTAAATTTTTTGAGAATAAGATCCCCATGGTCCCTAAATAACCATTTCTATGTAGGTCTTCCATGTTTAATGAATTTTATAAAAATAGCAGATAATGTTTCCATTCAATCCAATGCAACCTCACATATACCTAACTATAAACTCTATCATATCCCTCAATAGATTCTCTAATAAAATTCTATAATAAACCCCTCCCTATAAATTTTTTTCTTCCTTGGATATAAATGGTATAGGATATGTAATGTGACCTGATTCCCACCTCGAGTAGTCCCTAGGTTGGTGACTGGCACCAATGGGATGGTAAAAAGATTGATGGGTGGAATTTCCCTCTAAGGGAACACAAGAAAAAGAGAGTGATAAAAAAGACCCCATGAAAATACTAATTAGACTACAATATAAAAAACACACCGTGAACATATATAATGAAATTAAATAACTAATGAAAATTAAATGGAAAATTGAATGCATCAAAAGAAATGTACAGACAATAGTGACCACTAAGAACAAACAACTCTTGAGAAAACAAAACCTTTTTGTATCCTCTAACACCCTAACCCCAGTTACTCATAGTCGGTGAATTATCAAATAACATTGGAATGATATAAGGAAATCATGTCCTAAATGACCGATCAGTTTTTTATTATTGGAAACAAGATTCATAAATTTTTTTTAACTTTACAACTTGAAAAGGAATACAAAAATAATTTATTCCATTAGAAATATCCAATATTCCTAGATTATGCTTGTAAGTCACTCATTATTAATTTATTCATATTCTAGGAAAAATAAACATAAGAAGGGGTGATATCAAATTCTCTGTAAGGGTATTAAATACAATAGAAGATAATATAAACATTTAGCATGGTGAATAATTAAAAACGCATGACTTTACAAATATTAAACATGAATACTTTATGGAAGGAATATGAGCTGAGTAAATAATGCCATAAAAATCATAGTCATGCAAATTAAAAAAGTCGAATAATTACATGAATCGTTAATAAAATTTTCATAATGAGGGAATATATAATGCGGGACATTATGAAATATTTTATCAATTCCTCAGCCAAGACAACTAAAAATGATTAAGGCCTCAGAAAAAACCATATATCAAAATTGGGGAAGGCCTCAGCAAATTCTACATCTAATTGTCTCATGAGACCTACCAATGCACTATGTATCTATATCTGACTGCACCCAACACATACTAAGTCTTATAAATTCCTCATATGAAATGGTTGAAACATAACCTTAACATTCGTGTTAAAACTATCATACAAAATGTCTATACTTTACCCTTAAACTATGAATGGTATAAAAATAACACAACCACAATAAAATATTGCACAAAACCATCAATACAATTTATAAGATTTGTATCATAATAAATCAACTTCCAATAAGTGTAAAATTTATCAAATAATGTTGTCATAAATGAAATTAAAACCATTTGAGAGAAATATCTCTTTCTATTTTGAAATCATTTAAGAGTCACATAATTATAAAAGAAAACATTTATTTTGAAAATATTATTATAATCATGTATAGGAAGCTTTGATGATGTAATAATTGTATAAAATATCCACACCGACCGTATAAGTAAAAAAATTATTACATTAATTTTGTCGAAAAACACATAAAGTACCGTGTTTAGAAAATGAAGGAGGTATTCGTTTCAAAACCTATAAGGTTAAATAAGGGTATAAATTAATATAAACCACATTATAGTAAATAGTATATATGTTTTGAAATACATTTTTAAGAAACATGGATGTGGATGATAAAGAGGTCCCAGTAGGTAATTACATATAAACAACCTCGGATAGTGAAACGATTGTGAAATTAACCCTTACCTTGTACTTTTCCTTTGTCGAGGGTAGGTTAACCTCTTTTATAATAGTGAAATCATTGTTAATAAATTATTCAAGAACTATATACAAAAATATTATATCATATATGATATTATAATATTTCATGGTTAATAATATTTTAGTAGTATCATCGTTTCAGGTGTTAATTGATTCATTTATATTTTATTTGTTTTGTTACATATGTTGTGCTTCTTATGGATATGATGTATTATATTCATATCAAGAATTATATTATGTTCATATGAATTATTTTAATTCATAAAATGAAAATTATTCTTGAATGGTTATGATGCGGAAATTAATCTCATCACGTTTGTGGAGAGGGTAATCTGTACGTACGCACGAGGGACAATATAATTATTTTGATATTATAATCATATATAATAAGATGATATATCATATATAAAGAATAATTTTCATATTATATTTATTATTTACATCATATATAATCATTATTATAACCATCCAAAAGATGAAGTGTTTGAATGACAAACTACACCACAGCGAGGAGATGGTATTCCGTACATACGCATGTATGGTGACTTTTTCATTTATAGGATGGATATAATAATGAATAGGTTATACCATTATTATAATGATATCACAGTATATAGAAGATACTGGAGTTATAATTTTAGAATGGAAATAACAAATAAAGAGGTAGTGGAAGAACAAATGAACTTGAAAGAGGTGATGCAATATTTATCGATTCTTTAGGTTCTTCCATTTGATTTGATCAAAAGGGATCTATAGGTTGTATTTTTGACTAAATGAAAGCCTCTAGGATTAAGGGAGGATAGATGAAAGGATATTTGGGTAGGGGATGGCTAAGACAAATGGCTTTGAAGGTAATAATTTGAGATAAGGCGAAGTTCACTTTTATAAGTGGGGTGAGGGGAACCATAGGAAAAGATTGGAATATTAATTTATAATAAAATAATTTTCTCTTTATAATGGCTCCAAAATGATTTATTTAGTTTATAAGGTGGGTATGGGTCGAAAACACCTAAAACAATAGGATTTAGACAGGTTTGGGTCACTATATTAACACTATCTTTTTGAATTTACACTTAGTTAAATAGTTTATCATTTACCATGTCTCTTTGTATTTTAATATTATATCTATAATAATCTAATTATAAACATAAAACAGAACCTTAAGTGGTTCATTAATGAAATAAATCATATTTTTTAATACCTTTGGCTGATCCTTATATTTTTAGGAATATAATACCAATTAATAATACAATATTTCTTTTAAAAACTCTTTAATGTCAATTTTGATACTATTTGTTATTTTGGGTTTGTTAAAATTATAACAACATTTTTACATAGAAAAAAATTCATTTAATCGACCCTAACATGTCATATTGACCTAGAAAATTAGTTTAATTTTGTAAAAGTCTCAAATTTGATTTATTTGGATATTTATAATATAAATTATTTTAATCTTTCATTAATAAATTATTTACTGCATCATCATCGTGTCAGTAATAAATTTTATTATTTAATGTATAAAAATTATAAATAAAATACCATTATTTATGAATGACTTATATCTTTCTAATTAATATTTATAATCAAGTTTATCTATTGTATAACCCTATTTAAAAAATGTATAATTATCAAAACTTGAATTTAACACTTTTAATTCATCATTGAATTAAATATTAATAAACATCCTAATCTAATTCAAGTGGACCTAAAGGATCATATTTTATTCCTAATGTTATTTTTAGTCGAATAAAAATTATCCATTATAATTAGGATGTGGGTTAAGGGTAATAATAATATCATTTTTACATTTAATTACCTAATTTTCTTTTAACCCTGGTAAATAAAAGTTAAAAGTAACTATTCACCCAAAAATATTTCTATTCTTATTGAACCACATTTTACTTACTGATATAAACTGTGTATCTTGGATTTTAGAAATTTGATTCACAGAAGTGGTAAAATTACGTTTTATGCAAATTTTCAGTTGATCATAGGAGTTGGGTAAAAATGGTAAAAAGTTAAATATAATTTTTATTTATCTAAACATAATATTTAATGACTCCAATTAATTACATTGAACATATATGGGTATTATGTATCTATTTTGATATAAAATAAATTTAAATAAAATAAATAATTATTTAAATAAAAAATTTGTTTTTAAATAATAACTCAGTGTTTTTCACTATTCCTCTTGAAAATTTTCAAAAAAAAAATTCACCCTAAGATAACATTGATATTTCAAACCCAAAAATAAAGCCCATTTTAAAAAATAAAATTTATAATATTTCTAAAAGTAGGCATTATTGTTCATAATGGCTAGTTTGATTGGTCACACTATGTTAGAATCTCCATGTTGCGTACAATGCAAGCTATTGCATTATTCAAAGGGAAATGTACCATGGAAGCATGGGGTGTTAAATTCTCCACTCATTAAAATAATTTCATCCTTGAAATTTCTAGAATCATACATCATAAAAATATTTGGGTGGTTCTTCATCATAAGTTCTTCGGGTTCCCATGTTTCCCCTTCCATCTTATGGTTACTATATAGAACTTTTTGCAGACGAGTCGACCACTTTCTCAACACTTTTTCTCTTGTATCATGAATCTTGACAAGATCTTCACGATAATATAGATTAGGTTATTGTTCTAATTATTCATAGGTGAGTACATGCGTTGGTTCAGGAATGTATTTTATCAATAGTGATACATGGAACACATATTGAAATTTGGAGAGACTTGGCGGCATTTCCAAACGGTTAACTAAAGCCCCAATTTTTTCATGAATTTTGAAAGGTATGATTTACCTGGTATATAATTTATCCTTCTTACTGAATCATATAATTTCCTTCCATGGAGATACCTTAAAAAACATGATCTCTTACATGAAATTCCAAATTCTTCTTTTGGTTATCAGTAGTGATCTGCTACCAACATTGACCTGCATTGATGTGTTTTTTGATTACCTTCACATTTTCCATCGTTTCCTCAACATGTTCTGGGCCTACAAGTTTTCATTCACCAATATCATCACAAAAGGATGGAGTGTGGAATCTCATTCTATATAAAACATTATATAGTGACATCTAAAGAGTTGAATAAAATCTATTGTTAAAGGAATATTCTACCATAGGTAAAAAATTGATGCCACATACCTTTAAAGTCAGGTGAGAATGATCTCAATAGGTCTTCTAAGGTTTGAATAGTTCATTTTGATTGTCCATCAGTTTGAGGGTGGTAGGTAGTGATGAAACAAAGTTCAGTATCCAAGGATTTCTAAAGCCTTTTCCATAATCTTGATGTAAAATGGGGATCATGATCAGAAACAATCGAGAGGGGTACTCCATGAAGTCTTACAACTTCATTGATATACAATCATTCTAAACGTTCAAGTGGTAAATCATTTTTTATATCAAGAAAATGTGGTGACTTGGTATGATGATCAATAATGACCCAAATTGCATCATTCCTTTTAGGAGTCTTTGGTAGTCCCATGAAAAATTCTATTGTATTATTAGTCAATTTCCACTCATGTATTGGAAGAGGTTGCATGACACCCCCTGGATATTGCCTTCCATCATTCACTTATTTAAAAATCATACATCTTGACACATAATTAACAATCTCCCTCTTCATGTTGTCCCACCAAATTTTTTTCTTTAAATATCTATATATCATGGTGCTCCCAGGGTGTATAGAGAAATTGGATCTATGAGAATCATTTAAAAATTCCATTTTCAGATCAGTTATATAAGGAAGAGAAAGTCATTTTCCAAATTTCAATATCCCATATTCATATATGATGTTGATCAATATACCATCATTCAAAGAATTAATTTTATTTTGAAACTCCTCATCATCAGCAAAATAACTTTTTATCCTTTCTAGAAAAGATGGTTTGGGAAACCATTTGAAAAATTATCAATGTTTCACCTTCAACAATTATTTTAATATCTATTTTTACTAGATCCATGTACAAAGGATCCCTTTAAATTCCCATATTTATCAAGAATCTATGATCCTTTATGATTAAAGCATCTTCCACCTTATTTTTCATCCATGGGTGCTAGTGTATAGTGAGATCATAATCATTGAGTAGTTCAAGCTATCGCCATTGCCTCATGTTGAGTTCTTTCTGTGAGAAAATATACATCGAACTCTTTTTATTTGTATATATATCTCATTTTTTCACAATAGAGATAGTGTCTCAAAATCGTCAAATCAAAGATTATAACTGCTATCTCAAGATCATGAGTAGGATTTTTTTGTTCATGAATTTTTAGCTGTCATGATGCATAAGCAATAACTCTATCATTCTGCATAAGGACACAACCAAGTCCTTTATTTGAAGCATCACTATAAATAACAAACCCACCATTCCCCGATGGTAGAGTCAAGATCGGATCATTGTCTAGTCTTTTCTACAGTTCTTCAAAACATTCTCCCCAAACATTCTTACAAACAGAATTATCCCCTTAACATCTGAGCTTGGTTAATGGGTTAGCCAATCGGTCAATATTATGGACGAAACACCGATAATAACCTACTAAACCAATAAAAGTATGTACTGTGGTTATACATTCTAGTGCTAGCCATTATTGGATTCCCTGGTCTTTAAAGGATCAACCAAGATTCCGTCCATAGAGAAAATTTGTCCAAGAAAAGAAATATCCTGAAGCTAGATTTCACAATTGATAAATTTACCATATAATTCATTTCTTCTAAGAGTCCTTTGGACAATGCGGAAGTTATTTTCTTGACATTCGTAGATTTTGGTGTATACCAAGATATCATCAATAAATTCCACTACTATGTCATCAAGATATTTCTTGAAAACTCTATTCATTAGATCCATGGAAATAGTGGGTGAATTATAAAGTCCAAAAAACATTGTTGTAAACTCATAATGCCCATACCTGGTTCGAAATGATGTTTTCAGAATGTCTTCCCTCTTCATACAAAACTGATGATATCCATATCGAATGTAAATGTTTGAAAAATATTGAACTCCATGAATTTGGTCCAATAAATCAGCAATGATAGGTAGGTAATAACTTTTCATTATTTTTATATCATCGATCTCCCTATAGTCAATGCACATTCTCATAGATCTATCTTTCTTTTTAACAAAAAGGAAAGGGGCTCCCTATAGAGAAACACTAGGGAGAACAAATCCATTGTTACCCAATTCCTCTAATTGTTTCTTTAGTTACACTAATTCCACAGTAGCCATTCTATAAGGGGTCTTTGATATGGTCCTTGAACCCAGAATTAAATCAATGGAAAACTCAATTTATAATTTTGGATGATGTCCAAGTAAATCTACAAGAAAGACATCGACATATTCTTTCACAAAAGGTACCTCCTATATTTGAACACTTCATTCCTCACCCATATCTATTTCATTATTTTCCTCCTATATAATTGCATTTAGTTGAGCTACTATGGGTAGATCTAGATAAGAATTAGATGGTGACATTTCTTCTCCAAATATACGGTACTTTTAATCATCATTGAAAATTGAAGCCTCCTTCTTCTTACAATAAATTTTTACATCGTGGTCTGTAATCCAATCCATACCGAGGATTATATGAAGTTAAATCATGGTTATGATGATGAGATCAGTAGATAAATAAAATTTATATTCCTTATTGGGAACTGATTCACAAAACATGGTTGCAATGATACTTTCTTTAGTTGTATTGACTGACAACTCTCTTGATAAATCAAATTAAAAATATCTAATTTTCATAGAAAACTGGGATGATACGAACCAATATAATGATCTAAAATAAAATAAATCATTCACGAAACTTGAGGAAACCATTAAATTACCTGCCACCATGTCTTTTGGAGCTTTAAACTGAGCAGTAGTTATCTCATAAGCATGGCCTATCTCCCTTGGCCTTTTATGAGGTAAATTTTCTTGGTGTTTAAAAAATTCATGTACATAATGTCCCATCTACCTATAATTATAGCATTGACCATTGGTGGATTCTTTCTTCCCCATACAATCACCAGTAAGATGGCCTTTCTATCCACATTTATAGCATACTTCTTTTCTAGTTAGATAGTCACCATAGTGATTCCTTCAACAATTATCAAAGGGTTGAAATTCGACTCTTACCTTCTTCCTTATTTCTTTATTTCCATTCTCATAGTGATTAGTAGATCTCTTCTTCTCCTGTTTTTCTCGAAAGTCGTAAGAATTCGAGAATTCCTTTTCTGTCTTGATAGCACAAGAGAAAATATCATCGTATGATGAGAAGTATTGTGAGACTAATTCTCGACGTAGAAATTGTTTTAACCCATAAAAAATCGATCAACATTACTCCTTGGGTTACATATATAATCTGTTGCATTCCATTATAACCTTGTAATGTTAGCCTTATACTTTACAACATTCTTATCCTCCTTTGGCCTCAGACTCAGAAATTATCTTTCCATATTTGCTCAATGGTCATGTGGAAAGTATTTCTCTATGAAAATCATAATAAACTCCCTACATTCCATGTTTGATACTTCTTCAACTTCCTTTGTGTTTTCAATCGATGAACACCATTGATCTTCATCTCCTGTGAGGTGATAAACTGCCATGAAAACTTTTTTCATTTCACTAATCCCTAGAGTATGTAATATTTTCTCTAAGTAACTTATCCATTTCTTAGATAAAAGTTGATTTGTAGTCACATTGAATGTTGGGGGTTGTTTCCTCATGAAGTATTCTGACATAGGTCATCCGCATTGTGCTTCAGGGTGCTCCATACTGGTATGGTTATTTTTCATAACCTGAGTGAGTTGTCCCAGTATGGTGATAAGATGATCAGCACCAGTTGTATCACCATATCCACTATAATTATCTTGAGTTGGATGGAAATACCAACATGTATTATGTGTGTTGATACATTTTTCATTACTTACATTAGGCGTGATTTCAAAACAATGGCATGCACTAGATTAGTTTATAAATTTCATTACATAATTCTGAACTTGTAAAATGTTGAACATAAATTGAAAAGTTTATGGTTATAATCCATAATCATAAAAATGTTTTCATTGACTATGTATATACTCAAAAACCATTCATAATTCTGTGTAAATAAATGAGAATTGTCTTAATCATATCCCACAGGAGTATCTTAACAAAGATTGCAGCAAGGCCCATTGTCATGGACCCATTCCCGTTCGAGTATAACTTAAAGCGGTGTTTTTGGGTTTTACCCCTAGTTACATTTGTTCCAGAGCCACCTCTACCTACTCATATCCATACAGGGATGTATTTCTTGTAAAACTCAAAAAATATATACATAACCAAAATTCGTGGATGTTCTTATATACTAATCCTCGAAGTCTATCTTAGTGTAATGTTCTCTAATCATAGTTTATCTAAATCTAGTTTCAAAGCACTATACTAAACTTCCTTTGATTTCAATTGTAATTCCCAGAACTCAGTTACTCGAAGTCTGTGCACTATCACATAACATAGTCTCGATACATGAAAATCTTGTCCTGAAAGATCGATCCATTTAGTATTATAGGAAACATGATTCAAATATAAGTTCAAATTTACAACATGAAAATAAATACAACAATAATTTATTCCATTAGAAACAACCGATATTCTTTTATTATTCTTCTAGGTAACTCATAACTAACTTCTTAATATCCTCATAAAATGAAACATTTTAAGGGGTGTGCTCAAATGATCAGTAATGGAATGAAATACAACCGAAGATAACATAAACATTAGGCATTTTGAATAATTAAAAATGGATGCATTTAGAAATAATATACTTGAAAACCTTATGGTATGAATATGAGTTGAGTAAATAATTCCATATTAAAACGTAGTAATGGGTATTCTACTAGTCGAATATCTACATGAACCATCAATAATATTTTCATAATGGGAGAATTTATATTGATGGACATTCTAAAATATATTTTCAAGGCCTTGGCAAAGACATCTAAAAATGATTATGGCCTTAGCCAAATCCATTTATCAAAATTGGGAAAGGCCTCATCCAATTCCACATCTAATTGTCTCATTAGACCTGTCGATGCACCGAGGAGCTATAGCAGTCTCCACCCGATACATACTAAGTCCAATACATTCCTCATATGAAAAGTTTGAAACATAACATAAACATTCATATTAAAAATAGCATAAAAATTGTCAATACATTATCCATAAACCATGAATGGTATAAAAATAACACTTCTATAGTAAAATATATCACAAAACCATATATACAATATTGATGGTTTGTATCATAACAAATAAACTTCAAACAAGTGTAAAATATATCAAAGGATGTTGACATAGAAGAAATCAAAACTATTTGATAGAAATATATATTTCTATTTTGAAATCATTTAAGAGTCATATAATTATAAAATAAAATATTTATTTTTAAAATGTTCTTATAAGATTGTAAGGTATTCTTCTACGATGTTATAACGACACGAAATAGTTGCACTGCTATATAAGATAAAAAAAATATTACATTAATTTTGTCAGAAAGGATATAAAGTACCTTGTTTTGAAAACAATGGAATGATTCCATTCAAAACATTTAATGTAAAATACGTTTATAAATGAAATAAAACCATTTTATAGTAAATATTACAATTTATTTGAATTACCTTTTTAAGAAACATGGATGTGGATGATAAAGAGGACCCAGTAGATAATTATGTATAAACAACCTCACATAGTGAAGAGATTGTGAAATTAACCCTTACCTCATAATTTTACTTGGTCGAGGGTAGGTTAACCTCATATATTATGGTGAAATAATTGTTATTAAATAATACATTAACTATATACATAAATATGATATCATATATGATCTTATAATATTACTTTGTTATTAATATTTTAGTATTATCATCGTTTCAGGTGTTAACTGATTCATTTTATTTATTTGTTTTGTTATAGAAGTCATGTTTGTTATGGATAGTATGTTTTTAATTCATATAAAAATTGATATTATGTAATTAAACATTATTTTAAATCATTAAATGAAAATTATTCTTGAATGTTTACGGTGGGGAAATAAATCTCATCGTGTTGTTGGAGATGGTAATCCATACGTACGCTTGAGCGAAAATATCATTATTTGGATATTAAAATACCATATAATTGGAGGTAATATCATATATAAAGAATAATTTTCATGTTATATTTAATATTTACATTATTTATACTCATTATTATTGTAACACCCCAAGCTTCCACGGTACGTTTCCCTTCGAATAATGCGATAGCGTGTGTTGTACGCAACCTCAAGTTCTAACACACACCACAACTAAATAAACTAGCCGTTGTGAATAGTAATAACTAATTTTTGAAATCATATATATTTTATATTCCAAAATGGACTTCATTTTTGGATTCGGAATATCAAAATTAGCCTAGGGTGAAATTTTGGTACTTTTCGGATAACTTTTATATTTTGATGAATAGTGAAAATTACTAAATTTTAATTAAAAACAACTTTTTTAATAAAAATAATTAATAGTGATAAATTGAGAATTTGAGTGGTTTTAAAGTATATTTAGAATATATTTTTACCACTTAATATAATGTTGGTCATTGGACATAATTTTACAATTAAACCGAACATAAACAAGTGTCAATCTTTTGATAGTTATTATCTCTTAAAAACACGCTTTTTGTTTTGACAGCGGGAATTAATATTAAATTAATTTCTGCCACTTCTGTGTTTTGAATTTAGAAAAATGGATTCCATATTTGGAATCAGGATGTCCAAATTGTGTAAATAGGTAACTTTTATTTTTAGACATTTTGAATAATTACTGCGGTAAATATTTTATTTACCATGGTTAACGGTAAATCCGGTAAATAAGGGTTAAAAAATAATATTATAATAATACAAAATTACCCTAAAACATGTCCTAACCTTATTGGTGGACACATACCCGACCATGGGCATCCTTGGGTCCATTTGGGGACCACTTGGAGCCACTTGTATGTGGTAGGGACACATTATATTAATAAAGTTAAAATGAAAATAAAAATGGCATAAGCTTACATCTTTTAGAAGAACAATTTTTACATAGGGTTATACATGTTGGATTTTCGATTATAAATATCCATTATAAAGATAAAAATATTTCCTACATAATTATATTTTATTTATAATTTTTAGACATCAAATAATTTAAATTATTAATGACACAATAATGATGCAATATTTACCTCATTAATAAATTATTTAAATAAATAAGATTATAATGATTAAAATATTATCTAAAACCTATCCAATTCTTATTGGTTGATGTTATTTAGAATATGAGTCATCTTATCTTAGACCGCAATGATTTTTGGACCATTATAAACAGAATATAATTATATTATAAAGTAATACTTTCACTCTTTCCTAAAGAGCCCCTCCTCTCCCTTATAAAAGGAGACCACTTCTACTCATTCCTCACACCCCTCAAGCCACTTGTCTCGTCCAAAACCTGCCCAAATAAGCTCCCCAAATCCCTCTCCTCCTCCTTGAAGCTTCCCCTTATGAAGAAAGAATTTCAAGAAGTCCTTTGGTTCCAACCAAAGTGAGTTACCTAAATTAAAGGTAACGATTTCTCTTAAATTATTTTCATTTATTTTGCTTCTCCAACCCCCAAACTCTTTTTATTTCCTTTATTTTGTAACAACACCAGTATCCACAATATACTAGGAGGTTGTTATAAGAAGGATTAAAACTACACATACACACAACTCCATCTAATGGATGATGAACATAATGTTTCTGTGGATGGCAAACTAACGCCTCACGAAACGATGATTGTTCAAAATACATCTTACCGCCTCTAATGGTGGCCATTATGATGGCACTGTAATTAAGTGTGATATTAATGATACATATTTTATATATAATCTTCTGTAATTCCATTTTATTTCATACCATTATTCGTTTCATGTTGTATATACAGACGATAATTTCATTTGAGGAAGTGCGGACTACCGCCCCCTTAAAATGATATGACTCGTTCATACCACACATGGAACGTATAAAGAATGGTGTTAATGAACATAAGTAACATATATAAAATATTATATTATACTGGAATAATAACATACCTATGTATCATTTGGATTCAATTCTTTTAAAATGAAAAATTAAATGGAAGTAGTGTCCGTGCGTACGTACGGACTACCGTCTCCACGAACACGGTGAGATCCATCCTCCATCGTATCCATTCAAGTATTATTCTCATTTTAGGGATAAAAATAATGTTAATATCTTTCTGATTATGAATAGGATATAATATATCCATTACATACATGTCTTATGTAACCAAACATTTAAGAAGAACGAATCGATTATCACCCGAAATGACGATAATTCTAAGATATTATTAACAAATCAATGTTAAAAGATCATATATGATATCATATTAAAGTAAATGATTCTTGTATTATTCAATAACAATTATTACACCATTATACAGGAGTTAAACCTACCATCGACCAAGGAAAAAGTACAAAGTAAGGGATTTTCTTATCTCACATTCAATTCCGTGAGATTTCGATTGTTCGCCAATAAATTATTGAAAGTGGTGTATTGTGTACTTCCATTTGATATATATTATCATGATTCTCTTTATATTCATTTTATTCTATAAATCATTTGGTGGTTATTAACTTTTGGCCATACGACTCAGTTGATTAACGTGGTAAGGAGTTTCTTATCTCACTCTTAATTTTGTGAGAATCCCATTGTTCACCACTTATTTATTGCATGGGGTGTATGTGTACTGCCCATGATTGTATTCATTGTGTAATATACTTTAATCTATGGGTATTTATATCATCATTGTATGATCCTTATTTCATGGGTGCATGTTTCATAAGTTACCAAATGGATAAGGGAATTTGAAATTTCAATTTCCAATTATTCGGCTTTACGCAAACTTCATTGATTATTTTACTCCGAGATTATGTTTGGAATTACTATTCATTTTCTTATTTCATATTTTCCACTCCCCTTTCTGTGGATATACTTTTGATACACATAATCACTCCATTGATAAATTCTCAAGTGATCGGTATGAACTTGATAAGTGTAATTTTAACTCAATCTCCATTTGTTGAGTTAAATATCCAATTCATTGGTGTTGTTTTTACAAGAATATGTGTGAATGTCATCTGATTGATTTACACTAAATAGCCAATAATATTGAGTGTATTTATATTTTTCACGCATAATTATGTCGTTGATTTATCCTTAACCTAAGGATACGACCTTTATGAGAGATTTCATCTCAATTTACATTCAATTGGGACTTCTTTGTTGATATACACCAAATCACTTTTATGTGGTGTATATAATGTACTTTGACATAGTATATCATGAATCCCTTTATTCTCATGATATTACAAAGTTTTGATTACCTCAATTATTTGTACTCAAGTGTCTCTCTTTTGGTTAGAATCTCTAACCAAAATACCATTTTAAAATGTTTTAAAGACTTATTCTTCTAAATCTTGCTCATTAATGTCCATGTTTTAAAAAATGGTTGTAAGGATTTATTTATATGGACATTAAAGTTTTAAAATTAAAACTCCTTTTAAAAGTTTCAAAGTGTTATGGGACACTTTGATTCAAAAATCTATTTTTAGATGGCTTCTTGACAAATAGTGTGACTTTTAAATGATTTCAAGAAAAGGGGGATATTTCCCTCAAATAGTTTTGATGATTATTTTCATCTATGTCAACATCCTTCATTATTCATGATTAAGGTTAATGTGATACAATACAATCTTCCATATTGTATCAAATGATTTATGTTTGACTGTGGATGTTCTATTTTCATACCATTCATGGTTTGTGGTTAAAGTATTGACATTTCGTATGCTAGTTTTAATAAGAATGTTTATTTTATGCTTAAACCTATTCATATGAGGAATGCATTGGACTTAATAAGTGATGGGTGGAGCCCGCTATAGCTCCTCGATGCATCGGTAGGTCTCATGAGACAAACTAGTGTCTTGGAACAAGGCCTTGGCAAAATCTTATTTGTAGTCTTGGCACGAGGCCTTGGCTATGTGGTTATGATAGTCTGGCATTATGCATTCCATCATTATGAAAGTGGTTATTGATATTGCATGTGATCATTCGACTAGTAGAATATCCATGTGAGTAAGTAAATGGCATTATTTCATTCTACCTTTGCCATTTTATGCTGAAGTTCAAATTTAAAAGGCTTTTGTTTTAGTTATAGATTGCCTTAAGTGTTTATGCTTATTTATGAAAGCTTTTGCTATAATGTTATCCTTACTAAGCATCCGAGCTCACCCCTTTCAATGTTTTATTTTTCGCAGGATTATGAAGAAGTAATTTATGAATGACCTGCAGGGATAGTATGAGGGGATATGAAGACAAGATGTTTTTTTATGATGTAATGTAAAAATTTATGGATGTATCTAGTTATTCCAAGGCTACTAAACCAATCGGTCTTTCGAGACTTGATCTTTCTTTTGATCATGCCAATGTTATGAAATAATGCACCGACTCTAGGTAATTAGGGTCGGGGCGTTACAGTTGGTATCAGAGGAAGTTTAGTACAAACCTTGGAAGATAGATTTAGATAAACTCTGATTAGAGCACGTAGACCTAAGATGAACTTTGAGGATTATTATAGAAGAACTTCCTAGAATTTTGGTATTGTAGAAGATTTTGTGAGTTTTCCAAACAATACATCCCTGTCTGGATACGAGCAGGTAGAGGTGGCTCTGGCACAGATGTACCAAGGGGTAAAACCTGAAAACACCGCTTTGAGCTACACTCGAACGGGAACTGGTGCACGACAACGGGCCTTGCTGCACTCTTGGTTACGACACTCCCGGGGGATATACTTTGGTAAATTCACAAGATTAGTATAAACCATTATTAAGGGAATACAAAAAAAATGCCCCTAAGAATATATGTCGGCAAATAGATAGTGGATAACCTAGATTTTAACATAGGGTACCCCAAGTTAGGATATATTGTTCAATTACAAGATTATCCCATTATGTCTATTTTTTTTACATTCTTATTAGATAAGTATTCAAAAACCCTAATTGTATTTTCTTTTTTTAGTTGAAACATGGAGGGAGCAAGATCACGAACAACTATTCTCTCTCTTCCTGAAGAACTACTTACAATTATTATCCAGAAGTCATGCGCAGACGATGTTGAAACTTTTTCAAATGTCCAAGTTACATGCAAACAACTTTATGAGACATCAAATACCTCTATCATTTCACGATTCTTTCAAGGAACAAGCACCGACTATGGGATAATGTTGCGCTCTCAACTTTCTTACCACGCTAAGCGTGGGAAGTACCATCAGGGTCTTTTCAAATTATTCACTTTATCTCAAAATTACGATGCACTAAATGATTTTCTAGATGCTGCAGAAGAGGGAGATCTTCAAGCAGCCTATATGTATCAAATTATATATTTATGTCTTTTGGGATATACGAAAACTGATTTACCAAAACCTTATTTTGAAATATTTGAAGATGAATCAGTGATAATTTTTCTAAAAAACATGTTAAAGACGATGTCTCAAAATTATATATAAGAAATACCTATTTTTTTATGATGCATCGATGCTTCCATCGATATAATCCAAAATGGATGAGGAGTTTTTGGGTAAAGGAAGTAGATGATTTTGAAAAATTCTTGAGGTACCATTGTGACACATGAACGCATTCTACCAAAAGGCAAATCTGCCTAGTCTCTCCAGAGTTCATGTTGTGATCCACATATCTCTAGTGAAAAAATACATGCCTGACCCAATGCATGTACTCACCTATGAAGAATTATAACTGGAACTCAATCTATCTTATTGTAGAGAGCCTATCATAATTCTTCATACCAAAGATCAAGTGTTGAGAAACTGGATGACTTGTCTGGTAAAAGATCTATGGAGAAATCATAAGATGGAAGAGGCAATGTGGGAACCCGAGGAACATATGATGAAGAACCTATGTGGAAATAAATGGATGGTGAAATGTTTAAAAGTGTTAGTGCTCTTTATTGATGGGATTACTTTGGAATAATTTTTTCTTGTATGTGTAAATCTGCAATTTATCATGTGAAAATGATATCTGAGGAAGAATTATCTTTTCTGTTGCGGATATAGTTATAAATAACCATTTGGTCTTATATGATCATTGGGTTTGAGGAAATTATAAGTTATTATAATTTGGGATGAAAATGCAAGGTATGATATAACATTTGTGGTTAAATTATGTTATTTTGAGGAATTTATCTCATTTTGGTAATATTATAAGATATAGTTTTTGAAAAAGGACAACACGTAGACCGTGTGACAACCTGTCGCGTCGGACAAAGCTGTGGGAATCGAACCCACAACCAAAGTGCGATTGGGATTTATCGCCTAACACTGGACTACGTGAAGTCCCTGGTTAGTGTGACTATTTTTTTTAGTTAAATGATTTTATTGATCAATAATAAGTTAATTTGGGTTCTTATTTCTTATCAAATGAATACCCTTGGTATAGGAAAATGATTTGGTGCTTAAGTGATAAATATTATTTTTGAAGATGTTCGATTTGTTGGGAACACTATATGCCCAAGGAAAATAGAATACTATGGGGTTTCATTTCAGGATTAATGGTAGATTTTTTTCTATGTTTTTATTGTGGATTCATAGTGATTTGGGTTATTTATGGAAATGATTAACCTATAATAGAGAATATGTGATTAGGTTAATTACTTTTGAGTGTGTGACTTTAAGAGTAGTTTATGTCATTTGGAGATACAATTTAACATGGGAGACTACATAATCAAATTCATTAATTATTTGGGTTTAAATATTACATTGAATTATATGGAAGGATTTTAAGGACAATTGATTATTGAATGGTATTTATTTAACTTTGGGGTATTGTTGGTTTATTTTTAGAAATTAAGATTAGTGCATATTTATCTCAATGAATATCCTTTTGGGGGATCATTAGATCATTCACTAACCATTTTGGTTTTGATTAATCTTCGAAGACAATGTAAATATATGGTTTATCCTACATAGATCATGTGATTCTATAGAAGTTTATTCTAGCTCTTCTAGTGTGACCAAGTCTTCTTGAATACTCATCGTTTAAAAAAAATTGAGTTAGTGGTGGAAATTTATTAAAGAAAGAAAATCTACTTAAAATATAAGTATATCTCATAATTTTCTTAGTCAATATCATAAATGAATTCCTCTTCCTTATGTAATGTAACTTAAAAAAAATGTTGTCCGTTTACTTTCCTACTAGGAGACTAATGGTCGTTTGTCCCAACACAAGTTTGTGGTTTTCTCATTGTTAACTTTCTCCTGATCATGATTTCAATCCCTCTCCATCAGAACTTGACACTTAGTTTATCATCCATATCCATGTTTTCTTTCTTGGAATCCTAGTATGGGTTATCTTGGATGACCCTTATACCTCTCTTTCTTTCTTTTAAAGTGATAGTTTTATTGACTCTTTTTCCAATGTGGGACTTTTAATTATATTCCCAAGAAAAATTTTAAAAATTGCGAGGACGCAATTTATTGAAGGAGGGGATAATGTAACACCCCAAGCTTCCACGGTACGTTTCCCTTCGAATAATGCGATAGCGTGTGTTGTACGCAACCTCGAGTTCTAACACACACCACAACTAATTAAACTAGCCGTTGTGAATAGTAATAACTACTTTTTGAAATCATAAATATTTTATATTTCAAAATGGGCTTCATTTTTGGATTCGGAATATCGAAATTAGCCTAGGGTAAAATTTTGGTACTTTTCGGATAACTTTTATATTGTGATGAATAGTGAAAGTTACTAAATTTTAATTAAAAACAACTTTTTTAATAAAAATAATTAATAGTGATAAATTGTGAATTTGAGTGGTTTTAAAGTATATTTAGAATATATTTTTACCACTTAATATAATGTTGGTCATTGGACATAATTTTACAATTAAACCGAACATAAACAAGTGTCAATCTTTTGATAGTTATTATCTCTTAAAAACACGCTTTTTGTTTTGACAGCGGGAATTAATTTTAAATTAATTTCTGCCACTTCTGTGTTTTGAATTTAGAAAAATGGATTAAATATTTGGAATCAGGATGTCCAAATTGTGTAAATAGGTAACTTTTATTTTTAGACATTTTGAATAATTACTGCGGTAAATATTTTATTTACCATGGTTAACGGTAAATCCGGTAAATAAGGGTTAAAAAATAATATTATAATAATACAAAATTACCCTAAAACGTGTCCTAAAATTATTGGTGGACACATACCCGACCATGGGAATCCTTGGGTCGATTTGGGGACCCCTTGGAGCCACTTGTATGTGGTAGGGACACATTATATTAATAAAGTTAAAATAAAAATAAAAATGGCATAAGATTACATCTTTTAGAAGAACAATTTTTACATAGGGTTATACATGTTGGATTTTCGATTATAAATATCCATTAGAAAGCTAAAAAGATTTCCTACATAATGATATTTTATTTATAATTTTTAGACATCAAATAATTTAATTTATTAATTACACAATAATGATGCAATATTTACCTCATTAATAAATCATTTAAATAAATAAGATTATAATGATTAAAATATTATTTAAAACCTATCCAATTCTTATTGGTTGATGTTATTTAGAATATGAGTCATCTTATCTTCTATATAAATGATTTTTGGACCATTATAAACCGAATATAATTATATTATAAAGTAATACTTTCAATCTTTCCTAAAGAGCCCCTCATCTACCTTATAAAAGGAGACCACTTCTACTCATTCCTCACACCTCTCAAGCCACTTGGCTCGTCCAAACCCTGCCCAAATAAGCTCCCCACATCCCTCTCCTCCTCCTTGAAGCTTCCCCTTAGGCAGAAAGCATTTCAAGAAGTCCTTTGGTTCCAACCAAAGTGAGTTACCTAAATTAAATGTAACGATTTCTCTTAAATTATTTTCATTTATTTTGCTTCTCCAACCCCCAAACTCTTTTTATTTCCTTTCTTTTGTAACAAAACCAGTATCCACAATATACTAGGATGTTGTTATAAAAAGGATTAAATCTACACATACACACAACTCCATCTAATGGATGATGAACATAATGTTTCTGAGGATGGAAAACTAACGCCTCACGAAACGATGATTGTTCAAAATACATCTTACCGCCTCTCATGGTGGCCATTATGATGGAACTGTAATTAAGTGTGATATTAATGATACATATTTTATATATAATCTTCTGTAATTCCATTTTATTTCATACCATTATTCGTTTCATGTTGTATATACATACGATAATTTCATTTGAGGAAGTGCGGACTACCGCCCCCTTAAAATGATATGACTCGTTCATACCACACATGGAATGTATAAATAATGGCGTTAATGAACATAAGTAACATATATAAAATATTATATTATACTGGAATAATAATATACCTATGTATCATTAGAATTCAATTCTTTTAAAATGATAAATTAAATGGAAGTAGCGTTCGTGCGTACGTACGGACTACCGTCTCCACGAACACGGTGAGATCCATCCTCCATCGTATCCATTCAAGTCATATTCTCATTTTAGGGTTAAAAATAATGTTAATATCATTCTGATTATGAATAAGATATAATGTATCCATTACAAACATGTCTTATATAACCAAACATTTAAGAAGAAAGAATTGATTATCACCCGAAATGACGATAATTCTAAGATATTATTAACAAATCAATGTTAAAAGATCATATATGATATCATATTAAAGTAAATGATTCTTGTATTATTCAATAACAATTATTTCACCATTATACAGGAGGTAAACCTACCATCGACCAAGGAAAAAGTACAAAGTAAGGGATTTTCTTATCTCACTTTCAATTCCGTGAGATTTCCATTGTTCACCACTAAATTATTGAAAGTGGTGTATTGTGTACTGCCATTTGATATATATTATCATGATTCTCTTTATATTCATGTTATTCTGTAAATCATTTGGTGGTTATTAACTTTTGGCCATACAACTCAGTTGATTAACGTGGTAAGGAGTTTCTTATCTCACTCTTAATTTTGTGAGAATCCCATTGTTCACCACTTATTTATTGCATGTGGTGTATATGTACTTCCCATGATTGTATTCATTGTGTAATATAATTTAATTTATGGGTATTTACATCATCATTGTATGATCCTTATTTCATGGGTGCATTTTTCATAAGTTACCAAATGGATAAGGGAATTTGAAATTTCAATTTCCAATTATTCGGCTTTACGCAAACTTCATTGATTATTTTACTCCGAGATTATGTGTGGAATTACTATTCATTTTCTTATGTCATATTTTCCACTCCCCTTTCTGTGGATATAATTTTGATACACATAATCACTCCATTGATAAATTCTCAAGTGATCGGTATGAACTTGATAAGAGTAATTTTAACTCAATCTCCATTTGTTGAGTTAAATATCCAATTCATTGGTGTTGTTTTTACAAGAATATGTGTGAATGTCATCTGATTGATTTACACTAAATATCCAATAATATTGAGTGTATTTATATTTTTCACACATAATTATGTCGTTGATTTATCCTTAACCTAAGGATACGACCTTTATGAGAGATTTCATCTCAATTTACATTCAATTGGGACTTCTTTGTTGATATACACCAAATCACATTTATCTGGTGTATATAATGTACTTTGACATAGTATATCATGAATCCCTTTATTCTCATGATATTACAAAGTTTTGATTACCTCAATTATTTGTACTCAAGTGTCTCTCCTTTGGTCAGAATCTCTAACCAAAATACCATTTTAAAATGTTTTAAAGACTTATTCTTCTAAATCTTGCTCATTAATGTCCATGTTTTAAAAAATGGTTTTAAGGAATTATTTATATGGACATTAATGTTTTAAAATTAAAACTCCTTTTAAAAGTTTCAAAGTGTTATGGGACACTTTGATTCAAAAATCTATTTTTAGATGGCTTCTTGACAAATAGTGTGACTTTTAAATTATTTCAAGAAAAGGGGGATATTTCCATCAAATAGTTTTGATGATTGTTTTCATCTATGTCTACATCCTTCATTATTCATGATTGAGGTTAATGTGATACAATACAATCTTCCATATTGTATCAAATGAGTTATGTTTGACTGTGGATGTTCTATTTTTATACCATTCATGGTTTGTGGTTAAAGTATTGACATTTCGTATGCTAGTTTTAATATGAATGTTTATTTTATGCTTAAACATATTCATATGAGGAATGCATTGGACTTAATAAGTGACGGATGGAGCCCGCTATAGCTCCTCGATGCATCGGTAGGTCTCATGAGACAAATTAGTGTCTTGGCACAAGGCCTTGGAAAAATCTTATTTGTAGTCTTGGCACGAGGCCTTGGCTATGTGGTTATGATAGTCTGGCATTATGCATTCCATCATTATGAAAGTGGTTATTGATATTGCATGTGATCATTCAACTAGTAGAATATCCATGTGAGTAAGTAAATGGCATTATTTCATTCTACCTTTGCCATTTTATGCTGAAGTTAAAATTTATAAGGCTTTTGTTTTAGTTATAGATTTCCTTAAGTGTTTATGCTTATTTATGAAAGCTTCTGCTATAATGTTATCCTTACTGAGCATCCGAGCTCACCCCTTTCAATGTTTTATTTTTCCCAGGATTATGAAGAAGTAATTTATGAATGACCTACAGGGATAGTATGAGGGGATATGAAGACAAGATGTTTTTTTATGATGTAATGTAAAAATTTATGGATGTATCTAGTTATTCCAAGGCTACTAAACCAATCGGTCTTTCGAGACTTGATCTTTCTTTTGATCATGAAAATGTTATGAAATAATGCACCAACTCTAGGTAATTAGGGTCAGGGCATTACAATTATACCCAACCAAATGATTAAGTGTTTGAATAATAAACTACACCACAATATGGAGACGGTAAGCCGCACGTATGCACTTTTGGTGACTTTGTCATTTATTGGATGGATTGAATAATTACGAGGTTTGTACCATTTTTATAATGATATCATAGAATATATGAGATACTGAAGTTATTATTTTAGAATGGAAACAACAAAGAAAGATGGAGTGGAATAAGAAAAAACTTGTAAGAGGTGATGAAATATTTACCTCTTCCTTAGGTTCTCCATTTTGATTTGATCAAAATGTCTTCATAGGATGACTTTCTGAATAAATTAAGGCCTCTAGGATGAAGGGAGGTAAGTTGAGAGGATATTTGGGTTGGGGTTGGTAGAGCGAAACGGCTTTGAATGTATTAATTTGTGAGAAGGGGAAGTGCCCATTTATAAGAGCTGTGAGGGGTAACTTAAGAAAAAAATTAAAATATTATTTTATAATAAAATCATTTACAGTTTTTAATGGATCCAAAATGATTTAAATCTCGGATAAGGTGGTTATGGGTCAAAAACCACTCAAACAATAGGTTTTAGACAGGTTTGGGTCTCTATATTAATGTTATCATTTAGATTTAACTCTTAGTGAAATAGTTTTACATTTTCCATGTCCATTTATATTTTTTATATTATATGGTTAATAAACATACTATAAACATCAAATAAATCATAAATTGTTTCATTAATGGCATATATAATATTATTTAATCCCTTTGGAAAATCCTTTGATTTTTATTTATAGAATATCAATTAATAATATAATATTTGTTTTAAAAAATCTTTTATTTCAATTTTGTTACTATATGTTATTTTTTTCTTTGTTAAATTTATAATAGCATTATTACTTCTAAAAAAATTCAATTAATAAACCCTAGCATGTAATATTAACCTACAAAATTAGTGTAATTAATTAAAAGTCTCAAATTATAAGTATTTGGATATTTATAATATTGATTATTTTAATCTATCATTAATAAGGTAATTACTTCATTATCATTGTGTCATTAATAAATCGAAGTATTTAATGTCTAAAAATTATAAATAAAATACAATTATGTCGTAATAATTTTTATCTTTGTAATGAATATTTATAATCTAATTTATAATATGTACTAAAAAATATTGAAAATGTTTAAGTTCTGAAAACTTTATTTTTACACATTTAACTCTTATTTGAATTAAATAATAATAAATTTCTTATTCTAATTCAAGTAGATCTGAGTGATAATATTTTTTCGAAAGGTTCTTCTTGGTCAAATAACACTTATCTAATAGAACATGTACATGTTTTAGGGTAATAATAATATCATTTTTACCCTTAATTACCCTATTTACTTTTAAACGTGTTAAATAAAAGTTAAAAGATATTATTCACCAAAAATTATTTCCATCTTATTAAAACTCATTTTACATATTGGTATCTACCATGTCTCTCAGATTTATGAAATTAAATTCACAAAAGTAGTAAAATTATGTTTTATGCAAATTTGAAAATTCTCCTAGGAGGTGGGTAACAGACGGTCAAAAGTTCAATAATATTTTTATTTATTTAAACTTAATATAAAATTAAACAAATTAATTACATTAAACATATATAGGTAATATGTAACTTTTTTGACCTAAAATAAAATTTCAATAAAACAAATAATTATTTTAATAAAATGTTGGTTTTAATCAATAACTTAGTGTTTTTCACTATTCATTAAACATTGAAATTTTTCTTAAAAATACCATAAATTTACCTTAAGATAATTTCTATTTTTTGAAACCCCAAAATGAAGTCCATTTTTAAAAATAAAATTAATACAATTTCAAAAATTGGGTATTAATATTCATAACGGCTAGTTTGATTGGTCACGGTGTGTTTGAATCTCGAAGTTGCGTACAATGCAAGATATTGCATTATTCATAGGGAAATGAACCATGGATGATTCAGGGGTTACATAACCAGTCTAAACTCTAACCTACACCAACTAAATTTATATATATATATATATATATATATATGACCTATAATTATAATGCTTTAAATTTTATGATCCACTACAGAGCATCATGTGAAAATGATAATGAATTAATGATAAAAAACAGAGAACAAAAATTTAATCTAACACATCACCAAAAATGTATATTATGTTCCCAGCCTAAAACTGGGTACTCTCACCTAGTAATGCATATATGAGAATATAATATAACAATTAATAGAAAGGGTACCGTAATACCATATCCCCATTGGTTTTCCACTTTTCCACAATGGCACACATCCTATGAATCTCAATTTATAAAGGCTTACCCGTGGACACATGGGAAGTGTACCAAAACATGCACCACTTGGATTACACGACCACGTCCATGAAACACAAAGTGATAATTTATTTTCTAGGATCCACCACAACACACATAACATGTATCGTTCTTCATATATTATACCTCAAGTCATCATATCTCAAACATCGAGTATAAAAACTGAAGCCATCACAACCAAAAAATGTTATACTAATAGAATCCCATAAGAAATTATATACAGCTCTACATAGATATATAGGGAAAAATAACCTCCATTCATACCAATATATGTAATTCCCAAAGGAATCTAGTGGGCTCAATGTGGGAATTCATCTATCTATCCTCCAAGCATGATGTTAGGGGAAACAATCCCCAGGCCTCTGAATCCTTGGGTTGTTGGTTTCCCAAAATGACATGGTGGATTAGCCTATAAAAACATCATAATTACATGATATAATATTGATCAACACCACAATTTGGAGACAACCAATTCACCCAAACATATATATAACTAATGTTACTCAGAATTCTGATTTCCACATTAATGACAAGAGAACCGAAAAGAACACAAACATATAAAGAGATACTTTGAATTATTTTATTCAATTTCATTAGTTTTAGTTATTATTAATTAAATTGCATCCATTGAATAAACATTTAAATTTTCAACATTTCATTACATTAGAGTTGAAAAAGTGTTACATGCCCTATGAATATATTAAAATAGAGGCCACAACTTCATAGAATTATAATCTCTACATTGCATCCCAATAAGCTCCAACCCCATGGGTTAAACATATATTATTTTACTTAAAAAAATAATTTCCGTGTAACGAGGTAATATTGGATAACTTTTGATGATTCCGAACAAGGAATACATACAACAACATACATAATCCTCCAGTAGATGGGAATGTAATTATAATAAACAAACAACATGGGCATCGACCAAATAATAGATTAAAAAACCTCAGGATTTCATATCAATGGGTAAGACCATCTTCAACATATTATATCATCTTCAGTTCCATCCCCAACACCCACATGCCTAAATCAATGAATATCTCTATCCCAACCATGAACTGCTGCCACAACAACTGGGCCTCCCTATGTCATATAACACAATATCCCTCTCGGCTCTACCATCCTAGGCACATATCACATTGGAGCCTCCCCTCCCAACAAAGCGCTCGTATGTGGAGTTTAACCCATAAGTGCACACAATTTTTGGTGTATGTATTTTTTAATATAATTGTAGTGTGCATGATGCCACTCATAGTTAAATTGGATGTGATAATTTTTTTTGGAAAAATTGTTAGGTCATATTCTATTGATTTTCGTGGTTTTGTATTGATTTGGGTAAATTTATTTTCTAAGGGGGTATTTGGCTTGATGTAAATTTTTACCTTGTTTCATGGTTTTAAATATAGAATTTATATAAATGTTCTAATAGTTTACCCCTAATGTAATTCATAGGTATTTGATTCGGGGAGAACATACTGATTATTATTACCCACCTCATGGTTTTTGTATTTGGATCTTTTTAATAGGTTGTAATATAGAAAATAATAAAACGTAAATAATCTATTTTATTTGTGGTTCATTATGATGCATTGGTGGTATTCTATTACTTGGATCATAGAGATTGTTGTGGAGTTGTGGAGTTGTGGAAGGGAACATTGTGTTTTGTTGTTTATTATTCCACTAGGTACTCTGACACTATATTATTGTGGTTTAGTTGTATTGGTATTTTACAATTGTTACTCTAATTGTTTAGATGTATGGTTTTCTCATAGAAATGTGTCATATTTGTTTACATTTAGGACATGCATCATGTAGTTGTGGTCTGTTATGGATCATTTTGTTGGTATATTTTATTTTAATGTAAAATCATTCCACAATTGATCATCAATCCCTCAATATTTATTACATGCATTTATAATATTGTGAAAATCTCCTAAGGAAATGTATATTTCCACAACATTTTCAAGGCAATGAAGAGGTGTGTGACATTACAAGTGGTTTCCTTTTTTTGGTCCTTGATATTTTAGTGAAATAAGATTTTTCCTTTCATTGATGTCTATTTTCATTTTTTATGTTTCTATACATTGAAGGATTATTCTTTGAGTTGGTATGGTGGAAAGGATTCAGATTTTCATAACAAGAAATGTAATCCATTAACGGACATATCTAACCCTTTTATGATAAACTACATGTACCCAAATAGTTGGGTATATAATAGTTTTACATACTCTTAATAGAGCATGATTTCATTATCGTGGGGGTAGAGAATGAGATAATCATGACATGCTACGAAAAAATGTCACCCCACTAGTATTTAATATTTCATTTGGTATAATGATTTATATTTTGGAATGAATGGGTACATTTTTTAAAAATATCGAAATTGTTTTCTTATGTGTGAATTTGAAATGAGAATGGATTTGGTATTTTGAAAGTGGGTTGATTTTCAAAACATAGTTTAATTTTAAAAAAATTTGGAACTTGTAAAAATTGAATTTATTAAAATTATGGATAAGGTTGTTTTAATATAATTGAATTTGAAATTTTAACCCTTTAGTTTCATAGGAGTGTGACAGAAAATGGTTGTTTTGTTGACAGAAATAGAATAATGTATGAGTTTTAGAGAACTACTAGAGGATGCTTCAGAACATGTTCTTATACCTAAGCCACATGTGATCTAGTATATAGTGTAGAGCATAGTTCATAATTTCCATGCTATGGAAATTGGGAATCCAAAGGATGATCTGAAGCATTTCAATTACATGTTTTAGTTCTTCAAGTAAAGTACATCCATTTTTTCAAGGTGATTTGGAGTCATAAATGACAGAAGTGTTTTTAAATAGTATGTATTTGATATTTTATTTCATAGGAACTCCAAAATAGTTGATATTGATTCTAGAAATGTACACGTTGGAATATAATTCACGTTTTGTGGAAGATTGTGATCTAGGCTAGAACAGACCATGGTAAAAAATGAGAGGGTTTTGAAGAATTGTTTAACAAAAAAATCATCCTTCATAGGGTCAAAATTCAGTGTATAATGGATTTATACATATAAAGTGTAATAAAAATTTATTGACAAAATTTGAAACTACATTTTTGAACATAGTCTTCTTTTCACCTGTGATTGCAACGAGTGCATCCTTAAAGGAATATATCATTGAACAAAGTTTGAGGAATAAAATTCGTTCAGAAATTGAACATATATTTATAAGTGATTACATAGAAATTTGGAATAGAAAAATAATGTACGAAAGGGATATACTTTGGTCTACATATAGGGGACGCATTTTTATACCCATGGAAAATTATGGGAACTCTAACGAAGGGACCCAGCAGAATGGGGACACATATTTACAAAGTTCAGTTATGGATCAGAATGTGATGGTAGGATCAATGAATCTTCCTCCAATGCCTTTGAGAAGTCCATGAACATTTTAATGTTCTCTTATAGACCACACGATGTAGGATTTTATGAACCAACCATGATCATGTCATATCTGTAAGAATACTGGGGATCTTCAGTGTTATTTCAACAATGATCCATGATTTAGTACTCATGAAACTCATCAGGGGTCACCATCATCATATGCCTTAACATGATGCGGACATCAACATGGACATTATTAGTACAATACAATTAGTCATGGTGATTATATAAATATGATGAACCCTAAACAAGGGATGTTTTAGCAGGGTAATAAAGAGAAGACTTTGGAATGAATGAAACTACTTGGAGCTAATCAGGTTGTGTTGGATGATCAATTAAGAATACCTGTGGTTAAAAGTAGTGATATTATTAATTTTAGATTTATGAAAACTTTATTTGATATAGGTGGATGAAATTATTTCATTTCTCCATCTTTCATTTATCTGTTAAGTTTAAATGGGGAAATGATGCCTTTGTTTTTAAAACATAAAACTCATTTACGTCGAATAGAGCATTGGTCATTTTTTGTATATAATTTGTAATGCCGCAAAAAATATTAATGGAGATGGTGCACTATTTTATTAAATTGACATGATTATAAGGAATAAAATTAGGAAGGTCATATCAATTTAGTAGTCTTGGAGAGGCATATTACATACATGATACCCATTATACAATGGGGAATAGTAAATACAAACATGATTCATAATAATAAAAAATAATAAATATCTGTTATTTCTTATTCAAATATTTTTATGTGAACAAGGTAAAAGGAAACAGAATAATGGGGATATCATATTCCTAGTAAGTGTATGTATTGTAGAAGAAATAATGAGTCAATATGAATAAATTAACAAGGAATTGTAACCACTAATGACAAATTATATTAAAAAAACTATGTAAGGAAATATCGGTATGGTATGGTAATAAACTACAACTCATGAAATCTAATTCAATAAAATGGGAATGAAATTTTCCAATAGATATTTTGGATGGAAATATCATCGATGATTAATAACTGAATCTAAAAGATGGAAATTCTTAATTATTGGATGTCATGATTCATAGGTACATAATACCTTTACCACCAAGCCCTGTCACATGAATATTTATAATATATCAGGTAAATACCCATCTGATTTAGCCCAAATATTCATCTCATGAAACCACTGATGCATCTATGTGATTTTTTTAACTGGGCCCACCCATGTCAATCGAGCCCAATGTATTCGTCATATTAAGGAATGAGGTTCCTTATCAAAAATGCATCTGTATTTAATATAATATAAAATATTATCATTAATTCCCCTGTTAGTCTTATAACTATGAAAGTTAACACTTTAAATAAAATTTTATGTTGGTTATAAAATAATAATTTCCATTGGTTAAGAATATGGATATTCAAGGTAATTTAAATTTAAATTTTCTTATAACAAATTGATTTTTTCCAAGATAAACGTATCAATCACAAAAGGATTTTTGATTTTGAAGATAATCATTGTAATCATTTTTGAGTAAAATAATCATTAGACATTCCAATGATCCCAATACCTGATGAAACATTTAAGTCATATTTATTTTGATGGAAAATTGAACATAACATTATGGAAAACGATTCAAATTACAATATATCATAAGGGTATGTAGTTCAAAAAAATTATTGTGGTGTATAAGTCATATGGATCACCAAATTATATGTAAGATAAAAATACCTTGTCTAATCCTTCCATTTCATTGTTTAATAATTATCCCCTTATATTGTGTTTTAAAATATATTTCTATATAAAATATTAACAATACGGATTATTATAATTTCATATATTTAATTTTTATAATATCTAATTACAAATTTGTTAAAAATGTTCATTAATTTAACTATTTTGAGTTTTAAATTCCCTACTATCTCATCCAATTTTAACATGTTACAAGTTGTTCTTATAAATTTTATCATTGTTTAATAATATCTATAATGTAAACCATGTCTTAATTATTTTTTAATTTTAGAACATATGTAATTAGGATAATATTTACTATTTGGGGTTAAGAAACAAAATACACCAATCATGGAGATGGTAGGATGTACGTACACATTAATGATACCTTAATTTAATATTGTTATTAATATATTTGAATGTAAATGATAAAAATGTAAACTAAATTCCATTATTTAAATTAATTAATACATTTAATATATTTTTAATATATTTGGAATAAGGATTTTCAAATTGTGTAAATAGTTAACTTTTATTTTTAGACATTTTGAATAATTACTTCGGTAAATATTTTATTTACCATGGTTAAAGGGTAAATCCTGTAAAGAAGGGTTAAAAAATAAAATTATAATAATAACAAATTACTCTAAAATGTGTTCAAACCTTATTGATTGATACATTTCCGACCATGGGAATCTTTGGGACAATTTTGGGACCCCATGGTGCCACTTGTAAGTGATAGGGACACTTTATTTTAATTAAGTTAAAATGAATACAAAAATGACACAAGCATATATCTTTTAGAAAACCAATTTTTACATAAGTATATATATGTTGGAATTTCGACTAAAAATATTTATTAGAAAGATAAAATGATTTCCTACATGATGGTATTTTATTTATAATTTTTAGAAATTAAATATTTTAAATTATTTATGACAAAATGGTGATGTCGTAATTACAACAATAGTGAAACATTAAAATGATTTATATTGTAGATACGCACATAAATATAATTTCAGACTTATTATGAATTAAAATAATTTTATAGGTTAATATAACATGTTAGGATTGATTTAATTAACTTATTTTTAATTAATCATTCTGTTATAATTTTTACAAAAATCAATTATTGAATAGTGTCAAAATTGACATAATAGAGTTTTTATATCAAATATTATATTATTAATTGATATTAAATTCCTCAAAATATAAGGTTCGGCCAAGAGACTTATATAATGATATGTGTCTCATTAATGGACCACTTGGGTGTCTCTTAGATGTATATAGTAAGTTTATTAACCATATAATATAAAAATACAAAGAGTCATTGTAAAAGGGAAACTAATTAACTATGAGTTAATACTTAAAGATAAAGTTATTATAATGACCAAAACCTGTCTAAATTCTATTGGATGAGTGGTTTTCTACCTATCCCCACCTTAAAATTTAAATAATCCACTTTGAGCCATTAGAAACCGAATATTAATTAATTATACAATAATATTTCTAGCTTTTCCAAAGGTACCCCTCACCCCTCTTATAAAGGGGCACTCTCCCTTCTCATTAACTCACACCATCAAAGTCTATTGGTTCGGAAAAAATCTTCCCAAATACTCTCTCAACATCCCTCAATTCATCCTAGAGGCCTTTCTATCGTCAGAAATTCAACTTACGGAGCCCTTTTGATCAAATCAAAAGGAATAACCCAAAGAAGAGGTAATGATTTCACAACCCATTTTCAAGTTCCTTCCTTCTTCCACTTCTTCTTTATTTGTTATTACCATTATAAATTAATAAAATAATATCTTATATATACTGTGATGTTATTATAAATATGGTACAATCATATTCAGTATTCTATCCATCCTTTGAATAACATGTCACCATACGTGCGTATGTACGGCTTACCGTGTCCACGTCGTGGTGTAATTGTCATTCAAAAAATTATTATTTGGATGGGTATAATAATGATGGGTAATTCATGTAAATAATAAATTTAACATGATAGTGATTCTGTATATATGATATACCATCCAATTATATATTATTTTAATATCAAAAGAATGATATTGTCGCTCGTGCGTACGTACGGACTACCGTCTCCACGAACGCGATGAGATTCATTCACCATCATTTCCATTCAAGCCTAAATCTCATTTGATGATAAATAATAGTATCTATGGACTTCATATCATTATGGATATGAATAATATACAACCTATCCATGACAATCATTTCTTACATTACAAAACATATAAAAGAAAAAGAGTAAGTTAAAACCCGAAACAATGATAATACTAAGATATTATTAACAAATCAATGTTAAAATATCATATATGATATCATATTGACGTATATTTTTCTTGTATAATTTAATAACCATTATTTCACCATTATACAGGAGGTTAACCTACCACCATCCAAGGAAAAGTACAAAGTAAGTGGTTTTCATCTCACTCCTTATTCCCGTGAGATTCATGCCATATTGCCACCATTACCTTTTGTGTGGTTTATGTACTTCCCATAATTATATTCATTGTGTAATACACTTTAATTTATGTGTATTTACATATTCATTGTATGATTCCTCTTTCATGGGTTGTACTTTTCGTAAGTTACCAAATTGGTAAAGGTTAATTTCGCAATGTCTTCATTATCCGAGGTTATTTATACGTAATAATATACTGGGACATCTTTATCATCCTCATCCATGTTACATAAAAACGTATTTCAAGATATTTTTACTATTTACTAGAATATGGGTTAAAGTCATTTATACCCTTGTTTGACTTTTTATAAGAGGTTTATAAAGGAATCATTCCGTCATTTTCAAAACAAGGGGCTTTTTAACATTTTCGACAAAATTAAGGTAAGAATGTTTTTTTAACTTATACGGCGGGTGCGGATATTTTCCATCAAAGCTTACCTTACAAGATTATTAAAATATTTTCAATGAATATGTATTATTTTATAAATATATGACTCTTTAATATTTTCAAAATAGAAAGAGATGTTTCTCTAAAAAGAGTTTTGATTTCATCAATGTCAACATCCTTTGATGGAATTTACACTCACTGAAGTTGATTTATTATGATTAAAAACTTCTATATTATATTGAAGGTTTTGTGATATGTTTGACTGTGGATGTGTTACTTTTATACCATTCATGGTTTATGGATGGAGTATTTACATTTTGTATGCTAGTTTTAATACGAATGATTATGTTATGTTTAAACCTTTTCATATGGGAATGAATTGGACTTAATATGTGATGGGTGGAGCCCGCTATAGCTTCTGGATGCATCGGTAGGTCTCAAGAGACAAACTAGTGTCTCGGCACAAGGCCTTGGCAAAATCTTATTTGTAGTCTTGGCACGAGGCCTTGGCTATGTGGTTATGATAGTCTGGAATTATGCATTCCATCATTATGAAAGTGGTTATTGATATTGCATGTGGTTATTTTATTAGTAGAATATCCATGTGAATAAGTAAATGGCATTATTTCATTTTATTTTTTACATACTTTGTTGAAGTTCAAGTTTAAAAGGATTTTGTTTTAGTTATACATTTCCTTAAATGTTTATTCTTATTTATGAACGTTTCCGCTATATTGTCATCCTTACTAGGCATTTGATCTCACCCCTTTTCTATGTTTTATTTTTCCCAGGATGTGAAGACGTAAATTGTGAATGACCTGCAGGGATATTATGATCGGATAATAGTGTGGACTATGGAGGCAATACTTTTTTGTAGTAGTTTTTCACTTTTTGATGTAATGTAAAACATTATGAATATATCTAGTGTTTCCATGGTTACTAAACAAAACAGTATTTCGAGATTTGTGATCATGCCAATGGTATGTAATAATGCACCGACTCTGGGTAACTAGGGTCGGGTCGTTACAGTTTGTATGAGAGGAAGTTTAGTAAAATTCATAGAAGCTAGATTTAGATAAACTCTGATTAGTGAACGTAGGTTTAAGATGGACTTTGAGGATTAGTATAGAAGAACTTCCTATAATTTTGGTATTGTAGAGATTTTGTGAGTTTTCTGAGCAATACATCCTTGTCTAGATATGAGCAGGTAGAGGCGGCTCTGGCACAGATGTACCTAGGGGTAAAACCCGAAAACAATGCTTGGAGCTAGACTCGAACGGGAACTGGTGCACGACAACGAGCCTTGCTACACTCTTGGTTACGACACTCCCGGGGGATATGATTATGATAACTCTAATTTTCTTTACAAATGATTATGAAGGATTTATGAGTATATAATTCCTCAAAGAAAACATTTTTTATGATTATGTATTATATCCATCAATAGTTCAATTTATGTTAAGTGTTTTATAAGTATGAAATTATGTATTTTGATTCATAAACTGATCTAGTTTATGCCATTGTTTAGAAATGGTGCATAGTGGAATAAATGGAAATAGTATCAATGCACTCACTCCATGTAGGTATTGCCCTCCTGCTCAAGATAATTATAGTGGAGCTGGTGATGCAACTGGTGTCGATCAGCTAATCACCATACTAGGAAAACTCACTCAGGTTATGAATAATAACCTTACCCGTATAGAGCACCCTGATCCGCAGTGTGGAGGATCAATGTTAGATCGATTCATGAGGCAACAACCACCAACGTTCAATGGGAGTACAAATACCTTAGTAGCTGAGCAATGGATAAATTCCCAAGAGAAAATATTTCAGTATTTGGGTCGTAGTGAAAAGAAAAAAATTTATCATGGCAGTTTACCGCCTCACTGGAGATGCTGATCAATGGGGGTCATTGATTCAAAACATGAAGGAAGATTATGAAGTATCAAATATGGAATGGAGGGAGTTCAAAGATCTGTTTTTAGAAATGTACTTTCCTCGTGAGCATCGAGCATATATGGAAAAGCAATTTCTGTGTCTGAGACAAAAGGAGGATGAAAATGTCACAAAGTATGAGGCTAAAATTACAAGGATAGCAGGGTATGCTGGAGATTATATATGTAACCCCATAAGTAAGATTGATCATTTCTTTGATGGGTTAAAACCATTTCTCCGTCGAGCATTAGTCTCACAATCTTTTTCATCGTAGGAAGACATTGTCTCATGTGCTATCAAGACTGAAAAGGAATTCTCTATGTCTTATGAATTTAAAGAAAAGAAAGAGAAGAAGAGATCTGCTGATCAATCTGGGAATGGAAATAAGGGGAAGAAGGGAAAGTTGGAATATCCATCCTGTGGTAAATGTGTGATGAAACACCCCGGTACTTTTTGAAGGGAATGGGCATCTGTTACAAATGTGGTGAAAAAGGCCACCAAGCTCGTGATTGCAAAGGGAAGAAGGAAGCTACCAATGTTCAATGCTACAATTACAGGGAGATGAGACATTATGAAAATGAATTTCCTAAGCGTCAGGGGAACTTACCTCAAAAAAGGCCAAGGGATCAAGGCAAAGATTTTGCTATCAATACTGCTGAAGTAGAAGCTCCAAAAGATGTGGTGACATGTAATTTAATGGTTTCCTCAAGTTTAGAAAATGTATTATTTGATTTTGGATCATCACATTATTTCATATCTTCCCAGTTTTCTAATAAAATTAGATATTTACAATTTGATTTAATAAAGAAGTTGTCAGTTAAAACTCATAAGGGAAGTATCATTGCAATAATGTTTTGTGAATCAGTCCCCATTAGAGCACATAAATGTTCTTTATCTGCTGATCTCATCGACATAGCTGTGATTGAGTTTGATATAATCCTTAGTATGTATTGGATTTCAGACTATGATTCAAAGATTTATTGTAAGAAGAAAGAGGTTAAATTTTTTGATGATGATGATAAGGAACACCTTATCTTTAGACCAGAATCGTCACCACCTAATTCTTATCTAGATCCACCCCCATTAGCTCAACTAAATTCAATTATTGGGGAGGAAGAGTATGAAATTATAGTGGGTGAGGAATGGAATGTTGAAATAGAGGATGTACCTATTGTTAAAGAATTTGTAGATGTGTTTCCGGATGATTTACATGGACATCCTTCAGAACGAGAAGTTGAGTTTTCCATTGATTTGATTCATGGATCAAGGCCTATATCGAAGAACCCTTATAGAATGTCCACTGTAGAATTAGTTGAACCAAAGAAACAACAAGAGGAATTGAGTAATAAGGGTTTTATTCGCCCTATTGTTTCTCCATGGGGAGCCCCTGTTCTTTTTGTTAAAAAGAAATATGGATCTATGAGGTTATGTATCGACTACAGGGAGATCAATGCTATAACGATATAGAACAAGTATCCCTACCTCACATTAATGATTTATTTGACCAACTGCATGGAGCTCGATACTTTTCAATGATTGAACTTCGATCTAAATACCATCAGTTGTGTGTGAAGAAGGAAGACATTCCAAAGATAGCATTTCGAACAGGTACGGGCATTACGAGTTTACTATAATTCCTTTTGGAATGACTAATGCACCCTCTGTATTCATGGATTTGATGAATAGAGTTTTCAAGGAATATCTCTATGAATTTTTGGTAGTATTTATTGATGATATCTTGGTATACTCCAAAATCTACGAAGATTATTAAAATCACTTGCGTGTTATCCTGAAGACTCTAAGAAGACATGAATTATATGGAAAGTTTAGCAAGTGTGAATTCAAGAATCATGAGATTTATTTTCTTGGCCATATTGTCTCTAATGATGGAATCTCTGTTTATCCTTCTAAGACCAAGGCAATCCAAGAATGGCCAGCACCTACGAGTATAACTAAGGTACGTAGTTTTATTAGTTTGGAAGGTTATTATCGACGTTTTGTCCCGAAATTTGCCCGATTGGCTAACCCATTAATGAAGCTCACACGTAAAGGAGATAAATTTTTTTGGAAAAAAGAGTTTGAATAATGTTTCGAAAAACAGAATAGAAGATTAGTCAATGCTCCTATATTGAATCTACCATCGGGGAATGATGGGTTCATTATTTATAGTGATGCATCGAAGAAAGGACTTGGTTGTGTCCATATGCAAGATGATAGGGTTATTGCCTATGCATCACGACAGTTGAAAATTCATGAGCAATACTATCTTACTCATGATCTTGAGTTAGAAACTGTGATCTTCGCTTTGAAGATATGTAGGCACTACCTCTATGGTGAAAATGTGAGATTTATACTGATCAAAAGAGTTTAAAGTATATTTTCTCACAAAAAGAACTCAACATGAGGCAATGGAGATGGCTTGAATTACTCAAGGATTATGATTGCACGATACACTACCACCCGGGGAAGGCAAACAAGGTGGCAGATGCTTTCAGTAGAAAAGACCATGGAGTTTTGAACAATATGAGAATTGAAAGGGATCCAATTTTCATTGATCTACTGAAGATGGACATGGGAATAACCAGGGAAGGTGAAATGTCAATTCTTTTTTAAATGGTTTCCAAACAGTCTTTACTAGAAAGGATTAAGAGTTCTCGGACCAACGATGAAGAATTTCAAAAGAAGTTTAATGCTGTGAGTGATGGGAGATTTGGTGATTTGTGTATGAAGATGGAATTTTGAAATTTGGGAAGAGACATTGGGTTCCCGATATACCTGATCGAAAAAGGGAATTTATGGATGATTCTGATAGTTCTAATTTTTCTATACACCCTGGGAGCACCAAAATGTATAGAGATTTGAAGCAAAATTTTTGGTGGGACAACATAAAATAGAGATTTCTGATTTTGTGTCAAGATGTATAGTTTGTCAACAAGTGAAATCTGGAAGGAAACAACCTGGATGAGTCATTAAACCTCTTCCCATACCTGAGTAGAAATGGGATAATATTACGATGGTCTTTCTCATGGGACTACCAAAGACTCATAGAAGGAACGATGCAATATGGGTTATTGTTGATCGTCGTACCAAGTCAGCACATTTTCTTGCTATACGAGAAGATCTACCACTGTAACGTCTAGCAAGACTTTATATTAATGAAGTTGTGAGACTTCATGGAGTACCCCTATCGATTGTTTCATATCGGGATCCCCGTTTTACATCAAGATTCTGGAAGAGTCTTCAGAAATCCCTTGATACTGAACATCATTTGAGCACTGCCTACCACCCTCAGACAGATGGAAAATCAGAACAAACTATTAAAACCTTAGAAGACATGTTGAGATCCTGCTCACTTGACTTTCAGGGTATGTGGGATCAATATTTACCTCTGGTAGAATTTTCCTATTACAATAGCTTCCATTCGAGTATTCAGATGGCACCATATGAAGCGTTATACAGAATGAGATGTCGTACACAAACATTTTGGGATGACGTTGGTGAAAGGAAACTTGTAGGCCCAGAACTGGTGGAGGAAATGATGGAAATGGTGATGGTAATCTAAAATCACATCAAAGAAGCTCAAATTAGGCAGAAGAGCTATGCCGATAATCGAAGGAAGGATTTGAAATTTCAAGTTGGTGATCATTTTTTCCTGAAGGTATCTCCAAGGAAGGGATTCATACATTTTGGTAAGAAAGGTAATTAGTGTCCCAGGTACATTGGACCTTTTGAAATTCTAGAACGAATTGGGGTTGTAACTTACCGATTGGTAGTGCCGCCAAGTCCCTCCAAAGTTCACGATGTGTTCTACATATCTCTATTGAGGAAATACATGCCTGACCCAACGCATGTACTCACCTATGAGGAATTAGAACTGGAACCCGATATGTCTTATTGCGAAGATAACATCAGGATTCTTGATACGAGAGAACAAGTACTGAGAAACCAGACTACGCGTCTGGTAAATGTTTTGTGGAGAAACCATAAAATGGAAGAAGCAACGTGGGAACCCGAGAAACTTATGATGAAGAATCACCCGAGTCTTTTCATGCGGTAGTATTATAGAAATTTCACAGATGAAATTATTTGAAGGATGGGAGAATGTAACAACCCAAGCTTCTTACAGTACGTTTCTCTTTGAATAATGTGATAGCATGTGTTGGACGCAACATCGAGTTCTAACACACCACAACAATCAAACTAGCCGTTATGAATATTAATACCTACTTTTTGAAATTATATAAATTTTATCTCTCAAAATGGACTTCATTTTTGTATTCAGAGTATCAAATTTATCCTAAGGTGAAATTTTGGTATTTTTCAGATAACTTTAATATTTTGATGAATAGTGAAAATTAATAATTTTATTTAAAAACAACTTTTTTAATCAAAATAATTAATAGTGATAAATTATAAATTTAATTTGTTTTAAAGTATATATTTAAAATATATTTTTACCATTTAATATAATGTTGGTCAATGGAGATAATTCCTCAATTAAACCGAACATAAAAAAGTATCAATCTTTCGATAATTATTATATATTAAAAACACGTTTTTTGTTTTGACATCGGGAAATAATTTTAAATTAATTTCTGACACTTCTTTGTTTTGAATTTGGAAAAATGGATTCCATATTTGGAATCAGTATGTTTAAATTCTGTAAATAGGTAACTTTTATTTTTAGACATTTTGAATAATTATATCGGTAAATATTTTATTTACCATGGTTAAAAGGTAAATCCGGCAAATAAGGGTTAAAAAATAATATTATAATAATAACAAATTACCCTAATACGTGTCCTAACCTTATTGGTTGATACATGTTCGACCAGGGGCATCTTTGGGTCGATTTTGGGACCCCATGGTGCCACTTGTAAATGATAGAGAGACGTTATTTTAATGAAGTTAAAATAAATACAAAAATGACACAAGCATATATCTTTTAAAAAACCAATTTTTACATAGGGTTATATATGTTATATTTTTGACTAAAAATATTCATTAGAAATATAAAAATATTTTCTACATAATGGTATTTTATTTATAATTTTTAGACATTAAATAATTTAAATTATTTATGACTCAATGGTGATCCAGTAATTAAGATAATATTGAAAAATTAAAATGATTCATATTCAAGATACCCAAATAAATATAATTTGATACTTTTTATGAATTAAAATAATTTTCTAGTTTAATAGGACTTGTTAGGAATGATTTAATTAACTTTTTTAGAATTAATCATTCTGTTATGATTTTTAAAAAAATCAATTATTGAAAAGTTTCAAAATTGACATAAAAGAGTTTTTAAAACAAATATTATATTATTAATTGATATTAAATTCGTAAAAATTTAAGGATCGGCCAAGAGACTTATATCATGATATGTGTATCATTAATGGACCACTTGGGGGTCGCATGGAAGTATATAGTACATTTATTAACCATATTATATAAAAATACAAAGAGACGTTGTAAAAGTGAAACTAATTGAATAAAAGTTAATACTAAAATATAAGGTTAGTATAATGAACCAAAACCTATCTAAATTATATTGGTTGAGTATTTTTAGACCTAACCCCTCCTTAAAATTTAAATAATCCACTTTGGATCCATTATAAACCGAATATTAATTTATTATAAAATAATATTTCTAACTTTTCCAAAGGTGCCCCTAACCCCTCTTATAAAAGGGCACTCTCCCTTCTCATTAACTCACACCTTCAAAGCCTTTTGGATCAGCCAAACCCTGAAAAAATACTCTCTCAACTTCCCTCACTTCATCCTAGAGGCCTTCCTTTAATCAGAAAGCCAACTTAAGGAGCCCTTTTGATCAAATCAAAAAGAAGAACCCAAAGAATAGGTAATGATATCCCCACCCTTTTTCAAGTTCCTTTCTTCTTCCACTTCTTCTTTCTAAGTTATTACCATTCTAAAATAATAATTCCAGTATATTATTTATACTATGATGTAATTATAAATATGGAACAATAAAATTCAGTATTCTATACATCCATTGAATAACATGTCACCATACGTGCTTACGTACGGCTTACCATCTCCACGTCGTGGTTAAATTGTTATTCAATAAATTATTATTTGGATGGGTATAATAATTATGGGTAATTCATGTAAATAATAAATGTAACATGATAATTATTCTGTATATATGATATACAATCCAATTATATATTATATTAATATCAAAAGAATGATATTGTCACCCATGTGTACGTACGGACTACCGTCTCCACGAACATGATGAGATTCATTCTCCATCATATCCATTCAAGTGTAAATCACATTTCAGGATTAATAATAGTTTCTAAGGACTTGATATCATTCTGTATATAAATAAGATACATCCTATCCCTGACAAACATGTCTTACATAACAAAACATATAAAAGAAAACGAGTGAGTTAACACCTGAAACAATGATAATACTAAGATATTATTAACAAATCAATGTTAAAAGATCAAATATGATATCATATTGATGTATACGATTCTTTTATAATTTAAAGACAATTATTTCACCATTATACAGGAGTTTAAACTACCCCCAACCATGGAAAAGTACAAGGTAAGGGGTTTTCATCTCACTCCTTATTCCCGTGATATTCATGCCATATTGCCACCATTACCTTCTGTGTGGTGTATGTACTGCCCATAATTATATTCTTTGCGTAATACCCTTTAATTTATGTGTATTTATATATTCATTGTATGATACCTCTTTAATGGGTCGTATGTTTCGTATGTTTCCAAATTGATAAGGGTTTATTTCGCAATCTCTTCATTATCCGAGGTTGTTTATACATAATAATCTACTGGGACTTCTTTATAATATGCATCCATGTTCCATAAAAATGTATTTCAAGACATTTTTACTATTTAATAGAATATGGGTTAAAGTCATTTATAACCTTTTATGAATTTTTATAAGAGGTTTATAAAGGAATCATTCCGTCATTTTCCAAACAAGGGGCTTTTTAACCTTTTCGATAAAATTAAGGTAAGAATGTTTTTTTAACTTATACTGCGGGTGCGGCTATTTTCTGTCAAAGATTCCCTTAAAATATTATAATAATATTTTCAAAGAAAATGTTTTATTATATAAATATATGACTCTTAAATGATTTCAAAATAAAAAGTGATATTTCTCTAAAAAGAGTTTTGATTTCATCTATGTCAACATCTTTTGATGGAATTTACACTTATTGAATTTGATTAATTATGATACAAAACATCTATATTATATTGAAGGTTTTGTGATATGTTTGACTTTGGATGTGTTATTTTTATACCATTCATGGTTTATGGATGGAGTATTTACATTTCGTATGCTAGTTTTAATATGAATGTTTATGTTATGTTTAAACCATTTCATATGGGAATGCATTGGACTTAATATATGACGGGTGGAGCCCGCTATAGCTCCTCGATGCATTGGTAGGTCTCATGAGACAAACTAGTGTCTCGGCACAAGGCCATGGAAAAATATTATTTGTATTTTTGGCACGAGGACTTGGCTATGTGGTTATGATAGTCTGGCATTATGCATTCAATCATTTTGAAAGTGGTTATTGATAGTGCATGTGATTATTTGATTAGTAGAATATCCATGTGAATAAAGAAATGGAATTATTTCATTTTATTTTTTCCATACTATGTTGAAGTTCAAGTTTAAAAGGCTTTTGTTTTAGTTATACATTGCCTTAAATGTTTATTCTTATTTATTAAAGTTTCCGCTATATTTTTATCCTTACTGGGCATTTGAGCTCACCCCTTTTCTATGTTTTATTTTTCCCAGGATGTGAAGAAGTAAATTATGAATGACCTATAGGGATATTATGAGTGGATAATAGTGAGGACTATGGAGACAATATATTGTTGTAGTAGTTTTTCACTTTATGATGTAATGTAAAACATTAGGAATATATCTAGTGTTTCCATGGTTACTTAACCAATTGGTCTTTCGAGATTTGATCTTTCTTGTGATCATGCCAATGTTATGTAATAATGCACCGACTCTGGGTAACTTGGGTCGGGGCGTTACAATATTAGTGGAATTTATTATAAAAGTATTAAAAATGTTTAATTACATAATAAATATTAAATATATAAAATAAAAAAATTGATTCCATTATAATGGCCACCATGATCGGTATTTAATGAAAATTGAAAAATCAACATTTCATGAGGTAGTAGTTTGTAGATCACAGAAAAATTTAGAATGTTATCCATTAGATGGTTTTGTGTGTGTGTGTAAGTGTAGGATAAACCCATAGAATAAAAATGTCATATTATATTTTTTATTCTTGTATTTTTATTTATGAATAAATTTATGATATTTTACAGGGTGGATACGCGAAATGAATTTAGATAACTTGAGAGAATACATTATCTCTTTATTACGTATCTTCTTTGTTTTTTTCAAAATTCTACCCTGGAAATAGTTTTTCCAAAAAGAGGAGTCATTGTCAAGGAGATGGATTTAGTAAATCTATTTGGGAATAAATTTTCCTAACCAAGGTGGTTTTACACTATTAAGGAAGAGGGAGGTGTAGTGGCATTTTGTTGTGAAGGAGAAGTACCCACATGTATTTTTTGAAAATAAGTTTCATGTGCCCACATTTTTAGATAAAAAGTAATAAATACCATTCATACATAATAGATGGAGTTTTATAGACTAATTAGGGACATTAAATGTGGTTTTCTATGTTTATAGGTCATTTGGGACCATGTGTTAATGGTTTAGTCTTTTATTAGGCTTTCTTATTCATTAAGAATTATAATTAATTTTAATTACCTTCACTAATATTTTTGAAAAATTACATAGTTAACATAATTAATAATGAAATATTATATTTATTCAAAATATTTAATACTTTTATACAATATCCAATCACAAAATTATCATAAATTGATTGAAATTTGATCTCATATGTGGGATGAAAATGAATGTTTTTCATGTAAAAACATATGAAAGTATTTAAATGTTTTTATAATCAATATAAAAGTAAAATTGATTCCAGTGAGATAAATTTTTTTAATTTATAAACATATGATATAATTAAACTGTATAACTTATTAAAAATATAATTTATCCTTATAAATATATCATATGAAAAAGTCATTTTTAACTAAATTTCAATATTTTAAACAATTCATTAAATATCATATGTTTCTGATAAATATAAAAATTTCACCCAAACCATTTTTCGTGTTTTATATCTAAATATCATGTTTATTTTGATTTTTTATCTCAATTAATGTGTGAAAATTCAGAATAAAAATGGGTTCGACAGTAAAAGAATGTAAAACAAGCATTCTAAAAATATTTTATTTAATATATAATATTGGGTCTTCTATTATCTTATGCCTATCTAAAATATATTACACTAGTGTAAATATATTTGTTCGGATATATAACATAATAATTTTCTATATAAACTCTGTAAATGTGATTGAATTTAATGTACTATGAAAAACATGACTAAATAATTTTTTTTTAATTTGGGTACTCTGTATTTTGAAATGATAACAACAAAATACAGTGGAAAATCTGGTACATCCATAGGGTGAAACATTGTTCAGTTCCACAAAATTTTTTCATCTATATTTTAGCGATTTTTTTTTAAAATAGGTGAATAGTTATCCTTTATGTAATCATCTCTTTCCCATGTTTCTAGATTCATTTTTTGATTCCTCCAAATAACTTTTACCTGATGAGACTTTCAATTCATCAATACATTCAATTTAGTATGAATAATCTATATAGGTTCATATTAATATGAATGGCCATTTTCCATCTCAATTTCATTAGAGGTGATCACATGGGTTGGGTTGGGTTATACATGTTCTTCCATAGTAGAGATATATGGAACACATATTGAAACAATGATAGATTTTGTGGAAATGCTAAACCAAAAAGAAAAGACCCCAAACCTTACATGAATGTTTAATGGTCTGATTTACCATGGAATTAGTTCCCCAATATTATAAAACCTTATAATACCCTTCCATGAATACACGTTTCGGAAAACATTACCTCCTACATGGAATTATATATATTTTCTCTAATTATCTTCATATCATTTTTTCCAACATTGAGTAGATTTAAAATGAGATTTTATAGCCTTTAACATTGTCGTCAGCTCCTCTATATGTTCTGGTCAAACAAGATTCCTTTCATTAACTTCTTCCCAACATGTTGGAGTAATACATCTCCTTCCATATAGTGCTTCATACTACACTATTTGAATAGTTTATTAGAAACTAATAATATATGAAAACTCTACCAATGTTATGTCTTGATCTAAAATACATTGAATATTGATTGCGCGTGATATAAAAATTTCTTCTATGTTTTTAATTGTTCTTTAAGACTATTTATCAGTTTGCGGATCATAGGATGTCTCCAAATTAAACATGCTGTCAAGAGCCTTTTGACGACTCTTCCAAAATTTTTTTGTAAATCAGTGGTCTCCATAGGAGACAATTTACAGAGGTACCCCATGAAGTCTTACAACATCATTAATATAGAACCTTTTGAGGTTCTCAATAGGCAGTACTTTTCTTATAGAATATAAATGTATAGATCTGTTTAAGAAATCCACAATGACCCAATTTGAATCCTTCAATCAATGAGTCTATCGTAGTCATGTGACAAAGTCGACAATATTTTCATCCTATGTCCACATAGTAATAGGAAGATGTTATAGTTATCGTTTAGGATACTAGTATACAACAGTCACCTGTTTACAAATTATACATTGAGATAGATAATTTGTAGTTCCTACTTCAGGATATCCCACCAAAAATGATCCTTCAAGTCCCTGTACATTATTATTATTCCATGGTGTGTAAATAAACATGTGACATGGGTGTCGTCCAACATTTACCTTTTTATATTATTTATATATGGAAGGCATATAAGCTTTAATAACATTAAAATACCTTCATTATAACCAAAGTCTGCTAATTTTCCATCGTACATAGATTTAATTTTCTTTTGAAAGTCCTCGTTGTTAGATTGAAAATTAATTATCAACTATTATAAAGATAGTTTTTCAATCATTTTAAATTTGAATATTGTATCCCCTTCCATATAAATTACCATATCCATCATTACTAGATCATTGAATATAAGATGCTTATAAATCCTAATTTGGGTTAGATGTCCATGATCCATCCTACTCAATGAATCTAACAACTTATTCTCTTTCACAGCATGGTAGTGTATTGAAAAATCATACTCATTTTGTAGTTAGAGCCATCACCATTGTCTCATTTTGATCTCCTTATATGAGAAGATGAATTTTTGGTTTTTATAATCTGTTTATATTTCACAAATTTCATGGGAGAGTAAATGTCTTTATAATTTCAAAGAGATGATTACAAACTCTAACTAAATAAAATGGGTTTAATAGGTTTGATTATGAATGTTCATTTTCCCTGATTCCTAAGAAATTACATTATAATTTTTCATTAAGACACAACCCAATCCCTTCTTTGATTCATCACATTATATGAAAAACCAATTTCTATAAGATGGTAGAGTCATTATTTGAGCATTAAATAAAATATTCTTTAGTTCACAATTTAATTATTTACATTACATTATCTTGAAACAATCTACACCTTTAATAATATTATTCATTAAGGGGTTATCCTCTTTGGAATATTAAGAGTGAGTTTCTAATAGTATCCTTCTAAACCCATGATACTTTATACCGCTGTTATGTATGATGACATAGGGAATTCTATGGCTGAAATTATTTTTTTGTATCGACTTATATTCTATACATGGTGAAAATACAATTAAGATAAGAGAAATCTAGGTGTACTTTTTCACAATTGTTATATTTTACATATATCTATTAACTTATATGGGTTTTAACAATGATCCAAAAGTGACACTCATGTTCCTCATAGTCCGTAGATTTATAAATTTATCAACAATGAATACCAAAAAAAATTCATCACAATATTTATTGAACACTCTGTTTATTAAGTACATAAAAACAAATGGTGTGTTAGTAAGTTGAAATGGCATTACCAAAAACTCATAATGGTCATACCTCATTTGAAATGATGTCTTGGGAATGTATTCTTTCCTCACTATCAGTTTATAGTACCCAAATTCAGGAACAATCAATGAAATATATTTTTTTCTATAAGGTTGATAAAAAAATCCTCATTGTGAGGGAGAAGGTAAATGATAGTTATTTTAACAAAATAGGTTTACGTTAATAAATGTGTAACCTCAAGGATCCATCATTCTTTTCTTCAAAGAGAACACAAGATCCCCCTAATGAAACACTAGGAATAATAAATAACTTATTCCCATATCCTATATTTGTTATGTCAATTCTACTAATTACATTGTGGCCATTATTTACGGAATCTTTGATATTGACTTTAAATTAGTGTTAAAATTAATTTAAAATTAAAATACACACTCTAGGAGTTTTCTAGGTAAATTCTTAGGAAATGCATCTATTTTTCACCCATAATAGTTACGTGAACAATTTGACGATTACCTCCTTCATCACTAGATTTTGTATTTGCTTCTTCAACATGAATTTCAATAATCATAGCTACTAGAATTTTTCTTGATAATAATCAGATGGGTAAGCTTCTTCTGTAAAGATGAGGGATTATACATTGTCCATAGATATTGTTAATCCCTTTATCATGAAAATAATTGTGCATCATATTTCGTGATCCAGTCTACAAATATTATCATATCAAATTATATCATTAGTATGATTAGATGTTCAGAACATAAATAATAATTATGTGTCAAAATAGAAACTGGAAGAAAAATCATTGTTTCAAAGAAGCTTCACATAAGTGTTTTGACTGAAATCTCCCTTATTAAATAAAAAGTGATGTGTCTAATTTTCATATCAATCTGGGTAAATATAATAATGATCCCTGGTCGAAAATAAATTAATGCATTTTATAAATTTGACGATAGGATTAATGTACCTTTAACCACGTCATTTGAATCTTCTACCACTATTATAGTGATCACATAAGCTTGTCTGTCATCCCCTTGGCCACTTTTGTGGTAGATTCCCTTGATGCTTAGGGAATTAATTTTCATAGTTCCCCACCACATTATAGATTTAACACTGTATATTAGAGTTTCCATTCTTTCAACTTAATTCATTTACATGATAACTTATTTCTCAACATTTATAACAAACTCACATTCATTTCAAGCATTTCCTAGGTTAGTTATTTCCATAGTTATCACATGATTGTAATTTCTCAATATTCATCTTATTATTTAGAGAATTCCATTTTTAATGGTTCTTTTAAGACATATTCATCTCAAGGTTTCCTTTCAATGAATATGATATTGATAATTTAATATTCAACAATAAGGACCAGAAAACTATTTCTTCATATGATGATTTTTTTTGAAAAACTAGTTCCCTCCAGAAAAAATTATAAAAATAATCAAGAAAGTGGGAAATTTTGAACTCTTTGTTGTGAATATAATCTGTAGTTTACCTGTCTAAACATGTATATATAGCTTTATAATCTGCATTAATCCCTTATTACATTTTCCTTTAGATAATGATATTTCTATTCATCGTAATTTTTTTGATCGTGAGGTATGTATTTATCAAAGAATGTATCTATTGAATTCTTACATTCCATGAGTTAATTTTTTTTATCCTCATTAGTATTCCTAAACTGGGACCACCATTGATCAACATAAAATTGGAGAAAATAGATTATAACTAAAACATTCTCCTTTTCACTATATTAAAAGCACAAAATTTTCTTTTCAATTGACATAATTCATTACTCAAAAATAACTGCATTAGTAGTCACACTAAATTATTGGGGCATCTATCACATAATGATATATAGAATAAGATATTATCTCCATGGAATTGGTTTTTCCATTTAGGAAACGTTATTTTTCAAAACTTATTTTGTTTCCCTAATATCTTAATGAGTATCTCAATTCCAATATGAGCTATATTGGTTTCATCGACATAGTAAAATCTAAATTTTACTTGAGTAATGACATCATTCATTTATTGATTTCCAATTTATAAACAATTTCATATAATATATTACCTCATAAAATCATTAATTTCAAATATGGTATAGCACTCAACATAAATTCCAATTAAATAATAACTTTGGTTACATTGAGGGAATTTTTTCATTAAAATATTTCATAATGTTAGGAAAATATAATGAAAATTATCCTAATTGTATGATCCAAGAGTGTAAAACTATGTGCAATTTAAGGCCCGCTATCTGGTAATGGGATAACATGACAAAGGCACATAACACCTTGTCAGTGTTGTTACATCTGAGTATATCTGTTTCATAACCACATATACTAGTAGTATCCAAATAGGGAATTATTTCTAGGAATAAATGCATAAAATATACCTTACCAAAATTATAGGATATTTTTGTATAATTATCATCAATTTCTATATTATTGTTTTTCTCCCTTATATTTTTTTTAAATCTAGTTTAAAATGTTTCTGTTATTCCTCTCTTTGAAACCAACTATAATTGCATGCCCAAAAAACACAGAGCAGATGTAGTATTTTATAACAATTTCAAGGTTACAAGGAATCAAATTTGGAAGGTCTTGTCTATTTAGTACTCTCGAAATGGAATATTACATACCTGTTACCCATAATACATTGGAAAATATTAAATTCAAACATGATACATAATAAAAAGTGGTAAAAAACATATATGGTCACATATTCAATGATATATTCTGCATAATTATTGGAACAAATATAGAATACAGTGAGATAAAATGAATAATTTGGGTATGTTATGAGGAATAAATAATGAATAAATTTTAAAAAAAATAACATGGTAAAGTAAATAACCTATAAAACATTCTATTGTAGTAAATAGATAAGGAAATATCAATATAAAAATGTATGAAAATGAAAAGGATTCCATCTAAATCATTTAAATGAGAATGAAACATATTTTTAGATACGTTCACAAAAATTTTTAGGGGTGATTAAACAATGAATCTACGTAAGGGAAATTTTTAATTATTATATTAAGTGTTTCCTAGGTACATGTTTCCATTACCATCAAGACCATTCATAACATGATTTAGAATATATTAAGAAAACCCCCTTTTGGTTTGGAGAAATTATTCATCTCATGAGGCTAACTATGAATTGAGTGGATATCTATAACTAGGACTCACCCATGTCAGACCATTACAATCAATTCCTTATATTCATGAATAATTTTCATTTTCAATATGTTTCAATTTTGAATAGAAGAAACATATTTATATATAATTCCCATAATAATCAAATAACCATCAAATAAAACGTCATATGTAAAATGATATACTATTTATGAAATAATAAAATCCATTATGTGAGAATATGGATATTCAACATAATTTACAAGGAAAAATTATTAAAATATTGTTATTTTTTCTAAGTGAATGTTATTAATCACAAAACGAATGGAGATTTCATAGAAAATAAATACTAAATTTTTTTAAGAAAATAATCTTTAACCATCCCAATGTGTCCCAAATATCAGGAATCATTTAAATATTTCTACACATGAAGGAATTTTTTCTAAACACTAGGAATAATTATTCATAATATAATATATAAAAATAGGAAGTACTACACCAAAAATTATGTGTCGTATATTGTTTATGCCTTATAGAAAGAAAATATGGAAAAAATCTCATATTTTATCCTTCTTTTGTGTTGAGTGGTATTTACCAAACTTTCTATTGGTTTATAATATATTAATAAATAATATGATAACCATAATCATGTTTATAAAAATATATATTATATTCTTGTAATATTTCTCTGGCTGTTTGATAAAAAACATTCATTATTTTAGCTATTTCATGTGTCAATTTCTCACTTTTCTTGAGTAAGTTTTAACATGTAAATTGTTATTTCTATTAGATATATCATGATTTAATCATAAAAAAATTATAAATCATGAATTATTTATCTAATATACTCAGTAATAATTTATATATAATTTTTTCGGAAATAAGACACGAAATGCACCATTCATTGAGATGGTAGGTCCTACGTACGCATTAACACTACTTTCAATTATATATAATATTCAATGAATGGAACGTTAAAGATAATAATGTATAATATAATTCCATTATATTATTTATTTAATATATTCCATATATTTTTATTAAAATTATACTTTGTAAATTCCATGTATAGTGTGATTGAATCACACCTCTTCGAGGGGTAGTTATCCTCACCACCTCAAATGATTTAATTGTATTAATGAAAAATTAAAAGTATTAATGTTAGTATTTATAATTTGATACAATAAGATGAAATATATATATAAACTATCATATAAATAATATATAAATATATTTTTTATCAGATGTTTTACCATGTGATGTTGGAAAATAAAAATTAACAATCATAGTGTTGTGAGGCAGTAGTTCGCTGTAAACAGAAACAATATGTTCATTATCTATTAGATCAATGTTTGTTTTTTTGTAGGTTTAACCCATCACATAACAAAATACGAGTATATATATTATACTAGTGTTGTTTTATAAGAATATAATAAGGATATTTTTTATGGTGGATATTGGAAATGAAAATAGATAGCATAAGAGAAGACATTGCTTTTTACTCGGGTAACTTCTTTTGGTTTGTACCAAAAGGATTACATGGGTGGATTTCTTCCAAAAAGAGGATTAAGAGTCAAATGGAGGGATATAGGGAATATTTTTGGGAATTATTTGGTTGAACCTATGTTTTTTGATAGTTTTTTTTGAAGCGGGAGGCATGGTGGCCTTATATAAGGAAGGAAAATGACTCATTTGTCATTTTGGATGACAAGTTGGGTGTGCAGAAATTTTTTACATATAAAATACATAAAAATCAACCAAAATAAATAATATATGATTTATGAACGACTTATATAAATCCAATGGGTTTTGGAAAATTATACAGGTCATTTAGGCCACTAAGATAAGGGTTTAGTCCTTTATTTAACATAATTTTTCCATAGTTATAATATTTAATTTTAAATACCTTTAATAATATATTTGTTAAAAAACAATATTGTTATTATTATTAAATTATAAATTATAATGATAAAAAAAATTATTCCATTTCTCATAATTCTAATCACATAAGTGGGAGAAAATGATTTAAATTCAATCTGATATGTGGGACGACTATGCGGGGTTTTCAAGAAAAAATGTCTAAATGATTTCTATATTTTTATAATAAATTTTATTTTGAGATTTATTAAAATGATATTTAATATATTATATTATAAAAATAAGAAAATTTTAATTTTTTAAATTAATTAAATATGTAATTTAACTTTATAAATTATTTAGATGAAAATGCAGTATTGAACTAAAATTCAGTATTTCTAACTATTCATTACAAGTGATATGTTTCTGAATAGAATAAAAAATCAACATAACCTTTTTTTTGTATTTATTTTTTGTTTGAATCTCATTTTGACAAATTAAATTATATAGAGTGTGAAAATAACATTTTAAATAATTTCTCTATTAAATGGCTGTAAAGGTACCTTAATAAACGTAGAGAATTTTATACGTAATATTGGATTTTTAATTATCTTATACAATTCATAAAAATATTAGATGAGGTTAAGAATATTTAGTAGGATTTATATTATTTAAATATACTATATAAATTTTCTAAATGTTTTTTAATTTAGTTGACTAGGAATAATGTGACTAAAATATGGTTTTTCTAATTTAGGTGTTGAATGTATCGGAAAAATATCACCAAAATCGAATGGAAAATATGGTAAAGTATTGGGGTGATAAAACATGTATTTAACTATATATGGGTATTATATTTTGTGTTAATTATAATTTCTTGATATGTATTATTATGATATAATCTTGGGTATGGATTGGTTGATGATGTTTAAGACCCACAATGATTGTTATGCACGAATAATTAGTTTGGCGATGGGTGATGGAAAATAAAATCTATTTAGGGGATATAAGAATATAAATCTTTGATGAATGGGATTTTAGAATAATAATTTGGGATGAAAACATATCATTATGTGACTTGGTCTTTGGTATCGATGGATGTGGTCTAAGGAATTAATTTTCTGGTAGTTATTGATCAATTTCTGGATGTCTTCTCTGAAGAATATTTAGGGAATCCACCCATAAGATAAGTATATTTTACACATGATATCCCTCTGAGGAATAATAATATATCCAATAAATCATACCATATGGCACTAAAATAAATAAGGGAATGTAATTTGATGTTATAGTGTCTATAGGATAAAGGGTTCATCCGACCTAGTACTTCTCCATGGGAAGAACCAGTTTTGTTTGTTAAAATGGTGGTTGGAACTCTATGTATATTGGTTTACTATAGGAATCTAAATAACATTATGATATATATATGATATAAAGATTTACTCATTGATGATCTGTTTGATCATTTGAAGTGAGCATAGAGGTTCCCAAAATTGAATTCGGTTCAGGATATCATTAGTTTCGGGTTAGAAAGTGGCATACTCTAAAAAAAAGATTCCAAAAGTAGAAATATCCATTATGAGTATGGGTTTATTCTTATTGGTCAGACAAATTCACCAGAATTCATTATGGAATTGATGAATTATATAGTTCAGAGATATATTTATTCTTTCATTGTGGTAATTACTGATGATATATTTGTCTATTCTAAGACATGGGATGAGAATGAGAAACACATTGAGATTTTGTTGGGGATCTTCAGAGATAAAAAATTGTATGAAAAATTATCAATGTGTGATTTTTGGATACAAGATATTAATATCCATGGCCATGTTACTTTGGAAAGAGATGTTTTATCGGACCCATAAAAGATAGAGATAGTTACATTGTGGAAACCCGTAATGAATTTATTTTAGATATGAAGCTTTTTTGGTCTAGCAGGGTTTGACTGATATCTTTTTCATGTCTTCTCATGAATAACCTCACAAATTAAATCATTTAAATGTAATGAAATTCTATTTCCAGGTAATTATATGATTCATAAGTCTATTTAAGATCTTATGTTCTAACATACAACATCACAAGCCCTAGATGTTTAATAACTAGGGAAACTATATATGGTGTATTGTTGTGCATCAAGATTTGAGATGGGGTGTGTTCTCATGAAAGGGGATCATGTGGTTGATTATGTCATTGGGAATTTTAGGTTCTTACTATAACTAAAAAATTCATGCTTTTAATTATAGGGAGTGGTTCTTGGTTGAAAATATGGAATCATTATCATTTCTGTTATAAATTAATGGTTTTTAACAGTCATAATAGACTTAAAAAAGTATTCTCTCGAAGTAATTAAAATTTGTGGGAGAGGAGATGGATGATGCATCTCTGTATTTTTTACATCTACTTGATGTACACACCAGGTAGAGGTGATTCAATGTCAAATGAATTATGTAGGATGTAATATTCTAATTAGGTAAAACAATAATTGGATTAGTGGAAGATAATGTCTTTTACAGTCGACGTGTGGTTAGAATGTGAACATGATGTCGATATAGTGGTTATCGTTTTTCAATCATTGGTTCCTGACATTGTTGGTTTTGTTGACAAAGGGAATATTTCCAATTCAGAGTGTGTGACTATGAGGTCTAAAATCAATAGTTGGGATACCATTGAGTGCTTAGAATTGGAAAAGAATATGGTGTTTTTCTATTGTAATCAGATGGTTGTACTTGTGGATTTTTAAGAAGAAATTTATTATGATTATCATCATTAGAGATAGGTAATTCATCCTAGAATTCATTAATTGTGTAAGGAATTTAAAGAACAGTATAAGTGGGTTGGTATGAGAAGGAATGTTTCAATGTTTTTTTATGAGATTATTGACATATCAACAAGTTACGGAAGAGAATCAGTGCCCAGTTGGAATGATGAAGTCATTTTATATTCCTATGCATAAGTGGGAATAGATACCGCTTTATTTTGTATAGGTCTCCCAAAAAATAATATGAATCATGATGAAACATGGGTGACTGTGGATCCTCTTAGAGGGAGATTGGTATCGTCCATATTCATGAATCTAATTCATTGTATGATCATTTAAAAATCCATATGCATGAGGTGGTAAAGAGACTTGGTGTGTGGGGTTAGATTGTATCAAATAGATATAAAATGTTCATGTATTATTTATAGAAGAACATTCAAAAAAACACATGGGACATAGTTGACAATGAGTATAAGATATCAACCTCACAATGATTGGAAATATGAGAGGGAAATTCAAATATTGGAATATATATTTTGTTCTTCCATGATTTTTGTTGGCTGCTTATGGGAGGATCACTTTCCGTTGGTGGAGTTATCATAAATAAACATTAAAATGACACAATACATATCATTTCTTTTGAATAATTGGATTCGAATCTATGGTGTTCTCCACACTGAGGGCTGTAAATGGGAGAAAATTTGATGGTTTGGTTGATCCATGTCCAAGAGACTACAGAAAAGTATAATTTGATAAGGATGAGAGTGGAGATATATTAGATTCATCAGAAATGATATTCAGAGAATTTGGGATTGCCTTAGTCATTTGAGGTGGGTGATAATGAGATTTTTAGAATATCCCTTAGGATTGGACATTGTTATTTAGGAAAGAAGTGTATGTTATCTTTTAGGTATATTGGTATATTTTATATACTTTAGTGGGTTGGTTAGGTTGAATATATGTTGTCATTACAATCAAAATTTAGTGCGATGAACAATGTGTTTCATGTATCTTGTTTGAAGAAGTATAAATAGGATCATGACACTATGATTTTATGGTATCATCCTGATCTAGAGTCATATTCTTCATTGGTACCCATAGTAGTAAAAATTGTCAACACAAACGAAAAAGTCATTGGTGGTAAAAGAATCTGCATAGTTCTGGTTCTGTGGAAACATGGTCATAGTAAAGAGGATTGTTGTAAGTGCGATAATGAGATTCTTGAGCAAAGTCTCAATCTTTTTTTAATGATGTCATTCTTCTCTACATTCCGAGTATTTAATTCAAATGGTTGGTAGAATTAATCACCTTATGTTTAAGATATATAACCATTGATTATGACTCTTTTGGGTGTATGAATTAGTTGGGGTTGATTTTGGAGGGTTTGGAAGGGGTTCGGAAGCATTGGGGTTTTCAATGGGTTCACGGATTGGTCACTTCTTGTAGAAACTATGCTTATACTCTAGGTAATCATGCATAGAGAGGAAGTGGACTGGGGAAGTTTCACAGTTTGGGGGAACGATTTATCAAATCATGCAGCCAACTAGGCAGGTTTTTCATTTTGTGGTTTTGGCCTTTAACATTGTTTGTGCATGGTTTAATAATTTATTGGGAAAAAGATGTTGGAAACCTCATGAAGTAGTAGTAGTATTACAGTTAGTTCATGGTTTTTTTATTTGTGTTAGCAAACCATGCATGGCATTAAAAGGTAGGGAGGATGGTTTAGAAATGGGTTGTCTCGAGATTTACCCTAAACACCCATTCGTTCTCCCATATGAACCACGCTAATAATTTTATCTTCTAAAGGGTAAGGGAACCACTTACAATCATATTTTATGTGTCTGGAAGGGTGTTCTTGGTGTGGTAAAGGTTATTCGCCTCCATTATGTCTCCACTCTTGGTTGATTCTTGATTATCCTTAGGTATAATTCTCTCTCACAAAGTTTTCTAGATCTACAACCTTCACATATATATATTGGTTTTTTATTTCCTAAAATAGTTAGATTTGGGCTTATTAATGACTGGGAAGGGGGTCAGTAGAGATTTTGTGGAGGTTTCACCTAGATTTAGTTCGTGGAAGTGTAGTGGGTCAATTTTTTCAATCCCATAGTTATGTGTATTTACTATAGACTCCATTTTTGTTGAACTACGAGGAGTAATATCAAATTTTTGTGTTTCCATAGCAGATAATGAGTTACACTCTATATTGTGATGCATCAGGTATGAGGTAGGTAGTAGTGCTTATAGAGGGGGAGGAGTTTCTCCATACAATTGTCAACAAATGAGGCCACATGAGAGGAAATACTCGATACATGATCTCGAGCTGTCTCTACAAGTTCATGCATTGCATAGTTGGTGAGATTATCTATTGGAAGATAATTTTGTGTTGTGCACTAGAAACAAATAAAATCTAGGATTAGTACCTTCAGTATTTTGTCATTGAGCTTTCCCAGACAACTGTGAAAGGAAAATGCATTGGCTCTTTTGTTGAGCAGGGTGACTCAAATACAGGTAGTTGTAGAGGCCAGTAGTGAGTGGCAGATTATAGCTCTATTTTCTAAGATGCATTTGGAGTTTCACAACCGAAATGGGTAGTCATTTATTTGTGTTGATAAATGTTTCCTATACACTACCGGATCCAATGTCAATGAGGCAGCTATCAGATTCCAAAGGCCTAGTCCTTCGAGAGAGTGTGTCAGGAGAGGACCCTACTCTAGGGGCAATAATAGACTATGATGAGATCATTCATTTTCATAGATATGTATGGGTATCAACCAACATATATGAGTATTTGATGTAGTATTTTAATTCCTAAGTTTGGGGATTTCATCATGGTTTCACCAATATGTATCAATATCTACACCATCAGTATTGGTGGACTTTTTTGAAGAAGGATGTAAGTATATTTGTTATAATATGATCCAACTGTCAGTGGTAGAGGGTATAGCATCCACAATTGGAAAGGATTTTACAGTAGTTACCAATTCTCTAGTGGAAGTAGAATGATGTCATGATGGATTTTGTGATAGGTTTTCCCTAGAATCCTTGAAGGAATAATGTGATATGGGGTGTTATTGATAAACTCACAATGGTTTCACACTTCATACCGATTACGAAATCATTCAATGTTGATGAGAATGGAATCTTGTACAACCAAGAGATTGTATGTTTTCATGGGGATCCACACACTATCTTTTCAAACATAGACACCCAGTTTACTTCTCGTGTCTGGAAAGGACTATAGAGGGGTTTGGATACATAGGTACTTCTGAATGCAACTTACTCTCTCCAGACAAATGGATAGTCAGAGCGCACGATTTCGGTAATGGAGGTCATTCTACGAGCATGAATCCTCTATTTTGGGGGATTCTGTGAGAGACAGATACCACTAGTGGTGTTTTATAAAACAATAGTTTTCAAGAAACAATTATGATGGAATCTGATGAGTATTTTTACGGTAGTCCATACTGATCAACCCTATGTTTGTTGGAGGGTGGAGAGGCAGGTATTTTGGGACCTTTTCTTGACCAGAAGGCCACTAAGATGGTAGATTCGATTCAAAATAGGATCGATAATGCACATTCCAGACAAAAATATTATGCTTATCAATGGAGAGGACCTATTGAGTTCGAGGTTAGTGATCAAGTTTTCTTACGTGTCACATCGATGTTGGGATGTAGGAGGATTTGCAGATAGGGGATGCTTTCACCGAGATACTTCATTTCATTTTTGGTTTTGGAGAGAGACATTCTGTTTGAATATACGTATTAATTAACTACAAGGTATCGAGATAATCATGATATCTTTCACGTTCCTCATCTATGACATTAGTTTTCAGACTCGTATCATGTTTTCCAACCAGATGAGTGTGAGTTTTATGTTGGATGAATCCTTCAAGGATCCCCCTATTAGGATTGTGGATGGCTGCATGAAGTTTCTCTATGGATGGGTTTTCCTCTAGTGTGGATTATATGGCCATATGGGAGAGTCCATGACAAGACATAGGATAGGGAGGCTGACATACCATCATAGTGGCCAATGTTGTTTGGAGTTTATTCTTCACCGCCCTTTGAAGTGAAATTTGGGGAAGAATTTCTTCCAAGGGGGATGTTTTTCTGAATCTGGATTTTCATTTCAAATATGGATCTTGATTTCAGGAAGTTTTGATGAATATTGAATAAATTAAAAAATTTCTAAGTACATGTTGTGTACTTTTGAGTACACATCATGTTCCTAATTGATTCATTTAGTCGTATACTGAATGTGTAATGGTCGAGTACATGTCCATGAAGTTGACCTTGATAGCCGCCTAAAGTGGGGTCTAGTTGAGGCTGGTAAAAGGAATGAACATTAAATGAACATGGTGTGTAATTTTATTTTTAATAAATGAATCATATCTGGGTCATGTTTCATCTCCAAAACACACTTCTTTTACCTTTGTCTCATATAAGATTTGGATGGAATTCCAAATAACATTGATCTCTACCCGGTTCTCCATCCGAGGTCTGATTGAGATGTCATCGGGTGCGTTGGATTCCCACTAGTGAGTTCTCTCTTTTCATATTTCCTTTCTTCCAGATTCTTCATCTCTTGTGAGTGATTGAGGGTTGATCATTTTTACTCTCTACATATATCTACATTATTCTTGGTCAATAATCGGGTTGATGCTCTTGTATTATTAATCGTACAACATCAAGGCAGGTGGATTGTGCCTTCATTTGGTATTCATTAGATTATATATGTTAAAATTTCCAAATACATTGTTTAGGGTATCCATTTTTTCTGGATTTTACCATGTTTAATACCAATTATGGGGTTTCACTTTGTGAAAGGGTTATTACTTAGTCGAATGATTAGTTTCCTTGTTATGGGACACCCCATGGGTGAATTCCTTTGATTTTTATATTATGTCCATTTGGACTAGAATTATTATTAATCATTATATTTTTTCATACGTCATGTTGTAATAATGTAGATACTATTTATATGAGATTCATGTGATTCATATTGTGAATGTTTGAACAAGGGAAATTGACTATGAGAAATTACCATGGTATCGTTATTTATGTAAATTTTTTTGTTATGTTGAACCAGATGTATTGACAGTGAGTGAATCTGAGTGGTCATAGAACAGAGTGGTTAGATCATGGGAGATACCCTGAGGGTTGTTATTAAATGAATGTTGGACCCCTTGGCATTAACTTTGATAGCTATGAGCTGGACAATGTAATTTATTTTTTGTTATGTAGGGTAAGTGGGTATTGACTATGAGTGATGCTCATGTGGTTTCATGTAAATGATTAGTGATATGAGGGACCCAATGGGTTAGAATGTGTGAGATTTCACATATGGTTATTATTTATTAAATTTATTATATGTTAATTAAGAGGTGTTAGACTATGAGAACATTCCCATATGATTTCGTATGAAAATTGAATTATTGTAACAAGTCTACAAAGACTATGCTCAATCTTGGACTTGGTCTTACTAGTTTGTTTATATGGTCTTCTGAGACATATGATTTTCTTTTTCATAGGGGATATAGAGCTAGGGAAAGATCAAACAATTTCATCATTCAATGGTTGGAATAATTAACAAATTTAAATGAATGCAATTTAAACTTTTATGATGGTTTAATTTTGAGTACATCCTAGTTTAATTCTTTATTTCTACATGTTACCTACTATATATATTCACTGACAATTAGGCACAAATATTTTGGTGGTTTTATACTGGGATTAATCTCACACCTTGATTGGGTAATGTTTTTGGAACCAAACCGATTATATGGTTTCAATTATAGATACGGGAAAGTGCCCTTATTCATTAGGTACTTGATTGATGTTGGAGCTAGAGAGCATGGGAAAAAGATGTAGCTTGAGACGCTGTTGTAGTTTATTTCCTTTATATTCATTGGTTTCTGTATTTTATTTCCATCATTGTGACTTGTTTTGGATGATATCTTATACACATGTGAAATTAATCATCTATATATGATCCATTTGTTATATTAATATCACTCTTCTGTTTCTTACACTTATTATATGGTATTACTATATCCACTTTGTTACTATTTTTTATTCCGTTGTGCATACTCTCTCAATGATGGCATAGTTCCACCATTATCAGAACTTGGATGTCACTACTACTCGGTAGCCTCTTGCTTTGGATGAAATGCACTTATGGTCAGGTGACCAACTGGTTATGGGGAAACATTGGGTAGCACTCGGAACCGAGATGGTACATAATTCCATATTTGAATAATTTATTTATTTATTTTCATCCATGTAATCACGTCTCAAATACATTATTGATTCATTAAAATATTTCATTATTTTCCCATGGTTACCTCATTAAATAAATTCCATTAATTAGAAACACTTTCTGAGTATTTATTTCTTGATATTTTTTTAATCCTATAGTATTTTAAAATATTTATAACTATTTATTTTGATAATTTTATTTAGAATTATTTATTCCTTCCTCTTTAAAAGTAATTATTTTATTTTATATAGTATATTGTTTTGTTGAATCTTATATGCAGCGAAGTTAAACTTTTCCCATTATGTTTTTCCTTTTGATACCCAAATTACACACATCGGGTTTCTAATTTCTTTATATTTTCTTTGATATTTTACACTATTTTGATATATAATCAATGGAATATTTTCATATCTTCCAAGGGAAATTTCAATATCATGATTCATTTTTCATGATAACCTCTTATCATTTATGATATTAATCTTCAATAATTCAATTAAAAAAATAATTCTTATAAAATATAATCAAAGATTTATCATATTCCTTTAAGTGGAAATCAACCATTTCTTTAGAAAAATTTTGATATAAATACATACCCTTAACCACCTATTAATGTTTTGTTATATAAACTACAATGTTATCTACATACTCACATGTTTATTTTATGAACATTAATGTAATAATATTTTTCTGTTTTGGATGACATTTTCCTCCGAAGATGATCAATATCACAATTTTTGGGAACAACAACTTCTTTTTATTTTTGTTTTGATTAATCAATACCACTATGGTGTCTTTGTCAATGGATTGAATTTTTTTTCATCTTCCCCATGATTTGGTTCAATATACTATTTTTATTTAATATTAAATATCATTATTTGGAATTCCATTTTACACATTGAAATAGAAACATGTTATTATTATTATTTTAAAAATTGAACCTAACCTTAAGGAGTGAACCTATAATATTTATTCATCACATATTTTTCAAAACAATGTAGAAAATTATACATTAAATATATAAAAATTTTAAATTACCATTGATCCTACATTTTCCTCTCATTAACTAATTAGAAACTACTACAATAAATTCCTTAATAATATTATATGTATTCTTCTCATTATCCAATTTCAGATTATCCATTGCTTAAAAAGATATTTGATTCAATAATTGAGAGAAATAATTTTATGAATTTATTCAACTATTATAGGAAACTAAATAACCTAAAAATGTATTATTAAGTGCCTTACTGATGTTTTTTTCAATGGTTTAAACATTTATATTGTAAAAGTGTTCCAAACCCTTATGATCATATATATAATTTCAGAATCCTCATTTTTTATTCAGTCATCTCATGGTACCTAGTACATCAATTGACGTATTAGTCCAAATATTCCACACTTTCAATATCATCATTATTAAATATGGAAATTCATTTTCCTGGTCATGTTGTTTTTCTTCCTTAACTTTATTATGCCTTTTATAGAAAATGTAAAAATTATCCCAAATATATTTAAAATAATCTCATCCCATTACCTTCATATAAATAAAATTCAAGTTATATTCAATAAAATTATTCTATATTTTAGTGTCATCATTCAAAATCATCCTATATGATTCATTAAAAACCATTAATGTTGGATAACTTAATTGAATTCCATAGATTATAGAAAAATGTCAACTAATCCCAATTTATCTATAAGTGTATTATATCGTCTTCTTCCAAATGTTATAATTAATACTAGAAAAAATTAGAACTGTCTTTGGATTAAAATAATTATCCCTATGAAAATCCTTTGACTATGATAAATTTATAAAAATTCTATATTTTAGATTTGATAATACTATTTGATTCAATAAACGCATGGGGATACATTGGGAGGGGTTGTGGTGTGTGGGTTATGGTGAATCAATGATTGAAAATATATTGTGATCTTATTATTTTGAATGTATTTTACTCATTTTTAGAGGAAACATATAATAGACCACATTTCATACAAAATTCTAAATTAATATATTATCCTTGAATAATAAATTAACAAACACAATGTGAAAACTGATTTTACGCAGTTTTCCCAAATGACCTTTATAAAACAAGTATACAAACAATAGTTATTTGGGGCACTAATAAGTTATATTATAACTGATGTTGTGAATTCTATATTAAGTCAATTAAATTCAAAGGCAACTCTCACTACAATTATAATTATGGTATTGTATATGAATTCTTAAAAATCAATACATATTCCTAACTTATTGCACTATGTTGATGAGAAACCAATAGATTACTTGAGACCGAATGATTATGAATAATTTTAGAATAAACACCATCAGAAAAAATTGTTTTTTCATTGATAAAATTTAAAAATTAATGTAGAATTCATTGTTCTCAAAATTATAGAATTTTAAATATTCAAGAAAACAAAAATCAATTTTTTTTATTTTCTAAACATATACTTTAACAAATTTTCTAAATATAATAAAATACTATATTTCATTATATATAAAATTTTATAGGTGTGGATATAAATTTCCTTTTAAAAATGGATAAATTATGATTTTTTAAATCATCAAATAGTTTTAACAAATTTAGTATCTATATTTTGGAAATAAATCATCTCGTTCAAACTCCATTAATCCTTATTCTAAATTCCATTCAAGTATCCAATTTATTTCTCTATAAATCTTGATAAAAACTAAAAAAGATTTAATTGAATCTTTTTTCATGATTTTAGTAAATATTCATTTAAATATATATAGGTTACCATTAAAAATTTCTAAATCATGCATACATAATATCTGGAGAAATCATTTAATTAATAAAAAATTCACATCTATCAATCCAATACATTCAATTCTAACGAAAATTAATGATCTCATTTGTGCAATAATTAATGTCATTATATCTTATTTTGTGATTCCCCCGACTCATACTCTTATATCTAGTTATAAAATCATTGGATGTCAGAAGGCTGAACACGGATGTTATCGAATCCTACATTGGAGGTAAGGGCCATTGTTGACATTTGATTGTTCATAATGTCAAAGGTAGTTGTGGAAGAAGTGGTAGCTGATCACGACTGACCATGGAAGGGGAGAAATATACATTAAATATTCATTGGACCTATGTAAAATTATTATAATAGGACTAATAGTCTATGTCCCTTTAGGCTATTCTTGACTAATAGTTCATATGTCCATTGAACAATGCAAGGCTCGTCATGCCATGTACTAAATAGTATTATTTACTTCTAGGCCTACAACACAAGTAATATGTTCCCTGTCAGTGATAAAAAAATATTTATTCCTTTAATAAAAAGGTGGTGAAAACCCTATCATATTAAAAAAAAATTAAAAAATCAAGTCAGTTACATAAGTAATATATTATCAGGTTTATAGAACAATATAATTAAGAATATAATTACCTAAAAAAACCCATTTATTTTGTACATGATGAAAAATATCCCTATTATAAAATGAAATTATTATTCCATAATATGTAATACAAATTTACAAAAAATATATATATATACATGGTATCCTTCTATAAATATCACATGTAATGATTTTTTTGAACCCGTAGAAAAGAAAACATATGGTGTTGAATATAATATAGCCAATAAAGGCAGCGCGTTGGGGAAGATATCATAACAAAATAACACATGATTAATATTGAATAGTAAATAATAATAAAATTTCCAAAATAATTAATAAATATGATGAAAAATATATCAATGGATAATATAACTATGTCAATAATCACATGCACATAAATAATTTTTTACAGAATGCATTAATTTACAATACTTGACATATTACCATCACGTATGTCTCTAATAATATAATCTATTATATAATACATATAATCACTTTATTGAATGTATAATATAATTACATAGAAAGAATACACCCATTCTAGTTTGTCTCATCTGAATAACCTGAGGCATTGGTGGTCTACATTATACAATCCCCAAAATAAAATTTAATAACTCTAATACTTTCATTATATTATAAGGAATGAATAAACTATATAATACACAATCTAAAATCCTAGTGATTTCATAACTATCTGTGTAGTGATAATTAATTTTAAAATCTATCCAGTATAATGTAAATCTTCAACTAACAATCAATAATAATTTGTACGTAAATAACTAGTATACAAATTATTAATATTTTCCTAATATATAAATAACCAATCAATTACGATGAAGAAAATATTATCCAATTTATATATGAGAAATTATTTATACCATATAAATTAATGACTATAAAACTAAGTCAATAATAGTAATAATTTATAATACAATCAAGATAATACAAAACATATAAATGAATGTAAAAAATAAATTTATAAGGGATATAAAGAGTGATAAATAAAATAATCACAAAAAAGTGAGAGAACAAATAATAATAATTATACACCAATTATGGTATAAAAGATAAATTCATATAGAGTAAATGGATAAAATTAATTCATCATAAATTTTTGGGTTTTAAGGAATGTATTTTTGAAAATATATGGTGAAATCGAGTTGATTCTTTAAAAAAACATAATGCATTTAATATATATTGTATAGAAAATATTATATCACTTCTAAAACTAATATCATGAGACACTAAATATAATTTGGAAAAAATATAAGTAAAATATTATAAAATTATGTAATATTGAGAAGAGAATATAATTGAGTAATTAAATGAGTTGTGGAAGATAAAAATTTACATAACTGAAATTAATTCTGTATTGAAGATTTTATGACAAAAATATCCTATTAATCTTTGACAAAAATGATTTTTTTATCATTACTGAGAGAAAATATTATTAGTGGGTGGTAAATAATAATATTTGAAATTTAAATAGAGGAATATAAATTTATATAAAATAAAAATAATTAGTTATTACATAGTTCTTGAAATAAAGTGTTTCATAAATAAAAGAAGAAACAAAACGACTAATAGTTGTTTAGTTCCCAAAGATCATTTTACACTTCTTTATATTCTCTATTACAAAAGGAGAGTGGAATAGACTATAAAACTCTCTATTAATGGCATGATAACCACTTTACAAAACATACTATTATTGGTATTCCAAAGAATACCAATGTTAGGATCCTAAAGAAGACATATAAAGGTGTTCATTCAAAGAATAGGTTTTCTCCATATCTAATCAATTTGTTTTTAAATAACTATTTATATCCTATAAATATATAGTATTTATCATAAAAAAACACTAGTATCATAAATATAATAATATGATTCTATTATTAAATCTATATTATCCACCATCATTCAAATCAAATTGAAATTAAAAGTATCACTCGTTCATATGTATGACTTAGTGTCACCATGGAGGGAAACAATTAATTTTCCACCAAACAATTTCCTGGATGGTAATTATGATGGTTTAAATATTTATAAATGAAATTTTTTTAAAAAATTTCTTCGTAAATTATAATATATCTCATATATTTTTACATTCCAATATATTGTATAACGATAATGTCTCCAATGTGTAAGTGTTGACTACCACATCCACAATGCGAGGTGATTCATTTTCCACTTCCACATAACATAGAATGTAATAAAGATAGATATAATTAATATAAATATGATATAGATGGTATAATAATTAATCAATTTATTTGAATTAATATTGAACATTCTTTCATTACATTTTTTGAAAAGTGAACAACAACGTTCATGTGTATGTACAGCTTACCGACTCCATGAACATAAAAATTCATTCATCTATCAATAAATTCTATGGATCAGTATAAATAAATATATATAATGAATATAGATTATATTTATTTAATTTTTATTATTATTTATATTATGTAACCCTGATCAATGTGTAGTGGTCAAAACAATCAAACCTAATCATATATGAAAAATGAAACATATATCACCCATAACAGTGATTTTACTATAGAATTTTTAATAAATGGGTTATGAAGGGTTATATGTGAATTGTATATGGTATGATATATATTGGTTATATAATATATTCATAGTAAATATATATTTATTATATTTGGTGTATTGAATGAGTAAAAATGAAGTTAGTCCCAAGGTAAGGGATATCTATCAGAATTTTATTTTTGTGATACACATGAAATATATACCCCTTGATTAATTTATGTGATGATTATAATAAACATTAAAATTAATTATTATAATTTTTTATTATTATTCTTGGGTATATTTAAAAATCTATATTATTTTCTTTTTTGAAATTTATTATGATCAAAATGTATCCAAATAGATTAAGGTTTTATTATAACATCTTTGTTTATCAAGATTGACTATGATTTAATTTCAAATGATGTATTCATATGATGTACTTCTCAATACAGGAATAAATTATCTTATGTAATGGTTATATGTTCAAATTAGATTCATTTATTTCATTATTATATATTTAAAAAGTAAATATAAAAAAAATTATTTTTTTAAAAACTAGCATTATTTATTTCATGAGTTGAAAATATTTTCACTTTTATGTCCATGTTTTCTGAAAATGTTTTCAATAATATTTATAATAATATTCCATTATTTTCAAAATTCATTTTCACCCATTTTTTTATTTTTATATTTTTTTTTGAGAAGAATATCTTTTTCATTTTAGAAATGGAATTCATTTTTATTTTTTTACAAAAAAGTGTAAAAGTAATGTTTTATTTTATCTTGTATTACATGAATAGAATTTACCACCATCATGGACACACAATTATTTGCAGCTTCTATTGTATATACTTATTTTACATTCCACCTTAAATGTTTTCTTTAATATTTTATAATTTATTTAGAGTTTAAATAATTAATTTCTATGTGATGATTTTTTTTTTCCTTAATAAAATTTCAAATGATTATTTTAAATTATTTTTCAACTATGATAATATCATTTTATTAGAATTATATTTTACTTGAGATATATTAAAATTATATCATTGATGTTATTATTCTGGAAGTTTTTTGATAATTATGATATGATTTTTAGGAAACTAATTCATTTTGTGTGGTTTATATTATGATGAATTGATGAAATGATTATGAAGTAAAATATTTTTTTATAGTTTATGCATGATGAAATACTTATAAAACCCATTTATTTTTATAGGCATTGATATAATTATTGTTTTATGACATTTTAGAACATATATTTATGTTTTCCATTATTATATTGGTGGTCTTGGAATTATATATACCACTAATGAATTGGGTAATGATTTATATCTCATAAAATAAACGAGAAACAAATGTGGAGTGAACGTATTATAGTATGGGAATCTATCCACTATGCAAGAATTATTAGTGAACCATGAAAAGAATGATGGTTTGGGGGTATCTAAATATTATATTATATTCGTTGATGCAATCAAGGACTACAATGGAAATGATTTTATATGCTTATATGTATTACAAAAACTCATGTATTATGCCAATATAATGATCTAGAGACTCATGTTATTTGATTCCTATATGACTCATGTCTTATGAACTGCCAACCATTATTAAATGACTATATATTATGATATATGATATATATGGTAATATGCTCAACTAATGTCCTCTTTTTTTCATACCCTTATGTTTATTTTAAGATAGAGTGATCACTAATAACTCTCACTTTAAACCATACTAAGGAGCTAAGTTCACCCTTTCTTATGTTCCCTTTTACATGTGTTATGATGAAATGAACCAATTATGATATTTCTATGAGGGAGACCATTTATTAATATTTTATGGAGAAACTATGTTGAAAAATTATGAAGTGTTTTTTTATGTATCAATGTATCCAAAATATTCTACCTAAATTATTATTCTATTTATAATTATATTATGTACCTAATATTCATCAAGAATGATGAATAATTCTTGTAAGAAAAGTATGTGTCATTTTAATTGGTATCAATTCAAGGTTTAGTTAACCATTATAAACCATGTTGATAAAACATTAGTGATGACACATGATATATATCAATTTATAGGTTAATATGATAATGTTTTGATAATAATCATGAGTGGCATAGGATAAACCAAATGTTTTATAAATTTAAAAGGTGTATTGATTTGGACATATTATAGATAACTTTTTTATATTATGTAATTATATTCTATGATTATTATTTTATACTATACGGTTTTTGATTCAGTCAATGGATATAACCATAATGAATCATCATAATGTTGAATGAGGTTGATAAAAAAATTATTTTCCTCTTGGAAAGCCAATGTTATAAGAGATAGATAACAAATATCTTTAATCTGTTCACAAAACATTATTAAGCTATGAATTATGCTGATCAAAAAAATGAAAAAAAGAGGATAAAATATAATATTGAGTCTCCATAAGAAAATATAAACATTGATTTAATGGTATTAATGATACATTATTTGTTCAGAAATGGATATGTAACATAAAAAGATATTATTCATTTTATTGTGTTTGGGGAACAAAAATTTAATTTTTTTCATCAATATTTTAGAAGGTATATTGGTTTAATGTTGGAATATAATGAATATTATGAGGCATCATGATGATATTAACATAATGGATTGGTATGAGTTTATAATATTATTTCTTAATAAGTATATTCATTGTATTGTTCATATGAAAATAGAGACCAAGTTAATTTACCAAAACCATAAGGATATGGATTTTTTTAGTGAATATGAAGTAAATATTATGACTCATTAAAGGTAACCTTTTGGTATTGTCATCAATACTAAAATTAAAAATGCTATATTCTTCAATGACATAATACTTTTTTTAATGGTGTTATCTTGAATAGAATTCAATTTCTATGATGAAATAATCTGATGTGCTTTAAATGTTGAAATGGATATTTGATATACCTATCCATTTTATTATTTTGATAATAAATGAAACATCTATTTCAAAGGAAATTATAAAAATCCTAGAGGGAAGAAGAAAATATTTCCTTTATGTAAATTTTTTTGAAGGAAGTATGGTGGAAATTATTGTAAAGAGGATGCTAATTGTTTTATGAGTGGCGAGGACTTTCATTGAGAAATTGAATTAAAAAATTCATAGGATGAATTTATGTAATTATAAGAATATGGGGAATGATACATGGAATGTAACACCCATCATATAGTGTTTAAAAAACCAAGGATAATTGGAATTATGTTAACAAGTGATAAAATATGATAGTTAATGATGATGATTGTCGTCGAAATCCTATTATGTCAAGAGATACAAGTAAATATCATGGAATCACATTTTTTGATGTGGGGTACAATAACAATGCGGTTAAAATTACATTTACCATACACACTAGAAATATTAATGTACTATTTTAACAAATTCATACCGACTAGTTTATATCTAAATAATTTTCTATGGGAATCAAAATGCCACCCCAATGACTACATTTTGAATTTGCAGTGAAACCCCATAATTCTAAAATGATCAAATATCTATTATAAGAATGTTCTCAGATATATTTTTGGGTGAATTTTCTAGTCATAAATATTTTTATTCTACCTCAGGTTGAATTTGATGGTATATTGGTCCTAGAATGGATTTCGTTAGAAATATTATCTATCAATTGTTGAGGAATAGAATCAACATTTGATATTCTGAACCAAACTGTGATTGTATATCAATCCAATAAAAAATATGAACGTATGATGTAAATCACAAAAATTATATGAAAATTATTTCCTATTATATTGTGATTTATATCTAATATGTTTGGGGAGAAAATCAATATAAAATATAAGTTTATTGTGTGGGAGTTTGTTAATTTCATTCGAAAAGAATTTCCTACTCATCCACTAAATACAAAATTTGAGTTCCCAATATAATTCATACCATATGCTATAACAATGTTATCAAATACTTGTATCATAACCCCGATTGAGTTCTATAAATTGAATAACAATCTCCCACAGAATCTAGAAAATGGGATAATTGGACATCTATGTCACATGGGGTACACATTTTCATTTTTTAATGAAGATATTTGGATTAATATGAAATGTATTGATTATTTGGAAAAAATGATCACAATGAATAAAAAGTACCTTATACCATATACTAATGATATGTTTGATCAACATAAATTAAATTAATACTATTATATGATTGACTATCATCCTATATATCATTAGTTCTTGGTTAATAAAGAAGATATATCCTAGAAAACATTTCGTATAATGAATGTAAATTATGAATTATAGTGATTCAATTTTGTCTTACAAAGTCCCATGTTATTTTCACGAATTTAATGAATGGAGTATTTAGATATTACCCATATCACATTGTATTAGAATTTATAATTGATCTTATTATATATTTAATGTGTAAATAAGAGTACAGAGATCATTTGATAATTTTCCTGATGACCCTAAGGAAGGTGAATATTTATTAAAAAATTAAAAATTAAAAATTTCAACTTTAAAATGATTCATTATTTGGTTATATAATCTCGTGTGAGAGTACATAAGTAGAACCATAAATGAAAGATGTTATTTCATAGTGTCTCAGACCAAAAATTATGACTACGATCCATATTTTATTGTTGGGTTTTGATATTATATGAACATCATATAGATTTTTTGTTAAATATATAATCCACTCTCTAAGACTTCATTTAATGGAGGTATGTTTCTTTTGATAGATGAATGTCAATAAAATTTCAAGGAACTAATGTTATGGACAGTTGATGATCCTATAATTTCATTACCCGACATTGGAGAAGGGTTTATAATCTATAATAATGAATCCATGTAGGGACTATAATGTGTTCTCATGATGAATGATATAGTGATTGGTTATTCATCATTCCAATTAAAGGTTTCTAATTGAAATTACCGAACACATGATAGGTAGTGTTTTGCCAAAATTTTTACATTATATATATTAATGAATTATCTTTAAACATAATGGTGTGATATATATTCTGATAAAATTATTTTAATGTATATATTTACTAATAATGAGATGAATAAGAATAAGAAAGTACTTTTGGAGTTGTTTAAATATTTTGAATGATCAATATATTACCACCATATGAAAAAAATTGAAAAATTCATTGAGATGATTGTATGATTCAAAATTATCTATTATAATGATAAAAATAGATCTAATATTTCAAGATATATAAATGATGGTTCATTAATTATTAATATGGAGAAATATAATATTTCTAAAATTATTTTTAACAACCTATATATGTTAATAATAATGAGGCATAAATAACCATGTAGAGCTAAAAAAGGTGGTAAATGTTCTTGAGTTTAACAATGATTATAATGGAATGTTAATGATTAGAAACTCTCTATGTGTTTTACCCATACCATTTTTTAATGAGATATCTTTTAAGGATCATTGTTCATAATTATTCATTCATCTGAGAAGTATGAATTTTTATAGATATATAAAATTTTATTTATGGTAAGATAACAGCAAGAGATACATTTTGGAATATATATCTCAATTCTTAGTATATAAGATTGTTAAGGATGAGTGATGTTTTTATCCCATACATAATTGATGGAGATATTTTATGGGGCTAATAGATCATAATTATTTATTCATCGTAGAATTTTTAATATGTATTGAGATATAAATGAGTATTTATGGTGGGGTATAACAAAGAGATATATATTTTAGTATATACCTTAATGAATTTTATTTCTTCAGGTTTTGGATATGTGATATTATTCTATAGTGATTTTTAAAACATTACCCATATTAGAATGAAAATTGGAAAACAACACCATCGATGTTGTTATCATGTTGCATAAAAATTATATTAGTTATAATGCCATTTGGGTTGTAGTATATATCCTTACGAATGATTCAAAATTAATAACCATTAAATAATAATAATATAATGATAATATTCCTAGGATATACATTATATAAGTTTTAGGGTTTCATTGATAACCATATTAAATTGTATCTGGTCATAATCAAAAGATTACCATGATGTTTTGGAAGATCTGTGTGCAGTATCTTGATATGATGTTGAGTTTTTTAATTGGTGATCATACATAAAAAATAGTTAGTCTATGTGAACTATTATAAACCTATAGGTTATATTGTGATAATTTTATAGGTTTTTAAAATTTTAATGTGATCAACATCGTCCTCTATTAAAGTATTCTTATAATAATAACTTTTAATCAAGAATTTAGATGGATCCTTATAACACCCTGTAGGTAAATAAGTGTATAAATCAAAAGTGATGGAATGATGTTGGTAAATGGAATATATTGGAACCTGGGATAGAAGATGAAGTGGGAAAATGTTTGACCAGTTCAAAATCACATTAAGGAGGCTTAGAGTTGAAAATTAATTTATGCTGACAATTTTCAGTGTGATCTGGAAACTGATGTTGGTGAGAAATTTTTCTAAAATTTTATCCACTGAATAACATAATGAGATTTGGAAATAGCGTATATTTTATATATGGTTTTATTTTCCCTTTTGAGATTCTTGATATGGTGGTTATGGAAGCATATTGCATGGATCTTCCATGGAACCACTCTCAAGTACATTATGTATTCCATGTATCTCTCTTATTGAAGTACCTACCTGATCCATCACATTTACTGATATAAGAAGTTTTTGTCATTAGAAAATTATATTATTATAAATAATAACATATAAAAATCATATATCATAGTGAAAAAGTCTCACAGAAAAAAACAAGAACATGGTGGAAGTTCTCTACATAAATCATAAATTTAAAGAGGCTACATGAGAACATGAGGATGATATTAAACAAAGATATGCTCGCATGTTTGTATATGGGTAATTAATTTCCTATGAAAAATTATTTTAATGTGGGGTATAATAAAACAAAATAAGAATCTAGATTATGTTTCCCTCTAAATATTTTCATTTCTTTTATAACTTGTGTTACACACAACAATGAGATTATTGGAACCACGATATACAATTAAAATATGATAATGCGAAATTTATCATCAAGTTATACAATTTAGAGTTATTAATATGAATAAATAAATTATAAAAAACATATATTTATTTATTTATTTATTTAATTAATTTAATATCAATTAATAAAAAAAATGAAAAATAATAAAAATGAAAATGTTGTTTTTATGGACATTTTCATTAAGGGAATATATTTATTTTTTAAAAATTTAAATTAATCAATATTGGTGAATAATTTTATTTAAATTTATATATTATTATTATATAGAAACATGATATATCAATTTAATGTTTGTTTTATGAATGGGATAATAATAAAACTAAATTTATGATAAAGAAATGTATTTTTATGCGGTTTTGGTTGCCTTTTGCAATCCCTTTAAAGATTTAATTTCTTTCACCTAATGGAATTTAATCATGAAAAATGTATTTCATATATATGAAATATTTTTGTAAATAGTCGACTTTTATATTTAGACATTATGAATCTTAATTGGAATTTTTTTATAATTTTATTAATGTGTAAATATGGAAAATCTACATTCAAATTAAGTGATAATAACATAATTTTTCATTATATCTACTATTTTCTGATGTTAATTCGAAAATAATTATCACATTATTGAAACAGAATTTTTTATGGACTCGTTTCTATGAAAATTACCTAAATAATATTAAATGAAATGAGTATTACAATGTGTAACTCAAATAGTTTTAAATATCTCTTAACAGTTTACATATGGATAATATAAAATTATAAATGTATATAAAAGACTGTTTGGAGAATAATAAAATTATTTTGGAGATATAATTTTATTTTCTAATTTTTATTCATTAAATAATTATCTAAAATGTTGTTGAAAATCAAATAAATTATATTTTAATAAATTGAAAAATAATATAAATGATTTAAAAAAACATTAAAACAAATGAAATTTGTTTAATTTATAGCGTTCTAAGATTATTACATTTAAATATGACGTATGAATAATTTATAAAAGGATTATATTCTAATTTTAATTTTTTTTGGTGTCTTTTATGTCAAATTAAATGAATAGTTTCAAATTTGGCATTACTAATATTTTTTAAAATGAATTAAAATGGATAAAAATGTTATTTTTGAGAATGTTAATGGAATATTATTAGACATATCATATGTGGTCCCTTTAAAATTCACTTTATCATTTATGGTAACATTATTAACCATTTATAGTTTAAATAGCTGTAACTGTGAGAATGGTTAAATATATATAACTACAGGATTAGTAAATAATATGGTTTAAAATGTCACGAAAACCTATATAAAATTCATTGGTTAATGTTATTTCAACCCTTTAATTACTTAATTATAATTAATTTTCATTATGAATCATGTTTATGTATAATGAACTTGATATATTTTAATATTTTTTAAAATTACATTTGTTCCCCACACCTTAATTATAAAAGGGAATCTCCTCCCCTCACTAATTAACACATTTAGAGACAAATATATCGACTATAACCTACCAAAAACCAATATAAAATTATTCATACACATTTTATAAGTGTTAGCCATCCAAAAATATCATCCTCAGGATCCTTAATAGGAGATATATGGGAGTTCTTTTAAAGATGATGTAATCACCTTAACCAATCACTTTCATTATTTATTCATATTAACCATATCTAAATAAATGATATTTATTATAAAATAATAGATTCAATATATTAAATATGAATAAATTTTATTATGACTCAATAACCATTATAAAACCTCTTTAGAATCATATCCGAAGTGATATTATCACCCATGCATATATACAACATTCAATTTACACATAGAGAAACAATTCATCTTCCACTAATATACTTCAAGGATGGTTATTATCGTGAATTAAATGATCATGTTTGATAAGTATACAATAATAATATATCTAAAATTATTATACAACATATATATATATATATATTCTTACATTTCTATCTATTTTACAATGAATGCATCACTCATACGTAGAAGGACCAGAACTACATAACCAAAACAGTTATGAAAAAGGAAATAAGTTTAACCTAGAAAATGGATTGTAACGAATAATTTTTAATAAATGGCAGATAATAGGTTATATATATATAATAAATGGTATTATATATACTAATATGATTCTATGGTTGTTTTATAAAAAATCTATAGGTATTATTTTGTAGGTTCAAATATGTATGAAGGAATCAGACATGCAGTTAGGGATTTTCATCTCACTTTTATTTATGGGAGAAACTCCACATATTAACCATTTGTTTTTTGTTGTTCTACATAATATAATCTTTAATTTATTTTATTGTACAAATATTAATATCAATTAGTATGAATATATCTATTAACGAATCATTTTTTCATGGAAAATATGATCCAAATGTTACAAAAGTCATAAGGGAATTATATTAGAATCATATTATTTATGATTTTTTTATGAATATGGGACCTTATTATATTACTATCTACAAACAATTTATTTTTTACGCCATTAGTTTTTAACATATGGTATGTTTTTTTTTAATTTTAGTTTACTTTTTCCAAAAACAAAACAATCCAATATAATGTTTTATGGAAAATTGAAATTTTATCTCTCATTAGATGAAAATAATATCAATTCAATGCCCATGTCTTCAAAAAATAATTTAAAATATATATATTTTTTATTTTATACTAATTTTTTATATTAATTTGTATCCTTATTTTATGTAACATTATGATATCCTAAAATAAGTAAAATTTATTTGATTGTGTGTATGAGACATACACAACAAGAAAATAAGAGTAACACCACCAAACCTTATGATATATATTATTTAAATAAATTCAACCTTATAAATATATTTAATTAGACAAATAAATTATTTTATCTCTTGTTACATAAAAGATCGATATTCTTCAATAACATTCATTACAAACATTATTGTATTTTGGCAGACAATAATATATTATTAAAATATTATTATTGGATACAATATTTATAAAATAGATAGAAAATAATATGGTATTAATAATATTGAATAAACTAAGAAACCCTATGGTTATCAAATGATTAGAAATAATATAAGAATTATTTAATGGAAAAAAAATTTCTAAAAAAGAAAATTTCGGTCCAATACAGTTTAATTCCACTTTGATAACATAAGTTAAAATAAAATATTACATACTAAATAAATCTTATATTAAAAAATTGAAATTCCATTTTTAAATAATATAAAAAAAGTATCTCAGTGTAAAATATTTGGATTTTTCAGAAATGATTATTTTTTTAATAGTGAAAACACATAATTTTATTTTGAAAAATGCATTTTCATTGAAATAATTTATAATGATTAATAATATATTGAATTAGTTTTATCGAAAAATAAGGTAAATTGAATATAATTTAACCAAATTTTGGTAATTGGAATGAATTTCATTTTTATTTTTTATACATAATCTTTATAAATAATTGAACAATTTCACTTTAAAATCATGTTTTCCAATAATATTTTCGGGTTGAATTTTAAATTATGCATTCCAAATTATGTGAATTGAATTTTAAAAAATGGGTTAAATTTTTGGAATAACCATTAAAAAAAATTCTTAATAAGTTAACCATCAATTTTTACTAATATGAATCATGAATGTTTTAAAACATAATTACGATGGTTATTGAATAAATGGGTTTACCCTGGGGTAAACAAAAATTATTGGTGTACAAATTACCTATAATCTCGAAAAAAAACTTTTTGACAGAAACACAGAGTCTAAAAAACATAAATATTAATAATAGTTTATTTTTACCATTCTGATATATATAAAACATGAGAGCAGTCAAATATCTTCAAAAATACCATATGTTTCCTATTCTTTAATTAGATAAGGCCACCCCTACCCTCTCTTTTTTGAACCATTAGAACCATTTTTTATCCATTAAATTAAAAAATAACATTAAACATTCTATAACAACATCCTATAATTTTTATGTTGGTAAAAAATCCATCCTAGAAAGGCCTTTGTGCAAAATTAAGTTGGATACCCAAAAGAAGATGTAATATTCTTCAATGAGTGTCTTTATTTTTATTTTTTCTCCACATCCTTAAATTTTTATTATGAAATTATTATATAATAAATTCATAATATCTAATATATTTTATATTTCTTAATAATATAATGACATAAAACCATCATTGCATCAATTAAATGTGTTACGAAATCAGAATTCAGGTTTGTGGAGATCAACTAGCGCACGAACCGATGTCGTTCATTTTTTCATTTCCACCTTTCATTGACAGGTATGATGATGGATTTGTATAATATATATTATATTTATAAAAAATTTATAACCTTATAATCACTATATAATATAAATAATTTTACATTCAATTCCATAGGAGATGGGATAATGTCTCTCGTGTGTACAGAGGACTACCTCCACATACTGCAATGTTATTCTTCATTCATTAATGGCTTTCATTGAATGTAATAATGATAAATTGAAAAATCATATTTCATTTATATGATTTTTTTTTGATATTATTGACATATTTATCATTCTATTAAAATAATATATATCATTTTCATGCATTCCTTTACACTCTCTTAATGATGATAACATCATTCAGGTATGTGTGGACTATTTCCTTTATAAAGCAATGTCACTCCCTTTTCATCACCATAAAAATGGTTGAAATAAATTATTATAAAATATGGTTATTATTATATTATTATATTTTATAAAAAATAAAAACATTACATTTCTATTTCACATATTATTAGTTGAATAATGTAAATGTTACTCATGCGTATGAAGGACATACCATATGAGTGAGTGTAACATGTTTCATTTTTCATAGCCATATATAATGATTGGTTTTAAAAGTATAAGGGATGTATAAATATTATAATAATTTATTTATTTTATTATAAAGAAGATATAACTATATAATATGCTTAAGAACCAAACCATTCTTGGTGAAACATACGGGATAAAATAATGCAATTAGCACCCCAAGCAACAAAAATATTGAATGATTGTTAAGGAATATGTAATCATATTTTATTAATTTATAATCTATTATAGTGTAAATAATTTTATTTTTATTTTATATGTTAAAAAAATTAATACCGCTACACAAGATGTAAAATTATTTTCAACTAAAATGAAACTTAAGTAAAGAGATTTCGTCTCAATTTCACTTCATTAATCCTTATTGGAAATTTATCCACCAAATTTATATTATATAATTTATTTAATTACCCATTGAAATGTTATACATAAATAATTTATTATATTTGATATTTTAATTTTAAATTTGAATTATTTCATTTAAGGGTTAATGACTAAAGTGTTACCAAGTGGAAAATAATTGTTTAACTAAATTTCATTTAATTGGGTTATATTACATTATTATTATATTTTATATTATAAATTTATAGTTCTAATGACTTTTTATTATCAGATATTGTATTTACACTTTTTAAATTTGTATTTAACTATATAAAAATAATTTATTATTTGATTAATTATGACATCCTCATTTTAATCATTGTACGGGTTTATTTCACAATCTCATCGAAATATTTACTATTGAAAATAATTTTTAGGAAAATATTTGACCATTTCATAATTGACCTGTTTAATGTTATCCAAATATGATTATTCAGGATATTTTTAAGCAACAATAAAATTTTTCCAATATTTGGTACATAAAAATAATAAGAAAATGTTTTTATAAAATATTACATTCATTCTCTCTTAAGTCATAAAATTTACTTCAATAAAAAACAAGTATTATTTATATCATTCCGAAAATTATTTTTACCATCTAAAAAATAATTTACTAATGAAATTTTTACTCATATTGTTCTTTTTACGAAAACTCGTTTTCAAGGAAGCTTTTTTTCATTTTCTGAATGAGGGGATTTTATAACCACTTTATATTGAAAAAGAAATGTGTTTTTTTAACATTGAGAACATGTATAGAATTACCTTCCATCATGAACATAAATTCACAGAATCATAGTTTGAATGAATACTATGAAATGTTTAATCAAATAATTATTCCATATAATTGAATTAGTTCTTGTTTTTTTAAATGATTTTTAGAGAAATAGATTCTCAAAATGATTTATGTTATAAAAATTGATTTTCAAAATTAATTGGACATTATACTAATGAATGTTTTTAGAGAAATTATTATGGTATTTGAATTAAAAAAAACCTCTTATATTACATATACTATATGAGTTATATGACATATTGATTCAATCCTTATCCGTTCTTTAAATGGATTACGATTATTTTGAACACATATATTATTTAAAAGTGTTCTGTTGATACATTTTTTGTCTTCATTAAAATCCACATAAATTATTAACATTCCAATGATCATTGAGGATTAAGTTTTCTATAAATATACATAACATTTCCCACTAATATTTTTTTCACAAACCATATATCATTTATTAAATGATCTTATACATTGAAAGTAAATTTTTTTTATGAAATATTACTAAATTTGTTTTCCATATTCAATTAAATAATTTGACGATAAGTAATATATTTTTTGAATTGAACTGTTTATTCGATATATAATGAATTATTTGGACATAAATTACATGGTTTGGGGACTATTGATAGTAATCCCCTCACTATATCAGTAGTATGATGGGAGAAACCATTTGGCTAGAAATACTTAAATGAAATTTCCACTAGAATGTTTGAATCCATCTTCCGAATGGTCATGATAATAAATGTATCTTGTGGCTGGGAAAAATAACTTTCTATATTTATGAATATAATATTTTTATAGTTCATTAATTATTATCCTTGGTATTTTCAAAATGATATTATCTATGGATTCATTTTATTCCCAATTATTAATGTTTTTTTCATTTATTTAATATTTGATATTTTTTATTCCTTATCAATTTATGATAGTAATTCATCCATTTAGATGGAATGTGTTTTATTTTTTTACCTATCCAATGATTATAATTTCAATATTTAAATGTAATTTTTCTTCATATATTACCTTTCTATATTTTTTATTTGTTATTGATGATTGTTCATTTAGTCAGGCTTTCTTCCACATTTCATTACCATTACAAATCATTTAAGCTAAATCAATATTTTTTTCTGTTCCTCAGGATTCCATGATGTTTTCAAGGAATGATAATAAGGAATAAAATATTGACTATATTTGTTCTCAAAAAAATATTTTAATTTTTATTTCCTATATAAAATGGGTATCATTTATGTATCTATTTTACTATGAAAACAAAAATATTCATTCCATATGGATGTGATTCCTCATATCTTATTCTACTATATTAAATCATATACGAGTTTTGGTCTATTAGGTGTTGTTCGTTTCTATTGGTATTATATAAATCGTATTAGAAAACATGAGAACTAGATTTTAGAAAAAATGAATTAGGAAACAGAATAATGTATGAAAATATGAGGTTAAGTATAGAAGAAAATCCTAAATATTAGGTAGGGTAGAGAATATGTGTGTTTTATATAAAATACATCAAGGTCTGGATGATAAAAGTTGATAAGGTTTTGAAGCAGATGTAAATTGGGTTAATAACTATAAATGGGGTGTAATGTGCTTGACATGATCATCAAATGGTGGATGATAAGGGCCTTACTATTCTCCAGGTTTCACACTCCTGGGTGATATTATTATGATAGTTCAAAATTTTCATAAAACCCACTAATAAGGATTTCAATTGATAATAAAAATGAATGACTATAGAAAAACCCTTCTCAAATGACTAAATTATGTGTAAATAAAATGGATAAAGAATTTTTTTTTTTGGGATTAAATATTTGAACTGTAGAAAAATATTTGCCAATTGAATATTTCAATAATAATTGTGAAATGTCTATTTTTTATAAAATTTAAAATAATAAATGTATTAATTTATGTAAGTGTTACAAATATCATCATGAATTTTGAGTTTAACGTTGATCATAAGTTTATAGTCATATACATCCCATTATAATATTTTTGTGCTAAGACTATAACGTGATAGAAGATATTTTGGGATAAATTTATGGAAATAAAACCCATTGGTTTAATGGGTGTTTTAGTAACAAGTGTTTTATATGAATTGTGCCTTTTCATTATTTAGACATCAGTATAATGGAATTTATTTCCTTTATGATTAATATTATCTTTATGGGAATTTTAATCATAGTCAAATAAGATTATTAGAATTTTTTAAAAATCATAGTTTTTAACCATTATAATTTTTTTTCAAAACATAATTTTATTTCTTGGATTTACATCATATTTTTTTAGAATTTTATAATAATTATACTATTATAGTTCACCAAAAGGAAAACTGACATAAATATTCTGAGAATATCATAGTTGGAATGGTTTAGTGGTATAAACCCATTACGAGAGGATGATAATAGTTTCTCACCAACCACTGTCCTATGTCATTTTCTGTCAATATAATATTAATTTCAGACAAATAATTTTAAAACTAAATATTACTGATGAATTGGTAATATTAAATTGGAGGTTTAGAGATTTATTAATTATATTAGATAACATGTTATATCCATGTTTTTTTCTAAAAAAAATTAAAAGATAGATGGAAATAAATTTGAATCATTTATGGATATAATGATCCATTGAATGATGTTTTTAGTGCTTAAGGATTAAAAAACATTTTTCGATATTATTTTTTTAGAGTAATGGGTGAATTGAAAATAGATCGACATAACACTATTAAATGAATCTTCTATTATGAAATATAAATTCAAAAAGTATGTTGATTTACTCATATTTTTATATAGTGAAATATTTATTAATTTTTTGAAAAATCACCATGAAATGGTAATGTTATATTATTACATTGATATCCTATTAATCACACTGTCTTTTAAATCATCATAAGATTATTGTTTTAAGGAACATAACATCAAATTGATCATTCACTTTCTTATGAACAATAAAATCAATAAATATATATAATTCTTCATTCTTTTCAATTATTTCAACATCTTCATTTTCTACAACAATTCACATATGTAGAAATGTAGTTACATGTTATTCTATAGGACTATAGTACACAACTTTTCTATATTATTAATAAGTTTTTTTAGTAAATATTTTACAATGTGGGGTTTTCAATAAATGAATTTTTAAATATTGACCCCTTTATTTATGAAATCACCTTTAAATTTTAATGGTTCAGTTTATTAAATTTTGTAGAATTTAACGCCACAGATCTCAAAAATAATAATAATGTATTTAATAGTTTTTATTATAGGAAACAAAAAGTGTTTAAGGGAATATAATACCCCAATACCTTAAGATATATTAATTTGTAAATACATTAAATCTATTAAATATCCTTAAATACATAAAACACTAATTTTAGATTCTATTAAACATAATAAAGAGTATTTTTGATATCTTGTGCTACATGTCAAACCGAGTTTTACCAATGACCATTGAATTATTAAAATATTATTATTTAATATAATATTTAAAACAATTCCATTAAATTGGAAAGTTTGAATATTATTATTTAATTTAAGAAAATAATGGTTATATATTTTTTAGAAATAAAATAAGAAAAATTTCGAAGGAAAATGAATTGCTTTCAGAAAAAAAAAGTTTTCTAAAATATGGATTAATCATAATTTGGTGTATTCATTACAAATAAATTTTTTAACATTAAAATATTTATTAAAAAAATTTTGCTTCATCTTTATAATTTGATTAACATAATATCTTTGGTTTAATTTGTCGAATTTTTCCAAAAAGATTCATTTTATAATAAATACTGAAACATAGAAAAAGTTATTCGAAATTTAAATATCATTTAAATAATGTATAATGTAAAATTATATTTTGAAATTATTAATAATTAAAATTATTTAATTTTATTATCAATTAATAAAAATTATTTCATTGGAATCATTTTAATATTCAATTAATATATAAAAACACTATAATCATTTGAACAATTTCACTATAAAAAACTCGCATTCTATTCGTGAGTATCTAATTAATGGTAAATTAAATTTATCCACGTATATGAATTAAATTTTTAAAAATTTATTCAGTATGTTAAATCAGTAGATTTTATAATTTCTATAAAGTTAAAAAATATTTTTCACCAAAATATTTAGTGAATGCGGTAATAAAAATTACCCAGGGGGTTACCATGGTGTTATCATAATTGATATTGGTAACAATGACATATATAATTTTCTAAAAACAATTTTCAAGAAATATTTCTACCATTATACCTATAAGGATATAAAATGTTACATTATTTCCACTTTTGATGTATGAAAAATGTTGCATGCTCAATTCTTGTCAAAAAATATCAATAGTGTGACTCCCCCACTTATAAATAGTCATCCCATCTCCTCACATAATCAAACATTAAATTTACATTTCCTCATAAAATAAAATAAAATTTATCTTCCCAAAAAACCTAACAACATCCTCGGATCATTATATTGGTAATAAATGTATCTTATTATAAATATAGTTAAATATGGGGAGGGGTACCCAAGATAAATTCAATTTTCTTCAACGAATGTCTTTTTTTAATTAAATCTTTATATACATATTTTTTTAACCATTATTATATAATAAACTTAGTATCATTCATATAATAATATATTTTTTAAAATATTTGACCAAAAAGTATCTTCAATTCAATCAAATTGGGTACAAAATTAATGTTTGGGTGTACGGTGGACTCCCTTCTCACAAACCAATATCGTTCATTTTTTAATTTACACCTATCAGGGTTCAATGTTATGAGAAATTTTAAGTATAATTAATATATATATATATATATATAATATTTATAAACATATAGAAACAATATAATATGAATCTTTTTACCATCCATTACACTGGTGATGCAATAATGTCACTCATGTGTATAGTGGACTACCACCTCACGAAGCGATATGATTTGTTTTACACTACCGCTTTATGTAGAAGGTGATAAAGATAAATATAATTATTATATGTGATAAATATGAAAAAATTATTTTTCTAATTATGTAATTAACATTCTTGAATGATGATATATATCATTTTATTTATTTCTTTTTTCACTCACTAAATTAAGATAACATTATTTGTTGACATGTGGACTAACACATTCATGAAGAGATGTGACACCATTTTCATCACCATTCAACATAGATGATATATATAAGTATATAATATTATAATATGATAACATCATCATCATATAAAGATAAAAAATTACATACCATTCTTCGATCATGATCAGTGAACAATGGAAATGTTACTCATATGTTTGTATGGCCTATCGTCTGCATGATCTAACATTCTTTATTTTTCTTAATCATATTTCATGATTTATTTTAAAATAATAATTGATGTTATAATTTTATAAATATTTAATTATTATTATTATTGATATGTTATATCTATTCACTCTATTCCAGAATAGAATCATTCATGATGAAACACGCCTGAGAAAACAAGGTGATAAACATGTGAAATATTGAAAATAATGAAAGATTAATAATTAATAGGTGATAAGATATTATAAAATAAGAAAATATGATATTATAAAATTTAATATGGCAAAATTTAAAGTTAATAACATTTCTAAAACAACGATATAGGAATATTAATCATGATCAATAAAAATGATATGTTTGTAATGAGATTTTATTGCAATTTCTGTTCATTGTTGAATATTGTTATATAATGAGCTGAATTAATTTTATATGGTGTATATATTTCCTCATTAAAAAGTAATATAATTAATAATACATTATTAAATGTCTATTTTAATTAAATTTATTTCTTTATTCTAATGGTATTTTACGTAAGGGTTTTTAAGTGGTAAATTATTTAATAACTCAATTGTTTTCAGCGAGTAATATTATTTATTCATTGTCTATTGTATTATAAGATTATTTTTTGTAATTAATTTAGATTATATTATACTATATTTAATATTTTTTATCTGTATTTACAAATATTACACATAAGTGATTCATTGTCCAATTCTCACTTCAATGTTATGATCCTTAGAAGGGTTTATTTAAAAATCTCATAGTGATTGTCTATTAGTGAAATTCAGTTGATGGAAATTATTTTACTCTTTCTTAATAAACCTATCTGATTTTATGTTACTGTGGTTATTCTAAATTTTTTTAGGAAATACAACCATTTTTCTAGTACTTTTTACGTCAAAATAATATTAATATGTTATTAAAATTTCATACATTATTTCACTCTTTGGTCGGATTATATATTTTTATCACAATGAATGTTAAAAAAAATCAATTTTTTTAACCAATTAAAAATGATTTAATAGTGAATTTTATTCTCATGTTTTACTTGTGAAAAAATACTTTGTCTAGAATCTTATTTTCATTTTCTAAATGAAACACTTTTCTATTATTTCTACTCAGTAAAAATAATGTTCTTATTAATATTAATGACACATTAGAAATTATCCTCTAGCATGGAAAACATTTATTTGAATATTACAGTTCAATTTTATAAGTTTATTCATAAATAATATTTTTTCACTATGTTTGGGGATATTATATTCATTTAAATATTATAATATAAATAATATTTTCAAAATGATTTATGTTTTAAAATGTGATTCTAAAAAGGAAAAAAATATATTTTCTCCATAAATTTTATAATGATATTTACATGGTATTTATATTCTTAAAAACCTCTTATATTTAAAAATAATTCGGTGTGGATATGTTGTTTTGATATCATCATTATTCAGTCATTAGATAGATAGTATTTATTTTGAACAAGCATAATATTTAAATTGACTTACTTGAATCATTCTGGCTGTCATTAATTTCCACTTAAATTATTAAATTTCATATGATCACTGAACATTATATTTACCCAAATATCCATAAATCTACATTCATTACTGAAAGAGGATATTTTGTGATAAGAAACTTTTTTTACGAATTAAATCAATTATTTCATATATGAAGAATCATTAGACATGCATCACTTGTTTTTGGGATCATTAAAATAATTCAGCTCAATTGATCAGTGGTCACATGTGATAAAGCTGTTTTATAACATTAGTTAAATATATTTTCACCCAGTTTCTTGTAAACCATTAATTAAAATTTATTGATGGCAGTTGTATCATATTTTCGAGAATCATGAAGTTTGATATTAATGAATATCTATCATTCGTAGATCAGTAATTTTTATCCCTGATATATTAATAATGATATTATCAATGGATTCATATCATTTTTAGTAATTTATTAATGGAATGTGTTTTCATTTATTTATGTTTCCATATTGATTTAGACTTATCTAGTCACAAAATTCATTTTATTGATTAAATGGAAAAAATTTCAATTATATACATTTATATTTATTATTCATATGAATTATTTAAATGGAAATTATATTCAAGTATTTAATTTTCAATATTTTTCCTTCCTTATTGATTATGAATCATTAATTCAAGATGATATCCCTTTTAAAAACCCCATTACTGATAATTTTATCTCACAATAATTTTGTTTTCTTCCCCTAGTATTTCTTGTGGTTTTTTATGCATGTTTTTTAAAAATTTACTGATAAAATATATTTAATAAAAAATTTGTTTTAATCCTTGTATTCATATGTAGTAAGGGTATCACGCATATATAAATATTTATAATACAAAAAAACAATTTTATCCTTGAGGAAGTGATTAATTATCACCTATGAAAATGTAATAAAGGATTCACTTGTCCAAGCTATTGGGGAGAAGAAATTATAATTGGTATCAGAGAATTTATTTTAAAAAACCTTAGAATTATATCTATAAAAATGTATATTAGTTAAGAAATACCTAATATATACGTTGATTGTATGTATTTAAGAATAGCATAATGTTATGATAAGGAAGTGATTATGTGGCTTTTCATTGAAATATGTCAATATTTGGATAATAGAAGCTAACATGTTTCTAGAACTGATGTACCCAGGTGTAACAACATAAATAGAAATTCAATTTTCTTTACCCACCATCACGTGGTTCATGGAAATATGCCTTCATGTGAACATGTTTTGACACTCTATGAGATTATTTTAAGGATATCTCATAATTTTTTTATAAACCATTATAACGGTATTGAATTGATAATGAAAATGAATGACCTAATTCAAAACATAGACCAAGGAATTAAATGTTTGGAAATACAATAACTGATGTATTTTATATTTTGAATCAATAATTAAATTGAAGAATTATTTTTAACAATATAATTTTTGTATAATAATCATGAAATTTCTATTAATTTTGTTATTTTTTTAATTAAAATTGACGTAATTAATATAAGAGTCGTGGATATCATCATGGATTATGAATTTATGGTTTATAATAAGTTCAATGTCTTAAAAATGCCTTTTGAAATATTTTTTGGTTGTAATATAACATGAATAAGGTAATATTGGGGGAAATAATTGAAAACACCCCTTTTATATAAGTTTTATTGAAAAAATATTTGATAAATAATTCCTTTGAAAATTAAAGTCATAATATTAATGGTATTGATAAATTGTTTGGTTAATATGATCAAAAATTAAATTAAAATAATATTAAAATATGAATATACAACATTGTGAAAAAAGTGGAATTAAAAACCGTAGAAAAAAATGATATTAAATGATTAATTTTATGTCAAGGATGCCCATAATATTAATTTAATAATATTATAAGAATGACATTAATATAGTTTATAAAAATGGAAACCCACATGAATGGTGAAAAACAATCTAATTTAGTAAGTTCATAGGAATTGAACACATGAAAAAAAGATGATAAGGGTTTCGATCCTACACTAACCTTCATGATATCTTAATAAATATGACATTACTTTTCATTATGAAAATTAAAAAACAAATATTAATGATGAGAAAATATCTTTATTTGTGTGGATAACATATTAATTAATTATATTGGATATCTTTTATAATCATCATCATTTTGAAATATATTTATATACCCCTGTAAATATTACTCAATGTTTTATAGATCATACGATCCATTAGAAATGAATTTTATTTCTTTAATAATAATAAATAATTTTGGGTTAACAATTTGTTAATGTAATGGGTGAATTTAGTATAGATCGAATAAAAAATAATGGATGAAATTCCACATATTAAATATATAGACCTAGATTTTTTATATTTCATTATTTACTTGTTTGGGAAAATTATTCTTCGACAGTAGGAAAAATTACAACAAAATGAAAATATTATCATATTACACTCCTTTCCTACGGATTATCTTCTCTTGAAAATTATCAATGTTTTATGGATTTAAGGACAATAATGTTATACTCGTTATTCTATGTTTTGTGATCAATGACACTGATCACTCTCTATACTTATTTATACTTTTACTGCAAGTCCACATTTTCACTTTCTATTGATCTTCTCCAATATGGATACCTTGTTATGAGTTATTCCATCTAAACCAAGAACAATACGATTACATATAATTAAGAGGTTGTTTTATTAACCCTTTTATGATGTCGGCTTCAAAAAATTGTATTTTTCATTTTCAAACCCTTGAATTCTGAGATCATGTTTATATTTTATGGCTGGGATTTATTTAAGGTACGGAAAATATAAAAATCTAAAATTCAAAAATAAGGATATTGTTTTCAATAGAATATGACATATGAAAACCCTAGCATATAATGGAATATAACACCACTAGACCCTATTTTATATTTATTTTTAAATAATTAAAACCTATTACAAATCATTCTTTATATGAAATAATGATTTTTTTATTCCTTACATAAAATAATTAGTTTCTTTAGTAGCATGTGTTACATGAAAGACTGATTTTTATCGTACAATAAGTAATTGTTGAAAAATTATTATATAATATATTATTTATAACCTATCTTGTAAAAAAATTTACATTTCCAACAAAATTATAAACATTATGGTTATTTATTGGTTAAGAATAAAATAAGATTCATTTAAAAGAAAACAAAATATTCTGTGAAAAAACTATTTTTTTAAAGACAATTTAATCTGTATTTTGATAATTAATTGAAAATTAATTTCCCACAGTCATATAAAATTTAAAATAAAAAAATAATTTATGAAAGCATAAAAAATTTATATTCCGGATGAATTTTGTGAAATTTTATGAATAGTTTAGTTTCCGAAAATAGTGAAGAATAATAAATTTAAACTCAAAACATCTATTTAGTTTAAATAATTTATAATGTTATATTATATATTCAATAGGATAATATGTAAAATTAGATCAAATTTATATCAATTAATTAAATTTATTTCATTTTAATCACTTCCATATTGAATTTTGATATTGAAAACCATATAAATTTTTTGACATTTTCAATTTAAAAACCATGCATTCTCGTCACATCTGTGGGATTAATTTGAAATTAAAATTCAAATAATTAGCGAGTTTAATTAAAAAAATAAGATAATATTTTTAATCATCATAATTCATAATTTCTACTAACTTTAATTTTTTTACCCAAATGATCAGTTAATTGAGTAAAATTTAATTAACATGGTTAAGGAAAAATGTGTTTTCCAGGGGTTGAATAAAAATATAATTTTAAAATGGATAATAAAATTCAATAAAAATATTATATGGATATATTTAAACCATTAAACAAATAATTTAATATAATGGAACAATTTTTATTTTTTTACATTTGATAAATCTGGGAGAACTCAATTCCGTTCAAAAAAACAATGTGTGTCATTTCCCCCACTTAGTAATGGCTACATCCTTTCATCTCTTTTTCACTCCTTGAAACCAATTATGTTCATAATAGGACTACAAAAATAACATCACAATTTCTCTCCCTTTTTCATAAAATACATAGTTTTGGTATTAATACATCATAGGAAGGATTTAGTGAAAACCTAAGGATGGTATGTTGAAACACAAAATGTTCTATAATAATTGTATTTATTTTAATTCTTTTTCTACCTATATATTTTATTTATAAAACATTATTGTTTATAAAATAATTATACATGGTATATTGGGATGTTTTAATAATATATTAATGACCTAAAACTATCTATACATCCATCAAATTAGTTACGAAATCAACATCTCTGTGTGTTTGGAGGACTACCACCCCAAAAATCGATGGCACTCTTTTTTTCATTTCCACCTATCAAGGTCATGCACGATGATTGACATAAAGTATGTATATTATTTTTATAATATATTTATACCTATTTATTTATTTTATCATATACATCTTTTTACCTTCTATTCTGTCTGAAATATGTTAATTTCGTTTGTCTTTACAGTGGACTACCGCCAAGCGAAGTCATATGATTCGTTATTCAATAACACTTCACATGGAGGAGATAATGTTATAGAAAATTATTAAATATGACATATTTTAAATAATTATGTAATTAATAAAAAAATTCTATAAAGATCATACATAAAATTTTATTTCACTCTGTTTCACTAATGTAATTATGATAATATTATTCATGTAAATGTGGACTAACACCATAAAGAAACAATGTGACTCACTTTTCATCTCCAAACAAGATAGATGATATATTTATATATATATTAATAATTAATTTAATATCATTATATAAGTAAAAAATATTACTCACCATATATCTATAATAATCGGCGAAAAAATTGAAACATTACTGATGTGTACGTACGAGCTATTATCTACATGATCTTAATTTATTACATTCTTTAAAACTATCATCCATGATTTTTTCTAAAAGTATAATTTATGCATAAATATGTTAATTAATTAGTGATGATTATTATAATGATTTTATAACTACATAATATGAAGAAAAAATAGATCCTTCATGATGAAAGTCGCATGGGAAAACACAATAATTAACGCTTAGATTAATGAAAATAACGAATGATTATTAATAATAGCTAAAACGATTTTATAAAATGATCATATATTATATAATAAATAATTTTATTTTTATTTTAATATATTAGTACATGTATAAAACCAATTTATAAGAGGTTAAATCATGCTCAACCAAAATGAAGGGTAAGGTAATAAATTTCTTCTCAATTTACCATCAATGAAGTATATTTTATTTTTCCATAATATTTATATTTTATGATGTATATACTACAAAATTAACACATAATATCATCAATATATCATTTTTTATTGGATAATATGTTTTACTTTTAATTATTTAATCTATGGGTTTTTGACTAATGGTTTACCATGTGGTAATGAACGTCACAAATCAATTTATTTTCATTGTGTCATATTAATTATGAGTTGTTTTTAATATTATATGATTAAGGGTGAAATTAGATTAGATAATAATATATTTTATTTACATAAATTAATTGGGTTTCAAATTGATACACATAATAGATACACTAGATAATTATGAAATCAATGTAATGATCATTTTAAGGGTTTATTTCATAATATCATCAAGATTGTATATCCATCAATTTCATTTGAAGGAAATAAATTTTAAAATTTACTAATTAACTTATTTAATTTTCAATAAAATTTCTTATGTATGATATATTGATGTAATGTTAGTGTTTTTATACTATGTTTTTATTAAAACTAATGAGAATCTATTTTTTATAAAATCCTACATTATTTCAAAATTTGGTCAGAACACTATTTTCATTAAAACCATTAATTAAAAAACTATTTCTAAGAAAAGTTTAATAAATTTAAAAAATGATTCATTATTGAAATATTTTCCAAATATTCACTTTTTGATAAAAAAAAATTTAATGTAATTTTAATGTAATCTTCCAAATGACCCACTTTAATAGATTTTTTTACTATGAAAAATAAATGTTGTTTTTAATTTTCATTACATGTATATAATTACCTATAACAACAAAAAAAATTTCATTAATGATTAATATGAATGATTAAAAGGTTATTTTTAATGAAATGATTTCCTAATAATCTGATAATTTATCACTATTAAAAATATGATTGAAAAAACGGATTTTCAAAATGAATAATTTTTTAAAATATTATTTTTAAAATGAAAATGATAATTTACTCATGATGTTTTTTATTGAGATTTTAATAGAATTTATATTCATCAAATCCAATATATATTATATAAAATCTAATGGGGATATGTTTTATTGACACCATCCTTAATTTTTATTCATATAAATTATGATTATTATTTCAAAGAATAGTATTGAGGGTTACTTCCTATAACCATTTTTGTAGTCATTAATATAGCGGTGAATTATGCATTTTCCTATAATCATTGATAATAAATTTTTTTAAATAATATCTAAATAATTTATCATGGATATGTTTATTTCTTAAAAATATATCATTTTTTCATATAGTTTTTTACATTAAAATTTATTTTTTTGTATGGGGATGCCACAACCCGCCTTCTTCAAGTTGTGGGAAATGGATGAAAAAATGACATTCCCTTCAATACCCATGATTTAGGAGAGGTAATTACCCATAAGATTCACCTTCAGTTGTACCTGGAGTGGCTACTAGCCCCAATGGTGTATAATCTCACACAAATCGAAGGAATTTCCATTTTTATAGAACAAGATCGGGAGATAAGATGATAAATTCCAACAACACCAAAGATTAAAGGTAAAATTAAAGACAAGAAACCATTCCCACATTCATGTTCACAAGTAAAAATAATACAAATTAAGAAAAAACTCCCAAATAATGTACAAAGGAAAAAAAATAAATAGAAACAACGCCTATCCCGACCCCTGAGCTAGTAATGTCCCGTATGATCTACAATGTCCTCCAAGAAACCTGAAAGTAGTTTTACACATGTAGGGTGAGAAAACTATTATACTCAATAGGGAAACTGCATATACTCATGCATAAGAGGGGGAAATACTATTTCCCCTGTATGAAAATACCATAACATCAACTACCTATCATGGAATACTAACCATCCAAACATCACCAAGTCACACTCACCCAAGTAACACATGTTATGTAATGTAATAGTATAAGAGAAACAACATTTTGGTACCCTGAACCACATTCATACTAGTTAACATCTTATTCCAAATTACATGATGTCATGAAGTTTCCACTCTACCCACACACAGTCTCATTTCCACAACATTCCTGGACACACCTGGGTCTCAAACCGCACTCAACCACCCCCGTAGACACCTGGTCCAAAGCAACCATAACTGTGACCGAAGACACTTTGGCCTCCGCCACGACACAAAATTTCCTAATGACACATGGGATACATATCGGTGATTCTATGGACAACATACCTCTCTAAACAAAACATATTCCCATTGTAGAAAAAACCCTTTCCCTGAGAGTATTGGACTATGGTAAACCTCGAGCCATTACATCATGCCCAGATATGCCTGAGCGCCATGATCCAGAAGAGGGTTCAAGGATGTAAATTATTAATATGTCATCCAAAATCCCACCTGGATGTCAGGAAATACACCCTCCTCCATGAAATAGAGGTTTCTGGTACAGATTGCACAACATGGTTGGGGGGAATATTGAAATAACAAGGAACAACGATATATATATATATATCTGTGTGTGTGTGTGTGTGTGTGTAATAAAACACTCATCCCTAACCTAAGGTTTTCAGAATAACATTCAATAATCCCACAGCAGCAGCACTTTTTTCTACTCCCCCTACATGCACAAACACACAACAGACAGTACTAAGGCATAAACCCAACCCCATTCTTGTTCTGTTTCAGTTTATTTATTTAAGGGGACTAACATTAAATTTTTTCAAAACTACTAGGTGACTAACAACCATAACTATACCGTGCAATAAAAAACCAGATTGTAGTCCCACTGCACAAGAACACAATAATAGACTTATAGTCCCACCGCATATCCCCATTTATCCCTGGCCTACTATAATTCTTAAAAATGATTCCACCCATTCATTCTCTAACAACCCAGCCCTACGGCTCTATTCCCAAAAAAAATCACCCAATTCACTCCCACTACATATCGAGTCCACAACCACACCACAGTCCGACTACTCAATGTCGCTTTGTGATCATATCAAAACATACATGTAGTAAAACTACCTACGTGTTCTTCAATTCTATAATCAATCAATCTCTCAGACTAAGACACCAACACACCCCCACCTACCACCCCATATACCAAGCCACTGAACCCATACCAGAACACACAACACATAACCACAACCATCATACTAAGAATATTAATATTTAACCAAAAGGGTTTGTTTAACTTACTCTTTAATATAATCAGGATGATAAAATAATAGGTTTGATTTGCAGGATTCCATTATATAACCGAGTGAAAGTGATTAATCAAGTTTCATGTTAAATGTTGAGATCAAAACCATAGAACAATACATCGATAGTGCACATGAAAATAAAACCAATAGTCACTAAATTAAAACCGCTGTTAAACGGAAAAAAAAATTATTTATTTTTATTTATTTTTTATTTTTTTTTAATTTTATTCAAGGATTAGAGGCGGTTTTTTAAAAAACCGCCGCGGAATGAAATGAAAAAATAAAAAAACACGAGAAACCCTTAAATCACTAAAATGACCATAACTTTTGATCCGGGCGTCCGTTGAAGCGCCACGACCAGTAAAATCGAAGCTCATTAAGAGATCTAGAGGCACATATAATCAAAACTGTGAGACGTCCTAATGTGCTAAAGATATTAGAGTTATAAAAATGTTGAAAAAAGTTCTCCAACTTCAAACGACCATAACTTTCGCTCCGGGTGTCCGTTTGGGCTCTACCACATATCAAATCGAAGCCAGCGAAGAGAGCTACCCAACAAATTGACCCAATATTTCTTCAGTAGTATTTTTCGACCCCAAAAACCCCTCCGAAGGCCTCCAAGAACTTGTTTCTGTCACTGGTATCCCGTCGTACTTGTCTTCAAACAGACCTAACTTTCGATCCATGTGTCATTTTGGCCTCCTCCACCTTCCAGATCATAGCACATTCCATGATCTTCAGTTTGACTAGTCGTGGTGCCCACATGCACTCCTAGATCATATGTTATTGCCTTTTTAGTGGGTATCAGGTTTGTTATGTTTTTCAATGCCTCGTTTCTAGCACCCATTCCCCGTCCTCTTTTTTTTAAATGGTCATAACTTCAGATCCGCCTTTCCATTCAGACACTTTCACCTTTCAGGTCGAAGATCATTTTAGGATCTTTGATTTGACAGGTCGTGGATCTAAAACGGACTCTCGGATCATATGTTATCTCAGTTAATGTGATTCCAATGTTTTTGTCTCTTTATGACCGTTTTGACGGGTTTTAACGGTAGCTCCATTTATTACTGTTTATTTGGGTTTCCATGACTTGTTATCTTTATGAATAGTTTTTTGTGGGTTATTATGATGATTATGTTTAATTATTAAGGAGTCTTCCAGAGTTGTCACAAGTTTTCATGTGTTCTCATTCTTTCTAATGCCTCATTCTTCATATGCTTCTCCATCATTTTTCATGTGTTTTCATGATTTTTCATCCCTTATCAAGTCTTTTCATACTTTTTCATGTGTTTCCTTTATTATTTATTATTCATTAATTATAATATACTTTAATTTATTTATTATCTATTATTTGTAACTGGTTATTTATTATTTATTATTTATTATTTATTATTTATTATTTATTTATTATATTTATTAATTATTTATGTTTATTAGTTATTATTAATTATTTATTATTTATATTTACTTATTAGTTATTAGTTACTAGTTATTATTTATTATTTAAATTTATTTATTATTTATTATTTATTATTTATATTTATTTATCATTTATATTTATTTATTATTTATTATTTATTATTTATATTTATTTATTATTTATTATTTATATATATTTATTATTTATTATTTATTATTTATTATTTATTATTTATTATTTATTGTTTATATTTATTTATTAGTTATTATTTATTAGTTATTATTTATTATTATTTTTTTTTATTTTTTATTTATATGTATTTATTATTTTTTATATATTATTTATTATTTATACTTATTTATTATTTATTATTTATTATTTATATTTATTTATTATTTATTATTTATATTTATTTATTATTTATATTTATTTATTATTTATTATTTATTATTTATTATTTATTATTTATATTTATTTATTATTTATTTATTTTTTATTTTTTATTTATTTTTTATTTTTTATTTTTTTTATTTAATATTTATTAATTATTTATTATTATTATTTATTTATTATTTATATGTATTTATTATTTATTATTTATTATTTATATTTATTTATTATTTATTATTTATATTTATTTATTATTTATTACTTATATTTATTTATTATTTATTATTTAAAATTTATTATTCATTATTGATTATTGATTATTGATTATTGATTATTGATTATTTATTATTTATATCTATTATTTATTATTTGTTATTTGTTATTTATTATTTATATCTACTATGTATTTATTATTTATTATTTATTATTTATTATTTATTATTTATTATTTATTATTTATTATTTATTATTTATCTTTATTTGTTATTTATTATTTATTATTTATTATTTATTATTCCTTATTCCTTATTTTTTATTTTTTATTTTTTATTTTTTATTTTTCATTTATTATTTATATTTATTTATTAGTTAATATTTAATATTTATTATTTAATATTAATTATTAATTATTTATTATTTATTATTTATTATTAATATTTATTTATTATTTATATTTATTTATTATTTATTATTTATTATTTATTATTTATATTTAAATTTATTATTTATTATTTATTATTTGTTATTTGTTATTTATATTTATTTACTTAATATTTATTATTGAATATTTATTATTTATTATTTATTATTTATTATTTATTACTTATTATTCATTATTGATTATGTATTATTGATTATTTATTATTTATTATTGATTATTGATTATTGATTATTGATTATTGATTATTTATTATTTATTATTTATTATTTATTATATATTATATATTATTTATTATTTATTATTTATTATTTATTATTTATTATTTATTATTTATTATTTATTATTTATTATTTATTGTTTATTATTTATTATATGTTTCTATTATTTATTATTTATTACTTATTATTTATATCTATTATATATTATATATTATATATTTATTATTTATTATTTATTATTTATTATTTATTATTTATTATTTATTATTTATTATTTATTATTTATTATTTATTATTTATTATTTATTATTTATTATTTATTATTTATTATTTATTATTTATTATTTATTATTTATTATTTATTATTTATTATTTTTTATTAATTATTTAATATTTATTATTTAATATTTATTATTTATTATTTTTTTTTATTATTTATTATTTATTATTTATTATTTATTATTTTCTAATTATTTATGTTTATTTATTATTTATTATTTATTATTTATTGTGGATTATTGATTATTTATTATTGATTATTTATCTTTATTTTTTATTTTTTATTTTTTATTTATTATTTATTATTCCTTATTCTTTATTTATTATTTATTGTTTATTGTTTATTATTTATTATTTATTATTATCGAGTTTATATATATTATTTATGTATTACTTGTTTTTTCAATTAATATATATAAGTATATTAAATTCTGTTTTTTAACCACATGGCGAGCTTGCTGGAGTGGTAAAGTCTTTGGAAAATATGCATGAGGTTAGAGGTTCAAATCTCACCAAACGCAGCATTTCTTTATATTGCATGGGCATGCATGGGAATGCATGTGCATGTGGATGTGCATGGGATGTGCATGCATGAATAAATAAAGTAAATAAAATAATATGAAATAAATAAATAAATAAATAAAATACGAAATAGGATAAATAAATTAAATAAATACGAAATAAAAAAATAAAAAATAGATAAGAAATTAAATAAATAAAATAATTAAATAAAATAAATACGAAATAAAATAAATACGAAATAAAATAAGTAAAATAAATGAATACGAAAAATAAATAAATAAATAAATAAATACGAAAAATAAATAAATAAAATAATTAATTAATAAATAAATAAATAAATAAATAAATAAATAAAATAAATAAAATAAAATAAAATAAAATAAATAAATAAAATAACTAAAATAAAATAAAATAAAATAAATAAATAAATAAATAAATAAATAAATAAAATAAATACGAAAAAAATAAATAAATATTTAAATAAATAAATATATAAATATATAAAATTAAAAATAAAAAATTTAAAAAATTAACAAAAATAAAAAAAATAAAAAAACCGCCGCTAAAAACCCACTCAGAAACATTCTGCGACGGTTTTGAAAACCCCCGCGAATAGTTTCCTGATGCACGATTTAGCGGCGGTTTTTCAAAACCGCCGCTAATCGATTTAGCGGCGGTTTAAACCGTCGTGAAACGGAAAAAAACCCGCCGCTAAATGCATCATTTGCCGTAGTGAGTCTTGATTTTCAGAAGGAATAAAACCACAATAGCCATAAGAGACTCAAATATAACAAAATAAAATAGCTGACTAACATTAAACAACTCCATTCCCATTATTTTATTAGTGTGATTTATCTTTTGATCATATTAAATCCTTGTTTAATTATTATTATATGAATAGTATCTATCCATCCCTGAAAGTAAAATATTCATATATCCACTGTGCATGATAAAAAATTAATGAGAAGTAGATGAAAATCCCTAATTATATTATCAAAAATTAATTTTCAATCATGCGCCATGAACAATGGATGACGTGACTCCTGGGAAGGACTCTAAGAGTGAGTGGGAAGGGATCAAGTACAACAGAGCATGCCACATCTCAGGAGGAAGTCTCTAGTCACATAAAGATAAATGAAAAGGAAAAAGGAAGATGGGATCTGAGCTTTGGAAGAGGTCCGATCCTAAAATAAGGGAGACAAATTCAAAATACATAAAAACCAGATCGTTGTTTGACCATGCAACTAAGCAGTTCCACATATTGTAATTAATTGATATTTAATAATTCCCTTCTGAAATGATGGAGATAGACCAGATGATGGTTGTGCATTGATAGATTATCATTAAACAAAAAGAAACATGTAATTGGGGATAAACTGGGAAAAATGAAAAAAACTGGAAATGAGTCACTGATGGCTGAGTCACCGACGAAGAGCTACAAATTCCATAGCCTACTGATGCATCGACATAACAACGCCCTAACCTGCTGACTCACCAACCTACTTACACTGAGCTACCAATGAGTGATCTACTGATGTGACCTATCAACACATCGACCAATAAACACTGATGCCTTCGACTCACCGATGTAGACCCACTCAACTCACTGATGATGATGCCCATTAGCTCACTGATTTATACCACCTGACATACCGATGCACTAAAGTGCTGATAAACTCACATGATGACACACAAACATATTAATGCACTGACATGCGAAAGGAAAAACTGGAAATTTGGAAGACACGTGAAATGAGCCATAGATAGCACCCAAAACACCTCAACACTAGATTATTATAAATGAAGTTCCTAGGGAAAATCTGTGTTATTACATCAGATACCTCACAAACTATTCTTATCCTTGATAATTTCAAAACTATCCTAGAAGAAACAATTTTCCGGACAACAATGCCTTAAGATACCTATCAAGAGTAAACAACCAAGTCTTGTTCTAAATCTGGGGAGAAAACCTCAGCATCCAAGGAAACCTCCTCGATATTTATCTCTTGATAATCTATAGAAACACTACCACTCTACTCCATCAAGTAACAATAAGAACACAAAAACTCACATATTTCAGACACCTGGATTAGGACGGTCTACCCTCGATGTCATGATACTATCTTCTTTGGGTGGAACTGACTTGCCTGAACGAGTTTAATCACTTCCAAATTAATGCATCTTAATAAGAGATTAGGTTATCCCCTCCATATATTTAATAATTTTCAGACAATATTTGATAACGAGGAAAAAATATATCATTCAACAAGAGAGGTCAAACATTACATCATAATAAAGGTATAAGGAAATCACAATATGAAAACACATAATAGACCATGGTACAGGGCACGCATCGGTGCCTCCCGTACCTATGTAATCTCTTCGAGGACACCATGCCTCCATAACACTAGACCCAAGGGAATGGTCCATCCATAATGCACCATCTCCATATAATCCTTGATTTCCACTAGTCGCTCATCGAAAGTCACATCGTACTCGATATCCAACTCTCCCTAGTCTAGGACATGGTTGAAATCCTCTAAATACTAAAACAGGTGAGACACATGAATGAAATTGTGGATCCTCTCCAACCACAGTTGTAACATAAGATTATATTCCACCTCTCTAACTCATCCAAACACAATTATATCTCTAATGAACCTAAGAGAAAGATTACCCACTTCAAATACATTGATGTCCTCACTGATGGGAGAACATTAATAACACATGGCCCCCAACCTAGACCTCCAAATGTATCCTCTTATGATTTATGTACAACTTATTCCGGTCCAAAGATACCTTCATCCTTTCATGGACAAGATGAACATTCTCAGTCTTTTTCTGCACAACCTCTGGGCCTTGAACACCTACCTCCCCAACCTATTTCAGAACATGAGTGAATGACACACTATTAAATACAAGGCATCAGATGGTTCAGTTCCAATTTTATTTTGATAGATATTATGTTAGGAAAGACCTATATGAGGAATGTTTTGTACACATGATCCTTTGAAGTCCATGAAATGTGCCCACTGCATGGCCTCAATCATCTAGATGGTCCTCAATGACTACCTATCTGTATAGTGGTGGAAAGTGGTGATATGGAATAGCTGGGAGAAAAATAACAGTTGTAATAACATCCATAATCATGATGTAAAGAGTGTATTCTGATATCAAATGATGGATCTTGGAACTCAGTGTAGTCGTACCACTTCACCCACGTACCTCTGTGATAAGGCATCCATTGTGCCCATCTCCTTAACAACAATGAAGTGTGATGACTTCATAAATCGATCCATCACTAACCATATGGAATCACTACCTCCCTCATCCATTGATATCCCTATGTCAAAATCTATCCTGTTTTCATCCAACTTCCTCTCCGGAACATCAAAGGGTTCCAATAGGCCGTTGGAAACACGATTTTTATCCTTTATATGATTACACAATAGGAACCTTGCCACAAACTACGCCACTCTCCAGTTCACAATTTTTCACAAACAAATGAGCTCTCAAGGAAAAATACTTCATGGAGATACCTGTATGTACCACAAAGGGTATGTTATTGAACTCACCATGAACTACCGCACACATCTTCAATGGGACAAACAACTTCCCACGAAATGGAATCCAATTATGACTATACGCTGACCAACCCTCCAGAGAAACACCTTGGCTTAGAAAATCATGCATTACATTATCCGATGAGTCTCCCCTCTGAGGATCCTTTACTAGAAATACCATGGAATAATACACTATCATATGAAACATAAAACTTCAACCATCCTTGTAGAGACATGATGTTTTTCTTGTAAGACGTTGTAATATTTCTACATATAATTCCAGAGCTAGGCGCGATGGCGACATTCTATTGTGAGGCCCAGTGTTCCCAGAATAAATTTTATAAAAATTTTAAGTGTTTTTAAACTATGCACGTGTAGGGTTTGTGTTTCCTCATAAACGGTATCACATATCGTAAATCTGAGGGCACGATTGCGTCTGGAGCATGCTGTTTACCCAAGGAAGGGTGTAAATGTTGCGGGCACGAGCCTACATTGAGAAATTTCACCCAGGAGAAAAATATTCATTTTAAAAATGACTTATTGATTTTTATCACATGTTATTTTTTCAAATAACATTCAAATGAAGTATTAGAATGTAAATTTGAGACTTCTGTTGGGTTTGAAATGAGGCATGTTTCCTAGGTGTGATATAATGTTAGAGGGAACATCAGTTTCAGTTTCTGCGCCTAGCGGATTGTTCTATAAATAGAAGAATATGATTTGGAGTTAGGGGTTCTCCCTTCTCACTCTTTTATCTCTCTCTCTATCTCTCTCCTGTTATTCGGTGTTCGTTATCATTCTTCGTCGGATTGAGGAGTGATCTCCGCCGGATCTTTGGCAGATCAAAGCAGGGGGATCGTTGACATGTCACTAACGACAAACGAGTGGATTGATGTAGGATTTATTCTTTTTTTGAGTTATGATTCATGATTTAATTTAAAAATCCCTTTTCTCCCATTGTTTATTAGTTTTGGTTACATCGTTGATGGCCGCACGAACACAGCTATCAACCCATGATAAAAAAATTAAGTTTTTTTCATCGTGTTCTTCAACTGTTCTTCAGGTTCTTGGGCGCTCACAATTATGAACTTCAAATCCTCAACCGATTTCTGATCAGAGGCATGCTCTTCGATGGTCTCGTCGTAAGGATAACAAGTATGGGCTCAGAATAATTTTTGGGTCTGCGGTGGAATCACGGTGGTCTGTGGAAGGGACCACCGGAATAGAACCACCGGCGGTGGTCTGGGGTGGCGTGGGTGGGCGACTAGCACGTCAGGCATCAGGTGCAGCCGGAGGGGCCGGTCCGGTGTGGTGGTGTCGAGGGTGGCTGGTGTGGACGCGGTGCGGCTGGGGCAGCACCATGGGGAGCAGAGGTGTGCGGCGGCCAGGGCTTCGGAGGTTCCGGGGTTGGGAGTCGCCGGTGCGGACAATAGAACATGCGGTGTTGGACGGCACGGGCCGTGGTGAGGCGCGGTGGTGCGATGCAGGAGGCGCCAGCCCTGGGTCCATTGTGGTTTATGGGGAAGCCGGTGGAGTGGCACGGCGCGTGCGACACTTTCGGGCTATCACAGTCATAGGGGGAACCCGAGGCGGCAACCTCGGGGGTGCGAAGGAGACCAGGACCCGCGTTCGGTAGGTCCTACTGGCACGACATGGGTACCAGCCTTTGGCCGGTCTGCTGGGGAGAACCGGACCCGAGGGCTTCGGTGTGGTTGGAGCGGGCCATGTCCAACGAGCCGTATTGAGTCAGGCAGGAACGGCGGCTGGGCCACGGTTCAGCGGTTCGGACCACACTGGCCGTGTAATGACCCGAAATTTTTTTCAGTAAATTTTGCTCCCTAATTTTTCTTGGTTATTTTATTTTCATGTAATAAAATGAATATATTTAAAATGAGACCGTTGGGATTCAACTGTTATATGACTATTGGTCAATATGATTATCGGAAACTAAATGTATCAATTATTTTCTATAAATACAAGGTATCTTGATTAATTAATATAGAAAGAAGTTTTGATGGCCCCATCCAGTAATCTCGGGCCGATCAACGCCCATCTGACGGAACTCGGGAAGTATGTAGCACCATTGCACTTTGCTATAGACCAATCCAAATCCGAACTTCATTGTGTGAAGTTGGAAGGGAATTTCCTTTGTGAGATATTCAAGCTGATAGAAATCACTACTTGGGCAATGTTGGCCGAGCCGCCCCATGATTCTATCATCTTAACACACCTTACTCTTAGATCCTATGCTGGTATTATAAGGGGCTATGTAACAAGACCGTAACTGCCTTGTGTAATCCTTTGTTTTAAATAAATATTTTGATTTCTCCTTATGGTGATGTTTTTGAGTCTCAAGTGTCCGGATAAATATAGGACGTATATCATTGATGAATTTTGGAAAAAAGATTTTTTAAAATCTTAATGTAATCCATAAATAATAAAAAATGTGTAATGATTTTCAAAATATGGTCTTCTAAATTTGTGTTCAGTATGAAATTTAGAGTTTAATAATATCAACATAATTTTTGATGAATAGTAAATTATGAATAGTTATTTTAGTCTTAGGATTAGTAATGTGATAGAATGGATTATTAATCTCACTTAAAGAAAGTATTAATATAATTTAGGCACCTTGATTATGTAATTTTATTCAATAAGATAGGTAAATAACTGTTTCAGAAATTATTAGTCAAGTTTTAGTTTGTTCGGGTGAATAGTGTTGTTTAATTAATAATTAAATTAAATATATTTAGAAAATTGATTTTATAAAAGGGAGTTCATTTTTGAATTCAGAGCATCAATATTAGGTTATGGTGATATTTGGGTATTTTTTTGAGTCCTCCCAAGGTTCCCCTAAGCCCCCAAGGTCCCAACCTTCAGGTTTTAAGAGTTACATTTTGAGGTAAGGGATCATACCTCTCTTTCTTTTCAAATACTCCCTTTTATGTCATTTATTTTATGCTCCATGTTCTTATGTTGGAGGATGTTATTTTATATTCACCATATTGTAATTTTTATTTTTTATATGATGAGATACCCTCACTTACTCTCATCAATTCAATTTAAGAATTTTTAAGTGGCGCTGTTAGGCTGCCGAATTTTAATAAGGCATTCTTTCACCCATCTCATTTTTGAAGTTATATTTTCATGTCAAGTCTTTCAATTTACATTTTCATATTTTGTGTTATGATCTCTATATCCATCATACTTTCCATTTATGTTAATATTATTAGAGACCATATTATATCTCATCAATTCATTTTTTTGATGTTTTAATTGACGCTGTTAGGCTGCCGAATTTTTATAAGAGAGATCTTATTTTTGTATTCCTTTCATGTTTTTCATTTCATATGGTATGTCTTTCAAATTACATTACCTTGTTATTATATCCTTTATATTCTTTCCCTATACTATTTTGTGGATCATTTATGAGTGGGTAACCCATGTCCCCTCTCTTTTTAATGTTTTCTAAAACCCTGTAACATAGCTCTTATGCTGCGGAATTTTAGTCTAAAAAATGTCACTCTTTTTCTCAAATTCTTTTATTTTATTAAGTGAATACTCAAATATCTTTCTTATACATTGGTATTCACATATATATCAAAATTTTCTATATTAATTCTTGGATTTACATACATGAAACCCACTTTCCTTTTCTGTGGGTTTAAAATGACATAAAGATCATGTCTTCAAAGTGTTTTTTACAACGTTATGATTATGAAATGAAACCCATTTATTTTATTCTACATGGGTTATTTAGAAAATATTTGATGATGATATATGTGTCTCACATGATAACAAAGATAAATTTAAGGATTCACCCTGATAGCACTCCAATGCATTGGGTAATGATGTAATCTCTAGGGATTTTAATTTTAACGATACCTTGGTGAATAACCTTGGTAATTTTTTTAAATGAACCCTTGGGGATGGAACTTGGTGATATGATCATGATTGTCTAAGTTAAACTTTGTAGCCACATCATCAAGTTTTGAATCATGTTTTTTTATTATTATAATCTTCATTATCTCTTTCTCATTCCATAATGTTATTTATCATGACTTCATCGATGAATCTCAAGTTCACATGTAAAATGTTTCCCTTGTTTCCCTTATAGGGCCTTTTGCTCACCCTTTGCTTTGATGTATGTTCCCAGGTTATGAGATGTAGTAATGAACTTAGAATGAACAAATGAATAATCCATTAAAGTGTTTAACAATATATATTTTATGTTGTCATGTATTAATTTACTTGTTTCCAAGACACTAAACCGTAAAGATCCTCGGTTTTATATAATGCAATGAAAGTTTATGTGATAAAAAAGTGGGATGTTATAGTTGGTATAGAATGATGGTTTAGTTATTTTTGGAAATGAATATTTTAAAACATTACATGGTTTCTTATTTATAATATTAAATATATGAAAACATCCTGGTATTTTGGTGAATTATTGAGTAAGTGGTTTCCAAAAAAATAAATCCCTATCTGGATACCAACAAGTAGAGGTGGCTCTGGCAAAGATTTAACTAAGAGTGAAAACTCTAACAGGGTGTTTTGGGCTTGACCTGGGGTAAACTTGTGCACGACAATGGGCCTTTCTGCACTCTTGGTTTGACACTCCCATGGGATATGGTTTCGTAAATTAATAAGCTTAATATGAACCATTATTAATGGAAAAAAGATAATATAAAAAAATATCACATCAGAATATATGATCATCTATAACCTAGTTTTGAAGCTAGGGGATCACAAGTTATGATATAATTTTCTTATAAAAGTTTATCCCTCTATGCTTAAAGTTTCTTTTCATAATTATTGGCTAAGTATTTAAGCCCCGTAATTATACTTTCTTTTTATAGGTAATGGAGGGAAATAGAAGAACATGTCCCAACAACCAATGTGATAGGAAATGTGACGCTTTCCATATTAATATGACATAGACCAAGAGATATCAGGTTAAACATATTTAATTATGCCAAACCAGTTATCAAAAATAATAATTAATAATCGGTACCTATTTAAATGCCCAAATTCATCGAGGAAGAGGAAAATGAAGTCACACGGACGTTCATCTGATAAAGGTGGTATAGGAAAGAAGACGCAATTTCCTTTATGCAAAAAGTGTGGAAATTGGCACCAAGGAAAATGTCACAAACAAACTGTGCGATGTATTAAGTGTAGGATAATAGGGCATAAAGTATCCAATTTCTTTAAAAAAATCTATAATTTTCTGAATAAAGATAATGTTAAATATAATGTCCCTTATACTATTCAATGTTCTAAATTTGGAGAAGTTGGACCTTATCCAAGGAAATGCTATCATGGATTGGATGAGAAGCATGATGAGCATCAATAATCTGCAAGGACAAAGGAACAATTCAAGTCCAATGCTGAGATGGATCATGATGACTGAAGTACATGTAACTTCTTCACAATAATTGTCTATATCATGCTGTATTTTAGTTCGTGCTCTATGATCATATCTTTAATCTTTTCTAAGAAAATCAAGTAACTACCTATTTTGGTTTTATATCATTAAGGAAAATACATGTTGTAATGTATCACATGTTGATGTTGTGAAGCTGTTATTCTTGAAAAAAATGATTAGTGGATTAAAAGATGAATATTATTTTGGAAGATGTTCACTTATTTCAGAACCCTCTATGATAAAGGTAAATATATTACTACTGTATTTTCTTTGAGAAGTAATGGTTGACTTATATTTTGAATAATCTATAAATTTAAGGTGAACTTATGGAAATTTAGGTTAATTATGTAAATTATTATCCTATCTTGTTAACCCTAGCTGATGCTCCCTTTTCCTCACCGGACTGCTGACCACCTCTGCCCCCTCCCTCGGACCGGCGTCACCCTGCCTTCCTCCTCTATCTCCGGCCAGTCGCGCCGCCCACCTAGCCTCGAGCTCCCCCACATCGCCCCTACTGCCTCGCACGACCCGACCCATGCCACCCCACCCTTCCGACTGATTTTCTGGTGTGACGCACCTCCAACCTCCCATATCCTCGTCCAATTGTCCATCTTCACCTTCTCCGTAGGTGTTTTTTCCCTTTTTTGGGTTGTTTTGTTTATTTGGGGAATTTAAGGTTAGCGTTTTAGGTTGAATTTGGTTTGAGTTTGATGAAATGGGTTTGATACCTTGTTTTTAGGGTTTCGTTGAATTGCTTGTGATGTGATTGATGTACGATGAGAGTTTTGTGACATGTTTGTGAAGTTTGATACATACCAGTAGGTGGTTCCATGTCTTGACATCTCTTAGATAATTTAATTTTGTTGTTTATTTAATTTATTGTGTTCTATGATTTAATTTCATGACGTGATCTATATTTAGAATATTTTTGCATGCACGTTTGATGAAATCCAATTTTCAAAATAGTATGGTATTGTTGTTTATATCTGTGTTGTTTTGGTGAAATATTTTCTAGTTGGGTTATAGGTGATTTTTTGTTGCTGTTAACATAGTTTTCAAGGGTAATTTAGTTGTGTATGTCGAAATGTAGATTTTTAATGTGTAGTGAATCATATTAAGCGTGTTGGCTTGGTTTTGTTTTTGTGAAAAAATGGTCAAATCTTGTTTTGGAAATGGTTTTAAAGTATCGATGATCTTATAAAGAGGCATGGCCATTGTCTTGGTTTTCTCCAACATGTGTGAAAAAATGGCGTCTTGTAAATAATGGTGGTTTCATTAAAGTAGTGTTTGGTGTGATGTTTTCTTGGGTTTTCTTGAAATGATTTTAGAGATAACTCAAATGATTTGTTGAGTTATTTAAATGGCGCAAAAGTGGTATTTTTAAAGAGTTGAAAAGTAATTCGTTTTTATGTAGTATTTTTATGTAAAATGAGACATGTTTTTGGTGTAAACCCTTCTTACGTCGCTTGGTGGTGTTTTATAAGTGGTATGAGTTATGTTTTTGAAGAGGGGCCAAGGTGTGTGCGTGTGGGAAAATCTTTTTTTGGAGATGGGTTCGATTTTATATTTTCATCTTTTGTTATTCCCCTGGAATGTATTTTATAAATTGTTTATGTGGTTTTATAAAATGTGTGAGTAGTGAAAAAAATGTGAGAAATTTGTTTTTGGTGTATAAAACTGTGAGCCTCTTCGTATTTTTTTATAAATTTTAAAGTGACTTATTAAATAGTATGAATGGTGCGAGTCATGAATTGAATGTAGGTCAAGGGGGTTATTTTGTTCTATTTGTTCGTATAGATTATTTTAAGTTTGTGTTCATGTATTTTATTTAACTCTTTAGTTGCAGTGCAATGGCGGGGTAACCCCACGTAACCGTGATCATCGGTTTGTGTGTGATTGTGCACCTGTGCGAGGCGTGCCGCATTATCACGTTGTTGTGTTCGAGCATTGAGTTGAGGTAGGTTCCCATTGAACTTATTTTTAAGATTGAAGTTATATTATTTTCTGTTGTTTGCATACACTATTTGATCAGATTAAATATTTTATTAGTTTTAATAAATGTGAGTTAATATAATAAAATTAATTTTTAAATGATTATTTAGTGTAAAAAGAGATGTTTATTTTATACAGGACGCTTGAAATATTTTATTGATGAACGGACACCCAGTAGTGAAAGAATTCCATTTTTTCGTTTAAACATAATTACGGAATTTCAATTATAGATCTGGTTTTAATGATAAATGATTTCTTCTAAAGCATGAAGAAGTGATTTGGTTCTTTTTAAAGTGGTGATTGTGAAATGTATTTAATGCTCGTTTGGCACTTTATGGAAAATGATGAAAATGTTTTGATATAAACTATCCTAGGATAACTCTCCTACCTTGGTTGAAATTTATTTTTTGAGAGGCTGCGCTTAGAGGCTCCCGAGTACTTGAGTAGTTTAAAGGCAAGAGGTGTCCCCATGGAGTGGCTCGGGGTGATGCCGATTGTGCTATATATATATATATATATATATGATTGGGTGCTCGGTTGGCATCAGTTGGCTCACCCCCTTTACAAACACTTGTGACATGGGTATCTGGCATGTTAAGAGAATATTCTACGAATGATTGTTGCACTGGTAGTTTATGGCACTGACCTGTGGACCATAGTTGGTGGATATGTTGGGTTTATTACTATGGGATTTTCCAACAGCCTGCCTGAGAAAGGATGGTCAAGCGTATTGGGAGTTTTTATTTCATCGTGTGTGACATGTCAACGAGGATGATTTCTCATGTATTGGTGTCTTCTGGTTTATTTTTGATCTCCTAGGTTCACCCATGTCTGTTGGCTTTCAGTTACTTGCTGTGTTGAATATGGAACCTGTATATATATTTTTTCATTTCCCTTATGGTGTAACAAGTGTAGCGTTTTAATGTGTAGTATTTTTACTAGAAAGTGATTTGTGGTTTTAATGTGGTTTATGAAAACTATTTTCAAAGAAAAGTGTTTTATACATTTTGTGCAAGTTGAAATTATAATCTTCACTTCCCCTTTGAAAAATGATAATGTCTCACTAAAAGAATGACTTGGGTTTTTGAGAAATGAATAGAGGCAATGACTTGTACTTTGTTTTTGAGTAACCTGTAGAAAACATTACTTTTATAAATTGTAGTTCAAAATTGAAATGGTTGTTCTTTTATTTTAAATGTTGTGCATTGGTAATAGTTATATGGATAGCCTACTGAGTGTTAATAATAATTCCTATAGTGTTTTCTTATTATTGGTTTCTACTGCAGGTTTGACATGAGCTTTTTCACTGTGGGTGAGACATGGTTGTGGTTTGGAGAGTGACTCTAGAGGTCATGGGGTTTTGGTTGTGGTCAGGTTAGTATGTTGTTCTACCTTTTTTTCTACTACTATATTTAATTTCACTAGGAAAAATCGTTACCACTTGACATGTTGGTGCCCTGGGGCTTGTCACTAGCCCGAGATGATAGGGAACGCCTCTCGGGCCGTTCCACGGGTCGAGTGGGTTGTTAGGTTGGATGGAGACCTGGCCAGGTTCGTGACATATGGCCTAACAACACCTCGACCTATAGACTCCCTGACCTACCGAGGACTTATCCTATTGAAGATATTCCACTGAAATTTACCTTACGATGGGTGAGCTACCAACACAACCTACTGATGGATGAGATACCTAGGTGACCGACCAATGAGTGAGATACAAACACATCCAACTGACACCTCTACCTACCAAAAATAATGCCCTCGACTCACCGATGATGACTTCCTCGACTCACCAATTCCAACACCCCTTAACTCACCAATGTCAATGCCCTGACATTCAAACACAATCAAATTCAAATGAACTGACATGATGATTCACTAACATATCTATGGAAAACTAAAAATTTAGAATACTCGTGAAATGAGCCCTCAAAAGATCCCAATAAGCTGTAACACTGAATTTTCACAGAGGAAGGACCTCGGGAAAATCTGGGTTCTTACAAGGGAAATATATATAATTCTATATTTATTATTCAATACATATATTTGATTATAATTCATATTTTAAAGAATTAAATTGATTATTCAATTTATGAGGAATTCTTTCAACATTAATTAAATGGGTCCATAACTAAATATAGAAATCTACTCAACACATCACTAGTTTCAAGGGCTGAATTAGTTTTCTAGCCTTATTAAATATATTTTCACATAGCATGTTCTAAAAAATTGTGTTAATTGTCTTGATAGTAAAGGTATCATGATGTTAGAAAACATGATGTCTAATATTTATGAAGTCCCTTCATTTAGAGTTATGTTTTTATTATAATGAAATTTTCACAATGATGTATTTTTGGATGCATTTTATTCTCTGTAATTGCTAAGGGGAATCTATTTTCATTCATTTTCCGTTACGTATTTATTGTTCCAAATAAAGTTGTGATATTAAATTTATTAATTCATGGATTTTGTTTTTAGATATTTACCAAGAAATCGATGACTGTTTTCATTTATTAAAATTGAATTTCTATTCATATATTAACCTTCCATTTTATTGATTTCTTATTGATGTTGATTCAATAATTAGAGTCAGGTTCATTATAGTTGGAGTCGAATAATTTTTACTAGAATCCTTGGAAACAAGATTTTTGAAATAACATACTAGAAAACATTAAACCATGATAGACTTTGAGGATATGTATAGAAATGTTTTATAATATATTCAAAATATAGAGAATATAACAGGTTTACTTGATATACAATTCTCTATAGATACTACAAGTTGACATTGTTCCTGGAAAAATGTAACTAGGGGTAATAACTCTAAAAATATAACATTTGTCTTGATTATATCATCACCTAGTACATGAAAATAGGTTTTACTACGCACCTCGTTTGACAGTCTCGTGTGATATAATTATGATAATTCTCATTTTCAATACAAACAATTATGATATATTTGAATGAATAATGAAAAGAAATGAGCTATGATAATCCCTGGACCATTGAAAGTCAAAATTTTAAAAATTATTATGATGCATTTTAGTATTGGGAGTCAGGAATTAATATATATATATATATATATATATATATATTTATTTATATATGTATATTCACAAATTTATTTCTGTATAAGAATCTTGAATGTTTTAAATATTAAGTTAAATTTTAAAAGAATATATGTTTTTTTTATCATAAAACTTATTCATTCCATATTTTTTTATGATTTTAATGTTGATCATAATTTCAATGTCTTCACTATCCATTAAATTTTTTTCTAGGAATATAACATTATTAAAAAAATTGTGGGAAATTATTGGAAATACAACCAATTAGTTTGGTTTATTTTTAGTGAAAATTTTATTTTATGAATAATTCAATATCATTTTATAGACATAATTATAATTGTGTTTGTATCCTTTAGTGTACATAAGATCGTCGATGACATTGTAATAATATTCAATCATGGTTATTAACCATCATGAAAAAATATTGAACAGAAAACAATAATTTTTTTATTTTATATATTGATTTTATTTAAATGGCATTAATCATATAATTTTTGGAATGTTATAGGATTATATTAATATAGTTTTTAAATGTAAAAAAATGTATGAATGTGATAACCCTTCGCATCATGAAAGTCCATGGGGCGTGATCCCATGACCAATGGATGATAAGTGTTTCACACCTTACATTAGAGTACTTGATGTAATGGTGAATAATTTATCATTTTTAGTAAAAAATTAAAAAATACATATTAAGTATGTAGCGATAGTGTTGATTTTTTTAAGAGATTCATATTTTATATTGAATAACATAGCTTACCATATTGTTTTATAAAACAATTTAGTGATAAATGGAAATAAATTTCACCCTTTTATAGATCTCACAATAGGTTGAAATTGAATTTCAGTGCATGAACAATAAATACAATATTTTTTTTATTAATTTACTAGAGTAGGGGAAGAATTAATATTTTATCAATGAAAAACTAATGACTGAAATTTCACTTTTGTAGTAGAAATGTTTCTTTTAATAATATTTCATTATATTTTTAGACATGAATATAATTTTTCAACTATAAAAAAATTATCTATAAATTAAAATGTTATCATATTTAATTTACAGCCAACGAATCATATTTTCTATTAAATCATGACATATTTATGGTGTTCAGACCCTTATCTTAAAATTTATCCTTAAATTTCATGTGATAAATTTCTTCAATCTCTCTATATGATTATATAAAATTTTCCTTCATTTATACATCTTCACATTCCATGAAATTCAATCCTTAGTAGAATCCATGTTATGTATTATTCAAAATGACCTTTGTACTTCCCTTTTTTATATTATTAATAGGAAGTTCTATTAAAAATTTTATGATGAGGTTTTTTCACAAAAGGGATTTTAAAATTTCAAACACCATATTTTCAATGTCAATTCTTAATTATGGTAACAAAATTTACTTAATTAGGCGAGAATTTAATACCATGAAATAATAAAATCAGTACAACATTTTTGGTACCATGAGTGAATATCAACCCTAAGCATAGATGTGAATAAAACTCTTCAAGACCTTATAATGTATTATATTTTAACTAAATTAATTATCATTAATAGTTTTAATTATATGAAATACTTAGTTTATATTGTGATACACAAATTTATGATTTTCTTCGATAGCCTTCATTACATAGAAGACGAAGTTGTAATGAAAAATAATATATGATTAAATTTTTTTTATTTAGTATAATTGTTATAAAAAATCTATTTATAGGGCATAGTGTTGCATTTGTTTCCAATAAGGAGTCATGTGTCAATATGTTTTCAATATGATTATTGAAAGGAGATGATGGATTTTGTGCTAAGGAATAAAGTTTTTATTCATAATGTGGTGTTAGTAATGTAGTAAAGATACCACTTTGATTTTGGATGAATTTGGAAAAAATATTCATAGGATATAATAGCTGATCTACAATGTTCTATGTCATGTGTTTAAAGGATAACACATCACTCATTACAACATTAAAGACCATGCATTATGATTTAATGAATGAGGAATGAAGAAATGATCCATTCATCATCTATTATTGAATCAATGGATGAATACTGATGATCATTATGTTATTATTCCAAACAAAAAAAGAATGGCGATGTTTGACAAAGGAGAAGGAGAAAGTAAGCATGCATGGGATTTGAATGAAGATGTGTGGTTTGGAATATTAAGGATAAATTTGTACATTTTTTATACTATGTACATATTATATTCATTTACCAAAAATATAGAGCCATCCATGTAGGAAAATTGAGGCTCTCACCCCAAGGCATATGCGGGACCCGAGGGTCTATTTCCCCCAAAGGGAAGGCCTTGATGCATGCACGCAAGAGGCACATAGTGGCGGTGTATAAACTCATGAGTGTGAATAGTGGGAAATCGGATCGTACCCGAGGAGCCAAGAGTTTGTGAAGAAGAATACCCGTATAAAACAAGTTCAGGGTAGGCCCTAGAGAGATTGAAAGAGAATTATGATCATGTGCCGCTGTAACATGATTTTTAAACTACGAGAACTTGCTATCTAATTTCAATGTGGGATATAAATAAAAATCTGGGAAGTGATATATGTCTATAGATGCATCGCATACATTCGGTCCCCCAACTGATCAATCGTGGGATTGATCGCATGCATATGGGACATCAATATGATCTCTGCAGTTTGGGATTGAAGCAACGCCATCTGATCTCTCCAGCCGAGTTATCATCAACCTTCGACCACCTGATACAAACTAGTCCATCATAGAAGCCTCCAAACCTCCATGATCGATCTCCCAGCAACCTTTAATGATCTAACAATTTCTATAATTATCGTCTTGATGAAAAGAATACATTCATGAAATTTCATTTGCATGCATGCACCAAAATAACGAGATATTATGTTGTTGAAGAAAACAAATTTGTGAGGCCACCACATGAAGCTCAAATACATTAGGAAGATGAATTTAATTAATTCTAAATCTAATACATGTGAAGAATCGATCGATAAATAAGGAATCCTTATTGAATAGAAACAAACCAAGAGATTCAAGAAATCAAATCCCATGATTGAAAATCATCAAAATCAAAGATCTCGTATAATCCTCTAGGAATATATCATGGGATTTGAATGATGAAAAGTGTCTACTTTAACCAATAAATAATAGATCCCTTGACCAATGATCTTTTTTTGAATATATTGTGAAAATATCTTGTTTTTGGAAAAATATATCAATATATACAAGGCTTTGCAAAACCATGCTATGCGATGAATTTTCACACATCCCATGTGAAAAATAGAACTGCGAACCCCCTTGGATTTTCAAATTATCTACACCCTCTATTTGAAGGAAACCCAATGACACATGATTGTTTTATCAAATCCTCTACATTCTTTGTGAATAATTTGGTTTGTGGAAACCAAATAGTGATAGTGCTCTAAAACATTCTTTTTTGAGTAAATCAAATAGAATCATGAGGCCTCTCTGGTCCGTGTGTTCGTGTGAGATACCTTGGGATAATAGAAGAAGAACCATGGGTATAACATACCCATTCATGTTTTTAAAAGAAGAAATAAGGTACTTATAAATTAAACACATCCGAACAAAGTGCACATGAAAGAAGAAATAGGGAAGAAGAGGCTCGAGGGACCTTATGAGAAAATGGTAGTGAGTAAATCCACAAAATCATGTGCTTAGTTTAATGCAACCCAAGGTTGTGCATGGTTTCGTAAAGAGAATGACTCATGAGAAGGAGTAGTGCATGTATACATGAACTCACATGTAAGAAGTAGAGAAGCGGCAGCCGTATGCACAAAGGATCACAACCATTTGGGTTTGAATATGATTCGAGAATAAACACCCACATGTCATATAAAATTGAACTAATAAAAAAGAACAATTTTTTGTGTGTTAAGAACCAAAATTGAATAATTGAAAGTGAGTTCCACCAAAAAGAAAGTTTATGCATGTACATTACATAAACACATTAAACCTAAACCACTGATTCAATAGAACATTGTGTGTTCAAGCTTATAATAAGCAAAATATACATTCATACAATTGAGGATAATCATATGCATGTGTGAGAATTAAATTGAGATATAAAAAATAAAAGTTTGGATTCCATGCAATCCATGCATGCAGTGAAAGAGTATTGATACTGAAGCTAGGAAAAATTAGAAGAAGATCTTTTAGCTGAGTTGATAGTATTTGAGAATCCATGAAGGTAGAAAAATTTGATACCATAAAGAATTATTGTTGAATTATTGAAGAGGTTCTGGAAAACATTTTCAAACATCTTAGTGAGGTTGGGTCTTAATCAAAAGAAGAATGAATTCCCTGATAATTGTGAAATTAGTGACTAATTAGAAAAGTAATCAGTGTTATTGAGCAAGCCCAACAGACCCTACCAAAGGATTTTGAATAATTTTGAATTGATTCATGGGGAATTTTGATTCACAAAGCTCATGAGGGAAGATCAGAAGATCCATCCATAGTGAATCAAGAAGCATCTCTTGTGAAATCGAGGAGAAAGAAGTATTTAGTGAGGCTCAAAAGTCAGCACGATGGACTCTGGTAGCACTGTGTGATGTAGAAAAAAGAATAGTGGATTGAGGCTTTAACATTCCATAGAGGTTTAATTGAAAAGAATTAGTTAGTAAAAATATTTAATGGGATCACTGATTAACCCACTCTAGCTCTTAGTGATTCACACTGATATGGGAATATCAATTGGTATCAGAGCAAATGATACATCTAAGAGATCCAAGGGGGCCTTTATGAAGTGAAGATTAGAGGAGATGTGTGAGAAACCTAAAAAGGATATTACTTCCAATACACTGAAAAATAGAAATAAGAAACTGTAAAGGTATATTGAGAAGAAGCATACTGCTAATGGGGAGGCACCTTCTACTAATGGTAATCTAAATGGTACAACATGTCATAATTATTTTTATTATTGTGATTCTTCTGATGAAGTCGGTTCAAGCTATGCTTATGATAGATAAATTAATAATCTTCAAACTGCACTAGAAGATCATCTGAGGAATGTCCCTAGATAAGTGGCAAGACACATTGATTCCATCCTTAGTACTATTCATGATGAAAAATTACAGCTGGAAGAAGAAGTTGATTCCATGGAAGTGGATTTAGCTAAAAGAGTTTCTCTATCCAACATGCTCACAAAACATGTGAAGGAAAATGAAGAAATAATTTCATTTTTCAGTTAATGATATGATAAAGGCACTGAATAATTACAGGGAACTATTTGTGAGAAATAATTCATTGAAAAGGAATTTTTACACACTTTCCATAAATTATAAAAGTTTCACATAGTCTCTATGGTTTTCAAATCTGCTCATCCTGAAGACAGAGATAAAAAAGTAAATGATCTTGAATACTTTTAGAAAAAATATAAAATATTCATGAAGAAAAAGTGATAACGATGAAATATAATTTGTAAAAAAAGATCATATCATTTTAGGATGAGAAGAACTCCCTCAACATAATGTTTTTAGAGTTGGAGGTGAAATCAAATAATCCACAATCACTCCAAGCTGGAACTTACGAAACAACAGAAAGAAGAGATTATACCACCTACATATTCATTGAGGAATATGTTTCCAAAAGTAAAATCAGATAATCCACTAATACAATGAAAAAATACTCCAAGAAGAAGGTTTCCCATAATCTAGTTAATTCTACATCTACTAATTCAATATCATCTGCAAGTAAAGGTTCAATTATAAAATCATTGAAGATGTGAAATGATAAAAAAAAGATAATGCATCCATTAAAATTTAAAGGATTTATACATGGAAGATTTTGTAGAATAACTCCAAAATTGATGCAACAAATAATGAAGCCCAATTCATGAAACAAAAATACTGAATCTATCCAGAAAAATACTACAAGAGCATTAAAAATACTTATTGGCTACAATTGGTGTTGATGGATGTTTGGGAATCAAGCCATTATATGTGGTAATAATACATCATCATATGAAAATTATGAAAGGACTACATTCATTTAATGTATATATGAAAAAATGAAGAATCATTTAAGCAATTTCAGGAAACACATATAATGAAGAATCTGTCAATCAAGAACAGACTTGAGTATGTTGAAAACATCTTTGATAATTGAAAAAAAAGTGGCCACAATTAGGATGAGTGCTGGTTTAGTCTTACCAGGACTCATGCTTATGTGGATAGTAATCATATACCAAAAAAGTGGTAGGATAAATAAAAAGTGTTTTATAAGTCTTCCATTTGGAATATTACATACTTTGAAGTCAAGAAATTAATCTAAGAAATTATCCCTAGAATATGTTCAAGCCAGATTCATAGAATGCCATCTCAACAATGAAAAGATGATTCTATTGTGGAATGAAAATATATATCATGTATCATTACAATCATTCCATTGAAATGAATAGATGAAATCTAAAACTAAAAAGAGAATCAATCTAGAAGAATATGGGATTGACTGAAGACATTCATGAAGATTATCTTGATGATTTTCCTATGAATGGTAACTAGAAGACAATGAAGAATCCATGTTGAAGCTCGGAATAAAAAATGTTAAAATGGATTGTACAGTTATTTGACCTTATAAATTTTAAATTTCTAGAAATCTTCTAAGAACAAAAGATGAAGTACTAACTAAAACAAAGTCAAAAGGGAAGTAGGTAATTCCATATGAAGGAAAATTAAAATTTCAGGATAGGTTGTCATCACTTGAATACCCATGTGTCACACAACTACTATTTGAAAGATTTAAGAATTATATACATCATTAAATCAATTGTAAAACTATTTTACATGGCCGAATAGAGATGCTTCTAATTGAATAACATGCACCAATTGAAGCAAATTCACTACAGGAAGAAGTAACAATTAATAATCCACACAACCTGAAAGTAAATCAATGTAAAGGGTCCATACTGAAAAAGAGAAATCAAAATGAAAAATGGATTATAAAACGAAGCAAGAAGAGTAACAATCACTTTAGGGAAGAATGGAATGGAGTTCATAGGTTGATAAAAAATTCTCATCCACAGATCATCTATTTAGAAGTTCTCAATTCTTCCATCTAATTCCCTTATATTTTTATTATATATGTGTTCTTACATTGTATGAGATTGAAGATGAAGGCCATTACTAAGATGGAAATTGAATGAGGAATGTAGATAGCAACAAGTTAGATTCATTATTTATGATTTTATAATTAATTAAAATGTTTCAAAGTGGAATATTATCAATGTGAATATCTTGAATAATATGTGATGATATTTTCCACCATGATGATTCAATGATATTGAATCCCATTAGGTGGAGAAATTATGAAGGAGATAAAATCAATGATTATGTCCAGAAAAACCTTGAAATGTATATCTTCTCAAGAAGTTAAAATTTAAGTATTCCAATTAAACTTTCACACCTTGTTCTTAATTATCTTTATCATGTTATTTAAGAGGGCGTTCATGATTTATGAAAATATGTAATGAAAGGGGGAGATTTGTCTTTGAACATGAATTTTTTAATATATTTAGTGAAGTATGTGATGGATTTACCATTTCATTGATAAATATGACTATTTCCAACCCATGGGTTAAAAATAGATACATTCTAAGCATGATTTCACATGCATAGTTGTTTCTGGATAGAATTGAAAACCTTTTTCATATCTCTCTTGTTTTCTACACAAGGTTATCCTTAGTTTTGACATATTTTATTAACAAAAGTATCTTTGCTATGTGAACCACGTGACGTCACCCCTCTATCAAAAATGTTCAATAATATGTTCTTTAAACGGATGACAATGTTTTTTTCGAAAGACCCCACATTACAATTTCATTTGGATTCCAATAAGGGGAAGAAAATATTTGCACACATATTTGAAAATATAAAATTATGCTTATGTGATAGTGACAACAAAATAAAAAGAGGGAGGTCATAGAGTATGGTGGTGCATTTGTTGTTGATAAGGAGTGAAGTGTCAATAAGTTGTCAATATGTGTATGGAAAGGTGATAATGGATGGTGTGCCAATGATTTAAGTGTTCATTCTTAATGTGATTTTCATGAACTAGGCCTGGTCGTCATCCGACCAGGCATCTGACCCGGTCCGCGGCATGGCCTAATGGGTTTTCCCAATCCCCATGGGCTGGCACAAGTGCTAGTGTATCAAAACTAACACATGAGAATGGATAACCCAAAATAATAAACACAAAACAACTGGTAAGATAAATAAACAAAAACTGAAAACATGAAACCAAAAATGTCCTAAAACTAAAATCAAATTTAAGGGCCTACAACTTGAAACGACATCCTGAATGTAATGACAAACAACAAAACTAGAACTCTAACTCAAACCTCTATTCAACAAGAGAGGTCTGACATCCACATGCCACAAACACTAACCTGCATGAGAATTCCATAAACAACCTGATCCACCATCACTGAGCATGATGCCTCAACCTAGAATACGTAGAGAACAAGGACTAAATACACCCAATGGTGTATATAGGGTGTGATCCAAGAGCCCAGTAGGATACCACCAAACAAAAAGGTTCCATGTCACATCATAAAAAAGATAATTTATCATGCTCATTCAAAACCACATTTTTTAAGATGCTTTTAAGAAAAACATTTAGAAATTGAAAGTGGAATCAAAATAGTACTGATAGAATTTTTTTGACAATACTACTTTAAAATGGAAGAGAAAATTTATAATGAACATGGACATACTCAAGTGGTTCTCCATATTCCAATGGAAGGAACCCCAAAATGAATAGTAGAGCACTACGAGTAAATCCCCTAATGTTTATCTAGTTCGAGTGAGACCATAGTTCCTCGGGTCACAGTGAAACGTGGCATAGAAAAAACAACCCTCAGAAAACATGGCATAGATGCGAACAACCATCAAGAAAACGTGGCTTTTAGGACCACGAACCTCAGTAATTCATATGTTTTGTTAGTGTTTCAATCTTTAATCCAACTATGTGAAAGAGGGATGTTACCAATACGGATCACTAGCACACTAGTTCTAGTCCACCCACCTAGATACCCATGGCTTTTCCTTGTGCTCAATCAAGTTCCACATTCACACAATATACCATTTTCACATATGAAAAACCCAAACAAGACATTACATAAAAAAGGTCACCACTTTCATACCCAAACCCATTTCAAAAATACACGCACACTAACTTAGTTCACAAACATACCTCACAACTCTTGTGCATTCTAATATATCACTAAAAATATTTAAAATTGATTATAAAATAGCACCGCAAGGTTTTACACTTGAAGGCATATCAAAAAATCCACTTTTTAGACCAACCGCACACCAGAAACCATTTTTCCCCATAATTCTCTTCACTTGAATCACTTGATGAATCCATTAAACAAAATAAAGAACATTTATATATAGCACAATAAGGTTTTGAAAATAAAAAATTCTCCGTTACAAAATTTATGAAACATTAAAAATTTCCATACAAAGGTTTACACAAGAAAAACACACCAGATATCCATTTTAGAACAATAATTTTTTAAGCAATAAACATAATGAAAACATTTAAGAAGGGGTTTCTCCCCACCATAACATTTTATAAAATACATTGACGGTATAAAACACAAAGAAGTAGGTTCGACACACAATGAATATAATCGATCTTCTCAAAGATTCCATTTCTCAATACCAAAACACTTTAAATATTTTCTAAATTCAAATCACACCTTACAAGCAACTCACACGACCCTTTTTTAAGAACCCCAACATAATACACACACAAACAAACAACATAGACACTTATATGTAAAAAATCCATACTCAACACATAATCACCACAATCCTTCAAAATCACATTTATCACCTTTCAAAATAATTTAATAATCCATTTTAACAGTTAATAAAACAACTCCACTAAACACACCAATCCTTTACATCAAAGGTTCACCCGAAAACCCTCTTGAAAATCCAACCACACATCCTCACCATATAAAATTGTGCATCTCACCATCAACACAATTTAAATAAGCCATAGTATAATTTATAAAACACCACAAACCCATTTACACAATTAAGTAAAATATTTTCATAAAAAGAAACATGTTTCAAACCGAGTTCGCATAACTTTTTTTTTAAACTACCTTTGTACCATGTAACTTAATCATATAACATATTAAAACCAAACAAAAAAAATTAAATTATCTCAAAATGTAAGGGCATGGAACCACCTACCAACGTGTATAAGCTTCTGAAAAAAGATTTGAAAACATTATTGCACCAAGAATGCACCAAAAGCGACCAAGAAAGGACACTAAAACAAGAGGTTGGAAAAAAAATATTTAATAAAAAACTCTAATTTGAGCACCATACCCAATGTATTACCTATATTCAAGGATAAGAAAAATGGAAAGGAGACCCCAATGGTGGTTACTCGCACGGATGGAGAGAAAGGATCTAGCTGGCATGGGAGGTGGCACGCCAGAGTATGTCGCAACTAATAGGGGAGGGTGTGGGGCAGCAGTCTCTGGATGAAGCAAGAGTGCAGCGTGGCAGTGGTTGTAAGATTAAATAGGGAAGCGCCGGTAGGAGATTCAATAGACGGTCGATAGGAGCAGGGGGTCAGTCGGACAAGCGGCATGCGCTGGTGGGGAGGCCATCGAGGATGGATGGAGGCCATGAAATGGACTGGCTGAGGGGTAAGGGTGCGGTGCGACTGGAGGGGAGGACGGGAGGGGGGTGGCGAGCAGGCTGGGAGGGTGCGCCTGTCGGGGCTCCGCTGGGAGAGAAGAGAAAGGGTTTGCGAGGGAGGCACAAGTCCGAGGAAGAGACAGGGGCGACGGTATGACAGAGAGTTGAAGTCCAGCAGCGCGACGGGGGGTTCCCAGGGGAGGAGGTGTGACAGAAATGGGGGAAAGAAAGGGGGATATGAAGCATCCAACAATTGGGATGGGGAAAGGGAAGAAAATTCCTAACTCCATAGAGGAAAAAAATACTAACATAAATAAAAATTAAAAAACAATAGAAAAGAATATAATATTAATAATAATTATAAAAATAATGATAATAATAATAAATAAAACAAGGAAAATATTCAAAATAAGACAACTTAATTATCATCAATGATATAAATAATAATACACAATACTCTTTAATAATATCCTCAAATATTAGAACAACCCATTATATTTTATCACTTATTATTGTATTTTATATTCATTTTATTCCTCTTAAATTTTATTTTTTATTAATATGTCATTTTATTTAATTAGTTCACCATCGAGCAGGGCATGTGGTGAAACGACTGAGGTCACATGGCAACCCAGGAGAGGCCGTGCGACTTCGACCGTGGTGCGTTGGACGCAACCAAGGGCAAAACCTTCATCTCTAAATAAGATCTTAGAAATTTTATGTCAGGCCTCGACCTGAACAATCTGATTCTCAATAAAAATAATAAGATAAATAAAATAAAAAGAGGAAGGTGTGACACATTTACCTACCATAAAGACTTCCATACTTGGAAATCCACAACTATGGCTGAGATCCAAAGTAGGAAACAACACCCCCCTTAAGGTTAGAAGAGGATCTCTATGAAAACAAGCGGAAAGAGGTAAACACATCATGCTCAGAGAGGGTGGCTAAAATGAAAAAATCCCCAAACTCATAAAAATACTTTCTGATAAGTGTCGCCCACCCCAAAGAGCTAGAACACCTCATGTTAACTGATCAAGCAAATGAACTCACACCCACAGAAACAAACTTCACAACCTGAACACCTCAAGTACTACAAAACGGGAGTCTCTCTGTTTGCCTGGAACAACCAAATAAGGCCAACCACGTCCAAGGAACACTTTTATCACCAATCACTAAATCGTCTCTAAGAACAGAACTAAAAGGCCAATACGGGAAAGCTCAAAGATATCCCCACTAATAGAATCCTACTGTCTCCCATGACATGATTGGAAAACCGACACAGTGTGGCCCGAGTGGAATCCCCATTATAAAAATACGGTAACATCAGTTTATTTCTGGGGAGTTTCAACGAGGCCCCGATGGGTCTCACAACTGTTGGCACCAACGAAAACACAAGAACTCAGAGGCTTCCTGACACATACCCATCACCCCACTAAATGGGCGGGGGGGGGGGGGGCAGGGCCCAACCATGAGGTGTCAAAACCATAGCCGCAGAATAACCAACATCTCAACATCCCTAGAAAAGAACCAATCAACTTTGACAAAAATTCTCCCAAACAGACCGCATAAGGATTGCTTAATGCAATTAAATTCGGTGAGATGCCACCACCGGGACTTTTAGGTAACTAGACGACCACACGTCTCCATAGCCACAAGAAACCCCATGCATCCAAATGGGTAATTCGGAACGGAACCACGGGAAACAATTTAAACCACCTTCAATACCGATGATATAAATAAGGTTAGGGGTCCCATACACTCCCGGGGTTCCTGAACACATGCCAACTTCACTCCAAGGAATATGGCGGGAGCCCTTATGTTTGAAGCATCTTCTAACTCGCATTTAGGATTTGAAGATTCCCAAATAGGGATTCTCCTTTTTGGTCACACACGAAACCACACCACCACTGAGACAACACCAACAACCACAACACACCATGACTTCCAACTACTCACTCGTGGAACATACAGTGAAATAAGTTTTAGATGATGCACATGTATCAATCCTTCACCTTAACCAGGAAACATAAAGAAGGAAAAAACGTACGACAACCACTCCCCTTTGAAAAAAAGAAACAATACATCATAAGAGGAGGACATAGTCATATGAAAATATGAATTCTCTTAGTGTTCTATGAAATCCACCTTTAATATTCAAGAGAACTCACACTACAAGATATCACCAAAAAAGACTCATACAGCTGATGAGGGCACTACAAAGCCCGTCGAGATACTGGTCAACACTGATAATTATATACCACCTTTACTGTTCCCCTCTATAATTCCTTTCACTGATTCTAGGGGGCCTTTAGACACAATAGTGTCAAAATTCATACCCAACAACATGGAAGACTCAAAGAGAACAAAACTCCTATCAATTTCCATCGTGTTTGACATCCCACTATGAGAGGATCCTCTTAACCGAAAAGGAAAAGGAATAGACTTAGTATTATCACTCAAAAGGGAGAATCCTTGCTTTAATCAACTGAAGGGTCAACTAAAGGCAAATTTCCCATAGTCGCACTTCAATCACATGTTAAAGCTATATAGAGGGGGTGCACCACTGAAGAAAGAAAACCATGGACCCAAATCAAGCTAGTCCAATGGTCAAGACATAACTCAAGTGATCACTAAACGGGTAGAGGGAACCACTGCAAGGGCTTCCCAACGTACTTTTCAAAATAAACCACAAACCACATGCTTTCACACCAACTGACCAACAAGAATTGAACCTCAAGACAGAAATCATCCAAAAAATAATTCTCTACTTGATACTCCTCACATCCAATATTTCCAAAACACAAATATACACCACACAATCACTGGTTATTACCACACCGAATTCTCATTTAACAGAATATTTTGAAAATTAGCAAACCTTGTGGGTTGCACAAACACCAATGGTGTCCCATGGGCCTCACACATTCATGTTCTCATGCCACATTGGCACCCATCACATATCCATCCAAGAATTAATTCACTCATTCCATTGACCACTTCTCTTTCCATATACGCTCATTCATGTGGTTGACCAAGAGAACACCAAGGATTAAAACCAAACATTTCCATTTTTTAAAACCAAAAAACTCTACCCACACCTTTTCAACATTATTTATCATTTTATTTTTAATGCGCATCATTTCATGATTTTTTTCAGACCCAAATCATATTTTATTAAAGTAGATTTCCATGAATTCAAAACAAAGATATGAGGAATGATGCACATGGGACTAGTGTTCGTAGTTGACTGGAACATATGGTTTGCATCCATACGCCAATCATGCCATGACCATAGAGTATTCTAGGATAGGGACCCTGGCTCCACATGGCTTGCTAGACCATGAAAGCTCACTGAAACCACTGACCCTACTCACTTTTAATTTCCCCACAACAACACTAACAACACGAACCAAAAATTTAAAAAAACCACAACTTACATTGGTATCTCGAGTCCCACCATAAGGTGTGCTGGCTCGGTACCTTGCTCGTAGCCAAAACATCATGTTTTGAGACCCTTAACTTTGGGGTACCCTAACTCTATCCTGAAATAATGTGACCCAATGAAACAAACCCATCTGATACCATTTTTCCACAACCAGGCTAGGTCGCCATCTAACCCGACATCCGACCCGGTACACAACATGTCATGAAGCGCGTTCTCGATCCCCACAGTCCAACACATGTAACCGGGTATCAAAATTAACACATGGAAATGGTTTACCAAAAATAATAAACACCAAACAACTGGTAAGATAAATAAACTAAAACTGAAAACATAAAACTAAACATAGCCTGGAACTAAACTTAAATTTAAAGGTCTACAACATGAAACAAAATCTAGAAATTAATGACATAAATGAAAACTAGAAATCTATCTCTAACCTCCAAGAAACATGAGAGGTGTGACATCCACAAGCCATAAACATCAACCTGCATGAGAATTCCATCAACAAACTGAACCACCATCATTGACCCCGATGCCTCAACCTAGAATACGTAGAGAATAAGGACTATATACATCCAATGGTGTATGTAGGGTGTGGACCAAGATCCCAGTAGGATACCACCAAACAATATGGTTCCATGCCACAACATCATAAACATAATTTAACATGCTCATTTAAAACAACACTTTTCAAAATTCTTTTAAGGAAAACATTTAAAACCTGAAAGTGGGAAGAAAATAGTATAGATAGAAAAAAACCATTTCACAATACTAATTTAAAATGGAAGAGGAAATTTATAAAGATAATGGAAATACTCAAGTGTTCCTCAATATTCCAATGGAAGGCACCACACCAGGAATAGTAGATCACTGTGGGTAAATCCTCTAATGTTTATCTCACTCGAGTGTGACCCTAGAACCATGTGTCACGATGAAAATGTGTCTTAGAAACCACGACACTCAGAAAACGTTTCTTAGAATACCATGTACCTCAGTAATTCATATGTTTAGTTAGTGTTGTAATCATCAATCCAACTAAGTGAAATTGGGACGATACCACTCCATATCAATAGCACAGTAGTTCAAGTCCTCCCACCTATATACTCGGGGTTTTATCTTGTGTTCAATCAAGTTCCACATTCACACAATACACCATTTTAACATATCACAAACCCAAACAAGACATTAATCAAAAAAGGTCACCAATTTCATACCCAAACCCATTTCAAAAACACATGCACACGAAATTAGATCACAGATATACCTCGCTTCTCTTATGTAGTTTAACAGTTCACTAAAATAAACCAAAATAGTTTCCAAAATTATACCGCAAGGCTTTATTCTCGAAGGCATACCAAAAAAATCTCATTGTTAGACCAACCGAACTCCAAAAAATATTTTGCACCATAATTTGAATCACTTGCGGGACATGATGAATCCTTTAAACAAATTAAACAAAATTTCTATATAGCACAATAAGGGTTTTAAAATAAAAAAATGCTCCATTAAAAAGTTTAGGAAACATTTAAAATTACCAGAAAAAGTATTACCCAAGAAAAACACACCTGATATCTATTTTAGAAATAACAATTTTTAATCCATAAATATAAAAAACCATTTAAAAATTGGTTTCGCACCACCCAATCATTCTATATAATACATTCATGGTATCAACCTCAATGAAGTGGGTGTGACACACAATGTATATAACCGATCTTCTCAAAGAGTCCATTTCTCAACACCAAAAGACTTTAAATATTTTCTGAAATCAAATCACATCTTAAAAACAACTCACATGACCCTTTTTTTAAAACCACAATTTAAGACACACACACACAAACAACATAGACACTTTTTTTGTACAAAATCCAAACTCGGCACATAATCCCACCAATCCTTCAAAATCAAAGTTTTCACCTTTCAAAATAATTTAATAATCCATTATAACTGTTTATAAAAAACAATATAAACACACCAATCCTTTACATCAAAGGTGCACCCAAAAAAACTCTTGAATATTTGTCCGCTTGTACTCACCATATAAAATTGTGCAATTCACCATCAACACAATTTAAATAATCCATTTCATAATTTATAAAACACCACAAAACCATTTACACAATTAGGTGAACTATGTTCACAAAAAGGAACCTGTTTCTAACTAAGTTCACAACACTTTTTTTAAACTAAATTCGCACCATGTAATTAAGTCATAGAACATATTAAAACTAACCAAACAAAAAAATTAAAATATCTCAAAAATTTAAGGGTATGGAACCACCTACTAGCATGTAGAAGCTTCTTGAAAAATATCGTGAAAACATCGTTGCACCTCGACCGCACCACAAGTGACCAAGAATGGACCCTAAAACTAGAGACCAAACCAATATTATTTAAGATAAAACTCTAATTTGACCCACTTACCCACTGGAAATCCATAGTTCAAGGATAATAATAAGGAATAGGAGACTCCATCGGGGGGTTGCTCGCAAGAATAGAGAGAAACGCTCCGACTGGCATGGGAGGTAGCGTGCCAGAGTATGTCACGACCAGTTGGAAAGGGTGTAAGCGGCGATCACCATAAGAAGCAAGAGTGCAGAGGGGCACTGGTTATTTGACGAAACAGGGAAGCGGTGGTCGGAGCGTCATCGGACGGTCAGTAGGAGCAGGTGGGGTCGACCAGACAAGTGGCCAGCGCTGGTGGGGAGGCCTGTGAGGATTGAGGCAGGCTGCACGATGGACTGGCCATGGGGTAAGGGTGCAGTGCTACTGGAGGTAAGGAAAGGGGGGAGCAGGCTGGTGAGGGTGCGCCGGTAGGGGCTCTGCCGGGCGGGAAGAGATAGGGTTGGTGGGGGAGGCATGAGTAAGGGGAAGAGACAAGGGAATCGACATGAGATAGAGGGGAAGTCAAGTGGCCCAACGGGGGGTCCCCAGGTGAGGAGGTGCAACGGAAATGGGGGAAAGAATTGGGGCGACGATGTATCCCACAATTAGGAGGGGGAAAGGGACAAAACTCTAACGCCATAGAGGAAAAATAAAAAAAATACTAACAATAATAAAACAAAATCAAAACAAAAAAACAATAGAAAGGAAAATAATATTAATAATAATTATAATAATAATGATAATAATAATAACTAAGACAAGGATAATATTTAAAATAAAAAAATATAATTATCCTCACTAATATAAATAATAATACTCAATAATAATTAATTATATCATCACATATTAAAACATCACTTTATATTTTATAACAATATATTTTATTTTATTTTATTTTATTCCTCTTAAATGTTCTTTCTTTATTAATATGACATTTTATTTAATTATTTGACCATCGAGCAGGGCATGTGGTGAACCAAGCGAGGTCACACGATGACTCAGGTGAGGTAGTGCGTCTTTGACCGTGGTGTGCTGGATGCAACCAAGGGCGAAACCTTCTTTTCTAAATGAGAGCTCAGAAATTTTATGTCAGGCCTTGACCTGAACTATATGATTCCCAATAAAAATAATAAGATAAATAATATAAAAAAGGATGGGTGTGACAGTGGTGTCAGTAATTCAGTTAAGATATCACTTTGATTTTGGATAAATTTTTTAAAAAAAATTTATATTATTGAAGAGATGATATTCGATGTTGCAAGCCATGTGTTTAAATAATAACACATCACTCATTAAAACATTGAGGACCATGTATTTTTCATTAATTCATGGAGAGTTAATAGATTTTCTATGCATCATTTATTATTTAATAAAATTTAGAATATTAATGATATAGGATTTTTTATTCAAAAAATAAAAGAAGGATGATGTTTGACGATGCTGAACGGGAAATAATGCATGCATGGACATTGAATGAAGAATAGTGGATTGGTATATTAAGTATGAAATAATACTTAGTTATTTTAAAAATTACTTAGTATATTCCGTTACCATAAAAATAGGGCCAACCATATAGGCCATCTAAATCCCTCACCAAAGGCATATGCAGGACCCAAGGGTCTACTATGCCAAAAGGGATGGCCTCGAAGCCTGCCCAAAAGATGTGCATGGGGGCCATGTATAAGACCCTAGGTCTACATAGTGGGTTATAGAAGAATTCTAGAGGAGGCATGAGTGGGCGTAGAAGCACAGTTGCCGAACACCGGTGTGGGGCGGCACCAGGAGAGGGGTATGAAGATGTCTGAGCATGTCCCTCCACGACTTGATATTTAAACAGATAGAACCCACTATTCCATTTCTACGTGGGATGTAAATAAATAACCAGGAAGAGATATCACCATATGATGCATTTCAAAATTTTAGTCCACCGACAGATCAATCACAGGATCGATCGTGTGCATCCAGTCCATCCATCTGATCTCCACAGTTCAGGATTGAAGAAGCCCTACTTGATCTCTCCAGTAGAGTTATCATCAAACTCCACCAACAAGATGTGAACCATTCCACCAGATAATCCATAGAACCTCCATGATCGAGATCCCAAGAAAAATTTAATAACCTAACATAATACATGATGATCGACTGGATGAAATGATTAAATGCATGCAATTTCATTTACATAAATGCACCGAAATAAAGAGATAGTACGTTGCCGAAGCAAATGAAGTTTTGAGGCCACGCCATGAAGCTCAAAGACATAGGGAAGATGACATTAATGTCATCTAAAATGCAGGAAAGTGAATATTTTAATAATAAATAAGGAAAATTTTTTGAACAAAAAAAGAACAGAGAGATTCCGGAATATTATCCCACTATTTAAAATATTAAATCCCAAAGATCTCATACGATCCCCTAAGAATATATCATGGGATTTGATCTTTGAGGAGTGTCTATTCACACCTATACATAATATACCCCTATACTGAGGCTAGGTTGTTGGAGATATCGTGAAAAGAAATAGTTTCAAAAGAAATAGAGCATTGTATACAAGGTTCCTCACATCCTTGCAATGCGAAGATTATCTGTGCAGAACCGCGAACCCACATTGTTCATCAAAAATTTTCACTATATATGAGAAGGAAACCCAAAGACACATGATCAGTTAATAGACCCTCTTCGTGTATTGTGATGAATTTGGGTTATGGAGACCAAATAGGGATAGTTCTCCACCCATCCCTTGTTTGAGTAACACATACAGAAGTAGAATGCATATCTGGATTGTGTGTTTGTGTGAGATACCTCAAGACAGAAGTAGAATAACCCATGGGAAAAATACCTATTTTTTTGAAAAGAATAAATCATGAACATATGAATAAAAAACATCCCATCCAAGTTAATGGTAAAGATTAAATTTGGAAGAAGAGGGCTGAAAGACCATATGACCAATGTGAAGTGACAACATACAAACAGTCATGTGCTTAATTTGAAGTAAATCAATGTTGTTCCTGGTTGTGTAATGATAAGGTCTCACGAGAATGAGTATTGAAATCCAAGATACAAAATATATGAGAAGAGGAAAAGAGGCAGTTGTATGCACAAAGGATCACAACTATACTGGATTGTATAATGTTTTATCACAAATCTCTACATGTCATATAAAATAGAATGAGTTAAAATAAAAACAATTGTTCTAGTGCATTAAACCCAAAGTGAAGAATATAAAGGGACTTTACCAAAGATGGATGTGCGTGCATGTTCATAAAATACACATTGAACATAAACCATTGATTAAATAAATCATTATGTGTTCGACATTAAAATAAAGACACTATAAATTAATAAAATCATGCATAATCAAATGAACATGTTACAAATCAATAGATATATAAAAAAACTAGATGTTTGGATGCCATTATAACCTTGCATGTAGTGAATTAGTATTGAGATTGAAGCCAAATGAGAATAAATTATGATCTTGTATTTGATATGACTGAATTTGAGTATCTAAGAAGGAAAATAGAGTTAATACTGTGTAGAATTATTCTTGCATTATTGAAGAGGTTTTGTACACCATTTTCACATTTCATTGTGATGTAGGGTCATCGCCACAACAAGAATGAATTTCCCATGAATTGTGAAATAGAGGAATTATTAGAAATGTGATCAGAGTTATTGAGCATGGAAAACTGATCTTACTAATCGCTGTTGAATATTCTTGATGAGATTCAAAGCAAGTGTGATTCAGAAATCTCGTAAGAGAAGATCTGATGATCCATCCAAAATGAATCAAGATGCATCTCTCGTGAAAGACATGAGGAAGAAGTATTCAGTGGGACTCTGAAGCATGCCAAAGAGACTCTGGTATCACTGTGGGATGAAATATAACGAAAATCCTATGAGACTGAGGAGAGATACAATGGGACACCATATCAACCATTGTAATTGATTATAATATTATTATGGAGAATCTGTGTTGCAGAGAATATACAACTCAAAAAGGAGTTGGTATTTGAACAAAACATTGTAAATCCTTGAGTTAAGTGGATATACATTTATAATTTCATTCGATGTAAGGATGATATACACAATGAGAGTTTATCAAGGCTTTAAACAGACATAGAGGTTTAATTAATGAGAATCAATTAGTAAAAATATTTTAAAGGGACCATTGATTCACCCCTCCCCCACTCAGTGAATCATAATAATCAAGGTACTTCACCAATAAAATTTCTAGGTAGAATAGTGATAACTAAACTGTGAAAATACTGTTGATATATTGATTATGAATCAAATAAGAACCATTTAAATGAAAATGAAACGTTTTATATAAAATATTTTTATCTAATAAAGGTTTAATCATGCTTTTCACTATAACATTAAGATTAATTTTCAAAGCATATAAAAAATTTATTTGAAAAAATGAACATAACTATTTAAATAATAATAATATAATAATATTAATATGAAATTTTCAATAATTTTTTATTTCTGATGAATAAGAAAAAATAATGAATTTTATTCAAATCCATATTTTGGGTTAAATAATTTATAATGTAAAATAATATTTTTCATTGGTTTTCAAGTAAAATTGGATAAATTCTATGTAAATTGATCCAATTTAGATGATTTTATTTATAATTATATTTAATATTTAGAAAAAATCATTGTACACTTTTGGAAATTTTCACTTTAATCCCCTACTATCACGACACATATATAAGAATAATTGTAAATAAAATTTTTCCACTTCTATGTATTGAATTTGTGAAAATGGATTCCATAATTTTAATCAGAACAATTAATAATTTTGAATGAAGTAAAATTAATTTTTCATCAGTATGAATTGTGATTTTATTAAAAATTAATTTCATCTATCATGTTAATAATGGGTTTACCAGAGGAAAACTAAAAATATTTGAGTAAAAATGAACAATAAAATTCTCTAAAAGATATTTTATATTAATATATAGACCATTATAAATTTATGGCTTGATAATGGTTCACTTTAGAATCATTTTTTCATAAAAAACATTAGATAACTCAATTATATTCAAATTAAATCAAGTTTTATCTATCTCCCACATCATAAAGGTCACTCACTTTCATATATTCTTCAAACCATCAAAAAGCATTATATTAGAAAAACCAACCCATATAAATTCAAAAATCTCACACCACCCCCCTCATCCTATAATCTTTATTTTCGGAATAAATACATCCTTTTAAATTTGCAGTTCAAGCCTAAATCGTATACCCAATGAAGATGTAATAATCATTAAAAAACATCATTATTATACTTCTTTCTCTTCCTACATAAATTTTTATTAAACAACCATGGAAATTAATATTCTGTATATTACATATATAGGGTTGTTTTAATATTATTTTGATAACGTAAATCCATTTACACTTCCATCAAATGGGTTAGATTATAATTGTGTATGTGCAGGGTAAAATACAACCCTGCGAAATGATGTTGTTCGTTTTTCCATTTCCACATCTCAAGGATGAGTATAATGATGGATATAAAGTACCTATATGATATAAAAAACATATTTATAACTCTTGAGTCACTATATAATATAATTTTTTTACATTATATTTTATAACCAATATGATAGTGTTGTTAGGTGTCGAGTAGATTACTGCCTCGCGAATCGATATGATTCGTCATTTAATAACAGTTCTCATAGAACGTTATAATAATAAATTTAATTAATATATGTGATATAATTGTAATAGTTATGATTTAAATTATGTATTTTTTATTTTATTAATATAATTTATTTCATTTTATTTCATTCCATTTTACTCACATAATGATGATAACATCGTTTGGGTACATGTGCACTCCCGCATTCACGAAGTGATGTGACTCCCTTTTTATCACCACACCACATGGATGATATATATATATATATATATATAAAATATGATTATTATGATATTATGATAATTATATGATGATAAAACAATACTTACCACCATTCTATATTGATCAGTTAAACAGGAAATGATGCTCATGTGTCTGTAGGATCTTCCATCTTCATGATCATAATATAATTGAATTTTCGTAATTATGTTTCATTTTTTTAAAAGTATAATTTATATATAAATATTATAATTGGGTCATATCTATTAATCTTTATATCATATATCTATATAATATGTTTTTAATAATCAATATTTTATTAAAAAACATCAATGAAATAACATTGAAATTAACAAACAGAACAATGAAAATAAGGATCAATTAATAATGATCATGTAATAAGATTTTTTAATATGATCATATATAATAAAATAAATATTCATATAGTTCTATTTAAGGTTAATAGACACTTTAAATCCACTACATATGAGGTTAAATTCTATTCAACCAATGTAAGTGTAATGTAAGGAATTTCATCTTCAATCTACTTCATTATAGTATATTATAATGTTATTCACTTAATGTATTGTATACATTGTATATAACAGACCATTGATATATATTGAAATGAAAAAAAAATAATTATTCATGGTAATTTATGTTTTATTTTGAATTATTTCAATTAAGTGTATTTATCATAAGGGTTTCCCAGTGGTAAAAATTTTCATAACTCAATATCTTATCCATGGTTAATATTAATTATTTTTAAAATATGGAATTATAAGATTATACATTTAATGAATTTAAAATATATATTTACAATATATACACTTTTTATTTGTGGGATTTTAGTTGATTCACATAATCGATTCATTGATTAATACTCTCATCAACATTTTGATCATTGTAAGGGTTTAATTCACAATTTTATTGAGATTATTTTTTAATTAATTTTAATCGAAGGAAATTATTTGACCATTTACTAATAAACCCATTAATTTTTTTCCATTTGTATGATTATGATATATTTTAGTAATGGTTCTATTCTTCAACTCATCCATAGTTAATAATAAGGATAATTTTTTTATAAAATATGGATTTATTCCCTTTCTTTTATTTATGTTATTCATCAAAACCAATTATTCCTAAAAATTATTTAAAAATATTATCTCAAATATTTAAAATTTAGTTATTAAAAACATTTTTCCATGTTTTACTTTTTAGAAAATATTTTGAAAAAAAACTTATTTTTTTTCTAAACAATGGAATAATCTAATATTCATTACAATATAAATGGAATGTCCCATTTTATTGTAATGAAATGTACTATATTACCCACCATCATGTTGAGAATTAATTGAGGAATATTTTAAAGGCTTATATATTCTTATTTATTGAAATTTATTTCAACAGTATTCTGAAAATAATTAGTTTTTATAAATTATGTTCAGAGAAAAGTATTTTCACAATGTTTTTAAATTTTAAAAGTTATTTTCAAAATAAAAATAGGATATTTTCATGAAAAAATATTTAAAATAAGATTATACTATATTTTCATTAAAAATAGAACTTTATTTTAAATATAATTCACCTAGGGTATGTTTTATTAATGCCATATTTATTTATTATTTGGATTTCTTTTGATTATTTTAACCAAGAAAATTACTAACATTCCATTCATTGATATTTTTTTTATTAAATAGCTTCCCATGAAATTATTCACATTAATATGATCATGGAACATTAAATTTCCCTAAAATATCCAAATCAATTTCCTGGATTTATTTATTTTTTAAAACATATATCATTTCTACATATGTTGTTCTATATTGAATGTTAATTTTTTCAGAGGAAATATTCATAAATCCATATTCCTTATTTAATAAGAATATTTTATTATAAAGAACATTTTTTATGAATTAAATTTATTATTAGATATATGAGAAATTCTTTAGACATATTTTACACATATTGGGTCCATTTATATAAATCCTATCGATGCATCGGAAGTCTCATGGGATGAATCTATTGTCTATCATTAATTAAATGGATTTTCAACAAATATATTCTAAACCATATTTGGAATGGTATTTTTTGTAAAGGTATCATGTTTATTAGAAACATGAAATTCAAAATATAAACATTTTTATCATTTAATATTCATTTATTATTATCCATGATATTTATCAATGATATTATCAATGCATTAAATTAATTATAAGGTATTTACTAATTGAATCGGTTTGCATTTATTTATAATTTCATATTGAATATGTCCAATCTAATTATGATAAAAAAATTATTAAAGGTTATTTTTTTAGATAAGTAGATTAATATTGAATATTGTTATTAATTATTTAAATGTTAATTTTTTTTGATATCTTTAAGTTTAAATATTGTTCATTCCTTATTTATAATGCTTTATTTATTCTGAATTTCTTATATACTATATCCCCCTTACATTGAATTTGGTCAGACCATTATTTTTCCCAATCCCCAGGATTAAATAATGTTTTTAATGATTGATATGTACTGTTATTCTATATGGAATTTTTTTCTTTGAAATAAATAATATATTAATTTTTTTCCTATGTAATATGGGTATCATGTGTTTATCTCATTTACCATAACTACAAAACTATTCCATCCATTGGGATTAAATTTATCATATATTAATCAAATGTAATAAAGTAGATAATTAATCTAGGATATTGGGGTAAGGGTCTTTACATTTCACATTGTAAGAAATGTTTTAAAATTAATATTATTTTTTATTTCTAGATGAGGTAATTTTTTACTTTTTACAGATGTCTAAAATGATTTTTTTTCTATTAATTTGTACCACATGAAAATAATTTACCCCTCTCATGACCACTCAATCCATTGATGAATACATTATATATTTTTGTAAAATTTTTCAAAGAAAATTCCTTACATATGATTTTGTTAAATTTTGTGTGATTAAATATGATATTTCAAATAAAAAAGTGTTTTTTAGTAATGAAATTTTACAATGATTATTTTAAAGGAGTTTTGAACATTGATAAAATATTTTGATTTCAACTATGTTTTAATGGGGATATGATCCAATTACACCATATTAATTACTTATCTAAATGTTTTATGATTATGATGACAATATCATTATGTATCATGTTTCTTTTTCAAATAGTTATGTTATTATGAGTTGATGAAATTTTTGCAAAACACATTTCTATTTCATGAATTTTTCCATTATGAAATCATAATAAACCCCATTTCATTTTAAATGGATATGATATAAAGATTATTATTTGATCTTATGAAATACATGTATGATTTTCAATATATGATTGGTGGTCCCAAAAATATGTATGCATCTAATATTTTAGCTAATCATTGATATATCATGAGATAAATAAGACAATATTGGGGAGTGATCCCTATTCACTAAGGTAATATATCCACTATGGTATTCTGGGGAGTGAACACATTTCTACTATGATGGTTTTTATATTGACCCCAATACATTTTGATAATCTTTGTAGTGATCATGGGCTACTATGGAATGGATTTTCTTAGCATATGCGTATTCCATAAACTCATTTTTTATGCTAATATTTTTCTCTCATGATTTATATTTATTTATTTATTTAAGATTAATATCAAATGAAATAAACATATGTATTCCATGTCTCAAGATTATGATCTATGATGTGAATGGTATTATTTTAATTTTTTCACATTTTCACATAACCTTATGCTCATGTTATTATCATGTGACCGTTGATTTCTAATTAATTTTCCCTTACTAGGAATATACCGTTACAATTAATTTTGATTCCATTTACCCTGGTAATAAATGGATGTAATATGTATTATTTTTCTATTCAGGGTGATAGTTGTGAATACTTTAATTGGTAATGGTGTTTTTCATTATTGAGCTAGTTGTTTTTGAATCCAAATATTTATGGATATTATACCAAAAACATTAAGGCATGGATATTTCTGATCTATGTTGAATATTATTATAAAAATATTTAATATCTTTTTATGAAATGTATGGTTCACAAAATACATACTAATATTATCACAAAGCATTTAAATATTGATTGATTTGAATATATTATGTTGAATTTATGTTTGTTGAATGTCAAGTTATCTTAACATATAAATTCAATTCAATAAATCTCTTAACATTCAGACCCACCATGAAAAAAGTGTATTAATTTTTTTATTTAGCTTTTAACTCTTTACATATGTAACATTAATTTTCGTATAATATAAATTCTATAAATTTCATTAATTTGAAGTAAGTGGAATTTAATCCTTAAAAATATTAAATCTATCTATATTTCTCATTTTATTTTGAAATAGATCTTAAAATTGATCCTATATATATATGTGTATATGTATATGCTATGATACAAGACCTTATATGATTTATGACATTTTTAAAAATTTCTTCAATTTCCAATATATTCTCTGATATGAAATCTATCAAATTATCTAATATTAAATTTATCTTTTTATCTAATATAATATTAAAATTTACCGTTTTTCATATTAAATGTTTTCATATACTTTATGTTATACATAATTATATGATATTATTTTACAAATAATATGTTATAATCTTTTTTTCAAAGACAATAGCCAGTTTCTTTTATCTCTGTTACAATACTCAATGGCTTTATAAAATTAATGTTCTTATTATTTAAATTATGATGTTAAAAACATTGATTTATTCCTATTATATGAATTCTTTAATCAATTTTTGAGCTTTAAAAATATACGTCTAACCTCTGTGTAATATATATGTGTTTAATAAATGAAATGTATGAGTCTAATTTTATACTACATATGATAATAAAAGGTTCGTCAGACATTCTATAGAACTATATTCTTAAGTATATGATCATTTTTTATTATCAAAGGTTATATTTCTGAATGATTAATGTCCCTAACATTATATTCTATAAATTAAATTTTTTTCATCTCATTTATATTATGATTTTATATAAATTTTTAACTCATATTTTGGGTGGTCATATTCCATGGGTTTTTCTAAAAATTTTCATAAAAAATGTTTATATAATTTTTATATTTTATATTTGAATTTTTATATTTTAAAATTAAAACAGTGTGAAATTTGATAATTAAAATTGACTGTTTTAATGTTATTCTATGTCTCTACTAGAAGAGATATTTGATGAAACAAAATTTAATGGGGGAAAATTATGTGGGTGGTGGTATCATTGGGGGAGATATGTGTTCTATGTTTTCATTTGTTTTTCCTATTTCTCCAAGGGGTTGTTATGAACATATGGGTTTTTTTAAAAAATAAATTTTTTTGTACTATTTAGATTGTTTTATGAATTTCTTTAATGTTCTGATCAAAATTGTTAGAAATAAATAAATATTTTGTATTTTTAGGAAGTATATTATTATAATTTATATTTTAAGTTATTTTTTATAATTTTATAATGGATGATATTTTTAAAATAAAAGGCAATTTTCATAATTTGTTTTGGATATCAAATTACACTTGAATATGAAAATCATTTCATATAAATATTGTGAATATTTTTATTATGTGTTTAATTAATATCAGGTGACCAAAAGTTTAATGAATTATCTATTTGTAGTAAAATGATATATTTTTATCAACTGATTTGATTCAAATTTAAATTAATGGATGTTAGAGAGTTGTCATGTAGAAATTTGATGTAATCAGAAGATGATGATTTTTGTTGAATCCATCAGAAGAAAAAATTTATTCCCTATAAAGTTGTTGTAACTAAACCAGGGATTTGTAGAATCGAACTGTTCGATATGAATTTATAAATAGTAATAATTTATTCATAAATAACAAAAACAATTTAATTTGAAATTTAATTTAAAGATAATATTTTTGATCTAAAGTTTTAAATGTCATGTTTCTCAGTTGTATTCTAAATGTAGTTGTTTTTATTCTATATTGTTTCTACATAGAGAATCCATTTGAGATGATATCAAAATAATTGCTCTATGTTCACATGTTTGGATCATTGATCTCCCAACAACTATGTCAAGTATATTTGAAATTATTTTGTTGTGTTGTTTTTCAATTTTATTCATCGTTGGGATTTTAGGTCTTGGATATATGTTGTTTTTTCCATGATGACATCGATATTGTAAGGTTGGGAATCTGCTATTGACTATGGTGTAAGAGCAGTTTTGGTGGTTGTTTATTGATTTTTATGATGTTTATATTGAAGTCTTATATTCCTGGAATGGGATTCCTAGTGTTAGGTAAAGAACCTCCTTACTCTAATAGGTTATAGGAATCACCAACCTGATTGGAGCGTGTAATAATTTCTTGGAGTGTTCATTTTGTTAATTATTTCCCTATGATGTGATTTATTTATGTAGTCCTTATGAGCTTTATTACACAACGATTTCATTAATATTTTATATTAGTTTTTAAATTTATATAGTTTTTACCATATTTACTAGCTATAATATTTCAGGTTATCAGAATATCGCAATAATTGATAAAATGCATAATAGAGAGGGATTTAAATTTGTTTGTTGATTTTTTATTACAACTTACATGTCCTTATATCTTTACATTCCTTGTTTATCTAAGAAAATATCATCTTATTATTTCATTAATGGACACTATATTAATTCTTGGAATTGAAGGTGTTAAAAAAGTGGAAGAAACTTTTTATTTTGAAATTTCATTTTTACAATCAACAAATAACAATTTTTATAGAAAAATGAATAGTCTCCCACACCATCCAACACACGATAATTTTAATTCTATTGACAGCCAAACATGAAATGCAATGAGGCCCTAGGATGTTATTTTCATATATTTTTAAATGAAAAAATGTACACATTATGGATGAGGGATGTTACCACCATAAACAGAAGAAATATTATATTATAATCATTACCCATGGTATTATTATTGCATCACAACATTCACTAAACATTTGATTTGTATATGAATACATAAATACAAAATCCAACATTACTAGCTCAATTAGAAATTGAAAATTTTATCTTATATTCTATATTTAGCACTGGTTTTAGTATTAATCAATGTTCCCTTAATTATATATTATTTATTGTATCATTTTCATCTTTTCATTCTTTATATCAATCATCAAGTATTTTTATTGGTTGGTGTATTTACAAACATGGGAATGTTGTTTATTATTTATCACATTTTATCATATAAAGAGTACATCAAACATTGTATGATAAAACATTTTAGTTTCATTGTGTGTGATTTCATTTACATTTTTACATAGAAATGAAAATGAAAATATGTGAAATCAACGTTTTTTGACTTGATGACGTCATAGTTCATTTAAAAACTAAAATTAATGTGTGCATTATAGAGATGTTTTAAACGGAAAGAGATGTGAATTAACCATAATAATATTAATGAAAAATAAACTATGTTTAGAAAACATCTATTAAAAGTATTAAAGGAATAAAAGCATTTTGAATAAAATAAAAAAATTATAGAATTAAAAGTGAAATTACATACTATATATATAATAATAATATCATAAGAATATAAAAAATGGTATATTCGATTTTAAATTAATTATGCATATTTAATAAATTAAACAATTTATTAATTGATGGACTGAACAAAATAAAAAAATAAAACAATGGAAAGTAAAAGAGATGGTATTTGTTAACGATTTTTAACAATATTACCTTCGGGATCCCGTATATCTACCAAAAAAATTCATTGAGGTTATAATGTATTATTCCCAGGAAATTAATTGAATCTAATATACCAAAACTATCGAGTTCATTATAGTTCAAGGATAGAAAATAGAAACAGTAGTAACCGGCTCTTTAATGAAAAATGTAGAAACAGAAATAATGTATAATCCATTTCCTTTTTAATTAATTAATAAAAAACCAATAAACCAATAATTATGGTAGTGTGAACCGAAATTATATGAAATATGGAGAAGATATAGTAGAAAAAATTTAATTTTATTCTTTTTCAAAATTATCACAATTAATATTATGAAGACTACAAGAGAAAGGAAATAAATTACATGAGTTATTTGGATATTACAATTTTTTCACTTTCTATGAAAACTAATATTTAGAAATAAAATCATTTTGCTGGATACTGAGCTCATTGAAAATTTGAAAATGTTATTCATAGAATATCAATTTTTAATTTAAATACCATTATAGGACTCAACATATTGGCCTATCCTCCTCTAGAAATTTTTTGGAATACATTAGGAGACTTTATGATAAATAAATCCAAATTCAATGTATTTTTTCCATCATTATTTTATGTCTTATTGATCCCTTTATGAATAATTAACTCACCAAGAAAATGATGATTTTTAGGAAATACTTTTCAATTCAATAACATTATTATTTATGATTTACTAAGGAAAGACACATCGATTATCAATAATGTTATTGTCTGAAATTAAAACTATTTAAACAATTATTTTTAAAGAGATCAAAAAAATTCCAAAATAATAGGTCAATGACAATACAAAAATCTGATAATGTTTCGTTCTAAAATATTAAAAAATTTCATTTCAAACTTCATTCTAAAGGATTGTGCACTGAATAATATGAAATATGTTTATAAAACAATATTTGAACATTACATAAATTTATAAATAATAAAATTAAATTAACTGAGTCAAAATAGTATAATAATAATATTTGAACCCTTTACTACAATTCCCTGATTAAATGGAAAAATAAAATTAATCTTTATAAAAAAGTGAAAAAAAATAAAATATTTTTAGATTATATAACATTAGGAAGAATTAGTAAAATCATTATATGTATTTAATAATATGAATCAATCATGCATCAAATGAAAATTTCATGTGAATTTTTATATATAGAAATGGGAAAATTTATGTATTCAAAACTATATAAGGGAAATTTTCCATAATTCACAAATACATAATTATATTTATAAATAATTCATTATGGTATCTCAAATTTCATAACGATGTAAGGGTAATCTATAAAATTTATTTTCCTTGTAAATGTATAATTCATGTAACGTATAGGTAATAAAAATTATATATGGCTTGTGAAAGGGTAATAATGACCATATGTAATGGTAACCAAAATTCCATGTGATGTGTAAATGTAAAATAATAGGTTTTTTAAGGGTAAACTTAATATTCAATTGGCTATGTATAGGTAAACATAATGTCATGTAATAGTAACGAGATATCTACATAAGGGTAAATTAAAAAAATAAAAACTCACATAAGGGTACAACTAAGCATGTGTAAGGGTAAACGAACTTATGAATGTGTAAATAATAACTTCAAAAAAATAATTTTTCTCAAAGAAAAAATTATTTAACATATTTATATATATTAAAAAATTAATTGTAAATGAAGAAAAATTAAATTAAATTAAAATAATTATCAATAAAATTCATTAAATAAATAAATAATAATTATAAAAAAAGTATATTATGAATTTTATTGATAATTATTTTAATATACATTATAATTATTATTTACTTATTTTTATGTACCACATTAGATTTATTTTTAAACCCTACATCAATTATATTGAATAATGAAAACTTTTTTAGGATTCAAATAATAACAATCCATATAGGAATTTAATATTTCAAAACCATTTTTATTTATTTGTCTATGTTTTTGGTTACGCAATGGGAAACAACAATAAATTTTTATATATACTGTGATAAATCACAAGAATATAGTCAAAAGGTCATCAGTTCATCAAAATCGATGCACTATTATGTGTTTAATATCTAGTTTGTGTGAGACTTTATGTAGAAACTAATAGAGAGAAATAGAAAATAATGAATGAAAAACTACATGAGAACACATCACTTCCCTCGCACCCAAGAACCATTCAAAATTCAAAAGAAATGATTCTTTGCTACATTTGTATCCCCACATACCCTCTTAAACATATAACCCACTTGTGAACCCCCATATCTGCCCCTCCCCCAGAACTTATATTTCTGCCACTTTTGTGTCTTAACATTGGATAATTTACACACCCCTTTATAAATATTAGTATTCTCTACAAGACTAAAATATGGAAATAAATTGTTAAGGATAATATCTTCTTCCATGGTCGATTACTAATCTTGAAAAACAATCCATTGAATCTATTTACAAGGATTTATTTCTTTATCCAGTAGTTATGGGTGGAGGGATAAAACTACTTATGGGTTATAAAGTAAAATGGATTACACTCCATAGCCGATGGGAGGGTTGGAAACATAGCTTCGAAGCCCACAAAATGTTATATTTGGGACATGTGAAAAACGTGGTGGATTCTATCTACCATTAAATGTTCAAGAATATATGTGAATTGTCCAACATGATTGAGTATTGTAAAGAGATCATAGTAACAGATATAATATTTCTGATTTAGTCATTCAGTAATAGGTGATTGTTTATAGCATCGAAGCTTCAAAAAGTATTGGTTTCCAACATGAAATGTGACATGTTTTAGCAGTAGAATTTTTATTTGTAATAGTCTATGGAGAATTTTATATTATAATGGAGATTCTTTAAGGTATTTTTGTACTCCTATAGGGGCAGTGACACTACTACCTCTCATGGTTTAAATGAAAAATACTGAAATCAATAGGATTGTTTCATCCATAGACCACATCAAATGGAGTGTTGTTGATGGAAACATGTAATATAGTGTTGTAACTCAATTCATCCTAGGGAATCAAATATGGCCAGGTTGTAGTTGAGTCTCCTTGAAAGAAGCATAAATATGTTTCAAGTAAATAATTAACCTCTTCTGCATGGTGATTGGTTTATGTGTAATATACAATCTAATTTTTAGTTGACTACCTTGAAAATGAATGAAATATATCCAAAAGTACTAATTAAAAACAGATTAAGAGCTCTTGAAATTGTTGTTGGTACACCATTATAATGTAAGACTACTCACTTGAAGTGTTCATCCATTAACTGAGATATTTATGGGTGTTTCAATATAAAAAATCAGAATTTTTGGACATGAGAAAAATTTAAAAAAAAATACAAATAAAAAAATTATATTTAGCAATTTCATTGGTGATGTATATAAAAATTTTATATGACACTACCCTTGGAATCTAAAAAAGATAGGTTTTTCAGCTGGTGAATATTTATATCACTGGAAAAACATTACACTACTATACACACTCCTTTTCCATTTTTTATTTTAGATACAATAAATGGATTTTACAAATATTTTATATTTTTAGTAGCAACTACATTGAAATCCTATTGGAAATAATGATACTCACATAATAGATCGGTTAACTAAGGGGATGTCGATGTGATATCTAAATTACATTAAACAATAATGGTCCTCATGAATACGAAAACCCTGATGTTTCTATTAGCCCATTAGAACTACATACTAGACCTTACCGAGGTATTGTATGTTATCCAACCCACTCACTAAAGTGAGGTCCATCCTCCCTCACTATGATAGATTGTAGTATAATAATAAATTTGGGTTCCTCCCTTTGAGTGAGAGCATCCAAAACCATGTTCTCTTTTATTGGAATATACTTTTTGTTGAAATGTCACTCATAGAGTGTTGATATCCAAAATTTAAAGCTCTCTAGGGTTATCCACATCTGCATAAATCATTTGAGGCTCTACAGATAAGGGAAAAAAGAGAATAAGGTTCCTAATAAAAATAGCTTCCAATAATTAATGACAATCCCCAAAACCATAATTTCATTATTATAGGTACAAATATCTATGATATTCAATGTCTCTATTGAAATAAATAATGTCATGGAAAATCCAAATTTTCTTTTTAATTTCACCCACACCATCCATATAACTTAACAACCATCATTGAAAGCACATGATAAATAGAACAACGTTTGTACCTGAGCCTCATTCATGGGTTGTTTTAAATGATTATACTCTTTTTGAGCCTCAATTATGTGAAGATAAAATTTTTATGGAAATGGAAAAAGTTATATTGGATAACTTAAAGGACAACATCAATATGTCATAGATGTCCCCCCATTCTATTATATAAATAATATTGTAATCGAAAAAATATATAACAAAATTAAAGAGGAAGGGGTGAAATGAATTTTTAATAGTAGCTTGGAAAGTGGATGGGGAATTAGAGAGTCCAAAAATCAACACCAAATATTGATAATGACTATTGTGAGTGAAAAAATAATTTCTTTCAATTTCATCACCCCACATTCAAATATGGTGACAACCCACGTTGACGTCCAACAAAGAGAAGTGGTGTGATGTAGTTCATCAAATAGTTCATCCACTATAAGTACTATAAAATTATATGTAATCATGGATTTATTTAATGATCGGTAGTCCACACATGGTGACCATACCCCTTCCTTGTTTTTACCAATAATAATAGGGATAAAAAAATTTTGGGAACTGGACTTGTTGATTTCATTTTATAACATCTCTTACACCTTCCATTACATTTTATTCTTATAGAAATGTGGGTACCAACAGGGTAAAACCATAAATGATCATTTAAATGGGTGAAGGTTGATGGAATAAACCCTTTTTATTTTTATTGGTATTCAGTTTGGAGCCTCAAACAATCTAACAAAGGTTAAATTACCCAATTTTAAGTCTAGATTTTATCTCTAAGAAAAAGTGCATGCTTGTTGTATCTTCTTCCCATACTATAAATTGATAATTACACATAGGTTCCCTAATAGTGTTTTTTAACTAATGAGGATCTTACTATAATATTGGAATTGGTGACACATAGGGTGAATAAATGTAAATATGAAATGATAATCATCCGAACGGGCTTACAATTCATTTCGATGTTGCTGAGAGTCCAAATCTAGGAAATTACCAATAGAATATTTGGCCTTCCTGTGACTGGGACCTAAGAATAAATCCCAAAAATATAGGCCCCAATTACGAGTATGAGGTTCTGACATTCCCCCTTGATTCCCATGATATTCCTACTCCAAATTTAATGGTCAATTATCAAGAATCTGTAATGGTTATTCCATTTAAATTTTAATAACAAGGTAGATATAAAATAATGATATGTTACAATTTCTAGAAACATCATATTGGGAACACCACCCACAATACATTAAAAATTCATGGATGTAATGGTGGTTCTGTTATATTTCATGCTACAATAATAGGTCTCTACGATTTTTAATTATTTGAGAATACATTTATTGACATGTTCACCCACCACCATCATTGTCCAAGAATCTTTCTCTCATGTAAAATCATCATCAACACCCAATACTTCAATATCCCCAACAAAAACAACCTCAAAATTATATTGACACATTTTTAAATGTACTATATCTCAACCCATAGGTGAAGTACTTCCCCTTCATTATAAGTTCTTATCACTCGTAATATATCAAATGGCATACCAGCTTGGTTACTGCATATTATTTTAGAAAACTATTCATTTTAATCCCATAGTGGTTGGTTGAGTTCTTGAAGAATGTGATTGGTTTATTTAGGTTGTGGTTTCGGCCTCAACTACACCATATGTGGCCATGAAACACAAATTTATATATATGAGCCTTATCCCATAGATAGGGGTCATGTTCCCTTCCAAACAATGAGATACAAATGTTGTTCATACTAAATTACCAATAGATGTGTCTATGGATTTTTGATGTAAATAGATATTCACTTCTACTCCAGCAAATCGTGAATGAAGTAACCATCATATTGCAATTGATGTTTTTTTAGAATTAGACAGTCAAAATATTTAAAATATTTTTCATACTTATGGATATTATTGGGTTATCATAACACCGCTATTTATTTATATTGATTTTAGAAATATTTTCTACTGAAATATTACTTTATTTTTACATTGAATTTTTCCCAGGATAAATCTAGATGCACCTCTTATAGAACCAGAAACAAATCTTTCACCACCCCACCCATACTGACATAAGCTAAAGAGATTCTGTTCATTCCCATTGTGGAAGTAATTCACAATTATCTCCCATATAAATTAATCTATGTGAGGGGATCTTTTCCATCTAACACTAGTAGTTAGATATGTCAGATGATGAAGATATGTAGTTGGTTACTACCAGAAGTCACACATTTTTAAGTCTTGCTGGATTCAGCCATTTTATGGGTTACTATTCCTGAAATGAGTTACCCTGAGTAATCCATTAAGTTTGATGGTTTCATCTTAGACTCTGCGCGAAACATTCCCATGCGTTTCACCGTTATATTAATTTAATTTTAAATTTATTCTAGTCATGATACTTCCTTCTTGAATGTGAAAAAATTTCTCTAATCTAGTAATGGTTGAATCTTGTTATGCATCCATTGATCTATACCATCTATGAAATATTGAGGTTGTGTTTCTATTTTCATTGCCTATGTACGTTTTCACTATGCCCACCAATATAGTCATATTCTATTATGGATTCTCATTTGTGTAATAGGGATGCGACAGGTTAGACAAAAAGTGGAAATTTACTAGAATAAAATTAATAAAAATACATTACAACCAAACGTTTGGACTCATATGTGTTTGTTATGTGTTTTTTTGTGATATTTTTTTATATATTGTAAGGATACAACTAAAAGAGAACAATCATAAGTGGAATCCCCTACACAACCAATGAAACATTATACCAATTCAATTGAACAGATTATATGCTCAGTTTCTCTCCCCACCTCCCCTCTTAACATACTATCCTCCCAGAACCCCCATGATTTCCACCATTATAACAATACCTACCGCATTCATAGGATATCATGATATATATTATATTTATGATTAATGTGTTTATGTTGTATATTTTTCTACATTTCAAGTTTATGAATATTAAATTATTTTATTCATAGTGTGTAAAATACATTTCAAAATAATTTACTACAACAATTCTTCATTATGAATCATTTTTTCGATCATACATGTTTTCTTGTGTCATTATGGTTTAGATATAATTTTTTATTATAATCGATAGTCTTTTGGATGTTTAATTTTTCAAAATATCTTGTGAAAGGGTAATGTTCCTATGATGCCTTTCTTGAATGTTGTTCTACATGCATCCTCACACAATATTTTTTGAGGTAAGTGATGGAATTTTGTTTATGATCAACAAATCATAGGTACAATATGCCAGTATATGTCATCATTATTATTCAACTATAAATTCCTTACTATGGAGTTTATGTAATCACTCTCCAATATGCATTTTTTTGTTTTGGGGAGATAGTTGTTGGTGTGTTTTTAAAATTTTTATTAATTTTATTATTTTTTAGATAATTTTCTAATTATCTTCTAAATTATTGTAAATTTATTCCTTCTAAGACATTAATTTATAATAAATTATTCTTTATAAAGGATGTTTTTCCTTTTATTATGAATAAAATCCCTATACATTATTGGGTTTTATGGGAAATGTTATTATGTTTACTAGATCCTGGTTTCAATTCACCAATGTGAATTTAGTGTAGCTTTCTTATTTTTATCCCCCTACACTGATATAATATATAATTTAAAAATCAATTATTACTCTTATAAGAAATATTCTAGCAAATAAAAATCTTCATGGACCCACTTGTTTTGAGCAGTATGTTCATCAAGAACAAGATTCTAATTATTTCTTTCCAAACTCTTCTATGATCCTTAATAATTTCTTTTATTTTTACTCAATGATTGTTATGATTTTCCATGAAGTTAGAGATATATATGTATTGGGTTTGTGAATTTCACTAAAATTTAGGATATTTATTCATTAATAACCGTCAAGGATTAAATGCTAATTTCATTCTTAATTAGTTTTTTTATCAATATCTAAAATCAACAATTCTAATATTAAATTTCTAGAGATGAATGGTTGTATCACCCGTGTTCATTACAACAACGAGAGACATGGTTTCTACGGGGGAAGAAGTGGGGGTTTTTATCGTGTAGTTGGATGCTAATGGAGAGAATGAATATAGAATTTCAAACAACAAAGTTGTTCGTTGGGTAATTTTTTTAATAACACATTTCTATATTTTTTACAAATATGTTTTAAATTGAAGAATTCAGCATCATAATAATTTAATATTTAATATTATTCAATTTTGACATGTCATATATATTTTCACATACAACATATTTTGATATGGTGTATTCAATTTTTTGACATCAATTATTTAATAAAAATTAAATTTTTTATATTTTTAATAGATTCGTATTTAACAATGATATATTTTCCAATTATTCCAAATTATAATTTCTATTGAAATATGTTTTTTATGTAAAAATAATTTTAATATTGAAAACATAAAAATGATCTAGATTAATATATTTAAATTGAAGCTATCCCATAAATAATAATAATATTTAATTATATTTTATATCCATATAATTTTGATATTCAGCCATTTCAATCGTAATCAAGGAATCATATATTTATTCATAGACACATATAAATCATAATAATGTTTCCTTTTAATTCACATTTTAAAAAATTTATTAATTTATTTATTTTCATTACCAAATATTACATTTTATTTCTGTGGAATCTTTTTGTTTCCCACCATTCCATTAATATGGAATACTTTTTTACTGAAGCCTCCAAACCCTAACTGCATCCCTTTTTCTTCATCACACTCTTGATATAAAAAGTTTTCCAAAGTATACCATGTTCCAATACATTATGACACCATCAAATATATTGTAATGGGACATATTAAGCTGACTTATCTATTTGATTCAATCCATTTCTATTGATTTATTTTTATTTTATTTCGTCTTATTAATTATCTATATTTAATTTTTTTGTACATTGCAATTAAATATATCATATCAATTATTCTTGATAATATAACTATTTGTTTTCTGATTTCATTGGAAATTTCAATTTTTTGTCTTATTATATCATGATTTTATAATTCTATATTTTCTAAAGCTTATATTATCATGATTTAGATATCACGAGATGTTTTCTTCATTTCCAAATTCCTAAATTAATAGAAAAAATGTTTTTTAATTCATATATGTGTGGTCTTTGGAGCATTATTTCAATTTTGATTTGATTAGGTACATGTTTATTGTTTTATCTTTTTAGTTGGACACAATAGAATTTAAATATCATAAGATAATGAATTGTTGAATTCCTTAAACGAGAATATAGTTATCAATTGATGTTTTGTTCTTTTTTATTCTTTTAACTAATTTGATTAGATTATATAATGGTTTTATATGTTATATTTTTTAGGTAAATGCTAATCTAAGTAGTAAATAAATATTATAATATCATTATATCTTCTAATTCCTTATATGAGGGTACAATTAAGTAAAATAAAAATAGGAATTATATTTTGTTCATGTCTTTTTATTGATTTCATTCTTCTAACCATCCATTAATGTCATAAATTCTTTATTATATTTTCTTACATTTCTATTATGTTTTATGTTCTAAATGTGATATTATCTATTTTTGATTGATGTGGGAATATTATTTTTCAATCATAAGCCTATAATGCTGACCCTTATTACTGGAAGATGTAGTATGTGGCTTTTATTTGAATATTTATATAACATGCGGGTTTTTCAATGAATCTGTGTTCTACTAAGATTATGTTTTTTGGAATTGAAATATATTTTCTCTCTCATTTCCAAAATAATTTATTCTTATTTGATTTCACACATAATAATTATTCATTCATCATTTTTTCTCATTATAGCTTTTTTAATTTTATGCTGTAGATAGTTTTATATAATTAGCTTCATGTTGATCCTCCAAGTTAGTATAAATATTATTTTACATAAAATATTATGTTAATTTCATGTTTTATATGTATACTATAATATAGAATTGTGGAACCCCAATATTTCATAGTAATTTGTCTCTTTAATGTAATTAAATAGCTATTATTTCATACAGTGAAGACTTGGATTTCATTATACGCAAGATTTATTTTCTGCGAAACAACACAATTGTATTATAATTATTTATACGATATATTTATTTTTCAATTAAATACTGTAAAATAAATTGTAAAAAATAAATTTCAAATGTCATTTATAATTTTTTCATATAAATAAAACATATTTGTAATGATATTTATATGTTTTTTAAAATAGTTATATATTTTGGAAAACTATTTTCCTAAATTACTTCTTTTTTTCCTTTTGAGAACAATAATAAAATTAATTGTAGGCACTCTAAAGAATTTAATTTGGTAAAATCGACGCCATTTTTGAATTGGGAATGTCAAAATAAGATTAAGTTTAATTTTTTGTATTATTATGAAAACATTCAATTATTGATGAATAGTGAAAAATACTGAATGGTACATAAAAACATTCTTTTTATTTAAATAATTATTTTTTATTTTAATTTATGTTAAAATAAAAATAGATAGATACTTCATATTTTAGTCCAATGTAATTAATTTGAGTCATTTTATAATAAGTCTATATATATAAAATTTTATTGAACTTTTTAATGTCCTTTACCCACCTTCTAGGAGCATTTGCAAATTCGAATAAAACATAATTTTATATCTTCTATGAATTGAATTTAAAAAATACGACAGACATGGTTGAAATCAATAAGTAAAATGTGGTTCAATAGAATGAAGTTATTTTTTTGTGAATAGTTACTTTTGAATTTTATTTACCATAGTGAAAAGTAAAAAGGGTAGTTAAAGTTAAAAATTATATTATAATAATATAAAAATAACCCCAACACATGACCTAATTCTATTAGATATATTTTTGTCGCCCAAAATCAACATTAGGAAAAATTAATATGATCCTTTTTGTTTGAGTTGGGTAAGATTATGACATTTATTTCATTTTATTTAAAGAAGAGTTGAAAGTGTAGAATTAAATTTTTTTTTAACTAATCCATTTTTAATATAGAATAATACATAATAAAAATTAGACTAAAAATATTCATTATAAAGACCAAAGGATTTCCTAAATCATGATATTTTATATATAGTTTTTATACCTTTAATAATTATATTTATTTATGACACAATAATGATGTAGAAACTACCTTATTAATGAAAGATTAAAATAATTTACTTTTTAAATTTAAAATTAAATGAAAAATTAGACTTTTGATGCCATCCAAGAATTTTCAATGTGAATATTACATGTTTGGAATGATTAAATGAATTTGTTTCGATGTAATTATGTTGTGATGCATTTTTTAATAAAAAAATACTAAATAGTGTCAATATTGACGTAGATGAGTTTACAAAATAAATAATATTTTATTAATTTATATAATATTTCTAAAAATCTAATATCCAGAAAAAGTAATTATATAATGATATATATGACATTAATGAACCACATGAGGTTATCTTGTAATTTTATAGTACGTTTATTATCCATTAATATAAAAATACAAAAAGACATGGTAAAAGTTAAACTATTTAATTAAGAGTCAAATCCATTAGAAAATGTTAATATGGTGAACTAAACATGTATAAAACCTAATTTTTGAGAGGATTTAGACCCATCCCCATATTATCATATAAATAAATCCATTTGGTCCTTTTAGAAACCGATACTTATTTTATAATAAATTAATATTTCAAGCTTTTCCTAAAGTGTCTCTCACGTCTCTTATAAAAGGGAACATTCTATTCACTCAAATTCACTCCTCCAAATCCATTCGGATAGGTCAAAACATGATCAAATATCATATAAAAATCCATCAATTCATCTTATAGACCATAAAAAGATAAGAAATCCAACATAATGATCCCTCTTTTTTGATATCACAAGGAAATGCCTGAAGAAGATGTAATTATTTTATCACCCCTTTCAATGTTCATTTCTTCTTATACTTCCTCTTTATTTTGTTGTTACCATACTAAAATAAAAACAACAGATCCTTCTACATGTTTATATGTTATTATAAATATGGTACAACCATATTCATTATTCTATCCATCCTATGAATAAAAATTTCACCATACATCTGTACGTATGAATTACCGTCTCTACGTCGTGGTATAGTTTGTTATTAAAAAATACATTATTTGGATGGGTCTAATAATGATTATAATTAATTTAAATAATTAATAAAATATTTTAATTATTATTTATATGTAATATTCCATCCAATTAAAAATTATTTCAAAATCAATAGAATGATATTGTCAGTCGTGGGTACGTACGATGTACCGTCTCCATGACACAATGAGATTCATCTTCAACGATCGCCCTTCAAGAATTTTTATACAAATATATATATTTATTAATTATGAGGTATATGAAATAATATTGGTATGGAATAATAATTATTTATGTAGATAAATATAAGTTTTTTACATACTTCCTACTATATGGTATGAAAATGTAAACAACGTTCATTCGTAAGTACGGACTACCGTCTCTATGAATAGTGTTTCAATTTCATATATATATCTATTATAGATATTTATATTATAATTATATATGATATATAAATAATTTTTATATATTCTGGATGTTTTTAAATCATGATAGTGGTGATACGATCTTGAATAATAAGGTAAAATACGTATTATAAAGAAAGTGATTATTACCTGAAATGCTTCATTAACATGGAAATTATTATTAAATGGATATTATGAAGAAATAAATGAATATTATATGATATTATAAATATTAATCTGGTTTAGGTATAATTTAATAATATACTATTTTCATTATACATGAGGTTAATCATAACCTCAAAAGTAAAGTACAATGTAAAGGTTAATTCCTCAATCTCATTATTATCAGAGATTGTTTATGTGTTAGTATTTAAGGGAAAACATATATAAAAAATGTCCATGTCTCATAAAAATATTAAAAAAAAGAATATTTTAAGGTTTTTTGGAAGGGGATTTTATCAATATCATAATTTTAATTCTTTTAATGATTTATTTTGATATATATTTTTAATTAATGTCCATGTTTTGAAAATTAATTTATTGATTTATTTATTTGGACAAGATTGTTTTTAAATATTAATTACTTTAAAATTTTTCAAAGTGGTATGGGACAATTAGATTCAAAAATACCTTTGAAACGATTTTATGTATAAATATGTGACTTTTAAATGATTTAAAAAAAGGGATATTTCTATCAACGAGTTTTGCTGATCATTTTTTACTATGTCAACATCCAATACATGATATTATAATTTATTGAGGATGATTTATTATAATAAAATCTTCCATATTGTGTTGAATGAGTTATGATATTTTTGAATTTGGATGTTCTATGTTTATTCCATTCATATTTTTTGGTTAAATTATTGATATTTTGTATAATAGTTTTAATATGAATGATTATGTTATGTTTCAATATTTCCATAATGAGGAATGCATTAGACTTAGTATGTGATTGGTGTGGCCCGCTATATCCCCTCGATGCATTGGTAGGTTTCATTAGAAAAACTAGTGTCTTAACACAATGCCTTAAAAAATTTATATTTAGGGTCTTCAGACATGGTTGTGACTTTGTGGTTAAGATGTCTAGAATTAAGAATTTCATCATTATGATATTAGTTATTAATAAAAATGTGATATTAGAGTAGTATAATATCTATGTGAATACGTAAAAGGAATTATTTGATTTATATTTTCCATATTATGCAGATGTTTACGTTTAAGGGTTCGGTGTTTCAATTTTACACATTTCCATAAAATTTTATGATTATTTATGATATCATCTGCTATATTGATTATCCTTATTAAGCATCCAAGCTCACTCATTTCTTAGTTTTTTTCCCAGGATTCCAATAAGTGTATTATGATAGTTACGCATGTTAATTCTTGAGGAATAATACTGTTATAAAAGGATTTTTATGCTGTGTTTTATATTAGAAAGGGTATTGTAATGTTCATATATGTAATCTATTTTCCAAGACTGTTAAACTTATCGGTCTTTTGGGATGTGATTCCTTGCATTCATGTCAATGTAATGTAATAATGTACTTTCTCCGAGCTTCTGGGGATGGGGTGTTACAGTTGGTATCAGAGGAAGGCTAAAAATAACCTTGGAAACAAGATTTTGATAAAATCTAATTAGTAAACATTACCATAAGATAGACTTTGAGGATTATTATAGAAGAACAACCAATGTATCTGGATGTGGGTTTTCAATTAAATGCATCCTATTCTGGATACTAAATGTTAATGATGTTATGCCACATATGTAACTACGAGTGAAAACTATGACAATGACTGTCAGTCCTTAATCTAGGTATCATGGTACACAAAAACGATCCTTACTGCAAACCTGGTTTGGCACTCCCAGGGGATATGCTTAGGATAATTCACATTTTCATTAAAACCATTAAGAATGATTCAGGAGTAAATATTTCATAAAAGATTCCATTTTAATGATTATGAGACTAGATGTGTTATATTATTAAATTAATGTTGAGATTTTTTATAGTTTTTTAAGTATACATTATGATATGATCTAATCAAGTGTATTTCATCATTTAGAAATAGAACCCAATAGAATTAATGGGAACTCTGGCAATACGCATGATCCAAAGAGTATGAATGATCATATCATTCATGGTCTTAACCCAACATTTATAAGGGAAATCTTCTCCCATGTATTCTCTTCATATAAAGAAATAGAATCTGTCTTAATAAGATAAGTAATGAATTCTTTGAGTCCAATGGATTTTAAGGGAAGAAATAGAAGGAGAGGATGACGGAGACAAAATGTATAAAGGGAAGAAGGGAAAAAAAGATTTTCTCACATGTGATAACTGTGGAGAGAATCACCTTGGTAAATTCATGAAAGTAATGAGAGATTGTTATATTTGTGGGAAAAAAGGACACCAAGTACGTGATTATAAAGGAATAAAAAAGATTCCAAATGTACAATTCATCATATTCACGGAGTTGGGACACTAAGTGAATCAATGTCCCAATCATCATAGTATACCCAATTGATGTTATTTGATAATAATCATGTTAGGATACTACTGCAGATGGTGAATAATGATTAGTGTTCTTATGTTTTTATTAAATAATTTTGTAATTTTAGTATTGTATTAATGATGTATATGTTTACAAAATGATATTGTATATAAGGATTGTAATAAAATAATATTTCATTAAGAATTTGCTATTGTATTGGTCCAAGTAATGTTACATAGTTTCAATTAAATAATTTTTGATAATATATGGTTGGGGGAAATATAACCCTTAATATGTTTCTAAAACTGATATAATGATTTTAGAATAAGAGATAATTGAGTTGGATAATGTATATTGGATATTATTGAATACCTTGAAACTAATTAATGGTTTTATTATTCCATCATTAATAGAGATAATTAATTTTTTTGATTTAATGAGTATATCCAGTATTCTATATTTTACAGATGGAATATGGATGTACATAGCCATTCAAATAAGGTTTTATGGTAATAATGGATGTTACCATGTTTTAATAGAATACATGATGAAAGTACTCACATGTTTCTGTATGATAAAATAGATATTCATTGTGTTATGTATACCTTCCTCATAAAATTTGGCACTGTGATTTTGGACACAATTATTTTGGATAAGTCTAAAGGAAGGAATTGAATATGTTGAACAGTTGATAATTATTTTAGGATAATGTATATTTCTTTGAATATAATGACATAACATTTTTTTTGTAGTAAAAATTTATAAGAATAAGGGAATATATATGGCCCTTTGTTCTATCAAATGCACATCAAGTGTAAAAATTCTTTTTTGAACATTATTTTCATAGTGTAAGAGTTGACGTCAAAATAGAGAGAAGTACAACCAACAAATTATATTATGATTATGAATGGTAATGAAATCAGGTATGTTTTCTTGATCACTTTTCATGATAGTAAATTAATCCATCCTCTTAAAAAAATGTGTTATCCTAATACCTTATGTTTTGTTGAACCGACAATACTTTAAATCATCAAAGATTTATGGCTCTGATGCCCTAAATTTTCCATTTATTGTTCTCTTTTTTGTGAATGAGGACATCAATTAATCCCTATGAATATTTACCTTTTCCCTCCAAATATGTGTCTATAATTTCCACCAATGTTTTTTATTCAAAAATCGTAATTTGGTGGTGACTTTTTCATTTCCATTTCCCTCTTATTAAAACAAAATATTATTACCCCTATTTTTTATGTGTTTTTTCCACAAAGGTATTGTCTATTTTGAAACTTTTATTTTCGAAGAACAATTTCAAATTGTGAGGACAAAATTTAATGAAGGGGAGAATGTAACACCCCATGATTTCATAGTATGTTTTCACTCTATTGTAATTTAATAGGTTATATTTTACGCAATGCCGACTTGGATAGTGTTATATGCAAGATTGAGTTTCTGTGAAACATCACATTAGTATTATAATTATTTAAATTATATATTTATTTATCAAATAAATATTGTGATATGAATAGTGAAAAATAAAATTTAAATGATATTTATAATGTTTTCACATAAATAAATCATATTTATTATTATATTTATAGGTTTTGTTAAAATATGTTTTTATTTTTAAAAATATTTTCATAAATAACTACGTTTTATGTCCTTTTGTGAAAAATATTAAAATTCATTTTTGACACTCCTATAGATTTAATTTGGTAAAACTGAATTACTTTTAGAATTGGGAATATCAAAATTATCTTATGTTGAATTGTTTTTTATTTTTTTGAAAACATTTTATTTTTGATGAATAGTTCAAAATTCTTCATAGTACAAAAAATAAATCTTTTTTATTTAAATAAATATTTTTAATTTAAATTTATGTTAAAGTATAAATATATACATAATACATATATTAGTCTATTATTTTTCATTAGATTCATTTTATAATAAGATTTGATATTTAAAATTTTATTGAACATTTTTATCGTCTTTTACCCATCTTCTATGTACATTTGTAAATTTTAATAAAATGTAATTTTACCGCTTCTGTGAATTTAATTTTAAAAAATGAACAGACACGATTGGAATCAGTACAAACAATTTTGTTCAATATTATGAAAAGTTTTTGGTTAATAGTAACTTTTGAATTTCATTTACCACAATAAAAATTAATTTTGTTATTTGAAGGTAAAAATAATATTATAATAATATAAAAACATACCAACACATGCCTTAATTATATTGGAAATTATTTATTCAACCAAATTTATACTTAGGAAATAAATCTCATCCATTTTTATTTACTTGGGTAAGATTAGGACATTTATTATATTTTATTTAAAGAATGTTTAAAATTGTTACATTCAAATTTTATTAACGAAACCATTTTTCTTATATAGTTATTCATAAGATAAATTTGACAAAAAATATGCATTATAAATTTAAAAATATTTAAATATCATGATATTTCCTTAAAAAATTTTGACATTTAGTAATTAAATTTATTCATGACACTATAATGGTGGAGTAATTAACTTATTAATGAAAGAATAAAATAATTGATTTTATAAATATAAAAATAAATTTAAATCGAGACATTTGATGCAATTCATGAATTTTCTAGGTTTCAACGACATGTTAGGGTTGATTAAATGAATTATTTTCCATGTAATTATGTTGTGATGAAATTAAAAATATACTAATTAGTGTCAAAATTGACATAAATGAGTTTCTAAAACAAGTATAATTTTATTAAATTATATAATATTACTAGAAATATATTAAGCGTCCAAAGGAATTATATAATTATAGATATGTAATTAATTAACCACATGAGTCTTTTTTGTCATTTTATAGTATGTTTATTAACCATGTCCTCTAAAAATATAAGAAGTCATGGTAAAAGCTAAACTATTTAACTAATAGATAAATCTAAAAGATAAGGTAAATAGGGTGACAAAAAAATCAAAAACCTATTGTTTTAGAGTATTTATACCCATATCCACCTTATCCTATAAATAAATCCATTTTTTTTCAATTAGAAACCAAAACATATTTTATAATAAATCAATATTGCCAGCTTTTCCAAAAGTGTCCATCACATATCTTATAAAAGGAAACTTTCCCTTCTCTCAAATTTGTGCCTCCAAAGCTATTTGAATTGGCCAAACCCAACTCAAATTTCATCCATACTTCACTAAATTTAAAATAGAGGCCCTAAATTGAGCTGAAATCCAACCTAAGGAGGCCATGTTTTCAAATCAAAAGTAAACACACAAAGAAGAGGTAATTATTTTATCATATAATTCAATGTTCTTTTCAACTTATACAACCACTTTATTTGTTGTTACCATAATGAAATAATAAGTCTAGTACATTTTTAATGATGGGATGTTATTATAAATATGGTACAAACATGTTCATTATTCTATCCATCATATAAATTACAAAGTCTCCATACGTGCATACATACAACTTACCGTCTCCACATCATGGTGTATTTTGTTTTTCAACACTACATTTTTTGGATGGTCATAATAATGACGATAATTAATTAAATTAATGAATATAACATGGAATTTATTATTTATATGTAGCATAAAATACAATTAAACATCACATCACCATTAACAAAATGACATTCTCTCACGTGCGTACTTATAGCTTTCCGCCTCCACGACGCGATGAGATTCATCTTCAAAGGTCACCCTTCAAGAATTTATATATATATATTGATTGATTAAGAGGTATATAAAATAATATTTCTACTTTATTAATATTTAATTATATATATAAATACATGTTTTTTAATTACTTCTATATTATACGATAAGAAAATAGATACAACATCATGCATACGTACAGACTACCGTCTCCATGAATGATGTTTCCATTTCATATATATATATATATTACATATTTATAATATTATTATATATGATATATAAATAATGTTTTATATTATGGAAGTATGTAAATCATGATCTAATTGATATGATCAAGAAAAATAAGTTGAATTATATACAATAAAGAAATTGATTATTTCCTAAAATGTAACATTAACATGGAAATTAATATTAAATGGGTAGTATAAAGAAATAAATGAACCATATATGATATCATAAATATTAATATGTTTCGATTATAATTTAATAACATACTATAGTCATTATATAGAATGTTAAATTTACCGTCATGTAAAAGAAAGTACAAGGTATGGGTTAATTCTTCATTCTCATTATTATCCTTGATTGTTTATGTATAATTATATTCAAGGAAATTTTTATAATCCATTTCCATGTTTAATAAAAATGTTTCCAAAGGTGATATTTTACATTTTTGTGGAAGTAAATATTCATAAAGATCACCATCTTAAATTTATTTATGATTTATTTTTATAAATCTATTTATTTAACATCCATGTTTTAAAAATGATTTTAAGGATTTTTTATGGACATGATTCTTTTAAAATGTTAATTACAATAACAAGCTTCAAATTGTTATAGTAAAATTTTATTAAATAATCTATAATAAATGATTTACATTGTAAATGTGTGAGTTTTAAATGATTTCTCAAAAATGTATATTTCAATAAAGCATCTTACTAATCATTTTCAACTATGTCTTCATCCTTTACTAGATATTATAATGATTGTGGTTGATTTATTATAATATATTCTTATATATTTTATTGAATGTGTTATGAAATTTTGGACTATGGATGTGCTATTTTTATACCATTCATTGTATATCATTAAAGTATTGACATTTTTATGATAGTTTTAATAAGAATTTTTATGTTATGTTAGAACATTTTTATATGAGGAATGAATTGGAAATATTACATGATAGTTGGGGACTGATATAGACCCTTCATGCATCGATATGTCTCATGAGGAATACAAGTTTCTTGGAACAAGGCCTTGACAAAATTTATATTTATAATCTTGGCAGGAGGCCTTTAATTTGTGGTTAAGATGTCCAACAATTTTCATTCCATCATTATGAGATTAGTTATTAACATTAGATTTGATTATTAAACTATTATAATACCCATGTGAATATGTAAATTAGATTGTTTTATTTATATTTTTCTTTATTATGCTGATGTTTATGTTTAAAGGTCTTGTGTTTTAATTTTATACCTTTCCATAAAAGATTATGATTAATTCTGATAGCTTCCACTATATTGTTTATCCTTACTAGGAATATGAGACCACCCATTTATTATGTTTCATTTTCCATGGATTACAAGAATTGTATTATAATTGTTATGTAGGTTAATTCTTTTGAAATAATTGATTTTAAAAAGGATTATTTATGATGAGTTTTATAATAGAAAGTGGAATGTAATGTTCGTACATGTAATCTATCTTACAAGACTGCTAAACTGAACAGTCATTCGCGTCTTGATTCCTTGAAATCATATCAATGTTATTTAATAATAAAAAAGCTCCAGGATCATTGGGTTGGGGCATTACATGAATATTCATTTTGATTATTATGCCTCTTTCGGAAGAGCATTCTCTATAACGGATCAATAAATTTTGTAGAATCCAGTGATGTATATAGTAAATGAAATTTGTTTTATGTCATCAAACATATTTCATGGATGAAAATAAGAATCATTGTTTTTTTAATTGTGAACTGATGTTCTATGGCCTTCATTTTTTCACGATTTTATTAAAATATATTTTCATTTTCTTGGGGTTGATGACCAATTTCTCAGGGATGTATTTACTAAATTTGGGGAAGTTGTATGATGTTTGGTATTATTTTTTATTCATACATTTAATAATTATATTTTTGTATAATTTATTTTTTATCATATAATTTTACACTTTATAGTTGATTAATATATATTTTATCTTCATAATGTATAAATACTTCTTCCCAAATGCGTCATTACAACTTGCATCAATTATTCGGTGTTACAGGATTATAAAATGTATTTTAGTTAATTTATATATTAACGATTATTCTTATTGGATATTGATGGATAAATAATTAATGATAGATATTCCAATGATTGAACTCATGACCCTCAACCTTACAACAATTATGGTTTATGTAATAAATATGATGGAATAGGTAGTTGTAGTTATGGATGAACAGAATAAACGATGGTAGTGTTTCTGTTAGGAGTTATGGAAATTATGGTAGTGATAATGATGGTGGTATTGGTAGAGTTAGTAGAGAGAGTGGAGAAAGGTAAGTCAATAGATTTTCAATTCAAATATCATTATTATTAATACAACCTTTCATTATATATGTTAACCCAATAAATGAGTCTAGTGAGGGGTTTTACTATATTTTCACATTGTGACATGGCTTGAACAATATATAGTGATGTGGAGAGTTTAGAAAAACCATGATATCCTACAATCATAAAGTCTATCTGGTGGTCCATGATATGATATATGATTATATTGATACTCATGTGAGGTATTTTAAATATTCTTTGTGGATAATAATAATAAACAAAACACACCATATTAGTTAAAAAGAATCACTACTTTATTATTATATCATATTGGTTTCATATATTACATGATGTAAAAAGATAATTAAACTCTTAATGTATGTCATTGGGTTATCAATAATTGATGAGAATAATATATTTTTATTTTATTAATGACATTTGATGACTAATTATACGGTGGGTTTTGTATAAGGATATGGAATTCACCCAGGAGGAACAAAATGTTTTTTTTGGGATGGTGAACCCACTAAATATACTACATGCAGTGTTATCCACTATGTATTTAGAGTACAAGGGGTATATGATTCATAATAATTTTAATTTAACTGAGTTTGATAAAATAATTAGCATTCAATCCTTCATACTATGATTTCATTCTTACTCCATCCTACTGTTTGAGAAAATCAGGGGTTGTTGGGTGTGTTTTTGACAATTTAATTGACTGAGTTTTAATAAATATGAGGTTATAATCTCAATTTATTATTATAACATAATATATCTCTATTAAGATAGGTTGAAGAAGAATATATCAAATCCTAGATAATTTAAATGTGATTTACATAACTATTTGGTCAAGGGAAATGATACATCCTCATTCATCTTGGTGATTGACTTGTGATATGTTCGTCCATTCAGTTAGTATATAAAAAAATAATGTAAGACATATAAGATAAATATGCTATAATGAAATATTTCATGAATCATGGTCAGTTGATGTGTTTGAAAATGATATTAATTGATTCAATATATAATATTAGATAATATTGTTGGGAATAGGTATAAAGAAAAATGTTTTTAATAGGGATCATGCTATATCCATTTGTAGTTTGTGTTACACTTATATTTATCTAGATTGTTATATCTATGTAGAATTTTTTATTAGATAATTTATAATTATCCTCATTGTACAAAAATCCAATAGGATTACACAAGTTGATGATCAATTTTATCAAAACCTCAAGTTATCATAATTTGACTTATAAAGTATATATAAATGGAATTTTGGATGGTTTTTTATAATTTGTTTCATAAAAGGTAAAATATAGTGAAAATGTCTGATAAATTATTTAAAAGGAGTTTTGTAACATATCCATTTGAAGTACTGGATAATATTTCACATGGAGATTCATATAATATGTGATATGATGGGAACCGGTATATAATGTCATATGGATCTTGTGTAAGAGTAAAACAGATGAAAATATAACATAAATCGATTATATCTGATGCTATAACTTAGGTATGTTTAATACGATTTCATGATCATATCATTTAATTTTATATTTTAGTATCATAATATTTTAGTATATATTATATATCATGATATATGTTAGTCATAAAGTACAATTTATATACCATTTTAACATTCCAACAATATGGTATCAATAATATGTATTCATTATACCTTATATTAAAATATTAAAACACATTCAAAATAATCTTTTACTATTTTATAGTATCGATAGAATATTTTATAGGTTTTTATAACATATATCTTTAATGTTTAATAAATCATATTAAGGAATGATCCTATGAGGGAATCCATAATTCTCTATTTTCATGGTGAACTAATTATATTGATTATATGAGAATGATAATGAAACTACACCGAATATATTTTTCATTACAAATATCAACTTATGTTTATAATATACCATGGGTTGGTGGAAATCCACCCCAAGTATTCGGAGATTCATGTAGACCATAGATAACCCTAGGATTAGTAGTCTTTTTTCCTCATCATAGAAATCCAAATAAAACAAATTGACGATAAAAGATAAATAATTTAAAATGAATATCATAAATTATATGTTCTACATTTATAGTTTAATTATATTTATTTTATGCTATTGAATTCCCTTGGGATTTTTTGGTTTCAATTAAATTACACTATCTTCGATATGTTTTTTCTAAGTCTTAGTAACCCTTCACCTATATTTCTTTAATTTATATTTATCATTAATATCTAATAAAAATGTTTTTTATTTTCTATCTATATGATAAATATTATCATGCATAATTTTACCTTGTTTTAAATGGTGGAGTGAGTTCCCTAGAAATTATATTATTAGTACTTGATTAAATGTATTTACATTATTAATGTTGATTTTATTTTACATTAGTTTTTATATTCTATATTATATTTTAATGTGATAATGTCCTATTATTTTCTGTCTCAGTGAATGGATTTAATAATTAGATGATATAATGATAACCTAGAGGTTCAATGACATTACTATTGAATCATGTTATATGAATGGATTGTATTCTCTAAAGGGAAATAAAATGTAACATATATTAGAGATAGGAGGCTCATAAGACATTGGAACACCATGTCATATTGACCTCACTTTTTAATCTATAATTTATGATGTTATGGGAATAGATTCATTAATAGGAAAATCTACATATCCATGGGTCATTAGATGTTACTATATGTGAATATGTGTATTGATCCTGAAACATTAATATTATTATTAATGGATATCATGCATCATTTAATTTAATGTTTTAAAGGAAATCGTGATGACATTGGCTAATGTGATTTTAACCAACGATTGACCAAGTATCTTTGGTCATAATGTATCATTAGGGTTCATAACCATATTTATAGACCTATACAAATGGTTCAATATGAACCATTGGTTTAAGTATATACTAATGGTTTTGAAACTATTGTTATAGACCACGAACCCAACACCAAGGGTAGTAACAATACCACTCTACACAAAAATCCAATAGTTAATGAAAAAATATGCTACAAAAAAACCTGAAGAATAAGAAAATAAACAACTGAACATGATAAAATACGCATGAAAATCCATATTTATCCCCCCACCATTTCAATTACATTAAACATACATCACCAACAACTCACAAATAATTATTATATAATTAATCAATTAATGAAATAAACCAGTGATAACACAAATAAAAAACACCACATATATTGATTATGAAAAAATCATCATGTATCAAATCTAATAAATATCTCCCCAAATGTAATGGGTCAATCTGTCCCACATCAACATCAATTTCATTACTACTATACAATTCATCATCATCTACCACTATCTAATCCTTGGCCTAAACCTCATCCTTACCATCTTTCTCAATCTATTTCCCCCCTCTTCCACCCCCTCTTCCTCCCCATAACAATTTCTAAGAAATTTACTATCCTGTCCATGAATAGAACAACTCTGTGATATAATATATAAATTAGGTATCATTGGAATATATGAATCAAAATCCATGTATGTATCTGGTAGATTTCGTTGACATTAATGTTCCATGAATTTGAAATAACCATCATTTTTCCTTTGATTCCATTAACAATTTTTTGTGAAAATGTTACAGACTTTTCTTCATTGGCTAAACCATGTGCTTCCCATAAAAATACATTTTCCAACTCATTGCTACCAGATATGAAATCTGTTGATGTCCAATATCTCACTATAACAATACACTTCACTATAATACATCATATTATTTCATACTTCTCATCTCCTAAAAACTAATGTAACTGATTGGTTTTCCCAATGATGACATATTTCTTGTCACCAAGGGCCTCCAACAGACACTATTAGAAATTTTACTTGGATAGTATGTTAAAAATTACAAAGTATAATTTTAATTGAATAAAAAATAAAATATAATGTTAGGTTGTATTTTTTCATTTAATGCATATCCATTTTTTCTACTATAGAAAAAAATTCTTGTTGCACACACCCTTAAATATTCAATAACCACCCTCTATAAAAAAATGAATTAGAATACCATAATAAAAAATAGGTTATTAATAGTGAATTTAATAACTAAAATCCAATTGATATTTTTTCTGAAAATTGTTTAAAAGATAAATATATGGTGGATGAATTACAGTGAAAGAAAATATCACATTGAATGGATTCCTCTTACAGCTACTTTCCTTGAAAATGTCATGTATGTGAAGTTGGCATATCATGTATGGATAAAATGGAATTATGAATACTAAAAACAAGAAATTCGAATAAGTGTAACTCTCAATTGTAAATTCACAACAAACATAATGAAATATGAGTGAATTAGAAGTGATATAGTCAACTATATATAGTTTTTCATCCCTATATATGGGAAAATTTAGACCACAAAATAATGTAAATTTACCTAGATTCAATTGAACCAATATTGGTTTATTTTCATCAATAAATGATATAAAATATCATCTACATACACACTAAACATCTCTATAAATTTTTCCATGTTGGGTAGGTTATAATAATTATCACACATGATTTTAAGGGTGAATACCACATGTTTTTCAGTTAAAAACATTATATAATATGCTCCAATTTTATCTATTATTGTATTTTTAAATGAAAACATAATAAATATAGTAAACATAATTTTTAAAAACTATTTATTTATAAAAAAAATAAATATACTTTTCAAATGATATATGGTAGTACAATGTCTTCCATATGATCGTCATTGAAGAATGATGTGCCCTTAGGGGGAACCATTACATTAAAAACTAATTAATCAACATAATATTATCAATTGTTTGGTAGATAGAATGGTTATAGGGTTGTTTGAATTTCTGTGAGTAATGTATTGATAGATTCAAAATCAGAATATCAAATATGGGAGAAAAATAAAAATAATGGAAACTAAATAATCAACATTATTTAAGATATAACCATGATTGGATTTTTTTACTCATGCTTTACAATTTTGTACCAATAATGAATATTTTATATAAATACAATACTCTTATAATATTAAATTAGTTGGATACCTACTTACTCACATGTTATGGTATCATATTCTACCCCAAAGTGTTCATGTTTTTATAGAATATTTTTTAATTTATTTTTTCTTGATGGGTCAAGAAAATATAATTTTCAATTATACAAAATAATTTAGTATTGAAAATCAAGGTAATTATGATTCAAGAAACCAAATTTTGATTAGTAGATTGAACTCCGTAGTTTTCCAATCAAAAATTATTACCAAATAATATTTTATCATATGTTAATTCATGATATGGGTGACCTCTAAAAACATACCTACACTAGAAAAAAATCCACTAAAAACATAGGCTTTTTTTATCTTAACTTCTTATCCAACTCATTGAGTCGTTCTGTCTTCAAAACCTCACCATCAAAAAAATATAAAAAATTATTTAACTAAATTATAAATTCATATAAATACAATAATAATATAACGTTAAATATAATAAATTTAATTACCCATATTTTCTCATATGAATTTTTATTTAAATTATTTGGATGTTATTACCCAAAGAGTGGCCTAACGGGAATATTGCCGTAGTATTTGAAAAGTATCTAAATAAAACTTTTGCATTCCTATTATATTTTCAATTAATTTTTTGTACTCATTTTACTCAACAATACGCTATGTGATGTACTTCCACATCAAATTAAATTGTTTATGATGACACCATCAATCGGAATATATAGCTCTTAAGGAAAAAATATTAAATAAATAAAAAATATAATGAAAATTTTATATGTAAATTAACGTTTACTGTGTTTATATAATTATAAAAATGAAGGATGATTAGTGGGTGGCACATTATCTTTATTATTGAAAGGAACACCATCCTATATAGATTTAGTGGGTCCCAATATATCATCTGGAAGCTCATTCAGAGCGTAAGTCACTGAAACAAGAATGTAGATCCTTCGGTAGAATAATGTATATGGAAAATTATATGTCATATATGGATGTTAAAATACATATTTTTTATAAGGAGTAAGAATCACCATCCGATAAGGGAATTATATGAGAATAAGTATAAACATAAATAGTGGTGAAAACATGGGCGACCTAAATATACCAGATGTGACTAACAAAATTTTGGGATAAGAAAGTATGGTATATGGTATGAAAAGAGGAGGTATGGGGTGTGGTCATGTATACCAAGTAGATCACATATTACTAGTACCACCCACCCCCGTCTCTTTATCCTAAATTCTAGAACCACTAGGTTGGTAAGAGAAAAATTGTATCCTAATTAGTGTATACTGATTAAAGGTTAAAAAATATCATTACCTTATGTGTTTTATATATTTTAATTAAATTTATCACAATAGGTTCCAATGAAGGGAAACCATCTCTCTCATTCAATTATTATTATATTTCATCCATTTTCATCATATATCCTCTATTATTTGTACTTTTATTATTTGAAATCAATTAAGGAATTAACTATAGATCAATAAATGATGTGGAAAAAATTATGAGACATTATGTAATTAAAAAATACCAATTTACAAAGAAAAAACAATATACATAGTGATATAAATATAATTTTATGTTTAATGAGAATAATATGAAAAAAAATTATGTCATAGAAAAATTAATACCTTCAAATTAGAATATTTAGAAATGGTATTCTATATTACTTTTTTCAATTTACAATTCGATGCAATTAAATTTTATTTAGGACGTGTTTCATTATAGACAATTGATTTGGTAATTTTTTAATTGTTTTCCTAAAGTAATTTGGTTAATTATTTTTCAATTAATTTGGACTGGTGACTATTTTAATTTTTCGAAGGTCATCACCTTCATTTTTGGGGTCGGGCCATTGTTTTATTTTTTTCAGATCATTATTTACATTGATTTTTAGTTTAATATTAATTATTTTAATATTACCATTTCAATTCATCATGTTTTTTTGGAATTTTATTGTTCCAATTTTGACTATTTTTTTATGTTTACAATACATTTCAATTAAACATTAAAATATTCATCATAAACAAAAATGCAACATTTTTATACTAAAATGATCATGATGTTATAGTTTCATAAACAATTTGTGTAACCAATATTTAAAAAATTAATATTACCTAGCATAATAAACCACGTTTATATAAACCAAAATAAATAAGAAAACATATAAATGGTTCTACATATTTCCCACTAAATATTTTGGATCATAATTAACTCTTAAAATATAACCTTTTGATTTATCATAAGTAATAAATAGATTATTTCCAATGTGAGTAAGGATGGTGTCAATTCCATCATCACCATATTCAGAAATATGTATTGGTATTATTTCAATAATGGCAGCAAATTTAGATCTACGATGATCTTTAATATAAATATTTTTAATCTTCATTGATTCCAATACATATGGATCATCAGTACAAATTATGTCAGTCATGTCAATAACATGAAATCCACAATCATCAACGAATGACCCATGCCTCTTCATTGAATCAATCTAGTTTAATTTTAATATATTAGGTTAACTGTGAGAGTAATAATCAAATAATAGTACTTTATTACCTACTCTATAACAATATAAATTTTCCAATTAATGTATATTATATTATGTAGTAGGATAAAATTCTAACCGGGAAGTTACTATAAAACCAATAATTTTTTGTCCATACGTTCATTTTTCATTAAATGATAATAAATATATACCCATTGGTTAGAATTAATTTACATTAATGACCGTCAAATTTTGAACCAAAATCCATTGAACATATTTCCTCAAATACAGAGTCTGAAAGAAAAAACAATACCTAATATCTAAAATAATATTTAACTTAATTAAATATTGGTTTTATTAATTAATAATAATAATATTTATACATGAATTTTCAATTAAGAAGAAACAAATTTTCCTTGAAAAGACTCTCCTATTCTCAAATGTGATGAACTGTTATTTCTATTTATCATTTTTATATTCCCCATAGAAAAAAATAGTTTACCAGATATATAAAATTATAGGAGATGATATTTTATATACATGTTTAATTTATATACATAGTTAATTAATAAATAAATTTATACTTAAACAAAGATGTTATATGATCCATATCCTTTTTTCATGGATTAATATAATCAAAATATATGATCTATGAGTTACCATTATTTTTGGAGGTAATGGGAAACTAGGTTAAATTTTCTCATTAGGTTCTTCTTTATTTCCCATTGGTCAATTATGTCTCATAACCAGATCAGTAAATTACAGTGAACATAAATCAATACATTATTATGTAATGTAACCTACCATATTAGATCCATTGGTATTATTTTAATTCAATCATTGAAACTTCCATGTGTACATAATTATTTCATTTGGATTCATAAATAATGTAATATGTCTTTTGAGATGTATTTTAGTGGGATGATGGATAGTTAAAAGCAACATGCTTGTAAACAAATATGGGGGAAATATTTTCCTTAACCTAGAAAATGTAATGGTGACACTAAAATCATTTTTTTCCAATAAATATAAAAAAACATCTAAGAACAATTATCTCTATAAAAACAATATAGCCTATTAAATTACTCCATTACATTATAGAAAAGAATATGATATATGTCTATTGGATTCAACTGAAGAAGAATGTTTGGATAATAATGAGTCATTAACTATTTCTTCTTCAACTCACTTCATCTAACTTATTTTCATACATTACATGAATATTGATCAGGAACATTTTTTGTCCCTAGTTCATCCAGATATAGATTTTCTCTTGGATGTTTAATCGCATTGAAATAAAAAATAATTCCATTTATTTAGACAAATACATATAGGAGACTATTATAATATGATTCCCCAATCCAGCAAGCAACACTAAGATTAAAAATAACTTTTGGTATTTCCCTTGAATTTTTGATTAATTGAATTAACCATTTCAAATATAATATTTCGATGTTAATTACATCTATGAAATGAAATAAAATTTGGTTTTCTATTAAGTAATCATAAAGATGATACATTTCTTCCCCGAATTTTATGTAGTTCCAATTTTGAAATTCTTTATGTTTTTATATTTCATATGATCCATACCAAATAAAAAATAGAATTCATTAAATTCCTTATGCACATCAATTACATACATTCATTGAGGTGGATTATGAGTCTCAATGTTATTTTCAAATATTTGTTGATTATTACAATATGGATGGCACATTGGAAATTATAGTTGATATACCATAAAAATGATAGGATTGACTTATATATGTCATATGGATCATATTTTTATTGTAAAATAATTAAATGATATTTTCCCCTTCGTTCTCCATCCATGCATCATTTCATAAGTAGGGAAATCATTGATCATCCACATAAATGAAAAACACATTTTAAATATGTATTTCCATCATGTATCATTTCATTGTAAACCCACATTAAAAATATGTTTCAATTAAATTATTAACTATATCACGTATAAAAATAAATTCTTTCATGGATCCTAGTTTCTAGATATGGGTGTTGTCAGAAATGTGAAATTTTCTTTCATACACATCCATGGATGAATGTTTTAAATATTTTTGAAAACTGCTAATGTGTTGTGTGATGTAATCATTTACCCACATGGATTAAACCCATCACAAAAAATACTGAACCTCACATCATGAATGTTACCTATGTAATAAGGATTTTGATGATCAAATGTTTCCCCTGGAAATCCATTTTTAGTGTGAAACAATTCATCACTATTTTTATTTCTCTTATTATCATTCCACTGCATTTTGTTGTTATTTTATCAAACATTAAAATGGTACAGAGTCTGTGGATCTATGTAAATTGCCACATTACATTATGTGGCATAGAATTTGATGTTCTATCATCTTTTATCTTCCATCATGATCTCTCACACCTTATCAATTCATTTTTTTCATCCATGAATACATTGTCATCTTTCAAGAAAGTGTAATTTTTTTTGAAAAAGCGATGTTCATCAACTAATGTCCAGGATAGATAATGGTTTTAGGAAATATCTACTTCATCTAGAATTATTTCCTTCAAAATTTAATAATTTTATAAATGGAGTTATTATAAATCACATACATTGTTTTCCAATGAAACATTCAGATTAAAAATTCGAGTTTTATTCATTTCACCACATAGCTTATAAACCTTAGTCATGGAAGCATCATTCAATAATTATGCCTTATAAAAAATAGTATTTTCATTACATTCAAAATGTGTGATAATTTTTATGTGATTCTAGGACATCATAACTTTCTTCTCATGACTTGGAAGAAATGAAAAATGGTCATCTAAAAAATTTCCTAATCTAGTCCTCTCATTGGGATCATGATAATTTTGAGATTTGATGTTGTAACCATTTTGATATCACCCAAAGTAATTTATTTGAAAGAAATATTTTTTTAGTGTATATAACTTTTTGATCATTCATCCATGGTCTGGAAAATGAATAATATCATGGGAAGTGTATGTGTCCATTTAGGAATAATTTTAAAATATAAAATCTAGAAATATCAGCAAATTGTTTTCCAAATAACATCAGATCTTATCGATATCATACATCCAAAATTATTCCATTCATAAAAAAAATTATTATTTCATTTCATCAAAGAAATTAAATTATATTGATGTTTAATAAAAAATATTATTAATGATATAAGCATTAGAAACTTAAAGAAACACACTATTCTATATAAGAATCATAATATAAGAGACAAAAAAATAAAATATATCATGAGATAATGAAAATATAATACCATGACATTGAACTAAACTATTTAAAGGAGTAATAACTACACATTACAGCGCACAAAATTGTGTTCATAAATGATTTTATGATTTTTTTCCTCTTATGTTGTTCACATTTTAACTAATGATTTTTTTATCTAGTAAATTAATTTATAAATGAATTTTATTATAGGTACCCATATTCTCTGTAGTAGAGCCAAATAGTGGGGGTTTTGAATGTTTATTTCAGGTGATTTTATTTGTGGGTAATTGATTTGTTTTGAATTTGGTATAGTTTGGATCAATGTTATTAAGTTTGTGTTAAATCAATTCTATTTAATTTGGTTCAAATCATATACATTTGGATCATACTGGATTCATTTGATATTATTTGGTTCAGTTTTTTAACATTGTGGTTCTATTCAATTTGGATAATTTTCGATTGGTTTAGTTAAATATTATATTTCTCGTTTTATTTATCAATTTGGTTTAGTTTAAACATATAATATATTATTTAGATCGGTAATTTTTGGTTTAGATAAAATAAAATATGTTTTCTTACACTGGGTTCTCTTATGTTAATTTTTTAATGTTCTAGTCATTATATATCTTTATTTGATTCTTTCTGTATGTTTAATTTGGGATGTTTGGTTTGAATTGGATTGGTTTGAGATAATTTAATACATTTATTATATTTTGTTCTATATATTCTATTATATTGATATTATTTGTTGTTAATTCAATATTTTTATGAATATTTTAATCTATTCAATTTAATTTTTTTTGGTTTGTTTTTTTTGTATCGATTGGTGCATGTCCATTACAATTTTATTTAAAAAATTTCATGTTAGTTAATTTTTTATCATTAAAAGTGAATTTATTTTAGTTATGTTCAATTTAATTAAAAATATCGTTAATTTTTTCCAATTTGGTGTAGTTTAATGTATTTCGAGTCTACTCAAGTCTACTTTGGTTAGATCAAGTCATTTCAATTCAATTCAGTTTGTTAGTTCGAGTTGGTTTATTTATGATCATGTTATTTTGGGGATGGGATTCAATTTCAAATGTATTGATAAGTTCATTTTAAATTTTTTAATCCTATTAACGTATTTTTTCTTCTATTTTGTTTCCCTCGGTGTGGATAGATCCTGCTTGGTAGAGAAAGAAAATTTCTGCCTAATTCATCAAAAATTTCGAAGTGTTGTTATGAGTTTTCATGGTAGAATGTCAGCATGTGTTGCAACTATAGTTGGAGAAGATCGAAAATGTCTTTCATGTCTCTTATCTCTATCGGTATCTACATGGTTAGTCACATGCCCTTCACTAGGGAGAGTTGTATATTGAAGATGATGCAATGATCATAGAGATACTTTTAGGAATAAAGGGCCATGAGGAGAGGGAGATTCTTGGATGGACCATTCCTTTGGTTTTAGTTTTGTGGAAGAATGGTGGCCTTTAGGAGAGTAACTTTGAATAAGAATCACAAATGGTTACCTAGTATCACATGCTATTATGATTTTATCTCTTGTGTTTGCATTGTTTTTTTTTGATTTAATGTTTTCCTCACTTGTTTCCTGATAAGTTATTTCCCATTTCTTTGAATTCGTGAGAAATTTCTTGACTATGGGGATGGTTGAACCATATACCCAATCAATATGTATTTTTTTTGGTGCAATTAAAACCATGTAGGTGAGTTAGTGAATCCTAATGAAGATAATATCTTTACAAGGATGTTGTATCTTCCCAATCCATATGTCTGCATAGAGTGAACTGTTGTGTATGTGTGGTTTTTCGGGGAAATTTGGGGCCCGAATAATGCACAGTTGTTTAGAATATGGATAATAAGTGGGTTTTCTAGGATGTTATGGTTTTTTCTCCATCATTAAAATGTCACAAGGTGGTTTATTCTTGAGAGGATTCTTAAGGGATGGTTGTTCGTACCTATTTTTCTTCTAGGTTAGTTTTTATATTATAGAGGATGAGAATACAATGATATGATTCTGATATAATATCCCAGATATCCTCAGACATTTCCTTTCTAAAAATACAGCGATTAGGGTGTTCTGGGAGGCAATGGTGGATCATTTCTTGATTTTTCAAAATTTCTTATTTTTGTGATGCATGTCATTCTGTCAGAATGTAAGTGTGTCAACATTTCAGTTCTCTGGAATGTTCGTGTGCCGACATGTCGCCGCATCAACATCAGTGATTTAGGGGCATCATCATCGGTCGGACATCCGAATTAGCATCGGTGAGTCAGGGGTTTCGGCATCGATGAATCTGGGGTATCAATATCGATGAGTCAAAGTGAGTCAGTGTGGGAGAGATAAAGGCATCCGTGTTGGTAGGTTGAGGCATTGTTAGGTAAGGGTGTCAGTAAGATGAGGCATTAGTAGGTCATTGTCTCGATAGCTCAGTTTTGGTATGTCACGTTCATAACTCACCTGTTATTTTCTCTCCATCGGATGGTCACATCGGTAGCTCACCAATCTGTGAATCAGCATCAGTGACTCACCTATCCATGAATCGTTTCTAGTTTTTCTAATTTTTCTCAATTTTTACATGTCCACCCATGTTAAGTGTTTATCATCGTGGTATGGAAACCTATCAACTCACAATGGTACCTTGGGAAATCTCTACTATATCTGAGGGAAAATTTTAAATTCCACATATCTTGTAAAGTTCTCCTAGCATTTTAACTTCCTACCTACATGGTCAAACCACAATATGATTTTCAAGAACAATGAAATTTTTTCCATGATTTTAGGATCTCTACATTTCATGAACTAAAATCCCTTTATTCGTATTTTCTTTTTGTTTCCCATGGGACATCTAGATCCTTCCTGCCGAGACGAGTTGGGTGTCTATGGTCGAGCTCTCATTCTCATCTTTCTTGAAGTTATTCCCTTCTTCTTGTGTTACCTATATTCTTGTAGCAAGAACGAAATTTGGTCATTTTTTCATCCATGTAAGTAATTAATTTTTTTCTCATTAATTACAAGTAATGTGTGGTGTGCATACTAATGAACACTTGTGAAGACTTTTTGAGAATTTTTTTAAAAACATGAAACGTATAACAAATGTATTTGATCAAAAATATAATACGAGAAAACAATATAATGGTTTGTGAGTGGATTGATTTTGATCATCTATTTTAATTTTTTATCATTGTTTTTTATGGTTTCCATAGTACTAATACAACTAAAAATCAAGGTCTATGGTGGTTTTTGTTTGAACACAAGTGATTTTTTTGTTTTTTTTAGATGCTGGATCAATGACTACACACATTAAATATACTTAATCAAATATACTTTGTTAAAAAATGAATTCCCGGGATCAAGCATATTCTAGGATCACTCTGATCATAATCCATTATAATTAACAAACCTCAAATGATTAAAGTTTATTCTATACACATCCTATAGATTAGTGTTGATGAGTGTTGTGTTATATTGATTTTTGTAACCTTGTGTGAGTTGGGTGGAGCTACTATTGGGTGCACAGTTGTAGGTACTTGGATGGGCAGTGGGGTTGGTTCTGTGATGTGGGTGTGGTATGATAATACAATGGGGCTATGGGATAATGATATTTACAGTGGGATTTGTGTGTGGTGTATTATATTAGATGTGTGATAGAATTTTTGCCTGAGATACTGATTAATTGTGGAATGAATGGACATGTAGGCACATAAACTTCCTTTGGTGTCCTTTGGCCATGGAGCGACTTTGGGCAGTGGGACTGCAATTTGGATATGAACTCATTATGTAGCAACAATACAATGGGGAATTTTTTGGGTAGCATGGATATGCTGATTTGTTGTGATAGGTGGATTTGGTGATATTTTTTTGAATAATTATTTTTGGAAAAGACTGATCATGTGTCTAGGAATATTGGGGGGTTCATGCAGTGGGACTGAGGTCTGGTTTCTCTTGTTGTTTTGATATGGTTATGGTTGGTAGTTTCTTGGTAGTGTTGGAATAGATTAAAATGACCCCCTTAATTGATAAATGGAAAGTGGTTAAATAAAAAGGGGTTAATATTTTGTATTTTTAGTGGATAGTGGTGCATATAGGGGTGGAAAATCGTGGTTTGTGTGGGCTAGTTTCTTGTTGAAAACCCATAATTTGGGCTGAGTTTTTGTATACCTATATATATTGTAGTTTCTTGTGATATCAATACAAACCCAAACCCTTTTGATATCTATGTTTTGAAGAAATCCATTTCATGGGGGAGGGTGACTTTCCCAACATCCTTGTGGGTGGATGGATGGATGGTTAATGACTTTCTTCCTCACACCCTATTCCGAGTTCTTAGTGCTAGAGCATATCTGGGTAGGTTGTAATGTCTTGAGGCATACCATTCTCCTTGATTCTTCGAACAACAGTTTATATTAAAGGAGAGGCCTAGGTGCATACAGGACTAATTGGTTTTTTAAAATGTCTTCGTGATAAGGCCTAGGTGTCGTCGGGCGAGAGGTGTGGTCTTTGGGGACTCAGTCTCTGCATGTGGCATTGTGTGTTATTGAGTCCCCAGTTTGTGTTTGTGGGTTATGGAAGTGGGACTTCATATGGGTAGTGTGTAAGTGTCAAGATGTTAGTTGTAAGGGATTAGCATTCAATCAGTGGTAATGTTTTTTGGTAGACCCAAATAATGATGTGTTTATATCATTAATTTATTTAACAATATTCATTTAGTGAATGTGCCTTGGTGAGGCTGGGATAATTAGTACTCCTTGGTAGGTGCATCGTTGTTATACTGTTTTCTATTTGGGTAATTAGTATCTTCCCTCACTTATGCATGGGTGGCATTATATTTTCTTAATATGAATACTTTTATGATCACCCTACATATCTAAAATAGTTTTTAGGTTTCCAAGAGGACTCAAAGGATCGTCCTGGACATTACTAGAATGAGCATTAATATTGATTATCATTTCATATTAGAATTGATTCTTTTGTTATTTTAGTTTGGATTTATCATTATTCCATGTATCAGTTTCACTTTTTAACATTCATGTTGGAATGGTTTTTTGTTTAAATTTTACTTTTGATACATGGAGTTGTTTGGGATTTACCATATTATCACCCAAAAAAATTTTATAAGATGGGAAATTTCTACAATTCATAGGTGATATTCTTTACACTTGGTTCTAGTGGAGACTTTGGGCATACTGAAGGTGGGAATCTAGGAAATAGGGCCACTATCTCTCCTTTATCTAGAAGAAGGAAGAATCTGGAAATTTCATGTTTCATCCCTCATCTTGAAGAAGGCAGGTCATGACATTCTCTTAGGTCCTTACACATGTGCCCATATGCAATATTCATGTACTATGCACAATGACCACTCTAAATCCCCTTGTGAAATTACTCTAATGAGCCTTCCCATAGGGATGACCCAATGTGCCCCCTATGTCATTGTGGAATTTCCGAGGTTCATCACATATGACTACCCAATATTTTATATAAAGCGGAAATAAAATTATTAACATGAATTGAATAATGTTGGAAAAAAACTAATTATCATTATAAAATTTTAAAAATAACATTATTATAAAATAATAATTATAAAAATAATTATATAACTATTAGTAAAACCTGTAATAATTTGTTTTAAATTTATTAATAATATTAAATTTAAAATATTTCATTAGAGTAATTTACAAAATTAAATAATAATTTTAAAAGTATTAAACCTTATTTCATATACTAAAAAAATTCATTGAATCTTGTGAAAATATATTAATTACAAAAAAAATAAAAAAATTTGGAATTTATAAAAATTAAAATGTATGTTCTCATAGTGGAATTAACCATTCATGTAAAAACAGTTAATAAAGTGTTCTTTTAACACATCTGTAAAGAATGTCAGAAATGATTTTTTTGAAAAAAATTTAAAATATACATTTGTTAAATTTTAATCATACATTTAAAATTCATAGTATTTTTTATTTGTAATTGAATTATATTTTATAATATTCTTAAAAACTAATGTGGATATTAATGTGAATGATTTATTGAACAAAATGGAGAAATATGGATTTCTTTTTTATAAACATTCTTTCTATGGTTTCAAGTAAATATATAAGATAAATATAAATAATTATTTAAAATAGAAATACTAGAAGAATATATATGGGTTTTAGAACATAGTGAATATAAAATTCCACCAAATTTAAATTGAAACGTAAAAAATTCCCTGAAATAATGACATTTTAAAAGAAAACCTTATAGATTTGGAAACATTCAAAAAAATACATCCAATGTTATAAAACTAAAAGGTTATATAATTAAAATGAAGTGAATTAAATAAAATGTCAAAATTTATTCATGCTACATTGATTACACAATATAAAAGATAACATAATGCACAATATATAAAATTTCTAATGAAAATGAAATTGAGACAAAGAGACCCTTACTAAGGAATAATGAACAGTCAGATGCACTTGAAATTCCATGTAAAATAAATTATATTTATTATAAATATATAACCAACTCATATGATATTTTTCGTAGTAGATTAAAAATTATAATCTCTAATTACATAATTTTTAATAATTATTTATTAAAATAAATATTTTTATGTTATGTGTTCAGTTTCCCAAACATTTTCTGATTTAGGTGTTCAAATCCAAGCCCCTTGTTCATGATTTAATCATATAAATGATATTAATAATGTATAATATTATGGTTATATATAATATTATAGTTACATGGTCACTTCATTAATCATATGGCGATGATTCACATAAAATGTTTAAAAAAGAACATTTTTTAGAAATTTCTATTCCATAAAAAGATTTAATTTTATTAGTGAATATAATTATGTATATAACAATTAAATATGGTTAAAATCATTATTTAATTATCATAACATACATAAAATATATATTTGTCCATATTCATTCATGACATAAATATTATATCATTTTTATGTATGCGGTAGAATAGACTCAAAAAAGAGATTGCTAAAATGACTGAATGCGTAAGAGCATGATATTTCATAATTATAATATCCATTGTAAAAAAACTCACAATTTTAAAATAATTTTATTAAATTTTTAAATCATTATAATGAGGTGGTTGATATGGAATATAAGTAAAAATAGAATTTTAATAATTTATTACGTACAATGTTCCTCTATATGATAATTTTATATAGTTAAATATTATGAAAAAAATTTATTGATGATTTTATTTATAGACTGGTAAAATTATATTTATCTAATTTTAATCATGATATAAACATATTTCTTGTTAAATACATTTATTTTTATAAATGGTAATGTGTGTCGGTGAAGAAATTGAATTTAATCGATCATGGAAGCGGTAGTCTCTATATAACAAGATGACATTTTAATTTTACAATGAATGAAAGGGGTAGATAATGGTTTTTACATTAGAATAATATAATTAAATTATAATAATGTTATTTATTATATTATATTTGTAAGATTATATAATTTTTGGTTGAGTTTTAAGAAGGATGTAACATAAATGAACTCAGTTAAAACTCTCACATCTTTTTTGGAAATTCTTCTCCAGATTTCACATTAATCCTTTATATATTGTTATTTTTGATATTCCAAAACCTATAATATGTGAAAATAGAGTTATTCATATAATTGTTTGTGAATTTGTACAGCTAAGGGGATCATGTTCTATGCAGAAGTTAGGTGGTTAGAGGATCATTTTGTAATTTATTGGGGTGAAACTTCTCAAAATACATGGAAATCTAAAATATATTTTTTTAAAGAAATTATACACAAAAATAGACTAACATATAATATAGAATATAGGTAGTTTAAAATATAGTCAAAAAGTAAATATTGGATATGATTTAGTGATATTATGGCATAATCCATTTCTTTATCCCCCTTTAACTGGTGTACCCTTTATAACAACAACTAACATTTTCCATTTTAAATTTTCATTATGATCACAAATCAAAAAGTCATTATTATTATTTATAAAATTAGGATATTAAATATGAAAATAAATTTTAGTGAAACAATTTATAATGGTGGTAATTTTTTTATAAAAGGACTATTAAGAAAACAATAGACTTTTTAGAAAATTTCCCCTTTTAAGTATAAAATGAATTAACAGTAATATAATTTATAATATTATTTATCATTTAGTTTTTTGGTTTACTAATAATAATTGATATTTTGAGTAACAAAAATTGAAATCAAATACTGAATAGATCATGATAAATACCTAAAATTGGAAAATGACTAAAATATTATATTATTAGAATAAAATAACATACCAGTTCCAAAAATTCAAATATGTATTTGTACATTAAATATATTTATTTTTAATTAATAACATTACAAATGATTATATCATTATGATGTAAATTAATTATGTCATTTGAAGAAACTGAATATTCACTATTCACTCTATAATATACAATTTTACAAAACTCCAAACATTACACAACAATCTAAATTTAAGATGATGCTCCAAAAAATAAAGTGAATTTTTTAAAACTAAAATTATCAAATGTATAAATTTATTTTTAAAATAATATATATATATATATTATTAAAATAATATTTTAAGAAACATTTTTTCCTTTAAAATTTAAATAATAATTGATCATAGTTTCATAATTATTTCTTCAATAGAACAAATTTAATTTGATAATAATCTCATTATTTTTATCAATAATATTTATTGATACCATTTCCTAATAATTATTAAATATATCAAAAATAAATAATTCATCAAAAACGTTCCTCAATAATCATTTTTACTTTTCGAATGTAAAATAGAACCCTTTTAATTTTAGAAAATCATTTATTTTGTCAATTGTCTTTCATTTAACTATATCATGATGTCATTAATTTTACATTGCAATAATATATTATTCAATATAGTTAAATTTATTATGTATCTGAATCAATATTAAAAAATGGTTTTATGTAATGTATAATACATTATAAATTCTAGGTGTGTTACATTCTCACCCCTTAAATAAATTGTGTCCTCGAAATTTGAATTTATTCTTACCGAAATAAATGTATCATGTATAATTTAAAAACTCATATGTAGATTTTATCATGAAAATTAATTTCATAGTTACTAATACAAAACATTGTATTTAGTAGTTATATATTTTTAAAACCATGTATGAAATATTATAAGATATATATGTGTGAATAGGATTAAAAAGTCATACCATGATATAATAGTGATATTTTCCACATATAACATGTTAGATTTAACTTTTATTTTCATGTGTTTATAGAATTACATAGAAATATTGATAGAGAATAATAAAAAATATATAAAACATTTCATTTAATCTTATAATAATAATTTCATCCTTTGGTTGTTTTTTGATTCGTTGTATACATTTTCATCATCTCATTTTAGTAATTATAAGAAACTATGAAATATTTTCCTTCTTGAAATAATAAAATAATCTTTTAATGGATCATAAGATCCAAAAAATAGTGACATGTTATTGATATTATGTTTATAAATTTACTTAAAACAAAATCATTAGTATATGTTAACATAGTACTCAATTTTAATATGCCTTTATGTGATAAATTACAACATTAATCACCAAAACATTAACAATAACTCACAATGTTTAACTTATATCATTACACAAATAAACAAGCCCGCTAAGACTTCAAAATATATTATACCATATTTCAATCACAAGTAAATAAAATGATTTGTATATTATTTATTCAAATGTAATGTAAACTTCATCTTAAAAATTATCAATCCTCAGTAATCATAAAAACATTTCTTTACATTTACATAAACACAAAATAATTTGAAATTCCTGCTCGTAGAAATATATTAATCCAAAATAAATAACAAGAATAACCATATAAACAAAGAAGTTTCAACTCCCATGGTTATCTATAATTCTCAACATATATTCCCAAAATCAATTAACCCATTATATAAATTAATAATATTTACCTCATCATAGAAACACATATCAAATAAAATGGTATTTCTTAGGTAATTTATTTAATCTTCTTAAAACACAATATCCATTTCCAAAATTATTTTTAATAACCGAATAATGTGTACCCATTATACCCCAGAATGATATATATACCCTTAAAAATATGATAAATCATGTATATATTAACATTAAATGATATTAATAACTCATAAATTATCCTTAACATATAAAAAACTATAACATAATGTTATCTAAACTCGGCTCTGATACTAACTATGAAACCATGAACCCATACATACAAATATAGTGGAAATTTTTTGATATTTATATGTAGGATTGATATTAAATGATGAGAAAACATTTTTTAAATCCATAATTATGATATATAAATAAGGTATTGACACAATTACATACTAATATATTTTTTATGTTTAGATATTGGGGGAATTATGAAAAAATACATAATCAAACCCATATCTGTCTCACCCAGTTAACATTTATCCTACTTATTCAACTATATTTGTTCATTATTTCTCATAAAATTATCTTCAAAATAACTCCTTCTTAACATATCACATATAAGTATTTTTGTTATATCATATAAAAATTGAATCATTATAATTGTGTGATCAAAAACACAATAAGGGTATTGTATAATTGAAACAACCATAGGGACAAAAAACTTACGTAATATAGAAGAGTAAAACACAATTTAATTTGTTATATAATAAATATTAAAAGAATAAAATATTTCCATGGAAAAAATAACATTGTAAATAATAACATAATAATAAATAAAATTTTTCATAGTTATAAAATCCATAATGTTTAACATCTTACATGTATCACCCCATCCTGAACCACTAGGTCTGAGTCAAAATTCCACACAACCTCATGCATGCTACCCCATATTAAAGTGGTTACTGACTAGAAATAAGTTATTACAGGATCAACACTGGGATAAAATTCCCTTGATATCATATAAACATTAGATTATACTATTGAACTATTAATAATATAATCGAAAAAATAAATAAAAATTATGTTGATGAGTAGAGTAGAAACCAAATGATATTTACAAACCCATGCAGTAATAGTATGTCATGAAAATCACACAACCCAAATAAAAAAAGGCATCCACACATGTAGTGGATTAATTTATTCAGTAATAAAGAAAAAAAATAACAGTAGGAAACCATCCCGAAACACCTTTATAATCAAACAATTCATTCTCATCCATCCGCTATAGGGCTTCGTCCCTTATTCAAAAACATGTTCATGAAATCTACAAGTCCGTTATAATCACCAAGTATTGTTGGGTATGAAAAACTATAGTACAAAAAAATGAACCTAAGGATTTATTCATAATATAAATTAGTCCATTTAATGATGGTAAACTGATCATCGGTAATCTACATGTGTATATTCGAAATATAACAGATGTCCTAGGTAATTAGAGACAAAATCTATATGTGTTGGATCCAGTCCAGAAATAATATCATCCATTGATGTCTGAAACCACCACAATGAGGTATTCCATAACACATCTATGAAATATCCCCTTCTATAGGGTAACCCTTGTAAATGTCTAAGAATATATTACACATCACACACAAGGAGATAATAAATATGACTCAACCTCTACACTCAGCTAATTAATGAAAAGAAAACATCACATAAAAACTTCTATATAAGATAAAAGTCAAACATTCTTCCTCTATGGAAAGAGTCACATCAGTAATAAACCATATGTGAAAAAACATCAAAACAACAGTTCCTTGGGGATTCATAAATAAACATCATGATATCAATAAAAATCATATGTATCATAGTGAAACAATCACACACAGAAAACCAAAAAATAGATATAATAAATGTATAAAAATGTATACTATCATGTAATTCCTACATTATATTTCATGGAAATTAATGATAGGTGTTAAATTTAATATATAATATCACCAATGAATAATGAAACCATCCCTGATCATCCCTGATTATAATTATTTGACTATTATTGATGATAATACATACAAAATGGTAGTACAAGATCACACATGCCTAAGATGATTTGTTGTTGACAATGGTTTAGGCCTAAATGATGTGTATACGTGAAAAATAAGAATTTGGGAGATGATTATATCAATGAATATAATTCAATTGATAGAACATAAAAAAATCACTTAGACACAATAATGCAATTGAAAATTTAAATGGATTTGACTTCTTGAAAGACAATATGATTGATCTGTGTTTATATAGATTTCTGTAGATTAGAAACATGGAATCTAACCATTGTTTGGGTGTTAGAGAGAGGGGGAAAATGAAGATAATAACCCAAAATCACCGAGTGAGATCTTTTTATTTGGTTTATTATGAATGTATGTGAATGATAAATGAATTGCGTGCAAAAAAATTTTACTTTTTAGGAACTAGATATATTCAGTGGGTCAATTGTGGATTCACATCCTAATCTTAAAAAAATGATAATACACTAATAACCGAAAAAAATATAGAATAAAATCCCTAAAACGTCTTTTAATTACAATATTTTCCTCTCAAAACATGAAAAACATTCACTCTTATAATCTGGATTCATGGATTTTCATCAAAATCCATGCACATCCTAAATATCAATTTATGATGTGAAACAATCTTCTAACTAGTTTCCATCATTTCAGTTATTTCCTTCCAGTATGACTCATACAAGCCTCAAATTGTTTAATTTCACTTTTAATGAATCATATAGATTAAAAAGAGACATACCATCAAATTGAGGATGTTAAATTACTATTATGGCCATACCAAATAACATTATCAATAACATAATACATATCATAATGTCTTGCAGTAAGAAATTTTCATTATATGGACATTAATACATCAAATAATACTTATTTTAGTTTATATTTGCATATCCAAATGATTAATGATGGTAATATATAATAGTTTCCCAAACCATCACTTAAATAATTTCAGTACATTCATCATATGAAAGGAAATTAAAAAATTAAATAATAATTTAAAAAAACTATTCATAATTATTAATAATATTTTTAATGATAAAAAATTATCAATGTTTTTAAATACATAAACAATATGAATTTATCAATTAATAATAACTTTTATGTAACTAAAATTTATATATATAATGAACTTTTTTGATTCAATAACTAAAATATATTAATTATTGAAAAAAATAAAATTTATTTTTTTATATGATAGGATAATCAATATGTATATATAAATTCCTTTGTGTCTCTAAATTAAATATTTATTAATAAAGATAAAACAATTTTTGGTATTTACTAAAAACATTCTCAATGTCATAAGTCCCATAAGAGAGAAACATTCAAACATTCGACACATAACATTGAAAATATTGTAATAAAAAAATAAAAAGATTAAATTTTCTTAGTGATCCATAGGAGAAAATAACCTATTGAAAAATACATAAAATACTATTATGAGAGAACGCACCTATGAACCCCAAATATTTATAAGAATGGTTTTTAACATCCAGGGATTGATGCAGATGAAACATGTTTTCAAATGATCTAAAAATAATGTTCATGAGCTTATAAATTTCTCCAATGTAAAAAAATAACTACAATCCTCTTCGATAAGGATATCATCTAAGTGTGGGGACTACCAAACAAGGATCGTCTCATCAAAACACCTAGGTTTTTCCATCCCCTTCAACTTTCCCTTTTCATATGAATTGAATTTTAAAATTCACCCCATAAAATCTTCATAGATCTTCTATGATTCCATGAACTATTTATAATATAAATATTTCATTTTCTCATATAATATTAAGAGAAAAAATTCATTATAAAATTAACCTTCCAATTTTCCTCTATACTTGACCTAATCCTACTCCATTTGTAACTCCTTCAATAAAACAGTATTGTAATCATAATATATGTTGGATGATTCAATTCTAATATCATCACTCAAAATCCTTCATTCTATTCCATCATTCATTTATATCTACTTTGGGTCTGATGTATTGTTGACTACAATTGTCACTTTGATAGTATAAAACATACATATCATATGGATTCAATCCTAACCGAGTCATCTAGTTGTAATTTGGTTAGAGAGGTTGGAAAATTGTTTAAAGGGTCTATTTTATTTTCTCTATAAAGTAAATATTCCTCTTAATTGATCCTTCCCACCATAATGTTATTTCAATAAAATTGAATCATGCATATCCTCTTCACATTAAATGGAAATTACATGGGTATTTGATTCAATATCAGTGCATTCTAGGATAGTTTCATCTATATCATATGGATTATCATCAGATGTAATGGATCACTATGTATGGAATGTGTCTTGTAGAATATGTATTTCAGAATAATCTCATTCCTACTTAACACTAAATTGTTTATTTTTCCCTTTCGACTTCAGAGTTACCCATACATCTCCATTACATTACTCATGTTATACATTCTATAATATAATGATTATTACAAACCACAACTCATGTATTTACCTTTTACAAAAAAAATGTTTCTGGGAAGATATAATAAACCTTATTGAATAATATGACCATAACTTGGGATCCCCAGACCTAAAAATACCATATCTGAACTACCTACAATCATATACCCTAGAAAAGTATTTTGAAAATCATAATGTTTGCCTTATTAATGTTCCCAGATTCAGGTAGAGATAAAAAATAAGCACATATTCATCACCACAATTAAAATGAATTTGATTCACCATCAGGACTCCCAAAAATGTTGTATTGTACCTCCATGATAAGAAAATACATGGACATGGGGGAGAAAGATAATGTTTAATGGGTGATATAGAGCAATAAAGAACATCAACATAAGTATGTGAGTTAACATAGAATAATCCATAAAAAATAAAGTTATAAATATAAATCAGTAGGGTATGAAAGGAGGACACAAATTCATCATAATTTTTTTTAGTAATAAAAATTCTTTCAAAAATGTGGAGAAAATTTGAACTACAACATTAAAAAATACTTCCCTTAATGTATTTATAAGAGTAGTGAAAAATAACGTTATAAATCATAGCCAAATCACTATTGAAGAGACATCAATACGACACTCAAAATGTATTTTATAAAATACATTACCATAATATAGTCTTCAAAAAAACTATACTTATAAAATAAAATTCGTAGTGGAAGAAAAAAATTTCACACGTGCAATGAAATTCATTTGTAACATTTTATGATATTAATATAATTTTATTTTGATAAAAAAATATTCAAAGAATAATGGGAATATATTTAAAATTTTAAAACAATAAAAAATTCTAAATGAATAAAATTTATGGATAATGGCAATTATGATCGACAAATTTATTCACCTTGAAAAAAATAATAAAAAATGATGATTTTTACAATTTTGTAATGATTTTCAACAAATACTTATATGGATGTCATTATAAGTATTAATTTTAAAATTTGGAAAAGAAACTAAAAATTATAATATTTTGATCTTAAGTAATAAATTTATTGTAGAATATATATTCCAGAAGGATAAAATTAATAATATATTTGTGTATTAGAATTATTTCTGACAGAAAAAGATAAATAAAGCTATATTTTCTTATAAATGATATTTCTGTGTTTTTAGTACCATATAAAGGGGAAATAGGAAAAAATAATTGAAAAAAATAACATTAATTTTTAGAATAATAGATATTGGTTATGGAGATAAAAAAATAATATCCCCCCAATATAAACTAAAATATATAAAATCGTGATGAAATATAAGATTATAAAATATAACTCTATGTATTTCCTAATATTCGAATAAAAATACATTGAATGTTATAACATGGTTTGGATTTTTAAATATCTTGAATTAAATTTTATAATTTGTAAAAACATATTTATTGCATTGTAATTAAGACAGATTAAATAAAATATGGTGCATAATAAGAATCAAGGTTATATAAATTGATAAAGAAAAAAAGAAACACTTCTATGAGATTCTTTGTTATTAAAAATGATATAACTTCAACTAAAAATAAATTAATAATTTTATGTATTTATATTATTATTACTTGATAAATTTATTTTATAATTTCTTATTACTAACGTAAAACTAATTATTTTCGAATATCCTTACTTTTCAAGTAGCTATTGCTTTTTCCATGCATGTTCCAGTTTGGTAGTTCTAATCAATTCAATTTGGTTTTGTTTCCATAATATAAAATATTTTAATTGATGTTTAAAATATGTTATTGATGAATTTCTAGAGCTACATGGTCACTTAATGTAAATTATTTTTATGATTTAAATGGAAATCGTAAAAATATCATTACATAGAAATTTCAATTCTGTAAAAAGAATTACATTTTTACCATTTAAAAATATGTATATAACCATTAAAGTTTCATCAAAGGATAATAAAATAATTAATTTTATATAATATATACAATATTTATAATTTAGTAATCATTATGTCATAAACATTACTATATCATTCATGTACATGGTAAAATTGAACGAAATGAGATATTGTTATAATGAATGAATGGTTAGAAAATGTCAGTTCAAATTGATAAAATTTATATTAAAGATGATTATTGATTTAAATTTTTTTTATAAAATCTAAAAATCACATTTAGTAATATTTTGATGGATAGGATAATGAAAATATAATCGTAAGAAGTTATTATTATAAATGTTTAATGGAATATTTGTTTTAAGTTATTAAATATTATGCTCAAAATCAATTATAAATAATTTTAATAAAATGTAAATATAATATTTAAGCAACCTTATTAATTTCATATTTATAATATTTAACAATTAAATTCATTTTTAGAACCATTCATGTAAGGAAGTGATGAAAAATGGAATATTTTGTTTATGGAGGCGGTAGTTTTGATTTAACAAAATGAAAATTAAATTTTTAAATGGTTGAAAGGGATGTAGATAATTATTATTGATAAAAAAATTAATAATCAGTAAACTAATGGTATTTATTTAATTATATATAGAAATTTTTAGAATCATTGCATGAGTTATAATAATAATGAAACTTGAAAAAACTCTGTTTGAAAAATTACCTTTTCCTTGAATATATTTATTTGGGTATATTGTTAAGAATTCATAGACGGATCATTTTGCAATAATTTTACATCTACTATTTTAAAAATATATCTTTTATGTTAATATTTTAGGTCTTTTGTGATATATGATACTCAGGTTCTATCAATAAGGGAGGCAGTGAATGGATCCTTTTATAAGTGATAGGGGTTTAATGTTTGTAAATACGTGTAACATAAAAATTAATATATGTAATTGTCAATGTAATTTGTAAAAAATTATAAAAATATTAAATATATGATAATTTAGTTCCGTAGTTCACTCATCCAATCAGTTAAGGAGAAATGTTTTTGTGACATTTGTGGCCTTATACATTTGTTTGAAACCCAAAACCTATAATGCTTTATTATATTAAGAATCTTTTACCACATTAAATTATCTTAATGACAAAAAATGAAATGGAAATTATATGCTAATTGGAAAAATATAATTCCAAATATGAAACCCATTTTAAAATAATGAATTTTAGGATGTGGTAAAAAAAATTAATTAAAATATGGTTTATGCACCAAAACATTTTTTTATAAAATGCTCAATATAAGCATAAAATGAATTTACAACAAAATAATTTATATTGTCAGTTCAAATGATATTAATAGGTTTCTGGATTGAAAATAAGTGTAATTTTACCATATAAGATAACCAAAACCAAAAGGATAATTATGAATACTTAAATAATGTAAAAGGTCTAAATCTATTTTTTATTATAATGAAACATCATTTAGGTTCCAAAAATTGAATCATAGATTAATAATTTTTAAATATTGATTTTAAATACATAATTTAAATCCAAAAATTATTTTTTGATCAATAAAATGGTTTCATATATTTATAATTCATGTATATATAATAATGATGTAAAAAATGTTTATGTATTTGTAAAAACATATTTTGTACAATATACTTAAAAAATTTCCATTTTAGATAAATATTATAATTTCATCCCAATATAAATTTAACATGTTGAATCTAAAAATAATTACATTTAATCAAAGTAGATTATTAAAATATATAAATTTTTATTTTAATAAAATATTTATAAAATATAATAAAAATAATGATAAAAACATTTTTTAAGCCATGAATAATTAAATTATAATTCATTACTATTAGTTAATTCCTTCTTATATTTTATTAGTTTAATTTATTTATAAAATGTATAATTTTATAAATTCATTTTACTGATATCATTTAATCAAATGTATTGAATATATCAAAAAAATTAAAATTCATCAGTGTAGTTTCTCTAGAATTAATGATATTTACCTATATAAAATTGAACCATTTTAATTATATAAAATCATTTATTAATTCAATTATTTTTGTTTAAATATTATTAAATTTAAATAAACTTGTATTATAATAAATTAATATTCAATTTATTTTTGTTTTCTGCGTATCACAATATATTATAAAAACTATATTTATTTAAAAGAGTATACATGGTGAAATCTCAAGGTGTTACATATTGATCAAATAACTTTCCTTAAATCAATGTACAATATATATATAATTAAAATAAATAAAATGTGAAAAATATTTATTATTTACTTGTTATTTAATTTAATATCAATCATGAGGCCCCAAACATCGCATACCTCGCTACGAGAATAAATCTTTATTGTTTTCGTAAATACATTAAAGTAAGTGATTCATGATTTTCATTAATAAAAATATCAATTCAAGGGAAAAACACAAATATCTATTTATAAAAATATCAAATGACATATATAAAATATAGAATTCTTATGGGTGATTTTCTTCACCATACATATTCTCTTAGAGTTTACCAATGGAAAAAATGATAAAAATAATTCCCCATGTCTTATGAAACCCCTAACCTCAATATCATGTATCATTAATGTCTAGTCAGATGATGTCACATGTATTATTGAAAATCATCATAACATATCAAATATCTCATTATTGTATATAAATATTATGACCTTTCAATAGATTTGATACTCTATGAAAATTATCACATTATTGTTACACAGATGAAAAATAATCATATGATAAGATATATATTAATATTTAAAACATTCAATATACTAATAATTTGATGTGTATTGATGTTGGTTGTGTGTCAAAAACACCCAAAACTGTTAAAAATAGATCGTGGTATAATAGTTTATAATTTTAAATAAAATAAACTTGGGTAAAAAATTGAATCTAGCGGGGTATGGATTTCAATTTATGTTCCATTTTGATGATTCTCATGACAGACAAATTTATGTAAAAGAAGCAGACAATATTGCTTAATATGAAGAAGGTGCACAAAAATCATGAATTGAGAAAACATCCACCATTAAATTTGGTGTTGTAGATGAAGATATTGCTAAGGATGTAAAGTTATGAATAAATATTTTTTATGTAGAGAATGTAATGTAGAAAATTAAACTAAAAAATACAGAATCCATTATGAGGTGGAGGGAAACATTAATAATAAAATAAGTAGTTGGTTTCTTAAAATAGTATTAAATGGAGAAAAATAATCAACCATAAATATAAGGGGTTAAAGAGAAATATGATAATCAGAATAAGAGATCCCTTAAAAATTGATAAAGAATATATGTGGGTAGTTTACTTTCTGATAGAAAACTATAAAGGGAGAATTATATCTATAGTTTCGAAACAATGATAAAAAAATGATCCCAAGAAAAATTATATCACCGAAAATGATAATTGGGCCTTAATTGTAGATGACAGTAAAAAATACATACAAAAATAGGATGAAATAAAAAACAATGGTGTAAACTATTGAATAATACACACCTCCACCATCTAGCATCACACATGATAAGGATAATCCAATAACTTACTACATGATATCACTAGTTATATATTTGGAGTAAAATAAATAAAAATAAGTGATTTTAGACTAAACATGAATATATAAAATAAGTATACCAATGAGAATAAGTATAATAAAAATTTAGAATAAAAAGATGGAGAAACCATTATCAAATAATTCATAGTCATACCCAATGTTTTTGGGAAATAATAAAATAAAAAGTTTATTAATGGAAATTTAATCCTATCAATATAAGTCATGAGTGTTTATGGATTATGTAATGAAGCTAAAATAATATTCAAAATATTATGGAATCAGATATTAATAGGTATGTTATTGGGAAAATTTACATTTATACTGAAGTCACATTTACATTACATGATTTGTTATAGTTTATTTTTATTTTGGAGAAGAAAATATGTTTAGGATTATAAAAATAAGGTACAAAGATTTTCACAAGAATAAATTTTTTCTCTTATGAAAAATTAAATGATGAAAAAATATTGAGTATTTATGTCAACCAAACGTAATATAAAATAAATTATGGTTACTAAATATAATGTAATTCACATTCTCAACATGTTTTAAAAGATAAACAATAATAGATGTGTATATTCAGATAAAAACATAACTGGGAATGACAAATATAATTTTCCTTTGTAATTCTGTAAACAATTATAGTACTTCTATGATGAAAATACTATTGTTTATTTTCCCAATGATAAAAATAATATTATTAATGGTTTTTATAATATTAATAAATATAATAAAGAATTAATTCATTTAAAAATGAAAAATTAATACAATTGTAAATGGAGAAACAAATAAAATATTAAATCCCATTAAATAGGAAGAATTTCAGCATTATCAATAGAGCTACTCAATAATGTGAATAGAAAAGAAATCATGAACAACGCCTCCACACTCCCATGTTTCTATGGCGTCAGAAATGTTATCTATAAAAATGATTCCTTAATAATGGTATTTTTTTGTTATTTATCATCAGTCCTACATTTTAAATCACCAAATTAGTATTGGTACTTGATTTTATGTAATCTCATACACTTAATTTTTTTTGAGAAAATAATCCATCAATGAAGCCGTGATTACTTATATAATATATATATACTGTCAATTATGAAATAATTAAACACGTCAACAAGGTGACATAAGATTATATTGTTCAATATAAGTTTCAAAAATATTAATTATATGAAAATAGAGTAGGTATATAAAAAGAACCCTAACATTGGATATGTTGATGAAAAATGACTTCATATATCACATGGATTCCTTTTTCATATAATCAAATAGATTGTCAGAAAGAAATTTTAAAATTAGAAGGTATATGTTGGATCAATTACATCCATCATATATATGAGTAATAAAATAGTCTCTTTCAGGGGTTTGTGATGAATTTTTAAAATTAATAAAATTATTATTATAGTATGAAACATTTTTTATAATTAATTTAAAGATAATTATTATTGTTGTAATTTTTTAATCAAGTTATCTAATTAATCATTTTTTTAATATATATGGTCTGATAAACAGACTAATATGGCCTATTATGTCCTGTTTCATACATAGGACTCATAAAAATGACTATAACATAAATATAACAATGAATTGTTATTTTATAATAAAAAAACTAATTCCAATATACAAATCACCAAATATAATTAAACAAATCAATACACCATGAAATATTTTCTGAAATAATTATAATTCAAATAAACTATAAATGTTTTATTGAAGAATAATAATTTGGAAAAAAAAATTGTGATCTAATTTAATCATTTACGTATGTTACAATTCTTTACTAGTGTGCCCAAAAAGCAACGCTTCCAAATTGGTTGATGAGTCTTTCTAAAACAAAGTGAAAATAAATAATATTGAAAGAACATATATATTGGGGTGATGATACAACCAAAGATATTTTTTTGGATGATATTGATTAATTTTAAATTTATTGATATTTTTATCCCTAAATTCAAATAAAAATGATTTATTATACAATAAGATTAAACATGGAAATAAAATAACACAATAAATCAAAACATTCTAACATCATAGTATCGGGATTTATTTTTTTAAAAAAATTGTTTCAAATATCCAAATCATGTTTCAACACAAAATTAGAATATATCCCAATTTTCATTTATTTTTAATAATGAATTAATCCTTTATTTTAAATATTAAAAATTTATAATGACCCAAAACCCAATCTATAATTACATTATAATATGAAACTCATTTTAAAAAGTAATAAAATTGAAAAAGATAATCGCATACCCTGCATACGCCAAATAGGAGACAATAATAGAATTCATTCTCATTCAAGATAATTATTTATCAATTTTTTCTATAAAAACATCTTTACACATCTATAATAATAAATCCATAATTAGGATTTATAATAGTTCCAATTAGCCTTGGGAATCATGTTTCATCACATGTTCCATGAACGATATAGTGATTTTTTATTTACATGAATCATTAAGAAAAACATTAATTAAAATATATAGTGAAACTATTAGTGATTTTTTTAAAAACTATTGATACTCATTTTTATATATTATGTGAAATTATCCATGAATTTTTAAGTGAAACATTCAATAGTTTGAGGGATTGTTTAAACTCTTATTAAAATGTGCATTCACTAAATCATTCAAAACACTTTTAGTGTCACATGGCTTGTGAATTAATGTTATGTAACTTCCGTCAGGGATCATATATAAGAATCACTATAATTTAAACAAATAATTTCAACATTAATAGGTATTTATAGTAAAAAATCTGTTAACATTAATATAAATTCAAAATAAGAGGTATAATCTGAAATACCATTCATAGTGTTTGTAAAATGTATATTGAAATTCACTACTAGTAATAAAAAGTTAGAGACACACAATCAGATCATGTTGTGAATTAAAACCTCTATCCAAAAACAATAGTTATTTTCTTTTATTCCTAAAGTAATTACTACTATCCAAAATTAATATTTTTTTTGGATATAGTGAATCCATCATCCAGTGATATCTCATATAAAACAGTACAACCTTCATCAACACCTGAACTAAAAAACCAGAATGTATCACCACTACCCATCCTTCATGAAAACAGTAGTTGAAACATAAAAAATCTATAAAACACCATATTAAAAAATCATATCATTATGCTATTCATTTACACTTGAATTAAAAACCATCATTGATATCAAAATTTTTCTCTACCCACAAATTATTGACCATTTGTGTGTAATATCACACATTTTCACTTTTTATATGAATTATAATGAAATAATCCCTTCATGCAACATAAGAAATGGATATATATCATTTGTTAAAATTTCAAAGATTCATATTTTTAGTCAAATTATTCTTTATATAATTTTTTAAGTCATGATACACATTACAATGAACATGAATTAACTTCATCATGGTTATTTATTTTTTTCTTTAGGACATAAATCCAATTTTCTTAAAACAGGTCAATTTAAGACTGAAATATAGTGTTTGAAAATATGGTGATATGAAAGGTCATGTAATATTTATTTTTCCAGATGATGGAGTAATTTAGTATCAAAATTTTGTTTCATCGGTTGATGAAGAGTTTCATTATTTTTATCATAAAATGGAATTTTATACATTTGAGATCACTGAAATTGAAATTGAGGTTTACATAATCAGAATAATGGAAGTGCATATAATACATTTAAATGTTGAATTATGAATTATAAGGGCATTGGTATATAATAATCATTTGAGATCTGTACATTTCATATTTAGTAATTTGGTTTCATGCTGTAGAGTGTTCATATAATTCTAGTAGTTTTTATTTCTATGTGTTTCTTTATAGAGAATCAATTTAAGTGGTCTCATTTTAAATGACAAAAGTTGTCTTATAATGATAATTAATATTATAGAAATTTTATTAGTTGATTATGATGTGTTTAAATAAAATTATTCCAATTGTGTTTATTGGGGATTCTAAATTTATTAACATGTTTTCTCCATCTGGATTATCGTGACATTCTAGGGCTTGAAATCTATTACTGATTATGGTTCTATAGAATATTTTCATGTTTTTAGGTTAGTGATTCTGATATGTTTAACATGGTATTCAGTGAAGATAGTACCTAGACACATATAACAAACTCATATGTTACATTGAGGAAATGTAATGACTTCCCTAATTGGATGATGTTATCTTTTAATAATATATTTTAAATAATATTTTAGTTTGTAGAGTTGTACTCCATATTTAATTTTTTATGATGTTATTAAAAGATTTATTAATTTATCTCTTCCAGTAAATTTAAATTTTTTACTATTATTATTTTTCACAACATTTATTAACTTTGATTTATAAATTTATCGAACTATAAAAACTATTATTAAACATAAAAAAAGAGGGATTTTTTGTGAAATTATTTTCAACTACAGTTCTCCCACTATATTGTACATTTACCAACCTTGTTTATTTGGAAAATATTTTGTTCCAGATCTGGTCTCTCAGTTTGAGACTAAATTTTATTTAATATCATAGAAAAAATATTGATTTTTATCTAAAAACAAAGTACATAACCCAAGATAAACACATAAATATATAAGATATCATTTACTACATGATCACAAAAAAGAAATGTGATATAATTCTAAATCATATTGGAATTAAATATAACCTTTGTAACCATTCAATATTTTAGAATAAGTTTTTGATTAACAAATTTTATTTATTTTATGGTTTCTCTTATAGAAAACACCGATTTGAAATGAACATTGATATATTATTAAAATATTACTAAATGGTATTTGTTTACTAGACATTAGACTGGATGGTATGAATTGGACTTAATAAATTATTATGAATTATGCTTAAATATGTATTAAATTTCTTCATTGGTTATAAATTAATTATAAATAATAATAATATCATTTGAAAATAAATTATATATTTTTTCTTAAAATCTAATTTTATGCATGCAATTTATTTATATCTTAATTAATGAAATTAATCGCTAATAGTGAATTATTTTAAATAATGTATCTATTTTTTATTTAATCTAGTATCTTAACATTAATTTTATATATTGTTTATGAATGGGTTTGGAATAATCAATGTTTTATACATAAAAATATATATTTTTGAAAATTTATTTTTCTCATGTTTTTCATTTTTATATTTAAAATTATTTTTTTCCACTTATATATATTGAATATTTTTAAATTTACATTATATTTGGAATAATTAGATCCAAATTTAGAAAATATTCCCCATATATTTATAGGTATTATTAATAGTAATCATTGTAACATTTTTCATCGTAGTAAAGGGTAAATTGAGTTAACATGGTTAAAACTACTCGATTAGACCATTTTTATCCTAATTATTTTGTGATAAATTTAATTAAAATATTATCACCATATTTTATAAATTTATTTGTTATAAGGAAAAACTCCCAAGAAAGTGTCCTGTATAATATTTAAATAAATGAATGTTATAAAGTCTCACTCTCTTAGTTTTAAATATTGATTCTATGTCAACATAGTGAAAAAGTAATGTTGTGAATGTGTATAAATGTATAATTGGAAAAAAATGAAATTATATTCATGATGTATATTTATTTATGACTTATATACATTATATAATAACATTAGATTCTTTCACAATGCTAATAAAATTTTTATTCAATTAATTGAAACATAAAATAAATGATTTTGAAAATATAAAAAGTAATATAATTGGACTATGTAATTATTTTAAAATGAAATTTCAGATAAATATAACAAAATAGTGATGATTAAAATCACTAGTATATAACTATACCCTTTCCTTGATGTCTTTTAAGTCAAATTTAATGACTACTGTCAATATTGACATTAAATACCTCACATAATAAATAATATTTTATTTAATTATTTATAATTCATAAAAATTATAGATTAGTAAATATAATTTATATATAATTTAATAAATAATGAACATACCTTTTATGAAGAATTATAACATTTATGGTTACATTTTTAACCCATTGTTGTTAAAATTATTGTTACCATAGTTATGGTCAAAAATAATTAACAAAAAAATCAATAAAAATGATAAGTTTTAAATTTACAAAAAAAACCTATCTAAATTTAATTAGATTGTGTTATTTAATCCATGTTAACTTATTATTATAGTTACTATCAATTTAGATGCATTTTTCTTGAAAATATCTATGTTAGAGTTTAATTATTTAATAAATTCCAAATGTTCCCCTCACATCAATTATAAAAGGGAACCTCCTCCTCTCCCATAATTACAAATTTTAGCCATCAATATTAATACTAAACTACTAAAATCCAATAAAAAATTCATTAGATATATTATATATATTCTTTTATTCAAAAAGTACCAACCATAGTATCCTTAATACGATATACATAAGAGTTCAATACAAGAAGTGATAATCATTATAAACAATCACTTTATTAATGTAGTTATCATTTAACATCTATAATTATAGTGTATTTATTATAAAATAATAAATTAAGTATTTAATTTATACTATATATTTATTTATTATGAAATCACCATTATCCACATTCTTTCCCATCAAATAGGATTTAAATGTATCTCATGTGCATATATATCGCTTACATTCTAGACATAGCGATATAATTCATTTTGATCAATAGTATTTCATGGATCATTATAATGATGATTTTAATATTTATATATTATACTTATAACATCATTGACATTTATACATATAGTATCACCTATATATTCTAACTTTCAAATCTATTGAAAAATGATAATACAATCTTGTGTTGTTGTGGAATATCTCCTCTACGATCTGATGTGATGTGTTTTCCAATTCCACATGACATGTATGATAATAAGGATATATATAATGAATATATACTCTATATGTTACGTGATAACTACACTTTAATGGAGTTTTAATATTTACTTTTCTTTCATTATATCCATAAAAATGTGAATAGATCCTTCATGCATATGAATGGATCACCGTCCCTATGGAAAATATAGTTAATTTATTTGTCTCTAAAATTTATCTATCACAATAAATATAAATTTATTTAAAATAAAAGTTGTTTAAATAATTGATAAAATTATTTATATTATTTAACTATAAAGATAGTACACAGAGCAAAAATATTATAGCAAATCTTACATGAAAAATGAAACATATTTTACTTGGAAGAGTGATTTTAATAAAGAATTTTTCATTAATAGGTGAAAAATTGATTATAAGTAAATAATATATGGTATTATATAAAATATTATTATTCTATTATATATCCATATTAGATCTATATTAATTATATTGGTGACTCTAAAAATTAAAAATAAAAGCATACCCAAGGTAATGGATTTTCATCTAACTATATTTGTAGTGAGACACATGACATATTTACCAGTTGATTCTTTTATGTGATTTATATACTACTTGTGAACATTATTTATGATGTTTAATATTAAATTTAGGTTTATTTAAACAATAATATAATATTATTTTATGATTCTTATGATAAAATTATTAACAAAATGAAAAGGGTTTTATTCAAAAACTCATTTTTATCTGGATTGTTTATAATTTTGTATCAATGATGAATTTTTATGATATACCACTAAATAAAATAGTCTAATTTTTTATCCTATTTTTTTATTGAAATTAAATTTTATTAATTTCATTTTCCACTCTTTATGAACTATGCATAAAATTTTTTTTATGGAAAATCCACATTATTTTTCCCTTTAGTCGAAAATATATTCACTTCAAAGTAAATGTTTTGTAAAAATGTTTTGAATAATATTTTTATATTATCCAAAGAATATTTATATTAATATTTATTCAATTTTAAATTTTTAAAATGGTTTTAAAAATAATTTACATTTTATTTTCTTAACATAATAAATTATAAATTATAAAAAATTGTTAAAATAATGACTTATTTTAACTTGTACAACAAGAATAGAATTTCTCAACATCATCACAACTCAATTATCTAAAGATTAAATTATATTTTTAATTATATTTTTAATGAAACATTTCTCCATATGATTTTGGATATATTTTTTTGTTTCATTCTGTTATTTAAAAGTGAAGGGTTATTTTTCTTAAAAAATATTCTAGGGGTAATTTTAAATTATTTTCAGACAATTCTAGTCCTAGAAGAGGTTCTTAAAAACATTAGAAATTATTTTATATTCTTATTTTATGTCACAAACTCATGTAATATTCCAATTTTATACTCTCATGACTAATGTTTCCTGATTTTCATGTGATTCATATCTTTTGAACTAACAATATTTATTCCATCACTTGGGATAATGATGTATTATTTGTTTGGTATTATTTTCAAATGTTATGCTCATGTTCTCATACCATTATGGTTATGTTATGAATTTGTGATCATTGATATCATGCCTTATTACCCATAATGAGCATATGAGTTCACCCTTTCTGTTGTTTCCATTTACCCACGTTATTAATAATGGTATAATGTATGATGTTACTAATAAAGGGGCATGTTTAGAAGATTTTAGTGAAAGATATCATATTACACTAATGAACCTGTTATTTATTATTCTAAGAGTCCAATTACACTACACATATACGATTATTGCATGTTTCATTATGATATATATTGAACATTAATCTATTAAATATAATTTCAATGTATTAAATGTATTGGACGTTATTACTAGCATTAATGAAATTTTATTTTACCTTTAGAATTCAGGTTGAGAAAATATTACTCAGAAAACTAGGGCTATGAGAAAGTATATGTCAAAATCAAAATGTTTTGATAATAATCATTATTATTCTATGTTAATCATATAATTTTATATATTTAATGTGGTGTCTTTATGTATACACATTATTAATGATTTTTCTACATTATGAAGTTTTCGACTATAATTATTATGTCTCACAATATTGTGTTCATTATAATCATTGAATGGAAACCAAATAAATCATTTTAATAATTCTTGTGATAGATAATGTATTGAAATTCCTCCTAAGAAAAAAATGTTATGGACTCTGGAATAAAAAATATATATTTAATGATCACACAAAATTATTTGGATATGAACCGTGATGATCTTAGAAACAAAAAATTTAATAAAAACAATATTCAGTTGATTTCGTCATGAATAAATTTCCACCTTATTTTAGTTTTTCCCAAGATCCATTATTTATTGATAAATTGATTATTACCCTCAAAAATATATTATTCATTCTTCATTGTACAAAGAATGATATTTTATCTATTATATAGATGGAAAAGTAGATCGATGGTGGAATATTTATAAGAATATAAAAGAAAATGATGAAGTTGACTCTATGGAGTGGGATGAGTTTAAGAGATTATGTTTCAATAAATAATTTCTTTGTATTACTCATATGAATACGTTGATGGAATTCTGTGATATTTTTCATGTGTTTAAGTAATATATTAGTAGCTATGAGGTATATTTTATGCGACATTCATGGTATGATTTACTTACTATCATCCTTCTGGAAAATATTGTTGATATATTCATTAATGGATTAAATTCTTGTTGCTAAAGGGTGTTATCCATAAAAGAATTCAACTGATATGAAGAAATCATTTGATGTGCTATAAATTTTTAAATGGATATTAGTGTTACCTATCCATATCATTGTATTTATATTAAAAGAAATATTTATTTCTTAAGAGATTATAAAAATATTGTAGAGAAAATTAAGTGATTCCCATTCTACTAAAATTGATGAAGGTAACATGGTGGAAATTGTCTTAAGGGTAATGGTAATTGTTTCATGTATGTATTGGAAGTTTATTTGAATTTGAGTAATGATGTTACAGGAAGAAGATATCCATTGAAATAAATAGAGATAATTATCAAAAAATGTACTACCCACACTCTAGTATTTCAAATTCAATTAGTATGACAATTATGCTATCCATTGCACAAATTTTATGTTTAAGAATGGTGATCAATGTCAAAAACATCGTAAGATGATAGAGAAATGGAAATATAATTCAATGAGTATTTTTGATAAGGGTGACTATAAAAATGTGGAGAAAGGGACACATACTGTAATGACCCACTTATCCTCATTGGCTTGAGAGTACAGAAATCCATTACTAGGCCTTAAGCGACATCCCCAAGACACCAAAGGTAGGATATATTTGCCGAAGGGTTTCAATGTGAGTGGGGGATGATATACCCTTTGAGAAATAAACCAACCAAACCATCACTAACAGCCACTATATGATGCACATTAATCCAACAACCAACTCATGCATTACCAAAAGAGAACTACAATGTTCCACCACAAATACAAACCAACACAAAATCAGAGTACCAAGTAGAAGATTAAACAAAAGACCCAAAACAAGCTGATACACTCTCCATGACACCACACCGAGCTCCATGCACCAAGCACCACCACATATCTCAAGCTTCACCATGAACCATTATCAATAAGATGCTTTTCCATTACCTGTGTCCTAGATGATGACATCTGCAAAAGCACCAATGTGCCAAAGCAGGGGTGAGTATAAAAGTCAGTCGGTTTCCCCAATGAATTCCCTACTCACGCCACTAGAATATTTAAGTTAGCCAACATTTATATAAAATAGTTTATAAAAAACAATTTCTCAAAATATTTTATAACAAGATAATAACAAGATTACAAAACTAGTTATATCCAAAAACATCAAAGTACATTAGAAACCAATTTCTAACAAGTTATTTATTTTAGAAAAATAACCAAACAAGCTTTCAAACCATTTCACAATATCAATTTTTGCAACCCATCCATTTCAAAAACCCGTGTAATCAACCATGCATTCATCTTTAGGACAGTTCTATACTCATGAGTGGTTTCTCGTTGATCTACCAAGTCGTCACAAGGTAATTGTTTCCCAGGTGACATTACACCTTTGGCACCGAGAGCAAGGTCAGATTTCAACCAAGCATCATAATTAAAAGCCTCATGTGCCATTAAACATTTGGCACCAAGAACAAGGTCCTATTTCATCAAAGACTCTTATATACTACAAAACACACACCACTCATTCACAAAAATCATGCAAAAACCATCCATTAAATAAAAAAACATTTATTGAAAACCAATTCCATCAAAACAAAGTGTGTTCACCCAATTCAAACCATTTCAATAAAACACCCCTTTTATTGAAAACCCATATTTCATCAAACCACTTCCCATTCCAGAAAATCCACAATTTAATATCAAGATTTTAAATTCAGAAGGCCAAATCACTTTACCCAACAATTCAAAAAGATTTAACAATTCTATCAAAACCATAAATCATCATTAATGAAAATTTATTCCATGGTATTCACAATGAATTCCATTCAAATAACACAATTTGAAACTAAGACAATCAATTCTAACAAGAGGAATCAAGAGTGATGCCACCTACCTAAAAACAATATGCAAAACCAACCATGAATCGGGTCAAAACACAGTGAAAACTCATTAGATTCATTCCCATATAACCAACATGATCATAACCCGACATAAAAGTCATCCACTATCTTAGATATACCCACCATGGGTGTATATATAAGGATCCATCATGATTGAAGAAGGAGATCTAAGAAAACTCTAGGAAACGAGACTTACCTTGGTCAACTGGCCTCTAAACGCCAAGGCAAACCTCTGTATCGCTTCCCAAACGCCTGGTAATTGTTCTCCTACCTTCACCAGAGAAAAATACAGATTTAGGACCATCTAGGAGAAAAAATGAGTGGGTTTAAAGATAAAAAGGATTAGATCCTTAAAAATAGGATCTAAGTTGACTTCGTGCATGGTCATTCTGAATGGTTAGTCAAATCATGCATTAACCGTCCGGTAGTCACTACTTGGAAGGGGCACCCCGCATGGCCTCCATGCACAGTTTTCCCAAACCGTGCACACACCGTGTGGTCTCCTCTGTCCAAGGTGACACCACCGACTTGACTTTTGCACGGTTTGGGCAACCCATGCGAAGCCCGTGCATCACCTTCATTTTCCCTTTGACCCTTTAAAAGTATCCAAACATTCCCAACCATTTATTCTATGCTTCATGTACTTAAAAAACATAAAACAAGGGTTACATACCATAAACCAAGGGTACTACATTCCCCCCACCATTGGACTTTCCGTCGCTAGAATGTAGAAAACCATCGCTTTCTTGAAAGAGTTCTGGACACTACTCTTTCATTTCTTTATTGTGTTCCCAAGTCTCTTCCTAAATCGGACCATGTTGCCACAAAACCCACAGTAGGCCGATGCTTTTTCCCCACAATAGTTTCTCCTACCTATCCACAATTCGCACCATAATATGTACCAATTAATCATATGGCTCTAGGTCAACATTATCCCATCTGATCACATGGTTAGGATCGGGCTAATACTTCTTCAAATGAGATACATGGAACACATTATGCACTGTACTGAACTGTGGTGTTAATTACAACTGATACGCCGCCTTGCCAACCTGTTATAATATCTCAAAAGGGCCTGTATATCGAGGAGATAATTTACCCTGCCTCCCAAAACAACGATGTCCACGCCTTGGAGAGATTCTCAAAAACACATGATCACTCAACAAAAATGACAATGGTCTTCGGTGATTATCTGCATAAGATTTCTGACGACTCTGTTCCGTCTCCATCCTCTTTTTAGTTAACTAAATATTATATATTGTTTCATGGACAAGGCTCAGCCCAACTAGTGAATTCTCACCTATTTCCAGCCATCAAAGTGAAGAACGACAAGGATTCCCATACAATGCTTCAAATTGAGCCATGTGTATCGAGGCCTGATAACTGTTGTTATATGAGAACTCTACTAACGGAACATTCTCTTCGCACGAGCCACCAAAATCCATTACACAAGCATGTAACATGTCTTCCAATGTCTATATCATCCTTTCGGATTGTCCATCCATCTGAGAATGATACGCCATACTTATATTCAATTGAGTTCCCAGGGATTTCTTTAAGGATTTCCACAAACGAGATGTAAACCTCGGATCTCTGTCTGACCCAGTAGACACTGGTACACCATTCCTTTTTACAAATTCTTAGATATATATTTTTGAATGACCTTCCAACATATGAGTTTCATAAATAGGGATGAAATGGGCCGACTTGGTACGCCGATCCACTATCACCTAAATGACATCGTGTTTCTGGACCATTCATGGAAGAACTATAACAAAATCCACTGCTACCTGTTCCCATTTCCACACTGGGATAGGTAAAGATTTTAATATACCAGTTATTTTTTGATTCACTTCTTTAACTTGCTGACAAGTTGATCACCGCAAGATGAACTCGGCCACCTTACTTTTCATGTATCTCCACCAAAACTACGCCTACAACGCCTTATACATATTCTGTGAACCTGGGTGTACAACCCATCTTGAATGGTGGTAGGAATGAAAGATTTGTTCTCGAGAAGTTAAAGGTACAACCATCCGATATCGAAACCGCAAAACTGAACTCTCATCCAGCTTCCATCCCTCAATGGTCTCCCCACCATTTTGTTTTGAACTCATTACAGCATAGCCTACATCGGATGCATGTGCCTCCTTTACTGTCTCCAAAAAATCAGGAACAAGCACAACAGGAAAGGAAACCGTGACATCACCTTGGTCTTCACATTCTACATGCATGTCGGCTAGGTCTGATATCAACTGCCACCCATCTGAAGCTTCTTTTGCCAACTGAGCATACAACTTTTTTGTTAATGAATTGACCATTGAATTGTTCATACCTGGTGTATAAATCAATTCAAAGTCGTACATTTGAAGATACTCCATCAACCTCCTCTGCCTGGGATATAAATCTCATTGTGAGAAAATATGTATCAATCTCTTATGATCTGTAAACATAGTAAATTTCTCACCAAAGTGAAAATGTCTTCATGTTTTCACAGCATGGACGACTAGAGCTAACTCCATATCAAGTGTTCGGTAATTATTCCCATTCACCCTCAACTTCCTTGAACCATAAGAAACCACATGGTCTCCTTCCTTGAGAACACAACCCAACCCTATTCCTGAAGAATCACAATACACCACATATCTCGGCCTTGATTCTGGAAAGATAATGATATGTGCTGATGTAAGGAAAACTTTCAACTCGTGAAAAGATCTCTGACATTCCCCTGTCCATTGAAATGGATTGTTCTTCATTGTCAATGTTGTCATAGGCGAATCTAGTCGTGAGAAGTCACACACAAAGCGTCGGTAATAACTATCTAGACCAAAAAAACTTCATATTTCAAAGACATTCTTCAGCGGTTGACATGTAATAATAGCTCCAATATTTTCTAGATCCACAAAAACACCTTTCTCAGAAAAAACATATGCTAGAATTCATACCTCTTGTATAAAAAAATCACACTTTGATAATTTGGCATACAACTAATGGTCTCTCAATATTTCCAACACTATTTCCAAGTGTTGCGCATGCTCAGCCCTTGTTATTGAATACACCAATATGCCATCCACAAACACCACAACAAAAAAATCCAGATATGGCTAAAATATCTGATTCATCAATTCCATAAAGGCTGATGGTGCATTCTTAAGACCAAAAGTCATGACTACATATTCTTACAGGCCATATCGGCTTCTAAAGATAGTCTTCAGAATATATTCCTTCCGAACTCTCAACTAGTAATATCCTGACCGTATGCCAATCATATAGAACCACCGAGCTCCCATCAATTAATGAATCAGGTCATCAATTCATGGTAGTGGATATATATTCTTTATTGTAACTTGGTTAATTTTACGATAATCCACACATAGCCTTAAAGTTCCATCTGATTTCTTTACAAACAAAACCAGGGCTGCCCACAGGGACACGCTTGGCCGAATAAAACCATTGTTTTCTAGTTCTTCCAAATGAACATTAAATTCATTTAACTCTGCTGGTTTCATCCTATAAGATGGATGTGATATAGGACTGGTCCCCAAAGTATGATCAATCATAAACTTCACTTCTCTTACAGGTGGTAACCCTGTGAAGTTTTCAATTAAAACAACAATAAATTGATCCACGACTACTAGAACACTTTTATTCGTGATCTCATCCCTCGATTCCAAATTTAAAGAAGCCAACTGGTAAGAGATCTTTTCCACTACTAGTGCCAAAATTTCCATTGCACCTGCCTTCTCAACTATTTCTTGTCTAAAGAGATGCTTGATACAATCCTAAGTCGTGAAACTGACTATTCTACTATAATAGTTGATGCGAGCCCTAAACTCTATCATCCAATCCATAAACAGGATTATATCATAGACATCCATCTCCAGCATAGAGAAATCCCATTTCACCTCAAATCCATCAATAGTTATATAACATGCTCTACACACGTAGGCTCTACATTCTCTTTCACCTAGAGGATTTTGATGTTTTATCACAGAAGGCATCATTTAAAGTTTTATGTTCAGCAAATCAGCAATACGAGATACAAGAAAAGAATGCAATGCACTGGTATCGAACAACAGTTGCATGAGGGTAGAATTCAAATGAATCATACCTCTCACCATAGACGGTCCAGACTGGTCATCCACAATTACCTGTTATACTCTATACAATTGCGTTGTTGCTGCAAATTTCTCTTTATTTCGTTGTTGATATTGCCCTACATGAGGATTCATGGTATTCCTGGAATGACCATGGTAAGATATGTTCTACTGGTGCGACAGATTTTGTTGTCCTCTCCCTGTGGAAGCATAAGATTCTTGCGACACATGAGAATTTTCATGAACACCCGACCGTGGAGCACTGTGACAATATCACTGAAGATGCCCCATATTGTTAAAATTGTGGCATGCTCTCTATGGTGTTGTTCATTCTCATTTCATGTGATCAATCAAGCCACATTGAAAACACCTGGCTTTCATCATGGGTCGTGGAGGAAGATTCACTGATCCAGCTGTCTGATTCTGATTCGCACTCCCACCATGGAAGTAGGTGTCCCTATTCCGCTTGTTCCCATCATTAGAGTTCCCACACATTACCATGGGTATTATCATACTTCATCCTAACATAACTCTTGATATGTCTCTTTCATCTACTATTTCTTTGTTTACCATCTCTTTATAATCCATAATACAGAGCACAACTATCGTTGAGTGAATCTCCTGTCGCAGCCCCGATTAAAAGATTTGTGCCTTCAACGATGCACTTGCATCAACATCTAGTGAAAAGTGCACTAAATTCAGGAATTTAGTAGCATACTTTGTGATAGAGAGATTCTCCTGCTTCAGGCTGAAAAAGTCAATTGTCATCTGGATCTTTAACGTGTGAGGATAGAATTGTTTATTGAACAATTCCTCAAATTCCTCCTAGCCCAAGCCTTGATCAACCTTAGACTACACCACTCGCTCTCACCAATGTCGTGGAAGATCCTCCAGCATATACGTCACCAAATTGACCTTGATCTCTGATGGTGTGCCAATGAAATCGAACATACGATTCATCCTACTTAGCCACACCTCCGCCTTTTCGGGTTCAGCATCACCCTGAACGGTTGCTTGATTCTTCTTCATGAACTAGATGGTATGATCCACATACCTTGGTTCATTCCTACGGTTCCCCATATATAAATCATGAAAATCATGGACAATACTCTGAACTAGCTCTTGGTTCACACATCGTTCAGGTGCAACCATCTTCTCCGAAGCATCTTCAGGTTGGTTCCGACGATGCATATCGGGTGTCATTTTCTAAACCAACAACAACCTCCGTCAATATCACTCTCTAACAACTGATGGATTAGTATTAAAATTCAATCACTTCTTCTATCACAACATTATTCTCGAAACAACATTATTCCCATGTTCAAGTATTTTTTAAAACATTCAGCATGCTTTTTGAAAATCAACCAATTTTTAAAGTACAAAAATTACACTGTTTTTAAATCTTTCACTTGAAAACAATATCTGTATTATTTAAAAAATTCGAATCTTGCACAAAATTCTTACTCATTCCTCACAATGAGATATACAATCCTAGTGGGAATTCATTCCTCTATAATGCAAGTCAACCTTATCTCATTGGCTAAACCCATGACAATGAGATTTCCAAACTTATAGAAGTGTATTCCAAACACTTTTGTACCCAACACCCTGGTAACATGATGTTCAGCACAAACGGGTTAGCTACGTCCTTTTATGCTACACATTTCATGTTCCAACAATCCAACTCTTGTCTAAGATTTCAACCAAAAGAATAGGCAAGAATGAATTTCAAATCCAGGACCAAGAACATCAATGACCACTTGTTAGGTGAGGACTAAACAAGCTGATACCATTTGTAATGACACGCTAATACTCATTGGAGTGAGAGTACAATGAGCCATTACATGGCCTTAAGCGACATCCCCATGATGCCAAAGGCTGGCAATAAATACCGAAGGGTTTGAATGCAAGTGGGGGATGATTTACCCTTTGATAAATAAACCAACCAAACCATCACTAACAACCACCATATGATGCACGTTAATCCAACAACCAAGTCATGCATTACCAAAAGAGAACTACACTGTTCCACCACAAATACAAACCAAAACAAATTCAGAGTAACAAGCAGAAGACTAAACAAAAGATACAAAACAAGCTAAGACACTCTCCACGGCACCACACCGAGCTCCATGCACCAAGAACCACCACATATCACAAGCATCACCACGAACCAGTATCAATAAGATGCTTTTCCTTTACATGTGTCCCGAAACATGACATCTTCAAAAGAACCAAAATTCGGAAGTAGGGATGAATATAAAACTCAGAAGGTTTTCCCAAATGACTTCCCTACACACACCACTGGGATAAAAGAGTTAGACAACATTTATATGAAACATTTTAATAAAACAATTTCTCAAAACAGTTTATAACAAGATATTAACAAGCTTCCAAAACCAATCATATTCAAAAAAATCCAAGTGCATTAGAAACCATTTTCCAACAAGTTATTTGTTTACAGAAAAATAACCAAACAAGCTTTCAAACCATTTCACGTTATCCCTTTTTGCAACCCAACCATTTCACAAACCTGTGTAATCAACCATGCAATCTTCTTTATGAAGGTTCCATACTCATGTGTGGTTTCTCATCGATCTACCATGTCGTCACAAGGTAATTGTTTCCCATGTGCCATTACACCTTTGGCACCGAGAACAATGTCATATTTCAACCAAGCCTTGTAATTAAAAGTCCCATGGGCCATTAAATGTTTGTCCCCGAGCACAAGGTCCTAATTCAACCAAGCCTCATATATGCAACCTGAACACACACCACTCATTCACAACAATCATGCCAAAACCATCCTTTCAATAAAACAACATTTATTGAAATCCAATTCCATCAAAACCAATTTTTCTCACCCATTTCATACCATTTCAATAAAACATCCATTTTTATTGAAAACCCATATTTTATCCAACCATTAACCATTCTAGAAAATCCTTAATTTAAAATTGACATTTTAAATTCAAAAAGCCTGATCACTTTACACAACAATTCAACCAAATTTCACAATTCCCTAAAAACCATAAATCATCACTAAAGAAGATTTATTCATTGCTTTTCACAATCAATTTCATTCAAATAACTGAATATGAATCTAATCTAATAAATTCTAACAAGAGTAGTCATGATTGAATCCACCTACCTCAACAAAATAAGAAAAACCAACCAAGAACTGGGTCAAAACACCATGAAACCTCCTTAGATTCCTTCCCCAATCACCAACAAGAGCACAACCCAACATAAAAGTCATACACTATCTTAGATCTACCCACATTGGGTGTAGATCTAATGATCCATCAAGAGGTAATAAGAAGATTTAAGAAAACTCAAGGAAACAAGACTTACATTGATCTACCGGCCTCTAAACGCCAAGGCAAAACTCCAGATTGCTTCCAAAACACCTGGTAAGTATTATCGCACCTTCACCAGAGAGAAATCACTAGTTAGGTTCATTTAAGAGCAAAAAATGAGTGGCTTTAATGATAAAATTGATTAGATCCCTAAAAATTGAAACTAACATGACTTAGTGCATGGTTAGTCCACATAGTTAGTCAAATCGTGCGCTAACTGTGCGGTAGTCACTACTTGGAAGGGACTCTCTACATGGCCTCCTCGCACAGTTTTCCCAAACCGTGTAGACATCGTGTGGTCTCCTCATTCCAAGGTGACACTACCTGCACAACATTCACACGGTTTGGGTAACCTGTGTGAAGTCCGTGCGTCACCACCTTTTTTCCCTTTGACCCTTTAAAACTCTCCAAACATTTCCATCCATTCCTCATATGCTTCATTCACTTAAAAATCATAAAATAAGGGTGTCTTACCAGAAACTGAGGGGACTACACATACCAAAAATTCTAAAAATACTAATGTATTATTTTATTCTCATTCTAAAAAATATTGTATATCTAAATACTTTTTAATGGGAATTAAAATTCCACCCATATGACTATATATTGAATTAGTAGTGAAAATATTAATGGCACAATGATCTCATCTCATGTATATAATTCATCTGTGATTGATATTTTGGGGAAATGTTCTCTGTCCAAATCAATTTAATCCTTATCTGGTTGAATTTGGTGTTATAATGGGTATAGGTTGAATATATACACATAAATACCAAATCAATTTTAAAGAATGCAAATGCAAATTTTTTATTTTTAACCAACAAATGATTTTCTATTAATGTGATGACATATATGAACATTAATTTGAAATTAAATCCATTATATGTGTCTTTATTTTAATCCATAATTGGTTTTTATCTAATATGGTTGGGGAGAAACTCACTATAAAAAATATTTCTGTTTTATGGAATTTTATTGATGACTTTCCAAAATAACTTCCTATTCCAGAACTAAATTGTGAAGTTGAGTACTAAATAGAATTTATATATCATGATACACATATATTATTGAATCTATATATAATTTCCATCACATATTTTCATGAATTGAAGAATAAAATACCTGAGAATTTGGAAAATGGACTCATTTGAGCCAGTAAATCACATTGGGGTTGACATATTCTTTTCAATAAGAGTAAGGATGGATCAGTATGAGTCTCATTTAATTATTGGGAACATAAAAATATAAAAACCAAAAACAATTATTGTTTACCCTATATTGAGGACAAGTTTGATAAATAAAATGAAAGTCAATACTATTCTTAGAATGTCAATAATTCTAGATTCCAACAATTTAGAGCCATGTAGTAGGATATATCCAATATAACATTATTTACAAGGTATGGAAAAGATAAATTATTTTAATTCCATTAGTTATTACTTATTCTCCATTTATATTAATATGTTTAATTAATATAGTCTTATTAGACCATCCTAATATATTTGTGGTCACCTTTATAGATTATATTTATATATATATAATCAATGTGAAATGAAGATCATGAATATAATTATAGAATTATTATGAAGACCCTGTTGAAGGAGAATATTTATGAAAAATTTACCAAGTGTACATTTTAGCTTCAAAGAGTTTCATTAATGGGTCATATAATCTCATGTAAGGGTATCTCAATAGATCCTACAAATACATATTCTATTAAATATTTTCCCAATCCAACCATTATAAATGTGATCCTTAATATTATTATTTTTTTTGGATATTATTATTTATTTGTGGTGAATTTATCTTGACTATCTCTTCCATTATCAATGTAAACTAATAAGGGAGATATGTTCATTTGGAAATATTAATGCCAATAAAATTTCAAGTAATTAATGGAATGTTTTGTCTGTATACATGGAAATAATTTAGTCAGTAGTGGATAAGGGTTTTTAATCTATAATGATGCACTGATATAGGAAATGGGATAAATTATCATGGAGAATGATATAGTGATAACTTATTACTTATGCCAATTGAATAGTTGTGATAAAAAATATACATATCATGATATGGACTTACCGGCACTAATCATTAGATAAATGATATGGGGGAATAATATTTATGTATATGGGAGATATATATTGATCATAGAATTTAAATTATATTACAACTTATAAAAATGTGAATATAAACTAGAGAAGATGGTGATATCTATTTAATGATTATTATTTCTCAATAAATTAACACCCTATGAAAGAGAACATGTTGGATGATGCTCTTAATCGAAAGGATGGGGATAGTTTATCTATGATCTAGATGACAATAGATTTAATATTTTTAGATCAAAAAATGATAGATATTAAAATAATAAAGGTGGAAAATATTATCATTATAAATTATTTTCTAAACTATAAATCTACGTGATATTAAAGTGGAAAAAGTAACTTGTGAGCCCCAAAAGACTTTAAGAAATGATCCAGAGTTTATCTTGGATTTTAATGGAATGTTAATGTTCAGAAACCATTTATTAGTTTAATCCATACTAGATTTTAAGGACTTATTGTATAAGTCTTATTGTTCACCATTATATATTAATCACAAAATTATGAAGATGTGTATGGATCCAATAGAGTATTTATATTGGAATACAGTGAAGATAGGTATTTATTTATGTATCTCAATGTTTATTATTGTAAAAATTCAATTCTGAATAATAATTATCTAATTTGGTGGTACAACTATTACCTATACATGATTATAAATTGGAAAACATTACCAGAGACTTTTTCATTTGACTACCCAAAATATCTATGTGACGTAATGCCATTTGGGCTATAGATGCATGCCTTACGAAGTCATAAAACATCATTGACATCAAGGTATACATATCTCATAATCATTTAGATATTATATACATTATATAAGTGGTATGGTTTCAAGGATTATCATATTAATTAATATCTGGTTAGAATTCAAGGTTGACCTTAATATTTTAAAATATTCATCAGTATGATATGGATAAGGAAATGAGTTCTGGTATATCTTATCAACCTCTGAAAAACGGTTATTCTAAGAGTATCATTAAAACATTATATGATTTTTTGAGATCTATTTATATGGATTTAAATAGTATTTTTTATCATTAACATCCTCTATTACAGTTTTCTAACAATAATAACACTAAAACAAGAAATTATATTTCTCTTTATGAATTCATCTAGGGAATGATGTGTAGAACTACAATGTGTTGGAATTAAATTTGGGAAATTAATTTTTTAGAACATGATACCAATGATGATATTGAATAAATATCAGAACAATTAGACAACACATCATACCAGGTCAGTGTCCATGAAAAAATTATGTTGAAAATCATCAGTGTGATCAGAAATTTGAATATAGTGAGAATATTTTTCTTTGAATTTATCCAAAAAATATGTTCATGATATTACAAATTATTGGAAATTTGATCCATAGGTATACTTCCCCTTTTGAGATTCATGATTTTGTAGGGATGGTGTCTTATTTCTGGTCCCTTTCATCAAACCTATCTAATGATCATGATGTGTTCCATGTATATATCAGAGGAAGTAATTAACAGATCCATATGACGTAATAAACATTGAGGTTATACCTTAGGAACATGACAATTTTTATAAATAATAAGAAGTAAAAATATTTGATCAATGAGACAATGTTCTATGAAACCATCATACTAACTTGGCGAAATATCTTTAGATAAATCATAAATTTGAAGAAGCTACATAGGATTCTGAGGATGTGATGAAATACATATATCCTCACCTGTTTTAATCATAGATAATAATTCTAAAGATATATTTGTTTTATGGGGGTAGAATGTAACATTCGCATATTTTATAATATATTTCTCCCTAAATAATGTAATTTCTTTTATATCATGTGATACACAAATCAATGAGTTTAAATGGACAACAATATAAAATTAAAATATTATTATGTTATAGTTAATACCTAGTTTTTGGATTTTATGGTATGAATATGACTATGTACATTTTTAAAAATATATTTTTATATATATAAAAAATTTATTCATCGATTTCCAATTTATTATAAATAAAAATAAAAAATAATTCAAAATAAAAATGATGTTTTTTCTGAAATAATTTTTCTGAATGCAATGTATTTTTTTCATAATAAATTTAATTAATATAATTGTTGAACTATATTAATTAAATTTATATATGATGTATTGAATTAATTATGTTAACATTAATTTAAAAAATTTTATGTGCATGGTGTACTATTAAATCAAGTTTAATGCTTTCAAATATATTTTTTTACTATTTTTTTCATCGCTTTTTTGCAGGAATATTTTGAAAATTAATTTCATTAACTTAAAGAAATTAAATTTTAAAAAATTTATTTCCTATTTGTAATCAAGATTTCCAAATTTTTTTGATATACCACATTTATTTTTAGGTATTTTGAATAGTTACCCTAGTAAAATTTATAAATATTGTAAAGGGTAAATATCATAAATAAAAGATAAAAATTGTTGATAATTCCATAATTTTGATCATAATTCTTATTGAATGAAGGTAATTCAAATATTATGATATTATTAATGAAATATTTTTTTATATAAATATTTCCATGAATATCAATTATATAATATTTCAAGAAAAGAATGTTACAAAGAGTCACTCTGATAGTTTTAAATATCTCTTATTTGTTTATATAGAGAAAGAAGTGAATTATGATAGAATATAAACAAATATTTGAGAATACTAATTTTATATTCTAAATATAATGTTTGTTATTATTTATATTGAATACATAATTTCCCCACATGTTATTGCAATGCTAATACAATTTTTATTCAGTTAATATAAAATTAAAATAAATGATTTTATAAATATAAAAAGTAATATAATTTTAGTGATTTATAGTGTTATTACAGTTTTTAGATAAATATAATATATTAGTGATGACTAAAATGATTATAATAGAATTTAATCATTATATTGGTATCATTTATGTCGAAATAAATTAATAAAGGAAAAATTATCATTAATGATATTTTTTATAAATAACATTTTATTTTGTATTATATTTTATTAAATGTTTTCAAATTCATAAAAAACATATATTTTCTCATGTGAATGGAATATGGTTAAAAATAACAATACATGGTCCATTTCTCATTCATTTTCACCTATAAAATGACATGATTAACCATTTATTTTTAATATATTAGTTAATGTTCTTAAAATAAAAACATATTCATAAAAGGATTAATAAAAATTAATTTGTAAAATTATACCAAAAAATATATAAATTTTTTTAGATGGTTTTATTTAAACCTCATACCATTTCTATTCAATTTCATCTCCATTTGGAATCCTTTTTATGGTGAATGAACCTCCAATATTTTAATCATTTTAGAAATAAAAAAAGTAACTCTCACCTCAATTATAAAAGATCACCACCTCCCCACACTTCTTCAGACCTTTTGAGACATCTACATCTATTATATCCTAAAAAACCCTCTCTCAATATCTGTATAAACATTATATATGAGTTTTAATTTCCAAAATTCCATCATAGTATCCTTAATAGGTGATCAAAGTAGTTTTTTTAAAGAGAGGTAATCACTTTAAGGGACCACATTCTTTTTACACATTCATTACCTCTACTAAATCAGTGGAATTTATCATAAAATAAATACATATTTATAATAAATATAATTATGTTATAGTATGATAAAATAACCATTATCCACAATCATTCCAATCAAAATGGATGTGAAATTATCACTCATTCATACGTACAACTTACCATCTCCATGAAGCGATATAATTGGGTTTTCACCACCATATTTAATGTATGGTTATTAGAATGTTTTTAATGATTATAAATTATAATTATAAAATAATTATATATACAAATATATGTATAATATAACATCTAAAATATTTACATCTAATCAGTTGGAAAATGATAACGTCAGTAATTCATCCGTCTGGACTACTGCCCCCATGAAGCGATGTGATTCATATATAATATTAACATTACATGGTTTTTAGTAAGGTTATGTATAATGAAAATATAGTATATATAATATATAAATATTAATAATTATGTTTTAATTAATTTTTTCTTTTTTTCATATCATCCATTAAAAAGTGAAAACTGTGTTCATCTTTGAGTACAACCTTCCATCTATATATTTGATATAAATCATTTATCTATCAATAAATTTTTTTGATGATTCAATATACATATACATAATTAGTATATATGATATTTATATTCTTATTACGATTTATTATATTATTACACCATGATCAATATAAAATGACCAAAAATACTATACCAAAACATACGTGGAAAACGAAACATATATCATCTAGAATAGTTATTTTAATAAATAATTGTTATTAAATGCATTATAAAATATTATAAGTAAATAATATATAGTTACATATAAATAAATATATTCATACAATATATTATTAATAAATATCTTTTTATTTTACTATAGGTTTGAATACTTATGAATGAAATCAAACATGAGGTAAGGGATTTTCATCTGAATTTTCATTCTATGAGGAACTTTTCATATTTAGAACTTTTTTGGTTTTTATCATACACATGAGTGAAATTTAAAATACTTGTTATAAAATTTATTTTTATTTCCATATCTTTCTAGGGTTCTTTATTTATTATGGAAATAGATACAAATGTTACAAAAGTGGTAAAGATATTTTTTTCAATCACACTATTTTAGATTTAGTTTCAAATGATATATACTTATGATTTATCTCTCAATAAAATAATTATATTTAACTTATTTGGTTTGTTTCTTGAAATTACATGTTCATATTTCAATTTACTATCTTTAAAAACTAAGCTAACCAATATAATTTTTAAGGAATATCTTTTTTAGTTCTCTCCTCAGCCAAAAATCTATTCTTTTCCATGTCCATATTTTCTAAAAATGTTTTAAGATTGATATATAACTTGTAATTATTGTTTCAATGAAATTTTCCCCTTTTTTTGCAACACCAAGAAATTATAAAATATGTACATTATATTGGATAGAGTTTATAGAATACAACAACAAATATATAAGGGAATATTGCACATTGTGTTCTTATAATATATTTATTTTTAAATAATTCAAATATATTAAATAGATTTAATTATATTAAACAAAATGATTTGATTTTTTTAAATGCAATAGTGACTATCTTAAATTACATTTGCAATATGAAAAATCGATTTTTACCAAACAATAATATATTATTAAAATATTATTATTAAATATATTATTTATAAGTAGTTGTTAAATTAGATGGTATGAAGCATAATAACAAAATTAAAAAGATTATGGTTATAAATATATTAGGAATAAAATATGAGACATATAAATGTAAAATATTTGTTTTCTTAAAAGGTTTTTTTTCTAAATATAGCTAAATCACATTTTTTTATTTTTTTTTAATTTTTTCATAAATCATTAAGAATTTTTTTAAGACTAAATTAATTTTTAAAATAAAAAATTACTAAATTATATTAGGGTAATATTTTTTTAAATTTTCTAAAAATATTCATATTTGAGGAATAGTTACAAATAGAGAATATTAATTGAAAACTGCATTGTTAGTTGAACAATATATAATTGTATATTATATTTTGATTTTATTAATGTAAAATTAATAAAATTAAATAAATAATTTAAATTTATATCAATTTAATAATATTCATTTTTAATTAGGATAAAATTTATTTTAATATTTTTATCATGATTAATAAAAACATAATTTCTCATCATATCTACATGATCAATTTGAAATTTAAATTCTCAAATTCTAGGATTTGAATTTTGAAACATGTATTAAATAATTTAAAACAACATAATCTATAATCCCTAAAAATGTAAAATTATGTTTATTTTCATAGTTAAGTGTAAATGAAGAAAATATTAATTTCCATGGTTAAGATAAAAATGGGTTTACTAGTGGTGAAACTAAAATGATAACGATAAAAATGGTCTATAAACATGTTTAGAAACAATATTATTACAATATTTCGACCATTGAATCTAAAAGTATTGATAATTTCCCATTTGGGGATATTTTTATATTTACATTACATGAGGGAACAAAATTCATTTCAAAAATTCAAAATGTGTCCTCTCCCCCACATATAAAAGTCCACCCCTATTCTATCTTATTCTGTTATGTAATCCACTATTTTTAAAAATAAATACCAAAATAACTTCTAAAAAACCTAAAATCATCATAAAATCTGTAATTTGTGTATTAATATAACCCTGGATGTATTTAATCTAATGATTTGGATGATATCTAAAGAATAGATAATGTTCTTCAACAAGTGTCTTTATTTTACTACTCTCTCCTCATAAGTATTTTTTTATTAATCAACTTTGATATAAAAAATAAATAATAATAAATATAATTTTATGTTTTTAAAATAATTTAATGACAAAAAACAATCTCCACTTAAATAAAATGGGTTCTGAAATCATCATTCGTGTGTATTGCCAACTACCTCCTCATCAACCGATATCATTCATTTTTACAATCCCATCATTCATTGATAGGTATTGTGATGGGTATAAAGTATATGTATGATATTTAAAACACAATTATTTCTATATTTTATCTATATATATATATAACATCCTTTATGTAGAAGATATGATAATGTTGCTCGTGTGTATGGAGGAATATTGTATTCTGATGTGATGGGATTCTTCTTTCATTAACACTTCACATAGAATGTGATAATTATAACGATAATGATTATATGTTATATTATTGAAATAATTATGATATTAATAACTAAATTATCATTATTTAATGATAATATATATCATTTTATATCATTTACTTTCAATCATGTAAATATAATAAAATCAATTGGGAGCATGTGGACTACTAATTTAATGAAGGGATGTCACTCAATTCTTATCACCACTCAACATATAAGATATATATATATATATATATATAAAATATTGTATATAATATATGATGAAGATTCTATAAATATAAAACATTACTTACCATATCTCTATAATTATTGGTGTAAAATGGAAATGCTACTCATGCATACACATAACCTACCATCAACATGATTACAATATGCATAATTTTTTGTGACCTTATTTTATGATTTTGATTTAAATTTTAATTCATGTTTAAATATGATAAAATTTAATTTTATTACTATTTATTTGATAGATATATGTATATATATAATATTCATAGGAACTATATCATTCATTAAGAAACACACATGAGAAAACAAGGCAATTAAGACCTGAGGCAATGAAAATAATTAAGGGTTATAAATGAATTGGTAATAAGATGATATAAAAGGATAATATACCATAGTATAAATAATAATTGTTGAGTCAAAAGTTCTCTTTTGACTTTTATATCTTGTTTTGGAAATCATAAATGACTTTTACCATGCTGATCGTACTAACCATGTTGATCGTAATAATCATATTGATCGTACTGACCATGCTTATCGAACGAAACATGCTGATCGTACTGACCATGTTGATCATACTGATCATGTTGATCGTACTGAACATGCTTATCGCACTGACCATGCTAATGGTACTGACCATGCTTATCATACTGACCATGCTTATCTTACTGACCATGCTGATCATACTGACAATGTTTATCGTACTGACTATATTTATCGTACTGAATCTAGAAATTGTATTGACTCTGTTAATCATCCTGGGATTTATGAATCATACTCAGTTTGTATCATATCAATACATTACACTATGTAATACTTATAGTACTCATACTTTACTTTTATTTCTTGCTTATTTTGGTCCTTTATAAAAAACAAATGCCTCATATTAATCGTACTCATGTTTATTATCTTCATATATCTTTTGTTTTAACCAATATGATGTCATGGTGTCAGTTATAAACTAATCAAAACGATGTCGTGTTATTTATTTAAATATGACCGTTATAATGAGAGGTGTCCAAGTTCCTCCTTGTTTTCTGGAGAAATATGACAGTTGTAGGAAATATGACCATTGAAACCAGAGGCCTATAAATAGGAGGTCATTTGAAGCCATGAAACAACTTTGAGATATTGATTATATAAAGTTCTAGATATAGACGTTGTGACTTCACTCATTCTTCGTGAGAAAGCCTTGAAACTACAAAACATGAACGACTTGGTCATGGTTATTGTAATTCAATTAGTTCTTTGTTTTGCATTGTGCGACCGATCTGGTGATAAAGATAGAGGGCTGTCGGGGATTGGCAGATGGTGCTACCTATCATCGTATCGAGGTATTTCAAGTGTTTGAAAGATAGAGGTGCCGATTACCTGTAAAATCGAGGGCTTTTGGGGACAGCAAAGCAGACGTACCGATCATCATATCGAGGGCTTACAGGGATAACAAGGCAGACGTACCGATCATCGTATCGAGGGCTTACCAAGGTGGTGGTAATACATACCTCATATCCAGGGTGAAAGGATAACCCTTCACTTTGGGTCAAAATAATTGTAATACATTTACATTTCTGCTGTTGTGTTTTAAGAAAGGAAATAGTTTTATATTTTTTTCATCATTCCATATTCTTTTGTAATTGTTTCAATTACATTCATACTATTACATATTGCATCGATTGATTCTATATGCATTATAGTATAATCCTTCACTATTATATTACTCTGATTATTGTATTTGTCTTGAATATAATTTCATTACTTTTCATAAAGTATTATATCATATAATACCTTTATATTCAATACAATTGTGGTTGTTTGTTTTTGTTTTGAATTGTATTAGTTTAAGATCATTTAAACTAATTTATTATGTGTTTAAACACAAAGTTTTTAAACCTACAATTCACCACCCCTCTTGTATTGTTCTATCTAATATACATATAAATCCACATATTCGATCCAACAATTGGTATCAGAGGAAGTTTCCACAGATTTTTACTACTATCTCTTATTCGATCATATTACTATTTCAATTATTTACTACACTAATGTGTGGAGTGGAGAAGAATTTGATTTATAAGATAAAAGGAATAAATATGGGGTCAATTGGCAATCTAAATCCTTCTAGACCACCTATCTTTGATGGGAATGATTATGAGTACTGGAGAGATGAAATTAAGAAATTCGTTATCAATAATGGTGTAGACAATTTTATTATGTTTACTAGAGGTTACAAAATTCTTGACAAAGATGTCTGTACTTTCACTAATGAAGAGAAGCAAGAATATCAACTGAATTACATGGTATGAAATACTTTGATATGTTCTATGACCAATAATATATAAAGTCAGATATCTTATTGTGAATAATACAACTTTATTTGGATGAAATTGGATGTCACGCATTTTGGTACATCCAAGGTTACAGAAACAAGAAGAGCAATGCTTCGATCAGAGTATCAGGGATTTCTTTTGCCTTGTGGAGAGCCGTTATCTAAAGTGCAATAAAGATTTATGAAAATTGTCACCAGCTTACAATATATTGGAGAAAAAGGTATTGATGGTGAAGCTCTTGTAGATAATACTATTGATATAATGCCAAACGAATGGGAGTCAAAAAGGACAGCTATTAATGAAAATAGAAAATTTTCCCAGATTACAATTGATGAACTCTTTGGAACTCTTCTACAGCACGATACAAGAATGAAGAGAGATGCTGATTTTAACATGAAGAAAAATGGAAATGTAAGTGTAGATTTTAATACAACATCTAATGCTAAAACACCTAAAAGGATAACAATATCCAAAATTAAGAATGTTGTTTTGTCTGATTCAAGTGATTGTGATCTTTCAGATAATGAGTTAGCCAATCTTGATCAAAGGATGAACAAGATTGTGGGAAAGAAATACTTCCAATACAGATTCAAAAACAAATATAGGAAGGATAAGAAATATTAAGAGGTAACTTCTTATGAATGTAAAAAAGTAAGACATATAAGGCCTGATTGTCCTTTACTGAAAATAAAAGACAGAAAGGAGAAATATTCTAAATGGAATAAGAAAAAGTATTACAAGACAAATACAAAGAAAGCCTTGAAGGAAAATGATACTTGGAGTGGAAGTGGTAGTGATTAATCACACAATTCTTTATAATATGAGTCCTCATGATAGATAAATATTGGACTTATAGCCAGACTACCAATTGAAGATCATTGTTTCAATGGAAAAGGTACACAGTGCTGAAGTTATTACAAATGTTTCCTTGAATGCAAATTATACTGGTAATAAATAATATGAATTTTAAAATGATGAGTCTTCATCATCAGAATATGATAATTTATGTTCTTTTGATGAAGTTTCTAGGTTTTCTAAATTTCTTGAGAATGAAAATTCTAAACTCATAAAAAATCTTGATAAAGCGAATTAAAGAATTTGGATTTTAACTAAAGAATTATCATATCTTTCTAATGATAATGATAATAAAACTTTTGATTTTAAAAGTATTTTAAAAACCCTTGATAAAGTCAATTCTAAAAAGGATAAACTTTCTAGGGATCTATAAATTGTAATTTCTTTGAAAAATGATTTCGTGCCTAAATCTAGTTCAAAATCAAATGTTTTGGGGGATAAAAACATAGTTTTAAATCTAAAATCAGATATTTTTTTCTTGAAAAAATGTATGTCAAACATTAATTTTGGCAAGGAAAGAATTAATAAAATGTACTCTCAAATCAGACCATTGAGGAATCTTACTGTTATTAGTTATACTCATTCTAAACCAGTGTTTATTTATAACTATTTTTTTCCTCAAAATACTCGTTTTTGCTCTAAGTGTCATTGTAGAGGACACTAGAAATTAGATTTTTCGCTTAATATAATTCAGTCTTTAGGATTTCATACCGCTCATTTTACAAAACAAATGTGGATTCCTAAAATTCTTTTATCTAACCGTTCTGGATCCAAACAAGATTCGCATCCGAAAAACTAATTCTTTCTTTTAAAAAAAATAAAAATTGTACCAACAAGAACATTTGGTACATGGATAGTGGTTGTTCTCGACACATGACCGGAAACAAAGAGTTCTTTGAAAAGGCCATCCAAATAATGGGTGGAAAGGTTACCATCAGAGATAATGCTCAGGGAAAAATGGTTGGAATAGGTTATATTTTCTTTCTTGGTAAAGTTCATATTTCAAATGTTTTGTTTTGTTAATGGTCTTAAGCACAATCCCATCAGTATAAGTCAATTATGTGATGAAGGATACCTTGTGAATTTTAGAAATGATAAGTGTCTAGTTCACAATTCCTAGTATGAGATCAAGCTATCTTCCCATATGCATGATAATGTATACACTATAATCTTAGAGGACCTTAGCAACAAAAAATTGACCTTCCCTAAGCACAATAGAAGAACAATAATGGCTATGGCATAGAAGACTAGGACACTAAAACCTAAGAAACCTTTGTAAACATTCAAAGAAAAGACTTGTAAAGGGACTACCGAATCTTAGATATGATTCTTCAAAAGTCTAAGATCCTTGTGAATTTGGTAAGCAATATAAAACTAGCTTTAAATAAATTAATGAAGTTTCAACTTCTAATGAATTATAGCTAGTGCATATGGATATTTTTGTTCCTTCACAAAAAGGAAGCATTGGAGGAAAATACTATGTATTTGTTTTAGTTGATGACTTTACTTAAATTACATGGGTTTATTTTCGAACATAGAAATCTGAAGCCTTTTTCTATTTCAAAACTTCTAGAGCCCAAGTAAAAAATGAGAAAAACCTACCACTCATAACTCTTCATAGTGATCATGGTGGGGAATTTCATAATTCAGATTTTGAAACTTTTTGTAGTAAGAAATGTATTACTCACAATTTTTCATCTCCAAGAACACCTCAGAAAAATGGTGTTGTTGAGAGAAGAAATCGTATTCTTTAAGAAATGGCAAGAACCATGTTGAGTGAATACTCAATTGCTAAGCACTTTTGGGCTGAAGCTATAAGTACCACTTCTAATACTATAATTCGTGTTTTATCCAGACCTTTTCTTAATAAAACACCATATGAATTGAGGACTATCCCAAAACCTAATGTTTCATTCTTCAATGTTTTTTGGTGCAATGTATTCATTCTGAATACTAAAGATATTCTACAAAAATTTTCAACAAAATCTTATGAAAGAATCTTTCTAGGCTATTCTAAAACTTTTATGGCATATAGATTTTTCAATTAAACAATTGTACTGTTGAAGAAACATTGCATGTTAAATTTGATGAAACTAATACTTTTGTTTTCATCCAACCCCAACCAATATCCTTGGATGTATTTTCTAAAAGTGTTTATCAACCTCTATTAGAAGATTATTCTGATAAGGAAAATGTTCAAGAAAGTGTTCCTGATACTTTTACCCCAGAAGTATTTCTACCATATGTTGATGAAATTTTTTTGAAAAACCCAATTCAATTGTTTCTTAGGAATCATCCCAGTGACAATATCATTGGTGATGTAAATCAACCTGTGAGGACCAGAAATTCCTTAATAAATGAAAAATACATCTAGCATTTCTTTCACATTTTGAACCTAAATGTCCAAGTGAGGCCTTAGGTGATGAAGATTGGATTAAATCAATTCAAGATGAACTAAATGAATTTGAAAGGAATCATGTCTGTACATTAGTTGAAAGACCTAAAGAAACAACTGTAATTGGTGTCAAGTGGGTTTTCAGAAACAAATGTGATGAAAATGGAATCATTGTAAGAAATAAAGCAAGACTTGTTGCTAAGGGCTATAATCAACAAGAGGGAATAGACTATGAATAAACATATGCTCCTGTAGCTAGACTTTAATATATTCGTATTCTATTAGTATTTGAAGCATACTACAATTTCAAACTATTTCAAATGGATGTTAAATGTTATTTTCTAAATGGTTCTGTCCAAGAAGAAGTTTTTGTCGGACAACCCCTTATTTACCATGACTCAAAACATCTTATTCATGTTTTTAAACATACCAATTTTCTATATGGCCTTAAAGAAGACCCTATAGCATAGTATGATAGACTTACAATATTTAATTTACAAAACAATTATGCAAAAGGTACAAAAAATCCTACTCTTTTAATAAAAAAGGAAAATAAAAATGTTTTTATTGTTCAAATTTATGTTGATGACATCATATTTGGATAAACTCAGCAATCTTTAACTGATTCTTTTTCCAATTTAATGAAATTTGAGATTGAAATGAGTATTATGGGTGAGTTAACATTCTTTTTAGGTTTTAAAATTTCTCAAAAACCAGAAGGATCATATATATCTCAACATAAGTATATAAAATATTTAATCAAAAACTATGGATACAACAAAATATAATGTAATAGAAATCCAATTGGTACCTCAAATACACTTGATCTTGATGAAATTGGGAAACCAGTAGATCAAACAATTTTTAGAGGTATGATAGGATTTTTGTTATACTTGATAGCCAGTCGACCAGACATAATGTTTTTCATATGCTTATGTGCAAGATACCATTCTAATCCAAAAGAGTCTCATTTAAAAGCTGTGAAAATAATTTTTCAGTATTTAAAAGGAACTCTGGATTTTGGTCTTTTTTATTATTCTAGAAATGATTTTGTTTTAAGAAATTTTTCAGATGTTGACTTTGGTGGTTGTAGAATTGATACAAAGAGTACATCTTGAACATGTCATTTCTTAAGAGATTCTCTGGTTTCCTGGTCCTGCAAGAAACAACACTCAGTAGCACTTCCCACTGCTAAAGCTGAATATGTTGTAGCTGGAAGTTGTTTTGCTCAAGTGTTGTGGATGCAACACACACTCGCTGACTATGGATTGAGTTTTTCCAAACTCAAATTCTTTGTGATAATACTAGTGATATAGCTCTTAGTAATAACCCATCACATCATTGTCATGCAAAACAAATAGATATTAGGCATCATTTTCTTAGGGATCACATTCAAAAAGGATATATTATTTTACAATTCATTAGAATGCAAGAACAACATGATGACATATTTACAAAACCATTACCTTTCGATAGATTTGTGTTTATAAAATAGAAGCTAGGAGGGATTACATTAAAGTAATCATTCACATCTACTTCATGTTTTACACTTCTCCTTACATTAAAAATACTCCTCTTAAAGAAAGGGGGAGAACATTTTTACTTTATATTATTTTTATCTGTTTATTCTCTTGGTTTCTGTTTTTTTCATTATATTTATCGTATTGACTGTTTACTATCATTATTTACCTATCAGTTTATTGTATTGGCTATTTAGTTATCGTTTTTACTTTTTTTGTGTCGTCTTGACTACTTTTTTTCCATCGGCATGTCAGTCTATGATAACGAATTTTTTTCCATCGGCACGTCAATCTATGGTAACGAGTTTGTTTTCCATCAACACGCCAGTCTATGGTAACGAATTTGTTTTCAATCGGCACGCCAGTTTATGTTATCAAGTTTTATTTCCATTGGCATGTCAGTCTATGGTAACGAGTTTTTTTTTCATCGGCACATCAGTCTATGGTAACGACTTTGTTTTCCATCGGCACATTAGTCTATGATAACAAGTTTGTTTTAAATTGGTACGTCAGTCTATGGTAATGACTTTGTTTTCCATCGACACATCAGTATATGGTAATGAATTTGTTTTCCATCGGCACATTAGTCTATGGTAACAAGTTTGTTTTTCATTGATACGTCAGTCTATGGTAACATGTTTCTTTCCCATCGGCACGTTAGTCTATGGTAACGAAATTTTTTTCCATCGGCATGTCAGTCTATGGTAACATGTTTTTTTCCATCAGCACATCATTCTATGGCAAAGATTTTGTTTTCCATCGGTACATTAGTCTATGGTAACAACTTCGATTTCAATCAGTACTTCAGTCTATGGTAACAAGTTTGTTTTCCATCGGCATGATAGTCTATGGTAAAAAAAAATTCCATTGGCACGTCAGTCTATGGTAACGACTTTGTTTTCCATCGGCACGTCAGTCTATGATAATGAATTTATTTTCCATCGACACGTCAGTCTTTGGTAACGAGTTTGTTTTCCATCAGCATGTCAGTATATTGTAACAACTTTGTTTTCCATCGGCATGTCAGTCTATGGTAATGAGTTTTTTTTCCATCGGCACGTCAGTATATGGTAACGAATTTTTTTACCATTAGCACGTCAGTATCTGATAATGTCTCTATTTTCCATCAGCATGGCAATCAATCATATTCTTTCTCCTTGCACGCTTGTGTTTTCTTTCACTGTTAATACTATTTAAACCAACAATTACCTTACGATCTCCGGCATGTACATACGTTCCTTACATTGTTTTGTTTTATTTTAAAAAACATTTAATCCCATCTGTCGGTTATTTTCATCTAATCTCAACCATAGAATATCAAACGTCACCCGTTTTTTGACTATAAATAGACCCCTCCCCTCCCCAAACCCACACCGGTTTTTCAAAATTGTTGATGAAGCTCTCCCCCTATTTTAGGACTCCGTGCGCTCCTCCACAGGCTTCACCTATATGTCTCAGTCCTCTGCAAACACTCATGCCGAAATGTCTTCAAATACTTTTTCAGAAAAATACATTCTTTGAGAAAGGTCAATTTCACGGGACTTATTTTATTCGTACGATTCTACCATCAGAATAAATATATTGTTTCTAGGTTGGGAGCATTTGTGTGTTGAAAAACCTATGTCTCAATATCTGGTTCCTATTGAAGTGGTTAATCATTTCTACAAAACCGTGTCTTTTGACAAAAAAAGACTATCAACTTTGGTATATACGATAGAAATATATCAATGTCTGTAAGACAAGCATCCCACATTATGAATGTTCCAATAGAAGGTGATTCTTTTTTTTCATCTCATAAACTACCAGAGGAGGTTGGTATGTCTAATAAAGAAAGTGTAGAAAATTCTTTGTTTTTGATAAATAAAGAGATGTGGAAGGTGGCTCATCTATGTCCATATAACATGATCGTGGAACTCTGGATGCAAGGTTTTCTTATCAGAAGAAAAGGGGATAGAGAAACTCTGAAAGATTCTGATATCTTCATGCTTGACTATATTGTCAATATGAGAAAGGTAAATCTCATGGGATACATTTTTGAAACATTAAAAAATGTCAAGAAAGGAGAAATAAACTCTCATTTTATTATGTATCCTTCTATTCTTACATTGTTCATTATTGAGAGCATGAAGTTTTGTAATATTCTTTTGAAAGAGAAATTGAAAGAGTTGAGGCCTTATTGGATAAGTAAGTGTACTTTTTAGAATTTATGTATTTGTTTTGATCAAAATTCAATTCTTTTTATCAGAGATATAGAAGCTGAATCAGCACAAAATCAATTAGCACCAAATAAATAAGCACCCATTCCAGTCAAAGAGAATCCATATACCGTAGTTCCAAAAAAGTCAGATCCACAAACCAGTTCTAATCCAAAGAATAAACTTATGAACAACAAGGAGTTTGTGACCAAATGGAGAAAGAAAGAGAACAATGAAAGGAATGTGATCCAAAGTTTGGTCTTGACCAAGAGGAAGCATTTGCTGAGAGGATAAGGGTTGAAGATACCCTTCAGGCTGAAAAGAAAAAGAATATTTTTTTGAAAAGGAATGATCAAGACATTGATGTCTCTAAAATCATTAAATTGGTTGAGGTGGCTAGTGCTCAACTAACAGAAGAAGTATATCACGAACCTATCGTATAGAGTCTTCCAGAGAAAGAGAAAGGGACAAAAATGTTGGAATAAATACAGGAAGTTGAAGACGAGGAAAGAGATTTTCTTTTTGAATTCATTTAGAGTTTAATGAAAATTAGAGAGGAATCTTTTCAAAAGCAATGTGAAGGTATTCAACAAACTCTTCCTGACGATCAAGCTCACGCTCAATCTTTCAAAACTCCAGATAAAATATCTTCTCAAGAAAATAATGGTGCTCAATCATCTCAGAATGAAAAATTAATTGTCATCAGTGACAATATAGAAGTAGAAGGAAGGGAGAAAAAAAAGCAAAAGGAAAATAGCTAGTTGAAGACTCAAGCCGATCAAATAAACTGGATTCGTACGATGAAGATACTGATTCAGAACAAACAATCTCTCTCAAGAGGAGTAATTACATTGGTAATGTTTTGAGAAGGATTGAAAAGACCATTCATTATTTCCCTAGACCTGAAGGGAAAATTTATTTCATCACTGACAATAAAATAAAGAAGTTTGGTTCTGTAAGAGAACTTAGAGAGAAAGCTTTGTCAATTGAAGTCGATGTAATAGTTCTGTCTGAAAGTTCGGCCGCTCATAAGAAATCTTACAATTGAATGACTAAGTGGTCATACAAAATAGAAATATCTGTGAATGATCATGAGATATCAATTGAAGACCTAAGAAGATTATTGAATGATCTTGCTATTGATTTCAATGATCTTGACAAAGAAAATGTTGGAAGGATGAATCTTTTGTCAAATACACATGGAGCTAATATTCCTTCAATAAAATAGCTAAAAGAGAGATTGAATTCTTTTCAATCAGAGTTTTCTAGTGTTTCAGCTTTAAAAGAAGAAATAATTTTTTTGAAGAAGCAAAATTATGAGTTTTCAAAAGACAACAAGAATCTACAAAACAGAATTGATACTTTTGAAGAAGTACTCAGAGTTTAAGAAGAGACAATCAGGAATTAGGATCCACTTTTTGCTGATCAACAAGAGCTTCTCAAATCCCAGGTAGATTCTATATTTGAAGACAAGAAAAAAAATCAAAAGTATGAAAGACGTCCTTAATGAGTTGTTCAATAAATAAAAATAAACAGAAAACAAATGAGTTGTTTTTTTCGTTTCTAGAATTCTTCATACTTGTAATCTCAATGAGATTTATGTTATAATTCCTATTTCCTTGCATTTTTTTCTCTAACTCTTTTAGGAAACTCATGTTTACCCCATTTTTTTTGTAAACCACAAAAGGGGAGAATGTATTATAAAGGGGGAGAGTGTTTTATCAAGGTAAGAATGTTTTAAACAAATACTTCTAAATCAAGGAAAATATAAGAATACAATCCTTAAGAAATTACATACCCAAGGGGGAGTTAGTTGTATTCAATTTCATATTCAGGAAATTTTTTAATAAAACACGGGGAGATAAGTATTTATTTTTATTTTTACTTTATGTTTTGTGCTTTCCAAAAAGGGGGATATTGTTGAGTAAAAAGTTCTCTTTTGACTTTTATATCTTCTTTTGGAAATCACAAATGACTTTTACCATGTTGATCGTACTGACCATGTTGATCGTATTGATCATGCTGATCGTACTGACCATGCTTATCATATTGACAATGCTGATTATACTGACCATTTTGATCGTACTGATCATGCTGATCGTTCTGACCATGCTTATCATACTGACCTTGCTGATCGTACTGACCTTGCTTATCGTACTGACCATGCTTATCATACTGACCATGCTAATCCTACTGACAATGTTTAGTGTACTGACTATATTTATCTTATTGAATCTTTCAATTGTATTGACTCTGTTAATTGTACTGAGTTTTATGAATCATACTCAGTTTGTATCCTATCAATACATTACACTAAGTAATACATATAGTACTTTTACTTTACTTTCATTACTTTCTTTTTTGGTACTTTATCAAAAACACATGTCTCATATTAATCATATTCATGTTTATCATCTTCATATATCTTTTGTTTTAACGAAAACGATGTCGTGGAGTTAGTTATAAACCAATCAAAATGATGTCATGATTTCTGTTTCAATATGACCGTTATAATGCCAGGTGCCCATGTCCATCCTAGTTTTCCAGAGAAATATGATCGTTGGAGGAAATATGACCATTGGAACCTGAGGCCTATAAATAGGAGGTCATTTGAATCCAAGAAACAACTGTGAGACTTTGCTTATATCCTTTTCTAGAGAGAGACATTGTGACTTCTCTCCTTCATGCGAAATCCTTGAAAGTAAAAAACACGAACGACTCGTTCTTAGTTTTTTTATTTTAATAAATGCTTTGTTTTTCTTTGTGCATCCGATCTGGTGATAACAATCGAGGGCTACCGGGGATAGGCAGATGGTGCTACCCATCATCATATCGAGGGCTTTAAAGTGTTTGAAAGACGGAGGTGCCAATTACCTACAAAATCGAGGGATTTTGGGGATAGAAAGGAAGATGTACCGATCATCGTATCGAGGGCTTGTGGGGATAGCAAGACAGATTTCTCGATCATCGTATCAAGGGCTTACCAAGGTGGTGGTAAGACAAAACTCTTATCCTGGGTGAAAGGATAACCTTTCTATTTGGGTCAAAACAATTGTAATACTTTTACATTTCCACTGCTGTGTTTTAAGAAAGGGAATTGTATTGTTTTCATTTTGTCATTCCATATTCATTTGTAATTGTTTCAATTAAAATAATATTTTTACATATTGTATCGATTTATTATATATGCTTGATGGTTGAATTCTTCACTATTATATTACTATGATTATTGTATTCATCTTGAATACAATTTCATTACATTTCTTATTGTATTACATCATATCATACCTTTATATTCAATACAATTGTGGTTGTTTTTTTTGTGTGAATTGTATTGGTTTATGATCATTTTAATTAATTTCTTATATGTTTAAATGCAATGTTTTTAAACCTACATTTCACCCCCCCCCCCCTCATGTATTGTTCTATCTAAAATACTTATACATCTACATATTCGATCCAGCAATAATATTGTATTTTTTTGTACAAATAACATATTTAAAACCACTATATAGTAGTTATACATATGTTCAACTAAAAGGAAGTGTTGATTGTAGTATTTAATCACAATGTCCCATAATTGTGGCACATTGTAATGTGATGTACCTATTTTTTCTATGGTGTATATACTACCCCATTTACATATAATATCCTAAATATATTATTAACCATGTTATTTTATGTTTTTATTTGAATTATTTCATCTTTGGTGATCTGACATATGGGTTTCCAAGTGGTAACAGATTTCGTAGCTTAATTTATTTTCATTTAGTTACATTACATTATCTTTTTCCATGATATTCTATGATTATGTGTGTATCGTATTTTTACTATCTTATACCCTATTTAAAAATATTTTATGTGTATTTAGAATTAATTCACATAATCGATTCATTGAATAATTCTCACTTCAACGTTATGATCACAATAAAGGATTAATTCAAAAAACTTCGATATAATTTATTCTTGAATTTCAGTTAATAGAACTTATTTATCTATTTTATACTAAACCCATTTTATTTTCTTCAACTATTTTTAACCTTTATATTTTTATGTAATAGAACAATTTTATGAATAGGTAATACAAAAAAATAATGAAAATTGTTTTTATAAAATCCAATTTTATTTCTCTCTTTGGGAGAATCACCTTTTTCATCAAATGATGTGTTTCCTACAAATGTATTAAAAAATGTCTTCATCATTTGAAAATTAATTTATTAAATAAATTTATACCCATTTATTACATTTAAAAAATGAATGGAATATCGTAAGTGTTTTCCAAAATATAAAATTCTATAGGCTTATTATAGTTCAAAAAATGAATTTTTTTAACTAGTGTTACATGTATAAGATTACCTAGAATCATGAAATAAATTCATTGATTCTTCATATTCATGTTTAAAATGTTACTTTTAAATGGAAAGTTTATACGAAATAATCACGATGTTCTTGATTTTAACAATTTTATCAATGAAATTTTTTTCAAGATGATATATATTTTTAAAAATTGATTTTAAAATTGAATATTAGATATTCCACATTATTTATTTTAATGATAATTTTATAGTATTTTTATTCAAAAAAAAATCTATATTTTATAATTTATATAATGGTGATATGTTTTATTGATATTATTACACCCCAAGTATTTGAAAATAAATTTAATATTGGGTTTTATTCAAACAACAGTGAGTCTCTAAGAAATAACACTATGTTATTATAATATTTTAATCAATGTTGTTATGAACTACCCATTAAACATAATTTTTCCTGTTTTGTGAATTGAATTTCCAAAAATGAACATATATTTTAGTTATCGGTATGATATTTATAGTCCAACATGATCGACTTAATTTTTTGATGAATAGAAACATCACACTTTTTAATCGAAATGTTACAATTATGAATAGTAATACAAAAAATATGAATACAAAAATACCCAAATAAATTGTAAAAAACCATTAAATTATTAATAAAATGTATGGATTTTATAAATGATAATATGATATAATTATATCATTGTATGATTAAGTAAATGTTATAGAAATTATTAATTAAGTATTAGTATTTTATAAAACAATATAAATTATTTAATCATTCTTAATTAATATAATGATTTAAATGAAAATGTATGTTCTTAAAAAAGAATCATAATTTAATATTTTCATATCTAATTATAATAAGATAACATTTTGGGACTATAAGTAATTTTTTCACGTATCATAAAATTGTGTATTATTTTAAAATTGGTATTTTTAGAGTGAATGATGATTCTAAATAATATCTTTATTTCTTCTATTTAGATATTTATTTTCATAGAATAGAGTTAATTTTTTATTTATAAAAATTAAAAAATGGTTAGAAAAATTTTTAGGTATTTTTCTAAAATAAAATTATTATTTTTGAATAGTAACAGATTATAGTTTATAAAAAAATATGGTATTTTTTATGATAATATTAATAGAAATATGTGATATAATATTGATTATATTTTTTTTATTAAATAAATAATGTTATTATAATAGAAATTATGTGCAGAAATAATTGAATATATGTAAAATATAATATTATTTATAAGTATAAAAGAACTACTATCATTGTCAATACAGTCCATGCACTGCGCTGATAAAGAAAATTTGGTTCTTTACAAAAAATAATTAAGTGATAAAATTATTATCATGACCTTCTTATGAATTATTATGTATAAGGGATATCGTTGGATGATAATTTCTAATTTGATAGTTATATTTTATTAATTATATTAAAATGCATGTGCAATTCTTCTACAAGGCATATAAGAAAAAATTACAAAATTAATTTTTTTTTCATGTATATGAGTGAATATATATAATGAAATAAAATAGAATTATATTTTTAAACTAATTAATTTATTTCTATGTCAAAAACTTAGTTTAAATTTTCATATATTAAATATTTAAAATAAATGCTTAATTAATGTTGATGCAATGCTTGTGAAAGTGAATGAAAAAGACAAATAATTAAATAAAATTTATAAATATACTTAATTAACCCATAAACTGTATAGATTTACTACTATGGGTATATTTTGTCCAATATTACTTTTTTGTTTGAATTGGAGTCATTTTAGACCCACATAGATCATATTATTCCCTGTATATTATTTTATTTGAAACAATTAAAGAATGATCAATCTTTAATTTTCAATTTGTATAATATTTCAATACGATGTTTTTTTGAATTTTTATTCAATAATTTAAATTATTTTTCAATAAAATAGAATAATTTTTCTAATTTAATTTTATTTTTAATTTTTATGTAATAAATAATCACATTAATGGCTTGAAATATTAAGAAGCAACAAATTTTAAATTATTTACTAAATCACATTAATGATATTAAAACAGTGAAATAATTATTATTCGATATTTTAAGTCAAATAAAGATTTATATATGTAGTTATTATATGTATATGATATATAAAAAATTAATTCAAATTGGAATCATGAGTTTGATGTGCCTAAAGTCATTATTGAGAATATTTTTAAATTCGACATACTAATTTTTCTATTAATAAAACATGGTATAAAATTATTTAATAATGGAAAAACATGGAAAAAATCGACATTTTTCCTTCCAAATTATTATGAACTATGATTTTTAGTCCTTTTTGATGTTATGAAACAAATATTAAATTTACGAATATATAATTATTTATGTATTTACTATGATACCCCTCACCTCAATTATAAAAGGAAGATCTCTCATACACAAATATTAATCGCCATATTCATTCTTTCTTGGATAACTTATGAGAAATTTCTTCCTCCTTATCACATACCAAAATATAGTTGTTCAGTTCTAAAAAACCACTTCTAAAACACATAATGAAGTCATAAAAGAGAAATTATCATGAGCTAACATTCTCTATTCCTCTCTTTGAAATTCTTTCTCACTTCTACCTTATCCATAAATCTAACACAATGAATCATTAAAAGTACATATGTATATATATATTGTAATTTTGTTTTATTAACGGTAAAAGAATAATAATATATCCCATATTATATTTTCATTCTTAAATAATAAAATTTTCATTTGTTGTTCGTCAATTAAACATCTTTGTGGACGAGGATTCTTCGTTTCAATTTTACAGAATTCGTGGAATATTTTAATTCTCATTTAATTTTATAAAATTACATAAATGCATATATATTATAACTTATTTACTATTCATATTTTTACAAGGATGCACATACTAAATGAATCATACAAACCATGAAAATATCGCACCCAAAAAATGAAAATAACATCATATTTTTAATAAATGGGTTGAAAATGTTATAATAATATTATATAAGAAAATATAAACATGGGTCTAGTTATTTAATAAACCAATAACACTATTCATACCAATATTCAAGACTTTTGAACAAATTTTAATAAGTTCAATTCTGAGGTAAGGGACATCTTTACTCAATTTCTATTCATTAAGCTAATCAACTATGTCATTGGTTACGTTTTTTCAATAATATATTCGAATGAACATTGAATGTTTTATACAATATATCCACATATACTGTGTAGATTTATATTTTTCAAACATAATTATTCCATTGATTTATCCTCACTCTAATGATATTTTCTTTGTAAGGGTTTTCTCCCTGATCCTCCATTTTAATTTTCATTGTGATTTCTTCCTCTACAAACTAATGTATTTCATAATTTAATTTATATAAATTATATAAATTATAAAATTATGTTCCTAAATAATTAATTTTGATAAGATCATGTTTTTTCAATAAAATATATTTTTGCAGTCCCATTTTCAATTTTTCTTGATACGTAAGCCCGATTAAATAGAACATCTCAATATCATAAAAATTTTCATGTTTCGTCCATAGTAAATATTAAAGAATAATTATTTTTAATAAATTATTTATTTTTTCATAATAAAATTTATTAATTCATTAGTGGTTTTATGCAAACAATTATGAAAAATTAAAATAATTTTTCAAAATGATATCTTCTTTACAAAGTAAAAAAATATGTATTTCTCTTAAGAATCAATCGATAATTTTTCTAGATATTTTCATTTTTTTAACACCACTATTAATTTTATTCATTAATATCGATTAATATCTTATTATACTGATATACTATTTTATATTAAATGTTTTATGATTACTTTCACAATGGATTATCTATCTTGAAACTATTCAACATATAACTCAGAATGATTTGTGATTATGTTTACATATTAGGGAATGTTGTTTACATTTCATATGTATATGATTTTTAGGTTTAACCAAATTCATATTATGAATGAATTAGACATTCAAAGTGTTGAGTGGGGGTCTATATATCCCCTTAATCGATCTAAAAGTCTTATGAGACATCATAGAATTGAGTTTTGAATGATGTAGTACAATAGTATTTTTCTACTTTTTTCTCGAGGTCGTTATGATATGTTTCAGATGTCTAGAATTATGAATTAATTCATTTTGGTATTATTAATTGATAAAACATGTGATATTTTAATATTGAAATATCAATGATTATTGTTTATTCTATTATGATTTTTCCTATGGATTTAATTACTAATATTTCATTATTTCCATATAATTCTCATGTTTATTTTAAAAGTAATGTATTTTTTGTTATAAATTATTCTTTATGTTTATGTTTTTGATATCTTCCATTTTATTACATAGCCTTACTAAGAATCTAATCTAACTCCTTTATTAAGGTTTATTTTTCCTTTGTATGTGAATATGGCTATTATGATTGGCTTGCACTGAAAATCTATGTGTTATGATTAATTCCAATTAATTTTCTATATTTTATTTCCATTGAAGTTATAACATAGATCTTATGTTTTTAACTATTTTTGATACACAACTAAACTATTTTTTTCTTTTGGATATGACTTCCTTATAATCATAAAAATGTATTAATGTAAGGAATCAGCATCATGATATTGGGTTTGGGTTATTTACAATTTTTATAAGAGGATGTTTTGATGAGAATATAGAAACTAGTTTAAAAAAACATATTTTAGGGAATATAGCCCCAAGATATATGATGAATAAAATAATAGAAGAACATTTTTAAATTGTTATAGGATTTATATTATGTGGTTCATAAAATAAATATATCCATATCTGGATAATATATATGGACATAATGGTCACAAAAATTACCTAGGGGTAAAAAATCTAACAAGGTGTCCATGTCCTAATTTGGGGTATCATTTTCCAATAAATGGAGCCTTACTATGCTCATAGTTTGACACTTTCATGGGATATTATTAAAATAATTCAAATTTTCATTACAACCCATTATATTTGATTTAAATGTAAACATGCCTTCAATGAATCCTTTATTATGACTATAAGATTAGATAATCAATTTTTTTTTTAATTTTTGTAACTTATTTCAAATGTATTGGGATTATTAATGATATTTAATAATATTATTATATACACTAGTGTATAAATGAGTTTATAAGTGGTGCCTACCTGAAAGAATTGGAATGGAATTAAGGAACATAATCCAAGGTGTAATAATCATTATTTTTTCGATTGGTTTAAGATAGTTTTTTGAAGGGAGATATTCTATGAAAAATTCTAATCATATGAGGAGATAATATCATATCATATCAATAAGAAGACAATGTTTTCAATGTATTATTCATTTATAACGAAGAATTATATGAACATTAAATTAGGGAAATATATATATAAATTTATAAGGGAAAGATTTATTTTCCCACAAATGATAATTATTGAGGGAGAAAAAATCATGAATGGTTTAAATTAATTGGAGTTTTCTACAATTATAGAGATAAAGACCCCTTTACATATGATTAATGGGTATCAAATTGTTTCAAAATGTAAAATTATTCAACATCAAGGTTATTGGACACTATTTAAATTATTGTCTCATGTGTCAATGTCATAATTCATGAATATAATCATAATAAAATTAATCATTTATATTATCTCATGGTAGTAACATAATATTGACCATGATCCATTTTCAAATTGTAGTGTATATTCCTTTGATTCATGGGACATTAATTTGTACAGTATTCCAATATCCTTGCAGTTGAATCATTGTACATTGGAAAACTATTTCTTATCCTTTCATTTTTTTTAATTTCAGCACTTTTCTCTACACATGTAAATAACTCTCAATATTTTAAACAACATACAAAGGTGTTTCCATCAATAATTACCAGATGTGGGAAATTACGTCTTTAGTTTTTTGAATTTATATATATTTTTTCCAAATTTCATATTCATGTCATTATTTTTTCCATGGCTATAATATATTGAAATATATTTATACTTATTGTTAGTACATGATACTATCTACAAATATGATGAGTTTTTTTAGAGACTAATTCCCTTAAAATGATTGGGTTAAACCCATAGATGAAATGATCATTCTTACCAATTGTATTATGTGCATTGATTATGTTCAAATTCCATTCAGTTGGTACAATATATATGAAATTCCATTCACTAGTTTCTATGATAACATTATGAATCATAATTTATAATACCAATAATTGATAAGTGATTTAAATTAATTGAAAAATTTATGAATATAAAATATCATAATCATAAACACGGTTTTTTGAAGACTTATTTACATTTAAATCCTTAAATATGGGTTTTAAATAAATTTTGTATTATCTAAAGCATATCCCTCGAGTGGGTCAAACTAAGTGTTTAGTAACGCTATTTTTCATGAACCAAGATACCCATGTCATGACTAGCACATCTTGTCAGAGTTGATACCGCTAGGTATATCTTTTCCAAAACCACATCCATATGTTGTATCTAGACAGGTATGTATATCTTGGAAAACCCACTTAACCTCTACCATACCAAAATTATTAGATGTAATTATATTCTTATCCCAAATTATTATCTTAGTGATATTTTCCCAAATCAATATTTTCAAAATCTATTTTCCATGGTTTCTACTAAACTTCCTCTAATACTTATTATAATGAACATGAACAAAGTTTCCAGAAGTTGGTGCCTTACATTATTACATTTGTATGATTACATAGAATTTATATAAAAAATTACTGAATAGTTTATTAGTTTTGAAAAACCAGATAAAATCATAATATCTAAATTTCATCTTGAATGGAAATAAAATATATAAAATCAATTAAAAACATCCAAAACACCTAGATTATCCCTGCAAGTTAATAATAATATCATTTTTTCATACAATGGAATCATATAACCAAATAAAGGAGTGAGATTATATGCTAAGTAAGGGTATGTAATACAATGGAAGTTATCATAACCATAAACATAATTCATTGTGAATAACTAAAAACACATACCTTTACAAATAAACATGAGCATAATATATAAAGAATGAAAGCTGAGTAAATAAATCCATCTAACTGATCACAAAAAAATTAATCGTAATAATGGATATTGTAAAATTAAATCATCAGATGGTTTATTAATGAAGAATATCATAATGAGGTAATTTATAATGTCAGACATGTGAAAAATATTGTTAAGGCCTTAACCAATAAGTCTAAAAATAATGTATCGCTGTCATCTCCAAAACCCAATTCTATATTGTCTCATGGAGGGGATATAGAGGGCCCCACCAAACATGTTCTATTCCCAATTAATTCCTCATTTGAATGGATTTTATCATATACATCACATATATATGAAATTTAAATATCATTCCCTAATAAGTAAACATAATCACTAATCATTCTGAGTAGTGTGGGGAATGGGATCAAGATAGCACATCCATAGTGAAAGTGACCATAAAAATTTAATATAATTTGGTAGATGATAATGATAAGAGGTTAAACTCAATAAAGCGTAAAATTCAAGGGATGTGTCCAAAAATATGAAAATACAATATTAAAATCATAGATGAATTCTTTAGAGAAATTTCCCTTTTTTCATTTCATTGAAGTGTTCATTTGAAGTAAACAAATTTTATTCATATTAATTGTTTTTATAAAAATATCAATAAATTAATATTTTTTTATATGAAAAAATTAATAATTTTATTAAAATAATTATTCCCTAAAATATAATATGAATTGTACTTGATAATTAGTATGAATTTGAGACGTTCCCTATAATTGGGTGTGCGTACCAATTAGAATAAAATAAGGGACCCTGTCAATCATGAATTTTACTAAAATAATCAGAATAAATTATATTTTAACATAAATTATGTTTTTAATATAATTATATAAATTAAATTAATGTTTAAATTGGTTTATTGAAGAATAATTCCAACCCCGAATGAAAATAGAGGTTCGGGAAGAAAACCAATAAAAATATTGTATCATAATATTGGTGTTAAATAAATGAAATAAGTATCTGTGAAAAATATAAATCCAAAACATATAAGTGTATATACATTATAAAATAGTAAATGGTCATTTACACATATTATGGGAAAACCATAACCAGTGACATAGACTTTAAACTCAATGAATGGATATTGAGTTACGATGTCCATTACCTCAGGTTAGACTTCCTAAAAATTTGTTAAAAACTCTTCTATAATGGATTTAATAGTGTTAATAGTATATTAAAAAACTAATCCAATGTGTATAATATCCTTCAAAGGTGGATTGGAAAAATGTATAACATCAGTTCACGAGGTGGTAGTTCTCCATACACATGAATGATGATTTCATAACAGATTTGATGGAAGTGAATATTGTTTTTATCATTATAATAATTCAAAAAAAAATCACAATATATTTATTCTAATGAATTCATTGTATAATAATGTATTAATTAAAAATTAAATATGTTGGAATGTTTTAAAATAAATACATTGTTTGAAGTACATTAACTCTTTTTCGGGTATCAGACATTCCTTGGAATGAAGTCCATCCTATGTTGGATTTATACCAAAATTAAGGATTATATGATGAATTTAGTGATTTTTTTATGTTACTTAAGAATTTATCAGAAAGAATTGTTTTTTGAATGACTAAATATGAGAGGAGAGGCGTGGATTTCTATAATCAGGGGAGAGGATACACTTTTTTTGGAAATAATTGTTTTCCTCCATGTATTTTATATGTCAAAATAGACCCGAATGGACAATTATTTATACTTATTGGATTAATGGATGATTTATAGCCAAAATGTTGTTTTTAAACAATTTTATTTGTCATTTGTACCCTTGTCATTTTAGATTCACCCATGGTAAACCAAATTTTTCCTTAACTATGGTAATTAATATATACTTCATTCACTATTCATTATTTTAAATAATTAATTTCACATTATTAGAAATTATTGATTATGTTGATTCACAATATGGAATCCAATTTTCAAAATTCAAATCAGTTAAGTTTAAATTTTAATTTTAATTTAATCTTAAAGATATGTTGTGAAAACATGTTTTTAAAATGAAAATGTATAAATGATTACAATGTTTTTATATAAAAAATAATAATGAAAATTATTAAAAGGATATAAATTTCGATAAATTATATAAATATTATTAATTTTAATTTTCAAAAAATTATAATATAATTTAACATTATAAATTATTCATTTGAAAATGCAGATTCAATTTAAATTTCATATATGAAACTATTCATAAAAAATGTAACATTTTATACAAATAAAAAAATTACATTATAATATAAATCTTTTTATTCTAAATTTAAAAAATAAAATAATTATTTAAAATGACTTTTCTTTATGTTTTAAAAATAAATTTTAAAATTGTATCTCAAATCACGATTAAACTATCTTTTAGAAAAAAAACTTTTTAAGAAAACATTTATTTCTATTTTAAATTGTTTTTTTATTCCAAATAAAATTATAAACCTAATTTTCATAATTTAGTTAAAAATATCCTTAACATAAAATTAAATAACTATTTTATAACTATTATTTTGATAAATAATATTTTAATAATATATTTTTGTTTGTAAGAACTTAATATGTCGTGTGAGGAATGAAATTGAAGAAACTCATTATTTTATTTAACAAAATCAATCAACAATCTTTAATATAATGAATTCTATTTAACATACTATATTTGTTTAAAATTAAATATATTGTAAGGTCTCAGTGGGTTTTATCGTCACGTAATCATGGCGTTACATGTGATACATGTTAACTAATACAATCTACATATTTTATAATTCCAGGATGTTACCTCAAAATGAGAAAAATTCAATTAATAAATCACTACTAAATAATAAATAAATATAAAATCATTTTTTTAAAACATGAACATTGAGGAAAATGGATGTCTAACTAATGATAGAACTAATGGATATTTTCCTTAAAACATTCTTTTGGTCAATTTACGTAATATCCCAAGTAAGTAATGAATAATAGATATTTTTATCTATGTCTATTAATGAATTAGATAGTGTTTTAGAGGCTTAAAAGGAAAATGAATCCAATCTTCAGCATAGAATACACTAATATTTGTAAAAGATTATTTTACTGCGTTTTGATGGGAAACCATTTTTAAATATATATTTTGACAATTTTATAAGCTGTGTTTGTCAAAATAAACTTATTCTTTATGATTGGGACATCAAAATTTACTTTGTGTGAATTTTTGGTATTTTTTCGATAAAGTTCATTTTTTAATGAATAGTGAAAATTGTTGTATTTTAATTCAAAACCTCCTTTTAATATAATTTATTTATATGATTATATTATCTTTTGAATTGGTTTTTAAATGAAATTAGAATATATTTTTACCATTTAATCCAATTGTGGTCATTGGAATCAATTTCACTTTGAAATTGGACTTAAACTAGTGTCAATCTTTTGATACTTATTGTTTCATAAAAACACGCTATTTGTCATGATAGAGGGAATTAATTATAAAATTAATTAATGTGACTTATATGATTTCATTTTTTTAAAATAGACATCATTTCTGAATTCGGAATATCAAATATAGCTTAGGGTGAAGTTTTGGTATTTTTCTGAAAAACTTCAATTTTTTATGAATAGTGAAACCACTAAGTGGTAGTTAAAGAAACTGATTTTTCGTTTAAATTAAACTTTGCCACTTCTGTGATTTGATTTTTAAAAATCTGACATACATGGTTGTCATTAAGAAGTAAAATTTGGTTCAATGAGATTAAAATAATTTTTTGGTGAATAGTAACTTTTAAGTTCTTAATCGCGATTAGAGGTAATTAGTGTAGTTTAAGTTAAAAATAATGTTTTAATAATATTAGATGAGCTTGAAACATGTCCTACCCTTATTGGATGTGTCATGGCCGACCAAGACATTCCATGGGACAACTTGGGGACCCCATGGAGCCACTTTGGTTGGGAAATGACATAAATAACTTTTTATTTAATGTTAAAGTAAAAATGACACAAACATGAGATGTTTTACTAAAACAATTTTTAATTAGTGTTAAACAAGTAATATTTTTTACTATAAATATTAATTAGAAAGATAAAAAGATTTCCTACATCATGATATTTTTTTAATAACTTTTAGACATTAAATAAATTTAATTATTTAAGACATCATGGTGATGAAACGAATACCTCATTAATAAAGGCTTTAAATAAAATGAAAAGATAATGTAAAATCTATGACCTACACATGTCCAAAACTTATTGGATGGGTATATTTAGAACTCTTATCACCTTATCCTTGAATTATATCAATGTGGGTCCTCTGAAATCCGAATCTCATTTTAAAATAAAGCAACATGTCTTTACTTTCCAAGAGTGCCCCTCCTCTCCTCTTATAAAATGCCCCCACCTCTACCTATTTACACACACATCCAAAGGCTTTGGCTCTGCCAACCCCAGACCATTTTGTCTCTAAACTTCCCTATATTACTCCTTGAAGCCTCACTTTGGGCAGAAGTCTTCCCAAGGATGCCTTTGAGCTCAAACCAAAGGGAGTTACCCAATTTTAGGGTAATGTCTTCACTTGAGTCCTTTTGATTTATTTTGCTTCTCCAACCCCCTAAACTATTTTTATTCATTTCTCTTGTAACAACTCCAGTATCATCAATATAATAAGATGTTTTTATTGGAATTATTAGAGCTACACTTACACACAACTACATCTAATGGTTAGTGAACATACTTTTTCCGTGGATGCTGAATTTATGCCTCCCAAAACAATGATTGTTCAACATTATTTTAACACCATAAAAGGTGGCCATTAAGATGAAAATATATTCATATATGATATATAATATGTTTATTTTTTCCTTAAGCTTCTGTATTTTTCATTTTGGGCATACCTTTATGGTTTCCATTATGGATAAACGCGATATCTTCATTTAAGGAAGTGCGGACTACCCCCCGCCCTCAAAGTGATTTGATTCGTTAATACCATTTGTGGGACGTATAAAGGATGAAGTTATGATATTATATATGATATTACACTGGAATTATAATATACCTTTATATCATTTTGATTCCATTCTGTAAAATATTAAATAGAAATGAAAGTAGCGTTCGTGCGTACGTACGACTTACCGTCTCCATGAACGGTGCATTTCATTTCTTACCTCTAAATGATTATGTAATATTATAAATGCATGACTGTAATGGATATATATGACATATATGATATCTACATCTTGAATATCATTCTGGATATAATGTATACATCAACAATTTGTAATTATAAAGGGTTTATTTTTGACTCAAGTACCAATGATCGTTAAAACAACTGTTATTAACTAAAATAATTACATAGTGTTCATGACATGGAAATAAGTGATATAAAAGGAATAATGAACTTGAAAAAGGTTCTTAAACAAGTATAAATTAACTCAAGTTTATTATTCAGGAGATTAAAGAATGACCGAGTCATGTCGGACCCGAGGTATGGGACTTCGTCTCAATCTCCTTTCATTGAGGCATATTTTGTTTTATACACAACCTTATTTTATAAGTTGTATAAACCCCTTTGAATTTTACATTTATTCAAAATTAATCTTTTTAATACGAAGCGTTTACTAAATGACAAAAGGGAATGTTTTTGTCGTACGTATGCGTCGACAACGACTTCTCCGCCACGGTGACCATTATTTGAGTTTCGGCTTACTCTACAAGCCATACCTTTTTTTCAAAGAAAAATAAATACCATATTTTACTTTTCTTTTATTTTGGTATTGAAAATGGTTTTCATAATGGTTTTATATCAATGTGTTGTATTGATATCTTGTGATTGAAAGGTAGAAATTTTATGTTTCCTTTATGCATGTTTTAGGTGATACGATTATGTTGAGGTTCCTGGGCATTATTATGAAGACAGGTTGTTCTGTGATAAACTAAGGGTGGGTGAGCCCGATATAGCTCTCCAATGCATTGGGTAACGCGAAGGAGTTAAACATTAAGGTTTATCCGAAGAGATTTACGTAATTTATTGTGATGGGTATTCCAAACGTAACCAAGAGGGTTACTCCCTACGTAAGAATGTTATGAATGCCTCAAGTTACCTTTATGTCTTATGATTTCTTTGATTTATTCATGATTTTATGATGTATGTTAAAGTGATTATGTTTTATAGGTAAAGTATGATTTCATTCTTAGGTATATATGTACCCATGTTTCCTTTCCATATTTTTATATCCCTTACTGAGCTTTTTATGCTCATCCTAAGTTTTTTAAATGTTTTTCACCGGTCAAGGGAATGGTACATGATATAATGATAGTGTGAAGGATGTGTCAAGAAAGAATCCATGTTTTATTTTAAATATCTTTCCATTGATGGGAAAAATGAATACTATATTTTATGTATCCACTTTGATTAAATGTGGAATGTAATGCAAGTTTTATGTTCTAATTCTCTAAAACTCTAAACCTGAAAAGATCCTCGAGGTGTAATCTTGTAATAACTCAAGATTAAGTAAGGTTTAAGGCTGGGGCCTTATAGTTGGTATCAAAGGTCGGTTTAGATAACTTTAGGAGTTAGAATTCTATTAAATGATTATCCAAAAAATATTTTTTTTGAAATGATATAGAATTTGAAGATTACCTTGTTGCTTCATCTAAGACATGTTCGTTCAGAATTTTTTTCCATAGAGGAAACAGGGAAGCAGTGCTAGGAAGGCATACAGAAGGAAATAACCTTCTGAATCAGCATCCTGAGATTGTCGGAATTGGAACTGAATAGTTTGTTGCAGTAATGGCGGAGTTGACTCAAGTGATAAATGGTGGTGGTATCAATGCACGAGATAAGCCATATCAACCGTAGAGGAACATGTCAGTGGTGGAACATTTCATGAGGCAACATCATCCATCATTCAGAGGATCATCTGACCCTGTGCTAGCTGAAGGGTGGACTAAAACACTGGAGAAGGTTTTCAATGTCATGGGGTGTTCAGAAAATCAAAAGTTTAGTCTTGCTATTTACATTTTGGAGGGTGAAGCAGATTAGTGGTGGTCGATGGTCAAAAATATCAGGGACACTGATGAGATTGATGCGCTCAACTGGGATGAATTTTAAGGTATGTTTCTTGAGAAGTATTTTCCTAAGGCTGTTTGACTTAGGATGGAAAAACAATTCTTGGAATTGAAGAAAGAGGAAGACTCAGTGGCTGCCTATGAAGAAAGGTTCACTCGATTGGCAAGGTATGCTCCAAATTTTATCTGAGACCTTGATAGTAAAATAAATCGTTTTTACTCAGGGTTAAAGCCAAAAATATCGAAGGGCATTGGCTTCTTGTGAGTTCAAAAGTTATGAAAAGCTTGTTCGATGTTCTTGGAAGGTGGAAATGGAGTTTTCCAATGATCAAGTGTTCTATAACAACCAACAGAAGAAGAGAACGAGGTGGATGGATAAAGGAAAGAATTCTTCAAAAAACTCTGATGATAAGAAAACTAAGTGTCCAGTTTGTGATAAATGTGGTAAAAGTCATGCTGGGGAATTTCTTCTGAATTCTGGAAAGTGCTACCAATGTGGTATGATGGGACATAAGGCTCTTGATTGCACTGAAAAAGATCAAGGTGAAGGTAAGACCAAATTTTATTTACAGTTAGTGAAATGTTTTAAGTGCAATGAGATGGGTCACTATGAAAATGAGTGTCCGACAAAGAGCTCGAGTGATGGGAAGTAGTTAGGCTACAAGCAAAAAAGGGGTGGTGAAATCCTTTGCAACTACTTCAGCATATGTCAGGCCATCAAATGACGTTGTATTAGTTACTTTTTTTGTTTTTTCAGATTATTCCAGTGTGTTGTTTGATTCGGGGTCTACACATTCTTTCATCTCTGAAACTGTTTCTAGTAAAATGGGAATACCATCTCAAGAAATGACTCCTGAACTTGTGGTAAAAACACCTGGGGGAAATTTTGAGGCAAAAAGAATTTATAAGAATCTTCCTATCCTTATCTGTGGAAAGAACCTACTTTAAACCTTATTGTTCTACCTCTAGTAGAGTTTGATGCTATACTGAGTATGGACTGGCTCTCTATTTACCATGCTAATATTGACTGTATAGATAAAGAAGTTTCTTTTCAGAAATACATTCAGTTTGTGTACAAGAATGAACCGTTACGGTTGATAACATATCAAGAGGCTGAGAAACATGTAAAAGATGGAAATGAATGTTACCTTGCACACATCGTTGAAAATAAAGGAACTGTTCTAATTAATGATGTGCCATTGGTAAATGAGTATCCTGATGTTTTTCCTGATGAGTTTCCTGGAATAATACTAGATTGGGAAGTTGAATTTACTGTTGACTTAGTTCCTGATGATAAGCCAATTTTAAAACTCCCTTATCGAATGGATCAAATTGAACTTTTATAGTTGAAGGAGTAATTATAAGATTTATTAGAGAAAGGTTTCATTCGACCTAGCACATCACTATGGGGTGCTCCTGTTTTATTTGTTAAAAAGAAAGATGGTTCTATGAGACTTTGCATTGATTATAGAGCCTTGAATAACATCACTGTTAAGAACAAATATCCTTTGCCTCATATCGATGATTTGTTTCATCAGCTTCAGGGAGCTCAGAATTTTTCAGGGATTGACCTGAGATCGGGGTACAATCAGCTGAAGGAAAAGAAAGCAGACGTTCCAAAGACTGTGTTTCATACAAGATATGGCCATTATAAATTTGTAGTAATGCCTTTTGGTCTAACCAATGCACCTGCGGTATTAATGGACTTAATGAATATAATTTTCCATGAGTTCTTGGATAAGTTTGTGGTGGTTTTCATTGATGATATTTTGGTGTTTTCTAAAAGTAAAGAGGAGCATGAAATAGTTTTAAGGGTTATTTTTCAAACCTTAAAAGAAAATAATTTGTATGGGAAATTCAGAAAGTGTGAGTTTTGGTGGAAATAAATATCTTACCTTGGTCATATTGTTTTTAATGATGGGATAACTGTTGATCCTGCAAAAACAAAGGTTGTTGAAGAATGGCCAAGACCCACAAATGTAACTGAGATTCGTAGATTCCTTGGTTTGGCAGGCTATTACTGAAGGTTTGTTAGAAATTTTTCACGGTTATCTAGTCCAATGACTAAGCTAACTCGGAAGGGTGTTAGGTTTATCTGTACAAAAAAATTTGATGATTGTTTTTAGGAATTGAAAAGAAGATTATTGAATGCTCCAGTTTTGGCACTTCTTTCTAGGAATGGTGAGTTTGATATCAATAGAGATTGCTTCATCAAAAGGACTTGGTTGTGTCCTAATGCAGAATGATCTTGTAATTGCTTATGCTTCATGAGAGTTGAAAACTAATGAGGTAAATTACCCTACACATGATTTCGAATTAGCTGCTGTTTTTTTCTCTTTAAAAATTTGGAGGCATCATTTGTATGGATTAAAGTGAGAAATATATACTGATCACAAAAGTTTAAATTATATATTCACTCAGAAAGAATTGTTCATGAGACAGAGGAGATGGCTAGAATTAATCAAGGATCATGATTGTACAATTCATTACCATCTGGGAAAAGAAAATAAAGTGGCTGATTCTTTGAGTCGAAAAAGTAATGCTTCATTAACAATGTTGCATTTGGAACGCGATCCTTTGGTTATGGATTTGAAGAACTTTGGCATAGAAGTTTTTGGTGCAGGATGTTCTTCTATTTTGTTTCAGGTATCAGTGAAATCTTCTCTATCAGATAGAATCAAGCAAGCACAGAAGCAAGACATTGAGTTGCAGAAAAAGGTAGAGGTGGTTCAGAAGGGAAAGTTTCCTGAATTCAACATTGATAATGATTGTGTTTTGATGTTTGGGAAGGGATTATGTGTGCCTTGTGATTCAAAGTTGAAGAGAGAGTTGTTATGTGAAGCTGATAGTTCTCCGTTTTCAGTTCATCCTGGCAGTACTAAGATGTACAGATATCTGCAGGAGTATTACTAGTGGGATGGAATGAAAAGAGATATTGATGATTTTACTGTGAAGTGTTTGACTTGTCAGCAGGTTAATGCAGAGCGACATTTACCGAAAGGGATGCTTCAGCCTCTACCAGTGCCAGAGTGTAAATGGGAGAATATATCCATGGACTTTTTTGTGGGATTTCCGAAGACACCTCGAGGTAATAATGCAATTTGGGTTATTGTTGATCGCTTGACTAAATCTGCTCATTTCCTTGCTATACGAGATACTTTTTCCCTAGATCAACTTTCTCGTTTCTACCTTAAAGAGATAGTCAGGTTGGATGGAGTTCCTCTCTCCATTGTATCTGATCATGATCCCAGGTTTACTCCTAACTTTTGGAAGGTCCTTCAAAAGTCATTGGGTGCTGAATTAAATTTTAGTAAAACTTTTCATCCTCAATCAGATGGGCAGTCAGAACGAACAATTCAGAATTTGGAAGATATGCTATGTGCTTGTTCAATGGATTATCAGGGAAGTTGGGACAAACATCTTTCTTTGGTTGAGTTTTCTTATAATAACAGTTCTCATTCTAGTATACATATGGCACCATTTGAGGCGTTATATGGGAAGCGGTTTCGAACTCCATCTTTTTGAGATGAAGTGGGGGAAAGAAAGCAGATGGGACCAGAATTGGTAGAAGAGTTGGCAAATAAAGTTCAACTGATACAGAAACACATGGGAACAACTCAGATCAGGAAGAATAGTTTTACGGACAACAGGAGGAAGGATCTCTCTTTTGAGTTAGGTGATCATGTTCTTATCAAGGATTCTCCATGGAAAAGTGTGATGCGATTTGGTAAGAAAAGAAAGCTGAGTCCAAGGTTCATTGGACCATATGAAATTTTGGATAGAGTTGGATCATTTGCATACATAGTGGAATTACCTCTGAGTTTATCTCAGGTACACAATGTTTTTCATGTTTCAGTGATGAGAAAGTATATGCCAGATCCATCTCATGTTTTGAGTCTAGAGGTAGTTCAGATGGAAGAGAACCTATCTTATGAGGAACAACCGGTCCAGATTCTTGACCATAGGGAGCAAGTGTTATGGAATAAGGTGATTCATCAGGTAAAGGTTTTGTGGAAAAACCACATGATTGAAGAGGTAACATGGGAATCTAAAAATGCAATGAGGGATAAGTACCCCCATTTATTTGATAAGTAATTAAATTGTGGGGACGCAATTTTCTAAAGGGGGGAAGGATGTAACATCCCATGTAATTAATGAATAATAGATGTTATTATCTATGTCTATTAATTAATTAGATAGTGTTTTAGAGGCTTAAAAGGAAAATTAATCCAATCTTAAGCATGGAATACACTAATATTTTTAAAAGATTGTTTTACTGCCTTTTGATGGAAAACCATTTTTAAATCTATCTTTTGACAATTTTATAAGAAATTTTTGTCAAAATAATCTTATTCTTTATGATTGGGACATCCAAATTTACTTTGTGTGAATTTTTTTTATTTTTTTCGATAAAGTTCATTTTTAATGAATAGTGAAAAATGTTGTATTTTAATTCAAAACCTCTTTTTAATCTAATTTATTTATATTATCAAATTATCTTTTGAATTGGTTTTGAAGTGAAATTAGAATATATTTTTACCATTTAATTCAATGGTGGTCATTAGAATCAATTTCAGTTTGAAATTTGACTTAAAGTAGTGTCAATCATTTGATACATATTGTTTCATAAAAACACGCTATTCGTCATGACAGCGGGAATTAATTATTAAATTAATTAATTTAACTAATATGATTTTAATTTTATAAAATAGACATCATTTTTGAATTCGGAATATCAAATATAGCTTATGGTGATGTTTTGGTATTTTTCTCAAAAAACTTCAATTTTTGATGAATAGTGAAACCACTAAGTTGTAGTTAAAGAAACTGATTTTTCATTTAAATGAAACTTTGCCACATCTGTGATTTGATTTTCAAAAATCCGACATACATGGTTTTAATTAAAAAGTAAAATCTGGTTCAATGAGATTAAAATAATTTTTTGGTGGATAGTAACTTTTAAGTTCTTAATCGCGATTAAAGGTAATTAGTGAAGTTTAAGGTAAAAATAATGATTTAATAATATGAGATGAGCTAGACACATGTCCTACCCTTATTGGATGTGTCATGGCCGACCATGAAAAGACATGGGTCAACTTGAGGACCCCATGAAGCCACTTTTCTTGGCAAATGACATAAATAACTTTTTATTTAATGTTAAAATAAAAATGACACAAACATGAGATATTTTACTAAAACAATTTTTTAAAAAGGGTTATACAAGTCATATTTTTGACTATAAATTTTAATTAGAAATTTAAAAAGATTTCATACATCATGATATTTTTTTATAATTTTTAGACATTAAATAAATTAAATTATTTATGACATCATGATGATGCATCGATTACCTCATTAATAAAGGCTTTAAATAAAATAAAAATATAATGTAAAATCTATGACCTACACATGTCCAAAACCTATTGGATGGGTATATTTAGAACTCTTATCACCTTATACTCGAATTATATCAATGTGTGACCTCTTAAATCCAAATCTCATTTTAAAATAATGTAACATTTCATTACTTTCCAAGAGTGCCCCTCCTCTCCTCTTATAAAAGGCCCCCACCTCTACCTCTTTACACACACATCCAAAGCCTTTTTCTCGGAAAAACCCTGCCCATTTTGTCTCTCAAATTCTAAATCTTACTCCATTGAAGCCTCACTTTGGGTAGAAGTCTTCCCAAGGAATCCATTGAGCTCAAACCAAAGGGAGTTACCCGATTTTAAGGTAATGTCTTTCCTCGAGTCCTTTTGTTTTATTTTGCTTCTCCAACCCCCTAAACACTTTTTATTCATTTCTTTTGTAACAACTAAAGTATCTTCAATATACTAGGATGTTGTTATAATAAGTATTCGAGCTACACTTACACACACCTACATCTAATGGTTAATGAACATACTGTTTCCGTGGATGGTGAATTTATGCCTCCCGAAACGATGATTGTTCAACATTCTTTTAACACCTTCAATGGTGGCCATTAAGATGACAGTATATTTATATATGAAATATAATATGTTTATGTTTTCCTTAAGCTTCTTTATTTTTCATTTTGGGCATACCTTTATGGTTTCCATTATGGGTAAACTCAATATCTTCATTTAAGGAATTGCGGACTACCGCCCCCTAAAAGTTATTTGATTCGTTAATACCATATGTGGGAAGTATAAAGGATGAAGTTATGATATTATATATGATATTACACTGTAATTATAATATACCTTTATATAATTATGATTCCATTCTATGAAATACGAAATAGAAATGAAAGTAGTGTTCGTGCGTACGTACGACTTACCATCTCCATGAATGGTGAATTTCATTTCTTACCTCTAAATGATTATGTAATATTATAAATGCATGCATGTACTGGATATATATGAAATATATGATATCTACATCATGAATACCATTCTGGATATAATGGATAAATGAACAACTTGTAATTATAAAGGGTTTATTTTTGACTCAAGTACCAATGATCGTTAAAACTACCGTTATTAACATAAATAATTACATAGTGTTCATGACATGGAAATAAGTGATATAAAAGGAATAATGAACATGAAAAAGGTTCTTAAACAAGTAGAAATTAACTCAAGTTTATTATTCAGGAGATTAAAGAACGACCGAGTCACGTCGGATCCGAGGTATGGGACTTCGTCTCAATCTCCTTTTATTGAGGCATATTTTGTTTTATACACAACCTTCTTTTATACGGTGTATAAACCCCTTTTTACTTTTACATTTATTCAAATGGAATCTTTTTTATATGAAGAATTTACTAAATGACAAAAGGGAATGTTTTTGTCATACATATGCGGCGACAATGACTTCTCTGCCATCGTTACCATTATTTGAGTTTCGACTTCCTCTACAAGCCATAACTTTTTTAAAAGAAAAATAAATAACATGTTTTACTTTTCTTTTATTTTGTTATTGAAAATGGTATTCATAATGTTTTTATAACAATTTCTTGTATTGATATCTTGTGATAAAAAAGGTGGAAATGTTATGTTTCCTTTATGCATGTTTTATGTGATACGATTATGTTGAGGTTCTTGGGCATTATTATGAAGACGGTGGTTCCATGATAAACTAAGGGTGGGTTAGCCCGATATAGCTCTCCAATGCATTGGGTAACACAAAGGAGTGAAACGTTAAGTTTTCTCTGAAGATATTTAGGGAATATACTATGATGGGTATTCCAAACATAACCATGAGGGTTACTCCCTATGTAAGAATGTTATGAATACCTCAAGTTACCTTTATGTCTTATGATTTCTATGATTTATTCATGATTTTATGATGTATGTTAATGTGATTATGTTTTATGGGTAAAGTATGATTTCATTCTTATGTATATATGTACCCATCTTTCCTTTCCATATTTTTATATCCCTTACTGAGCTTTTTATGCTCATCCCATGTTTTTGAAATGTTACTCCCTGGTCAAGGGAAAGGTACATGATATGATGATAGTGTCAAGGAAGTGTCAAGAAAGAATCCATGTTTTATTTTAAATATGTTTCCATTGATGGGAAAAATGAATACTATCTTTTATGTAACCACTTTGTTTAAATGTGGAATTTAATGCATGATTTATGTTCTAATTCTCTAAAACTCTAAATCTGAAAAGATCCTCGAGGTGTAATCTTTTAATAACTCATGATTAAGTAAGGTTTAAGGATGGGGCCTTATATTTTAGTTCTAAAACATAGTAAAATTGTATTAAAAAAATCTAAATTCAAGACAAAACTATATAGTATAAAATATCTATTTTCTAGAGAGATATATCACATGTATATATCAACTAAAAATAAATCATAAACAAAAGGATTATAAAATAAAATCTATATTGCATTAGAAATATTTCAATATATTTCCCCAAAAAATGAAGAACCCTATTTGTATATATAAGTAGTAATAATTTTTATTACATGTATCATAAAATATAATCATTATTATTATATAAACCACATAAAAACATCTGAATATGACAATTATTTCAGAGAAAGAAAATTCAGAAAAAAATCATTTGCCTAATGTTTGAATTTAATAATAAATCTTTAAAAAAAATTTATAATAAAATATATTTCTTATAAATATATTATAGAAACCTAAATATATATATCAATCCATATATTATTTACATAAAACCTTTTATAACTAATTTATTGAAAATTATTTAATAAAATATTTATTCTAGGTGATATATGTTTATTTTTTCATGTATTTTTTGGTTAAGTATTTTTGGTCCTTCTACTATGATAATGGTATAAAAATATAAATAATTATTTTAAAGACCCGTAAAATTCAAGGGAATTTTTTTTTTAATTTTTTTTGGAATTTTACAAGAGCGCGGTTTCTGACGGCACCTGATTCCGAGGCCCGGAGTGCCCGGAATCAATTTCCGAAGTTTGGCTCGGGTACGTTCAGTGATCGAACGAGCGGGAATTTCTAACTTTTTATCCGGAGCTCGGAATTGAAATCCGAGGGCACCGATGAACTCGCAGCGCCGATATTCGCTTAAGGAGACCTTTTCTGAAGTTGCGTTTATTTCGGGTTGAAAGTTAGTTTTTGGGTTTTTAGATTAAGTTAAATAAAATTTGTGAAATACAAAATTTTATTTAAACTTGTGGGTTAACTTCTCTCAAAGGAAGTTAGGGGTGGGACCCACACCCACATAACCTCCCTTGAGAGGATTAGGTGTGGTGGGGCCCACACGAACCCTAAAACTTTTCAACTTCTCCCAAACTCCCTTAACTCCCCTCTCTCCCTCTTAAAGGCTTGTCAACTTAACATTTATTTAATTATACAACTCATGTATAATAAATAAGTGAGTTTAATTTTTGGAGTTATCCTTTTTGAATTTGAAACCTTTGAAATTAATTTATTAAGTTTGTGAATAAAATAAGTCTCAATCTTATTTTATTTTGGTTAGTTGTGTTTATTCATCTTGAGAGCTTTTGAGAGCTTTTCTTCCTTCTTCAATCTTTGACGAAGAACGCTCAAGCTTGACGAAGAACGCTCAAGCTCCGACGAAGAACGCCGCTCTCCTCTTCTTCGTCTTCCATGTCAACGAAAGGGAATGCCGCTTCCTCCTCGGACTCCCTTCGTCGGCATACGAAGATTCGACAACGACGTACCTCTTCGTCATCGGATTTGACGAACGATTACCGTGACGCCAACCTCCGCGACGTTGTCTTCCGCGGAACGTTGACAAATCTTCGAAATTATACCCAAGGTAGGGGTTGTTGTATTTTTTTTATTTATTTATCCTTGTTTGTGGTTCTAGTATGATTAACGAAAGGATATTTAAATTGTGTTATCATTTAACGTGAGGGGGCCGGACCGCATGAACACGGCCGAACCCCCTCCATCGTTCTGGTTGTTTTATCTTGCGGGTGGAAGCAAGGTGGTGTGGTGCCGTCGCACCACGCGGATAATCGTATGATTAAATTGCGCGGCGCCGTCGCGCCGCGCCATGGAAGAATCATCAAGAACGCGACGCCGTCGCGCCGCGTCGAAGGGAATCAAATGCGCGGCGAAGGGGCGCGGTGCCGTCACACTGCGCCGGACGACGAACACCGCGGCCGGTTCCGGGCCGCGGCGGGACGAGAAGACCGGCGGCCGGGCCGCCGGCGTCGGAAGCCGGAAATGGGACCGGAATTTCCGGTCCCGTTGGAGAAAACCGGCCGTCAGTTGGCCGGCCGGAAAAATCAAAGGGCAGGGGAAATAAATTTCCCCTGCCAGCACAAAAAACCCCCCCTCATTTATGAGGGGGGCGGTTCCCTTGAGGGGGGGCAGGCGGCCCCCCGGTTCCTCCTCAAAGCGGGCCCCCAGGAGGGGGGCCGTTGTTTGACAAAACGGCGCGGCTATGCCGCGCCGCCTCCCCACGAAGCGGGGGGCTTCGCCCCCCCTGCGCGCTGCCTCCGTGCGGCGCCAGGCCGCCGCACCGCCGGCCGGCCGGGCCGGGTTCAGCGGGCCGGGTCGGTCCGACCCGATTCGGATCCGGGTTGGGTCGACCCGGTTCGGGTCAGACCAGGGGGGGTCGGGCCGGGTCGGCCCGGACCCGGACCCCCCATTTTCGAGACAGTTTCGGTCTTTTGGCCATAACTTGAGCCACAGACCTCCGAATGACGAACCGTCTGTGGCAACGCGATCCTTGGATCGAGACGGTCGTTTCGGTATAACGCACTCAAGGTTTCGGAACACTTTGAGTTCGGCCGGGTTGGTTCGTTCACGAAACCAACCGGGCCTTCGGAGCGGAAACGCTCATATCTTGAGCTACAGACGTCCGATTGACGTGCCGTCAGCTTTGTTGTTTTTCTCTTAGTGAGACGGATCTTTTGGCATACTCCGACCGAGGTTTGGTCGCAGGTGGAGTACGGTCGGGTTGGTTTTGCCTTAAAAACTAACCGGGCCCCGGGGACGAAAATGCCAATATCTCTCAGACCGGGCGTCCGATCGACGCGCCGTCTGTTGCATTGAGTTCCTGTTGACGATACGGAACTTTTGGATACATCAACTCTGGTCTTTGTGACAGTTGATGTATCAGCCTCTCGGCTCGTGGAGCGGACCCTCCGAACGAGCTTTCTGTGTGCGGGAACCCTAGAGCTGGCTGCGACTGTTACTGTGCCTACTAGTGCTACTACTGCTACTGTGACTGCGACGACGACTGTACAGAGATCCTGTGTGGATTCGACGACGACGAATTCAGCACTCAGCGATCCTACGTGGATCAGTGCTACAGGTCCTGTGTGGGCCCGATCCTGTGTGGGTCCGATCCTGTGTGGGTCCTTACGCTCAGTGGTCCTGTGTGAACCAGCGCCTACAGGTCCTACGTGGGCCCGATCCTGTGTGGGTCTTTTGCGGGGGTTAGTTACCTATCGATCCTTCATGGGTCCGACGACTTAGATGGATCAGAGACCATCTTTATCGTCTTTCGAAGAAGTATACCTGTGTGAGCTGAATCCTGTTTCTTTCCTGTGTGGAATGTGTTGTGCTATCCTGTGTGGATTACGTTTTGCTTTCCTGTGTGGAATACGTTTACTTTCCTTTGTGGACTGAGTTGTACTTGGGCTCGGAGGTTGGAGCGTATTTGAAATTGATGAATTAGGTATATGTATGGGCATATACCTAAGCAGTGTCGGTTGTTACTTCGTGATTGTACCTTTCTTTGTGGTTTATCCTTTGTGGATTTTGAGAGACCTTCAGGGGTCTTGGGGTCCCTACTGAGTAGCTTATACTCACCCCTGGACGGGCTTTGCCCGCACTACGTTGTGTTGGTTGCAGACGACGGACAGCGTTGATCTTAGCTGAGGCTGGCAGAGCAGGACGGTACCTGGAGGTGGACCACTGGGCGGGACGTGCTCGGAGCAGACGGCGGGACCCGTGGAGCAGTGGAGTTATCTGTACCCACCCTTCAGGTGGGATTTCTAGTGGATAGCTCGGTGTAGCGGCTTTTACTTTCAGTTGCTGTTTTCCCTTTCGAGTTGTACTTTACTTTCAGTTTGGGTTTGTATACTGGCCCATTTACTTTTCCGCACTTTCAGTTGTACTCTGCTTTTGCTTAGTGTTTACTTTCCGCTTGCTTACTCTGTGGTGTTTGTTTACTTTATAAAGGCAATGCCTTCCCTTTTTACCGGGATTTACGCCTTGGTGCTAGTCGCCAGCCCCTGGCCTATGGAAGGCGGGCTTGGGGTAGTCACGGAACGGACCCCGAGGGCGGGTCGTGACAATTATAATTATAATATAAATATCATTTATATTCATTATATATTTATTGATTCATATGTAATTTTTATTGATAGAAAAATGAATTACATAATTCATGTTGACGGAAGACCATACATATGGATGGACATCATTTCCTGATTTCAAGGGATGGAATTAGAGAATCAAAAATATTAGTTAAAAATTAAATAATAATAATTATAGATTATATATCATATATATGCATTATTTTTATCACTAATAACATCCATGTAACGTGTGAATGGAAAATGAATCACATCGGTACGTGGGGGCGGTAGTCCACAAGGACGCATTACTTATGTTATCATTTTCTAGCGGATTGGAAAGCAATATGATTGATGTTATATTATATTTTCATATTTATAATTAGGTTTTTTCTATCATATATAATCATTAAAAACAAGATAATATCTATACATGAAATATGGTGGTGGAAAAAAAAATTTCATTGCTTTGTGGAGACAGTAAGTTATATGTATGAATCAGTGATAATTTAACATCCCATGTGATTGCAAAGATGGTGTATAATTGATTTTTAATAATAATATATTTTAATTATATTGATTATAAATTATTTATTATTTTATGATAAATACCATTATTTTTTATATGGTAAATAAGATTTAAAAATAATGTGATTGGATATGGTGATTACATATTCTTAAAAACTCTAAAAGATGTCCTGTTAAGGATCTTATGATTTTATTTTGGTAATTAAAATTCCTATATAATGTCAATAATGAAGTTGAGAGTGTATATTGGTAGAGTATTGTTGACCTAGATGGTTCAAAAGGTCTGAACAACTGGGGGAGGAGGTGATCTTTTTTAATTGAGGTGAGGTGCACTTTTGTTATTTCTAAAAAAATTAAAATATAATAAGTTAATTATCCATTAATGGATTCCAAATGAACATTAATTAGAATATAAATTATAAAGGGTTTATGGAAAATAATCTAATGAATTATGTAAATGTTTCTGGGTCATTTTATAGATTATTGTTTTCATTTTGTTTAGAATTTGTTTTTTAATAGTTAGGTAACAACTATTTTATGTATAAATAGTTACTCATGTAATCAGAAAGGAGAAAGTGACTCCAAATTTCACTAAATATGATTATGTGAACCATATTCATTTCAAGTAATAAAATTAATTTTTTTAATGAATTTTAAATCATTTAATAAAAATAATAATAAAATATTATTTATAATAGAACATTATTTATAAAAAAGTGCCAATATTGAAAATGTTAACAATATTAATTTAATGTGTCTTAAATAAAACCAATGAAAATTTAAAATGATAATATTATCCTTTTAATAATATTTAATAAATTATATTTATCTAAAAAAATTGAAGGATGCCATAACTCACACAAATCAATGTATCGTGCGTCAAAAGAATATAAAACACATGAAGAAAATGGATCGTGGTCATGATTATGCTACTACAACTAATGAAGATGAATGATAACTCTTATTTGGGTTAGATTCAAGAATTATTACTTTTGAGTATTACTGGTTATAAGAGTCATATAATATATAAGGATTGAACTATATTACTATTTAATTAAGGATTTTAGGATGTATGATTATATATAACTAATGTGAGATTTCTATTTTTCAATAAAGAGATGATTGAATTGCTTAATAAAATTTGATGGCATGTACTATGTTTGAACTAAATAATGGATTGTCGATAAAGTAGAAGTGTCAACAACATTTTGAGATTAAGGAATACGACCAAATTCCTATGTTTTATATAATGAATATTGAATAATTAATGTATTCAGTAATATTTTACGTTAAATAATATTTTTATCATGATTCAAGAAAATACATGAAGAAAATGCTCACATGTTCAAGTGTGCTAATTACGATCCACTTCAGGTTTTTTTAATAATTTTAATATAGAAATCCATTGACCTTATTGCTAAATTTTTAGATCATGGTATTTAAGAAAATTTAACAATTTATAAAGTTGTTGAATTCTATGTTGGGACAAGGATTTAGAGATCAATTTAACCTATAATTGATCTTTTTCTATGAAAAGATGTATGAATTCATAAAGGCCCAACATAATGATAATATTTTTTTTATAGAAACGTATCAAGTACTCATATTTTTATATTTTATTCTATAGTGAAATGAATTCTAAACATTAGAGAAAAGATCTTGAAACAAAAAAAATTTATCATAATACCATCTTTTCTTATGTGTGTTTTCCAAAATGGTATTTTGTAGTATGTACAATTATTTATTTTTAAATGTATAATTTAAAAGTGTAGGGATGAAACTTATTTAATAAGGGAGAATGTAACACCCCATGTATTAACAAATAAATATAATATAGAGTTATATGAACACCACAGTAAATATATCTGAAAAAAATATTTTGTTATTATAATTATATAAACAAGACAGTTATAACCTAAAAAATTAACATAATTTAACTTTTTCAGTGAATTTAATTTTGAAAAATGGACATACATGGTTGCGATTAGTAATAAATTTAGCATTTGAAAGGATCATCATATTTTTTTTTGGAGAATATTAACTTGAACCTTTTGAATTATAATGTTCCCCTTATGAATAGTAATACAAACCTTATCAATTGTGGACCAATAATTGAATAGTAACCACACCCTATTAAAGAATAAATAATATTTAGTCATCTTATAAATGAAATAATGAAATAATAATATAATAATATGAGAAAATTATTTAATTACAAATTATTTACTATTTATTAGAATTTTTTTAAAACAGAAATACTTATTTAAAATTTTAAAATTAATATAATAATTCCAAAGGAAATTTATTTTAAAAAAGTTAATTCATAACAAAATATTTTGATGTAATTTTATTATAAGTAAATTTTATGATACCATAATTCATTTTTAAATCTTTATAAAATAAATTATAATTTTAGAATCAGTATTTTTTTGTAAATGATTAATTTAATAAAAAATTTAATCTCTCATGTTTATAAAATTATTTCCCTAAAATATTTTTCATTTTATAGTTCTAAATATTTAAAGTTGTATATGATAAATGTTTTTTATGAAATAGTTTAATTATTATCTAATAGAAAAAATAGTTTTTATGAAAATATTGTATTTTTTTTGTGACAGCATCAGGAGATATTTATGATATATTTTTCTTTTAAAATTGTGGAATAAATAAATAATGATTTTATATGAAAAATTATTTATAGATATAATTGATAACAAATAAATTACAATTTACTTTATATGAATAAAGAAAGTATTATCATCATCGACATAGTGCATCCACCTCTTTGAAAAGCCAATTTTGTTATTTAAAAGTAAAAATTAAGAGATATATTTTTTTAGGACCTTATTATGAATTATTATGTATAATATATGTTTTTTATTTTAATTTATTATTTTATATTTATATAATATTAGTCACATCTAAATACTGGAGTAATTCTTACCGATGGAAAGTGAAGACAAAATAACAAATTTAAGAAGTAATCTTGGCATGAATGTGATGAAATATATATAATGAACGAATATAGAATTTTATTTTTCACCTAATGAATTTATTTTTTTGATAGTGACTTATTTTTAATTATTACTCATTATATAGTTAACATTAATTCTTATTCTATGCTGATGAAATGAATGTCCATGTGGCAGAAAAAAAAAGTAAAATATATTAGTTAAATTTATAATAATAATTAATTTACCCGTAATCTATAAAAATTTACTTGTATCAGTATGTTTATTCTAAAATCTTTTTTTATAAAAATTGGGAAAATATAGACCCACATGGATCACATTAGTCCCTTTTATCATATTTTATTAAAAATAATGAAAACATGAACCTAATTAAATTTACCATTACTATAATATCATTATAAGATGTCATCGAAATATTTATTTCCATTAAGAGTAATATTATTTTGAAAATAGAAATATATTTCTCAAATAATTTTATTTTTAGTTTTTAAGAAATAAATAGTTACATAAATTGATTGACCAATTAGGATGTTGAAAATATTTAATTAACAAATAAATTAGAATAATGATTTAAAAAATAATAAAGTTAATACAACATGACATTTTTATGTCCATTAAAAATTTATATTGATTATTATAATATATATATTATATAAATAAAATTTAATTCAAATTGGAAACATTATATTGATGTTCTTAATGCCATTATTGTAAATAGTTATTAATTAGAATAAATTATGATTTCATAAATAAATTATTTTATTATATTTTTTATTCTTAAAAAATCATGAATGTGGATAAAAATGATATTATTCCATCTAAAATGGGATATCATATCCTATTTAGAGCTTCTAGAAATCTTAAACCCTATAATAAATATAATATATTTTAATAATTTTAGTAATTGTTATTTAACCCTAATATAAATTATAAAACGAGGCTCCCCCATCATAAACTTTCTTTGAATTAAGACTTATTCCATAGAAATACTATAAAAAATCCCTATTATTCATCCATTATTACATTATTGTGCTTCTACTATCACAAAATGACTACTTCCAAGAGCGTTATGGTTGTCATCAACGTGAAATGTTCATGAGGTAATAATTTTTCTTCTCCTCTTTTAAATTCGTTCTCGCTTCAAATTTATCCCAAAATCTTATGCACTGAATAATGATAACTAGATTAAATTATATATATTGTAATTTTTTTATGTTTATGGAAAACTAATCATATAATGTATAATCCTATCATTTTTTTAAATAATGAAATTGACATCCATTGTGCATCAATTAAACGCCTCCCTAGATGATGATTCTCTGTTTCCATTTTAATAAAATAATGTAATGATTAAATTCACATTTTATTGTTTCAATAAATATATATATATATATATGATATTAATTATTTATAATTATTTATTTTTTACAAGGAAGATGATAATAAAATGACTATGGAATCCATAATATGATTGCACCCGAAGCAATTGTAATAACAAAAATAATGCTTACTAAATTGGTGGGGAAATGTTATAAGATGGAAATTTTAGGTATTATAAAATATTTTATAGTTCATTAATAATTTAGTAACACTATTAAAACTATTATAAATGAGTTTTAAACAAATAATAATTAATTTTATGTCATGGTAATGGATATATTAACTCAATTTTCATTCATACATTTAAACGTATATGTCATTGGTAATGCATTACAAGAATTTGTGTGAAAGATCTGTGACTGTTTTATACTATATATTAACATATATAGTTTTATTTATATTTTTCACATGCAATTATGTAATTTATTTATCCTCCCTCTATTGATATGATAATAGTGATGATTTTCTTGCCAACCCTCCATTTTCATTCGGGTCATGCTTTCCTCATCTTTAAACTACTGTAATTATAAAATTTATTTTTATACTTCTTACATGTTCTCATTGTACATTTAAAGCTCATGTATTCTTATCATTTCATCTTTCTATGATGAAAATACATGTTGTATAAGGTACCCTTCTCAATTCATCTTGAGATGCAAGACTCATTAAAGGGAACATCTTGATTTATTATCTATTTACATGTTCCATGAATAATATGTTTTAAGAAAAAATTATTTTATTAAAATCATTAATTTTTTCATAAAAACAACATTTTTTCATTATTTGTTTTATAAAAATAATTATTAAAATTAATTTTTTCCCCAAAATTACTCTTCTTTGCAATGTAAAAAAGGGACATATATATCTCAAAAATTCCTCATTGATTTTACTATACTATATTCATATTTTTGAATACCTATATAGAATTTTATGATTTATTTTGATGTGCCTCTTCTTATCATCATATACCATATTATATTAAATTTTATATGATTGGTTTGAATGTGGATGTTCTATCTTGATACAATTCACCATAAAAATCAGAATCGTTATTGATTATGTTTACAGAAAAGGGAATGTTATTTACATTACATATGTATATGTTTTTTATATTTAACCCCATTCATATTAAGAATGAACATGACATATAAAGTTAATGGTGGGTCCTACTATATCTCCTTAATGTATCAGTAAGTATCATCATATAAAATAGAATTGGATTTTGGTTGAGGCATTAATGTAGTATTTTTAGATGCTTTGGCCGTGCCATTGATATTTTTTTCTGGATGTCCGGAATTATTTGTTTCCTCATTATGATATTAGTCATTTATAAGATGTGTTATATTTGTGTATTTGAACATATATTATTTGATTTCATTCTCATATGATCTATTATATGAATTTATTTACCCAGTTTTTAATCCTTTCTTTGTATGCTCATGTATTTTTCAAGGGAATGTGTTTTCAGTTATTCTCCATTATTAATGTTTGTGTTTATGATAAAAAAAGTTTTATTAAATTCTCTTACTGATAATTAAATATCACTCCATTATTTTTGAAATATTTTTCCATATCATGTGAATATAAATATCAGGAATGACTTGTAGGGAAAATCTAGGAATTATGGTTGTTTTTAATCGAATTTATATGTTGTGTTACATTTCATGTTGTAATTTTAATCATATGTTTTTATTTAGATATACAAATAAACTAATATTTTAGTTCCATTGTGATATGAATTCCTCAAAATCATAAAAATGTAATAAAAATATATATAAATTCTTTATAATCATACCAATGTATTAAAGTAAGTCTCTATATTTGGGATACAAGGATATGGGTGTTTACAGATACCATATTTTTATTCCTCTTGATATCTTATGATTATTTTAACAAAAGATAATATTGAAATTCAAATAATTGATTCATGTTTTTTGTATTCATTAACATACCATTGAGTTAATAAATTTTTCTATTATCATTAAACATTAAATTTTCCTTAAATATCCATATCATTTATCATTGATATTATTATTTATTAAAGAGTATATAATTTCTACATATGGTGTTTGACATTGAAAATTATTTGTTTTATGAGTAAATATTAATAAATTCATATTATGTAATCAATATATATATTAAATGATAATAAAAATTACTTATAAAATTAATAATTTAATTTATATATTAGAAAACTGTAGGGACACTTATTACATGGGATGAGAACCGTTTATAGAAATTCCCTCGACAAACATGTAGATTCATGGGAAAAACTAGTTGGATAATAATAAATAAATGATATTTCGCCTAGAATGTTCTAACCGTATATTGATTGGTACTGATAGTAGTGATATCTAATGTCTTGGAAACATAACCTTTGATATTTTAGAATTACCTTCATTTAGATTTGAGTTATGATTATCAATGATATTTTCACTAGGATATTATCTACAGATGCATTTCATTCTATCTTTTTTGATTAATGGCAGGTGTTTTCTTTTATTTCTCTTGACATAATACTTATTCCATTACTACTTATGATAATTTTTTTAGTTGATTGGAATGTCTAGTTAGTTATTTATCATCGCATTGTTTTAATTGTCAATTGATTGAATTAATTGTATGTTATGATATTTATCTTTAATATTGTTAGTTCATTATTAAAGATGCTTCATTTATTCCAAAATAATTACATTATACATAATCCATATTAATAAATTTTATATTACTATTTTTTTTATTTTCATATGTTTTGTAAAAACTTTAATGCTACTGATATGATGGGATACAATATATAGAATAATGACAATCATATAAAAATAACTACAATTTATTTTTCTCTATGTATTATGGGTATCATGTGTGTAAATAATTTACGAAGACTACTAAACTATTCGGCCCATTAGGATGTGATTCCTAATTGGCAACAAAAATATAATAAATAATAAACCAACTCTTGGATACTAGGTTTGGGGTCATTGAATTTGGTGTTCGAGGAATTTTAGAACTAACCATTTGAACTAGAATCTAGAAAACATATATTAGGGAACAAAACTATAATACTAGATTCGAGGATATGTATTGAAGAACATCAAAATGTTTTGATAGAAAAAATATTATGTGATTTTTCCTTGATATATATCCTTATATTAATACTAAATGTTTGGATGGTTCTGAAAAAGATTTAAGTATTGATAATAACATAAAAAATGGAACATTGGGTTGACTCAATCCTCACCTGGTGAAAGATAATGGGCCTTACTGTGCCCCTAGTTTGACACTCCTGGGTGATATGCCTTGGTTAATTCCCATTTTAAAAGAAATATATAATTTATTTGAATATATATTGACAATGAATTAATGTTATACCCAAAAGGGGATTGGATACCCTTAAAATTTGAAGGATGTGTTATGGTGTTGATATTTATTTTTCAAAAGTCATCCTTACCCATTAGATGTTGAGTTCTTTATTATAAGGATTTCTTTATTTTCTGTTCTGTTTTTTTTTGCTAATCAAATTCTTTCCTTCCTTACGTGATGGTAAATAAATGAATGTAAAGTAGGAATGAAAGTACACAGGAACATATATATTTACTTGGTTCACTCTCAATGGGCTACGTCATAGGAGTATACAATGACAATTTGTTGATGTACCAAAACTACTAAGGATTTATTCTAATTAAAGTATTTGTCTATATAAATTATATACCAATTATCATATCCATACATCGTTTGAGTATATCACACTTATATCAAAAATTGAACTCCATAAGTCTTATTTTATGGCTCAACCTAGTGTAAAGGATCAACATCTTCATATTCCGATTCCAACTACTATGGAATGGACCCACAAACAGTCTGTGATCATGTAGGTCCCATAATTATAAATATTTAATACATCCCTAGTTATAGAAATATGATCCATTGACGTCCCAATATCATCCAATTGAATATTTCCAAATTACCATCATTATATTAGTCAATAACATCTCAACACAATCATTGTGCTCACTTTATTTGTGAAGATCACATGTTTTACGATGCTCACATAGTCTTCAAAAAGAACACAAAAATTAATTTCACTAATCTTATAGATTTCTTGTATGCATCTCTACTAACTCACATGTTGTACTATATTTTTTTCATGGAACATCTTCTTGTGCCTAAATTTTATAAATTTCTCTCAACTCCCTTGGCCGCGATTACATAACATCCATTTTGAAGGCAACCAATATTTCATTCTTTTCATTGTGAAACACTTTTTGTATACATTTTCTGTTCATTGTGTGAATCAATCCATGAGTGTAACACCATTAATGCACATAACATATGCGATTCTGAACACTGAAGTTCATTAAGGGTAGATATGTTGAAATGGGGGGGGGGGGTAGCTGTTTATTTATATACTGGAGAAACCCTTCATGAAATATCGTTACATATATTCATTGGGACATGTAATATTTTCCTTGATTATATAAGTCCACCTTTTAATTTACATTGGAAGCTCCAAATCCTTATTCACCTACCACATCATCTCTACTTTACAATCACAGGAAACACTACCGTTGGAGTGAAAACTATTATTTGGTGAAAATAAAAATATTTGATGCACTTCATTCCTTTGCTATATTTTGATGTGGTGAACCCAGATCATGCATTGTATGCATCCTTTACATTCAACATCAATCTTGAGTGCATCGTCCACATCCTAAAACTAATTTCCCCATTCTCTAATTTTGGATCCCAATGATTTGGAAAACACTATGAAACAACACCACATTTTTTATACCACCTCAATAGAATCGATTAAATTATCTTAAATCATTGTCAACATACCTCTTAAAAAATTACTATTGAACTCCATAACTGACAATGTAAACATGCTTTCTCAATGATGAAAAACAATCAAAAAACCCTGAAATGTTAGCCTATGGGATTTTGACACATTAATTACCATGGTTATACCCTTTCCTCTTGAAGGACGTGTGTTAAAATAAAATGGATGAAGTATTTTTGTAATTTGATTAAATAATTAAATTGTAGATGTATTTTTACTGAATTTATATTGGTATAAGTACCATGAAATATCTAAGTATTGTGTTAAAATTTAGAAATAATATATCTATTCATTAACTTAATAGTTTTGTATATTATCATTGGTTTTGAGATTATGTTTCATCATAAGTTTAATTTCGTAAAACTCAATGTTAAAATAATTTTTTTTGGTATGAATATAAATATATTAACGATATTCTTGGTTAAATTTATGGCAATACAACCCATTGTCTTAATATTTGTTTTTGTGAATATGTTATTTGAGGAATAATACCTTTACATTTAACAAGAATGATATTAAATGTATCAATATCTTTTAGGGTTAATATTATCATTAATGACATTATAATAGTTGTAAAATAAGATTAATATATTTTATAAAAAACTTGATTTGAAAAAAATATTACAAAAGGATATTTAATGATTAATTTCACATTATGTATGTCAATCATATTATTTTTTGGAATATTATAATAATTCTATTAGTATAGTTTAAAAATGTAAATACCATATGCAGGGTGAAAATTGTCACATTCGGAAAGGCCTTAGGGAGTGATCCCATGCCTGGTGGATAATAAGGGTTCCACACCAACCACTGGCCTTTGTGATGTCACAGTTAACATGATATTATATTGAGTTAAAAGGATTGAAAAATAAAAATTAATGATGAACTTGTTATTTTATATTTTAGGTTTAATGGTTAATTTATTATATTGGACATATTTTGATAACCACATTGGATTCCAAAAATATTCCATGACTCATTGGAAAGTATTTTCACTCTTTTATAGATCCTATGAATTGTTAAATTTGAATTTTAGTTAATCATGAATAAAAACATTATTCTTGGATATTAATTTCCTAGAGTTTGGGATGAATTTGTAACTGAATGAAACAATACTAAAAGATAAAATTTCATTAATGGAGAAGAAACACATCCATTGAGTATATTTCTTTTTATTATTAGATATTAAAAAAATTCTTCAAATTTTGGAAAAATTACCTTGAAATAAAAATGACATACTTTTACATTCAAATCCAATTAATCAGATTCTATTTTAAATCGTTATTGATTTATGGTTTTGAGAACCTTAACATTCCATTTATCAATAAATTTCTTATAAATAATGGCCTCAATATCACATTATAATTATTATACTTTTCCACAATGTCCACATATTTACTTTCCTACAATGTCCTCCTATATTCAAACCTAGTTAAGTTGTATTCCATCTCCCCATTGTACTCCTTTTTTTCTATCTTATTAAGAGGTTGTTTTCATAAACCATTTACGATGTGGGGGTTTCAAAACTAAAATTTTAAATTTAATGGCCCTTGATATGTGAGATCATGTTTAAATTCATAGGATTACACTTATTTATATTTTGGTTAATTTTTCCCCCTGAAATTCGAAAATAATGATATTATATTTGATAGCAGGCATGGAATGCAACCCCAAGTGAGGAAGGTAATATAAAATTGTATTATTTAAATTATATTTATTTGAAAATAAATTTAATATCTTTCATATCATTTGTTACACACAAAATTGATTTTATATTATGTTACTACAACAATAGATTCTATGATAGTTTCAATTACACGATAGACCGTGTTTTAACAAAAAAATTAAAATATTATTATTTTTTATAATTGTTATAAACTAGCCATTAAATTGAAATTGATGAATATAATTAAATAAATTATGAATATTATGTTAATATATTTTTTATTAAATGAATAATAATAATTAATAGAAAAAATATATGATTTCTATTAAAACTTGTTTTTCAAAAATAAAGTTTTCTAATGCATTGTGTAATTAATTAAAATTTGATTTTTATAAAACATAGAAAAGATATTTTATGAGATAAACATATCGTTTTAAATTCATTGAAATTATCTTATGTGGTCTTTTTCAGATTTTTCTCAAAAAGTTGAATTTTTTATGAATAGTAAAAAATGGCATTTTAATTTAAAATTCTCTTTCTGTATAAATAATTTATAATATTAAATTACATTTTGAATTGGTTTAAAGGTAAATTTTGTTAAATATTATATAAATTAATACAATTTCTGTAATTGGTGTCATTTTTATATTGAATTTTCATATAATGAATTTTTAATGTTTTTAATACTTTAACATTGAAAAATATCTTTTTCATCACGTGTATGTAATTAATTTTAGATTAAATTCCCTTAATATTGTTAATTAAATTTGGAAAAAAACTATTATTTATTTTGAAGAATTATTATTTATAATTTATAATAAGGTAAAATTACTTTTCTACCAAGAAATGTATAATGAATGAAGTATAATTATTTACCATGGTTAAGGAAAAAACTTGTTTACCAGGGAGGTTAATAAAAAATGATAAGATTAAAAATTTATTATATACTTGTAAAATACCTATTTTCCAGCTACATTTTTCCTATTAAATATCTAAGATTTTATAATTTATCATTTTGGACCCTTATAACATATTAAAAATATGGGAGTGTGCAATTTGTTTCAAAAATAACCAAGAGTGTCCTCTCCTCCGCGTAATAAATTTCACCCCAAATTCTATATTCATCAATCCTAAAAATTAATTTTGATTGGAAAAAACCATTTCAAATAAATTCCCAATATGCCTCCACTCATACTATAAACCATATATTTGAATGAAATCCATTCTTGTAAAAAATTTAGTGCAAACCTAATGAGGTTACCTATAAGGATTTGACCCTTAAACAATACATAATCATGAATTAAATGAATAATTCACATTGAGGATATTTTCAGGTTTAGTGTTTTAGATAATTAGGACATAACTATTACACATCAACTTGAATATTACAAACTAGAAACTTCTACTATAACGGATTATTTTCAAATACTTAAATAAAGCAAGAGTTATTTTCTTGATATAAATCTTATTTAATACTTTCTTCTCTTACCCTTCCTTATAACCTCTGAAAATTTTTTACGAAACATGGGATGAGAATAAAAAGCTCAGTAAGGGTTATAACATAATGAATGGAAACATCAACCCATCAAAAATAAAAATCAATGAAACCAACATTTTCAATCATAACTATCTTCTAAAATTATAATATTTATTAATAACACATAGTAATCACAATTAAAAAAGGTAACATTAGGCGTACATAACATACTTACATTGAAGCTATCACATCTATATATGGAGTCACATTTGGAATACCCATCATAGTATATTCCCTAAATCTCTTCGGATAAACATTTACGTTTACCTCCATCACGTTACCCAATGCATTGGAGATCTATCTTAGGCTCAGCCGCCGTAGTTCTATCCCGAAACCACCCATATACGTACCAATGTCCAAGAACCATAACATAATCATAACAAAAATCTTAAGCATAAAGAAAATAAAACATTCCCACAATGTAATAATAATATAACATTTTAAGATATTGAAATAATAAATCCATTCTAAAAACCATTTTCCATAAAAAAATACTTATAAATAGTATATTGTATTTATTTTACTTTTGAAAACATTACGGCTTGTTAAAAAATCCATATATCAAATAATACTCACGGCGGACGAAAAATGGTCTTTGTAACCACTAACGTTAAAAAAAGAAACAATCTTTTTGTCGTTTAGTAAAACGAATCGTAGAGAAAAGATACACATTGAATGAAATGAAAATTCATAATATTTTTGTACACCATATAAAATAATGTTGTGTAGAAATAAAAAGATGCATCAATGAAAGGAGATTGAGAGGAAGTCCCGTACAAAGACGATATCCCTAGATTAAGGATAAATCAATCACATAATTATATGTAAAAAACTACAAATACACCCAATATAAGTGGATATTAAGTTTAAAACAATGATAGGTCATCCAAAAATGTTCATAGCATGACATAATCAATATGTAGAGGTTTAACCGAATGAATTAAAATTAGGTTAAGAAGTTCCCTTACAGAAATTCGATAGACTAACGACATCACTTTAAAATTCATAAAATGAGTTGATGAGAGATAAAAAGGGTATCTCATCACATGGACATAAAATTTACAGCAATAAGTATATATGAGAATATATCCCAACCTAAAAAATTTAATTTAGGAGACCAAACAAAAATAATTCTTTCCAAAAGAGGAGGGTGAAATATTCCCTTACCGATTTGGGTAACTTTAGAAACATACACCCCATGATAGAAGAATCCTATAATGAAGATGTAAATACCCATAAATTAAATTATATTACACAAAGAATAAAAACATGGGAGTTACACACACCACACATAAGTAAATAGTTTAAATGTAGTATGAATCTCATGGTAATTAAAGTGAGATAAAAACCCATTTCCTCGTAGTAATAAATCAAGTCCTATAGAAAAAAGATAATAAACTCAAAATGAATCAAATAATACCATAAATATAAATATAATCATGATAATATATATCAAATGGAAGTACACAATACACTACATTTAAAAAAAAATTTGGCCAACAATGGAAATCTCATAGAATTAAAAGCGAGATAAGAAATCCCATACCTCAAGTCTGACATGTCTTGTTCGTTTCTTTATATTCTTGATTAATAAAACTTGTTCAATTTATAATTTCTTAAGTAATTAAATTAACGTTTATTACTCAATTCATATCACATATTATCATGTTATAATAATTAGTTAATTATGTGATTTCATATCATATGTTTTGTCGATGTTCGGTACAATAGTCAAAAATGAACTTGTTTGAAGAGAATGGTCCATATACTTATAAGTAAATCATCTCCAGAATGGTGTTCATTATTTTAAATATCATATATATTCTGTATATATTTATTTAATAATATTCCATAATGTTTGGAGATAATAAATGAAATGTAACGTTCATGGAGACGTAGGTCGTGTGTATACATGAACAATAATTTCATTTTTGTCATATTAATAGACTTTAAAACTAAATGAGAGATAGATATACTATAATTATAGTATAATATATATGTTATATATGTAACATAAGTTCATTAATTAAATTATTTATCTATTCCATGTTGGCATGAACAAGTCATATCACTTGAGGTGCAGTTGTCGACACATCCTCATATGAAATTATCACATTTTCACAGCATGAAAAGCATAAAAGGTATGTTTTAAATAAAAAATACAGAAGAATAAAGAGAAAATAAATATATTATATATCATATATAAATATAGTTCCATCATAATGGAAACCATTAAATGGGTCAAAATAATATTTAACAATAATCGTTTTGTGAGGCAATAATTCGCCACCCACAAAAAGAGTACGTTCTTTAAACATTAGACGAAGGTGTGTGTAAGTGTAGGTAGAATCATTATCATAAAAAATCATAGATTATTGAGGATACTGTTGTTATTATGGGATCAAATAATAAGAATATAGTGGTGAGTGAAGAAGTAAAATAAGGGAAAGAAACTCGAGAGAAGACATTACCTCTAAATTGGGTTACTCTTTTTGATTTGAGCCAAAGGCTTCCTTGGAAAAAATTCTGCCCAAAGTGAGGCTTCTAAAAGTAATAGAGGTATTTGGAGAGATAATATAAGTAGAGGTTGTATGAGCCAAGGGATTGAGAGGTGTGGGTAAGGGGGTACAGGTGGGGGCATTTTATAAGAGGGAGGAGGGTCACTTTTGGAAAGTCATGAAATGTTACATTATTATAAAATATTTTTCGGATTTTAAAGGACCCAAAATGATATATTTTGAGGATATAGTGATAAAGGTTCTAAATACACCAATCTTATAGGTTTTAGACAAGTGTAAGTCTAATATGTTTCCTTATCTTTTCATTTTATTTAAATCGTTGATTAATGTGGTAATCATGATTTCATAAATAAATTTATTTATTTAATGTCTAAAAATTATAAAACAAAATACCATGATGTAGGAAATAATTTTATCTATCCAATTATTGTTTATAGACTAATAGATAATTTATTTAAAAAAATTAAAATTGTTTTAATTAGGATATACAAACCTTTTTTATATTTCTCTTCTTTTTTAAAAATAATGTCATAAATATCTCTATCAGACCCATGTGACTCTATAGGCCCACAAGATTGGAAAAAAGCATCCCATGGTCGGCCATTACCCAATCAGGATGATTTGAACACATTTTGGTGTCATTTTATATTATATTGATATTATTTTATTACCCATAACTACCTGATTACTAATTTATCGCGATAATTAAAGATAATTGTCGTTTGTTACTATTCATAATGTCAAATGTAACACCCGAGCTTCCACGGTACATTTCCCTTCGAATAATGCAATAGCGTGTGTTGTACGCAACCTCGAGCTCTAACACACACCACAACTAATTAAACTAGCTGTTGTGAATAGTAATACCTACTTTTGGAAATTTTATAAATTTTATTTATCAAAATGGACTTCATTTTTGGATTCGGAATATCGAAATTAGCCTATGTTGAATTTTTGGTATTTTTCTGAGAACTTCTAATTTTTTATGAATAGTGAAAAATACTTAAAAAAAACTTTTTTAATCAAAATAATTTATAGTGATAAATTATACTATTTAGTGGTTTTAAAGTATAATTAGAATATATTTTTACCAATTTATCCAATGGTGGTCATTAGAATTAATTTGACATTGAAATTGGACATAAACAATTGCCAATCTTTTGATATAAATTGTTTCTTAAAAACACGCTACTTGTTGTAACAGCGGGAATTAATTATAAAATTAATTAATGAAACATATATGTTTGGAATTTTTTAAAATAGACATCATTTTTGAATTCGGAATATCAATTATAGCTTACGGTGAAATTTTGGCCTTATTCTGAAAAACTTCAATTTTTGATGAATAGTGAAACCACTAAGTGGTTGTTAAAAAATGATTTTTCGTTAAAATGAAATATTACCACGTCTGTGATTTGATTTTCAAAAATCCGACATACATGGTTATCATTAAGAAGTAAAATGTGGTTCAATGAGATTAAAATAATTTTTTGGTGAATAGTAACTTTTAAGTTCTTAATCGCGATTAGAGGTAATTAGTGTAGTTTAAGGTAAAAATAATGTTTTAATAATATGAGATGAGGTTGACACTTGTCCTACTCCTATTGGATGAGTCATGGCCGACCAAGATAACCCGTGGGTCAACTTGGGGACCCCATGGAGCCACTTTAGTTTGAAAATGACATTAATATATATTTATTTAATGTTAAAATTAAATTGACACAAACATGAGTTGTTTTACTAAAATAGTTTTTAAGTGGGATTACACAAGTCCAAATTTTGATTAAAAATATTCATTAGAAAGATAAAAAGATTTCCTACATCATAGTATTTTTTTAATAATTTTTAGACATTAAATAAGTTAAATTATTTATGACATCATTATGATGCAGCGATGACCTCATTATTTAATGATTTTAATAAAATGAAAAGATAATGTAAAATCCAAGGCTTACACTTGTCCAAAGCCAATTGGATGAAGAGATTTCGAACCATTATCACCTTATCCTAGAATTATATAAGTGTGGGACCTTTAGAATCCGAAAAGCATTGTGTAATAATGTAACATTTCAATCTTTCCAAAAGATCCCCTCCTCTCCACTTATAAAAGGCCCCCACCTCTACCACCTCATTCACACTTTCAAGCAATTTGGCTCGGCCAAACTCTGCCCAAATACTCTCCCAACATCCCTCTATAACTCCTAGAAGCCTTACTTTGGGAATAACTCTTCCCAAGGAAGCCTTTGGCTCAAATCAAAAAGAGTTACCCGATTTTGAGGTAATGTCTTCTCTAATGTTGTTTTGTTTTATTTTTCTTCTCCAACCCCATAAACTCTTTTTATTCATTTCTTTTGTAACAACACCAGTATCCTCAATATACTAGGATGTTGTTATAAGAAGTATTCTAGCTACACTTACACACACATACATCTAATGGTTACAGAACATACGGTTTCTGTGGATGGTGAATTTCTGCCTCACGAAACGATGATTGTTCAACACTCATATAACACCTTCAAAGGTGGCCATTAAGATGTCACTATTTTTATATATGATTTATAATATGTTTATGTTTTACTTATGCTTCTGTATTTCTCATTTATGGCATACTTTATGATTTCCATTATGGGTAAAACGCGATACTTTCATTTTAGGAAGTGCGGACTACCGCCCCCTCAAACTGATTTGAATCGTTAATGCCATATGTGGGATGTATAAAGGATGGAGTAAATGGTATTATACACTATATTATAATGGAACTATATTATACCTTTATATAAGTATGATTTCATTCCATTAAATATGAAATAGAAATGAAAGTAGCGTTCATGCGTACGTACGGCTTACCGTCTCCATGAACGGTGCATTTCATTTCTTACCCCTAAATGTTACGTGACATTATGAATGAATGTATATACTGTATATATATGATATATATGATATCTACATCATGAATATAATTCTGGATATAATGGATATTTCACCACATGAACAACTTGTAATTATAAGAAGTTTATTGTTGACTCAAGTACCAAAGATCGACAAAACGACCGTTATTAACTTAAATAATTACATAATGTTCATATCATTGTAATAAGTGATATAATAAGGATAATGAAATTGAAGATGGTTCTTAATAAGGTATATATTAACTCTATTTTATTATTCAGGAGGTTAAAGAACGGTTGAGTCAAGTCAGACACGAGGTAAGGGAACTTCTTAACCCAACTTCCATTCTTTGGGTTAATCTCCTACATTCAAATTATGTCATGATATTATTATGTCCTATTTTGTATATTTACTTTCTATATGTGTACCTATAGTGAATACACATAATATATCTCTTTTATTTTAAAAATGATATTTTTAAGGACTTCGTCTCAATCTCCTTTTATTGAGGCATATTTGGTTTTATGCACAACTTTCTTTTATACCGTGTATAAACCCCTTTGACTTTTTGGTTTATTCAAAAAGAATCTTTTTTTATATGAAGCGTTTTACTAAACGAAAAAAAGGGAATGTTTTTATTTCCATACATATGCGGCGACAATGACTTCTCTGCCACCGTGACCATTATTTGAGTTTCGGCTTCCTCTACAAGCCATCACTTTTTTTTAATGAAAAATAAATACAAAGTTTTAACTTTCTTTTATTTTGGTATTGAAAATGGTTTTGAAAGCGTTTTTTATATCAATGTGTTTTATTGATATCTTGTGATTGAAATGTGGAAATGTTATGTTTCGTTTATGCATGTTTTATGTGATATGATTATGTTAAGGTTTATGATATGTTTAAACCTATTCATATGAGGAATGTATTGGACTTAATAAGTGACGGGTGGAGCCCGCTATAGCTCCTCGATGCATCGGTAGGTCTCATGAGACAACTAGACGTGGAATTGGCCGAGGCCCTTTCCTAATTTGATTTATGGTTTTGGCCGAGGCCTTAATCATTTTAGACGTCTTGGCCGAGGCCTTGACAAAATGTTTCAGAATGTCTGGCATTATACATTCCCTCATTATGAAAGTGGTTATTGATATTTCATGTGATTATTCCTCTAGTAGAATATCAATGTGAGTAAGTAAGTTGCATTATTTGATTTTACTTTTTCCATATTATACTGAAGTTCAAGTTTAAAAAGGCTTTTGTTTAGTTATACATTGCCTTAAATTTTTATGTTTATTTATGAAAGCTTCCGCAATATTTTTATCCTTACTGAGCATCTGAGCTCACCCCTTTCAATGTTTTAATATTTTCCAGGATGTGAAGAAGTATTTTATGAAGGACCTTCAGGGATAGTCCGAAGAGGATATGAGTGTGGACTATGAAGACATTGTCATTAGTTTTTCACTTTATGATGTAATGTAACATTTATGAATGTGTCTAGTGTTTCCAAGGCTACTAAACTAATCGGTTTTTCGAGACTTGATCTTTTGTGATCATGCCAATGTTACGAAGTAACGCACCGGCTCTGGGTAGGTGGGGTCGGGGCGTTACAGTTGGTATCAGAGGCAGTTTAGTACTAACCTTGGAAGCTAGATTTAGATAAACTCTGATTAGAGAACATAGCCCGAAGATAGACTTTGAGGATTAGTATAGAAGAACTTCCTAGAATGTTTGTATTGTAGAGATGTTGTGAGTTTTCCGAGCAATACATCCCTGTCTGGATACGAGCAGGTAGAGGCGGCTCTGGCATAGATGTACCTAGGGGTAAAACCCGAAAACACCACTTTCAGCTAGACTCGAACGGGAACTGGTGCACGACAACGGGCCTTGCCGCACTCTTGGTTACGACACTCCCGGGGGATATGCTTAGGATAATTCTCATTTTTTTTACAAACCACTATGAAGGGTTATGAGTATATACTTCCTCAAAGGAAACATTTCTTTTTATGATTATGGATTATATCCATAAATAGTTCAATTTATGTAAAGTGTTTTACAAGTATGGAATTATGTATTTTGATTCATAAACTAATCTAGTTTATGCCATTGTTTAGAAATGGCGCCTAGTGGAAGGAATGGAAATCGTATCAATGCACGAACTCCGTGTAGGGATTGCCCTCCTGCTCAAGATAATTATTGTGGAGCTGGAGATACAACTAGTTCTGATCAACTTAATAACATACTGGGACAACTCACGCAAGTTATGAATAATAACCTTACTCGTATGGAGCACCTTGATCCGCAACGTGGAGGATCAATGCTAGACCATTTCATGAGGCAACAACCACCAACCTTCAATGGGAGTACAAATCATATAGTAGCTGAGCAATGGATAAATTCCTTAGAGAAAATATTCCATGCCTTGGGGAGTAGTGAAAGGGAGAAGGTTGTCATGGCAGTTTACCGCCTCACTGGAGATGCCGATCAGTGGTGGTCGCTGATTCAAAACACAAAGGAAGATGATGACGTATCGAATATGGAATGGAGGGAGTTCAAAGATCTTTTCTTAGAAAAATACTTTCCTCATGACCATCGAGCAGATATGGAAAGGCAATTTCTGAGTCTGAGGCAAAAGGAGGATGAGAATGTCGCAAAGTATGAGGCTAACTTTACAAGGTTAGCGAGGCATGCTGCCGATTATATACATAACCCAAGGAGTAATATTGATCGTTTCTTTGATGGGTTAAAACCATTTCTCCGTCGAGCTTTAGTATCACAATCCTTCTCATCATATGAAGATATTGTCTCGTGTGCTATCAAGACAGAAAAAGAATTCTCTAAGTCTTATCACAACAAAGTAAAGCAAGAGAAGAGGAGAACGGTGGAACAAGAGACAGATAAAGGGAAAAAGGGAAAGAAGGATTTTCCATTATGTGATAATTGTGGGAAGAATCACCCTGGTACTTGCCTAAAAGGAATGAGAGTTTGTTATAAATGTGGAGAAAAGGGTCACCAGGCTCGTGATTGCAAGGGAAAGAAAGAGGCTATCAATGTTGAATGCTACAGTTGTAGGGAAATGGGGCATTATGCAAATGAATGTCCTAAGCGTCAGAGAAATTTACCTTAGAAAAGGCCAAGGGATCAAGGAAAATCTTATGCTGTAACTACAGTTGAAGCAGAATAACTAATGTATTGGTGCTTTTGGACTCATGGATTATATTCTGGTTATAAGAATAATGTGATATATATAAATATTGTACTGCAGTACTTTTTGATTTCAGTAAGGTTTTAATATGATTAAGGTAATCATATTTTTAGTATGTGACAATAAGAGAAACTTTTCTTTGTTTGGGGAATCTGATGTTACAATTGATTTTGGAATTTAGAGACCTTTTAGAGAAAGTCTGGACTGAGGTATTTTGGATAACTATTAAGGTTGGAATGGATTAAGTTGAACCATGGATAGTATTGTTTAAGGATAAAGCATTTCTGAAGATTATTTTTGGAATATTATAATACTATAGTTTTAGGAAAAGGACAACCTGCAGGGTGGGGAATAACCCGTCGCGTCAGAAAAAGCTGCAAGAATCGAACCCACAACCATAGTGCAACAAGCCTTTATTTCCTACCACTAGCCTACAGGAAGTCCTTGGTTATTACAAAATAATTTTACTAATCTAAATGGTATGTGTTAACATTTGGAACCTTATACAATTAGGATAAATAGAATATTTTTGAGTTCCGTTACCATTTGGAGTAAAAGTTGGGTTTGTGGTAAAAATTTATTAACGAATGAAAGTATACATAACAAGTAAGTATATTCCCTTACGTTATTAGTAAATCTCCTAAATAAATTCCTCAAAATTATAAAAGGTAACTTAAAACAAAAATGTTGTCGGTTAACTTTTCCAACTGGGGATTCAATGACCGTTTAACCAATCACAAGTTTGTGATTTTCTTGTAGTTAAACTTTCTCCTAATCCTGTTTTCTATAACTCTCCATCAGACCTTGATGGTTTGTTTTTCTTCCATATCCATATTTTCATAGAATCCTAGAATGGGCTATATCGGGTGACCTTTGTACTTATCTTGCTTTCTTTTAATGTTATATATTTATTAACCTTATTTCTGATGTGGGTTTTCCTCAAAGGTATTTTCTCTTTTCAACCTTTTATTTTCAAAGAAAAATTTCAAATTGCGAGGACGCAATTTATTGAAGGAGGGGAGAATGTAACACCCGAGCTTCCACGGTACGTTTCCCTTCGAATAATGCAATAGTGTGTATTGTACGCAACCTCGAGCTCTAACACACACCACAACTAATTAAACTAGCCGTTGTGAATAGTAATAACTAATTTTTGAAATTTTATAAATTTTATTTATCAAAATGGACTTCATTTTTGGATTCGGAATATCGAAATTAGCCTATGTTGAATTTTTGGTATTTTTCTGAGAACTTCTAATTTTTTATGAATAGTGAAAAATACTTAAAAACAACTTTTTTAATCAAAATAATTTATAGTGATAAATTATACTATTTAGTGGTTTTAAAGTATAATTAGAATATATTTTTACCTTTTTATCCAATGGTGGTCATTAGAATTAATTTGACATTGAAATTGGACATAAACAATTGCCAATCTTTTGATATAAATTGTTTCTTAAAAACACGCTACTTGTTGTAACAGCGGGAATTAATTATAAAATTAATTAATGCAACATATATGTTTGGAATTTTGTAAAATAGACATCATTTTTGAATTCGGATTATCAATTATAGCTTAGGGTGAAATTTTGGCCTTATTCTGAAAAACTTCAATTTTTGATGAATAGTGAAACCACTAAGTGGTTGTTAAAAACTGATTTTTGGTTAAAATGAAATATTACCACTTCTATGATTTGATTTTCAAAAATCCGACATACATGGTTATCATTAAGAAGTAAAATGTGGTTCAATGAGATTAAAATAATTTTTTGGAGAATAGTAACTTTTAAGTTCTTAATCGCGATTAGAGGTAATTAGTGTAGTTTAAGGTAAAAATAATGTTTTAATAATATGAGATGAGGTTGACACTTGTCCTACTCCTATTGGATGAGTCATGGCCGACCAAGACAACCCATGGGTAAACTTGGGGACCCCATGGAGCCACATTAGTTGGAAAATGACATTAATATATATTTATTTAATGTTAAAATTAAATTGACACAAACATGAGTTGTTTTACTAAAACAGTTTTTAATTAGGATTACACAAGTCCAAATTTTGATTATAAATATTCATTAGAAAGATAAAAAGCTTTTCTACATCATAGTATTTTTTTTATAATTTTTAGACATTAAATAAATTAAATTATTTATGACATCATTATGATGCAGCGATGACCTCATTATTTAATGATTTTAATAAAATGAAAAGATAATGTAAAATCCAAGGCATACAATTGTCCAAAGCCAATTGGATGAAGATATTTCAAACCATTATCACCTTAGCCTCGAATTATATAAGTGTGGGACCTTTATAATCCGAAAAGCATTGTGTAATAATGTAACATTTCAATCATTCCAAAAGAGCCCCTCCTCTCCACTTATAAAAGGCCCCCACCACTACCACCTCATTCACACTTTCAAGCCTTTTGGCTCGGCCAACCTCTGCCCAAATACTCTCCCAACATCCCTCTATTACTCCTAGAAGCCTCACTTTGGGAAGAACTCTTCCCAATGAAGTCTTTGGCTCAAATCAAAAAGAGTTACCCGATTTTGAGGTAATGTCTTCTCTAATGTTGTTTTGTTTTATTCTTCTTCTCCAACCCCCTAGACTCTTTTTATTCATTTCTTTTGTAACAACACCAGTATCCTCAATATACTATGATGTTTTTATAAGAAGTATTCGAGCTACACTTACACACACCTACATCTAATGGTTAAAGAACATACAGTTTCTGTGGATGGAGAATTTCTGCCTCACGAAACGATGATTGTTCAACACTCATATAACACCTTCAAAGGTGGCCATTAAGATGTCACTATTTTTATATATGATTTATAATATGTTTATGTCTTACTTATGCTTCTGTATTTCTCATTTATGGTATACTTTATTATTTCCATTATGGGTAAAACGCGATACTTTCATTTTAGGAAGTGCGGACTACCACCCCCTCAAAGTGATTTGAATCGTTAATGCCATATGTTGGATGTATAAAGGATGGATTAAATGGTATTATACACTATATTATACTGGAACTATATTATACCTTTATATAATTATGATTTCATTCCATTAAATATGAAATAGAAATGAAAATAGCGTTCATGCGTACGTACGGCTTACAGTCTCCATGAACGGTGCTTTTCTTTTCTTACCCCTAAATGTTACATGACATTATGAATGAATGTATATACTGTATATATATGATATATATGATATCTACATCATGAATATAATTCTGGATATAATGGATATTTCACCACATGAAAAACTTGTAATTATAAGAAGTTTATTGTTGACTCAAGTACCAAAGATCGACAAAACGACCGTTATTAACTTAAATAATTACATAATGTTCATATCATTGTAATAAGTGATATAATAAGGATAATGAAATTGAAGATGGTTCTTAATAAGTTATATATTAACTCTAGTTTATTATTCAGGAGGTTAAAGAACGGTTGAGTCAAGTCAGACACGAGGTAAGGGAACTTCTTAACCCAACTTCCATTCTTTGGGTTAATCTCCTACATTCAAATTATATCATGATATTATTATGTCCTATTTTGTATATTTAATTTCTATATGTGTACCTATATTGAATACACATAATATATCTCTTTTATTTTAAAAATGATCTTTTTAAGGACTTCGTCTCAATCTCCTTTCATTGAGGCATATTTGGTTTTATGCACAACTTTCTTTTATACCGTGTATAAACCCCTTTGACTTTTTGGTTTATTCAAAAGGAATATTTTTTTATATGAAGCGTTTTAGTAAACGACAAAAAGGGAATGTTTTTATTTCCGTACATATGCGGCGACAATGACTTCTCCACCACCGTGACCATTATTTGAGTTTCGGCTTCCTCTACAAGCCATCACTTTTTTTAATGAAAAATAAATACAAAGTTTTAACTTTCTTTTATTTTGGTATTGAAAATGGTTTTGAAAGCGTTTGTTATATCAATGTGTTGTATTGATATCTTTTGATTGAAATGTGGAAATTTTATGTTTCCTTTATGCATGTTTTATGTGATATGATTATGTTAAGGTTTATGATATGTTTAAACCTATTCATATGAGGAATGTATTGGACTTAATAAGTGACGGGTGTAGCCCGCTATAGCTCTTCGATGCATCGGTAGGTCTCATGAGTCAACTAGACGTGGAATTGGCCGAGGCCCTTTCCCAATTTGATTTATGGTTTTGGCTGAGGCCTTAATCATTTTAGACGTCTTGGCCGAGGCCTTGACAAAATGTTTCCGAATGTCTGGCATTATACATTCCCTCATTATGAAAGTGGTTATTGATATTTCATGTGATTATTCCTCTAGTAGAATATCCATGTGAGTAAGTTAGTTTCATTATTTGATTTTACTTTTTCCATATTATACTGAAGTTCAAGTTTAAAAAGGCTTTTGTTTAGTTATACATTGCCTTAAATGTTTATGTTTATTTATGAAAGCTTCCGCAATATTGTTATCCTTACTGATCATCTGAGCTCACCCCTTTCAATGTTTTAATATTTTCCAGGATGTGAAGAAGTATTTTATGAATGACCTACAGGGATAGTCAGAAGAGGATATGAGTGTAGACTATGAAGAATTTGTTATTAGTTTTTCACTTTATGATGTAATGTAACATTTATGAATGTGTCTAGTGTTTCCAAGGCTACTAAACTAATCGGTCTTTCGAGACTTGATCTTTTGTGATCATGCCAATGTTACGAAGTAACGCACCGGCTCTGGGTAGCTGGGGTCGGGGCGTTACATCAAAAAACAAAGGAGTTTTAATTAAATAACATGGACCTTATGATTCCAAAATAATGAAACCATTTTACCAAATTAAAAACATAGAAATTTTAGTAATTAATTTAAAAATAATTCATTTTTTCAAAACCAAAGACGTCTTTTTAAGAAGTAAAACTTATCAAAAGATTGATTTGATTTTACATAAAATTGAAAAGTGAAATTACTTCCAATGGAAAAAATTGCATTAAGTGATAAAATCATAATTCAATTACACTTTAAAACCAATTAAAAGGACAATATGACTATATAATTAAATTAGATGAAAAGGTAGTTTTGAATTAAAATACTGTATTTTTCACTATTCATAAAAAATTGAACATTATCAGAAAAATAACAAAAATCCACCGTAAGATATATTGGATATTACAAATTAAAAAATTATGTCAATTTTACCAAATTCAAAACATAGATGTTTTGTTAATAAATTATATAGTTAATTCATGCAGTCAAAACAAATAGAGTGTTTTTATGAAACAATATCTATCAAAATATTGAAACTTGTTTATGTCCATTTTCAAAGTGAAATTATATATAATTACTACTATTGTATTAAATGGTAAAAATATATTCTTATTAAACTTTAAAACCATTTAAAAAGATAATATATCCATAGAAATAAATTACTTCAAAAGGTGGTTTAGAATTAAAATACAACATTTTTCAATATTCATTAAAAATGAACATTATCGGAAAAATTAGGAAAATTTAAATAAAGTAAATTTTGATGTATTGAATCTAAAGAAGGATTATATTTTGTCAAATATAATTTTTTTTTTAAAAAAAGTAGATTTGAAATGTTTTCTCCATCAAAAGGCGGTTAATCGACCTTTTAAAGAATATTAGAATATTTGTGCTTAAAATAAGATTCATTCGCATTTTAAGCCTCTATCATTTATTGGATAAATGTAAAAATATTTTACAAACATATATAATCACTTTTTAATTAGTTCTATTCATTATTTCCATTACAACGACAAGGTTTTTACTACCATTTAAAATAATATTATTATATCATTAGTGTGCAATGTATGATTTCAAAGAAACTTGTTGTTGCGTATCAGGTACGCTATTCAACATAGAATCCACTTTAAAATAAAATTAATATTTAATTCTAAAATATTATTAAATATGAAAATTTTACATTCATTATTTACCTGGGATGTTACATCCATCCCCCCTTTTGGAAATTGTGTCCTCACATTTGTAAAATTGGGCTCAGAAACATCATTGAATGCCCTATATCAGAAAAGTAGTCATGTAACAGCCCGAGATTTTATGAAAAATATTATTTTTTATTTCACTAATGTCTTGTGTTGTACGCTACACCAAAAGGAGCTTACACAACACGCATCCTTGACTTGCCTTGCATTACACGCAATCGCAACCTTCCTCGATAGCGTGTGTGGTACGTAATACTGAGTTTAACTAAACAACGATATGCTATTAAAATATTATTAAAACTAGCCGTTATGAATAGTAATAACCACTTTTTAAAATTCTGTAAATCTTATTTTTCAAAATGAACTTCATTCTTGGATTCGGAGTATCGAATTTAGCCTAAGGTGAAATTTTGGTACTTTTTGGATAACTTTCACATTCTGATGAATAGTGAAAATTACTAAATTATAATTAAAAACAACTTTTTTAATCGAAATAATTAATAGTGATAAATTATTAATTTGAGTGGTTTTAAAGTATATTTAGAATATATTTTTACAATTTAATACAATGTTGGTCATTGGTTGTAATTTCACATTTAAACCAGACATAATCAAGTGTCAATCTTTTGATATATATTGTTTCCTAAAAACACGCTATTTATTTTAACAGCGGGATTTAATTATAAAATTAATTAATGCAACTTCTATGTTATTAATTTGGTAAAATAGATTTCATTTTTGAATTCGGAATATGAAATATAGCTTAGGATGAAATTTTGGCATTGTTCTGAAAAACATCAATTTTTGATGAATAGTGAAACTACTAAGTGGTAGGTTAAAAAACTGAATTTTGCATAAAACTTAATTTTACCGCTTCTGTGAATAGAATTTTTAAAATCCGACAGACACGGTTAATATCAAGGACTAAAATGTGGTTCAATGAGATGAAAATAATTTTTTGTGAATAGTAAGTTTTTACTTTTTTTTACCGCGGTTAATAGTAAATAGGGTAACTAAGGGTAAATATGATATTAATATTACCCTAACACATGTCCTAATTCTATTGGACAAGTGTAATTCGACCAAAAACAAACGTAGGAATAAAATATGACCATTTAGGCCCACTTGGATTAGATTAGGACATTTATTATTAATTTATTTAAAGAAAGGTTAAAATAGTTAAAATCAAAGTTTAATAAGTAAATCATTTCTAATATGGGGTTATACATAAGATAAATTCAATTGTAAATATTCATTAGAAAGATAAAAAGATTTCCTACATGATGGTATTTTATTTGTAATTTTTAGACATCAAATAATTTAATTTATTTATGACACAAAGATGATACAGTAATTATCTTGTTAACGAAATATTGACATAATTGATGTTATAAACACCAAAATAAATGTAATTTGAGACTTTTTATGAATTCCACTAATTTTCTAGGTTACTATGATATATTAATGTTGATTTAATCAACTTGGTTTGAACATTTAATTCTGTTATGACTTTCACAAAAATCATATATCAAATAGTGTCAAAATTGACACAAAATAGTTTTTAAATCAAATATTATATTATTAATTGTTATTGTATTCCTAAAAATCTAAGGTTCTGCCAAATGACTTATATAAGGATATATATATTAATAATAAACAATTTTGGGTTCGTTTGGCATGTTATAGTAAGTGTATTAACCATATAGTGAAAGAAAACAAAAATACACGGTAAAAGTTAAATTATTTAACTTGGAGTTAAATCTAATTGATAAGGTTAAAATAATATCCTAAACTTGTCTAAATTCTATTGGTTGATAGGATTTTGACCCATCCCCACTTTAGCTCCGAAATAAGACCCTTTGGAACCATTATAAACCGATTTTGACTTTAATATAAAATAATATTTTGAGATATTCCTAAGGTGCCCCTCTCCTCCCCTATAAAAGGACACCTCCTCCCCCTCCTCCTCACACCAATTTGAGCACTCAAGCTCGGCCAACCCCTGCCAAAATCTCTTCTCCACTTCCCTAGCAACATCCTAGAGGTTCTGGTCTTCCTCAAAGACCAATTCTAGTACCCTAAGAGGAGGTCTCAAAGAGGCACTTCAAAGAAGAGGTAATTACCGTTACCAATTCTTTCATCTTTATTTCTTCTTCCACTTCTTCTTCTTAGGTTGTTTAATTATGAAGTAATAACATCAGTATAACTCATATACTGATATGTTATTATAAGTATGAAACAACCCTATTTCACCATCTATCCATCCTACGGAAAAAGAAATCACCGCGCGTGCGTACGTACGGAATACCGTCTCCACGCCGTGGTGTAATCTATTTTCCACCACCACCTTACATGGATGGGTATAATGGTGTAAAGAATAACTATACATAGTTATTACAACATCATATTGATTCTGATATATTGTATAATCCACTCCAATTCAATTCAATATTTATAGAAATGATATCATCGCTCGTGCGTACGTACGGACTACCGTCTCCACGACGCGATGAGATTCATTCTCCATGTTAACCATTTAAGAATGATTATAAAGTATATATAAGAAATAATAATGAAATATATGACATTATAAAGCTACTGGATTTATTTATATATATATATGTATGTCATCTACTTACTTCCATTCAAGACAATAAGGAAAGGAAAACAGCGTTCATGCGTACGTACGGACTACTGTCTCCATGAACGGTGTTTTTCATTTCATTTATCTATCTATTATATATGCAGAATATATATGATATATAAATCATATTTTATATTCTGGAAGTAAGTAAATCATGATATAAGTAATAATAATGTCAAGAACAACAATTCAAAACACCTACGACAAATGAAATGATTTTACACAAAACGCTTCTTTAACATAGAATTTACAAAAGAATGGGTAATATAATGTCATAAGTGAACCATATATGATATCATAACAATGAATATGATTCTGTAATAAGTCAATGACATTATTTAAATCATTATACAGGAGGTTCGGACACATACGAAGCAAATCGGACCTAAGGTAAGGGAAAATATCACAATCTCATTTTTATCCGAGACTGTTTATTCGTAAGTATTTACTGGGGTGTATTTTATCATCCACATCCAGGTTTCATCAATATGTAATATTATTTCCATCCACCTACAATTGTTTAAATCCATTTTTACCCTTCGGTGAGTTTTTAGTAATATGTACAAAAGGAATCCTTTGTCGTTTTTCGTACGAGGTACTTTTTGACTTTTCCGACAAAAGTACGAAGAATGTTTTTTTTAACTTATACGGCATGAATGGATTTTTAAAACATTATTTCCAAGAAGCTTCCTTTACAAGTTTTCAAGTTTATTTTTAATCAACTTCTTTTAGTTTATAATTGTATGACATATTAAGAAAAGAAAAGTGTTTTTGAAGAAGAAATGATATTTTCCTCAAGAATGGAGTTCAAGTATTTTATCAAAATTATTTTCCATATAAGATAATAAAAGGGTTCTGTTTTTATCCCTATTATTACATGGATTTGATTATGTTTTGATGGAAACATTTTTATGAATTCCTTTATCTTATATAAATTGTCTTATGATGTCATGTTGTTTAAGAATCCCATTTTTATTACATGGGTTATGCGATGATGTATGATTTATGATTATGTGGCACACATAAGAATGGATTCATTATAAGATGGGTGGGACCTATATCTCCCTCCAATGCATTGGGTAAAGATTTTATATCTCATGAGATAGACATGGCTGAAATGGTAGGTTATACCGGTTCAGTGAAACAGGACTGAAACGAGGGTTACTCGATTCAGAAAGGGACTTTGTCCACTAAGATAGTCTTGGCATTGAGTCTTGACTAACAAGAAATGATTCTCTATGATTATGTGTGTATGCCACAAAGTTTCATGTTTTAAGTTATGATTATTGGGATTAAATTTCACTTCTATGATTTATTCCATGTTATGATATTATGAGCTTTTTGCAGGTTAAGATTTCCAAAAGCTATGTTCTTATATATATGATGTGATTGATATTTCTTTTGTTTACCCTTACTGAGCATTTGAGCTCACCCTTTTATGTTTTCTTTTCCCCATGATATAAAGAAAGGTTTTAGGTAAAAAAAGGGAAGATCTTTATGGGAGATATTGAAGATCTTTCACCAAGATTACAAGATTATGTTCCGAGTTTCCAAAGACACTAAACTATTACGATCCTTGTGTGTGTGTTTTTGTTATGTACTAAGTATTCCGCAAAAGTAATGTAAAGTCTATGTACGTCAGGCTTCGGGTCCCTACAGTTGGTATCAGAGGAAAGGTTTAGTCATCCTTTGGAAACTAGGATGCGAAAACGTTAGTGAGATCCCTAGAGATATTTCTAAGGTATGTCTAGGGATGTCCCTAAGGATAAGTATACGTATAGGATATAGTCCTAGAACTATGGTAACGATATTAGATTAAACCAAAGATGTTAGATATTTAAGTTACTCCCCCTTCATTATGATTTTTCCCTCTCACACTATTCTTTTTGGGTTTTAGAAAATGGCTGGAAACAAGGTGATTCACGATAATGGTAGATATGAAGGACAATGGACTGATATTCTTCATGAGCAACCAAATGAAATGGGATTTGGAAGTCCAAACATCATCATTATGCCGAATCAGCAATCTCATAATATGATCAATAAAGTAAAATTTGGTAAGTTTCCTGACTCGGCTAATAAGAGAAAGATGGAGTTTCATGATGATCATAGAGGAAAGAAAGTTCAATTTCCCCTATGTAAATCATGTGGGAAGAGGCATCAAGGAGAATGTTTCAAAGGAACTGGAAGATGCTTTGGGTGTGGAAAAGAAGGACACAAAGCCAGTAAGTGCAAAGGAAAAGGTTCAGTTAACACCAGGGATGAGGATAATGGTATTGCTATGACATCAACAATGGTTAAATTTTTTAAATGTGGAATGTACGGGCATTATGCAAACCAATGCCCTAAGGGAAAGTCTCATGAAGAGAATCAGTATGGTCGTATGGGTAGTATTTATGTTGATGATGATGATGAGACTACAAATGATATGTGAGATGAAAGAATTGTTGATGCTCGGTCAATGGTTAAAGAATGTAGTGGATTGATTACATGTTTATTAAGTGTAATGTTGTATAAGTAATCTCATAGTACTATGGGATAAATAGACATCTAAGGATTGTTACATTGTTGTCTTTCCTTAAGTTTTGAAAGTATGTGATGAATGGTACAAGTATTTTTGGAAAGTAGATGATATGCGCTTAATGAAGGGATAAGACGATAATGATATGTTTGATTGTATGCATGAGCTCATGATTGATATAAGGAATAAGTGATATCATGGTTTGAGTATATAGAATTTTGAGGATTTTGCTATGTGGAAAGTGTTAACTTTTAACTGCACTCATGTTTTCACTAAGGTATTCAAGAGAATACACGATTAAGGACTTTGAATGTTTGGAATGTGACCAACAAGACATATCTTATGATATGTGGGGATCAACGACAGTATTAAATCTCTGGTAATCGTTGTCACTATATTATGAGTGTGGACTGCAGTATTATGTATAAGCCTAAAGATTAGACTGGATTATGTTGGACATAAGTTAGTATTGTTTAAGGATAGAAGATTTTCGATATTATTAATGGGATGTTATAGTAACGTAGTTTTAGAAAAAGGACAACCTGCAGGACGGGCGACAGCCCATCGCTTCGGACAAGGCTATAGGAATCGAACCCACAACCGAAGTGCGACTGGCCTTTATCGCCTACCACTGACCTACAAGAAGTCCCTGTTTAGTAGAAACTAGTGTTATTATATTAAGCAGTATGATATATGAAGTATAAGCCCATTTTAGGAACCATATATGATTAATCCCACTATAGATCGACTTATGTATATAAATTTTGCTAACCTTTTGAGACAGATGGAATGACCCGTCATTCTATCACATGATCTGCTAACACTTCACGAATAACAAATTCAACTTCATTTATTTAAGAGATGAAGTGGAAATTGTTAAAGGCACGAACAACAGTGAGATTGTACCAAAATAAAGTAAGTATTTATTCTAATTCAAATTCTTTAACTTTAGGGAAATGATCTTGAAAACCAAAAATGTTGTCCTAGTTCTCTTATACCTGATGAATCAGATGGTACCTTAGATCGTCACAAATTTATGGATTTGTGATTACTGGCTTTTCCATAGCCATGTTCTCTACCACTCTCCATCAGAACATGATGGTTAGATTTCTCTTCCATATCCATATTTTCACCTATGTGAAACCCAGTGATTAGTTTATTTGGGTGATCGTTACATTTCATACTTTAGTTATTAAAGCCAAGTTTTGGTATTCCTTTTTACGATGTGGGTTTCTATTAAAGAAACTTTCGAATAGTAAACCATTTATAACCCCGACGAATTTCTAGGGCGAAATTTATTTTAAGGGGGGTAGAATGTTACAGCCCGAGATTTTATGAAAAATATTATTTTTTATTTCACTAATGTCTTGTGTTGTACGCTACACCAAAATGAGCTTGCACAACACGCATCCTTGACTTTCCTTGCATTACACGCAATCGCAACCTTCCTCGATAGCGTGTGTGGTACGTAATACTGAGTTTAACTAAACAACGATATGCTATTAAAATATTATTAAAACTAGCCGTTATGAATAGTAATAACCACTTTTTAAAATTCTGTAAATCTTATTTTTCAAAATGAACTTCATTCTTGGATTCGGAGTATCGAATTTAGCCTAAGGTGAAATTTTGGTACTTTTCGGATAACTTTCACATTCTGATGAATAGTGAAAATTACTAAATTATAATTAAAAACAACTTTTTTAATCGAAATAATTAATAGTGATAAATTATTAATTTGAGTGGTTTTAAAGTATATTTAGAATATATTTTTACAATTTAATACAATGTTGGTCATTGGTTGTAATTTCACCTTTAAACCAGACATAATCAAGTGTCAATCTTTTGATATATATTGTTTCCTAAAAACACGCTATTTATTTTAACAGTGGGATTTAATTATAAAATTAATTAATGCAACTTCTATGTTATGAATTTGGTAAAATAGATTTCATTTTTGAATTCGGAATATGAAATATAGCTTAGGATGAAATTTTGGCATTGTTCTGAAAAACATCAATTTTTGATGAATAGTGAAACTACTAAGTGGTAGGTTAAAAAACTGAATTTTGCATAAAACTTAATTTTACCGCTTCTGTGAATAGAATTTTGAAAATCCGACAGACACGGTTAATATCAAGGACTAAAATGTGGTTCAATGAGATGAAAATAATTTCTGGTGAATAGTAACTTTTTACTTTTTTTTACCACGGTTAATAGTAAATAGGGTAACTAAGGGTAAATATGATATTAATATTACCCTAACACATGTCCTAATTCTATTGGACAAGTGTAATTCGACCAAAAACAAACTTAGGAATAAAAAATGACCATTTAGGCCCACTTGGATTAGATTAGGACATTTATTATTAATTTATTTAAAGAAAGGTTAAAATAGTTAAAATCAATGTTTAATAAGTAAATCATTTTTAATATGGGGTTATACATAAGATAAATTCGATTGTAAATATTCATTAGAAAGCTAAAAAGATTTCCTACATGATGGTATTTTATTTGTAATTTTTAGACATCAAATAATTTAATTTATTTATGACACAAAGATGATGCAGTAATTATCTTGTTAACGAAATATTGACATAATTGATGTTATAAACACCAAAATAAATGTAATTTGAGACTTTTTATGAATTCCACTAATTTTCTAGGTTACTATGATATAGTAATGTTGATTTAATCAACTTGGTTCGAACATTTAATTCTGTTATGACTTTCACAAAAATCATATATCAAATAGTGTCAAAATTGACACAAAATAGTTTTTAAATCAAATATTATATTATTAATTGTTATTGTATTCCTAAAAATCTAAGGTTCGGCCAAATGACTTATATAAGGATATATATATTAATAATAAACAATTTGGGGTTCGTTTGGCATGTTATAGTAAGTGTATTAACCATATAGTGAAAGAAAACAAAAAGACACGGTAAAAGTTAAATTATTTAACTTGGAGTTAAATCTAATTGATAAGGTTAAAATAATATCCTAAACTTGTCTAAATTCTATTGGTTGATAGGATTTCGACCCATCCCCACTTTAGCTCCGAAATAAGACCCTTTGGAACCATTATAAACCGATTTTGACTTTAATTTAAAATAATATTTTGAGATATTCCTAAGGTGCCCCTCTCCTCCCCTATAAAAGGACACCTCCTCCCCCTCCTCCTCACACCAATTTGAGCACTCAAGCTCGGCCAACCCCTGCCAAAATCTCTTCTCCACTTCCCTAGCAACATCCTAGAGGTTCTGGTCTTCCTCAAAGACCAATTCTAGTACCCTAAGAGGAGGTCTCAAAGAGGCACTTCAAAGAAGAGGTAATTACCGTTACCAATTCTTTCATCTTTATTTCTTCTTCCACTTCTTCTTCTTAGGTTGTTTCATTATGAAGTAATAACATCAGTATCACTCATATACTGATATGTTATTATAAGTATGAAACAACCCTATTTCACCATCTATCCATCCTACGGAAAAAGAAATCACCGCACGTGCGTACGTACGGAATACCGTCTCCACGCCGTGGTGTAATCTATTTTCCACCACCACCTTACATGGATGGGTATAATGGTGTAAAGAATAACTATACATAGTTATTACAAAATCATATTGATTCTGATATATTGTATAATCCACTCCAATTCAATTCAATATTTATAGAAATGATATCATCGCTCGTGCGTACGTACGGACTACCGTCTCCACGACGCAATGAGATTCATTCTCCATGTTAACCATTTAAGAATGATTATAAAGTATATATAAGAAATAATAATGAAATATATGACATTATAAAGCTACTGGATTTATGTATATATATATATGTATGTCATCTACTTACTTCCATTCAAGACAATAAGGAAAGGAAAACAGCGTTCATGCGTACGTACGGACTACCGTCTCCATGAACGGTGTTTTTCATTTCATTTATCTATCTATTATATATGCAGAATATATATGATATATAAATCATATTTTATATTCTGGAAGTAAGTAAATCATGATATAAGTAATAATAATGTCAAGAACAACAATTCAAAACACCTACGATAAATGAAATGATTTTACCCAAAACGCTTCTTTAACATAGAATTTACAAAAGAATGGGTAATATAATGTCATAAGTGAACCATATATGATATCATAACAATGAATATGATTCTGTAATAAGTCAATGACATTATTTAAATCATTATACAGGAGGTTCGGACACATACGAAGCAAATCGGACCTAAGGTAAGGGAAAATATCACAATCTCATTTTTATCCGAGACTGTTTATTCGTAAGTATTTACTGGGGTGTATTTTATCATCCACATCCATGTTTCATCAATATGTAATATTATTTCCATCCACCTACAATTGTTTAAATCCATTTTTACCCTTCGGTGAGTTTTTAGTAATATGTACAAAAGGAATCCTTTGTCGTTTTTCGTACGAGGTACTTTTTGACTTTTCCGACAAAAGTACGAAGAATGTTTTTTTTAACTTATACGGCATGAATGGATTTTTAGAACATTATTTCCAAGAAGCTTCCTTTACAAGTTTTCAAGTTTATTTTTAATCAACTTCTTTTAGTTTATAATTGTATGACATATTAAGAAAAGAAAAGTGTTTTTGAAGAAGAAATGATATTTTCCTCAAGAATGGAGTTCAAGTATTTTATCAAAATTATTTTCCATATAAGATAATAAAAGGGTTCTGTTTTTATCCCTATTATTACATGGATTTGATTATGTTTTGATGGAAACATTTTTATGAATTCCTTTATCTTATATAAATTGTTTTATGATGTCATGTTGTTTAAGAATCCCATTTTTATTACATGGGTTATGCGATGATGTATGATTTATGATTATGTGGCACACATAAGAATGGATTCATTATAAGATGGGTGGGACCTATATCTCCCTCCAATGCATTGGGTAAAGATTTTATATCTCATGAGATAGACATGGCTGAAATGGTAGGTTATACCGGTTCAGTGAAACAGGACTGAAACGAGGGTTACTCGATTCAGAAAGGGACTTTGTCCACTAAGATAGTCTTGGCATTGAGTCTTGACCAACAAGAAATGATTCTCTATGATTATGTGTGTATGCCACAAAGTTTCATGTTTTAAGTTATGATTATTGGGATTACATTTCACTTCTATGATTTATCCTATGTTATGATATTATGAGCTTTTTGCAGGTTAAGATTTCCAAAAGCTATGTTCTTATATATATGATGTGATTGATATTTCTTTTGTTTACCCTTACTGAGCATTTGAGCTCACCCTTTTACGTTTTCTTTTCCCCAGGATATAAAGAAAGGTTTTAGGTAAAAAAAGGGAAGATCTTTATGGGAGATATTGAAGATCTTTCACCACGATTAGAAGATTATGTTCCGAGTTTCCAAAGACACTAAACTATTACGATCCTTGTGTGTGTGTTTTTGTTATGTACTAAGTATTCCGCAAAAGTAATGTAAAGTCTATGTACGTCAGGCTTCGGGTCGCTACAAGTCAATAAAACTATCACATTAAAACTACGAAATAGAAATAAAAAGGTTACCTATGATGACCCAAATTAGGATTCCATGTAGGGAAAACATGGATATGGAAGAAAAAAACAAAGTTTCATGTTCTGATGGGTAGTGATTGAAAACATGTCTAGGAGAAAGTTAACCACCAGAAAATCACAAACTTTTGATTGGTTAAGTGGTATTTGATTCCCTAGTAGGAAAATTTAACAGACAATGTTTTTGTTTAAAGTTTATTTTCATTGAGAAATGTATTTATTTGCTTAACTAAAACATAAGTAAACATACTTACTTTCCATTTATAATTTCATCTCTTACTAGATTTCATAAACAAAGTCATATTTTCTCCAAAAGATGAGTATTTAGGACGATTTGTTCAAATTTAGAGTGCTATAATCTACTTCTTGGGAATCACCTATCCCACAAAAGATGAACTATATATTTCCCATGTCTTTAGACCTTAACCAAAACAAAAATTATTAGTACAAGATCAGATAATCCCCAAAAGGATAATCCTTTATAAAAAGAAATACTACTATTAATCTCTAAAATTCAACAAAAAGAACCCAAGGTTCAAGAAAGACTATTCAATAAACATTTATCCATAAAATTCTTCAAGGTAATCAAAACTAATATTGATACCCAAATCTATAAAGGATTTAATCACATATTCTTCTAAGATAAATATTAACATTTATCTCCAAAGAACATTGGTTACTCTTAAAGTCTCATATTGAAAAGTAATTAACCTAATAACATATCCACCATGATAGGTCAATAATTAACATAGATAACCCAAAATACAATTATTCTTGATTCATAAAATCATCTAAATATGAATAATTTGTCACACTAACCAGGGACTTCACGTAGTCCAGTGGTAGGCAATAAATACCAGTTGCACTTTGGTTGTGGGTTCGATTCCCACAACTTCGTCTGACGTGACGGGTTGTCACACGATCTACATGTTGTCCTTTTTCAAAAACAATATAATTTTATAACATTCTAAAAAAGAGATAAATTCATCAAAAATAACCATAACATATTTTAACCACAATGGTTATATAATAACTTTTATTTTTCATCCCAAAATGTATTAACTGGTAATTGCCTCAAATTCAAGGATCATATAAACCCAAATTGTTCTTTATAAATATATCCACAAAAGAAAAGATAATTATTCCATGAATAAAATTTTCATATATCAAACATCAGGGTTACACATACTATAAAAATTCTTCCAATGTAATCTCATCATCAAAAGAGCCTTAATACTTTTAAGAATTTCACCATGCTAAAATATACTATAACTACTGAATCCCTTATATGATGACTTTTTACTCATTCAACATTCATCATATCCATTAACCATTCCTTCACAACTTATTCTGAAATACTTCATTGCTACAAACAAAATAATGAATCATATCCTAAGATTCAATAATAGGAAAACATATGTTAAGAAATAATCCATCCCTTTAATTGGTCATTGTTAGTTTCTTCATCCTCAATTGGAATGGAATTAGGTATTGGTAAACAGATATTTGTATGATCTTTGTGTTCCCATTCCCGAAACATCTTCGTAGGACATGTGTTTTCATAATGAACATGCACACCACATTTAAAACATACAAATGATCCCTCTGAAAGAACTTGTTTCCCTTTCCTAGAGTCAACTAGATGCTTCCTTTTTCCATGGCAGGTTCTTGCTTTATGACCTCTATTTCCACATCTATATCATCTTTATTTACCTTTGAAGCATTTTCCTATGTATTTTTTCTCCATCATTGACACATTGGTTTTCTAACACACTTAGATTTATGATTATTACCTAAACGTCCATAGGGATTTGTTTATTGCATGTATGATCCCTTATAAAAGTCACTATGGATCAGGTGGTCAATAATGACTCCATATAGTTAGTTGATAATAACCACAATAGTTCTCATTACAGCTCCCATATCATTCAGTTTCCCATTCAGAAAACCATCACAGTTTTATTCACATCCACTATTACTTTGGTGCCTACTAGATCCAGCCATTTACTAAAACCAAAAAGGTCAGTGTGATCATATCAGTAAAATCATCATATAATAACAAGATATAATTATTCATTTTATCTTAAACTCATTCACATTATCTAAAAAATATATATGAATCTTTCTGAAATCCTAACCATTATGGTAATGTCACTTATGCTTAAATAATACCCTAACCTCTAAAGTTATCTAAAGTGACCTTTAATACCAACTATAAGGACTCGACCTTTAAACATTACATAATCATCAATTAAATGAATAATTCACATTGAGGATATTGTCAGGTTTAATGTGTTAATGAATTAGGACATAACAATTACATATCGACTTGAATATTACAAAGTAGACACTTCTACTATAACCATTTTTTTAAAATCCTTAAATAAAACAATAGTTGTTTTCTTGATATAAATTTTCTTGAATACTTCCTTTCTCTTAACCTTCCTTATAATCTGTGAAAAAAATTCAAAAACTTGGTATGAGCACAAAAAGTTCAGTAAGGGTTATAACATAATAAAAGGAAACATTAACCCATCAAAAATACAAATCAATGAAACCAAAATTTTCAATCATAACATATCTTCTGAAATAATAATATTTATGAATAACACATTGTAATCACAATTCATAAAATTTAACTTAAGGAATACATAACATACTTACATTGTAGCTATCACAACTACATAGGAAATCACATTTTGAATACCCATCATAGTATATTCCCAAAATCTATTCGGAGAAACAATCACGTTTAACTCCTTCACATTACCCAATGCATTGGAGAGCTATCTCGGGCTCACAAGACCTATGTTTATTACGGAACCACTAGTATACGTAACAGTGTCCAAGAACCATAAAGTAATCATAACACATAACATAAGCATAAAAAAAAGATAACATTCCCACATTGCAATAATAATATAACATTTTAAGATATTGAAATAATACTTCCATTCTAAAAACCATTTTCCATACCAAAATACGTAGAAAGATTATATGGTATTTATTTTTATTTTGAAAACATTATGACTTGTTAAGGTAGTCATAGATCAAATAATTCTTGCATCAGCGGAAAAAGGGTCTGTGTCAACGCTTACGTTAAAAAAAGTGACATTCCTTTTTGTCATTTAGTAAAATGATTCATAGAGAAAATATTACCTTTTATTGAAATGAAAAGTGAAAATAATTTTATACACCATATAAATTAATTCGTGTATAAATCAAAAGATGCCTCAATGAAACAAGATTGAAATGATGTACCCTACAATGACGGTATCCTTAGATTAAAGATAAATCAGTTACATAATTATGTGTGACAAATATAAATACACCAAATATAAGTGGATATTAAGTGTAAAACAGTCATATGTCACACACACATGTTCATAGCACGACATAATCAAGAGGTAGAGGTTTAACCCAAAGCATTTAAATTGGGTTTAGAAGTTCCCTTACAGAAATTCGACAGCCTAACGACGTCACATTAAAATTCAAAAAATGAGTTGATGAGAGATAAAAAGGGTATCTCATCACATGTACATAAAATTTACAGCAATAAGGATATATAATAACATGTCACAAAATAAAAATATGTAAATTAAAAGACCTAACAAACAGATGTCTTTTAAAAAGAGGAGGTTGATAGGTTCCCTTACCAATTTTGGTAACTTTCAAAATGTACACCCCATGACAGAAGAATCATACAATGAAGATGTAAATACCCATAAATTAATTTATATTACACAAAGAATATAATTATGGGCATTACACACACCACACAAAAGGAAATAGTGGAAAATGTATGATGAATGTCATAGGAATAAAAGTGAGATAAAAACCCCTTACCTAGTAGTAATAAATCGTGTCATATGACCAAAAGATAATAAGAACAAAATGAATCAAAAGAAAAAATGAATATAAATATAATCATGATAATATAAATCAAATGGCAGTATAAAATACCCCACATGAAATAAATAAGTGGCGAACAATAGAAATCCCACGTAATTAAAAGAAAGATAAGTAATCCCTAAACTCAAGTTCTGCTTTTCTTGTTCATTTATTTATATTTCTGAATAAAAACCTTGGTAAATTTATAATTCCTTAAAGAATTACATAAAAGGTTATTATTCAATTCATATCACATGTTATCATTTTATAATAATTAGTTAATTATGTGAGTTCATATGATATGTTTTTTTGATGTTCGGTACATGAGACAAAAATGAACTTGTTTGAATAGAATGGTCCATATAGTTATAAGTAAATCATCTCTATAATGGTTTTCATGATTTTAAATATCATATATATCTAGTATTTATGTATTTAATAATCATCCATAATGTTTGGAGATAATAAATGAAATGTACCATTCATTGAGATGGTAGGACGTACGTATGCATGAACGCTACATTCATTTTTTTCATATTAATGGACTTTAAAACTAAATGATACATATATATATATTATAATTACATTATAATTTATATTTTATATAGGTAACATAAGTTCAGTAATTACATTCTTAATAAATTCCATGTTTGGCATGAATGAGTCACATCACTTGACGGGGCGGTGGTCCACATTTCCTCATATGAAATTATCACATTTGCACAACATGCAAAGCATACTCGTATGTTTTAAATATATACCACAGAAGCATAAAGAAGACATAAATATAATATATATCATATATAAATATTGTTCCATCATAATGGCCATCACGAGAGGTGTTAAAAGAATATTGAACAATCATCCTTTCCTGTGGCAGTAATTCACCACCTATAGAAACATTATGTTGTTTAACAATTAGACAGAGGTGTGTGTTTGTGTAGGTATAATCCTTATCATAACAACATCATAGTATATCAAGGATACCTTTGGTATTATGGGGTCAAATAATAAGAATATAGTGGTGAGTTAATAAGGATAATAAATTAAAGAATCTCAAGAGAAGACATTACCTCTAAATTGGGTAACTCTTTTTGATTTGAGAAAAAGGCATCCTTGGAAAGACTTATTCAAAAAGTGAGGATACTAAGAGTAAGAGAGGGATATGTAGAGATAATATTATCAGATTTTGGATGAACCAAGGGCTTGAGAGGTGTGGGTAAGGGGGTATAGGTGGGAGCCTTTTATAAGAAGGAGGAGGTTCACTTTTAGAAAGTCTTGAAATGTTACTTTATTATAAAATGATTTTCAGATTTTAAAGGTCCCAAAATGATATAGTTATAGTTTAAGGTAATAAGGGTTAAAAATCCACCGATACAATAGGGTTTTGACAAGTGTTTTCTTAGATTTTACAATATCTTTTCATTTTATTTAAACCGTTCATTAATGAGGTAATCATAGTGTCATAAATACATTTATTTATTTATTGTCTAAAAATTATAAAAGAATACCATGATGTAGGAAATAATTATAGATTTAAAATGACTATTTATTGTCTAAGAGATCATTTATTGAAACAAAATTAAATTTTTTTACTTAGTATATGTAGACATTTTTTATATTTCTCTTATTTTTTAAAAAATAATGTCATAAATGTCACTATCACACCCATGTGACTTCATAGGCCCTCAAGTTTGGTAAAAATATTCACATGGTCGGCCATTACTCAAACATGAGGATTTGGTCACATGTTGGGGTCATTTTATATTATTATGATATTAATTTATTATCCTTAACTACCCGATTACTAATTCATCACAATAATTAAAGATAATTGACGTCGTTACTATTCATAATGTCCAAAAACAAGAGTCTAAATTACATAATTTGGAAATTATAATTAAAAATATGGAATACATTTTACCAAATTGAAAAAACCGAAATTGCAGTAATTAATTTTAAAATAATTCTTGTTGTCAAAAGCAAAGACGAGTTTTTAAGAAATAACATTTATCAAACGATTGGCTTGTTTTTACTTCTAATTGAAAAGTGAAATAACTTCCAATGAATAGAATTGAATTAAGAGATAAAAACATAATTTAATTACACTTTAAAGAAAATTTAAAGGAAAATATATCTATATAATTAAATTTGATGAAAAGGATGTTTTGAATTAAATTGTTGTATTTTTCACTATTTATAAAAAAATGAACATTATATAAAAAATACCAAACATTCACCCTAAGATTTATTTAAAATTCCAAATTAAATAATGATGTAAATTTTACCAAATTCAAAACATATATGATTTATTAATAATTCATATAGTTAATTCACGTTGTCGAAAAGAATATCGTGTTTTTAAGAAACACTATCTATCAAAATATTGACACTTTTTTATGTCCCTTTTCAAAGTGAAATTAATAATAATGACCACCATTGGATTAAATGGTAACAATATATTCTAATTAAACTTTAAAACCATTTAAAAATATAATATATCCATAGAAATAAATTAGATTAAATGGTGGTTTTGAATTAAAATACAGCATTTTACTATTCATTAAAAAATTAACATTATCGGAAAAATAACAAAAAGTTACATAAAGTAAATTTTAATGTCTTGATTATAAAAAAGCATTTTATTTTTTCATATATAACATATAAAATTTTCATAAAGTAGATTTAAAAGGGGTTCTCCATCAATAGGCGGTTAATCGACCTTTTAATGAATATTAGAATATTTATGTTTAAAATTGGATTTATTCGCATGTTAAGCCTCAAACATTTCATGAATAAATGTAAAAATATTCAACAAACATATATATACTCACTTTGTAGATAGTTCTATTCATTCCCACCATTACAACGGTTATTAATTTACTACCATGAAAAATCATATTATTATATTATTAGTGTGCAACGTATGATTTCAAAGAAACATGTTGATGCGTATCAGGTATTCTATCTAAAATAGCATCCCCATTAAAGTAAAATTAATATTTAATTATAAAATATTATTTATTATGAAATTTTCATATTCATTATTTACCTGGGATGTTACATCACCTAAAGAAGATGTAATGTTCTTCAACCAGCGTCTTTAATTCACTTCATTCTCCACATACATAAAATTTATTCAAACAATAATGAAATAATAATTTCATAATATTTCATAAAATGTTATGTTTTTTAAAATTATCATGACCTAAAAAATACCCACTTTCATAAAATCATATACTGAACAAACGTTCGTGTCTACGGCGGACTACCTCCTCAAAAAATGATATCTTTCATTTTTCCACATCCACCTATCATGGTTTGCTGTGATGATGGATATAATGTATAAATATGATATTTATAACAAATTTATATCAATATATCCACTATATCTACTATATCATATACATAATTTACCATGCATTTCGTATGATATATGATAACATCGTTCATATGTACGATGGACTACTCCCTCAAGAAGAGATTTGATTTTTCATTCTCTAACACATTAAATGGATGTTGATAAAGATAAATTGAATAATTATAGGATATATAAATGAAAAAATCGATAATAATGACATATTTATCATTATTTGAAGATAATATATATCATTTTATTCCATTCCTTTCACTCAAATAATGTTGATAACATCATTTTTGCATGTGCGTGCTACCACAATCATGATGCAATGTGATTCACTTTTCATCTCCCAACAAAATTTATAATAAATGTAATTATATATCATGGTAATTATGATATTATTATAATTATATAATTATAAAACATTACTTACCAAATTTTCATACTGATCAGTGACAAATAGAATTGTTACTCATAGGTATGTATAGTCTATAATCGCCACAATCATAACTTGCATTATTTTTCATAACCATAATTAATGATTATTTTTTAAAGTATAAATTGTTTATAAAAGTGATTATTATTTCCTGATTATTTTTATTTATATGATAGAAATATATAATATGAGCAGGAACTAATTCATTCATGAACGAACACACATAACAAAACATGATAATTAACACCCAAAACAATGAAAATATCAAAAATATTATTAATGAATATGTAATAAGATGTCATAAAAGGATAATATATGATTGTAGATATTATTAGGCCCCATTTTTATATTTATATCTTGTTTAAAAACACTTAACATGTGGTCAAATCATGATATAAATATTACATGTAAGGTATGAGATTCATCTCAATTTTACTTTGTTGAGGTACATTGCAATGTTAATGACATAATTTATTTTACATGTTCTATATATAGACTCATTGAAATGTAATATCAAGAATAATTAATTATCAATGATATTTTATTTTTTAATTTTAATTATTTATTTAAAGGGTAATTTATTTAATGGTTACCATGTGGTAAATTAATTTATAACTCAATTTCATTTCGTTGGGTTATATTACTTCTTAATCATCTTTTATATTTTATGATTATATGTGTATTGACTTTTTATTACAATTTATTTTGTTTCAAATTGGTGTATTCATATTTAAAAATCAATTACATAATTGTTTCATTGAATAATATATCATTAATGTTAAGATAATTATAGGCCTTCATTACCAAATCTCAATGAGATTAATTATTCTTGAATTTAAGTTAGAAGAAATTATTGGAAGATTTCATTATAAACCAATTTAATTTTCTTATCTAATGCTAATTAATGATATATGGATTTAATTGTACCATTTTATTCTTTTTTAATTTATAATAATAATAATATGTTTTTTAATGTCTGAAATTATTTCTCTCATCAGTTAGAACCCATTTTTCATAACAACCAATATTTTCTAAAAATGTTTTGAAAAGTTGATTTTATTTTGTTAAAAATTATTTATGAATTGTTTTTCATTTTTTAATTTTTATATATTTATAAAAATTATTATTCTTTTCATTTTCAAAATGAGGCACTTTTCAAAACTACATAAAGTGAAAATGGAATGTTCATTTTAACATGTACAATATGTACGGAATTACCATCTTCCATTACTTTTTTGTGAATATTATATTAATTATATATAATCTTATTTTTAATCAGAATTTCTTCCCTAATATTCTATAAATTATTGTTTTGTTAATTGTATATTCTATGAAATTTTTTTTATAATGTTTTATGGTTTTAGAAGTGATTTTCTATATTTATAGAATGTTTACCTAAAAAATGTTTTTAATGATATTTCAATTCTATTTATATTCATCAAAAACCATTTTTTATCAAATAATACTATATGTTTATTATTTATAGATACCATTATTATTATTTTTTGGGTGGATTATGATTAATTTGAACAAATATCTTATTGACATTCACTTCCTTGATTCATTTTTGTAATGATTAACTTCCCTAAGAATTATTAACAATCCTAAGATAATTGGAAATTAAATTTCCATAGAATATATTTATAATTAACCATGGAAATTTATTTCTAAAACTGTGTATAATTTATACATATGGTGTTATATATTGAATTTTATTTGTTTTTTTTTGAGAAATTATCTTAAATTTATATTCCTTTTTCAATATGGATATTTAAGGATACGACACATTTTTTCGAATTAAATTAATTAATATTTATAGGATGAATATTTGGAAAATAATTACATGGTTTGGGTACCATTTATATAAATAGTTTTAATGAATTGTTGATCATATTGAATGAATTAGTTGGGTAATTCTAGTTATATGGGGTTTCACCAAATCTATTGTAAACCATCATCAAAATGATATTGATGGTAATGGTATCACCATCCCAGGAAGAATGTAATTTTATATGAATGATTTTTTTATTAATAGTTCATTTATTAATATACATGGTATTTTTTCAAATATAATATAAATAGATGGATTTTATTAATATTTATTGATTAATCAAAGGGGTTTTCACTTATTTATCTTCCCATGTAGATTATTCCTTATCTAGTTCATTTCATTTGTTTATTGATTAAATTGAATATGTATTATGTTATATACCTTTACATTTATTGTTCATTTAATTGAATTAAATGTAATTAGTGTTTAGGTATTTTAATTTGCATATTCTTATTTCATTACTCTTAATACCTAATTTATTCAAGAATTCATCAATTGTACAAACACCATACTGATAATTTCAGTTTATCTTTTTCATGATTCCTTTTCCAATGATTCTATGATATTCATAATTAATGATATTTAAGGATATTCTAGATGGAATAAATTTATTCATAAAAAAAATATTTTGTAATATTTATTTTCCTTTGTAATATATATATATCAAGTGTTTATCTAGTTTACAAATACTACTAAACAATTTGTTCATTCGGGATGTGATTCCATGTCTATTATCAGATTTTAATAATGTAGACATTCGATCAAGGATATTGAGGTTCTTAACGTTATAGTTTACATTAAATGAAACATATATAAAACCTTGGGAACTAGATTTATGAAAACATAGATTCGAGAACAGAAATCTATCATTGAAATTGAGGATATGTATAGAATAACATCTAAATATTATGTTAAGGAATATATTTTGTGGTTTCTTCATGAAATACATACCTATATGGATAATTCATGTGGATATGGTTTGGTAAAATATGTACCCGGAGTAATAACTCTGAAAATTTTGCAATGGGCTTCACCTGATCATCAGTAGGTGCATTACAACAGGACATACATTGCACCTAGATTAAGAATCTTATAGGATATTATAATTGAAAATAAAATTTTCTTGAAAAGAAATTATGATGAATTTTAATATTTAATTAGAGTGAATTTACTTTGATCAACACTAAACAACTTAAAGACATGTGTTGATTTAAAATGCCTGAATTACTTGTGTATTAATAATAATTTATTAAATTTTCAAAGTATTTATAACAATGGTATTTTGGTATAAAAATCATGAGGTGTTTGTGAATTATGTTAAATTCTAAAAGTATATATGTCTTCACTAACATAATAATTACAGATGCCTTCATGGGTTATTTCCTTCGATTTGATTTTAATTTTACAATATTAAACATCCCTTTTTAAAAATTTTGTTTTAGGAGTATAAAATCATTAAAGATCTTATGGGAAAAAATATAGCCATAAAACCCATTTTTTTAGTATATGTTTTAGTGAAAAAGATATTTGAGAAATAATAACTTTACATTTTATATAAATAATTTTAATGAAATGATAAAATTTGGTGTTAGTAAGATTATTATTGACATTGTAATAATAGTCAAATAAAAATGTTATTAGACCATGTGAATAAAAAAGATAAATTGAAAACTTAAGTAAAAAATTATTATTTAATGATTATTTTTATTTCAATTATGTCCATAAAATTGTATTGATAACATTATAGGAATAATATTAATATATATTATAAAAAGGATAAACCACATGCATGGTGAAAAACACCTGAAGCTGGAAAGGCCATGAGGCTTGATCCCATGAGTAAAGGATGATAATGGTTTCATATATAGCACCAAAATACACGATTTACTTTTTTATATGTTATTGTTTTTGGTTAAATTATTTGAAATATATATATTAACAATGATATGTATTTAAAATTATATGGGTATGAGATTAAATTATTATTGTAGATAACATGTGTAAACCGTGTTAATTTTTGAAAATATTTTGGGATAGCTTGAAAACATTTCACTCTTCTATGGATCTTTGGACCCATTAAATGTTTATTTTTGTGGTTTAATAAAAAAAATCATTTTTCTATATTCATTTCATAATTTAGCGGTTGAATTTAAAATTCATTGAATCTTAACGATAAGTTGAAATTTACCTTATTAACCAGACACACATCATGTAATTGTACTTATTTATATTCCTAAATGGTAAAACAATTCATCAAACTTATGAAAAATTAATTTGAACTGAAAATGATGGCCTATAAAATTTATATCCTATGTATTTTAATTCATTTTAAATTTTCATAGATTTATGGTTTTTAGGGTCGTAAGATTACATATATCATTTTCTTTTTTGGGTCAATTAAATCAATTACTCTATATAATTATTTATGATCTCCCTCTATTTCCATGTATTCACATTCAAATAATTTTATGAAAACTAGGATTGTAGTTATGTATTTTTCCACATGACCCTTATGCATTCACATTGTACTATATAAATATTATTTTTAGTGGCACTTTTATGATGTGGGTTAAAAAATGGAATTCTCAATGTCAATCCATAAATTTATGAGATCAATTTTAAATTGTGACTATGAAATTTAGATATGGTTGTAAGAATCTACCACCCCAAATTTATAAAATAAGAATCTTGTTGTAATGTCTCGGACCCTCCTGGTCCATTTTATTACTAATATCAAGTGGTTGTGGCACCATGGACCCCATCAATATTTCCGGATCCGAAGGGCGGCATATCAGTTGAAGTATGTCACAGTAGTGTCACTAATCGATGAGTCACCCATCGGTGCCACATGGGCATTTCAGATTTTCATTCACCAGTTTTCCCATTACGGAATTTCTGAGTCTTTTAATATTTTTAAAGTGGTTTAAAGCCATTTTGCGCCCCAGAGAAAATGTTTTAAATCCCCTATGTGTGGGTAAACCCTCAACGTACCCTTTTCATATCTTTTAATGAAATCCTTTAACAGAAAACTATTATGGCCACCCCTCTGATGAGAATTATTAAATAACAATTTATTCCATCAAGTGTAACCATAAAACCGCGTGTTGAAACCCTGATCTGCCTTTAAAGAAGTCCAAAATTCATATCTTGTAACTCTAGGATAGTTCATTTTTATCACACTGAAATTAATCCATTCTTTTTATTGGATGGTCACTTTATTTCTTTCCATGATTCCTTTGGAGTCCCCTCTAATGAGGCTAGTGGTGTGCTTGTGCCAGAGCCATTCCTGCTCACAAATGGAGTCTATGGAGTTCCTCCCCTGCATGTCCCACATCCCAATTCTTGGAACGATGATAAAAAAATCGATCGTTGATCATCATGAGTGGTTTTTCATTTTTCACTCTTTTCTGTGTGTCATGCGGGGTGGGAATGATTATGTTTCCATGGAGATGGATGAAAAAAACCCTAATGAAGATAATGAACGGATTTAAGTAATGAAGTGGTCTATTTGATGATACTGATGTACTCCTTTACCTTTTTTTAAATGTTGTGAATTGTATGGTATTATGTCCACTAAAAATCATGGTCATTGGTGGTCTTTCCTTATTCTTTAATGAACATGTGACTTTTGTGACGATTGAATGGCTATAACATGAAAAATGGTTAATCACATAAAATAGGTTGATTAAATGAATACTTAAGGAATAATAATCCTTTTTTGATTACCCTGGTTAACCAAACCGAATGAAGGAACATAAGTAATGGTGTGTTTAATTCTGAATTTTTTTTCTCTGTAATGATGATATGTATAGTGGTTATTTTTTATGCTTATGCGCTAACGTGGATGGGGATGCGATCCCCTTTTGTAGTGAAGTTGTTAGTTTGCGGATCTGAGGTCGTGTGGGGCTATATGACAGGGCTTGGTTTAGTTCCAGTACTTCAAGGGATCTCATGATTCCCTTCTGTTGTTGTGACTCTACAAGATAACCATATTTGAATTCTTAATTTGGTGCTTGGTTGTTTTTCCTTCCTTGTCATGTGGAAATGCTTGTTAGTTTCCCGTAAGTGATGAATCATTTAAATGTAACCCCTAGAATGTGATAAATATAATGGGTTCAAAGTGGTATTGTTTTTTGGGAATGAGTTGTGACATGGTTGTGGTTGTTGTACTTTTTATGAATGAATAGTTACGAGGGTGTTTCTGTATGTTCGAGTTTTGTAACCCATAGGTTGGGATGAGTGGTTGTTTACTTATATATATAATTTTGTTCTTATGTTTATTATTCGTGCCCCACACATGTTGAGTAATTTGTGCTGAATACCACCATTTTACGGGGGGGGGGGGGGGTGTTTTCCAACACTCTTATGAGTGGCTGGTTATAGTCTCATATTATGATCCCTTTTCCTGAGTATCCCAAGACTCATTGGGTTGGGTGTGATGGACTGAGGTCCATTTTATATCCAGATTCATCTAGCAGGGTACATTGTGGTGGTTGGCCCAGGTGTGTGCGGGTAGTTTGTTTCACAAGTGTCTTCAGGATGAGGCTTGGGTTTATTCAAGCATTTCAGTAGTTGTTTGGGCCCATGAATTAATGGGCTTAAATACATTTAGTTGTTGTGGCTCAAGTGTTTGTGGGTGGGACGTGTGGTTGTGATATACCAGGTGTGTGTGGGTAGGGTATGGTAGTGGGACTATGGTGAGATTGGCGGGGGAGGTATAACGCATAGGATGTCTTCAATAACCAGTGAGAAAGTGTCTTGGGGGTACCCAAATATTGATGTGCTATTACTATTACTTTACATGACATGTGTTATTTGGGGAGTGTGACTTGGTGAGGTTTTTGGGGATAATTTCCCTACTTGGTGTTTTGGTTATTTTCTTTTCTCAAGGGGAATTAAAATGGATCCCCACTTGTACACGAGATCTTCTAGTTTTCCCTACCGAGTATACCTGTATTGTCACCCTACATATATAAAACCACATTCAGGTCTCTAAGAGAACATTGAGGATGGTGCTAGACCCTACTAGTTCAAACATAGTGACCGTTGATGTTACTACTATACTTTTCTTTTGGTACTTTACATTGTATTTTTCATGTATTTTTTAGAGCACTTATTATTGGAACATGCATATGGGAATGGATTGTCTTGGATTTAATTATACATTCAGTTTTGATGTGTTTTTTTGGATTTATTATATTATCTCCCGATCTTACTAAATAAAAAGGTAAATGGAATCCATTTTATGTGCGATTATATACCCTTGGTTCTTGTCGATACTCCAAGATATATTGGAGGTGCGTCTTGGGGGTCATTATCTCTCCTTCAACATGAATATGGGTATAGAAATCTGTTGTCACTTCTCTCATCTTGTTGAAGGCAGGTCGTGACAGAATGTTATCAGTGGAGATGGTTGAGAGATAGGATAGAGATCAGAGTTAGTCACATTGAGGATTGCATGGGATTGAAGAGAAATAGTGTTAGGAAACCATGGTGTGTGAAATATGCTAGGAAAGACCGACTATGGAAACTTATTTTAGGGCCCCCCAAGATCAGATGCAAGGAATCAGGACCTACCGAACGACTATGTGAGGCTACACAGATTTCTGAGTAAAGACCCTTGGATAGGTACATGAATCATAATGATGTGTTTTATTACATGTTATGGGGGTTATGGGATTTTAAATAAATATCATGTTTATGAATAATTTAAGATAAATCTTTTTTACACTACCTGAGCTTAGGAATTCCTTGTTTACCTTGCAGCTATGGCAACCATATGATGACCATGAGTAATACGGGAAATCAAGGCCCATGATTCTGGTTTGGAAGATCAGTAAATGGATGATTGAGAGGATGAGGATGAAGAGTGATAGAGGACGCTTCGTGCCTTTCAGCATCAGACCCTCATGAAATACGAGGGAATCGTCTCAGACATGGACACATAAATCTGGCTCGAGGAGCTAGTGATAGCTTAAATCTTGATCAGGGAACCGATGGAGTACTGGGATCCACTATTTTTATTCCCCATGCAGGGAGAGGTGCATCATTGGTGGAATCTCTATTTTGGGCAGAAGAGGGAGGACAAAGTTTTGTGGAATGACTCTGAGAGGGAATTTATGGTGGAATACCTCTCTTACATGATGAAGGTGAAAATGTGACAGGAGCTACACTACCTTCTATATGGTAGGATTTTGGTGAGGTAGTTGGGGATCAAGTTTAAGGATCTACTTAGTTATGCTCTAAAGAATTTTCTAGATGAGGAGTATCATGAGAGATGTTTAGAGGAGTAACTATGACCTTTGATTCAGTATGTTGTTACTCATATCACCCTACCGACGTACATGGAGGTCCAAAATAATGCTGATGTGGTGGAGAGGATGAACACATTGGGATGTGTTTCATGAGAGGGGATCCAGTTGGTATCTTTAAGGGGTAAGGCCTTCAGTAGAAAGTCTCTAACATCAGGGAATTCTATGTTTTGGTTAGTGGAGAGAAGGCTGATCAGTTCAAGTTTCCATCACTCGGACCTCTCTATTTCTTTGAGATGTCTGCACTGAGGTGCTTCTTCTATGGTAGTCAAGGGAACCTTTGAAATTAGTACCTAGACCGAGTGTAATACAGTGGGAGAGGGTAGGTTCAGCACCCAACTCAGTAGTATTAGTTTCTAGCCAGACCCTTTATTAACAGTAGTATGGAAAATGAGTTTCCGCTCCTTCGAGAGCAAACATGGGAGGGGGATGACCCCATGGTGATACTAAAGGACCTCCTCCAGGGCGTGCTTGGGGAGGTGACTGAAAACTGAGAGGAATAGAAGATGGACGTTGGAAGTTGCACGTCGTAGAGGCAACAGTTCTAGTAGGTTCAAATCTCATTCGAGGTACGATCAGCTTGTTTATCACTCTTTTGTGACCATTGTTTTATTCATGAGCACCATGCTTCATTGTTACACCCAGTATATCCCATTCCATGGGTACAAATATAGAAAGACTTTCTATGAACCTAGTTCTGAGTATACTAGTTGGGTTTCATACCAGCCTATTTAAAGTCTGTCGAGGATGCAGACTGATGTTGGAGCCACATCAGTCTAGTGGGGATCTCTTTCTTCTATAAATACAACAATGATATGTCATTATAAACATTGACTATTTATTTTATGTGCATGCTATTATTTAATTATTCCATAGAAGAGTCATGTTCTCCAATGTGGATGGACATCATGTGTATTTTGTTTAAGAACAAATTTTTTAGGTGGGGGTAGAGTGTGTGGAGCCGCCTTTTTATAAGTTGGATGATCTTTCAGAAGAATTAGTGGATGTTGAGATGATGAATGTTCCTAGAGTTGTCCGAGAGTTCCTAGAAGTTTTTCCCGATAAGGTTTCGACTCTACCCCCTCGATGTGACATTGATTCCGGATAGACATACATCTTAATGACCATCCTATTTAGATGGATCCTTATCAGATAGATCATTCTAAGTTGCAGAGGATGTGGATTTTTACTGAAGAGCTGATGAAGAAGGGGTTTTTATGACCCAGTGTGTCACCATGGGGTGCTCTAGTGTTGTTAGCGAAGAAGGAAAATGGTGGTCTCAAGATATGAGTAGACTACCGGTGACTGAATAAGGTAACAGTCAAGAACTATTACCCTCTCCCAAGGATAGGTGATCTCTTTGACCTGCTGAGGAAAGCATATTGGTTCTCTAAGATTGAACTGTGGTCTAGGTACCACTAGTTATGGGTGATGGATAGTGATATCTTGAATACTACATTCAGGTGAGAGTATGGGCATATTTAGTTTGTAGTCATGTCGTTCAGTGTTACGAACACAGTTGTTGTGTTCATGGGGCTCTCGAACTCTATTTTATAAGAGTTTCAAGACCCATTTATCATTGTGTTCATCAATGATATTTTGATATACTCGACATCATTAGGGGAATAAACAAAGATCCTCATGTGTTTCATGAAGACGCTTCGACATCACCAAATCTATGTGAAATTTTCCAAGTGATTATTCAGGACATGATAAGTTCTTTTACATGGACACGTGGTTTATCACCAAGGGGTTACAGTTGATCCGTAAAAGGATAAAGTAGTTGTTTCTTGGGATTCAACCATGAATGTGACAGAGGTTCATAGTTTTGTAGGACTGAAAAGCTATTTTCGAAGGATTGTACACAAATTATCCCAATTTTCGGAAACTATGACAACATTGACTATAAATGACAAGGCCTTTATGTAGAGTGAAGAGTGTCAAGCAGCTTTCAGCTATCTTAGGGAATGTTTTGTCCGTGCTCTAGGGCTCAGGTTACCAGAGGAATGGTTGTTATAGGAGGTGTTTTGTGATGCTTCTGAACATGGCCTTGGGTGTGTGATGATGCAGTAGTAGAGAGTGATCCTTTATGGGTCTAAGTAGTAACTTCATCATGAGCATAACTATGCCACCCATGACCTAGATCTTTTTGCAATAGTGTTCACATTGATTTTTTGGTGGCATTACCTCATCGGGGATGACATTGTGGTCTTCATAGATCACATGAGTTTGAGGTATATATTTACACAACAGGACCCAAACATGAGACAAAGAATGTGGTTGGGGTTTCTTAAGGAAAAAAACTTCAATGTCTCTAATACTATGGTTAATGGGTACATTGTGTCTGATTCCTTGGGAAGGAAGTCACAGAGGGAATGTTTTCATGAATCTATGGATTCTTGGAAGGAAAAGGAGTAGTTGGCCACCATACACTTGGATGCATAGATGAATGCTGGTAGAGGTTGTCTGTTCAAATGATAGTGTATTATTATCTATTGTGGCATGTGTAGGAGTCTCAATGGGGGTACTTAGAGAGTGAAGTGATGCACGATCGGGTGGACCAAGGCAAGTCACTGTAAGGGTGGTCATAGGATGGTCAGAATCAAATGCTATTCCAAGGTATGTTGTTTTTTCAGAGATGATGCAAGCGGTAGTTATCTGTGAGTTCCATAACACACTCGTATCGGTACACCCAGGAGTTCCCAATAAGTACTGAGGCCCGATTAAATAGTTTTGGTGTCTTGTGGAGAAACAAGTAGTGGCAGGGTTTGTGGGATGGTTCCTGGCATGTTAGTAGGTGAAGGATGAACACTGCATCACAGGAGTCTTGTTGCAGCATTTAGATGTCACTGAGTGGAAGTGGGAGTACATCTCGATGCATTTCGTCATAGGACTACCCAGGGTTCAAGGAGGATGTGATGATATCTTGGTAGTGGTAGACTGACTGATAAAATCAGCTCACTTCCTGGAAATCATGGAGTGGAGTGCAGTTGATGCCTTAGCACCGGGACAAGTGGATGAGGTGGTGCGGTTTCATAGTGTTTTGATATCCATTGTGTTGGATAGGGAAGCACAATTTACCTCACGATTCTAGAGGAGATTACAACCTAATTTTAGCACCCAACTACACCTTTTCACTCCTTTCAACCCCCAGACAGATTTGCAGACAAAACAGAACATCCAGACCTTGCATGATATGCTATGGGCTTGTGTTTAGACATTAGGGGATCACGTGAATGACATTTTACCTTAGTAGGTTTTTACTACATTAATAGATAACTCTCTAATATAGGAATGGCACCATTTGATGCCTTGTATGGGATGATGGTTGTTCGCCTATGCGTTGGAACAAGGTTAGGGAGGGTGGTGTTCATGGCCCAGAGGTACTACATAGCACAAAGGAGAAGGTTCATCTTGTGTGTGAGAGGATCAAGGCATCCCAAGACCAGCATAAGTTGTATGTAGATCGTAGGGGGATGCCTTTAGAGTTTGAGGTTGGATACCATGTGATCTTGAACGTTTACCCATGACATGAGTAACGAAGGTTCTGCAAGGGGAGAAAGCCCTCTTCTAGGTTCATCGGGCCTTTTGAAGTGTTGGGTTAGTTGGTGAGGTGGAATATCTACATGCATTTTCACCTCAGTTGGAAAGGATCAACAATGTTTTCCATGATTCCCACCATCATCGATATCTACAAGATTATTCCCATGTCACTGACTGGGGAGAGTTGGATATAGGTGATGAATCTAATTTTGTAGAAAAACCAGTGAGGATTGAGGATCATGAGTAGAAGTTTCTTCATGGACGAACCATTCCATTGGTTCCTGTGTTCTAGAGGCATGTCGTCCTCGAGGAGAGTACTAGAGAATGAGAGGCCCAGATGTGCACCAGTACCTAGAGTTGTTTTGAGTTTTCCTATTGATTTGTTTTGTACTTGTTGGAGATGTAGTGGTTGAACTTGTTATCTTTTAAATGTGTTGTTTTCCTTCTTCTATGAATGTGTGTGCAGAGTCCTGATTGTGGAAAAGGGGTGGACCTGATCCCTAATCATGATACATTAAAGTGGATGTGATTGAACACATGTGGATGAGTCAGTACCACCCACCAAAGCGGATAATATCATGACATGGGGGAAGGGACTACCTAATCCATATGATTCGATGGTTTGAACATTATATGTTGTGTGGTTCCATGAGGGAGAGATGTTCCAAGATGTCTAGGTTGGTTTGGCCGTGATGTGTATCTTTTGAGGTTGTTGATCAGGCCCCTCTCTTTATAACTGGGATTAGTTTTGATTCTCAAGGACATGAATAGTTTGATATGTATCTAATGTAATGGAACAGACCCTCTTTATCTATTAACTTTTCCAATTTATGGTGTTTTGGATGCCTCAGACCCCATCAGTAAGTCCGTATCCAATAGGCGGAGTATCGATGGAAGGATGCCACTTTGGTGTTAGCCATATGTGTCACCGATTGGTGACTAACCAATCTGTGACACTGATCAGTGTGTCACCGATCCACATGTCACTAATTAGTGTGTCACCGATTAGTGTGTCACCGATCAGTGATTCACTGATCAGTGCGACATGGTTTTTTTGGGTTTTATTTCCCCATTATTCCTGTAAGGCCACTTTGAATCTTTTTTACATTATTCATGTGATTTCAAGCCGTTTTTAGCCCCATAAAAATGTTTTAAATCCCCTAACTGTGAGTGTTCCTCAACGGAACCCTTTCCTTCTCATTTAAAGAAATCCATTAACGCACAATTGTTATGGACACCCCACCGATGAGAATTATTAAATAAAAATTAATTACATCATGTGCAACCGTCCAACAGCATGGTGAAGCCATGATCCTCATTTAAATCCATTCCAAATTCAAACCCTATAACTCTAGGATATCTCCTTTTTATCGCTTGGAAATTACTTCTTTCTTCTCTTTAGCTGGTCCCTTTCTTTCATTCCCTGGTGCATTTTGAGTCCCCTTTCCCATGGATAGTGGTGCTCCTATGCCCGAGCCTTTCCATCTCACTCTTGGTGTCCCCATATTTCCTCCCCTACAAATCATGCATCCCAGTTCGTGGCACGAGTAAAAAAACATCGATCGTTGATCATCAAGTAGGGTTCTTCCTTCATCTCTCATTACTCTGTATCATGCAGGGTGTGCATGGTGATGTTTATGCGGGGATGGATGAACCAAATTTTAACGAAGATAATAAATTGTTTTATGGAATGAAAGGGGTGTGTAACACCCGAGACTTTTATGTTATATAAATCATCAAAGGAATCTTTTTCTACACAGCACTTGCTTGGCTTGCTTTGCACGCAATCGCGACCTTCCTCGATAGCTTGCGTCGTACGCAATACCGAGTTTCACTAAACAACAATATACTATTAAAACTAGCCGTTATGAATAGTAATAACCACTTTTTGAAATTTTTTAAATTTTATTTTTCAAAATGGACTTCATTTTTGGACTCAGAATATCGAAATTAGCCTAGGGTGAAATTTTGGTATTTTTCTGAAAACTTTCAATTTTTGATGAATAGTGAAACCACTAAGTGGTAGGTTAAAAACCGAATTTTGCATAAAACTTAATTTTACCGCTTCTGTGAATGGAATTTCAAAAATCCGAGAGACACGGTTAATATCAAGGACTAAAATGTGGTTTAATGAGATGAAAATAATTTTTGGTGAATAGTAACTTTTTACTATTTTTTACCGCGGTTAATAGTAAATAGGGTAACTAAGGGTAAATATGATATCAATATTACCCTAACACATGTCCTAATTCTATTGGACAAGTGTAATTCGACCAAAAACAAACTTAGGAATAAAATATGACCATTTAGGCCCACTTGGATTAGATTAGGACATTTATTATTAATTTATTTAAAGAAGGGTTAAAATAGTTAAAATCAAAGTTTAATAAGTAAATCATTTTTAATATGGGGTTATACATAAGATAAATTGGATTGTAAATATTCATTAGAAAGCTAAAAATATTTACTACATGATGGTATTTTATTTGTAATTTTTAGACATCAAATAATTTAATTTATATATGACACAAATATGATGCAGTAATTATCTTATTAATGAAATATTGACATAATTGATGTTATAAACACCAAAATAAATGTAATTTGAAACTTTTTATGAATTCCACTAATTTTCTAGGTTACTATGATATATTAGTACTGATTTAATCAACTTGGTTCGAACATATAATTCTGTTATGACTTTCACAAAAATCATATATCAAATAGTGTCAAAATTGACACAAAATAGTTTTTAAATCAAATATTATATTATTAATTGTTATTTTATTCCTAAAAATCTAAGGTTCGGCCAAATGACTTAGATAAGGATATATATATTAATAATAAACAATTTGGGGTTCGTTTGGCATGTTATAGTAAGTGTATTAACCATATAGTGAAAGAAAACAAAAAGACACGGTAAAAGTTAAATTATTTAACTTAGAGTTAAATCTAATTGATAAGGTTAAAATAATACCCTAAACTTTTCTAAATCCTATTGGTTGATGGGATTTAGACCCTTCCCCACTTTAGCTTCGAAATAAGACCCTTTGGAACCATTATAAACCGATTTTGACTTTAATATAAAATAATATTTTGAGAAATTCCTAAGGTGCCCCTCTCCTCCCTTATAAAAGGGCACCTCCTCCCCCTCCTCCTCACACCAAATTGAGCACTCAAGCTCAGCCAACCCCTGCCATTTTCTCCTCCCCACTTCCCTAGAATAGTCCTAGAGGTCCTGTTATTCTCCAAAGACCACTCTTAGTTCCTTAAGTGGAGGATTCAAAGAGGCGTACCAAAGAAAAGGTAATATCCATTACCGATCTTTTCAATTTCTTTCTTCTTCAACTTCTACTTCTTTAGTTTTTTCATGACAAAGTAATAACATCAGTATTACTTACATACTGATATGTTATTATAAATATGAAACAACCCTAATTCACCTTCTATCCATCCTACGGAAAAATGAAATCACCGCGCGTGCGTACGTACGGAATACCGTCTCCACGCCGTGGTGTAATCTATTTTTCCACCATCACCTTACAAGGATGGTTATAATGGTGTAATAAGTAACTATATATGATTATTATGAAGTAATATTGATACTGAAATAATATATATATATACTCCAATACAATTCCACGATCATAGGAACGATATCATCACTCGTGCGTACGTACGGAATACCGTCTCCACGATGTGATGCGACTCGTTCTACATGATCTTCATTTCATAATGATTATATAAATGAATTGAATGAATGAATATGGTATATACTACACTAATACCATTCTTTAAATGAATTATCTATAACCTAAAGATAAGAATAAGAATTTATTCGACAAAACACGCATAAGAACGAAAAGTTATAAAGACCCGAGTAAAAAGTAACAATGAAATATTACTAACAAAAAGCTAATAATATGACCATATATGATATCATATCAACATGTATGATTCTGGAATAAGTCAATAACATTATTTAAACCATTATACAGGAGCTTCGGACACGTACAAAGCAAATTGGACCTAAGGTAAGGGAAATATCACAATCTCATTTTTATCTGAGATTGTTTATTCGTAAGTATTTACTGGGGTGTATTTTATCATCCACATCCATGTTTCATCAATATTTAATATTATTTCCATCCACCTACAATTGTTTAAATCCATTTTTACCCTTCGGTGAATTTTTAGTAATATGTATGAAAGGAATCTTTTGTCATTTTTCGTATGAGGTACTTTTTTTTTTATTTTTCCGACAAAAGTACGAAGAATGTTTTTTTTAACTTATACGGCATGAATGGATTTTTAAAACATTATTTCCAAGAAGCTTACTTTACAAGTTTTCATGTTTATTTTTAATCAACTCCTTAAGTTTAAAATTGTATGACATGTTAAGAAAGGAATAGTGTTTTTGAAGTAGAAAGGATATTTTCCTCAAGAATGAAGTTCAAGCATTTTATCAAAATTATTTTCCATCTAAGATAATAAAGGGTTCTGTTTTTATCCCTATTATTACATTGATTTGATCATGTTGTGATGGAATTATTTTTATGAATTCCTTTATCTTATATGAATTGTTTTATGATGTCATGTTGTTTAAGAATCCCATTTTTACTACATGGGTTATGCAATGATGTATGATTTATGATTTTGTGGCACACATAAGAATGGTATTATTATGAGATGGGTGGGACCTATATCTCCCTCCAATGCATTGGGTAAAGATTTTATATCTCATGAGATAGACATGGCTGGAACGGAAGGTTATTTCGGTTCAGTGATACAGGACTGAAACGAGGAGTGAACTCGGTTCAGAAAGGGACTTTGTCCACTAAGATAGTCTTGGCAATAAGTCATGACTAACAAGAAATGATTTTCCATGATTATGTGTGCATGCCACAAAGTTTCAAGTTTCATGTTATGATTATGGGGATCTCATTTTCACTTCTATGGTTTATTAAGATTTTATGATCTCTTTTGCAGGTTATGATTTTCAAAAAGATATGATATGATTTTTATTTCCTTTATTTGCCCTTGCTGAGCATTTGAGCTCACCCTTTTATGTTTTCTTTTCCCCAGGCCAGGAAGATGGATATTAAGTAGAATATGCTAAAAGGGACCCTAGATATGATGAAATAAATGGGAGACACTGTAGAAGATTTATGAACCAGTTGTTTATGTTTCCCAGTTTCTAAAGACACTATACCTATACGGTCCTTTGTGGTTTTATCATATGTTGTAATAAGTGTGCTTCAATTTTGAAGTATTAACAATGTATGTAAAGTATGGGTCGTTATAGTTGGTATCAGAGGAAAGGTATAGTCAACCTTTGGAAACTAGGATGTGAAAGCCTTAGTAAGAACCCTAAGGATAAGTCTAAGCATAGAACACAATCTTAGTGTTTTAGAAATGGCCTTGAATAACCTAGGATAAGACCATAAGCATGAAATATTTTATTCTTGAATTATGTGGTTTCCTATTATAATTAGTGTTGCTCACACTATTCTTCTTGGTTTTAGTCAATGGCTGGAACCCGAAGGAACCGTGTTAATGCGGAATGCGATGGGCAATGCAATGATTGTCCCCCTGAGCAACCAAACAATATGGGAGATGGAATGCAAAATCTTGTAGCCATGCTCACACAACTTTCTCAAGCTATGAATCATGCAGGATTTCCAAACGAGCAAAGGAGGGAGCAACATTCTGTTGAATCCTTCATGAGGCAGTGTCCACCTTCTTTCAGTGGGTCTACTGATCCATTAGTTGCTGAACAATGGATTAGTACTACTGAAAAGATATTTTCAGTTCTTCAATGTTCTGAGCATGATAAAGTCATCCTAGCAGTGTATCGTTTAGAAGGAGATGCTGATCAATGGTGGAATCTTGTTAAGAATACGAGGCAAAGGGATGAAATTGAGTCTATGGAATGGGACGAGTTCAAGAACTTATTTTTCAATAAGTACTTCCCTCGTATTCTCCGAACAAAGATGGAGAAAGAGTTCCTTGAACTGAAGCAAAGGGATGATGAATCTGTTAGTACCTATGAAGCAAATTTTACAAGACTTGCAAGGTACGCTTCTGGTATTATTATCCAACCTGAGAGTAAGATCGATCGATTCTTTAGTGGCTTAAAACCAAGTCTTCGAAGGGCGTTAGCCATAAGGGACTTCAATAGCTACGAGGAAATCGTTCGATGTGCTCTCAAAGTCGAGATGGAGATTGGAGTAACCCATCAGTCACATGGGTTTGATAAGAAGAGGAAGATGGAATTCAAAGGAAACTCTAAAGAGCACACTGAAAAGAAGATGAACTTTCCCTTATGCTCAAAGTGTGGAAAGAAACATGGAGGGAGTTGTCTTAAAGGGACAAGTAAATGTTTTAAATGTGGAAAAGAAGGTCATCGGGCATTTGAATGCCGTGATAATGGGAAGAAGATGTCTAATGATGCAAACAAAGGAAGGGATACACAGAATGATCCTACTACACTTCAATGTTTCAAGTGCAAGGAGATGGGGCATTATGCCAATCAATGCCCAAATCCAAGGGTTGATGATGATGGTCGACGTCAACAAACTCTTAAGGCTAAAGACAAAGGAAAGTCACATGCAATTTCTATCAGCGATGTGGAGTACGATAACGATGTGGTGAAAGGTACACTTACCATCCACTCTAAAGTAGCAAATGTTTTATTTGATTCTGGATCCACCCACTCTTTTATTTCTGAAGAATTTTCTAAGGGTATCACCGTATTACCTCAACAATTAGATGTTGAGTTAGCTGTGACAACACCTAATGGCTCAACAGTCGCATCAGAAGTTTATAATTCTTCTCCGATCGAAGTTTGTGGGAAAGTGCTTCCTGCAAATCTTGTGATCCTTCCTTTAGTGGAATTTGATGTGATTCTTGGCATGGATTGGCTTTCTCTACATGGAGCTCATATCAATTGCCAAAGAAGGGAAGTCACATTTCATATTCCAGATCAACCTACGATCGTCTATCAATGCAAGGATGAACATAACCTTCCAGTGGAAATTTCTTCCATCTTATGGGTATTGATTCCACTAAATGAAGGTTATTTATCTCAAATAGTTGGTGAGAAACTCACGATTAAGAATATGCCCATTGTACGGGAGTTTGATGATGTCTTTCCGGAGGAATTACCAGGTCTTCCACCAAATCGTGAAGTTGAGTTTTCAATAGAACTCGTACCGGGTGCTTTGCCTATTTCAAAGACACCTTATAGAATGGCCCCAATTGAGTTGCAGGAATTGAAGAAGCAACTCCAAGAGAATCTTGATAAGGGATTCATACGCCCTAGTGCGTCACCTTGGGGAGCACCTGTTCTATTTGTTAAGAAGAAAGATGGATCAATGAGACTCTGCATTGATTATCGAGAACTTAACAGGATCACTATCAAGAACAAATATCCTCTCCCACGCATTGATGACTTGTTTGACCAACTACGCGGAGCTCAATACTTTTCCAAGATTGATCTTCGTTCAGGGTATCATCAATTAAGGGTCAAAAGGGAGGATATACCAAAGACGGCATTCCGTACAAGGTATGGACACTATGAATTTATAGTGATGCCATTTGGTCTTACTAATGCCCCTGCTATCTTCATGGATCTAATGAATAGAGTCTTTAGAGACTATCTTGATCAATTTGTGGTAGTCTTTATAGAAGATATTCTTGTCTATTCAAAGAGCAAGGAAGAACATGAAGATCACTTGAGAATTATATTGAAGACCCTGAGAAAGGAGAAGCTTTATGCCAAATTTACCAAGTGTGAATTTTGGCTTCAAAAAGTTGCATTTTTGGGTCACATAATCTCAAAATAGGGGATATTTGTGGATCCAGCAAAAACAGAGGTTATCGAAAGATGGTCGAGACCAACAACAGTAACTGAGATCCGAAGTTTTCTTGGTTTGGCTGGATATTATCGACGTTTTGTAAAAGATTTTTCACGATTATCTAATCCACTCACCAAGTTGACTCGGAAAGGAGTCAAGTTTGTCTGGACAGAGGAATGTGAAGAGAATTTCAAGGAGTTGAAAAGAAGGTTATCCAGTGCACCTGTGCTCACACTGCCTTGTAGTGGAGAAAGGTTTGTGATCTACAGTGATGCATCCAAGAAGGGATTGGGGTGTGTTCTTATGCAAAATGATATGGTGATAGCTTATGCCTCACGACAGTTGAAAATCCATGAGCAAAATTACCCAACACATGATTTGGAGTTGGCTGCGGTAATCTTTGCATTAAAGATTTGGAGGCATTACCTTTATGGTGAAAGGTGTGATATTTATACTGATCATAAAAGTTTAAAGTATATTTTCACACAAAATGAGTTGAATATGCGTCAAAGAAGATGGTTGGAGCTGATTAAGGATTATGACTGCTCAATCCATTACCACCCTGGGAAAGCAAACAAGGTGGCAGATGCATTAAGTCGACAAGACCATGCTAGTTTATCCATGATGAGGATCACAAAAGATCCAATATTTATGGATTTACAAAGGATGGATCTTGGAATTATAATGGAAGGGGAAAAATCTTATCTTTCTCAAATGAATGTTCAACCATCTATACATGTGAAGATTAAAGAGGCACAGAAAGAAGATGTCGAGTTACAAAAGAAGGTGAGAAATGTTCCTGAATTCAACCTTGATTGTGATGGGATAATAAAGTTCAGGAATCGGTTTTGTGTTCCTCCCATCCCCGAATTAAAGAAGGAGTTGCTGGATGAGGCTCATAGTTCATCATTCTCTATTCATCCTGGAAGTACGAAGATGTATAGGGACCAGAAAGAGTACTTCTGGTGGGATGGCATGAAAAGAGATGTTGCTGAATATGTCTCTCGATGCTTGGTTTGTCAACAAGTTAAAGCTGAGAGACAAAAGTCTAAGGGGATGTTACAACCATTACCCATACCCGAATGGAAATGGGAAAACATCACTATGGACTTTGTCACAGGACTTCCTAAAACATCCAAAGGCAATAATGCTATCTGGGTCATAGTTGATCGTCTTACAAAGTCTGCACACTTCATTCCTATTAGAGAGGATTTCTCTCTAGATCAGCTTGCCAGGATATATGTAAAGGAAGTGGTAAGATTGCATGGAGTACCACTTTCTATTATATCTGATCGGGATCCGAGATTTACCTCGATGTTCTGGCGAAGTCTTCAGCATACTCTGGATACAGAGTTGAGTTTCAGCACTGCTTATCATCCCCAGACAGACGGTCAGTCTGAGAGAACAATTCAAACCCTAGAAGATATTTTGAGAGCTTGCTCTATGGATTTCAAAGGAGGTTGGGATCAACACCTACCTTTGGTGGAATTTTGTTATAATAATAGCTTTCACTCCAGTATTCAGATGGCTCCTTATGAAGCTCTCTATGGAAAGAAATGCAGGACTCCAACTTGCTGGGATGAAGTTGGGGAAAGAAAGCTATTAGGACCTGATCTCGTTGATGAAATGGTAGAAAAGGTCAGATCTATTCAACAACACATAAGAGCAGCTCAGAGTCGACAGAAAAGTTATGCCGACAACCGAAGAAAAGACCTAGAGTTTGAAGTGGGTGATAAAGTGTTCTTACGAATATCTCCCTGGAAGAGGGTTATGAGATTTGGAAAGAAGGGGAAGTTGAGCCCTAGATATATCGGTCCTTTCGAAATACTGGATCGTGTTGGGAAGGTAGCTTACCGATTGGCGCTTCCACCGAATCTCGCTCAAGTTCATGATGTGTTCCATGTATCTCTCCTGAGAAAGTACATACCTGATCCTTCACATGTACTCAGCTCAGAAGTTGTACCGCTGAGGCAAGATCTTTCTTATGAAGAACAGCCGATAGAGATTCTGGATCGTAGCGAAAAAGTTCTACGAAACAAGACCACTCGATTGGTGAAAGTTTTATGGAGGAACCACCAACTTGAAGAAGCTACTTGGGAGCTTGAGGATATGATGAGGGAGAAGTATCCTCATCTGTTTGTTACAAAGTGACGAATTTCGAGGGCGAAATTCTTTTTAAGGGGGGTAGAATGTAACACCCGAGACTTTTATGTTATATAAATCATCAAAGGAATCTTTTTCTACACAGCACTTGCTTGGCTTGCTTTGCACGCAATCGCGACCTTCCTCGATAGCTTGGGTCGTACGCAATACCGAGTTTCACTAAACAACAATATACTATTAAAACTAGCCGTTATGAATAGTAATAACCACTTTTTGAAATTTTTTAAATTTTATTTTTCAAAATGGACTTCATTTTTGGACTCAGAATATCGAAATTAGCCTAGGGTGAAATTTTGGTATTTTTCTGAAAACTTTCAATTTTTGATGAATAGTGAAACCACTAAGTGGTAGGTTAAAAACCGAATTTTGCATAAAACTTAATTTTACCGCTTCTGTGAATGGAATTTCAAAAATCCGAGAGACACGGTTAATATCAAGGACTAAAATGTGGTTTAATGAGATGAAAATAATTTTTGGTGAATAGTAACTTTTTACTATTTTTTACCGCGGTTAATAGTAAATAGGGTAACTAAGGGTAAATATGATATCAATATTACCCTAACACATGTCCTAATTCTATTGGACAAGTGTAATTCGACCAAAAACAAACTTAGGAATAAAATATGACCATTTAGGCCCACTTGGATTAGATTAGGACATTTATTATTAATTTATTTAAAGAAGGGTTAAAATAGTTAAAATCAATGTTTAATAAGTAAATCATTTTTAATATGGGGTTATACATAAGATAAATTGGATTGTAAATATTCATTAGAAAGATAAAAAGATTTACTACATGATGGTATTTTATTTGTAATTTTTAGGCATCAAATAATTTAATTTATATATGACACAAAGATGATGCAGTAATTATCTTATTAATGAAATATTGACATAATTGATGTTATAAACACCAAAATAAATGTAATTTGAAACTTTTTATGAATTCCACTAATTTTCTAGGTTACTATGATATATTAGTACTGATTTAATCAACTTGGTTCGAACATATAATTCTGTTATGACTTTCACAAAAATCATATATCAAATAGTGTCAAAATTGACACAAAATAGTTTTTAAATCAAATATTATATTATTAATTGTTATTTTATTCCTAAAAATCTAAGGTTCGGCCAAATGACTTAGATAAGGATATATATATTAATAATAAACAATTTGGGGTTCGTTTGGCATGTTATAGTAAGTGTATTAACCATATAGTGAAAGAAAACAAAAAGACACGGTAAAAGTTAAATTATTTAACTTAGAGTTAAATCTAATTGATAAGGTTAAAATAATACCCTAAACTTTTCTAAATCCTATTGGTTGATGGGATTTCGACCCTTCCCCACTTTAGCTTCGAAATAAGACCCTTTGGAACCATTATAAACCGATTTTGACTTTAATATAAAATAATATTTTGAGAAATTCCTAAGGTGCCCCTCTCCTCCCTTATAAAAGGGCACCTCCTCCCCCTCCTCCTCACACCAAATTGAACACTCAAGCTCGGCCAACCCCTGCCATTTTCTCCTCCCCACTTCCCTAGAATAGTCCTAGAGGTCCTGTTCTTCTCCAAAGACCACTCTTAGTTCCTTAAGTGGAGGATTCAAAGAGGCGTACCAAAGAAAAGGTAATATCCATTACCGATCTTTTCAATTTCTTTCTTCTTCAACTTCTACTTCTTTAGTTGTTTCATGACAAAGTAATAACATCAGTATTACTTACATACTGATATGTTATTATAAATATGAAACAACCCTAATTCACCTTCTATCCATCCTACGGAAAAATGAAATCACTGCGCGTGCGTACGTACGGAATACCGTCTCCACGCCGTGGTGTAATCTATTTTTCCACCATCACCTTACAAGGATGGTTATAATGGTGTAATAAGTAACTATATATGATTATTATGAAGTAATATTGATACTGAAATAATATATATATATACTCCAATACAATTCCACGATCATAGGAACGATATCATCACTCGTGCGTACGTACGGAATACCGTCTCCACGATGTGATGCGACTCGTTCTACATGATCTTCATTTCATAATGATTATATAAATGAATTGAATGAATGAATATGGTATATACTACACTAATACCATTCTGTAAATGAATTATCTATAACCTAAAGATAAGAATAAGAATTTATTCGACAAAACACGCATAAGAACGAAAAGTTATAAAGACCCGAGTAACAAGTAACAATGAAATATTACTAACAAAAAGCTAATAATATGACCATATATGATATCATATCAACATGTATGATTCTGGAATAAGTCAATAACATTATTTAAACCATTATACAGGAGCTTCGGACACGTACAATGCAAATTGGACCTAAGGTAAGGGAAATATCACAATCTCATTTTTATCTGAGATTGTTTATTCGTAAGTATTTACTGGGGTGTATTTTATCATCCACATCCATGTTTCATCAATATTTAATATTATTTCCATCCACCTACAATTGTTTAAATCCATTTTTACCCTTCGGTGAAATTTTAGTAATATGTATGAAAGGAATCTTTTGTCATTTTTCGTATGAGGTACTTTTTTTTTATTTTTCCGACAAAAGTACGAAGAATGTTTTTTTTAACTTATACGGCATGAATGGATTTTTAAAACATTATTTCCAAGAAGCTTATTTTACAAGTTTTCATGTTTATTTTTAATCAACTCCTTAAGTTTAAAATTGTATGACATGTTAAGAATGGAAAAGTGTTTTTGAAGTAGAAAGGATATTTTCCTCAAGAATGATGTTCAAGCATTTTATCAAAATTATTTTCCATCTAAGATAATAAAGGGTTCTGTTTTTATCCCTATTATTACATTGATTTGATCATGTTGTGATGGAATTATTTTTATGAATTCCTTTATCTTATATGAATTGTTTTATGATGTCATGTTGTTTAAGAATCCCATTTTTACTACATGGGTTATGCAATGATGTATGATTTATGATTTTGTGGCACACATAAGAATAGTATTATTATGAGATGGGTGGGACCTATATCTCCCTCCAATGCATTGGGTAAAGATTTTATATCTCATGAGATAGACATGGCTGGAATGGAAGGTTATTTCGGTTCAGTGATACAGGACTGAAACGAGGAGTGAACTCGGTTCAGAAAGGGACTTTGTCCACTAAGATAGTCTTGGCAATAAGTCATGACTAACAAGAAATGATTTTCCATGATTATGTGTGCATGCCACAAAGTTTCAAGTTTCATGTTATGATTATGGGGATCTCATTTTCACTTATATGGTTTATTAAGATTTTATGATCTCTTTTGCAGGTTATGATTTTCAAAAAGATATGATATGATTTTTATTTCCTTTATTTGCCCTTGCTGAGCATTTGAGCTCACCCTTTTATGTTTTCTTTTCCCCAGGTCAGGAAGATGGATATTAAGTAGAATATGCTAAAAGGGACCCTAGATATGATGAAATAAATGGGAGACACTGTAGAAGATTTATGAACCAATTGTTTATGTTTCCCAGTTTCTAAAGACACTATACCTATACGGTCCTTTGTGGTTTTATCATATGTTGTAATAAGTGTGCTTCAATTTTGAAGTATTAACAATGTATGTAATGTATGGGTCGTTATAGGGTGAGTTTGATGTTATTGTTTTAATGCATTACCCTTTTTTATATGTTGTTAATTATGTCGGATTGTATCCACTGCAAGTCATGGATGTTGGTGGTCTTTCCATTCGCACTAATGAACCACTGTCTTTAATGATGGTTGAATGGATATAACATGAAAAATGGTTAATCACTTAAACTCGGTTGATTAAATGGATACCAAATGAAAAATCATACTTGTGTGATCACCTTGGTTAACCATATGGAATGACGGAATTTAATTCATGGTGTGGTTAAATATAAAAAATCCATTTTTTGTTCTGATGATGTGTATGGTGGTTGTAATTGATGGTTGTGAGGTGACATGGATGGGGATGGGATCCCATATTGTGGTGTAGTATTTATTTTGTGGATCTGATGACAAGTGGGGTCATATGTTGAGTCTTTGTATGGTTCTCGTAGTTTGACAGATCTCACGGGTCCAATTTGTGGTTGCGACATCACATGAGATCCAGGTGTGAATGCTTAATATGGTTATTGATTGCTTTTTCTTCCTTTTCTTATATCCACGCATGTTAGTTGTCCATTAGTGAAGAAAACTTTAAATGGAACCACATGAATGATATAACAATAATGGTTCAAATAGGATTTGTTTTCATAGAATTAGTTTTTACCTTGTTGTGGTTGTTCTAGTTTTTATTAATGAATAGTAACAAGGGTGTTTGTGCATGGGCTGATTTTGGAACCCATAGGTTGGGATGAGTGCTTGTTTACATAAATGTATGTTGTAGTTCTTATGTTTCTTTATCCTACCCCACCGATTTTGAGAACATCGTTCCAAACACCCCCATTTTCATGGAAGATTGTGTTTTTCCCGACACTCTAATGGGTGGCTGGTTATTTTATCCTTTTCTGATCCCTTTCCCGAGTAGACCAAGACTCATAGGGTAGGTTGTGATGGTCTGAGGACCATTTTAGACCACGATTCTATGGGAAGGGTTCATTGTGGTGGTTGGACGAGGTGTGTGCGGGCAGGTTGTTTCCCAAGTGTCTTCGGGATGAGGCCTATGTGTCTTGGAGCGTGGATGTGGTTTTTAGGGCCCAGGTGTCTGCTGGAATGGTTACTTGTGGTTGTTGTAGATAGGTGTTTGCGGGAGTTGTGATTTTTTGTGTTATCCCAGGTGTGTGTGGTCAGGGTATGGTAGTGGGATTGGGGTAAGAATGGGGGAGGGAGGTCTGAAGCATAGGTTTTCATCAATAACCATTGGAAATTTTGTGCGGGGTACCCAAATATCGATATGATATTACTATTACTTTTCTTGAATTATTTTATTTGGGGAGTGTAAATAGATGTGGTTTTGGTTGATGGATTCATTATTAGGTGTTTTGGTTATTTACTTTTATCACGGTGCATTATAATGCCTCCCCACTTAAGCACGATAGATTTTGTGCTTCCCTACTGGGTATACCTGTATACTCACCGTTCATATATAAAACTGATTTCAGGTCTCTCAGAGGACATTGAGGACTATACCAGAACCTATAAGTTTGGATGTTAGGACCATTCACATTGCATCTTTATTTTCTTTTGGTACATTCCTCTCGGTGTTTTATTGTATTTTTTTGAATAACTTATTATGGGAAGTTGCATATGGGAATATATTTTTTTCATTACTTTTAATTATAGTTTTGGTGTAGTTTTTTATTTAATATCTTCTCTCTGGATCCTACTAAATAAAAAGGATAATACCTTCCATTTTGAGTGTGATAATATACACTTGTTCTAGTATCCACTTCGGGATCTATATAATGTAGTTCTCTGGGGTAATTATCTAACCTTTAACGTGATGAAGGAAGGGTCTAGCAATCGACTGTCCCTTCCCTCATCATGGTTAAGGCCTGTTGTGACAATTTCATTTGATAGCGTATATGACCTGAATAACCAAGAAAAGAAGGGGATATGACACCCTTAGACATTATGATATATTTATTTTTAAATAAGTTCAATAGCATCAATAGTATTAATTACACACAACCCGGATTTTATCTTGACTTACATGCAACAATGATTTACTTTGATAGGATTTGTAACATGGAAGAGTGAGTCTTTACAAAAAAATATATTATTAAAATATTAGTATATAATATAATATTTAAAACCTTTAAATTAAATTAGTGCGTTTTAATAGTAAAAACTAAATTATTAAATATATGTTTATTTATTTATTAGTAATAAATTAAGATTCATTTAAATGGAATGAAATGTTTTCGGTGAAATCAATTTTATTCTAAATGGATGTTTCATTGCGCGTTCTGTGCATATTTTTAAATTAATTTATACCACATATAGAAAATTTAGTTGTAATATGTGCCATTAATTTTTAAAATCATAATTAAAAAATTATTCTATTGTTAATTTTTGTGATTTTTCTCAATGTTTTTATTTTTTTATGAATAGTAAAAAATATTAAATTGTAATGAAAAAATGAATTTTCATTTAAATAATTTATAATCTGAAATTATTATTTTAAATTTTATTAGAGTATAATTATATTATTTTTATATCATTTAATAAAATATATTTCATTTTAATTTTTTTCATATTAGATTTTGATATAAAAACAAATTAATATTATTAACATTTTCATTTAAAAAAATCATTTTCTCATCATTTATGTGGGATTATATTTACATTAAAATATTCCACTTTGGAGAATGGAATTTTATAAAAAAAATTTATCATAATAATTTTTATTTTCAAAATATTGAAATAATTTTCTTACCTAAATGGAAAGTGAATGCAAAAAAAAATACTTTTCATGGTTTATGCAAAAAATGGGTTATCGTGTGAAACTAAAATTATAAGGGTATAAATTACATATAATCATATATAAAAAGAATTATAGGGAATTTTTTCAACCATTAAACATATTAGTATCGATGATGGTTCTTTTTAGACAATTTTTTATAGATGTAAAATGTTGTAGCACTAAATTGATTTAAAAAACACGATGTGTTCCTTCTCCCCTGCTTATAAAATTACTCCCACTCTCCAATATTCTTCATCATTAAAACGTCATTGGATCAAAAACAATATCAAATAAAATACCAAATTCTATACCCTCATAATATAATCATTAGTTTTAACATATATACAACCTAGGAATGCTTTATTAAAACCAAAGGATAATACGAGAAAAAGAGGTAATGTTAACTATTGATCACCATTATCTTACTTCTTTATCCACCTCCTTCAACTTTTAATAGTGATTTTAATATTATAAATTAAATATATTTAGTATTTTGGACTATTTTTATAATAAATTAAATACCTAAAACAATCTCCATATCCATTAAATTTGTTATGAAATCATCATTAATGTGTTGGACGGTCCACCGCCTTACAAACCGATGTCATTTGTTTTCTCATTTCCACCAATCACGGTTGGTTATGATGATGGATAATATATATATATATATATATATATATGATATTTATGAAATTTTTATACCAATATCGTGAGAATATTATATAAATATATTTACCTTCTATTCTGTAAAAGATATAGTAACTTTGCTCGTGTGTACAACAGTCTACTACCTCAAGAAGTTATATGATCTTTCTTTCACTAATGTTTCACAAAGAAGGTCATAAAGATTAATATAAGAATTTTTTATTATATAAATGATGTAATTATGGTATAAATTATAAAAGTATAATTTTTTGAATATAATATATATCATTTTATTTCTTTCCATTCCCCTCACATGATGATGATAACATCATTCGTGTACCTAGGGACTATCGTCTTCATGAAGCGATGTGACTCTATTTTAATCACCAAACAATTTGGATGATATATATTAAATTATAATTTTTTAATTATGATATTATCATTTTTATATAAATATAAAACATTACTTAAATTATTCATATAATGATCAGTTAAAAACAGAAATGTTACTTTTGTGTACGTACGACCTACTACATCTATGATCGGTACACTCTCCATTTTTCATAATCATATTTCTGGAATATTTTTAAACATATAATTGATGTATAAATATGATAATTATTTATTTATTATTATTATTAGGATGATATAACTATAATCTATCAACAACAAATAGATATTCCATGATGAAACATGCATGAGAAAACAAGTAAATTTACACTTGAAGTAAGAAAATAATGAATTATTATTTATGAATACATAATAAGATGTCATAAAAGGATAATAGATGATATAAGAAATATATTTTTATTTATATTTTTTAATTTAAATAAATTTTAAAATCCATTATACCGGAGGTTAAAAAACATTCAATGAAAAGAAACTACAGGGTTAGGGATTTCATCTCAATTTTACTTCATTAAGGAATATTGTAATGTTTTGCAAATAATTTATTTTATATGGTTTAAATTAAAACAATATTAAATAATGTATCATGAATAATTCATTATTCATTGAATTTTAATTTTAAATTATTATTATATCATCAAAGGGGATTAGACCTAATCGTTACTAAGTGGTAAAAAATGTCATAACTCAATTTCTTATCAATAGGTTATACAACATCATTGTTATCTTTGATATTCAAATATTATTTGTGTAATTACATTTGATTATATTATATTTTATTTCAAAATGTTTTAATTGCATTTAAAATTTATACTCATATTCTATTATTTTAATAATTATCACATCAACATTATGATCATTGTAAGGTTTTATTTCAAAATCTCATAAAGCTAAATTATTCATGAATTTAAGTCGAAGAAATTTATTTGAATATTTTCATATAGTTCTATTCTATTTTCATCTCCACTTTTTATTCATGAAATTTTTATTCCATATTATAAATTTTTCGTAGTTTTTTACTTAAAAATAATGGGAAATTGTATTTATAAAATCTAACTATATTTTTATCATAAGTGAAAACACCTACTTAATAAAAACCCTCATATTCGAAAAATTGGGTTCCAAAAATTCCAAATATTTTAAAATTATTTATTAATGAAATATTCCCCATTTTTTCATTTTTTACATATGGTTTTAATGATATATTCTTGTGTGGTTCCAAATGAGACTGTTTTATAATATTTTTCGAGTGAAAAAATAATGATATTTTTATCATATAAAATATGTACATAATTACCCATCATCATGATAGATATTTCAAGTAAGCTTCATTTTAAAAATTAGTATGATATTTTTTAAATAAATGACATTAATAATATTATATTAATTCATAGTTTTTTAGGAAATAGATTAAAAAAATTAATTTTTTTTATTCTTAAAAGTGATTTTAAAAATTAAAATAATATATTCCAGACGTTGGAATATACCATAATTATTATTTCATTGAATTAAGTCTGATTTTTTTACCAATGATAGTAATGAGACTCACTTGTTTAATTTATTTTAATTTTTATTTACTTCCCTTTAAGCCATTAATATTAATATGGTAGTTAAAATAAAATTTCCCCTAAAAATAGATATCATTTATCAGTTATATCTTTTTTAGATAGATTGTATATTTTTTTATACAATGGTCTATGATGAAATTTTCTAATGTTTGTCTGATGAAATATTCAAAAATATGTATTCTTCATTCAATATGTATATTTGGTGATAATGCATATTAATTATGAATTAGTACAATTATTCCATAAATGATGATTTATATTATCATACATGAAATTGGTTTGTGATTATTTGTAGAAAGCCCCACAATTAATCAGTAGTATCATGCGACAAATTATGTTTATAGCCATAGTTACATGTGTTTTCACCAAGTATTTTCTAAAATATTTTGTGAAATGTCTCGATGGTAAAGGAAACATATTCCTAGAGAACAAGATGTCTGATATTTAAGAATGGATTGTGTTTAGTGTTCAGTTATTATAATTCATGATATTTTTACAATGATATTATCTCTAGATAAAATTCATTCTCAGTATTGGATACATGGAATATGTTTTAATTTATTTTCCTTTCAATATTTATTATTACGTATCCATTTATGATAGTCTAATTATTGATTAAATGAGATTTTTTCAGTTATTTAACATAAAAACGATTATTGTTATCATTTATTTAAAGTTCATGTGTGTTATGATATTTTACTTCATATACTATTTATTCTTTATTGATGATGCTTAATTTATTTATGATTTTATCCTTGGTACTGAAACCTTAAAGAAAATTTAATATCACAATTATTTTTTTCATTTCCCCAAGATTATATGAATTTTTTATGGTTGATATTAATTGATACACTATATTCAATACTGTTTTTCATGAAATGAAATTATTTTGTAATTTTTGTTTCCCTATGTAAAATCTGAATCACGTATGTATCATGTTTTCCAAGACTATTATACTATTAGTTCTGTAGATATGTGATTGCTTGTATCATATGACAATGAAATAATGAAGACACTATCTCTAAGATACTGGGTCGGGGTCATTACAGTTTTTAACAAATTATTTTTTGTACAAAACTTGAAAAAAATATTTAAGAAAACATATATTTGAGAAGATATAACTAAGATGAAATTTTTTATATGTATTGTATAATTTTCTCATGTTTTAAAAATATATATTTTTTTCATAGAAATAAATCCATATCGAGATACTAATAGAAAAAAGGTTCTAGAAAAAATGTACCTAGGGGTAATAAATATGAAAAGGGTTAATTTTCTTGACCTAGACGTCACTTATTACATGAAACTGTTCCTTGGTGTGCAATATATTACAAACACCTATGGGATATACTTTTTTATTTCACATTTTCCATACAAAAAATTATTAATTATTTAATTAGATAATGATAATTAATGACCTAGGTTATACCCAGGTCCATGGATGGACTAATGATTAATTTAAGAGGATAATGTATTTGTGCACTTGGATTGAAGAATTATATTACAGATGTATTTTTACCAATGGTATTTTTTTATAATTATCAACACATGTATGAGTAATATGTTATAATTTAAAATAATATATGTCTTCATTAACATAATAGTAATATATAACATCATGGGTTAATATTTTAAGGATATTTTTGGAGAATTTACCGAAAATACAACCCATTGGTTTAGTATATGTTATAGTGAAAATTTTATTTGAGGATTAATGACTCTACATTTTGTAGACAAGTGTATAAATATATTGATGGACTATATTGTTAATATGATCATTGTTGATATTTTAATAATATGAAAATAATATTTTTAGATATTCTTGGAAAAATGACTTCCAAACCATTTTAAAATTGATATTTAATAATTAATTTTATTTCCTGAATTTCCATCAAATAATATTTTAGTTAATTTAGTAATTAAATTAATATAATTTAAAAAATGAAATCCTTAAATCAAGGTGATTAAACATTGTATCTGAAAAAGCCATAAGGCATGAACTGATTACCAATATACAGTAAGGTTTTTTAGGATTATAGTATCCTTCATGATGTGAATGTTAATATGTTGTTTTTTAGTTATACGATATGAAAAATTAAAATTAATTATGACCTAGTATACATAATTTTGTGGTTTAGAGACTAATTTGATTTATTGGATAACATATTCTAAAAATATTGTTTTTGGAAATTATTCGAAGATATAGTGTAATATATTTCACTCTTTTATGGATCATACAATCTACTAAAATTCCATTTTAGTTGTTCATGAAAAAAAGAATCATATTTTGGATATTCATTTCATAGAGAAAAGGATGAATTGAAAATTTATCATATCCCAAATTTAGGATGAAATTTTTCATATATAATAGAAATTAATCAAATCTATTTATATAATAATATTTTTAGAGCGTAAAATTTATCTGCATATTTAGAAAAAAAATGCTTTAATTGAAAATTTTATCAAATTACATTCATATCCCATGAATCTTATTTTTTTTAAATCATCAATGATTTTTTTGTTTTGAGGCCCTTAAGCTTCCACATATCATGTACATGATGGTGATCAACGAACTCAATCACTCAATATAATGATTTATTCATTTACACCATGTCTGCATCAGCACATTCCATTAATGTTTTTTGTGAAGACCCTGACCATAGACCCTAGAGCCGGTGAGTTACACTATTACGTTGGTATATATATAATACACTATTAACAAAGGACTGATCGGTTTTTATGTTTTGGAAACTATATTACATACATTAAAATTACCTTACCACAAAAAATTAGATACAATATAGAAACTCTATTGGAAACACCCATTACCTCATAGATTTCCCCTGTAATTCATTACAAATATTCATCTTCACATCAAAGGGGAAAATAAAATATAATAAATTCTTTAGATTAGATCTTCAATAAGGGTACATAATATTAATGATTATAATATAGACAAGTATTCATGGTTAATGACTAAAAACAAATTCCATTAGAACAAAAACATGATAATGATATTTAATGAATAAAAGTTGATTAAGTAATGCCTTAAAATAGCAACATAAGATTGATGTTTTAAGCATGGATATTCTAAAAGTATAATATTTACATGAATTATAAATTAATAATTATATAATATGTTAATTCATGATGTTTTCCACCAAAAAAATACCACTGAGGCCTCACCCATGAAATTTGAAAATAATTAGTTAAGGCCTCCACTAAAATCCATTTCTGTTTTCTCTCATGATACATACTCATGAATCGAGAGGCTATTTAGGGATTATACCATCACATACTCAGTCTAATTAATTCACCATAAAAATGGGTTTATACATAAATAAAATATACACATGATATATAAATATCACTTTCTAATCTATAAACATAATCGCTAATAATTTTGTGCAGTTTGGTGAATTGTATCAATATAGCACATCTACAGTCAGATTTATCGAAAACCATTAAATAAAATGTGACTGATGATAAAAATATTATATGAGTATTAATATAGAATACAATTTGGTTTAATTGTTGAAATATATTTAAATACACTAATAAAATCAGAGACTCTAATTTTATAGAAATACCCCATTTACATTGAAATGTAGATATATATTTTAAAAAAATAATTTATATTTTCCATAATAATTTGTATAAAAATATAAATAAAAAATAATTTTTTTTATAAAAAATATTATTTATTGTTAAAAATGTAATTGTGTCTTAAAATATATAATGTATTATAAATGAAAAAGGTTAAGAAATCTATATCTTCCCTTTAATCGGGTTTGCGTATCCAGAATCACTAAGAAAGCAACATTATAAAACATATATTTCCCATAACTTAAGGGTGAAATGATCTATATAAATCAGTTTAGAAAATATAAAAATAATGTAGAATAACTATATAAATTTTAATGATTATGTTTTGGTTAAATGGAGATAATTTAAATGGTTAGTGAAAAAAAAATTTCAGGAGGAAACACATACATTATATTTGAAATTGTTCGGCACTTGTCATTAACATCGTGTATAATCAAAATTAATCCATTAAATAATTAATTTTGAAAAAAAATACACGTATTTGTTATTATATAAATTTATTTTATTCATTTATATTCATTTCGATTAGTTATAAGATATTATTTTTAAAATTTAGAGTATTCGTTTCCATAGTTACCATGATTGGTTAACTCGTATATGAGTATAGAAGTTCATCTAAAGTGAGAATTGATATACAAAATTGGATTAATATGTTAATAATAATTATAAATATCATTAAATGGTAATGTATGTTATTTAGATATATTTAAAATTTGAATCATTAGATAATACCCCATTCATATTAATTTATATTATTTTAGGAGTTGTTTGATCATCAAAAGGTTGTTTTCTTTTATTAAGTAACACGATGTATACATAATGGTTATAGAACCATAAATACTATGTGACACATATTTTACTATTTCCATAACCATAAATATTTTATTAACATCATTAATGGCGTTAATGGAAAATGAAAATGAATTGTCCATCATGTTGGTAAATTGAAAAATAAAGAGTGATGTTTACATTTATTGAATAAAAGATAGCCATAAAATATTTTGATGGTGGATATTACATTAAATTGAAATAATTAAAATATATAAATGATATTGTGGTGATCATTACAAATTGTAGAAGGGTAGGTGGGGAGAAGATAATAAAATAAAATAACATTAAAATAAATTAAATGATGAAGATAGAGGTATTTTCCTCTTGATTTTCTCCTCTTTGAGAACCTCCATATGAAAAATATATTTAGAATTTGGTTTAGAACAGTGGAAATTGGACAATGGTATGTCCTTGGTAAGAGGATTCAAACTAATTTGATCTATTCTCAATGATTCAATGGTGTGAGGATAATGGGTTGTGGGGGTGATATTTATAGTGTTTGAGAGGGTTTTATTATTATTATAATCCTTATATTATTATTTTATCTGAAGACCAGAAATAGTTTTGATTCATATGACTAAATAGAATAATCAATGCTTTTTAATTATAAATAATGGTGGTGAAATAATCCTCACATAAAAAATTACATGAAAATGTTTTGTATTTACCATTTCACATAAATTATTATATGTTACTATCCACTGAATATTCAGGTATTTAAAAAAATACAAAATCTTCAACCCAACCATTTTTTGACATATAGAATTAAAAATTCATCTTCATATTATCAAAATAGTTTCATAAATATAAGAAATTTAATTTTAAATTAAAATAATCATTTACATGAAAAATACATATTTTAAAATTATTACTACTTTTATTACACAATGAAAAATTAACTACAATCTCATTAAATTATCTAAATTGATAAAAAATTATATTAATTTGAGAAACAATTTAAAGAAAATTAATTTTCATTCAAATAAAATTACTTTTTATACATTTGTAATATAATATATCTATGTCATTTAAAAATACCAAAATATAATTAATAATTTTTAAAATATTTATTTACATGTACTATGATATAATCCTATCATATTTCCATTTCTAGGATGGTAAAATTATACTAATACATTAATTTTTTAGGTTACTATTCTACTGTCTTATTTTCTATTTATAAGGGTTACATTACAATTTCAGTAGTCAAGTAACCATTCCATTGGTATATGTTACATAACATTCTGATATAAATCTTATTTCAATCATTGTTCATTTATAATGATTTTATTATGTTATCAAGGTGATTTTAAGTTATTTATACTATATTAAATAATTATAAGAATGAATATTAAATTTTATAGAATTATGGTTCGTTACATTATCCCCTGCTATAAAAATTTCATTCTTGATATTCCAAAATGTCACCTCAAAAAATTATTTTCACATATATTAATAATAATTTCCTATAGTTCCCATATTAACTCTTCAATTTTATGATTTTTTTCTAATTTACCATTTCTAAAATGTTAATATGATTCCACAACACCAGGTTTCTAGAGTTCATCATCTAGATAGGCTCTCCAAAATAAGTTAAATAATATTCCAATTCTATTCCTTAAGAAGAGAGGACATGCATTTGGTAGGGCATGTGCATCCTTGAAAAGGAGATTAGGAACACACGGTGTACTTCAGAATGTCTAGAAGGAACCTCTAAATCATTATCCAAATATACAAATAACTCTGTGATTTCAAAATGTTCACTTTACAAGGATCTATTTTTACCATTCTTCCTAGGTTATATAACATTGTCCCATTGAGATACATTAATGAAAAAACGATCACCCACATGAAATTACAAATACCTCACCGGATTATTGAAATATCTAGTTTGAATAATTTTAGAGGAATTTATATTTGTTTGAATAACTTTTTCTTTTCTATTGTTTTTTCCCTATGATATGGATTTATAAACTTATATTCACCATCTTCATCCCAATATTATAGTGTGTGACACTTATGTCTATATAAATATTAATATGGTGAAAATTTTATAAATGAATATAAAATAATATATTAGTAAAACACTTCCAATGTTAAATAATGATCCCAAATACCTTGAAATTAATGTGAGCCAGATACCAACATGTCTTATAATGTTTCAATCGCCATTTCAAACCGCTGTTTAGTTTGAGGGTGATAATCAATACTAAAATGAATCTCAAAATCCAATGATTTCTGAATATATTTAAATAATTTGAATGTAAATCATGTAACAACGTGAGAATTAATATAACGTGGTCTACTATAAAGTCTTACAACATCATTAATATAGTACTTTTTATATGATTCTAGTGGAAAATCATACCTTATAGAGATAAAATCATAATATTTGGTTTTACAATGCACCATTACAAACACAGAATCATTATTTTTTGGAGTTTTGGGTAATCCAGTGAAAAAATCCATAGTAATGGCATCCCGTTTACATTTTTCAAAAAGAATATGTATTATTTCTCCACTACGATGTCTTCTTTCATCCATTACTTGTTCACATACTAAACATCTTGATACATAATCCCTATTTTTGTGCTTTCTATTAACCCATTACAAATATTCCATGAAATGATTATACATACTAGTTATTTCAATATATATAGTGAAATTAAACCTATGGGAGTTATAAAATAACTCTCTTTTTTGCTAGATTATAAAGGGAACGCGTGGCCTCCTCCAATATTTTAGAATTCCATATTCATACACGATGTCAACTAACATCCCATCATTATCAAAATTAATTTTTCTAATATTATCATCATAAAACTCCGAGATTTTATTACATTACAATAATTATAGTTGGTAAATAATTTTATTTTTTTTGATATTAACATCCATGATAATTCCCATATCTATATTTACTAGATATGCTTACATAGTATCATTATTATTACTCATTTTCACCATAAACCAAGATCCTTCATTCTCATTGCATCTTCTAACTTATTAAACTTCCCTGGGTGGTTGCGTATTGAACAATAATATTCCATGCATGGCTTGAGACATCTATTTTTCCTCATGTTGTGATCTTTCTGTGAGATTATACATTTCAACATCTTGTGATCTATATATATCTGAAACCTCTTTTTATATAAATATATCCCCTACATATTCAGATAAATGATTACAAATTATAACTGAATATAATGATATTGATAGTTCTATTCATGAATTATTAACTTTCATGATGCCTACAAAGTTACTCTATCATTGATCATAAAGACACAACTGCATCCATTCATTGATGCATCAGTATAAATCAAAAATCCAACATTTTCTGAGGACATATCCAATGTCACAACATTCACTAATATCCTATTCAATTATTTAGAATATTCTTCACATTATTTTTACCAAATGAAATGAACAACATTATGATTAAGATTTGTTAATAGTTTAGATAATCGGGAAAAAATTATTTATGAATGAAGATATTAATTTAATAAACCAATGAATATATTTTCCTTAGTTATTTCAATTTGAGTATGATAATACTGAACTGCCATTTTCATCACTAGATCATCTGAGATTCCATCCATAGAGAAAATATGGCCATCAAAAAAATCTTTTTTATGATAGAATTATCAGTTTCTAAATATCCCATATAAATCATTTTATATAAGAGTCTCTAGAGAAATCCACATGTGGTTCCCATGGTCCTCATATATTGTGGAATATATCAATGTTTCATCAATAATACCAAAAACCAACAATATAATCCATGAAAACTATTTTTATTTGATATATACTAATAAAGGGTACATTATTCAGTTTAAATTAAATTAATGTAAACTCATAATGTCGAAACCTGGTTCCAAATGCTATATTTGGAATATTTTCCATCCTCTCATGAAGTAAATTATATTCAGATCAATGGAAATAATGATGAAAATTTTTACCTCTATGATGTTGATAAAATAAAACATCAATGTGTGGTTGATGATACTTATTCTATATTATAATAGCATTGATTTATCTACAATCAATATAAAACCTCATATATCTATCTCTATTCTTGAAAATTTTAACATGGGTTACCCATGGACAAAAAAATAGGGTGAATAAATTAATTTTAAATTAATTCTACAATTTATCCCTCACCTCCACTAATTCCATAGTGACCAATTTATAAAGATTCATGATATAGTTATTTCCCCAGAAATTAAATCAAAAAATAAGACAACTTCCACTCATGGGGACACCGAGGTATTTCCTTATGAAATTAATCAATATATTCTTGCATTAAAGGTACATATTAACATTGAATATTTATTTCCTGAAATATAAATGATGTACTCTATTTCTCCAAATGAATTTTATTTAGAAGAGCTACTAGAGGATGATATGGATATGAACCAGATGATATTATGTCATCTGTAATGATATTGGATTCGTCATTTTCCCCACCAATCATAATTCCCACATTTTTTCAATCTATTTTCTTATAATAATTCGAAATTAATTATATACCAAGTATTATATAAAATTAAAATATATATATGATGAAAATTTTAATAATGAAAACATATTAATGTCTTATAATGGAGACATGATGTCACATTGTTGATGTAATGATACATATCCTTGGAGTTTTCACTGATATTTTTTTTAAAACAAATGGATATTTATAATTTTCACTAAAAATTAGATGATATAAAATAATTTGATGATCCATAATTATATAGTTCATTGTCTAAAATTGAGTAAATTATTAATGTACATTCCAAAATATCATTTTACACAACAACTTCTACAATTGTGATCAAAAAACCCTAATTTTGCTCCGTTATCCATTTCTAGGGAATATTTTCTTGATTCCAAGGAAAAAAATTCTAGTATCCCATGTATGTAAAATTGTAAAATTGAACACTGGTATCATAATTCAATCCCTTTAAATTACTTGTGTTGTTTAATTTTTCACCAAACATTGAATAGACTACTTTAACTTTTATGATAGCGCTAGGGTTCATCTTTCTACAAGTATCATAGGTTAGAAAACTATCTTTTATATTCTTCCCATTATCAATTTGTTCCTAAAACATCTACCATTTCTCTTTATTTTTCAAAGATTAAAAATACATAGTGGGTTTTTTATCTATCTTGACAGAACATGACACATTATCTTCATATGGTGAGAATGTTATTTAGACATATTAACTTCAGTGTAACAGGATTAAACCATCAACAAATAAATTAATATTGATCCATTAATTATGTATGTATACTGAAACATGACTTAGTAAAATTGTAATGTTTTTTCATAATTAAAAATGATTTCATCCTCTTTTTGTTTTAGACTATTTTTTTATCCATATTTTAATTCTCTTCATGAGGAAGATATTTTTCGATAAAAATGTCCTTAATATCATTTCATTTCGTAATTTCAATTTCATCATCCTTCTATGCAATTTTAATTAAATACTATGATGATCCACATACCCAAGGAGATGATAAAATTCAATGATTACCTTCCCCCTTTCATTACTTCTTAAAAATAAATATGATGAGATGAACTTATCCACTACATTGCGACAAATGGGTATATAGTCTCATTGAATGATGGAGGCTATTGTCAGATAATGTTGTATAACATTGAATCTCCACAATTTGGATCCAGATGTTCCATAATGGTAACGTTGTTGTTCATAACAGGAGTCATCTATCCCATTATAGGCATAAGTTTCTCATCACAAGCCGAAACTCAAAAAACCAACCTCATTATCTAACATTGAAGGGAAATCCATACAAGGGATATAAGTATTGATATAGTCTACAATACTTCCACTATGTTCCATTTTTAAATAGACGAATACAATAAATTTTCTTATGAATCAAAATTTATAATGTCTAATTAAAAAAAACACTAAACATAAGCTGAATTTTTTTTCATAACTAGTATCTTGATCATGAAAAAGGTTTCATTGGGTGCACATTTACATTTAAATCCATTAGATTTGTTTGTAAACAAAATTTAAATTATCATTAGAATATCTACGATGAGGGTCAAACCAGGTGTGCAGTAATCTCATTATTGTGTACCATGTTACCTCATGTCAGGCACAATAAACCCTATTATAGTTGTTACCCGATGGTGCATCATTTTAGAATCCCATTCACATATCATATCTAAAAATGATATATTTCTTGCAAGAACAATATAATCTCTACCTTACCAAAAATATAAGATGTTATTTTATCAATACACTTAAGGTATATATTAAGTTTGTGTTTCCTAATAATTATTTTTCTAAATTGAGTTTTTATGAATTATACTAAACATTCTCTAATACCATAAGTAAAGACCCTGACCAATGTTTCCATGAGATGGTTCATTACATTATTATATTTGTAGATAGGAAAAAAATACAAAATGGAACAAACAGTTTAGATATTTTTGAATCTAGATTACACGCATGAACATTTTATAACAACATGAAATGAAATACAACATATCAACTCCATTTAAAACACATATAAAATCTTTCATTATCCATGTAATTTTTTAATTATATTTATCTTCTCATCCTATGGAAAAATAAAAAAATAAATGGGTGATATTAGATGATCAATAAGTGTATGTTAAAAAACAAAATATAATATATGAAATATTTCTTGGTGATTTAATAAACACACTCAATATTAGAACATAAAAATGGGCATAAAAAATAATAAATACAATATGAATAAATAATTCCATAAAAATAATCTTTTGAGAATGATGATTTAATGATGTATATTATTCTAGTAGAATATTCACATAGATTATCAGTTAATAATATCATAAAGAGGGAATTAATTATTTTAGGTATCATAATCATACCATCAAGGCCTCAAACATGAAATATGAAAATAAATGGGGAAGTCCTCAGCCAAAATACATTTCTATTTTCACTCATGAGACATTCTGATACTTTATAGGGTTATAGAGAGCCCCTCCCATCACATAATTAATAAATTCAATACTCATATTAATATGGTTAAACATAAGAAAACATATTTATCTGAATTTTAAATAACTTTCCCCAATATGTTAACATAATCACTAACACTTCTGGGTAGTATGATTTATGGTATTAAGATACAACATCAACAATCAAAATTATCAAAAACCATTGAATAAAGTATAGTATATGATAATAAGAAGATATAAATATAAATAAATCATGTAGTTAAATAGAGGTTTTTGAAATATCTGAATATAATCCAATAAAATTATCGAGGAAATCGAGATAGAAATAACTCGTTTACTTTTCATAGAAGTGTTATTATGGAAAAAAAATCATTTTTATTTTTCATAATTATATTTATAAAAATAGAAATGAAAAAATATATCCTCTATTTCAAAAAAATGATTTAATAAAAATAATGGGTTCTTAATAGATATGTTTTATGGTACATGAAAATGGGTTTGAAATCAAGATGTTCCCTTTAACCAGACTTGCGTGTCGTTAAAAAAGGAGAAGTAAACATTTTAAAAAATGAATTCAACATAAGATAAGGATGAAATCATATGTATTCACGAGTATGGAAAAAATAAAATTTATTTATATTAATATTAAATAATAAAACAAGAATTAATTTTGGTAAATGAGATATAAATCCTATCCTGAATGAAAAATGGAGAATCTAAAGGAATCTGTTACCTTATATCCGAATATATTATTCACCTGACAATAACACCTTAGATAAAAAAATTATATCCATTAAATAATTAGTTTATACCATTTCCTACATTTATTTAATTTATAGTAATTTTAATAAGTTCATTTATGGTCTTTTTTATGAGTTATAAGACATAATTTTATATTACAAGAGTGTTTATTTTCTTGGTTTTAATTATCAGTTTATATGTATATGAATATATAAGTATATATAAAATTCGAATAGATATCCAGAATTGATGTTATATATTATCAATTGATGTATATAACAACAAATGTTTATATAACTCTATTAGTTATTTGGTGTGATGATTATTCATTAGATAAGATATTAGTGGTAATCATTTAGATTTTTTGGTGGGTTTTCAATCATCACAAAATAGTTTTATTTTGTTAATTACCATCATGTATATATAAAGGATAAAAAACATTACATTGCGTTTAATAAATATTTTATAATCTTTTTTAATAATGGAAATATTAATTTTTATATCAATGATGGAGATAATGGAAACTGAATATGCAGCATCCATGATGTCAGTAAATTTACACATCATAGCCAACATTTCGCTTATAATATAAAAGAGTGAGAGAGAATGGATTTTGATGAAGGATAATCCACTAACATGATAAAATTATAATATATAAATGATACTGAAGTTATAATTCCACATGATAAAAGGGAGTTGTGGAGAGGAAAAATAATATAACATGGATAAAACATAAATGAAAATGAGAGGGGATTTTACGAAATAGATTTATCATCCATTAGAAAATCATTTGGAATATTTGATTCCTCTTTTGGTGAGACCAAAGGATCTCATATGTGTGGTAGGGGATTAGGAATTGTATTTTTAAGGATTTAGAAAAATCTAAAATCTTTAATTGTGTGAGGAGAAGGGGTGGTGGGGATTGGTATTTATTTGGATGAGATGGGTGTTTTTTGTATATTTTATTTATTAGTTTGTTATATACACTCACGACAATAAATTGTGTTGATTATTTGGAAAAAAAATTGGCTATTTCATGTGAGTTCAAACTAATAGTTCTCACTTGAGACATACACCAACAATGACAAAAATTTATGTATTTATGATTAATCCTAAATTATTGTATTTTCAATAAAATAAAAATTATAGTTTATAAGATAAAACCCAAAATTTAACAGTGACCATTTCTCAATGTATATAATTCAAAAATTATCTCAATTTTACAAAAATTATTGTTTAAATATGATTCATATAACTTTTAATAAAAACAATCCTTCACATTAAAAATAATGATTTTAAAATATCATTAGATTTCATAACACATTGATAACATAACTAAGGTGCCATAAAATTATCTTTAATTTATAAGAAAAAAATATAAATTTATGAATACTGTTATGATCCAAATATTTCTTAAATTTTTTTTATTTATTAAGAAAATATATAAAAATATTTATAACTTACAAAAATATGATTATTTAATTAATAATTTCAAATATATATATATATCTATAATATTATAAGATTATATCATTTTTCCATTTATAGGATGGATAAATGTTATTTCTTGTTTAATTGGTGTGGTTACTATTCTACCGAATGGTTTGGTATTCATCATGGTCACATTTCTATTCCATAGGTCAAGTGGATATTATATTGGTATATGATACATATCTTCTAGAAATACATATTTTTTCATCCATCCTTCAATTATAAGGTTTTAATTATGTTATCTATTTGATTTTATGATATTTACCTATTTGATATAATTATAATAATGGGAATATCATTTGATATATTTCGGGTTTTTATATTCACCCAACCAAAAAAACCATGTGCCTGAAATATTATGAATTTCAAATCATAAAATTATTTGGATTGATCATCATTATACATTCATCTTTGTACCATGTTGCTTCTTCTTCATTATTAATTTTTAAATGCACCTTTTCTAACCAATTCATCTAATTCCTCATAACCTATTCTTTAGTTTCTAGATTATGGATAAACTCTTAACAATATAATAAATCATGTTCCAATTACTTTATAACATAATTGAGGACATGTGTTGGGTATAGTATGTACATTCATTACAAGGTGATGTGGAACACATAGTGTAGTTTAATAAAGGCTAGGTGGAATATCTAAATGATATGCCACAACTCCAACTCTTTTTAAGATTTCAAAAGGTCCTATGTACCTGAGGCTCAATTTACCTTTTTTCCAAAAATTGATATCTGTCTTCAATAGAGATATATTCAATGAAACATGTAATGGCCCAGGGTTTTGGGGACTATTTCATGGTGAAAATCTGATTTTTTGGGGTTTTCTGGGTGGTCTGGAAGGCCATCCCAGCTTCTCAGTGAAGATTAAGACTCCTAACGGTAGCCTCGGTCTACCGGTGGCATCGGCCTACCTGTAGCCTCGTCCTACTGGTAGATCGGCCTACCTGTGGCCTCGTCCTACTAGTAGCCACAGCCTATCGGTAGCTCGGCCTACTGGTGGCCTCGGCCTATCGGTGGCCTCAGCCTACCGGTCGCTCGACCTACCGGTGGCCTCGGCCTACTAGTAGCCCCGGCCAACAGGTAGTCCTAGCCTACCGGGGACGTCTCCACGGGATTTCCAGTAGCAGCTCCTTTTTGTGTGAATTGGTTTGTAAACCATGTTTTGACCCCTTTAAGCCAGTTTTAAATCTTATTAATGGTGTTTAATTAAATGATTGTTGAGATACCCTCCTTAAATAGAAAACCATGTGTTTTGGTCATGCCTTTAACCGCGTTTTTAGAAATTCCTATACCGCATCTTGTAAAGAGTCCTTCCTTGGTTAAAGAGGTGTGCGCCGATTTTTACCCCCCGAAGGGCGGGGACCTTTTATGTTGGATGTGTGGGGTGGACCAGCCACGCGGTCAACAAACGATCCCGATTCTTCCGCAGTTTGGACTTTTTCTCCATATCATAACCATCTCGGGGATGCTGTATCTCAGCCTTTATAACCTAAATTCTTCTCTTCACCATAGGTTTCTATTTCTCTATCACCCTGTGCTCAGAATACCCTTCCTCTGGATGGGTTGTTCCACTGCAAAGTTTTCCTTAATCGCATTCATGGAGTTCTTGCTACTCCTGATTTCAAGTTTCCACACGAGAACTTAACATTGATCCTTGATCAATCATGTAGGTATTTTCTCTTTCGTCTCTCCATTATGTGCATCATGCTCGGTGGGTATGATTTTGTCTCTATTGAAATTGATGAAACCAATCTTAATGATGATAATGAATGGACCTCTGAAGAAGAAAAGGGGGTGATCGATGTTCAGTTGTACTCTTTTATGTTGATATGTGTTGTGAATTTTACAGGCCTATTCTCACTAAAAATCATGGTCGTTGGTGGTATTTCTCTGTGCACTAATAAAACTCGGTGCTCCTGGATGTTTAAATAAATGTTACATGGAATTGCTTAATTACATATACTCGGTTAAAAAAATTGAAAGCACCAGGATCAACCCTTTTCTGTGATAACTCCAATTAAAGCCAAGTGTTATTGAAACCATAGAGTGTGTTAAATCTTTTAAATATGAAAATACCTGTAAGGGCCTGCCATTTTTTGGTGGTAGTGGTTTGGTTGTTTTCTTTCACAGGCCAGTTGCGGGTGAAATTATGGTTTTCATGGATGGGGGTTTAGATTGCTGGGGTGATTTGGGTGTGGATGGGATCCCCTATTTCTATACATTCATTGGTTGTGAATCTGAGGTTGTTTGGTTTCTCTATTGTGACACGAATTCAGGTGGGATCTTCTATTGTTAATAAACTATTGGCTCTGGGATTTTGGGGACACAGGGCTGTGTTTTGGGGTTTGTTTTGTTTCCAATACTTCGAGGGAACTCACTTGATCCCTAGTTTTTGTAACTTTACAAGAGAACTAGGTGTGAATGCTTATATTTTCTCTATAGTTTTCCTTCTTGCTTAAATTGTTGTTTCATCTATGGTTGTGCCTATTATTTTTCTAGTAGTTAAAGGATTAACTCATTTTGAACTGTATGAAATGATACATGAATAGGGTAACTGGGAACTGTTTATTGTGTGCCTATTTTTCTGAGGCCACATTGCTTGGGAACCTGCTTATATTTGTTTGAGGATCCATAGGTTGGGATGTGTGCTGGTATATGTATGTGTAACTGTATGTTTTATGTTAAGTCGTACCCCACCCGCATTGGGAACATAGTGTCAGACAACCCATCTCATAGGGAAGGGTGTTTCCCCATAGTTACTCTCCATCCTTCTCTCTCTTCTCGATGTTGTGATGGCTGGAGACGACCATACACCCAAGACTCTTCGGGTAGGGTTTGTTTGGTGTGTTGTTAGCCCGGGACTCTTTGGGATGATTTGTTTTCTCAGGTGTCTTTGGTATGAGGCCCAGGTGTATGCGGGCAGAGATGTGTGGTTATGAGGCCCAGGTGTATGCGGGCAGGGATGTGTGGTTGTAAGGCCCAGGTGGGAGCGAGCAGGGATGTGGATAGTTGTGAGGCCTAGGTGTGTGCGGGCAGGAAGAGCGTGGTAGCATCGAGATGTTTTCTTTAAGGGATGAGAATCTATCTAGTAGGTGAAATAGTGGTTTGGGTTACCCAAATGCTTTTTTCATTAATATTATCTTACTGCTTGTGTTATTTGGTGTGCATGGCCGGTGATATGGGATGGATAGATTCCTAAATAGATGATGTTTCTTCTGCTTCTCATGAGTCTTTAAGATGTCTCCCCACTTGTGAATGAGAGCTTTATGTTTTCCTACTGAGTATACTTTGTATGCTCACCCTAATTTTACATTCATGTTTCCAAGAGGGCTTCAGAGGCCGTGCGGGACCTTACTAGTCTGGACTTTGGAGTTTATGTTGGTCGTTGTTGAATTCTGCTTAGCATTTTTCTTTTCCTTTTGAGTATTGTACTTTGGAGTCCTTGAACATTGTTCAGTTTTATTAATAAACCATGCATGTAGTTTGGTTTTTTACACTGAGTTTCATATACTTGGTGGTGTTTGGTGTTGACTCATTCATTCTCACAATCTTGGTTAACTAAAAAGGGTAATGCCTCCCACATTGTGAAAATGTTATACCCTTGGTGCTAGTCTCCACATTGAGGCCTATTAGAGGTGGGAATCAGGAGTCATTATCTCTCCTTCAACGTAATGATAGAAGGGCTTGGAAATCTACTGTCCCTTAACTCATTTTGGTGAATGTGGGTAGTGACAGAATGGTATCGTAGGAGAGGTTGAGGGATAGGATGGAGTCTGGAGTTAAGCAGAGTGAGGATTGCATGGGATGGTAGGGAAAAAATGCTAGGTGGTCTTGGTCCATCAAATAGACTAGGGGGACCGGCTAGGACATGAGATTTTAGGGCCCCCCATGATCCGATGCAAGGAATCTAATCCTATCAAACAACCAAGTGAGTCTACATTTACTGTAGGGTAGAGACTCTATAGAATGTACCTGCATTATACGGATTGTGTTTTTAATTAATTTGGGGCACCTTGGGGAGAAAATTTTAATAATAATTATTATAATACCCTTGCTACTCAGGATTAGGAATTCTTTTTTTACCTTGTAGCTATGGCAACCAGACGTTATCCACGAGCGACTTGGGCAGTTGAGGCCTAGCAGATCGAGGCAGTTGACCATAAGAGGGTTGACCGAGATGAGGAGGATGACTTGTGGCAGAGGACTTTGTGCTCCTTCCAGTAACAAACCCTCGAGAAGTACTAGGGTAATGTTTCTGACTCAGTGATGGAGGGATGACTCGAGGAGCTATCCATCACATTCTCTTTGATCCATTCTCCAAGGAATTATTGGGTTCTATTGGCCGTTAGTCAGCTGAGAAGAGCACCGCGTTAGTGGATGATGATTTTCCTGGGAGAGAAGACAGAGGCAGAGGTTTCATGGGCTAGTTTCAAGAAGGAATTTCGCGAGGAGTTCCTCTCCTCTAAGGCGAAGGATGAGAAAAGACAAGAGTTAATCTCCCTTCAGAATGGAGGCATGTCAGTGAATGATATGTGGATCATGTTCAAAGATCTCATGCACTTTGCCCCAGATCTCTTTCCAGATGAGGAGTCTCATGCAAGATGGTTAGTAGAGGCACTCCGTCCTTCTCTTCAGTACGCTATATCTCCCATTACTATTCTGATATACCTATAACTATAAAAGAAGGCCGAGATAGTAGAGAGGATTAACTCTAAGGGAGGCACACCATGAGAAGTGAACCATCTGAATTCATCAAAGGGGAAGGTGGTCAGCAGCAGGTCTCCAGCGACAGGGCCTACCAGGTTTCGACAAGCAGGGATTAGGCCTCATCAGTTACAGTCTCAAGCTTCTGGCCCTTGCCCCATTTCCACAGGGCTAGGACTGATGTGCTTCTCTTTTGAGGTTTTCGGTCACGTCTAGAACAGGTGTCCGACTCGAGCTCCACATGATAGAGGTGGGCTGTTTCAACACCCACCTCACCAGCATCCGTTGTTAGCGAGGCCTTTCCAGCAGCAGTAGTAGGACCCAAGCCCTCTGAGGGACGACCTTTCTAGAGGAGTCCTACACCAGGGTGCTTCTTAGCGACCTCGACCAGGGCATGGTCGGGGAGGTGGTCGACAGCAGCGAGGCAGAGGAGATGTGCGTGGATAGTTGCACGCCGCAGAGTTAGTAGCTCTGGCGGAACTAGAGGTTATTCGAGGTTCGATCAGTTTATTCATCACTCTTTTTTCTGTCTTGTTTGATTCGGGAGTTTCACACTCATTTGTTACGCCCGAATTAGCCCATTCTCTAGGTCTAGATGCCGAGAGACCTTTTATGTCCCTAGTGTTGAGAACACTAGTTGGGTGTCAGGCCAGCGTATCATAATTTTTCCGGGGATATAGACTGATATTTGGACCGCATCAGTCTAGTGGAGGCCTTATTTCATTGCAGATGCAGCAATATGATTTCATTCTATCCATCGACTGGTTATTATCCGTGCATGCCACCATCGACTACTATCGGAGAAGTATTGAATTCTCCTACGAGGACGGACGGTGTGTGGATTTTTTTCGAGAAGCAACTGTCCTTTGGCCAAAAGTGGTGTAGGACACCACTGAGAAGGTTTAGCTCGCGCGTGAGAGGATGAAGGCACCCCATGATAGGAAGAATTATTATACCGATCGTAGGAGGAGGCCCTTGGAGTTGAGGTTGGAAATCATGTGTTCTTGAAGGTTTCCTCTCAACGTGGGCAGCGAAGGTTTGGGAAGGGGAGTAAGATCTCCCCTAGGTTCATTGGACCTTAAGGTGTTGGGACGAGTTGGTGAGGTGGCGTATCAGCTAGCATTGCCACCATAGTTGGATAATGTTTAGAATGTCTATCACATCTCCCAGCTTCATCGATATCTACACGACGACTCCCACGTCATCGATTGGGGAGAGTTAGATGTCGAAACCGATGAGACCTTCATAGAACAACCAATCAAGATCTAGGATCGTAAAGAGAAAGTGCATCGTGGATGAACCATCCCCTTGGTTCATGTGTTGTGGAGGCGTGGTGTCTTGGAGGGGAGCACATGGGAGCGGGAGGCCCAGTTACGCATTCAATACCTAGAGCTTTTTTGACTTCCTTGTTGTTGTCATTGTTCTGAGTTTTGTGGATATGTTTCAACTTGTGATTTAATATATGAAATTATTGTTATTATTGTTTTGACAACGAATGTGTGATGATGGGAACACCTGAGTGCTAATCAAGGCGCATTAATGTGAATGCAATTAAACCTGTGCGGGCGAGTCAGAGCCGCCCAAAGCGGATAATATACTGACATGTATGAAGGGACTCTTGGACTCAGGTGATGGATAGTGTGATCCATGTGGTTGTTGTGAATTTTTGTGGTTGATAACTCTTGGGGGAGTATTCCTGGATGTAGGGGGGTTCTGTTCCAACTTTCGAACAACTCAGGGGTTTTCCCCTCAGAAGTATATTTAGAGGGTGGTTGTGTGAACCCCACTTTTATTCTTTCTGGGTTGTTCTTATATTCTCGGGGACGATAATAGTTTGAGAAGTATCATATGTAATGGCTCTGGGTTTTGGGGTCCATTACATAGTGAAAATTTGATGTATGGTGTGTTCTGGGTGGTCTGGGAGGCTAACCTATCTTTTCGATGAAGCTTAAGACTACTAATGGTATCCTTGGCCTTCCAGTGGCCTCGGAATAGAGATATCCTCGGCCTACCCCTAGCACAGACTACCAGTGGCCTCGGCCTACCAGTAGCCTCGTATTTCTAGTAGCGCGGCCTACTGGTGGCCTCGGCCTACCGGAAGCCTCGGCCTACCAGTCGCTTCAGCCTACCGGTAGCTCAGCCTACCGGTTGCCTCGACCTACCGGTATCCTTGGACTACCTGTGGCTTCGACCTACCGGTTGCTCCGCCTACCAGTGGCCTCGACCTACCAGTGTCCTCAGCCTACTGGTGGCCTCGGCCTACCGGCTGCCTCGGTCAACCGGTAGAACTAGCCTACCGATGACCTCTCCATGGGATATCCATTATCACCTCCTTTTTACTCGAATTGGTTTTTAAACCATTTTTTGACCCCTTTAAGCCATTTT